>OX438563.1:6672429-8006915 GCA_949316365.1 Hoplodrina blanda
CTTCTGCCCGCGACTACATTCACGTTGTTTATTTCACCCTCGTTATGTTACGTCTTTGGTTTCTGCTCTACTCCCGTGAATCATAGCGTGATGTTATGTATAGCCTATACTGTTCTTCATGAATTTGGTATTGTACACAAACCTACTACCTACCCTACCACCTTACTATGTCTCTGCATCACCCTAAGGTAGACTGGTAGAAAATGCCTAAGGCATTAAGTCCGCCTTTGTACAGTGAATTTTTTTTTTACATGTGCGTAAAGTTTTTAAATAAATAAAAAGAATTTTCCTAATCGGACTGATAGTTAGAGATTAGCGCGTTTAACAAAACAAAAAACTTTTTAGCTTTGGGTAAAAACCGTAAACAGGGAAAAACCGTAATCGTGAAAAAAAATCAGCTACATTATGATTGTGTTGCATAGCATTTTTGTAGGGAACAGCTGATTTTTTTTTATGAATTCAGGATTGGTCCCATAGATAAAATTGTTCATAATGATGAGTAAAATAACACCTTTTCAGGTTTCTAGTGTTTTAAAAATAACACTGTATAACTTATTAAATTATCAACCTTTAAAAATTTATTCGTAAACTGGTCATTAAGATATTTATGTTAAATTACTGCATGTATTAATTTCCGCTAAGTTAAAGCTACTTAAAATTAAAAAAAAATGCCAAAAGCGAACTTTTCCATCGTGTTTTGATCTCACGCTAAATAACTTGCGTTTTAACCTTTAGCCAATAAAGTATGATTGAAATAACTGACGTTGTCGTTTCGGATTTTGTATTTGATGTTTATCGAGGAATTTGACGGGTACTTTCAATTTGATTGACAGATTTGCAAAATTAATGTAAACGACAGAATAAATACTGAAATAGGTATTTGTTTTGCTAATTGATCTAAGTTTCTAGGATAGACCTACTATCAAATACGTTCGCTCCTTTTGGCTTTGCCGTAGTCGGGTAAAAATAGATTTATGACTAGCTTAAGCCCACGACTTCGTCGTGAATGCCGCTTTTTTCTGCGCGGAACCCTTTTATTTATTTGTGTATTTATGTATTTACTAGCTTTTGCCCGCGACTTCGTCCGCGTATATGTCGGTTATCGCGGACGCAGACGAAGTCGAAGTCGAATAAAAAGTAGCCTATGTCCTTTGTTGGGGTTCATACTTACCCTGTACCAAATTTCACACAAATCGTTTCAGTAGTTTAGACGTGAAGAAAAGACAGACAGACAGAGTTACTTTCGCATTTATAATATTAGTTAGGATTTGTGACTTTGAGGCTCTCTTTTTTCAAAATATTTATAAAAAAAAGCATTATCCTGAACGCAGATTTAATACTGCCAGTATCTTAAAAAGCTTGAAACCTTTTTCGAAAGAATTTTTACTACCGAACATAAATCGCGAGGGAAATGCCAGTATTTTTATGCATTTTCAGACACTGTGAAATAAACCTGTGTGAGTAGAACGATGAGCACCTTTCACACTTTTCCTTTAGTACGCAACTCAAAACGGCGTTAATATAGCTGCCAGTATTCAGTTCACTGTTTTCATCGTGCAGTTTCGGTGTTTGCAGGAAAATATTGTGCATTATTTGTTTTAATTTTGTTGGATGGTGATAGACTTTTTAAATTAAAGGATTTAAGCTTACTGTTTTACTGTTTATTATTTTATGACAGATTATTTTTAATAATAAACAAAGTTTCTTATTCTGAAGGTAATCTTTGTAAAAAAACAAATCTTTCCAAAAGTTCAAAGATGCTTTTATTTAGGAAACGGTAAACTTTTCAATTGCACAGAGCTAGATCGTTCAAGTCCATAAATTAATATATTTACTAAAACTAGTAGGTACTTAATTAACTAGAAAGTTTAGCTATGTACGTAAAGGTACGTTAAGGTTGCTTCAAGTATTTCAAATGTACGGCTAAGCTTCGAATTTAAAAAAAATCTAATAGTAACAAGATATAACGGAAAATTCTTGTATGGACCGCGGCAAACTGGCCATCATGCAACATAAATGTTTCACAATAATCATAACTTGTATCTGAAACATCTGTTGATAGCACATGTATCTGAAACCTTTCTACGACGGAACGGAGAAGGTGTATGCGTTAAGGGTGAGAGATGGTTTGTTTGTTTGTGCAAACGAATGTTCTCATTTGTTTCCAAAACTGTTTGACCGATTTAGATGCGGTTTTATGTAATTCTTGCAATGGCAATACACAATGACATGATGTTTGATTAAATCTGATACCAACAACTTGTGCCGAAATCATATTGTAAAAAATATGTTACAGATACATGTGTCCAAAACAAATGTTGTGCAACATGTTTCGAATACCCTGAACACATGTTATTGAGCTAGCTTGCTAACAGATTTTTATCAAATAAAAGTTCACCTTGAACTTGTCAATCATTTTTATTTATAGCACGCAGACGTTCGCCAAATTTTTGCTGAATCATGGAAAATATCGAATACACTTATTAAGATGGACACACGACACGGGTTATCGCTTCGCTAAACAGTGGTACAAAAAATTGGTATAGGTATGGACCTACTTTTTTAGTCAATATTCAATTAAATCTGTGAAAAAAATCAACTTTTTCCAAAGCTTTTGTTATTTCATCACGTATTTGTATCTACGCGATCCGTTTTTGTACAATCCGAGCTGAATTTTAATACAATTTTAAAGAACCGTTGAAAATTCATTCATGCAAATGTGATTTATTTTTCATAATATTATAATATTAGTCATATGCGACTTAGGTCATACACAGCAATCAGTATGGATACCTGCTTACAAATTGTATACGACTATACTTATCAAGCACAGTGTGATATAACCTTAGCAAACTAAATGATGAGTTCGTCTCCTAACCTGCAAAACTTTAAAATTATCACCTCGGGGCAAGTTTAGATAAGCCAGCAAGCCGTCACCTCAATATTGTGGCTCGAGTCTTAGGACTTGGGCTACAATACTGAGCTAAAATCAACCTGTCACTGACTCGCTGGCGTCAGAAGCATACGCTTCCCACGGGAAATCACCGGAAAGGGTTATTTTCATACGTAGTTCGGTAAATGCTGGTTATTTTACTTCTTGTTTGATCAATAGTAAAGGCTGTCTATTTTTGATTTTTGGTCAAATGTTACGCCTATGTTTAAATGAAAAAGTGTGTGACTGGTCTGAATAAGTCGCCGAAAATATGCCGCATTTAGCTTTTCACACAATATTTAGACTACACTTAATGCAAATTATTTCTTAGCCACTCAGAATCTGTAATTCCCTATCATTTGAGTAATGTTTTTAAATTCAAGCATTTTAATTCATAACGATCCATTTCCACTCAAAGAAAACAAATAAAACTTATTAGAATTACTATTCGGAATCTCGTTTTCTCCCAAATAATGGATAGTCGAACTTTTGTCTTTCAAACAAACTCAATTTCCTTTGAAACAAAATATTACCTACAAAGGGGAAGTTTAATAACTTTCTGATTGTACAGTTCATATGACGACATATCAAACTATACATTTAAGCTGATCTCGCAATATATAGGCGTCCCGAACAACAAAAGGTCAGTTAATACTGGAAATGTTTGTCGTCTTGCTTAGGTACATAACCTAACGTTGCCATGCACAAGTAATTTATTTCCTAGAATATATCTTTTAATATAAAGTATGTTTGTATCATATTTGTTTAGCCTATCCGTCAGAGCGGATAAGTTCTAGTGTGTACCGACGATAGACATTCAATAAAAATATGACATATTTATCTGCACTAAATGTTTATGTTTGTATGATGTTTAGGTTTATGGTGTGTTTGTTTATGTTTATATTGATACTAGCTTTTGCCCTTGACTGAAAATAAAATAAAAGTCTATAGCACTCAGGGATAACGTAGCTTCCTATTAGCGAAATACTTTTCAGAATCAAAGTCAAAGTCAATATTTAGAATCGATCCAGTAGTTTACCATTGATCACTGTTTATAGTGCAATGACTCACACACACAGCATAAGGGTCGGGGGGAATTGAAACTTTAGTTATAACAAACTTAGAACATGCCTTCAACATCTCGTAACCTGAAGGTTCTTAGGTATGAACCAGAACAAAAAAATACCTTAATGATGGGAAGAACTAAAAGTTTGGGCTCCGATATGTGACTTTTTACACCCGTTACAAAATGAGTGTGAGTTTATTTATTTGTCAAAAACATAAAGTTTCTTTTATAAACAAAGAAAATCTATTGTAAAAGCATGAACAAATAACACTTTAAATATTTTGTTATTGTCAGGAGAAAATAGCTTTCGATTAAATAAATAAATCAAAGCTGTCACTGTCACTGTCAACAAAATGTCAAGAATATTGAAAATTCGTTTATATTCTATTTCCCCTTTATTCTCAAAGCAATACAAATATCTACTTAATTTAAGAAACAAAAACAAAAACCAAAGTTTCGTAGCCAATTTCTGTTTATGACATTTTGTAAGGGGTAAAAAACAAATGAAACCAAACCAATTGATAAATACAATTTGTCTATATTTTCAAATGAATAATACAGAGGGCAGAAAGCTTTTATGTCGACGATTAAATTTACATTAGGGGGAAACACTTGACCCATTTTACGTGACAAGATTATGTAACACAAAGATACAAAACGAACAACGAACATAGCTAATACAATTATAATAATGTAAATACGGCAGCGCATTCTAAATAACTCATTCATGCTTAGGTGCTCAAGATTCCCAGAGGTTCATCACATTAGGTAACGTATCTAAAACCTCCACCCAACTTTAAACTACTAAAACCATTTTTCTAGTCCGTCAAAGTATGGGAAAATATAGCAAACAATATGACTTGTAGATTTAATGATTAATGCATGAAATCTTTAACTTTTGTTATTATAAACTTTTATATTTAAGCATGCACAAAATATCTTGTGAAATTTCCTGGAAGCCAGTGTATAATTAAAATCATGAGGCGATGACGTACAATGACTGACAGAGACGGATGGGATGCCTGAAGTAATTATAAAAATATTACTTTGAAACTGAGCTCAAAGAATGTAACCTGAAACATACTGGATGTTTCGTTCCTGACTGAAATCGGTGCATAGGTAAATTGATGTTAGTAGGTAAGTATTTTTTTTATTACAATTTGGATTTACAATATATTATGGATTTGTTCTAGACTCTAGGTCAGAAGTGACATAGACAAAGTCTTCAATGGAGTGAGCTTACCCGAAAGATGCCTGTTTGTTTGTAGATATACACATGGTATACATACCAACATTGCCTGGATAAGATAATGTTCTTTTATGTTTAGCCGCATGTTTTTCGCTAACCTTTAAATTAAAAGAATTTCGACATACTTCATTTTCGATTCTCAGAAAAATAATAGATAACATTGGTAGAAGTTTACCAAACAAGGCTTAAAAGAATATAAACCTACATTTTTACTGTCCAAATTGTCATACAATGAATAAACTTCAGACGACCAATCCTTGAAATGTTTACCCTAGAGTACTTCAATATTCTGAACAACGAAAATTGTTTCATAAACTTTTGACAGTCGTTTCGGCCTATTCGATTCACACTTCACTCAAAGCTGATAACAGACTTATGGCACAGTATTAGTGCCGACGGACATGTAAAGAAAGTCGTTGACCCCTCTCGAGTCAGATGTCAGCTCGTCGCCTGCTGAAGCACTGCACCCTTTCGACACTGCGGCACCGACGAGTGATGTCGCTAGGCACGTTTTATCGATGAATAATGTCGTTACGTATCGATAAAACGGATTTATTTTGTTGTAAGCACGTCGCCGGTCATATTAAGACTTAACGTGGTTAGCGGCACATGGATGTGTGAATGTGAAAAAAAAAGGTAACGGCATAAATTATTCCGTCTTTTTTCACGCTTACGAACTTTTATGAATCTTTAATCTATAACTTCTGGTAAAACGTGGTTACAATCTTTTTTAAGAATTCTGTAGAAACGTTAAATAAAATAAGGTTGTGTTATTAGGTTTTTATTTAAATTGCCTATGGAAACGCTAAACAAGCTTGGCTTATCATACGTTACGTATCTACAAGTGTTATTTTTATTGCAACATAGCAACTGTATAATACCAGACAGACAGACTTAGTTTTACAACTGAACTGCTCTTCCAATTATCTGATCCATAAATAACATTAATTAAACTGCAACTGCTTTTTAATCCATTCTGAATACTCAACAAGCAATTAAAATCCTCGATCAACGCAAATAATTCGCATAATTCTCTTATCGGTTTATTTATTTCTAATTTAGTTTATCGATAGATCGGATGCGTGCCCCTCACTACAGCGCCTTGTTTCATCTCTTGCTATAAATGACCAGATAGTAGCTGAATGGCTGCTTTGTAAGGGATATTGCCTACTTTATGTATTATACAGATGCAGTAAAACCACTTTACGATGACGCACAATATTAATAAACATTCCTTGATGCAATCTAAGACAAAATATTACTGCATTATGTGACAAGAGCTTAGTGGGTTGTATGTAAGGTCGTTTTGTAACCTATATGAAAGTGGCCTATTGCAAAAAGTATCTAGGACTGCTTATAAAAAAAATATATCCTATATATATTAAGAAGTGAATACGGAATTGGTAAAAAAAAAAATTCGTGAGGAAACCTGAACTTATAATTAATATATTATATGTCTGAAATCGTCAATCCGCCTTGACCAAGCATGGTGATCAATGCTCGTGCCTTCTCTGTTGAAAAGGCCTTTGACCTGCAGTGGGTTAATAAAAAAATGATTTATTTAACTCTCTCCCACAGAGAAGTCTGTGTCCCAGCAATAGGAACATTAAAGGCCTATTACGCAATTATGTTAATGAATGTAAGCTTAGTGTAGTTATTTTTAATCTTGACCCTTTACAATATTAGCAGCAATCAAACAGACTTTGTTTCGGTAATACCGAGGTTTTATGACTGAAATTAATGTAGGTAGGTAATATAAGATTTTTACTGTTACCACCGCATTGCATCAGCATATAAGTAGCTATAAGAGTTCAAAGGTGCTACTTAAAAGCACCGGCATTCGCTTTATACCCCAGCAATTACGTTTGAATCAATATTTTCTTAGTATTCTACTTCTTTTTGAGTTGATGATTTAGGTTAAATCCTTTTGGAACGAAGTACCTCAACGCGGCTTGCGGTAAGTAGAACTGTCAGAACTCGTCACGTAAGGAAAAATCGTTACGCTTCCAGGCGACCTTACCTCTCTTTCTCTTTCTCTGTCCCTCTTTCTGTTATATCTTGGGATGTGTACGTGTGAGTATCTGCAGCAAGCATTGTGCGCGGCCAGCTGGCCCGCGTTAATTTAATTTTAACTTACTTTTTGTTTAATCGACCCGAAAAGAAGAAGAAGAAGACCCTGGATAGCTAGTAACATAGCAACGCAGACTCTAACTGACCAATCCTTTCACCACGATGCTATAGTAAATCCAAACAGTATTCTACTAGAATACCTATAATTTTTCTAGAGATGATGTTTTTTCTCAGGTAACCATGATATTTCACGATTCAGTTATTGAATACAGATCAAAAGGTGCCGTTTAGAATAACGATGAGCCTAGAGGTACGATTTTTTGCTTGTGGTAGTTTAATCGTTTGTATTTATAACAGGGATCTTATTATTACATTATAGTACGTAGACTATCTTTTCTGTCATAGAAATATATTCTATCCTATACTATAGCTTTGGTAGGTTCGGAGGATAGATTTTCAGTAACATTCTCATCAGAATTGGTTAGATCTTTTGATGTTTGCACACTTATTTTGAGCTTATCTATGGCAAATACTTATAAGTATAAATAGGAAAATATACAAAATAGTTTGGCCCAGTATTCAGCAACGACGACACCATTCACAGTCATTAGATTGCCTCACGTGTGCAGATGACAGAGCATGCAGCGCAAAATAAAAGGTGGGCCATAGTCCGCATGGATAGCTAGCATGCTAGCGCGCTTAGGGTCAATTCACACGTACCACAACCACACCACGTCGCGGCGACAAAGTGTGGACCACATGGCGTCGTTGTGGTGTGGTTGTGGCTGTGGTGTGGTTGTGGCTGTGGTGTGGTTGTGGTACGTGTGAATTGACCCTAACACATTTAGCAATTCATTTTTACTATATAGAACATGACACAATAACAATTATTAGGCACGTGTATTTTGACATCAAAAGAAAATGTGACTCCTGAAATTGGTACGTCTAAGGCTTTCTTCTGATCCGGTGACCTCGTCTACGTCCCAGATTTACATAATCCCATCTCCGCAAGATAACTTTTTCTAAATAATTTATTTACTGCCACGGCGTTACCGCTTCAGCTCGGTTGAGAGAGGAAATGATATTTTGACCGAGATGGAAAAAGTTTATATTGTTTAAATCCTTTTTGAATCCTTTCCGCCTCGGAAGTTTTTGTGATTTGCCTTCTATTGTTAATGCATATTATTATGTAAGTGCCTTCGCTGTTGCTAACCGACTTCTTTCTATATATTTGTTCTCTTTTTGTAAATTGAAATTAATAGTTATATGCTTTTGTTTGTTCAAAAGGTTCCTGATAATGCTTTTCGCGACGTAGTAAGTATTATACGAATTTCATTAAACTTTGAGGGCGGCCCTTTGGAATCTTGGTTAATCTCGTAGGTCTTAGGAATTATCTGTCATTTGAACATGTCAGAACATGTCAGTTGAACTATCTCCTTAAATTCGGTTTCAGAAGGGCCAATTGCTGTACCAATATTCATTTCCATGAAATCGTATATATTCATATTTAAAACCAACGCATCTGTGTAATATTTAAATAATACACAAGATTTGCTAATATGGAGTGTGCGGGTTTGTTGCCAAGAATTTCGTCGGATATAAAGTCTGGAGAACAGATTAATAAGTTTACTACGCCGCAACACAGAAGGAGAGAATTTTTGCATACCAACACGAGTGTAGTTACTTAAAAACATGCAGAATTTTAAACAAATTTTTCTGCAAACTTTTAAAAGCAGTGAGTGATTTTGAGGAATTTAAATAAGCAGCATAATTTGTGGATTGAACTAAAACCAGTTCTACGGCTCGTCATCCATACTTCCATACTAATAATAAATGCAAAAGTAACTATGTATGTCTGTCTGTAACGCTTTCACGACTAAACCACTGATCCGTTTTTGATGAAATTTGGTATGGGGCTAATTTCAACCCCAAGAAAGGATATAGGCTACTTTTAATTTCGCTACTTCATCTGCGATCAAAAGCTAGTTATACTTGTAAATAAGGCGACAGCAGGTATTTTTTGTAGGCCTGCTTTCAAATTCCCCTCCAGCGCACTGTGAGATACCGAGAATTCTTGACTGTACCGTCACAGTTATGTTACAGTTAAAGCCCTTTGTTATGTTACATCGCTCAGATGCCCATAAATTACAGCTGACATTTGACGACCCGCGACCCAACAGACAAATGAAGTTGATCTAAAGCCTACGACTTAGAGCGGTAACTGTAAAGTCTTCAGCAAATTATCATAATAGGTACTGTCGGAGATAATACTCGTAATTATAACATGTAGGTGCCTATGTATTTAAATAATTGTCTCAGTGTAATCCATGCTAAGATCCAACAGTGTACAAATAAACCAAACATTTTAACGAAAATGTTCCAAACAGCTCCACGAAAATATTTCAGTGCGGATTAAAAAAACATACGTCTAAAATATTAAGATTGCCAGATGAAGATTAACTGTTCGCACTCAATACCAAGGAGTTTCCTTACAAAACCCTCGAGATTTATGTAATCCCTTTTCAATCAACTGTTGTACCGTTTTGCTTACATCAAGCGTTGACGTGACTCGAGTTACTAACTTAGCTAGTAACTTATTTTACTTATGCAAGAGAATTGTTTTTCAATGGCACAGTATCATCTTCATATCTCATAGTCGATGGCTCTCTGAGGAGTATTTGAATTACCGTATAGGATGTTTTGTGTGTCCTTTTGGGAGAACTTACTCTAACACGTAACTGTAATTATTTTTTTGTATTACAATTGAATTCTTTTACTTAAAGTTTACAATAAATTCTAAATAACGTCCTAAAACCGTTGATAAGTTGGTGAGAAGTGTTGAAAATTCCATGAGAAAAATCCCAATCTTTACAAATGTTTGTTCGAAGACTCAAAAGAATATATTATTTTGTTTTGTTAAGCTGATACTTTATGTTACCGATTGTATTGAAAATGTGTTCTAGAAGTTAAAATTTATTTGTTTATTTTTCTTTCAGGTAAATGATACTGGTCTATGAAGAAATTGTAAGTACATTCACAGGCAAATATTTCAAAGTAGCAGTACCAACCCAGATGTAGGTACCTAAAAGCAAAAGGTTTAAATTCGACATATTTCAAATTTTGAGCACATTTACTTAAAATATTTACACAAGTATTTACATATTTACACATACCTATATGATTATAAATAACCCTTATTTGCTATTAACGACGTTGCCTTGTCAATTTAATGATGTTTAGCCAAGTCTCGAATTGATTGCGTCCCGATGTTTGTCGAGACCAGTTGGTTCCATTCAGATAGTGAGGACCCTTCAGACTCCGTTCTGATTGGTTGTTAGTTTGTCGGTGACCCCTGGAGTCGTGATCATAGGCACTTTAGTGATCGGGCATGCTGCCAAGTACAGGCTGTACGGCTCAGCAGAGGAGCAAGATTCGTACTGAGTATTTGATGAGTGGTTTTGTCTCGAAAGGCGAACAAAGCTTGTTCAGATTTACGGTTCAGTGATCGTCTGTAGTCTGGTCAGGCTCCTTTGGCCTTTAGATTTAATACTAGAGTGACATGTTAAAATTAAATTACATTGAACAATAATGATTTAATTCACAGAAAAAGCTCGGTGTAATCTGATCTGAATAAAAGATTTCAATTTTAAAACGAATGAAAACAAACTCTGTTTAATTCAATTTGAGATAAGATCAAAGTTGACAATATCTTGAAATCGATAGGTTTTAATTACAAAACTTAACTAATACAGAATACTTAACTTTAAAACCTATTTCTTTGGTATTACTTAAACTTTGCTCATTCCTTTATGTACATATTTTGTTAAAGTTTATAAAGGTTAGGGGCTCTCGCTTGATTGAAAGTATTTGAAAGATGCGTAGATACTTTACCTGCCCAAATCAATAGACCCTGTTCGATCATGTCTAAAGTTAGAGTATACTTACCTAAGTATTTTTTGATCAAAAGACCTGTATACCTCGATACGGATATTTTTGGGCGGATGTATTCAATATCCTTTCGCTTAATCAATTCTATTTTAAGGTATTGCCGTTACCATAGTCCCCAATTTTCAGCGTGTTTTCTATCGATTCTACCAAGTTTCAGGAAAGTACATATCATAACATAACATCTGTAAACCCCGAGGGATTAGACAGAGGTGTACCTATTAGTACACTTACATTTCGCCATTTATGTTCAAATCCCATGTAATAGGGGGCGAGCCTATTGCCATCAACTGGGCACACATCCAGACTTCGAGGCTGCTACTGAGAAATTCCTGATGGCAAAACCCAATAACACTTTGCCCGACCAGGGAATCGAACCCAAGACCTCATGCTCAGCAGTCGTGCTAGCGACCACTAAATAAACGAGGCAGCCTACAGTACATATAACACTTTTAATCGCCAAGTATACCTACGACGTACTTTGTAGCCAAGGTCAAGATAGGGTAACGTTTTGGCCAGTAGGTAGCTTAATTTATGGAGGCAGTCTAGGCTGTAGGTACAGGTAGGCAATTAATAAAATTGGGGTTTCATCCCGTGCACTATGTTTTTGGCTCGATTTATAGTCAAGCTTTAGTCAAGGGCGACCCTCTAATATAAACTTTTTAGTTTTAGATAACAAATTACGATATTTTTTAAGCAAACCCTACAAAGAGACTTATTTATACAAGCAAACTTATTTAGGCAAATATGATGAAAAAAAAATGTGTTTGAAACGAAATTCTAAAACACTTAAGACAAAACATGTGAAAACGATAAAATAATTTTATGAACCTAATTAATTTTAATTTTACTTAGTACAACGGTAAAATACGTTTTACTTTAAAAGACTTTACATCAATTTGATTAATTAGAAGATATTTTAGTTAGCTTAAGAACATTAATTACGTTTTATATCTAAGATAAATAAGTATAATATTATAACATTTCCTTGGGCCTATTTCTGTCGACTCAGTATTCTCGAATATTCATTGAATAAATAATATTATGTTGATGGAAGCGCCTGATATGAGACGCAATACTCACAGACTCGGTCGTAGTCTGTAGTCGATCACTATATACCTACATATAGACTACAATATCTGTTTAATCAAGCTGAAACGTTGCTACTAAGAAATTAATTGAAGTTAATGAAATTACTGATTAATTTCATTAATTAAAAGGTTTATTTGTTAAAGGTATAGGGTTAGGTAATTGCCTAGGATAAAGAAACTCTCTCTAACGTTGCTAAACTAATTTCCCAAGCATTTTCTATATGAGTAAGTAGCAATTATAATAACAACGCGGCCTATGAATCAGTTTAATTTAATAATTATATTTTAACCGTTTAATATATATGGCCCAATAATTAAGGCCTCTCATGCATGACGTTGTGTTGACGTAAGTGCCAACATAGTTTTTTCACTTCATAATGTATTTTTAAGTTTAACTTGGACATCAATGACATCGGCGAAAGAAAACATCACGAAGAAATCTGGACTTATAATTAATATAAGTCTGATATCAGCAACCCGCCTTGAACAAGCGTGGTGATCAATCCTTGTGCCATCTCTGTATGAGAAGAGGCCTTAACCCTGCAGAGGTACAGCAATAGGATGAAAAATATTTATTATTTAATTTATTAGGTCTATCTGATATTTTAACCCAAAAGTATGTTTGAATAAGAAATGAATAATTATAATAATAATAAAAGAAAACATATCTACGTTAGAAAACGATTTATTATTTAACGTTGACCCATCAGCCGTAATTATGTAATCTGTTCTATTAATCATAATTCAAATTAATTATGCTAAATTAAATGACGTATACCTACAATAAACACGACATGAAAGTAAACAAACAGAAATTATTATATTAATTACGCTTCCGTTTTATACGGAATAAGGTGTTACTGGAAGTAGAAATAATCTGAACTGTATGTTGTGTTGTAGGTATTGTGTGCGTTACGGTAGTGCACACTAATGTGACGGTTTCTGACGGTATACGACGGTAATAACGCGCCGTCGTCGTCGTTGCGTTGAACATATTTCATGACGAAGTATGACGTTGGGCTTTTAGTCCCAAAAAGTCAATGCTGCATACAATTTGGAGAATGCTTTTGCTTTTGCCCATTACACACCTACACACACCTACGCGTAACCCTTCCGGAATTACAGACGTGTTACGTTATGTCATATAATACACAAAAGGGAACAGTTAAGTTATTGTTTAAGTCCCATGTACCTAATAAGGGGCGAGCCTATTGTCATCAACCGGGCACAAACTCAGACTCCGAGGCTGGAACTGAGAAACTGCGGATGGAAACACCCAATAACCTTTTGCCCGACCTGGGAATCGAACCCAAGACCTCATGCTCAACAGTCGCGCGTTGCGACCACTAGACCAACGAAGCAGTGTATTATATAATAAAGCTGTATACAATATCTCAATCTATCAGTGAATTTATATATTACGTTGGAGAGATCATAATATTGCAGACAGTAGATAACTTTATTTAATATTGTCATTGATAATTTCGCCCAAGTGTTTCATTAGACTCTAGCTTCAACAAAAACAATTTATTTTGTATAAATTATTTTCACCCGCATGCAACACTTTTATTCGTTTTAATCAAGCTCTGAAACGGTTTATATATTTTTGTGCACTACGCTCGGTGGCATTGGACGTGTTATAAGTTTATACATGACAGAAGACAATGACATGTGCCCGCAACGAGAGTTCAGCATTTTTAATTTACTCCGCTGTACTTATTAATTAATTTTTTAAACATTTTAGTACAGTATTACAGTACAGTACAGTATTAAAAAAAATGTTAAAGTGACAAGTATATGTATACTAAATACAATTTTTAGCCATTTACTGACTCGTTTACATTATCTGAGATATCTACTAAGTAAATCTATGTAAGGTCATATAATTTACGAGCCATTGTTATTTTAAATATTTTTTTTGTTAATAAAACTCAGAATTCTGTCCCAAAAAATCTAGAATCCCTAACACCCTTACTTACTTTAAATTAAATTTAAAATTCATAAACTAGAGGCGTTAAAATTCTGAGCTTTGTTTTTCACTTGGCTTTTGAAATACTTTAATACTTTTAGTGGAAGATTAATAAATAAGAACCTCTACTCTACTCTATGAATTTTTAATAAAAATATGGTATTTTTAAAGGTGACTTCTGTTTTAATATTGTAGCAACACTAAATTGAATTTTTAAAGATTTATTTTTGTAATTTTACACGTCTCTCATGAATTTTAGGTAAAATAAGAATAATTGATTGGTCTATCAATAGTAATAGTATGCTTTTATAATTATTTTCGGTGTGTAACTATATATTTATAAAATTTAACATAATCTAAAAAATACACTTTACAAAGGCGGACTTTATGCCTTGGGCATTTTCTACCTGTCTACCGTAGGGTGATGCAGAGACAAAATATAGTTATAGTAGATAGGTGCAAAGGTAGGTACTGAATATTTCCAGGAGTAAAATAGAATAATAACACAATGGAACAATAACATATATACATGCTTAGAAACAAAATGTATAAAGTAGAGAGAAATAAAAATAAAATGTTGGAGTAATACAACAAATTAATTGTGGGACGTCAAATTAAGTCTACCAACTTCTTATGTAAGTGTTCGCGAGCTTTTACCTTGATTGTATTAAAATGTGCTGTTAACTGTATGGCGGTGTTCAAACTAGGCAGTGCGTGTATCTTAATATGTATGTGTTAGAAGTTGAGAATGAGCGTAAGACCAAAAGTTATTACCATTTGTCTTGATGAAAAATATTAAGAAGATTAATTTAAATGAAATACAAAATATATTCCTCTAGTTCATTACGTTAATGACAATATTGTAATGACCTACCTTCATTAACCATTCCGCAAGGGAACGAAATCTCGTTTATTTTTTATTTAATTCAAGTAATTTATTACTCAATTACAATATGAGATGGAATTGAGAATTATTTGAATTTGAAAACGTATTTCATTAACATAATAAAATCTAAAATTCACTAATGGACAATAGCCTTTACTGTTGTAACTAGAAACATGGGATTTTTGCAAATAAGTTTACAATAAATATAGGTTAACTTTTGATTCACTGTACGTCTTACATGGAATGAAAATAATTAATTTAAAAAAAATTAAAGAAACACCTCATAGGTACACCTCTGCCTAACCTTTGGGGGATTACAGGCGTGATGTTATGTTATGTTTATAAACCACATTTAGGTACAACCACTATAAAATATATTATAATTAAAAAATCAGCTGTCCCTACAAAAATACATGCAACCGAATGCTTGGTCCAACTGTGTTTTTTTTTTCATATATGTAAAAAAAAATCATTTATTTCTAGCAGTACAATAACAAACCTTAGGAAGATATAAGTTCGTCCTATAATACAAGTTGTTAGTATACATTAGGAATTTCACTCCCCTAAAAAACGCTCAGAGAATTAAAAGTCCGCCTGTATAATGAAAACTAAGGAAGAATTATCGAAATTTCGTCACTTAAAGTTAAAACTTTGCATGAAAGTTCGAGGTCTTTGGCAATTGGAAACCCCATCTAGCACACGACTTGTAAACACATACAATTCTTAAAACTCCTTGGTGTTTGAATTTGGAACTTAGACTCATCAAAGAGAACGAGGTTTTATTGTGTCGAAAAAAGTCTTCTTTTTATTTTTGAGTTTATTGTGTTTGTCCCAATTGATCTAGTTAGATCTTTGTAAACAGGTTGTTTTCGCCCAAATAATCTTAGTATATTTCCACAATCCAAATGTCCAACAAGATTCTGTCGAGTTCTATTATGTCAGTACACCTAAGTACTGTTTGTTTGTTTCTTTTACAAGATATTTGAGTTTCGTTGTAATGACAATACTTCAAATGTCTATCTTTATGTCTGTGGAAAATTCTAGCAGATAAAGCGTTTTGTTGGTTATTTGTCTTTTCCATCTTTTTCTAAGACAAGATTAACTTCTAACTTTTATGACACATTTAAAAATCATTATGCTTTTTAAATTTTGAAATAGTTATGACGAGCTTATTTTACGTACAATCTCCTTTTGTATATTCTTCACTGTTTCTTGGTTCATTTTTTCTTGCATAGTATAATAAAGAACGGAAACATAAAATATTTTAGCTCCATTTGGCAGAAAATGTACAAGAGTCAAAAAATTCACATAAAAAAATGATATTCAAAGGAAAAGGTAGGTACTAGGTTGTTTGAAGAGAGATTTCAATGAGTTACCATCATTCTGGACACGATGCTATAAAGGAAGTAGGGCGAGGAATATTTCAATGCGAACGAATTGCACGTCGAGTGGGTCGAATCTGTTTATTTGCACGTGCAAAAGGTGGATTTTAATCAAGCCAAGACTTATAACGGTGTTTATTTTTTGAGAATTTTTAACATCAGCAGCAGCTGTTGTTGAATTATAGTGACCTTTATAAATTGTATTTAGACAATTAATGAGACTTATTCTAGGTCATCTTCATTTTCATTACTAAAGCCTTTGGTGACCTATGGTTAAGTATTCTTTTTCATTTAAATTAATCCAGACAAAGCCAAAATACTTTCGAGCATTGATACTTTCGAGGCTAGCTTCAAAGTAGATTGGCGATTTCAGACTTTGGTATATTGATAAGTTCAAGTTTCCTCACGGTGTTTTATTTTACTAATGTCAGTGACAGATGTCGAAGACAAACCTAGAAAGTACAAACCTATGAATTCAAAAGACACATTGGTAGGTACTTGCCCGATATCGCACCTGCCACCTCATGCATAAGACATCACGAATTCACGACATTAATAATAATAGTACACACCTATTCATATTTAATTGCTTTAATTGTCAAACCCAACTATGACGTAATAAGAACCACAAAATTTAACCCCTTAAATTCTAATGACGTAACTAGCCAAAACTTTCAGCCAGTATTCCCTAATTATGAATTGTAGAACAAAATAAACGTAACACCGTTCTACGTGCGTCAGCGAATGTTGTGTAACCAACACATAGTAGTTGTTTTAACAGGCGTCGCAGGCATGCCCTGCTCCTGACATATTCATTTTGATTCAATAATAGAGTATGCTCGGAGTGTTAGGGTTCTGAAGTACTTTATGCGTAAGGACTTAAATATATTTAGAGGGCCTAATTTATTTTGAAGGCAAATGATAATATGGAATCTAATAGAATTGGGCAATTATAGGATGGATAATACTGAACGCATGATTGTACTCATGATAGCAAACAACTTTTTCAAAGAATCATTTTTTATTTATTTGCAAAGCGGATACCCCTCAGTCAGGCAGTACCCTAAAGGCGTGAGCACGCGCAGGTATCGTACGGTTGATAGATAGTCATTTTTTTTTTAATATTTTACGCTGATAAATTTTAACATAATAACCTACACAAACGTATACAAACGTAATATAAATAAGAATTGTTATTCGCTTGATTTCAATTTCAAAATAGTGCTATGTTGCTGCGGCCTAACAGGGTTCAAAATTGTACGAGTACCATATGCAACATCTTTTAAACATATTGTAGTATGCAAATAAATGAATATGAATAGGAAATCTATTGTAAGTTTTGAAATAAGTTTTAAATGGACATACTGTTTTCGGACATAATGTAACACATTTGGCGTATTGAATAAAGACGTTATTAATTAAGAGATTGGCAGGACTAAGTTTAGTTATAATTAATATGTCAAACGTTAGAAAGACAATAGAAGAATATAATTGTCAATGTCAATTAAAACAATGATGATTACAATGAAACAATACCTACATTAAAAGGAAATTGCTTTTACGTGAACTGAACAAAAAACTGTCCTTAACTTAGGAATTTAAATTATACGGACATTTACAACGTGATGCCATGGAAATTCTCATCGATGAAAACAATAGGCAAATGAACAGAGTTAATACCATCAATTTAACGATTTCTCTCTTTGAAGTTAAAGATGTTTTTTGTATATATTTTAACAAAGTCAAAGTCATAGTTGTTTTTTCAAATAGACCATTATAAGGCACTTTTGAACGTAATTTGCAAGAGGCAAAAAATATCATAATATTGAATCTAGTTGCCCATTCCAAAAGGTAGTTTCGTATGGAGAAGAATAGGGAAGCAACTCCATTAACTAATTTTACGTCCCATTAGTAATGTTTCATAAAAATTAAAGGTGACCTTTGTGTGAGACAAAAACAAAATGATCAAGAAGCTGAGGATGCAAAAAGAGTTTTGTATCACCAATATTTTACACTACGTACAAAAAAAATCCGTTACTTGTAAAAGAACCCTTAAATTTTTTAACTATTTTGAGTTTCTTTTTATTTATAAATAGGTATAATAGAAATGGTTAGACACTCAAAAAATTTAAGGTGTACTACTTACTAAGGTTCAAAATATGGATGGATATGGATGATACAGTTATGTGACAGGCGGACGAATGGACGGGCAAACAGCCGAGTCTTGGTAATAGGTAGAGTTCCGTTTGATACCCTTTGGGTACGGAACCCTAAAAACGATAACAATAATTTTACCGATTAAGGTGAAATTTTGTATAGAGATAGTTTAAGACCCGGGGAAGGACATAGAATAGTTTTTATGCCGGAAATCACCCCCTAAGGCGGTGAAAAGGGGGGTGGAAGATTGTATGCAAGTACGATATACACAAGTTCCACGCGGACGTAGTCGCGGGCAAAAGCTATCACTACATAGTATAAAACAAAGTCGCTTTCCCTGTCTGTCTGTCTGTCTGTCCCTATATATGCTTAGATCTTTAAAACCACGCAACGGATTTTGATGCGGTTTTTTTTTAATAGATAGAGTGATTCAAGAGGAAGGTTTATATGTATAATACATGCACCCGTGCGAAGCCGGGGCGGGTCGCTAGTTACTATATAAATCTTACTTGAAATGAGAAAATAAGTTAGGATCATAGGATTTCTTTATTTATTTTTCGTTTCTTGACTACGGCCTTTAAGCAATGCCATCTGATTTTTCAAATCAAATAAATTCTTATTCTATTTAAATAAATTCTTATTTTATTTTGTACAGCTCACGATGTGCTTCTTCGTTACTAAAGCGTCAGATTTGCGTCACGCTCATCTAACCAACATTGACATTACCAGTCAAATAGGCTATATTTTCTAACCACTTACCTCTTAATCTTCTTCGCGTCGATGGTTGTACCTATAGATTCTAGACCGTACTGGTTACGGAGATATGGAAAGTCGAGAATCCAACTTTTTAATACTTTTTTTTAAGAAAACCATACTTAATTGTTATGTTATCTAAACTTTAAATACTGACATGGCCACTATACTGTTGCATGCATCCTAAAGTACAATGTTTTACGAGTGTTACCTAAATTGAACATTACATAGTTAATGTAACTATGTAATGTTCAATATAGGTATAGGCATTAGATTTTTTTGTGACTTTTTCAATTCCTATAATGTACTTTCTAAGATTGAACACATTGAAACTTAGACATCATTGACATCGTTCGTGCCTCAGAAAGCACGTTAAGCTGTTGGTTCCGGCTGTCATACTTACGTGGATCTTTGACAGTCGTTAAGGGTCGTCAGAAGCCCAAAAGTCTGACAACCAGTCTTACCAAGGGGTATCGTAGATATTACCCAGATACTGGGTTATGGAGGTCAGATAGGCAGTCGCTCCATGTAAAATACTGGTGTTCAGCTGCATCCGGTTAGACTGGAAGCCGACCCCAACATATTTGGGAAAAGGCTAGGCAGATAATAATGACCTATATTGAGCATTAAGCATTAGCATAAAGAGTGATATTTCACACCAATAATAAAAGTCCTTTCTCAAAGTTGATATTGGCAGTTTACCTGTACGTATAGCAATAAAAAAATATCTCAGCCACGTCACAACATATCAGAGACATTGGAACGCCAACAATGCTTCATATCTAGTGGGACGTGAGAACGATTATTTCAATCGACTTTTAACAAAACAATGGGGAGAATTATGAAAAAACAACTAACGACCGGTGTTTTGCTAACTAAACGTTAATGTTACTGTTACTGTATCGCTTGTGTAACTGTTGGATGACTAGAAATGTCATGCTGATGGTGGCGCGTGAGTTGGGTCATTTGGTTCCCTTGGTTGATGGGTAATTGAATTGAATTGGATTGGTTATCTCTTAACTGCCATGGCTTATATTATTATTATTATGTTTTTTTATATTCACCTTCATTGGTTTCACAAGAAGCGAAAAGAATATTGTAACCAGGATTTTGCAAAAACCTATTTGAAAAGAGTGTCCACTGTCCGTAGAGTTTCCTGCTCGTTCTTTTTCATAGACGCCTACCTACTTAAAATTCAGCTTTCTAACTAACTGACTCTTTGACATTCACAAGTACCTGTAAATAGGCTTATTTGATTTGACAAGACGTTAACTTCAAATTATGTTAAACTTTAACGTAAGTGAGTACCTTTATACCTAAAAACCAGTTTAGCTTTGAATTTATCTAGTATGCATACCTTGTTATGTATAAATATTGCTTACATTCTCAAAATATGTGACGTCTTTTTGATCTTGGAGTATTATGCAATGTAATAAAATATTCAGAAATGTTTTTACACCATTAAGTAATATAATAAAATATTCAAAAATCTTTTACAGAAAACGCTCTTTGTGTCGAGTTTTTAGTTCGAGCAGATTATATCATCACTTACCATCAGGTGAGACAGAGGTTAAATGAAAGAGGTCAAATTAAAAGAATCCAGCTAAGTGCGAGTCGGACTCGCACGCGATGGGTTCCGGTACACCGACAAAATATTTAACGATATAAAAAAAAATAAGTTTATAATTGCAATATTTTTTGTGGTATATCTATAAAAAAATCTATTTTTCCCTTTACTTGGGCTGTAAGAAATTACTTCCTCCTTCATGATTCTAGGTCAACGGAAAGTGCTGTATTTAAGTCTTGATTCCCTTGCGAGTGTTAAAATATGCGGCATAAATGGGAGTATTTTGATTATGTTGACTTAAAAAATGTGAGAATTTTTCTCAGCTCCAAGGGATTGCAGACTTGAATATTTAATATTAATTCAACTTGATACCTTCATGCGTTCCTGAAAAAAGGATCTTAAACAGACAAACGTACATCAAAATTATCCTATAAGGGTTCCTTTTGTTCCATTTGTGTTACGAATCCCTAAAAAAGCAAAGCAAAGACCGGCAATATATCGGGAAAACGAACACCAATTTAAACGTCGAAGACGATTGAGACTGCCTTACATTTGAATTCTCCTTCAAAACCAGACAATAACAATCTATTAGGCATATTAAAGGCTGTCTTTATTGCAAGCCCGTCCTCGGTCCTGGAGTTCAGCCAAACGGTGTTTTATGGACAAAGAGCCGCTTATTATTCTCGTAACTCAGATTCGATGAAACTGTAGAATAAATTATTATTAGGACTAAACCTATTGTTAGGGCCTGTGTCTTTGAAATTCTACAAGTATTTTTAATGAGTTTCGCAATGGCTGTTCGATTGGCTGATGCCTATCGCGGGTTCGATTTACGCATGGATAAAATATTAGTATGGCCTATAGTTAGTTATTGCCCATCAAACTCATATTTTTTGCTAAGAAATACCTTTTTTTTGTTTGTCACTCTTTATGGTAGTGTGCGAAACATTGTACTTTTGGATTCATGCTGTAGTATAGGGGTCGTGGCACTAGTTTAGTTCAGTTATAACATTTTTATTTAGATAAAAACATTTTAAACTGGTTTACTTAAAATACGTGTCAACAAGTTGGACCTTTGACCTTTAATATCACCGTTCTCAGGTATGGTCTAGAACAAAAAAAAAATATCGGAAGGATGGAAGAACAAGCGTCTTATTAATAATTATACCCGTTATGTTTGGCAACACTCCCGCGGTTCAGGAGAAACACATAATGGGATACGTTTTACAAAAAAGAAGAATATAGAGAAATGAACCTTAATCACAGTAATAAAAGTCCCATCAACTAAAAAAACCTGACCTGACACATAAATACCGATCAGAATCTTCTCAGTAATAGCGAGACTCGTGTACGCGCTCCGAATCACAAACGCATCATTTTACTACCAAATCATAGTTCTCACCTCGAAAACTAATGAACCTATAATGATGAAGGCCACTATCCCTGACACCGTGAATGGAACACAGAACACCCTGGCGACTTTCTATCGAAATATTTTAACACGTCATGCGCACGCGCTTCGAATATTTATCGACGACAACAATGGTGGCGATCGGGTATAATTTTAGGATCAGTACGTTGTTGTGTTGATATCAACCATTGTCATTATGTAGTGTATCGCGTTGATTGAATATAGATTGATACAGAATTATTTATGGGGTCCTCGTGGGTACCAACAGAATCCCGTACAGAAATTGATTTGACACACAAAACTGGGTTTTTTTTTGTGATCTGGGTATCTACATAAAAAAAATCAATTTCTCTGAATTAATGAAAAATAATCTGATATTTTTTGTTGCAAAATAAATACATAGTAAGATAAGTAATGTACATAGATGTTATTAAAAAAATACAAATTAGGGAGGTACTTTATATACATAGGTATAGGTAATTGAACTAAAGCAGGTTGATATGAAGTCTTAATGATATTCTAAGGTACTATCGCAGACAATGGTTGTGAACCACTTTTAACCCTTTTTTTTTGAAGTTGGTAAAAATCATCAAATGAGTCCTTCCGCCCTGGGTCCAAGGACTGTCAGACTTTTACTAACTAAAAAACCACCCTGTTCCTTCTGTTGCCCTTTACGCTCCGGGGCCACGGTATCCTGTTACGCTCTTAGTTATAAGGATAAAAAGTGGTCAACCAACATTGTCTTCGGTTGTACATGATTGTCATTACTCATTAATCTTTTCAACAAACATACTTTTATAACAATTTTAAAAATGTTAGATGTGCCGATCAAGTTTCCAGACATTTCAAAAGGGGAATTGGCCTGCGGAATTTCGTAATAATGGAAAATGGACGAAGGAAGGTCGGAAAAAAGGAACTATACTACGAACTTTTTATTACTATCTTCTTCGTCAACGTCCCTTGAAGGCAAGATAAAGGAGACAATAAGACTTTATGCTGAATGCCATTATCAGTATGTAACAATATTGTTTTTACGTTTCAGTGATTACGTTCAATAAATCTGTAAACAATGTCTGGTTCGTTTAAAATGAGAGAATTATCTTTATTATTGTAATGTGTGGGCTGCCTTGTTGGTCTAGTGGTCGCAAAGCGCGACTATGGAGTCCCAGGTCGGGCAAAGTGTTATTGGGTATTTCCATCGGGAATTTCTCAGTAGCAGCCTTGGAGGCTGGATTTGTGCCCGGTTGATGGCAATAGGCTTGCCCCCTATTACATAGAACTTAAACATAACTGGCGAAACGTGAGTGTACCAATGGGTACACCTCTTTCTAACTCTTGGGGGTTAAAAGGCGAGATATTATGTTAAATAAAACCTGCCTTTTACACACTGTATTTTTATAGTAGTAAACACCGGTCTTGTTTTTTTTTTCACAGACTCGGAACAGTAAAACTCAGAACTATGACCTACGTTCCGAAGTTCAGAGAAAGGTGAAATTCCATTCGAAAGTTAAATCCAAATTGATTGTCTGGAATTTATTGATGCCCTTTACGATGACCATAAAACAGCACAAATAGCAGCCAGGAGTTCAAATCAGATTGTAACAATCGCGAAATAAAATAAATTTGCCAATAAAGATGGCATGTGGTAGCTGATGCTAATAAAAGGGGTAATAAGATCTTTTATTGTTTTCTAATTTAAAATGTGGATCAAACGTGTACGTGTAGACTTTATGTTTAGTGTACATTAAGGGGTCTATAATTTTGCACCTGTTCCGTCTGTTCGTTAAAGAATAGTACCTCTAAACTAATACTATAAAGAGGTAAAGTTTACATGTTTTTTTTTTGTAAGAGGTAATCTCTGCAAGAACTGGTCCAATTACAAAATATTTCATAGATAGAAAGCTACATTATTGTCGAGTGTCATAGGGTATGCTTTACGCTATACTTGACTTTCACATGAAAAAGTCACAGGCTAGTAAGAAATAATTATCGTTCTTTGAATATCTTGTATTGACATTACGAGCAATACGTCGCATTTCAGGTAGGTACCTAGTACCTACAACGCAATTCAAAATAAAAGAACATCCAAAGAATTTATATGAATAAATTCTCACAAGGAACGGGTAAAAATTCATCCCTTCTAGAAGAGCCAATCTCTCGCCGACCACCGCGTCTTGAGGTCGCTAGAAATTGCAAAATCTCCTCTCAACGTACTCTCAATACACACCCGCGATATACACGGTACGGCGAAAGTGTTTACATACTTAAAATGTATTCGATACTCAGACGTACCTATAATATGAATTATACACAAGTACTCTTTTGAAACTATTTAATTACTATTTATTTATTTAATTTATTATCCACAGTGTGCCCGAGGTTGCACTCTCATTATAGAGGTATCCGCAATAATAGTGTCGATACTAAAAAATAAAATAAATTATCATAATTATTACTATGGATACTAAAAAATAAAATATATCATGTGTTCATCTAGGACAAAAATTAAGTACATATCTGTGTACCCTGTAGGTATAGGCCAATAAATGAAAACAGTTCGTTTATCATTAAAAGCTTTACAAAAATTCATAATTTTTACGTTCAACATACACGTTATGTACAGTCAACAAAAGACACAAGTATCCAGGGTCGTCAAATGTAGTTGAGGTTGTCTTAGAAACCGATGAATGTTTTCGATTAAAACTTAACTTAATGAATGAACTGTTAGTATCTACTTTTTTATTCTGACGACCCTGCGTAAGTACGTATCTTTTATTGACTGTACCACGTCATTAGTTAAAACAAATGAAAATAACAGCCGGATTATAAGCTTCCTTTAAGGAAAGGTCATAGAAAGAGATTCTGGTAACCTACTAAGCAATCCTCTCTACCTACAGGGTATAGGAAAATTGTCAGTGACAAAGATCAGTTCAAAAGTTATTGTCGATTCCTGAAAACGATAATCTTTCGCTCAAAGTGTTTTTACCGCATCCTAAAACCTTTTTTTAAGGTACGTATATTTTTACGAAATCGCTTTACGGTGACTTTTCCTTGCTCCATTTATTTCATGTGAGCTCCATATTCTTTTATGATACCTTTTTTATTTGGTACGCCAATTTTGTTAAACTTTTAGTTTGTAGGTAGGTGCTGCAGAGATTTTGGCCATTTCCACCCTTATTTTATTCGTTGGCCGCCTCGTTGGTCTAGTGGTCGCAAAGAGCGAATGCTGAGCATGAGGTCTTAGGTTCGATTCCCAGGTCGGGCAAAGTGTTATTTCGATTTTTCATCAGGAATTTCTTATTAGCAGCCTCGGAGTCTTGATTTGTGCCCGGTTGATGGCAATAGGCTCGCCCCCTATTAACATACGCATGCCAGACGCCAGTTATGTTTAACATGGGACTTAAACATAACTGGCGAAATGTGGGTGTACTAATGGGTACACCTCTGCCTAACCTTTCAGGGATTACAGGCGTGATGTATAATATGTTATTTTATTAGTTAATATTCCGAAGAATAAACTCTGTTCTAAATTAGAATATGTAAGACTTGACAGTCTGCTTTGAGGGCTAACTAACGGGTTTAGCAATAAAATAGAGTATCTATAATAAAATTAGCTCAATATATGAGGCAATAAAAAGAAAATTGTATTTCAATCGAGTAATTAAACCCACCGAGGGTTTAATTACTCCGTATTTATATATCATAGTGGCACCTAGGTACTAATTTGATTTCTGAAATATAACAGGGAGCCATATCTTAGCTTCAATCTGTCAAAAATGTCTCTAATTTACCTTTTTTTGACATTGATAGCCAATGAGATCAGATTGCAACTAGATTTTGAAAGTTTTTTAATAAAATTGGCTTTCAGGTTCATAAAAGATGACGAATATCTACTGTTCTTGCAGGTTTGAGTGATTATAGGTACTTCGTAATGAAACTTAGTGTAAAAGTGCATAATTAAGATAAGATTTAGTGGAACTGTTTATCTGAAATAATACCTCGTTGTGTCAAGTTCGGGCAAACGACTTTTTACTGCAAGCGAAAAACTAATTATCATTATTTATAGAACTACCAATAAAAGTCTCCTAGTCACAATTAAAACATAAAAAGGAACAATTGAATGGCGCAAGTAGTATAATGTTTGTTTTGCTCTATTTACTTCTGACCACACGTAATGAAACAGTAAAATAAATATCGTCTCTCGTAATTCTAAATTAATACATGACAGACATACATACATATTATAATGAATAACCTTAACCTCTATGATTTAACCTTGATAACAATTGAATAATGGCCATCCTACAATGGGGACATCCTATAAATCCCTCTCAAATCATTATTGATAATGAAATAATGAAACACTCCAAATTAATGGCACGTGACCGGCAAAGTTGTACATTAAAAAGTATTTTCTACACTAATTTATTTATTTACTAGCCTCTGCCCGCGGCTTCGGTCGCATAAAAAATAATTTACCGTAAAGTATGAGAACACATTACCGGGATAAACAGTATCCTATCTTAACAGATTCAGGAAATGGTCTATCTATATGCCAATTTTCATCTAAATCTGTTCAACAGTTTACGTGCGATTAAGTAACAAACATCTAAACATCTTCACAAAAACAATACCTTTATTCTATTACATTTCAGTCCTACAAGAGTAAAACAACATTAAAAAGGAAATTACCGAATAACTTATATCCTACCAATAACAGTTATAAACTACTGAAAAGTAGTAAAGTATCTAAGTAGTAAAGTATAAACTTGTTAACTTGTAAACTAATCCCTCTGTATCTAGGCACTGTTTTCAGAATAACACTGCCGATTGATCAAAATCTTATTCCTATTCTTTACAAAAATGAATGATATTTTAGTTTTTAATTTTTTACTAAAAATTCGATATTTTTATTTGAGATACTTGCCTAAGTGGTGAATTGAGGAAATATTATTCAAACGACGTTCCATTAATTTGATTTACTTCAAATGCATAATGAATCATCAATTTGTTTGTACCTCATCAATCATTCTGAATATTTGGGACCAAAGTTACCCTTACTTATCTATACCTATCATCTGTTTACATAATGGTAAATAATAAAGTAAATGGAAACACGCAAATAAAGATTTAATGTGTTTTAAGTAATAATTATTGTATTGTACTTAAATTGAAGCTTGATCTAATACGTCCAAAACTAGCTTCTGCCCGCGACTTCGTCCGCGTCAAAGTTGATGAAGTTAAAAGTCCTCCATTCAAACTTTGGACCCCTGTTTCATACCCTCAGGTGGTGAATTTTTGAAAATCCTTTCTTTACGGATGCCTACGTCATACAAAAAACATACCCTCCAAGTTTCAGGCCTCTACGATCAGCGTTTTAGGCTGTGCGTTGATCCGTCAGTCATTCAGGACAAAGCGTTTGATCATGTATAGATAGAAGATATACAAATAGAAGATAAGTGTGTGCAGATTGAGTCAATATGTACAGTCAGGGGAAATTGATTGGTAAGGAAATTGACCATTCTAGCACAAGCAGCCCAGTATAGCACATGATCATAGCTTTCCTACATAAGGACTTCGACGCCAAGTACTGTGTTTAACGTTTATCTGAATAACAATATTTACATTTAGGACG
This sequence comes from Hoplodrina blanda, assembly GCA_949316365.1. Classification (NCBI taxonomy): domain Eukaryota; kingdom Metazoa; phylum Arthropoda; class Insecta; order Lepidoptera; family Noctuidae; genus Hoplodrina; species Hoplodrina blanda. Next base: position 6,700,543 of record OX438563.1, read on the forward strand.
AATTACTTTAAAACTTTTATGCTTAGCAAGTCAGTCAGCAGTCTTAACCTGCCACTAAGTTTTAAATTACTGACTGATGTGAAAAAAATCTTTTTGTGTTATATAGAGTATATAGCCCGTGTATTAAAGAAGTTTATAGGCTTTATAAGGGAGCGAAGCAGTAAAAAGTTACTGTGAATTTCACCCTTAGAGATTATAAATAAAACATAATTATATAACGTTAGTAAAGGCTTTACGTATTTTTTACAATTTAAATATAACACAAACACGTTGAGCCTCCCTTTTTGCTCAACGTATCACTAAACATTATCGACAAATAATTCCTTTGAAGTATCTACGCGAACGAATACACATAAGAGTTTCAAACATTCATGAATACCTACATACGTATATTTATTCGCTCTCTGCTCCTACCCTCGGGCGGGCCTCGAGCAAGCTTCCACTTAAGGATCGACCAAGAAACATTCCGGGGTTTTGTGCAAATGACCCAGAGGCACTTAACGTTATTTAGGGTACATGATATGCGCAGATATGTTACATGATATGTTCATTTGTTATGTGTATTCCTTATATCTAAACTGTATATTGTAGCTGTTTGCTGTTCCCTTTGTATAAAATAAAATAAAATAAAAATAACTTTGAAGGTATTCATGGTAGCCGGAGAATCCCTTTTTTGAGACGGGATTTTGCAATAAGAGGTTCAGTTTAATACTGGCTTCTGAACGCGAGTTTGTTTGCGTCAGAATTAAGTCAGTCCTAAATTATCACACAGAAATATAAATTAACTTACACTTTTATATGTTGCTGTGGCTATACAGTGCAATTGTCGCTTGGGAATCAAAACAGGGGACTTCCCGTTGACCTAGAATAATAAGAATTGGCAAAAAGCAATGTCATGTAGCACAGGTAAAGGAATAAATCCGAAAACCGTTGATACATCACAAAATAATTACTTATTTTTTTGTATGTTTTGTTAAATGTTGTATGGTGGTACGGAACCCTTTGTGTGCGGGTCTGACTCGCATTGTCTGGTTCTTTTTTGGTTATAAAATATAGTCTATAACACTCAGGGATGACGTAGCCCTTTATTAGCGATAAAAGTATTTAGAAACGAACTAGTAGTAGTTCTGAATATTAGCGTGTCCTCACAGAAAAAAAAACAACCTTTGTTTTGCCTTATACTATAGTTGTATGAAAGATTTATCTACATATTTATAATAGTCATTATTTATTTACTAAGTACATTATAAGCTAACAGTAATTAAACCAAAACATTTTAATAAAAGAACACGAAATCTTACACAATTTATAGTCAGTACATCTGTTAAAAATGTTCACAAATAAAAAGACTGATACACAACAGATAACCTAAATCAGCATCTGTGTAAAAAAAAAAGTATCTTAATCAAAAGAAATAACCAAAAACATAACATCACACCTGTATCACAGAGGGGTCACATAGGTGTACCCATTATTACATCCACATTTCGCCAGTTACGTTTAAGTCCCATGTAATAAGGGGCGAGCCTATTACCATCAACCAGGCATAAAAGCTTCTGGAAAAGTTGCTTAATGCTGGAATACACGGTGACCTGTATAGATGGTTTTCATCTTATATCGAGAATCGTAGTCAGGCTGTGGTTCTCCAGGGGTACACTTCGGGTTGGACCTCGGTCCCCTCCGGCGTACCGCAGGGTTCGGTGTTGGGGACCCTACTTTTCACTCTATTTATTGCTGACGTAATGAGCTGCTTCAAGCATTCTTACGTATTACTATACGCTGACGACATGAAGGTTCATAAAATTATACGTGGCATCTCCGATACACACCAGTTACAAGCTGATCTTAATAGGTTCGAGGAGTATTGCGCACGTAATCTGCTTCAGCTAAATGTCTCCAAATGCTTCCATATGACCTTCACGCGTCAGAAGTCTACGGTGAATTCAACCTACACTCTCAACCAACACACCTTATGTAAAGTTAACAGTATTCGGGATTTGGGCATTATACTAGATAGCAAATTACTATTTGATCAACACATCGAGGGTATTGTAAAAAAAGCTGCGAAAGCATTGGGATTCATTATTAGATCCTCAGCCAGTTTCCGTTCTCTGAAGCCAATCAAGGTTTTATATTGTTCGTTTGTACGTAGTCACTTAGAGTATGCTTCTCAAGTCTGGAACCCTCAATATGAGTTCTATAAGTTGCGTATTGAGGGTATCCAGAAAAAGTTTCTTAAATATCTTGATTACAAAGCGCACCAAGTATCCATAGATTACGAGCACCGGTGCAAGAAATACCATTTTCTACCACTAGATTACAGGCGACTCATCAATGATATATGTTTCTTGATTAACATAGCGAATGGCTCGATTGACTGCTCTGAGCTCGTTTCTAAACTGGCATTTGGAACTAACCTTATTGGGTTGCGTCGGAGGCCCATACTGTATGTGCCTTCTACCTCCACTAATTATAGGCGTAATGCTTATCTTATTAGAAGCGCTCGTTACTTTAATGGATTATCTCGTGAGCATGATATTGATATTGACTTGTTTTGCACTAAGACGAAAGTGGCAAGAAAACTTTTAGCCAAATCATTTTTTGCGAATGAAGCACCGGCTGGTGGTACTCAAGCACACATGTAGTAACGGAAAATGTAGAATAAAATATAAAAAAAAAACTTCAACTTTCAAGCATTAGTTAATCGTAATTATTATATATCTGTGGAGGCTTGTTATTAGCAACTTAATTATATATTTTTGTTACCTATCATGTTATTAGTCTGTAAGCCTTCTTAAAATAAACAAAATAAAATAAAATAAATAAATAAATCCAGACTCCGAGGCTGCTAATGAGAAATTCCTAATAGAAAAACCCAGTAACACTTAAACAACCAAAAACTACATACAAAATACAGGGAATCTTAAGTAAACCATCTCTTTACACAGAATTAAATGGTTTTAATAGTACAACGAAAATTAGTTTCCTCAGAAAATGAAAACGTTACGTACTTTGATGGAGAACAAAAGCTCCTTTTGGGAAATCACGGCTAATGTCTTAGAGCATCTCCAACGTAAACTTAAGAGACTATGTAAGATAAATTCCGTCAGACCAACCTGCTAAAAGCTAGAGGTCTCGATTCCTATTCCTAACTTACTAAAGTAAAGTTATAGGGGCATAGTGACATCTGAAATTTGGAAAATCTTTTAAAATTGAAAGGGTTCTCTGTAATGGTGCGTACAGACCGGTGAAACGTGTCATGAAATAAAAGATTTTGCCGTCCACATTAGTGCAATGTATCATGCAATGTAACTTTTCATAGTCTGGACGCATTGCGAACAGTGCATTTCATGCGCACGCTCCGAGCATTTCAAGCCGCGCGCGGAGCGATCCGTAATTTGTAGGTTATTCGAACGAACACAAAGGGGCGCGCAGTGTGCTAGTAGGTACTTGTTCGTTTGTGCACGCGCTGAGCCAACACTGATGAAATGCTCTTTTCACGTTACATTGCATGTTACAGTCCATCAGTCTGTACGCAGCATTACGCTCTGCCTGCCTTCCTAGAAGCATAAAGGAAAAAGATTCTTCAATTAGGAAAAATGGTCTTTAACGTAAAGATGAAACGGATTTTTTATTGTTGAAAATTTTTTGTTATCATTTCCTTTAGCAAAGATTTGCTGTGTTTATTTCAGACTAAAAATAAATTAGAAACGAGAAGTACTTAGAATAAAATTCGTACGTTTACGTTTTCATTACCCACAGAAAATAAAATTAAGAAACCTTATTAAGTATCAAAATTAATTGTAAAAGTTTATTGTTAATGTTGTTAACTTTTTAACCGAATATAACCTTGCCATTTGGCAAGGTTATATTCGGTTAAAAGGTTATTAAGGTTGTACTAATTTAGTAATCAGTGTACCTAATTAGGTACCTAATTAGGTACACTGATAACTAAATTATTTTACATAGAAATATGAAACGTAAAACCATTTCAATTTTCTACAGTACCTACAGTAAAACATTCATTAGGAACCTTATTTTCTAAACAAATTGAAAAAAAAATGTTATGAAAATAGTAATACGTTGCTAGTTATTTAATTACAAAGCACTTTATTACAAATATTAACATAACATCACGCCTGTTATCCCCGTAGCGTTAGGCAGAGGTGTACCCCATTTAGTACACCCACATTTCGTCAGTTACGTTTAAGTAATAGGGGGCGAGCCATCAACCGGGCACAAATCTAGATTCCGAGGCTGCTACTGAAAAATTCCTGATGGAAAAACCCAATAACACTTTTCCCGACCTGGGAATCGAACCCAAGACCTTAAGCTTAGTAGCCACGCTTTACGACCACTAGACCAACGAGGCAGTCATACAAACATTAACAATAACAAAAGAATAAACACTACACTATTTCGAGCACAAACTATCCAACCCAATATTACGTCAGTAATTGCTTTTTATCCCCTTTAAAACCACGTATATGACACCTTACGACTGACGATCAAAGAGCCGACTCACACAGCGCCCTAGAGATCCATCCGACTGGAATTACGTTTAGCCTTCAAGAATAATTAATTCACGTGTAGAGGCACACTTTATCCGAGCACGTGCTAAAGTAGGTATTCGCAACTTTGAAATTGGCTTCATACGATTATTAATAGAAATATTTTCAATAGCTACCCGTGGCAGTAGGGTTAACGCTGTGTGTGGAAAGGAAAAATTTTGTTTGTAAAGAATTTTATTTTCCATTTCGTAATTTATGGAAATGACTAAAGCGTAAAAAAACCATTCAATTACATTTTTGAATTTTATAATCACAGAAAAATTTGTAAGTACACTTTTTTCTAATTGAAAAGTTACCTATTTACGTTTAATTTTCCTCTTGTATAGATCAAAGCCGTTTTGAGATCTGTAAATATGTAAATATGCTAGAATCAAAGAAGTTGTTCATTATGTATACTTACGATAATATGACGACAATATGAACCGAATCGTAGCCAACTTAGCTAGTCGACAACTTAACTTCAATTGCCGCATAGTCGCTTATTGCCTCGTGTAAGTAAATATGTCGGCTTGTGCGTTACAATTGTAAAAATTTCGGAAAAATAACTTTTTCGCCACAATATGAGTGATTTGAGTGGTTTGATGCCAGTAAGAGTGTAATGTTCCAATCTATAATATTGATATAGTTATAACACTAAATAGCCACGCTGAGATATGGAATGACAGTTTTTCCATGTCATTTCTTCTGATAGCTTCAAATCTTCAAATCTATTTGAGTAAAATGCAGTCTTGTCGAATAATTTGAAGGAGATCCTACTAATAAACACATAGATACTCGCAGGTCATTGGAAGAAACACCAGATGACGTATTTATTCTTAGAACTTGCGAAATATTTTAGAATGTAACCCGTGTGCTTGTCCTGTTACCTGGGGGCTTACCGCCATATCTTAAAACAGTACCATTTTAATATTAGTTTGTAATTTCTGTTGTTGGATTTTCAACTCTCGGTGATGAGTCGAGCGTTATAAATCCGACAGTGCGCAAGGCGAGGCAATATTAAAATAATACTGTATTAAGAGATGGGGGTAGGCCCTCAGAAGTGGTTCCGACATGTCTCAGTAGAAAGTTCTTTAGTAGATTTTTAGATTGGCGCCAACAAGGCGCCTTATCTTCAACTATCAAAATATACACTATAAGGGACATCGTAATGAAAACTTTTACCATGAATTCAGTTATTCAGAAATGTTATGTCAGTTATAGAAAAAATAAATTTACTTTGGCGTGTCTAGGTTCATAAACTTCTGTCCCATCCCTTTCATCTATATATGTATAGAAGGCAACCGTTACTGATCTATCAACACTCAGCTAAAACCACTAAACAGATTGTGATAAAATTTGGATCGGAGATCTAAAGTTTGTATGGAGAAACAAGATTAGACCGCCAATAACCGTCATTTACGAGTACGAAGTCGCAGGCAGAAGCTAGTCGTTTATGTTTTTTTTTTTCATTAGAAATGGAAACTTTCAATTTCTATTTTTTATATTCGATTACACCAAAAAGACACTCGAATAAAAAGAAAAGAAATATAAATAAAGCACTAAAAATAAAGATACAAAAGTACAAAACTAGTTGGAAATTCATTGCGTATTTCATAGCAATCACAAAATTCGTGGCTTAATAAATTATTTAGGCTCTCACGGGTCAACGAGCAGGCTGATACAGCGTTTATTTTTCTAGTTCAACTACAGCAAGAATATTCAAATTTTTATAGACACTATTAGCATTTGTTATTTAAACAGCCTTTTAAGATAAAGTTTTTATCAAGAACGTACCCTTTTTTTAAGTTACTTTAGCCAATTTATCTATTCTTCTAAAACGCTTGTAAAAGCTTGCTTCACACAGAAAGTCCTCGAAATAAATTTTTTAGAAGTCTAAAACAAGATAAATTATTAAGTAAAAATCTTGCCTTAACAATGACTCATGAAAAATTATGAGTCAAACATTTTTCCACGTCTTGACCTTGACCTAGATGAAAGTTTTCGAGGTCAACTTTCACTTCGAGGAAGCAACAAAAGGATGTAACGACTCCGTGGGTACGCATACATATTTAAAAGGTTTCGCTTCCTCCTAACATGGACATGTTTTTGTATTTTTATGATAATTTTAGTTTATATAGTAGGAGAGTGTTATTATGGAGTGAAAGTGTATTCATAGTGTGTTTCTTAAAATAACAATTAAACATACGTAGTTCATTCGGAATTAAGCAGATCCTCAGAAATACCTACTCACGTATCCTCGCGTATAAACATATATCCTCACTTTCGTGCAAATCTCCTCGCGTATAACCACGTTTCCTCACGTATAGGCTAGATAAAAGTGCAGATTGTTATTAAACGGATGGGCCTGTACAATGAACACCCTACTTCCTACTATGTCCAAAACCCGGATGCTAGTGATTTCGGATGTTTGCTAATCATTTACGCTTAATGAAACGGCTGAACCGCTAGAATATTCGGTGCATAAATACCTAAATCATAACCCGGATTGGAAGTATTGGGACATACAGGCTACGTACTTATTTCCCAGTAGACCGTTTGCACGTGATTTTTTTTTAAACGAAATGATATCAATTTCCTGCTCCAAGCTTCGGGCAAAGTTAATTAATTTACAATTGTTTTCCTAAAATAACAGAGAATTTTACCTTTACCTTTTAGTGCCTAATGTAAGCACGAACGCAATAATTCCCAGTTACTTGTACAATATGGGCCTTAAGGTGCGTGTGTACCTATACAAACGGTACCCAAGCAGATAATAAACAACATACCTAAATGAATATTGGTACTTTAGGTACCTACTCAGGTTATTGCTAGTTCATATTTGCCCCAAGGGCACACTAGACACCCTTTAATAAATAAAGTGGTTATTGGTACATTCATATAAATTTAGTTACGAGGATAATAAAATCTAATAAATAAACTATTCAAGATATTATTGCTATATGCCGTTTAATGGCTTATGGAACTTGCTAAACTTTAACTTGTTAGATTTCATTACCTATCCAATCAATCTGCCTATCCTTTTCCTATTTACGTTGGGGTCGGCTTCCAGTCTAACCGAATGCAGCTGGATACCAGTATTTTACATGGCACGATTGCCTGACTTCCAAAACACAGTAGGTAACTAGGTAATACGATAGGTACCCAAAGATGTAAAAAAAAACAGGCGTGCGAAGTAACAGGGAGCTGCCAGTCCTGTTTAATTCTTGTCGATTACAATGAAATGCTTTTGTTTATAATTATATCAATGCTTAAAATAACTCATTGTTCCACGAGTGTTTACATAATGAAAGTAATATGGGTAAGGTAAAAAAATATATAACAGACAGACAGTTGAGTAACAAGGTTCACAGGTCACTTTATTACCTTGTTTTTGTACAAGAAAACCTAGGTTTCCCTTGCGGAGGTCAAGCGGCAATCAGTTTACGAACGAAGGAACTACGCGTACTAATGAGTACGTACACTATCTGCCTACAGCTGTAGGTAGGGCTGCCACCACCCGAATTGCAAAAACTCCGACCATCTGGTTTAAAATTGATTGATATTTTTTTTGTTTCCGGAAGCCCCTAAGAAATGTATTTTTACAATCAAAATAAAAACGTCGTTTTACTTTTTTTATGGTATTTTAATTTATTGCTTATCTTTCAATTGATTAGAACTACACAAAATGTGTCCGGGATTCACCAACTTTTTGAAAACCCCTACGGGACGACCCTCAGACGCCCTCTAAACTGGTAAACATTCGGGGTATACTAGACAGATGGCAGCCCCGACTATAGGCAACTGAGAAACACGTTTAACAACGTTTCTGTATCATTAGGATAATAAGCAAAGTTAAGGAAAATCAACCCAAAAGTTTTTTACGAAAAAATATTAACAAAAGTTTTTTCTACGGCATCAAAATGGATTTATCATACAAAATTGAATCAGAAACTCGTGTAAAAGTTCCAACCATGAATTCTTTATGATCATCCTGTAATAATTTTACAACTTTTGGTAAATCGTAATAATTTATTACTTCGGGAGCAGTGTTCTTATTTAAAAACGTTATGTTCCAAGTTCACGGATTTATCGTCTCACACTTCATAACCATTAATATTTTTTATGGATTATAAAATTTAATTTAGTTTTACTACCTTTGTTTACATGTTTTAGCATTAACCATTTCTACTTCTAAAGTTAGGAAAAATAACTTAACTAAATCTCGACTACAACAAGACGTTCACCAAAAAGCTTAAAGAGTACGTATGGAGTTTCTTGCCCATTCTTCTCCATACAAAGCTACCTTTTGGAAGGGGCAACTAGATTCAATCCCTTTTTCTTTTGTATTTGACGTTCAAAAGTAGTGTTGCCCAAATGCAAGACCAAGACGAGACCTTAGCCAGTCTTGGTCTTGGTCTTGCGTCAATACACCTGGTCTTGGTCTTGGTCTTGGTATTGCGCTCTCACTCTTGGTCTTGGTCTTGGTCTTGCAGCAAGAGTCTCGCAAGTCTTGCGAGACTCTACTACTTAGACTAGACTAAACGGAAAACGGACGAAACGTCGGGTTTATATTATTAAAGGTAAAATTCGCGATAAATACCCGTTTACATAATTATGTTTTATAATGTAGACTAGACTACTTGCAAATACCTGTTAGCCTATTGCTATTTATTAAACACGTTAGTTTAGATCTTAGAACAACGTAACAGAGTAGATACATATTGAGCTTAAATTGACATAGGTATGCAAATGTGCTGGCGTCTGTACCATAACATTGGCTGGCGTAAAATCTGTTACTAGTACTAGACCTACTCGACTCGCTGTTAGTTTAAAATTTTGCTGAACAGTATTCAGCAAAATTTTAAACTACAAAAGGTCATACAAGTATTACGTAAGCAGATTTTTTACAATTATTTACCCCCCCCCCCCCTTCCCCTTGTCAGCAAAAGTAAGCAAACATTTAAACATTCAAAATTTTACATAAGCATGGGAGGGGTCCCATGCTTATGTAAAATTTAAAAAGAAATTTAGACAAGTGACAAGTGAGTGACGTGCGGTAATTCCCTCACTCGCTTCTAAGCAAGTACCTATAACGTATTCATTATTTGTGGGAATCCCCGACATGTGTGTTTTGTTTTCAAGCATAGACAATTTGTGGGTTCATGCCATTTGTGTAAAAAAGTAAATAATTAACTGCTGACGTAATCACGATATTGACCCCCCCCACCCACCATGTCATCAAAAATAAGCAAAACAAAGACTCCCCCGCCCCCCTCAAGCGCTTACGTAATACTAGAACGCCCCCTAGAAGAATAATATAAACTTTAAACCATAAGTAGGTACCTACATAATGTTTACCAACCTACTAACTTTAGATCTGCACATTAGACATAAACAAGCATAATATAATACTACCTACAAGGTATGAAATGAACTTTGTCAGAAAGTTATGCTAGGTACATTTTTATATGGGAACATATTTGTGAGTAACACGCTACCAACTTAGTAAATGTAACATCTTTATAAACAAATGGTATGCAATAAATGAATATGAATATGAATAAATAGTCGAAATATAATAATCAATACAATACCTTTTAGTGTTATGACGATACGGTTTTGATACTGGGGAACGTCTATCAAAATCAGGATTGAAACCAAATCCCTACTTAAAACGCCCAAATCTCAGTTTGACTTAACTGCGAGACGCAAGAGTCTTGCAGGCTTAGTCTTGTTCTTGCTCAAATCTTGCAGGGTTCAGTCTTGGTCTTGGTCTTGCTACAATAAGTAGGTCTTGGTCTTGGTCTTGGTCTTGCAAAAATGCAAGACCAAGACCAAGACCGCAAGACCAAGACCGATTTTGGGCAACACTATTCAAAAGTGCCTTGTAATGGCCTAATTGAAATAAATGATTTGACTTTGACTTTGACTTTGCTATAAACAAGACTTCAAGGACTTCCTGCGACTTCGTATACCTGATTTTTTTCACGTGTTAAGTTATGCCTTTGTTTACTGCTACGCTTACGACGTGAGTTCTAGCGTGATGTTATGTGTATGTTAGCCTATACTATTCCTCATTAATCTGGCGATCACATGCAAAAAGAAATTTTCCAAACGTACAGACAGATCCAGAGATTAGCGCGTATTAACAAACTCACAAACAAAATATGTCTTCATTCTTCAACTTTATTACATTGATTGTTAAAGATACAAACAAAACAAAACAAAACGATGTTCAAACGATGTTTTGACAAAACTGTCAAAACATACTTAATATTAAATATATACAAAGAACATTAGTTTTTACAAGCTTTTATTATATAAGGGTTTTTGCCGGAAAAAACGGAACCCTAATACGGGCTGTTATTATTTTTCTAATCAATAATGATCAGAAAAATAGTAACAGTCTTTCTTAATTGATTTTAAAAACAAACAAGTAAACGGCTATAATTAAAACTAGCCCATAGACTTGAAGCACTTAGCAGTCTACGTGCCGCGGTTACTACAGATGGTGCGTGTTTTTTCTTCTTCTTCGAAACTAGGCTAACTTAGTTTGTCAAGTTAAATATTGTTTTTCTTCTTTATCTTTGAGCTACTTTACGCTTATGGAATAAGCAGAACTTGTTTAATTATTTCCATTATTAGCTTTTAAACTGTCTATGTCTGGCGTTCGTTGGAATTTTGGAAATAGTTTGTTATTTCATGGTTGTTAAAATAAAAATATTCTACCTGGGGGCATACCCCATCTCTTTAAAACAGTATTATTTTAATATTAGCTGACCCACCGAACTTCGTAGGTACGGGCATATTTTTTTTTTCTTATGAATCTTCTCCTTACAATAACAAACTCAACAAAAAAAGAATTAGTAAAATTGGTCCAGCCGTTCACGCGTGATGCCGTGACCAAGGGAAATAGGGATTCATTTTTATATGTAGGTATATCTATACTAATATTATAAAGAGGTAAAATTTGTTTGTAAGTTTGTAAGTTTGTAAGTTTGTATGTAGGGGGTAATCTCCGGATCTACTGAACCGATTTTGAAAATTCTTTCGGAAATTGGAAGCTACGTTATCACTGAGTGCTATAGGCTATATTTTATTTAAAAAAAAATAGGGGTCCGTAAAATATTTGGGTTTTTCGGACCCAAGGTGTAAAAAATCATCCAAAAAAGTTCCTTATTTGGCGTACGCCGCCTAAACTATAAAAGATAGAACCAAAAAATGTTCCAATTAATTAAAGACCTTAAAAATATCTACAAAAAAGTCCGCGACACACTATACCTATCTATTTCGAGTTAAACACAACAACCATTTTTTTATTTAAAAATCTTGAATTCTTTAGGACTTCATTTAAACGCATTTATTTTACACATGTCATTACTCCTTATCAAAATAAAATATTTAATTTGATAAGGAGTAATGACTTAATATTTTGTCACAAAGTACTGTTTATGTAGATAATATTTAGTCTTTAATTCATTAAAATTGGACGTTTGGTTTGAAAGTTATGGCGAAATCAATCTCTATCTCTATATAAAAAATCAATTGCTGTTTGTTAGTCTCGCTAAAACTCACTCGAGAACGGTTGGGCCGATTTAGCTGATTTTGGTTTTGAAATGTTCATGGAGGTCTAGGGAAGGTTTAAACGGTGAGAAAATATGGGGTAAGGGTAGGATTGGGGTAGGGTGGGGGCAGGATACCACGCGAACGAAGTCCCTAAAAACAGCCCTTTTAATATGAAGTCGGGAAGTCGGTGTCAAGGGTAGGGGTATGGTAGGGGTAGGGGTAGATGTAGGGTAGGTGTAGGGTAGGGGTAGGGTTGGGTAGGGGTAGAGTAGGGGAGGGTAGGGGTAGGGTAAGGGTAAGGGTAGGGTAGGAGTAGGGTAGGGGTAGGGTAGGGTAGGGGTAGGGTAGGGTTGGGGTGGGGTAGGGGTAGGGTAGGGTAGGGGTAGAGTAGGGGAGGGTAGGGGTAGGGTAAGGGTAAGGGTAGGGTAGGAGTAGGGTAGGGGTAGGGTAGGGTAGGGGTAGGGTAGGGTTGGGGTGGGGTAGGGGTAGGGTAGGGTAGGGGTAGGGGTAGGGTAAGATAGGGGTAGAGTAGGGTAGGGAAGGGGGTAGGGTAAGGCAGGGTTAGGGTAGGGGTATTGGTAGTGTAGGATACCACGCGAACGAAGTCGCGGCGGGTCAGCTAGTATAAAATATATAGATTACTATGCTTTGCACACTGTTGGATTTTCAACGCTTGGCTCGGCGCTGAGAGTTGAAAATCAATTGAAGTTACATACATAAACTCACGCCTTTTTCCCATGGGGGTAGGCAGAAACCACAGAACGCCACCTGCTACGATCCTTACATACTCCTTTCGCCTCATCTACGTTCATACATCTCGTCATACAAGCACGCCGGTTACGAGTACTCCGCACCTGACCTTTCTGAAGAACCTCACCAATAAGGTCAGTGTAGGTCTTCCTAGGGCGACCCCTCCCTGCGTTACCACTCACCTCTGCCATATAAATACCTTTTGTTAATCGTCTTTCACTCATCCTCTCAACATGACCGAACCATCTAAGCATACCCTTTTCTATCTTTGTAACTACATCCTCTTTTAATCCGCAACGGTCCCGTATAACCTCATTCCTCACTCTATCGTTCAAAGTTACACCACACATACTCCGCAAGGAACGCATTTCCACAGCATTAATCCTACTCTCATGCCTCGTTTGCCAAACCCAACATTCACTTCCATACATAAGTGTAGGCACCAGCACGCCGTTGTGAACAGCCAGTCGAGCCTTTTTGGGCATGGACTGGTTGGTCACAACCGCATGTATAGCACCATTCACTTTATTTCCCGCAGTTACTCTCCTTTCCACATCAGCATCAATCTTTCCATCTCTAGTAAACATACTGCCCAAGTATACAAAGAACATAAATTCTGAGAAAACCTGACTAGCTTTTCGATAGCCAGATTCATGAGGGAAAGTATAGGCTATACACTATGTAACAAAAACCCTGTCAGATCAGTGTTGCCGTTGATCAGTTTTTATGTTTTTTTTTTAATTTAATTACTTCTTCTTTCTTTTTTTTTTTCACTGGGGAAAAATAATAATCTCAAATCCATTAAATGGTTACGTATATGTGTACGCAGTACGATGCCGAATAATACCCTTAAGGATCGGACAGGGTTTTTGTTACAGGCTGTATTCGCACGCAACAAACCACGGGAGCGAAGCAGTAACCAAAGACTTAACGCAGGTGAACCCTTGAGGTATAGCTAGTTTAATATTTAAACATCAGTTCTCTTTTATAATGGAAATAAAAGTCATGTCTCTCTTTGATTCACTGTAATCGGATGAACATTATTCATAATAATCTTACCTATACGGTTCGCTACTTATTTCCATTAACGTTAATCAAAACTGATGTGTTATATGTGTATATCTTACAAACCGTTATTTATGAGGTAACAAAGATGAGATTCGTGTCTTTTTTAACGATGAAAATCTGAAGGTTCCGCAGGGTTCCGTATCCAAATAGTCCGAACGGAACCCTATCTATCCGGGGTTGCGGGACGTCTTAACAGGATACCGTGGCCCCGGAACGTAAAGGGCAACAGAAGGAACAGGGTGGTTTTTTAGTCAGTAAAAGTCTGACAGTCCCTTCCGCCCCGCCCAGGACGGAAGGACTCATTTGATGATTTTTACCACCTCAAAAAAAAAAAAAAAAAAACCCTATCTATTGCTCTCGCGCCCATCCGTTCGTCACTCTGCCACAGCGCCGCTATAACAACAATCTGTACAAACAAAAAAGTTAAAAATTAATTGTGGTCTCGGAACGATCTTCATATTTTACGGTGGTACGGAACCCACAATGTGGAAAAGGAATTAGGGAAAGCTAGCTTTTTATTTTTTTGAGGTGGTAATAATCATCAAATGAGTCCTTCCGCCCTGGTTGGGGCGGAAGGGACTGTCAGACTTTTACTGACTAAAAAACCACCCTGTTCCTTCTGTTGCCCTTTACGTTCCAGAGCAGGCGTTTGGCCCCGTTGGGGCCCCGTCCCTGTGCTGACAGCTCTTTGAAGCGCGCGCGAACAGAACGCGCCGTCGACCCGGGCATGGTCCTTGATCAGACGACGAGCTACCCATTACTCGCCGTCCGCAAGCCCGCGGCGTCTCCCGGATGTCGCCTCGCGACGTCCGACGCCCTAGGCATCTCCCGCGGCGGCTGGGGCGTGAGATGGAGGGTATTGTTCTCTCCCTCACGCGGCCCGCCTCCTCCTTCGCTAGCATTGCTGCTTCGCAGAAGGAGGAGCATGGCCTGAACCAGATCCGGGCGCGAGAGGTCGCCGCCGTCTATCGCCTCCGTGAGGACACGGCGGTGCTCTGCCCAAACGGGGCAGACCTGCACCGTATGCTCCACCGTGTCCTCCGGGCGGTCCACACAGTGGTGACACCCGGGCGTTTCCTTCCGCGCAATCCGACACAGAAACCTCCCGAAACAACCGTGTCCGGTGAGGACCTGCGTCTAGCCACTCCTCAAAGAGGGGTCTTACCGCCGCGATTACAGCGTGCCCGAAGGAGAGCTAGCTTGACAAGTTACTGTGTTTTTTTTTCACATTTGTAGTGTGTATCGATAATCCGAAACGCCGCGCCGTACAGTATGGACAATGACATCACCAATAGCGCGCTCCGTACATAAATAGGTAGTCATATTTTGGTAGAAAATTTGTTTAAAGGATAAGGGTATAGGGCTTGTGGTTAGTCATAAAAATAAAAAAGTTAATTCAATTAGACTATTATTTCAATCAAAACTGTAGGTACATTACTCCATAATAATTAACTTAAACACAAAACTTATAAATAATAATAATATTACAAAGTATGTGCTGTGGGTATAGGTATAGCTTTAGGGGCATCAATAAACTCGTCCCCATCACTGTCAATGGGCAAATGCCATAAAAGCTAAAAGCATTGCCACGTTTTTGAGGATTTTACAAAGTTTTTTTTACTTAGTTTTCTAGGTCTAGAAAATAGAAAATTTGTAAAAGTGCTACTTATTACTTATACCAAAAAATAAAATAAAAATTCTATTATCAACATACTCAATTTTCTCGTTGATCTAGTGGTTGCAAAGCGCGATTGCTGAGCATGAGATCTTGGGTTCGATTGGGCAAAGTGTTATTGGGTTTTTCCATCAGGAATATCTCTGTAGCAGCCTCGGAGTCTGGATTTGTGCCTGGTTGAGGGCAATAGGCTCGCCCCCTATTAGGTACATGGGACTTAAACAAAACTGGCGAAATGTGGGTGTACTATAATGGGTACATCTCTGCCTAACCCCCGGGGATTACGGGCGTAATGTTACATCAATTTTTCGTATGGATCGCACATCGCTTACCGATGGCCCTTTGTGTCCGAGTTTTGGCCTCCATTTTATATTTTTCCATAATGTCATTAACTGTCCATCCACTTGTTTTGGTTGGAAAGGTTATACTTCCCAAATGGTCCCATGAAAATTTTATCGAAATCGGACAAAAATATGTCACTAAAAATTAACAAATGAAATTTTTTTTGCAAAAAAAAGAAACCAAAAAAAAAGCACTAAAAAGTTAAAAATAATACTATAACCTACCTATATTAATAAACCTAACCTAACCTACGATTAACCTATACTAAAATTTAACAATTTTTTGGAGTCGGTGCCATACGGTTGGATATAATATCCTCGGTCTTGGCACCGACCCCAAAAATTTGTTAAATTTTAATAGGTTAATCGTAGGTTAGGTTAGGTTTATTAATATAGGTAGGTTATAGTATTATTTTTAACTTTTTAGTGCTTTTTTTTGAAGTCGGTTTCTTTTTTTGCAAAAAAAAATTTTAAGAGAAGAAAAAGAGATCAAACAATAGTTTTAACCAAATGCTACAAAACAATTCCTTCGTCAACTTCTTCAACAGTCTTTTTAATTTATTCTTCAAAAGGCGATTAACACACGGCACCGCGCTGTCGCGCACCGTCGCGGAGGGCGGTGGCGGTAAAGCGGATTGTACCGCTCGACCGCGCGGTGGGGCGGTTAACGTGTGTTAGGCATCAACGGATTTCTTGAGGGTGTCATGTATCGATTCCGAGGAAAGCTACGCGACACCACGCAGCGCAACACGACGCCGTCACTTTGTGTACAATAATTTAAGAGTTTATATTTTTTTAATGTGTATTAGTTTATAGATTGTTGCATTTATTTACGTATTGTATTTTTATGGGCCTAAGTAGCCTGAAATAAAGGAATTATTATTATTATTAGAGGCCAATGCGACATTAAAAGGCACACTTTATCGCTACCTAAAACAACAATAATAAACAGCAGTAACATTTGTTTATAATTAAAATGATTACAGTTTAAAACTATCCTAAATAAAACGGTAGTTATTTTTTATATTTATACATCAGGAACTGTTCTTCCATGCATTGTGATGTCTTGATGCCTGTACGACCACTGATTCAATTTATTTACATAGTACTCATGCCATATTTCTCGATTACTTTTCACAACGATAATAAAAGCGCACAAAATGAGAGGATTAATATAACGTAATAATGTAAGTAGGTAAAATATTACTTTAACCAGCAACGTTTCGTAAATTAACAAATCTTTAACATAAGCAGATAATATCGTAACGTCACTTAATATAAATATCAAAGTGGCAATATACAAGCGACGCCAGTTGTACGCAGCTGTATGTGCGTTCGTGATCACACTACGACTAAGTGAAAATACAATTTTAAAATAAAATAAAGTGTTAACAACTGCCGGTAGAATCAACTCTCCACAATCCATAAACAAGAGTATTAAGTCCTTTACTACAGATGGCTTATGTAAATTAAAGATAGAAAAATAAAAATAATAATTTGGTATTTCAAACATGATAGTTGTTATTAAAGACACACCCCAACCAAAGAGGCTACTTTTTAAATATCTCCTTTCGCTACGTCCATTGAAAACTTTTACTAAGTCTACATAAAATATATGACTTATTACTAGCAACCAGTGATTCTTTGCTGTTGGTAAGTATCTTAGCACATATAAAGCCCCATCCCATTCATATTTAAAAATTGTAAAATCTAAGGATTTAACAATTAATAAGGAGTGTAAGAAGTTAGTTAGAATTGCGTTAAGATACACGTAGTTTCGGTAATTACGAAACCTTTTCATGATGCACCACGATATCACGCCGTATATCAACGTAGCTAGTGTTATCCCAAGTAAAATGCGGTGAAGCGTTATCAGATAAAGATCATTATACTTCAAAACTCTATAAAGCTTGATAAACGGATGGTCATCATCACTTTCTGTCGAGTTATACGATTCACATTTAGTTCGCAGAGTTTAAAATAAAAGTATATGTGAGCGCACTGCCGGACACTATGAACCAGGTGTTGCTTCTGAAACAGCCGGTCTAATAATATTTAGTCAAATGTTATCTAATGAAAGCACTGTGCTATATTTTATCTTTTTACAATAATTGGCACTGTTTTAATTAATTTAATAATGTTATTCTCATATCGCTCGTAATAATTCAGAAAGAAAAATACATTATGCGACGTACAGTATTTTAACTTTTAAATAAAGTTCAGATGATGTTGAAATTCAAAGATTCACCAACCTCCGGTTTCTCGAATGAAAAATTAATGTGACAAATTGTCAAGCACGCGTAAGCTGCTGTCGTTGGTTGACGGAATTATGAACCACCAATCACCTCCCTTAGGTCATAGGTTTCTAAAATTATTATTTCGATTATAATAGGGTCAGTAGATACTGAGCTCATTATTACGAAAACTAGCTTCTGCCGGCGACTTTGTCAGTGTCAAAGTTGATTTCTCCATACAAACTTCGGACCCCCGTTTCATCCCCTTAGAGGGTGAACTTTCTTTCGCGACCGCAAACGCAAAGGGCACTAGAAGGAACACGGATGGGTTTTAGTCAGTAAAAGTCTGTCATTCCCTTCCAATCCGCCGCGAGCGGAAAGTCATTTGATGATTTCCCATGCTTAAAAAAAGGAGATAGGTGGAAAATCCTTTTTTAGCAAACTTTCTTAACGTATCTTTAGAATCAAACGTTGATATTGTGACTGTTCCTGAAATGCCTAGTCTAATAAAATTTTCGTTTTTCTGAAATGTTGGGTATTAGGGTGATTGTCGGCTTCCCCCGAAGGGGAAGGAGCCGTGCTCCGCCATCCGCACGGCCCTGTAGAGCTCGTCCCAGACTGGTCACTCTCCCACCGTTAATACGGAATGAATTCCCATAGTAACATCCTGGTCACGGCACCACAATATCTTCTTCATTACCTAATCCAGTCATTAAAAGGCACACTTTATCGCTAACTAAAACAACAATAATAAACAGTAGGTACATTTACTTATAATTAAAATTATTACAGTTTCAAGCTATCCTAAATAAAAACGGTAGGTATAGTTATTTTTTATATTTAAACATCAACAGCCGTTTTTCCATGCATTGTGATGTCTTGATGCCTGTACGACTTTTGATTTAATTTATTAACATAATACTCGTGCCATATTTCTCGGTTACTCTTTACAACGATCACAAAAACACACAAAGCAAGAGGATTACAAAGATTTAATACTGTTAACAGAATAAATATTATGTAACCCAGCAATGTATCTTGAAGTATCAGTTGGTTGACATAAAAAGAAAACATGAAAACGTCACTTAATATAAATATTAATGTGGCTATATACAAACGACGCCAGTTGTACGCAGCTGTATGTGCATTCGTGATCACATTACGACAAAGTGAAAATACAATTTTAATATAAAAAAAAGTGTTAACAACTGCCGGTAGAATCAGCGCTCCACAATCTATAAACAAGAGTATTGTTTTATTTACCACGGATGGCTTACTTGAACGAATTACGATCGTTATAGAATCAAAAAAATAGTAATCTGCAATTTGAAAAATTGTAGTTATTATTAAAGACACACCCCAACCAAAGAGGCTACTTTTTAAATATCTCCTCTCGGTATGACCTTTAAAAACTTTTACTATATCTACATAAAATATATGACTTATGACTAGCAGCCAATGAATGTTTGCTGTTGGTAAGTATTTTAGCAGATATATAAGTATACCCATTATTTCTAACCGAAAATTTCCAGTTAAGAAATTTAAAGTTACAAAAGAGATTAAGAAGTTTGTTAGAATTGCGTTAAGATACACGTAGTTTCGGTAATTGCGAAACTTCTTCATAATGCACCACGATGTCACGCCGTATATCAACGTAGCTAGTGACAGCACAAGATCACTGAAGTAAATAATTAACGCTTGAGTGTAAGTTAAGAACCAAGTTTCATCATACCAGTCATATCGTTCGCCGTAATCATCACTTTCTGTCGAGTTATACGAATCATACGTACTAGTCGAACTGGTATCATTATCAAAGATCGCGAATGACATTTTCACAGTTCAATTGATTCACATTTAGTTCGCAGAGTTTAAAATCAAAGTATTTGTGAGCGCACTGTCGGACACTGTGAACAGGTTTTGCTTCTGAAACAGCCGATCTAATAATAGTCAAACGAATGTAATGAAAACACTGTGCTATATTATATCTTTTTACTGTAATTGGCACTGTTTCAATTAATTTGAAAATGTTATTCTCATATCGCTCGTAATCATTAGCTAAATACTAGATATTATATCGAACGTGACAGTACACATAAACCTGTTTTAGCTATTTCACGTCTAAAACAGGTTAAACTGACCCCCGGTTTCTCTAACGAAAAATTAATGTTGTGACAAATTGTCAAGCGCGCGTAAATTGCTGTCATTGGTTGACTGAGTCATGAACCACCGATCAGAGCAGCTTACCGTTCCTCCCCCTTCTTATATTAATCTCAGTCAACATATCTTTTTAGTTTATTCTTCATTACGTAATCCAATACCTCGCTGCCTCGTTGGTCTATTGGTCGCACAGCGCGACTGCTGAGCATGAGGTCTTGGGTTCGATTCCCAGGTCGGGCAAAGTGTTATTGGGTTTTTCCATTAGGAATTTCTCAGTAGCAGCCCCGGAGTCTGGATTTGTGCCCGGTTGATGGCAATAGGCTCGTCCTCTATTACATGGAACTTAAACATAACTGGCGAAATGTAGGTGTACTAATGGGTACAACTCTGTCTAATACACACATCAAAAGTGTCTAGGGATCAACATATATTTTTGCAATAACTTTTCTCCTGATTGATATTAATTAAAATTTTCTTTAAGAATTCATCAAATAAAGTGTTTTCGTTTGTCACAGTAACGATAAACCAAGTCACCTTTGCATTAATAAAGAAATTTGCCATTTTCCTAATAAAGGGATTTTTGACATTTGAACCACTAACACAAAAGTTCGAAAAAAAGACTGAAATAACAGTTTTCTTTAAAATTTTATTGGGTAACTTAAACAATTAATAATCCGTGTTTCTACCGCGAACACTAACAACACAAGAACATCGGTTTGGCATACTCAAAATGAGTTCATCCAAATCACGCTGTGGAATGGCCGCCCATGTTCGTTGCAACAACAAAAAAAGGTCTTCTTGCGACTGGATACCCTCCATATTCGGCAGAGCTCTTCTCTGTAGCATATCCCATGCATGCTCAATCGGATTTAAGTCTGGCGACTGAGCAGGCCAGGGCATGACATTGATGTTAGCTGCGGCGAGAGTCTGTCTTACAACTCTTGCGGTGTGCGGTCGTGCATTATCATGCATTAACTGAAATAAGGGACCGATTTGCACTTGTAGAGGAACGATGACGTCTGATACAATCGTCTCAGCATAAATTTGAGCGTTGAGGTTGCCTCTGATCCAAATCAACTCAGTTCTTCCGCCGATCCAAATACCCGCCCATACCATGATGGTTCCACCACTATAAGGATGGACTTCCTGGCAGGATTTTAATCGCTGTTGGCGTCCAGGGGTTCTCCAGTGTCGTATACGTCTTGTATCCGGTCTCATACCAAAACGAGACTCATCAGAAAAGCACACGAAACGCCATTGTTCTTCTGCCCAATTTCTGTGTTCAAGAGCCCATTGATATCGAATCCTACGATTGTGCATTGCTATAGGTGGTACCCGTAGCGGTCTTCGGGAATGAAGGTTCACTTCATGCAAGCGGTTTCTGACTGTTTGGTCGCTAATTAAGTTCCCTGAAGAGTGATGAAGCCTCACGGCTAACATCATGGCGGTTATTGTTGGAGCTCTTCGAG
Organism: Hoplodrina blanda; assembly: GCA_949316365.1. Classification (NCBI taxonomy): domain Eukaryota; kingdom Metazoa; phylum Arthropoda; class Insecta; order Lepidoptera; family Noctuidae; genus Hoplodrina; species Hoplodrina blanda. The sequence goes on from OX438563.1 coordinate 6,722,353, forward strand.
TTAAGATTTGAATGTATCGGTCTTGTCTCCGTGTGGTGCAGCGATACCGTCCTCCATGGCGCTCAGCCACGGTACCAGTGCTTCGGTAACGTGTCCAAAGTCGACTGATAACACTATGACTTGTATTCAGAGCTAAAGCCACAGTACGTTGCCGGGAACCAGCTTCTATCATTCCCACGGCTCTGAGCATTTCTTCCCTGCTTAAATGACGTCGCCGCTCCATAATAACGTTGGTTTTAATCAGTAGTAGGGAAACAGTAGCACTAATAATGTCTTCAATGCGTTGTATGTTTTTATAGGGAAAATATTGACAGCTGATTTTCATCTTTTACTCGAATTTGATTCACAGTTCCTGATTCAAATCATGAAATGCACCAAAAAGGATCCATATAAATTTATAAAATCATAAATTTATTACAAAGCCACATCTCAATCTCAAGAAATCCGCATAAAAATGCTTGATCCCTAGACACTTTTGATGTGTGTACTTCGGGGATTACAGGCGTGATGTTATGTTATGATGTAATCCAATATATTAAGGGGCACACTTTGTCGCTAGGTTAGGTTAGGTTAGGTTAGCTGGGCTACGTCCGTCGCCCCCCATTCATCCGGACCCGAGGTGGCGGCGCGTAGTGTTCCACGCGCGCCCCTCTTTGACGTCGCGGGCGGAGGTTAATCACCTCACTCCCCCCCTGACCTGAGGAGGCCCGCAGAGGCGGGCCGGCACCAGTGGGGATCGCGGAAGGCGCGTACGTTCCCGTGATCCCCGGCGTAAGTGTGAGAAGGGAACACTGGGGTGGTTTTTAGTCAGTAAGAGTCTGACAGACCCCTCCGCCCTCCGCCAGGGCGGTGGACATCCATGAGGATTTTCCACCCCAGCAACAAAAAAAAAAAAAACGGTTAGCTGGGCTGTTTCCGCACTTAGCCTCTTTATTGGGCCATTGTACAGTCAGCAACAAAAGTCGATTAACAATGTTACTTTTTTATATCATTTAAACAGACACTAAACACATAATGTACTGTCTTTCAGAATTTCAGGCAATAACTAAGGGTTTATTATATCTTAATTTTATATTCATTGCGTTTTACTTTTAATATTGTACTTAATAATTAGGATTAAAAAATCATAAATATTAATCGACTTTTGTTGCTGACTGTACGTGTCCACACTTTGTCGCTAACTAAAACAACAATTATATGCAGTAGGTAGGTACATTTGCTTGTAATAAAAAATATTACAGTTTAAAGCTTTCGTAAATATAACGGAAGTAATTTTTAATATTTAAACATCAAGAACTGTTCTTCCATGCATTGTGATGTCTTGATGCCTGTACGATTTTTGATTCAATTTATTTGCATAATACTCATGCCATATTTCTCGGTTACTCTTTACAACGACGATAAAAGCGCACAAAATAAGAGGATTACACGTAGTTACTAATATTACTAAGTAAAATATTACGGCACCCAACAACGTCTGGTGCAATGTTAGTTGGTCGATATAACCAGACAAATACAAGACGTCACTTAATAAAAATATCAAAGTGGCTATATACAAGCGACGCCAGTTGTGTATGTGCGCTCGTCATGAAACTACGATAAAGTGAAAACACGATTTTAATATAAAAAAATATGTTAACAACCCCTGGTATAATCAAATCTCCACACTCCATATTCCATAAACAAGATTATTGCGTTATTTACAATAGATGGCTCACTTGAATGTAATAATAGTATTAAATAGGAATCTAAATAGTAACATGCAATCAGAAAAATGGTAGAACTTGTTATTAAAGACACACCCCAACCAAAGAGGCTACTTTTTAAATATCTCCTTTCGATATGTCCATTAAAAACTTTTACTAAGTCTACATAAAATAAATGACTTATAACTAGCAACCAGTGAATCTTCGCTGTTAATAAATATTTTATTGCATAAATATAAATCCATTCTAACCGTTTGTTTTCACTTTTGATATTTACAGTTCCATATAAATACACTAAGAAAGGAGAACGGGCGGAAGTGGTCCAAGTGGCGTCGGCTGATAAAACCTAGTCTATATAATAGTTCGTGAGTGTAGGATATTTTTTTACTATGGGCACCAAAAAATTGGCCTATGGGGAAAAAAGTTATACAGTCTAGAAAAATGAAAATATTGTAGACGAACAATGAAAAAGTTTGCCTTCGGGCGGAAGTGTTCCAAGTAGCGTCGGCTGATGAAACCTAGTCTATATAATAGTTCGTGAGTGTAAGATATTTTTTTACTATGGACACCAAAAAATTGGCTCATGGAGAAAAAAGTTATACAGTCTAGAAAAATGAAAATATTGTACTTAGACGAACAATGAAAAAGTTTGCCTTCGGGCAGAAGTGTTCCAAGTAGCGTCGGCTGATGAACCCTAGTCTATATAATAGTTCGTGAGTGTAGGATATTTTTTTACAATGGGCACTAAAAAATTGGCTCATGGAGAAAAAAGTTATACAGTCTAGAAAAATGAAAATATTGTAGACGAACAATGAAAAAGTTTGCCTTCGGGCGGAAGTGTTCCAAGTAGCGTCGGCTGATGAAACCTAGTCTATATAATAGTTCGTGAGTGTAAGATATTTTTTTACTATGGGCACCAAAAAATTGGCTCATGGAGAAAAAAGTTGTACAGTCTAGAAAAATGAAAATATTGTAGACGAACAATGAAAAAGTTTGCCTTCGGGCGGAAGTGTTCCAAGTAGCGTCGGCTAATGAAACCTAGTCTATATAATAGTTCGTGAGTGTAAGATATTTTTTTACTATGGGCACCAAAAAATTGGCTCATGGAGAAAAAAGTTGTACAGTCTAGAAAAATGAAAATATTGTAGACGAACAATGAAAAAGTTTGCCTTCGGGCGGAAGTGTTCCAAGTAGCGTCGGCTAATGAAACCTAGTCTATATAATAGTTCGTGAGTGTAAGATATTTTTTTACTATGGGCACCAAAAAATTGGCTCATGGAGAAAAAAGTTATACAGTCTAGAAAAATGAAAATATTGTAGACGAACAATGAAAAAGTTTGCCTTCGGGCGGAAGTGTTCCAAGTAGCGTCGGCTGATGAACCCTAGTCTATATAATAGTTTGTGAGTGTAGGATATTTTTTTACTATGGGCACCAAAAAATTGGCTCATGGAGAAAAAAGTTAAACAGTCTAGAAAAATGAAAATATTGTAGACGAACAATTCCGATTACTCGAAGACGCCTGAACCGATTTGGAAAATTCTTTATTTGTTTGAAAGGGTATACTTCCCAAGTAATCCCATAGAAATATTGCCATGGTCTGATCATGAACTTCGGAGATATGGAACGGAACTCCTCATAGAATCATAGTAGAACAGTCGTAGTAACAAGTAAAATTAATACTATTAATAAAAGTTTATACGCGTAGTTGATGACTGACTGAAGAAAGAGGGAGAGGGGGTACGTCGACCCCCCTCCTACCACTTTTCAAACTTTTCACCTTTTAGTGCAATATGATAGGACAAGTAGTCGTTTATATTTCAAATTCTTAGGGAAAGCCCTTTCAAACGATACCTCACACGGTATATTTAATTTTGGAAAGTGGTAGGAGGGGGTCGACGTACCCCCTGTCCCACTTTCTTCAGTCAGTCATCAACTACGCGTATAAACAAAGCAATTTTACTTGTTACGACTGCTCTGCTATGATTCTATAAGGAGTTCCTTTCCATATCTCCGTAATTCATTATCAGATCATAGCAATATTTATACGGGATTATTTGGGCACTTATACCCTTTCAAATAAATAAAGAATGTTCGAAATCGGTTAAGGGGTCTTTGAGTAATCGGAATTGTTCGTCTACAATGTACCATTTTTCTGGACTGTATAACTTTTTTCTCCATAGGCCAATTTTATGGTGCCCATAGTATGAAAATATCCTACACTCATGAACTATCATATGGACTAGGTTTCATCAGCCGACGCTATTTGGACCAAGGTCCATACTAAAATGTCCGATCTCCTTTGATAAAATTGCGTTAAGATACACGTAGTTTCGGTAATTACGAAACTTCTTCATGGTGCACCACGATATCACGCCGTATATCAACGTAGCTAGTGTCATTACAAGAACAATGAAGCTCATCACCACCATCATAAAGTCAAAGTATTCGACAAAATCATCACTTTTTGTCGAGTTATAAAAATTGGTCGAACTGGTATCATTATCAGAGATCGCGAATGACATTTTCACAATTCTATTAATTCACAGCTGTTAGCAGAGTTTAAAATCAAAGTATTCGTGAGCGCAATGCCGAACACCATGAACAGGTGTTGCTTCTAAAACAGCCGATCTAGTAATAGTCAAGTGTAATCTAATGAAAGCACTGTGCTATATTTTATCATATTACAATAATCAGTATGTACTATTACAATTAATTTGAAAATATTGTTTGTTATATTATATCGCTCGTGATAAATTTACAAAATATCAAAAACCACAGTGATGTGGCTTACAGTGTAAAAGTTAATAAACGGGTCAAGAGCAAATCTTTAGGTGTATTGGCTGCCCTATGTACTCCCTCTGACATCAGTAGAATTCGCTGACAGAGGCATACTCTGACCACCCCCGCTGACGCTATAACCCGCCTCCAGGAGACTAATAGGGCTACCGGACCCTGCAGCCTTCGTTCTATTCTCTCCGCTTTTTTTTTCGTGGGGAAATCCTCATAGACTGCCTCCACCTCGGGAAAGGCGGAGGGGTATGTCGGACTCTTACAGACAAAAACTCTACGGTGTTCCTCCAATTACCTTTGGCCGGGGCACGGGGGCGCTCAGAGCATTCTTTCGCACCCCGGCAGGTAAGTATTGACCCGCTACCGCCACAAGGCGGGTACCGTCACCCGGTGCGGCTGTCACTCACCGGCCGCACTGACTCCAGCAAGGCGCGTGGGGAACACCACGGACGTCTTACTCTCGGGCCTGTCTCTGTTCGAGCCACGGACTGCCCCCAAGTCCGCCGCCCGCAGGCCCCACTTCATGGTGGCCGAATCTTATCGGATTCCAATGTATCAAGTCAACCTTCCTAAGGTTGATTTGATAGATGCCAATCCGAAAAAGAAAACCAAGAGCGAGTCAGTCTTACACAACCGAGATTCCGTATCAATCAATCTGTCATAAATAACAGTATTTTCCACGGATTTCCACAAATTAATAAATAACCTGTGTTAGCTTCTACACATCTATGTATAGGTCAGATGATGATGAACTAAGAAAATTAACTACGAGAAATTTGACCCCCGGTTTCTCGCATTGTAATTTGTAGCAGCCAAGCGTATACTTTGTTTAGTTACACGAAACGTTTTATGAAACGATTTTATGTCATATTGCGGTGCTGAATTATAAAGCCAAGTTTACATAATGTAAAAAAATACAAAACGCAATGATAATAAAAAATCCCACGTTAAGTATTCAAACTAATTCTTATCTTGTGTGGTCCTCGCCGTAATAAAGTTTGTGCAATAAATAAGACGTAGTTTTATTAAAACAGCTATAAAACATACTAAATGGACTTTACTTGTACTAAACAGCTCCCGTGGTTACAACTTGACAAACTGCCCATTATTACTTAAAGTACATGATTGGCGCTGTAAAATTGTGCATGGGTGGTTGATTGAGTTTCTGTGTACGTAATCAGTTTCAAATAAGTACCTACAATATTTTATGGTAGTAGTAAACACAGCTGTTATCGGATCTTAAAATATCCAAACAACTTCACAAACTTTCACAATTTATAATATTAGTAGGAAGTAGGATTAAAGTTCCTATATTATTGTTTATATTTACATAAGTTTTGAATTTAAATATCTAAACAATTAAACAAACGTCACTAACGAAACTGCGTTATTGAATGACTCAAAGTTAAAATCAATGTCATATCATTTATTTCAGTTAGACCATTAAGACACTTTTGAATGCATTTACAAAAAAGAGAAAAAAAAACTGACTGACGGACAGACAAAAAAAAATGATAATTTATTTCTGAAAGGTACAAGTTTTCTCCGTTTTCGGAGTATGTACCTACCCTTGAGTAGGTTAAACGGAGATTAAAGTTAGGATACAAAACTAGTCACAACAATATCATATTATAAACAACTTATTAAACATAAACAGCGACCAGTCCATCAAAATCCTACAAAAATCTGCATTTTACACGGAAAAATTTGCACCTGACCTTTGCATTTTGCAATCCAATTACTGACAGGATGGTCTCTTGAGCTTAGACAAGCTGTCAGACGTTCTGCCCGCAATTATGAATGTCAGAGCGTCTGGCACGAGTGCGCTGACATAAAAGTATTTAAGTCGAGTTGATTTTTAAATTGGAAATATGCATATTTCCCTTATTTATTTATTCAGGTTTGCCAATAGCTTCTGTATACATAAGGTCATAATATTTCAATTATCGGTTTTGTTCATACACAGTCGCCAATAAAAATTATATACAAAGAAAAATTATAGCAAATTATCAGGCGTTTTACAAAAGCACTCATACAATAACTCAACCATTTAACCCTTACAGCACTTAGGTTTTTTTTTACGACAAGCCCAATTTGAAAAAGCAAATTAACTGAATAAAAAACGTACATTTGACGAACAATTTATTGTTCGTCAAATGTGCTCTCAACGTAAATAAATCTGCTTATTTCAGTTATGACAATAAACTGAATAGCTCTAGTTATGAGCAAGTGCACACATGGTGAAGCAATCTGACTGATTGTTTGTTGATTGACTTATTACGACAACATGGCTGAACTAGTTACTTAATAGTTACACGATGATGATAATTTATTATAGTTACTGTTATAATTGAGGCCACAAAGGATAAGCCGTAGGTTTTGATAGATACCTAGACATCCATCTGTCGGGGATCGGCGATCCCCGGCGTAAGTGTAAGAAGGGAACATCCGAGTGGTTGTAGTCAGTAATTTAGGAGTCAGACAGGTGAGTTAGAAAGATCTACGAGTAAATCTCATTCAAGTTTTTTCTTTTTATATTTTCATGTGTGTCGCTAGCAGCTAAACACCAAATTACGTGTAATCATACGATATATAATTAAATATAGAATTTAAAAAGTAGATAATAAACACTTCATTAATCAAGTTAAGTTTCAATTGAAGACATCCATCGGTTTGTAAGAAAATTTCATCTAAGTATATATGATGACGATCCTAGATACCTATCTCTTGTTGACTGTAGGTACACTCAATGCCATATTTTTGCTATAAATTGAAAATAATTCCAAATTATAGAAAACTGATTTTTATATGCGAGTTTTATATTCGAGTCGATGTAAGTAGGTATTTCTTTTTTTGTTCTCCTGGGCCCAGTGTGTGACCACGCTTATCCCGGCATCAGTAACCCTAAAACACTAACTTACAAATAATGAATTCAAAAATTATGCCTAATACGTATTCTGTTAAAACTATCTAGTAAATACGAAGGTGACATTTACCTTGTCTTAATTGCCGTATTCCGTGACGCAAATGGCGTCCTTCTTTACTGAAGAACCTTTGTTAGCTTCCTTATAGACATTGAGTAGAATCGTTTTCATAATAGATTTTTTCAGGTATTGTGGTCGTGTTTGATTTAACTGAGTAGTTGACACAATTAACCAATAATTCCAAGACATAAGTTCTCTAAAGAAACACTTTATTAAAGCCCTGGAAACATGATTATTTTACAATTAACCGGAAAATTTAATTTTCAATAGCTTTCAAATTAATAAATAGTAATTAGTCAATTAAATCGGCACAAAAATGACGTCACAGCTGTTTTTTTGCCATACAAAATCTATGGTAGATTCGCGTTTCGACAGGTCATAATATTATTATTATATATTATATTATAATATAGTATGATATTTATTTATTTATTTATACGGATTTCACAGTTTGTCACATTAGTTTATCGTTTGAGAAACCAGGATGTTGGTGAGACTAGTAGGTAGGTAACATTGTTTTAGTAGACCCTTACAAAATATATACCAAAGTCCATTTAAACAGTTGCACAACTGATCTACTCTTAACTGTCTAACTATCTCCCTCTCTCTCTCTATTCTTAATATTCAAAGACCAATTTCTGTCTATCAATCTTCTTCTTCGATACAATAGATTTTATGTACTTATATTTATTAATCACAGTTACTTTGGAGTACCTACACAGAGTAAGTAAATCTTACTAATATTATAATTGCGAAAGTAACTCTGTTATATACAATTATACAATTTTTAACAACAATAAGTACTCAATACTCAATACTTTATTGCATTCCATAATGTATACAAGGCTGGTAGGTGAATTATAGAGAAACAATTATGGACGTGGCCTGTCGGGCACAGCAAGTTAGTTTTTAGAGGAGAGGATGAAGCGCTTTTTGTTTAAAAACATAATAATATTGAAATTAAGGAAGTAAATCTTATATTTAGATATTTACACAATACATATACACACATACATATATACATATATTTATTTTTATACAATTCTAATACCTACATTTCATAATGTAGGTACATTTTGGAAAGAAGGCTTCACAAATAGTGCAAACTGCCTCCTAAACTAGGGGGACTCTGTGACTTAGGAGGTGTTCTACTGTATATTCGTGTAGAAAAAAGACCTTTATATAGGTATAAGTGTGTTAATAAACTCATATTCTACAAAGATTGATCTTTGAATTAGAATTTTGTATTGTTGTTTATGTGTAATACCTAGGTATATATAATGTATATCGTCAAGTATTAAAGTACAGTTACTACAGCCTTCGAATCATTTGTTTACAGAAACCTAGACAATATCTTATAATGACGCCGGTTTCAATCAAAGACCGCTTCGCCTAATTTATGAATAAGTACTAAAAAAAATGATCAGATAAACAATCTTTAGTAGGCGAGTTAAGCGCATGAAATCCTAATTAGTTACGATGATGTCATGTATAAGTCTATTCATCCCGGAATAGATCTGTATGTGGGTGTGAATATATGCGCCATGACCAATATCTGCGATAATGATATGCAATGTTTGTTATTGTAGTTTATGTAACCTACCTATCCATTTTTAAAAGTAATAAATCCATGCTTTATTCAAAAGTAACTCTGTTTGTCTGTTACGCTTTCAGAAATGGAACCCGCTACACACAGCGCTGTAGCCAATCGCTCAGCCACTGCGCCAAACGTGCCAACATATAAGCGATATAAGCGAAGGAAAGATTTTCATTGTTTGTTTGTATTGAATAGGCTCCGAAACTACTGAACCGATTTGAAAAATTCTTTCACTGTTGGGAAGCTACACTATCCCCGGTTCACATAGGCTATATTATATTTTCAAAAAGTTAGGGATCCGTAAGGAAAATCACGCGAGCGAAGTCGCGGGGAGATCGCTAGTCTGTTATAAAATGCAAGATAATAATTAAAATAAGCTAAAGCTATTTATCGTTTACCATGGTTCGAAAGAGTTAATAACAATTTAACTTTTTCCTTTATTATTTCTTGAACGATGCTATGCCATAAAGACCCTTATTTCTCAGCTCTCGGGCTTGCCGGTAAAATAATGCTGACGTCGGCAATAACCCCAGTTATGATGGTTATAAATTTTTCAACGAGCATCCTTGCCTACTTTGTGCTGAAACTTGATTTTATTACAACGCTTTGTAACGCAAAATTTTGTTATTTTAAGTACATACTTACCTACTGTTTATTTTGTAGTTAGACAAGATTTAGTTGCAAAATGTTTAAGTTCACATTATTTTTAAATTAATCTTTCTATCAATACTATTTAGCCGTATACTAGGTCTTCTTTCTTTATCGTGTGGGCAGTAAGGTCTTACGACCCCAGTCCCACACACCCTAGTGTCAGAGTTTCTAAACCGCCTCAAGGGCCTCTGACATGGTTTGAATGGAACAGTAAGTCCAGGTTTCCTCACGATAATACATACACAATAAATATATAATTAAGTTGAAAAGTTTTTTGTTTGTGTGTTTGTTTAAACGCGCTAACCTCTGGAACTACCAATCAGATTGAAAAAAATCTTTTTGTAAATGATAGCCAGACTCGTGGTTATATAAGTAGGTATATGATGACCCACGGGAGCAGAGCAATAACCAAAGACGTACTTAACTAAACGCGGGTGAAAAAAAAACCACGCCAAACCACCAAGATGTCGCGGGCAGCAATTAGTGTATCTGATACCAATCAGATTGAAAAAAATCTTTTTGTAAATGATAGCCAGACTCGTGGTTATATAAGTAGGTATATGATGACCCACGGGAGCAGAGCAATAACCAAAGACGTACTTAACTAAACGCGGGTGAAAAAAAAACCACGCCAAACCACCAAGATGTCGCGGGCAGCAATTAGTGTATCTGATAAAATGTGTAGATTTAATTATAATTACATTTCTAAAATGAAATACACAGTAGGAGGTATACAAATCATAGTTGAAGTTGTTAGCCGTATTTGTGTGCAATTCCTTTTTTAAAGTTGTCTGACGTCACAAACTCACAACGGCGATGAAAGTGATGGATGACAATACCGTTAGGGACCGATACCGATAGGAGAACAATAGTGTACCCAAAAACTGTTCTATTGTCCCAAAAACTAGTAGGTAATAGAACTGCATCGCACAAGCAACATTTTCTAACGTTTTTGGATATAAACAAAATTTTAGAAACTTTCGTCGAGCGTCCGTTTCTTCGCATTGAATCAGTTCACAGGAGCTAACCAAATTCCTGTTTTAAAGCCTATATGTGGCAGTAATGCCTTCCTGCTCCATTCCCAGTGAACTACCTCTTAGATGTCAGTCTAGTACTTGGCACTTAGTGCGTACGAGACGGTCTTAAAACCAATGACGAAGAATTTTTGACGCCTTTTTGGTGTCAGATGTCGTGATCAAAGGGACAATTGCTGAAATTCTAAACCAGTCACAATTGGTCAAAAATACCTCTAATTTGCCTACAGTTGTTACAAGCTATTGACATTGACATAAGACATTGATTATCGCTAAATGAGATTGCGAATTTTGTTACGAGAATTCTTGATACTGAATCTAGATTGCGATTTGAATATTAAGCTCTAATGTATACCTATAGAATCTGTTGGTAAATCTTAATGTATACTAATATAATAAAGTTGAAGAACTTTTCTTGTTTGATTGTTTAAAACGCGTTAACCTCAGAAACTACTAGTCGTATTGGTAAAATTTTTAATTATAAATAATTTATTTATAATATTATAATTAAAGTATTATAGTTTTATAATGTAATTATAATAATATAAGCCCATTTTGTCCCACTGCAGGGCAAAGGCCTCTTCTCATACAGAGAAGACACGAGCATTGGTCACCACGCTTGTTCAAACTTTCAAAGCGGATTGGCGAATTCAGACTAGTTCAGACCTACTATATAATAGCCAGATTCATGAGGATTAGTATAGGATAAATAACATCACACTATGACCTACACGAGAGGAGCAGTAACGAAAAACGTCACTCCTATCATTTTATACGAGACAATGCAAATTCCATTTGATTATGACTCAGATTGATGCCCAATAATTAGCAGCAGTGAGCAATATTTTTCTCAGTCTACAGTTTTAGACTTTAGAGTTTGTTTCAGTACAGTAAAGCTCATTCTTTTATTTTTATCTCTGACAGCTGTCAGTGCTACAGAAGCGATGGAAACTCGTCAAACGAAATACCGTATTTTATGTATAAATGTGGTGCTTTGTTTTGATATTAGTTTTGTGTACCCATTTGTGCGTTGCGAGTGCACTGTCGTGCAGGCAAATGTGCTAATTATTGTGCAAAAATGCCTCAGACTGCAGAGACAAGTAGAAGCGGCTACGAGGCGCGCGCAGAAGCTGCGGAGAATGAAGTCTGCTTACCTTCGTCGTAAAGTCAAATCATATTATAATTCAACAAGACCATTAAAAGGCGCTTTTTAACATCATGAATTTCTGATAAAAGAAAAAAGATAGTTTAGAAAAAGATAGTTTCATATGGAGAAGAAAAAGCAAGAAACTTCAAACCTTTTCTAGTATAGCAATATACTGAAACTAACCTACAAAATCCAATGACCATATGAAACTTTAGAATACCGCGCGCAACCGTAATGCATCCCCCTTAACAATTTTTTTTTCTATATTATATCTAAGAACCCTTTTTAAAATCCATTGAAATGTGGACGTTATTTATGCTTACCCACTGTTAAATGGATTGCGCGGTTGGGGCGCGGGGCGCCTGCGCGCGGCGCCTGCGCCACAGTACACTAACTCCGACCGGGTTCGAATCCAAGGACCAACAAAACTTTTTGCATTTATTATTTAGGTATATCAAATGGTTGCCAATGATGTAATAAATGTAGGTAGGTCCTTAACTAATTTGTAATTTTGATCAATAAGTTTCCTAAAATATAACTTCGTCAATTACACACATCAAAAAAGTCTAGGGATCAACATCCCTAACATTTGTTAGGGATATTGATCCCTAGACTTTTTTGATGTGTAGGGGAGCGTGGGGCTAGTTGTAGCAGGGGTAAGTAGTAACAGCTTAATTACTCAGCAGGTTTCGAATATTTTGTTTTAAATTGACACTTAATCTACTCCTTATGACAGCACAGCCAGGGTGGCTCAGACGAGCGCAGAGAGTAGTTATGAGCAGACCCATGATTTTTGCTAAGTCACGTAAAAAAATTAAATTCCTAAAGTTTGATTCTAAATAACTGCAATGTCTTTATAAAATCTGTATCGTTTGATTTGTATAGTCAATATATTAGGCTATCTTATACAATATGTCGTTTTGCATCCTCGTCAAAATTTAGGAGGTTGTCATAAAAGTCATAAATAATCAATTAAAATTACGAGACCTGAATAATAATAATAACACCCTTTTTTATTAGTTGTTAAAATTTAATCGTATTTCAGAATAATCCTTAACTTGAAATTGGAGAATCACTCTCTGCGCTTTAGCGCCAATTGTCTCTGTGTGCGTGAGTGTATGTGAGTCCCTTAGATTGTCGTGAGTATCTACGGTCAGCTGATTAATAAAACCACAGTAATAAAACGTTAGTTTTGCTTATTACGTTTTATTGCAAATTGCAGATTTTATTAACCTTAGATGTTAATTAATAACACTTGTTTTTATTATTAAGATCTAAGAATACGTACTAGGATTTATCTACTTATCTACGTTATCAGCTGATTGATAAAATGTTAGTTTTGCCATTTTGCTTTATTCTGTTTTATTGCAAATCTACCGATTTTGCTAAGAATACATACCTACTAGGATTTAGGTACAACCTGAGACGTTTTGCTAGGCTGTGGCACATTTATTTGTTGTGAGCGCGGGATTTAGTTTAGGTACCTACTTACTTGCTGCCGGCGGCGGCGCGGCTGCGGCGGCGGGACGCTCGTTGGCGCATTGTAGGTAAATTCATGATTTATGAGTACCTACCTAATTATTAGTAATGATTTTGTTTTTATTTGTAGATTAAATTGGTTGATTTTAAATTTCCCTTCCTACTTTAACGGGCTGAGGACCGACAAAAATACCTACCTTAGTAGTTAGTACTTAGGTATTTTTGTGTGCTTGCTGCCGTGGCTCTCGCTGGAAGTACTCCAGGATATCTTCCTGCAAGGCGACAGGCAGACCTTCACTGCCGCGAGCTTGAGCATGTCGGGGTACGTCAAACTGCCGAAAATCCCGCAGTCTCTGTGTAGCAGACAGCATAACGCTCTGCGTTGGCGGTTCCCTATTGGGAAACCGTTCTGCGAACATCCGGATGGCTCCACTGATGGCATCACAATCACATAATTCACGTATACGACCGAAGGCCTAAGGAGCGAAATTTGCGATACACTCACGGCCGGCGGCGAAATCACTTGAACTTGAACTAATTTAATAATTTTTTTGCTTTGCTTTGGCGTCCGGGCGCGGGAGTGGGGCACCACAGGGAGAGGGGTGCGCGGGCGGCGTCTATTGTGTTGTGGTTTTATCGTTTGCGATTCTTTGTGTGTGTGCGCGCGGTCAGCGATCCTAAACCTAGTCTTAAGATGGGCCGCATTTTCACCGGGGTGGTTTACTGATTTCCGTAAATAAGAAAACATTAAAAAAAAAACACCTACCTATTTTATTATTGATTCGGGTCTAGAATCACTAGCATAGTTACCTCCTTGAATTTGACGAGGATGCAAAACGACACATTGTATAATTACTTTTATTTGACAATAATATAAACTTTTTTTTTAATAATTAAAAATGTTCAATAATTTGGCATGGGGCTTGCTGTAACGAAATTTCGGGGCACGTTGTAACTAGTTACAACTTGCCCCTTCGTGTTTTTATATGAGCATTTTGTCGTTATATACACAATCGATTGAATAGAAAATGAACCAAAAAAGAAAACATTGATAAAGTGCACAAAAAGGTTTTCAACGACGGATCAGGTTCAGAAACGGAGAGAGTGGTTTTGTTTAATTAGTGGAAAAGAAAACAGCAGATGACGGAGAAGCCTGGGGTCACCAGTTAAATGTGTAAAAGATGCTCCTGTATCTGCTGTGTATGCTCGGTTGTGAGAACTGTGATTCTGATGAAGACTGAATTTGCATTTAATATCAAGCTAGACTAGTTTGTCACGTTGATTGTGATAATTAAGTTTAAAAACTGATTAAGGATGATTTTTAACTAGTAAAAGTTTAGGGTTAATGATGATTTAGGTAAAATAAAAAAAAGCAAGATTAATGACCAAAAATTAATATAATAAGCTTCAGAAATGATTTTGACTGTTGATGGAAATGTTATAACTTTGTTTATAAGACTAAATCGATACTGTACGATAAGAAAGATCTCTAAATGTTAATAAAGAAACAATGTTAACCTTATTAGTTTGTAATAAATACGTTATAAGTAATATTTCTACTTGCCCCACGCCTGTTACAACTAGCCCCAACTACGGGGTAAGTTGTAACATGCTACTTCTTTCACAAAAAGTCATTTTATACAGATTTCTTATTTTAATTTAAGCCCAGTTATCATTCTAATCGATACCTGAATAGATGCCCTTTCATTTAAAACTGCTTTATCATGAAAACACTCAATTTTTTGAGATCCCCATCGAAAAAACTAAAAATTGTTACAACAAGCCCCCCGCTCCCCTATATATCAAATTATAGGAACCAACATTATTTGTTTTTCTGTTTTGTAAACATAATAAATATAACTGTGTACCAACTTATTTATTAAGTCTGATAAAAAAATCAACAAGAAAAATAAAAAGAAATAACTAGAAACTTACATTTGAAAATCAAATCTAAATAACAGTATACTACCTACTGCAAAATATAGGTCCCGTATGATATTATACGGTGTGAGAACCGGGATCGATTCCAGCAACACGCAAAACTTTTTGCATTTATCATAACACATTATACGATAAGTAGACAATATTCTGTAGGAACCTAAGATTGTTTTAATAAAACAGTCAATGCTTCATGAAATTAATTAATGTATCGTAATAATTTAATATCCTTAGCTGTTTTAGTAAAATAAAGCTTTTTTGGTTACTTAAGAATGTTCGAGATTAAATATCAGAATATCTCAGTCAAATAAGTCCTTACAAAACTATACAAAAAGACCCCAATCCAGCTACACAAAGAGAGTCCTGCATCGCGCAATCAAAGTTTTCGCAACCCGTTGTATAAATACAGGGGCCCTAAATATTATATCGGGAGGTCCGTGTCTACCTGGGGAGCCTGTCCGACTCTATAGTCGGTCGGTGATCACCTTCATTCGTTTCATTCATCCACAAAGCTGCGCGTGCGCTGTTTCACAATAGTATAGGGACCAAGTTACAGTAATTGTAGCATACACTGAACCTTAGTATATTCGAATTGGATCTGAATACAAAAAGTCCCTGACCATTGTTCACCATGGTAGATAATGCGACCTTCTTTTTGGGTTTTTTTTAAGTTTATTTTTCATGTTGGTAATAATTTATTTAGTGATTGTGATTGTATTTTAGTGTCTTCTATCTGTATTGTTTTTTTTTCAATACGTACATTTCTCACATAAAGATCAAAATTAAATTAATTAAAATTGATCTCGTAACTATGATTATACGAAGCAATTAAATTTAATATTACCTGTAATTTTAAAATTTACATCATCTAACTTAAATTTCGGCCAAATCTTATCTAAATTGTGTTAAAACAAGCCACCTTTTTTAAAATTTAAACCTTTCTGTCTGAATCCATTATTGGAATGGACGACAGCGTTTTAAGGTAATCACTGCTGCATCTTAATGCGGTTGTAATAGGAGCGATTTTACAACAAAAGGTATAGTCTGATGTGTTTGATACATTAATAGCTCAAATTCTTACCTTGTAACATGAGCTATAATCCAAATAACATTTTTTGTTGACATTTTCACATCGAGTTAGTTAACAGTATTTACAGTAAATGTAATTCAATTTACATCACAAACAATTTACGTGCAAACACCTACGTACGTTTACTGCAAAGTAGGTAAGTACCTAAAAAATAAAATAAAAACCAAACATTTTACCTACTACTGCCAGTTTAAATAAAAAACAAATATTTCACCTACAAATGCCAGTTAATATTTCAGAAAATATACCTTTGAAGAGAATTAACGAATTACAACACTTGTGAACTTCACATTAGGAAGAAATAACACTCTGTAACACAATAATGTATTACGTTCATACTTAGACCGTACACCTTTATGTAAGCAATTTTCAAAAGTGCTTTTATGATGTAAGCACACTAAGTGAACAGGATAATTTCTGTCCATTGCGGCACTGTTTTTAAAGAGTAAAAGCCTAATTGTTTGTAACGGTTAAATTATTCCATCATTTATCTTAACTAACTTTCCTTATTAACACTACAATGTAAACAAGGCACAACCTGTCACATTGTCAAATATAAATGTTCCTACCCACCCATAAAAATAAAAATAAAATTACTAATTATTCATAACAGATGTCGCTCGATCTCTTTTGTGTTCTATTTTTTATTAATTTTAACATTAAAGCACTTAATGATGTTTTGAAAACAACATTTATCGATGTTTGCTAATAACAACATTTTCACTGAATATAAAATTGACGGTATGTGCCACGGAACCAGTCACAAAACTATTTAATTTAATAAAAGTTTTAAGTCACGATATCAACATTTTATGTTTTTCAAACTTATATAGATTAGAAGATTTGTGTTAAATAGGTGTCCAGCTCTTCTCGGGAAATCGCAATTATTGCGATATGAGACAAAGATGTTTGAAAAGTCCCGAACCAAAACTGTGCTTGTGCGCAGTTCTAAATTTGTACTTTGAGTGGTTTCGGTGGGCCGTGGGAGAGGTTTGCGCCGGGCTTTCTCCCATGGTTCTACTGGTCGGAGTTCAGTGTTCTGTTCTCGAATCCACCGCAGAAGAGTAACCTTGACACCTTTTTTATAAATCTGGAATTTAGACTCTGTATATTGGAAGATTTTTTTGTTTTCCATTTTTATCATATAATAATACCAGCTATAATATTGTACCACTGCAGGGTAATCTTCAAGTTTATTTATCTACTTACTTTTTTAAGTAAAAATACTTAAAATCTATTGTAAAAAGATTATTGAACTACATTTTTTATTTTGTATTATAAATAATACATTATATAACATAAAATGGACTGACTAATAATTTTTGTACTAGCTAAACAAAAATAAAAAAAAATACATAAAAAGATATATTTTAGTTTCAGTTAAATTAAACCGTTCTGTGCTGTCAGTTTTCGTGATAATTTTATCCTGTATCTAGTATAAGAGCAAAAGCGGTATTAGAACACTTATTTGAATTGCCTACCTACCTTACTTGCCTCTCTCAGCTTATACTTACACAAAAGACGCAACTTTTCTCAATGATTTGAAAACTTTATGTAGCAGGAACTTAGGACTGTCTCCCAGTTTCATTGAGCGAACTTTTTTAATGTTTGCCTAAATGATAACATGCATACATGGTGTACTTTATTATATTTACTTACGTCATGTAAGTAAATATAATAAAGTTTGCAAAATAATGAAAAAAAAGTTTCTCTTTGGAAAAGTTAATATTATGCAAAAAAGGAGTAACTGCGTCATTGGTCTAGTCGCAAAGCGCGACTGCTGAGCAAGAGGTCTTGGGTTCGATTCCCAGGTAGGGCAAAGTGTTCTTGGGTTTTTCTATTGGCATTTCTCAGTAGCAGCCTCGGAGTCTGCATTTGAGCCCATACATACATACATAAACTCCCGCCTTTTTCCCATGGGGGTAGGCAGAAACCACAGAACGCCACCTGCTACGATCCTTACATACTCCTTTCGCCTCATCTACGTTCATACATCTCGTCATACAAGTACGCCGGTTACGAGCCCATTGATGGCAACAGGCTCACTCCCTATTACCTGGGACTTAAACATAACTGGCAAAATGTCGGTGTACCTACTATGTACCTACACCTTTATTTGCCCTGCCATTCGGAGATTACAAGCGTGATGTTATATAATATATGTATATATAAAAAGTGACGCGTATTTTAGATTTTACTTGAATAATAAGTTTTTATTGTCTAAAGAATCTACAGAAAAAACATACTTACGCGGTTAACAAGCTAAAAATCTGGATGTTTGTGTATTAAGTGACCCTACAAAATTAAAATCTACCAGCCTGTATGAGGTCTTCGTCTCGTTTTGTAGTCTGAGACGTAACAAAGATATTTTGTGTAAAACATTCCTTATCTTGTACGTACTTTTGGCAGATAGGAGTGGTTGTATTATTCAGGTATTATTAAAGTGCGCACCTGCGACAAACAAACGTATAGAAGTTTATCTTTTTCTTCAAGTAAGCATTAAGGGGATGCGCCAAAGTTTCCCGCGAAATTATTTTTCTTAATGATTTTTGCAATTTGCAGGTCAGTATCAAGTTGTATCGTAATAAGAAAAAAGCGACATGCGATAGTAACAAAAATGTAGTGCGTAATACACCGCATTGTGATTCTTAGAGTCCTGAAATCAGAGCCAAAATGCAATGCAGTGTTAAAAATTGATTTTTGTTACCATCGTTTTTGTTATGACCATACAACTGGATAATAAGTTGCATAATGCATTTAATACTTAAGAAATTTAGAATTTTGCGGGAAACCTTCGCGCATTACCCTTAACAAGTGTTTTCTTTTTTCTATAAATTATGAACATTCTTTAAAAGTCAATGAAGTGTGAATGTTATCTGTTTACTAATGGTTTACTATTTAATGTTTAATGGAGTGAGCGGTGGCGCCGCCACGCGGCGCTATCGTCGGGCCGGCTTTATATAATATTATAGTACACCAACACCGACCAGGATCGAATCCCAGGATCAGCAAAACTTTTTGCATTTTTTAATTTCATTTAATGCGGTACAATAGAAGCTATTTTACGAGCAATTTTGTTGAAAAATATATTATATTATTTTTTCTAAATATTCTAAGTACTTTACTTCTTTTTTCGAATCCTTGGTTTCCTTTGGAAAAGATTATAGTAAGCCATAAAATGCATTTCAATTCATAAAATAATACCTACAAAGAGACATTATTACCATGAAATGGATAAAATTATTTTAACACTAAATAATAATATTGAGACCGAAAAGATGAGACAAACTAAGAAAAAAAAAATGTTTCTTTTTTTGTTTGAATGTTATCGATCTAAAAGAGAAGTCAAATTGTCTACATCGGTGGTGTTGAGTGCTACGCACATCCCTTTCTACATCAGATGCTTTTCAGCCACAGCCTTTCAGCCACACCCACTCGATCACAGCTTTTCAGTCTTAGCCTCATCAGCTGCAGACTAACAGCCATCCGTAATCGGCCACAGCTTTTCAGCCATAGCTTTTCCGTCACAGCTGTTCGGTCACAGCTTTTCAGCCGCAGACTTTCAGCCACCCTCTTTCGGCCATAGCCTTTCAGCCACCGCCTCTCAGCCTCTGATGCTACCGCTCCGTACACAAGTACTTCACGTCATTCCAATGGGCATGTGCCTTTTCCAAGGACACATTTACCGCGTAGAAACGGACTCCTCTACTTGAGAACGCCAAAAATTTTACTTATCCAAAAATGCCCGAAAACTTTGCTTGCGAGTTGTAGGATTTCTATAGAAAAAACCTTTTCTAAAAATTTCTAATGTTCAAGGAATATTGTGGACAAAGGGCGGCGCGGGCGCAGGTACTTGGGACGGAAGAGGTGCAGATTTTGGCCAAACAGCGAGTGATGACGTCATTATTCGCACGCCATTTCGGACATATACAATTTTATTATAGTTAATTAAATTAGTAGCACACTATAAAATCATCAAATGAAGATAATAATAATAAGTATTTGAAATTAAAATACTTTTGAACGTGTTTTTATTTTTATGCTAATAAAGACGCGGGAAGTAGATATTTCAATTAATATAAAACCTTTTTAACTTTTTTTTTTATAATAGACGTAACATTTTTTTGGCCTAGCGATACTACCATCAGCTACTTATTGCTAGAAACAAAGCTTAAATTCAGTCTCTAATTAAAAGTTATAAAAACTCTTCCAACGAAAAGAAATAAGTTTAAAAGCAATTAGTATAGAAATTCACGTTCCTCATTCAAAGCAAAAGTTTAATGAAGTTATTTTCGGAAATATCGCGATAAACCAAGCCAATAACTATTTTTCTTTTTCATGTTTGATTAATGTTTAATTTAATATTAGGTATGTTTCTAGTATTACGTAAAAGGCCATTTATTGAATTTAGGTCACAGCAATATTATAAGGCTTAATTAAACAGGTACAACTAGGTCCTGAGTGAAGTACTAATTGCATTTGTAATAATGTGTTCGCTTGATTGGCATACACGCTAAATATGTTCATGTCTCGAGTAATCAAGCGTTGATGTAGATAGATGATTGTTCATTAAAATTTGTTTTTTTTTTATCATTTGTTTTATTGCTATGCGTTTTTAATAACCGGTACTAATTACCTCCACCAGTGTGTTGGCAGGTGTTATAATGAGTAACATTGTTAACTAATACACTTATTACAAAATTCAGAAGTTATCTGGCAACTTTTACTAAATTGTTCAGTACTAGATATTAAGCATTCATTTATTTCAATTCATTCAATAACAGGCACTTATGATCAAAAAAAAATGTGCCGCCACACTAGGAATTTCTCCTGTTTCGTGGGTACGTTTACAAACATAAATTTACTCACACAGGACGGGAATCGAACCCGCGACACGCAGGGCAGAAGCCAATCGTTCAGCCAATGCGCCATTAGCTTGCGGCGCATGCCCAGTCACCTGCACACGTGAGGACCTATGACTGCGTCAGCGGATGGTGTTATGACCAAACAAATATTTTTACAAAAAATATATATTTATCTTTAATTGCCATCGATACGCTAAGAAGATTGTTAAGAAGGTTTCTAATTATCAAGCGCGAATTAAAATCGAGTCTCAAAATTGGATATACCTAAGATTAGAATACCTTTAGTGAAATTGGAAAATTCTATAAAAATAAGATTTACTAATGTAATAAACTATACTGAGTTATTTTCTGAATACTTCTATTGCAGCTAAATGTTTTTTAGACCAGCACCCTCGTTCCTCCCAATCACAATGTGTAAGATTTTGAAAGAAATTCATTATACATTGCTTTATATGTATGTTTTTTAATTTGACTACTCGACTCAAAATAACGCAACGAATATCGTTGAATTGTAAAAAAAATAATTAACATTGCCAATATGTTATGCAATATTAGGCTACCAAATTCACACCTTTTTTTACAACAAGCCAACCAAGACCAATAACTCTCCAACTTTACTGCATTTGAAAACCGCAATACATTGTCAATTCCAACGCGTGATACAGTTATAAAGACGTGTTATTAATATCAACTTTTACCGTCACAAAAATAATTGTTGGCTTCCGCATAACATCGTCCATTTGACGTGCTCTATTACCGACGTAAGTAATTGCGATAATTTGTTGACTATAATGGAAGCTGTCACTTACACCAGGTATTCAAACTATTAATATTGTGTAGCTGGTAAGGTTAGTAGTTTTAGGATAGCTTTATCAGTTCATTGTTCCACAATATATTTAAGTCCGAAGAGGATTTTGGCACAAAATATGGCATAATGGCGTTTAGCTAGTAAAATAAAATAAAACAATATAATAAAACGTACGTAATATTTAAGATACTTTAGCAAAAATAATTAATTTAATAAATACAAAATTAATAAACGTTTATTTTTTATATTTAATTATAATTAACGTACTTAGGTATACAAAACATAGGCATAAAACAATCAAAACTCTTTGTCAAAATTAAATAATAAACTATTACCAGTGCAGTTATGTAATGTAAAAAGTACACGTGCGTAATACACAGCACTGGGTGTAAAAGCGGTGCAATTAAAGCCACGAAGAGCGAGTGTAAAAAAAATAACATTACCAAGTCCTTTGCGTCTAAAGTAAGGGTCATGAAAATAGTAGGCGCTCCATGACAAATTGATTAAATTGAAGCCGTTTTTATACTGAAATCTGATTCTCAAAAACTCTCGAAAAGACGAAGCTAACGATGATATCTATCACGAAGACCAGTTTCAAACTAATTTAATTAATTACAATGATCAAAGGATATCCATAAGTCTAAGAAAGCCAGTAGCTTAAAGTTTCTGAAGGAACGTAGAGTTGTAAGACTTCTTTAGAATTCTCTGTAGACATAGGATGGTTTTACTTTTCTCACTTGTACTGTTATTGGTTAAGTTTTCAGACAGTACAAGTTGTAACTAAGTGGAACGCCAAACAAACGTAATATTGTGTGTGAGTTGTCTTTTGTGTCGCGCTTTTTGAATCGCGTGAATTCGTGAATTCGTGTGACATATGTACCCTACTGCAAAAAAGGGTTATGTTATAAAACATGCGATGCAATTACCTAACACTTTAAGAATACTGGCGATTATCTCAACACCCATTCATTTGTTTCAGGTCATCAGCAAACAACATCAGAAGAAACTGTGTTGAAAATGTTATTATAGTTATTAAGTGAATGTTTAGTTAATGTGTTCAAAGTGCCAAAGAGTGATCACTGTCATGTGACGTACTACAATGTTGAAGATACAAATGTTAGAGTCCATCGTCAGTAATGATGCTGATGAAAATCAGGAGCAGCAGACAAACGGGTGAGTCTTTAAAAGATCTCTTTTATTTGTTGATTTTTTTACAGCAATAAAAAGCCGGTGTATTCTGTAAAAACCGGCCTTACACACGAACGGTGCTGTATCACGCCGAAAAAACAAGTTTCTTGTATGGAGACCTTAAAGATTTTATTTTGATTACATATTTATTGTTATAGATAGCTCTAATAGAAATGCACACTCTGTGAAAATTTCAACTCTTAATGCATTATGCCGCATTTTCATTAGTCGATAGGGCCCGCATGCGGGGATCCGCCGCATGCTTTATACCGACCGTGATATCGACATGCGGGCCCTATCGACTAATGAAAATGCGCCATAATGAAAACGGTTCCCCTAATGCGGGCCCTGTGGCATGCGTTCCAGAAATCTGTCGCACCCCGCATGCGGGCCCTATCGACTAATGAAAATGAGCCATTACGGTTCATGAGATACAGCCCACTAACAGATACCTAGGCGGTTGGACAGTGGAAGTTACGCAGTACGGAACCCTAATAATACTAAGTGAAACTAGACGAAGTGAGCGTGAAGTGGATTTTACAGAATATCACCGCTGATCACCATTTACAGTTGTAGTGTGTTAGTTACTGTACAGGCGACTGTTGGTCTTTACGTAGTCTGCAAGGATACGAATACTACCATGGGGTTTTATTCGGTAAGAGTCCGATATAACCCTCCGTTCTTCCTATACGGTAAACCAATTAAACTACATTATTATGACCGAGATTAAATTTTATCCAAAATAATAGGTATAAAGCACTGAAAAGAAGAATACCACGCGTTCAAGTAATAACTATGTAAAATTCAGGCGAACAAGTAATGAGAAATGTATCTATTGTAGATCATATTTGATGACTTCATTTAAAACCTGGGAACAATTGTATCTTGCCTATGTCGGTACATCGCCGAAGACACTTTGTCCAATTTTAAACAATAGCTCGGCATCACAATGTAAGCCGTAGATTATAATATTAATATTCAATTAAGATACTGAGTTAACATTGGCGGTAGCAAACAATTTAAGATTAGGTAGTAATCCAAAATCTCCAGAACTGTTTTGATATTCAAGTGAACAATTCAAGAGGGGTACAGGGGGGAGGGTAGGTGTAAAAGGGAACAGGGAAGATGTTGCTATCAACAAAATGAGAAATAAGAATCGATTTCTGCCTTATTCAATACAAAAACAATAACTATATGATAATTATCTATCCACGTTTATCAATTAGCAGCTTATTTGAATATAAGAAACTGCAAACGATTAACGACTCAACGTGTGGTATAACCACGAACATCTTACTACTGCTTATAAATGCGAAAGTTTGGATGAATGAATGTTTGTTACCCAATCACGCCAGAACGGCTGAACGGATCTGAACAAAATTTGGCACAGAAATAGATTATAGACTGAAATAGCACAGGCTACAATTTTATCCCGTTTTTGTGTTCCCAAAGAATAATTGAGGATTAATTCTTAAATCTACGCCGACGAAGTCTCCAGAAGTGAGAAGAGAGAAGTGTGTGAAAGTTACTTGTTACGCGAGCGGTGCTGGGTATAGAAGATATTAGGTATATTTTTCAAGATAAAAGGGTAACCTTCTAGGTATATTGGAAAACTCGACCAAACCACAAACTTCCTCAAACGATCTACTAAATAATGTGTCTGTCCTACACGATTACACCATCCACCGTTCAGCACAATTCACCGACATTCTATTTCTACTGTATCAAGATATCGATTTCCGTCCAAATAAGCGTCCCGGTGGCGCCGGTATAATTTCGCAAATAACTTTTTATTAGGACATCACAGACCGTTGTTTTCTACCGGGTCATCCGACAGGTTGTGACGACAATTTGTCGCACGGACACGACAAACAAATTAATAAAATTATAGGCATTAACAATGAATAAGAAGAGGATTTTGTTACATTAATTTTCATAGGAACAGTTAATTTACTTTAGAATTTCTTTAGTAAAAGCATAAGAAATAATGTAGTCTGTAGGTCAATTATACTAATTAAAACGTTCAGAATCTAGTTGCTATACCTATGTCAAAAAATTTAAGTAAAGAGACTGAGATTAGATTTTGATCATTCCTACAAGTTTGCAGAATTGCCCCTCATGTTTAATGTTCCATCTTAAACCGAGTAACCATACACATCTATCGAACTTAAGTCACAAACACTGGAACTTCAAATAACATGTTCAAAGTCATTAGAATATAAATTAAACTTTACAAAACAGTACCGCTTTAAATCTTACGAGTTTCTCATGTCTCATCTCCCACTCAGTATACACATACAAACATTCTATTAGTCCAACCATTTCAGGTGCCACAAAATGCGAAATCAAACCTTCCACTCCATACATTTTCAATTTAACCACGCCCTCACAGCAAGAAGCGAGTAGGAACATTGTTTGCGCTCGTAAAAACTAAATGAAAACATAGCGTTGGGCGACAGGACGACGCGACGTCGCCGTCGGTCGCGTCGGTCGGACAAAACAAATTCAACAGCATGTTTTATGGCCCCAACATGAGGGAGGAAGGCCTCGGGATTATAAGTTATAACGCACTCGGATCCTGTTATAGTGTTTTCTTACGAACAGAATCCCATAGACATGGCCTAAAGCCAAAATTACTTTCGAAGGACGAATATTATTATTCAGATTTGGAATATACTTACCTGTAACATTGTGTGACAAAATATTCTATTGTCAAATATAAATAACTTACTTACTGTAAAACGGTAGCTTTTAGTTCGAAAATCAAACTAAAAATGGCAAAAGAAAAATATTTTTTTTTTATGTCATCCGTGCAGTGATTCGGAATTTCGGACCCAGTAATCACGATTTGATTTCAATGCTTTATCAAAGGACGTGTGTCATTAGTGCGACGAAGGCGTTAGCAATCCTAGGTTCGGATCCTACGATGTGTTTTATTTTTTGGTTCTTTTTTTTAGTAAAGTTTATTTTGTTAAAAAAAAACATTTTTGTTCACGATTCAAAAGTGTCAAATCATATACTCAGTAGGGCGTCCAGCTATCGCTAAGCACAAATATATAAATATTGCCAGACTTTCGCTCAGAACAAGGGTACTATAACGGAAAGCTCTTTAGAATACCTTTTACTAATAAGTAATGCCTTTCTAAAGGAGCCCATCATCATAGTACAGGGGAACAGATCACCAGATCCCCTTGCTGGCTTCCTGAGTATACACGGACACTCGTTTCTTAATAAAAATAGTTGCTTATACGTTCAAATCGGAAGAAAACTTTGATTGCGAGATTTAGAACTCATTAATAAAAATAAAAATATGAGTAGGTAATATTGTGGGTAGATGGAAAATTAATTTGACAAATAATTTATTATTTTTTGGTGACGATGGAATATTAACAAATTAGGATATGTACCAGAATATTATGTGGTTTAGTATTGCAGAGTGAATTAAATAATGAGTGTTGAATGTTTCAAAATTGTATAAAAACATTTATACGGGTATATATTCGCCACGATGACTGTTTGTATAGGCAGTGAGTGTGTTAATAATGGTTAAGTTGTGGACAAAAGAATGGTTGCGGATTACAAGTTAGAACGTTTGTGTAAGTTTATTTTTTATTTTATGACAGTTTTTGTTGAATTTGATAAATATCATCTTAAGCTTGAAGAATTTTTGTACAATCGCAATTTTGTTGTGTATTTTGTTGTGGTGTTTTTAAAGATAAACCTTTGATATGTCATCTTTCATCATTATTGTTGTACCTACTTACAAACAGCTTGATGATTGATTGCAGTGTTGCTAGGCTTGTGTCCGCTTTTTTATATTTTTAACCCAAAATACATATAGTGGATTAAGATTTCAGAGACACATAAACTAGCAAGACTAAATTTTTAAGAATAAATACCTAGAGAAAATATATCTAGTCATAAAAAGAAACTAGCAAGTTGTTCCTTTCGTTGTGTGCCACATAGACTGCGGCAAATAAACATTATTTCTTTCGTCTTTCTGCTAATAAAATATCAGCCATTTCAAAATTATATACCTACCTACGTCCGATGAGTCCCAATCCCAATCTTGGACCATACTACATGATATGTTAATGACGCGCAAATATTGTTCTATACTTCAACACCTATCCTCCAACTTGTAAAGACTCATTATGAGTAAAGCGAAACACTTAACCACAATATCAGTTACGTCGAACTCAAGCCGAAGGCTATTGATTTTAATTTTCTATCGTCGAACGACTCATTATACCAAGCATACCATTCACACAATTAAGTCTGTTGTACACCAGCCTGCAATTAACTTCGCAGTTGCCACTGTTAGTCTGTTACACAACGGTGTGCGACCGATATTCCGTTCGGGGCAACGAGCCGTGAAATATGATGCTAGAAAAAGCGATCATGTGTACTCAGCCTTATTTCATGTTTTGTACAGGCGAACACGCATTGAAAATGTCAGGAACAATGTCTGGCATATAATTAGAGCTTGTCTTTGATGCTGTTTTTTTTTTATTAGGTGTTTTAAATACTTTGTTGCTATTTTAAAATATTAATTGAGAATACGTTTTATTACGGAACATTTTTGTTGCTTAATGACAATGTAGCTATACTTTTTCTCGCTCTGTAAGCAAACAATAGGTTACTTTTATTCCTTCGACTACACTGTAGCCGGGGGAACAAAAAGAAAGGTGATGTTTTGTAAACAAAACGTACGGCTAGTATGCGATTGTATCAATAAGAGATCACAAATATTTGCTGTATTGTATTACTATAGTCATATTCTATCAATAGAATATAGTTACAAAGTACATTCCCTACTGATAGTTCAATACTACTTACATAGTTCTAACTAAGATTGATATCCACTTAAATTAACAGTTTCACCGTCCGCGAAGCAAACACAATTAAAGAGTCATGAATCACAAAGTGAGCTGGGGCAAGGTAAACTTATTACTATACATACACGTAGTCTGTTTAGTCCTACACAATATCTTCCGAAACGGCACAACCAAGTAACTACCACTAAACACATACCACACAAAGTTCAAACATAACTGAACTCAATTTACTCAGCCCGAGCGCTTATGAACATCAAAATCTACCATACTAATCCCAAACATGTACCCTTCGAAACACGACCCCGGGGTACCTCTGTACCCCAAAATAACCTGTAAGGGACCTTAAATAATAACGGTGAGAAACACAAGCCTTCATAATGATTTCCACAAAGTAAATATAGAGGGAAATCTGTTTTCTAATGGTGAGAAACTGAGAAAGGAAAAGCCGCGGTCTTGATGGCTCTTTGGCTTTATTTTATTTTCTCTCACACACCGATGTAAGTGTTACTAATGAATAATAAATTAGATAGTGGGCACTGTCACCCGTAAATGGTATTGTAGCATTCACAATTTCATTTTACATAGCATAACGCCTGTAATCTCCGAAGGGTTAGGCAGAGGTGTACCCATAAGTACACCCACATTTCACCAGTTATGTTTAAGTCCCATGTAATAGGGGGCGAGCCTTTTGCTATCAACCGGGCAAAAATCCAGACTCCGAGGCTGCTACTGAGAAATTCCTGATGGAAAAACCCAATAACACTTTGCCCGACCTGGGAATCGAACCCAAGACCTCATGCTCATTGCTCAGCAGTCGCGCTTTGCGACCACTAGACCAACGAGGCAGTCAAAATTTTTATTTCTGACAAGAAAATTAATAAATTGCTGGTTGAAAGTGCAAATTTGACACGCATTAATTTATATTGGTATTATTACAGTTGGGATTTCTTTGTTTTTAATCGTTAACACAATTCCTCATGTTACATGGTTGCCAGTATTACTTTATAAATAATCTTTATATAAAAATCCATTATTGGTAATTTTGTGCATTACTGTATGTGTACCTACTTGAACTTTACTATAAACTAATCTCTAAATACCGACAAAGCACAATTTTAATTTTAGCACACTAAGCAAAATCGACACACTAATCCAATAAGGGATGCACAGTACACATGTTTGCAATGGCGTGCAAATAATGACCGTGTGTTAACCGTACAAACACTGGAATAGCCCATGTGTTCTGAACTGACTTGCACAACATGGAATGAGGGATAAAGGGTGATAGATGATATACCGTGCTAATGCTAAGCAAAGCCTAAACCACAGGTACAGGAATGTAAATTAGCCCACATTTTGTAGATCTTGTCCATCTGTTATCTACTAGAAGTTTAACGATAACTAAGTACAGAAGTACAGACACGCGTACAGCGATAATGATAATAAAAAAAACGATTTTGATGATATAAAATCAAAACACAACAAAAAAAAAGTCGTTTTGAGAAACTAAATAAAAATGACATATAAATAAGCAATCCGAAGTTCGATTGAATCGGCTGTAATCTTAAGTTCAGTAGAATCAGCACTGTATGAACATGAATCAGGATTGCATGCGGATGTAGGTCGTACGAACGTATCTAACCCCCGTATTGCATTTCAAATTCTAACAGAGATTGTCAATTCAATGCCAATCATCACGGAGAATCTAAACTAATTTACGAGTACAAAGCTTGAACATAGTACTTTTAATGTATACCTATATAACAGATGACATTGATTATCCGCGTTTAAGAGGCTTAGCAAAAATGAATGGACCATTTTTGTTGTGGGAAAACAAGATGTGACATAAGCTTTACATAGTCTAGCAAAGCTACTGCTTCATGTATATAATATTTGAGTTCTGGTTAACTATTTTTACCGACAATTTAATGCAATTTGTATACTCATTCATCGTGCCTGTTCAGGCATTGTGAAACAGCCCCATTGTATTTATTCTGGATTGCTCACTAGATGTGGCATTGTAGCCGTCGCTAAATCTGCATTGTATTCAATGTTTACTGGCAAGCTGGTCTTCCAAATCTCGTCGTTTCAATACTGAGTTAACGAGTTAAACGGCCGAGCGTACCTGCCTTGGCCCTTGACCTAGTTGTATCCACATTGCTCTGCAGAGCCCCGAGTGCTCTCTTCTCTCTAGATACGTCCATCTGCGGCCAGTGGTCGTCGTCTTCACGAAAATCTTTTGTCGGTTCCAGTTAGTTGGTTGATATAACATCAATATTTAAGTTGTTCTCTTTGCCGTAAAGTTTGAAAGATTTAACAAGATCTTCCTGTTCCTATTTCGCTAAGCACGTGTCTTTCGCTTTTTTCTTCTTTTAAAACATCTCGCGGAAAAATATTTATCTTTAAGTATGTATATTGGCTATAACCAAGGATGAGATTTGAGAAAACTTATGGAATGCACGGTTAACAGAAAAGCAAAGGAAACTTGTTTTTCTATGTACCTATAAACCCGAAATGCAAAAGCTTAATAAAAACCACAGCATACCCTTACACGAGTAGCTCGATCATATACATAGTAACCTATAATATAAAACATACATGGGAAGGGCACAGGTGGCCTCCTGTATTTTCATTTTAAGTTGGGTACTCCCACAGGTACACCGTAGAGGGATATCAAGCCTTAATCCTTTCAAAATGATGCAGGTGTGCGTCAACGATGACGAAAATGTGCCTTAGTTTTGGGATAGTTTTAATAACTATGACAAGGGATTAAGTAAAATACGTCACCTTAATCTATTGTTGATTATGTGGAAGTTTTCCTCGTAAATCAATAATATCAAAAATGATCACTATGATCATTTTTTTTTCTAGATTTCGGTATAGTGATACCGAAATCTAGAAAAACCAACTGTCCAAGATTGAGGTTGACGCACATCTTACGGAAGATGCGTTGAACGCATCGTCGTTGGTACGCTCGATGCACTAACGCATCATCAATTAAGCGTAAAGTGAATGTTTTATTATGGACTTGGGATCTAAAACATGGTATCTGCGGGGTCTTATTTTTTTTTTGGCGCTGATCCTTGTTTGTTTTTCAAACCTTACAACATCAGCTATCTACCAATGAAAGTCCCGTCAAAACCGTTCCAGCCGTTTTAGAGATTAATCGGCACAAACACCGACCGAGACAGACCGACAAAAATGTAAAAGTAAAGTAGTAAAAAGCTGTTATTTTGATAATACAAACAGACATTTCAATTTTATATATTCGTTCTACCGTTACGCGACGGAAGCGATGATGCGCAGCGCATCTTGCGTCAGATATGCGTCTACGTCCACCCAAAGCTTACCTACTTATGTTATGGGCGCACTGGGCCCGCTGGTATTACGGCCACAAAGCACAGAAGTTTCTGTGATCTTTGATTACGGGTCAGTGTCTTTCACAGACAAGAGAGAGATCCCAACAGAGTGGAAACATTTTATACTGATTATGTAAGAGGCATGTTTTTGCTTATGAATAATTTAGACCTTATTACTTACCTAAACATTCAATTCTCGTGATGGCCCAACGTCTGATTCACGCGGTTTGCAACCGCCCGCACAAGCAAGTACCAATGTGACCCATTTCATCTGCGTTTATCTTAGACATCACTGTCATCGGTGAAGGAAAACATCGTGAGGAAACCTAGTCTGAAATCTAGAGCAAGCATGGTGATCAATGCTTGTGCCTTTTCTGTTTGAGAAGTGGCCTTTGCCCTGCAGTGGGACAATAAATAGGCTGGTAATTTTTTTTATTTAGAGAATAACATTGACTGTCTGTCTAAAGTTTAAGCTTGAAGGAGTTAGTTGATCACGGTTGGTCAAATGACGAGGTATCGGGGGTATAATAAATTGGATGGGTGTTACCTTAAAGGAGTCCAGAGTACCTACAAATAAAAATTTAGATTTCACTAGTAATCGATCATTCTATTTACCATCTTAATAATACTGTGTTACGCTCATAATTTCCTTTGTCCTGCGTCAAAGGTATAACCTGTCAAAGCCAACGTCTCGTTACAGAGTCACTTTATACCCCTACGGAGGTCGACGAAAATATCGCTTACAAGAAAATATATCCTAAATCGACCACTTTTACTAGACCCCTGATCAACTGAGTAGTTCTTCGATTTCTACCGGTTTTCTATGCCTCTAGGGACAGGAAGGTTCAAGTTATACTGGTCCTATTATATCAAAATAAGTTTACTTATCTATTGGATATCTTGAGATAACTTAGATGACTTGTTCTACAGGTATGTTACTTAATTTAATCAAGTGTGCCAAGGAACTAGAACTAATTAATAACTATTCCCTAGAATGTGCTGAAGGGCTTTTTAATCTCAGCACCTATTTCCTAACTGGAATAATCCTAGTTTTGCAATTGAAGTATTATGGCTGAAATTAACGGTTTAAGATACTTTATGCCACTCAAAAATAATATAAGTAAGTACCTACCTCTATGTTTACTTCCGTGAGGAAAAATATAGTTAGTAATTCTAATGGTATGCGACAGTTTCTTCGGTGGATAATTTATGTAGACAAAAGTCACAAAATCAAATAAAAAAAAAATACTTAAGACAATATTTTGCAAGATATGGTGCTTTAATAGATTTATTGGAGAGATTTTGCACCACAATAAATGTAATAATCGTCCTCTTTCTATTATTATCAAAGAACCTTCAAGAAAAAGTTGTAGGAAACTGGGCCTGGGCTACTTTCCTACAAAATACACAGAAATTTCACTTTTTTAAACCAAGGGTCAAAAAACTATCGACTACCTATTTCACGTTGGTGAATAATAGCGTTGGCCGCAAGTTCGTTAAAAGTCTACAGCACTTGAAGTTTTAACTTTTAATTGAAAATCCTCACAAAAGACAGCCCCTAACCTATATCGATTGCTTTTCAAGAACCTGCGGTTTTTGAAAGTATTGAATTGATTTTTTGCGGAAAAAATTTAACAAATTATTGCTTATCTATAAAAATAAAAAACTTATCGTAAGAAACCCGTGGCTAAGGTAAGCTCGTGATAACAGCCGCAGGGGTCAATCCATCAGGTTAAACTACGCTTGCCGGGGTTGGTCCGTGGATGGGTGACCATCTTTACACACCGAGACTCCTCAGTGCCTCGGAAAGCACGTCAAAGATCAACGAAGGATAGAAATCCTTCGTTGATCTTTGACAGTCGTTCCGGGTCGTCAGAACCTTGAAAAGTCGGGCAACCAGTCTTGTCAAGGGGTATTGTATTACCCAGTTACTGGGTTGTGGAGGTCAGATAGGCAGTTACTCCATGTAAAATATTGACCGTATTCAGCTGCATCCAGTTAGACTGGAAGCCGGCCCTAACTGGAGTCGGGGAAAGGCTAAGCAGATTGATTGACTTATCGTGGATCGTAATAATGGCCCAGGGTTCGATGCCAGGCAGATACCAATGTGACTTTTTCCAATCATGCAGCACTTTTTATGTTTATCGTGGACATCACTGACATCGGTTAAAATCTTAAAATGTTAATACGAGTAGATTACTTTTGTAATGTCCCCTTGATGTAGGATTACCAAAATTGTCTTAAAACAAGGTATGCAACCACTACGTGTGTACTTACGATTACTTTTTTACAGTGCAAATGTAATAATGGTTACAAAACATTGCATAGAATATTTACGTTAAGTTTCTTAATAATGGGCTTAATTATATTTTTATTACGTTCACTGATGAAACTAAAAGTGCGATTTGCTCAACGTTTGTAGGTAACAGCTCCATATCATGACGTTTTGTAGATTGCAGCTCGTTTATTTTTTAAATAGATTTTTAGTAGGTAGGTATCTATAACGTCACCAGAAAAGAAGTTTGAAGTTGAATTTTTCAATTGCCTTTTAGACACAACTATAATTTCGCTCAATGAAAGATTTAACCAATTAAATGAGTACTAGGAATCTCGGTCTTTTTTGTACAACATAAAAAATATTCCGGAAAAATCAGACCTTTTGAAACTATGTGGTGATCTACAATCGAAATTAACTGTAGACTCTAAATCAGACATAGATGTTGTATGTTGTGTGATGAGTTAATAAGCCTGAAATCTTTTTTGCCTGATCGGAATGTAACTCCTACCTTTATTTTACATCAAAGATTGCAAAATTAAGGAACTGTATCCATATGTATGGATAGCAATACGAATATTGCTTACTATACCTGTGACTGTTGCTAGTGGGGAAAGGAGTTTTTCAAAGCTGAAGCTAATCAAAACATGTCTGCGGTCAACAGTATCGCAATCTAGATTGACAAACTTAGCAAGTTTGTCAATCGAAAATGAAATTGCGGAAAGCATCGACTTTAGTTTTTAATAAAAGAGTTTGCCGATAAAAAAGCTAGAAAAGTGAAATTTAATTCGATTTTTTAAATAAAAATGTTTTATTTTGTGTGCCTTAGAAATCTCGCCCAGGGCGCTGGTAGTGCTAAAACCGGCACTGGTATTATACCTAGCATTACTTTTTAAAATTTTTAACTTTCTCTATAATTTGAAATAAAAAGTAAAAAAATCTAAAAAAAACATTATTTTTTTAAAATATATTTTAGGCTTTTTAAAGCGTTTTTTTAATCTTAAATTTATTATTTTTTTGGCAATTCCGAGATTTAGCCCAAACACAATATCAAACGAATAATCAGAAGTTAGTTAAGTTAGACTTCCAAGTTCGATTTATTTACTTAATTACAGATGAAGCTAACATAAACGCGTGTAAGCGATCTTCATCTCTTTCCAAGCGTTGCGTAGACCGCGTAGGTAGGTAGGTATGCGCTAGGGTTGCCAACTCTTTGTCGGTCAAATATAGTAGTTCTAAAATTATTACCCATAAAAATATAGTAGGTAAGGAAAATGTTAAAAAAAATATAGTAGGTTCCAAAATAGGTAGGTACTTTATTTCTTAATTAAAAGAATATTTTTTTGCTACTCTTAGCCTTTATTACATTTTTATTTTTAAGAAATGCCTCTAAGCTGTTACTGCAATTTAAATTTAATTCATGCCAATCTCTTTCTTGTGCATTTTCCATTATGGCGAACTATCCAATTGTATTTGGACTTCCACCAGATTTTAAACTTTTGCAGCCACTTTGTTTTTTTTCGTGGAGGCGTTATAGTGCCAACGTCCTTTTAATTTCACCATCATAATTTTATTACCATTGTTATTCATTTTGGAAATAAAAAATATTTAACTTCAAATCTTCAATAATGGCTTTTATGGAAGAGACACCATACAAAATGACTAATAATATTAATTAACTAAGTAAGTCGTTACAAAAACACGAAGTCGAGAGCGCGAAAATCGAAAAACTGTCTATTGGATGTAACTGTCAACTTGACATTCCAGAATCGTTAAGAAATAAATACAGATGTTTCGTCTACGCTTAGACATTATGAAACGAATATTATTGCTTAAGAGTTTGATGCCTTTAAAATATAGTAGTTTCGCCTACTATATCTTTTTTCCAAAAATATAGTAGGCGGGGGCTCTAATATAGTAGGATACTATATATATAGTAGGGTTGGCAACCCTAGTATGCGCCCTAATACAAAAAGTTCTACAACTGTCAGAAACATTTTGTATGATTAATAAAACCAGCAAGGGATATCCATGTCAGAGTGTCAAACCATATTATTACTCCAATATCAGAAAATGAGGGCAAAAGGTTCGGATTTCATTACATAACATCACGCCTATAATCTCCGAAGGGTTAGGCAAAGGTGTGCCCATTAGTAGGTACACCCATATTCGCCAGTTATGTTTTAGTCCCATGTAATAGGAGGCGAGCCTATTGCCAAAAACCGGGCACAAATCCGGACGCCGAGGTTGCTACTGAGAAATTCCTGATAAAAAAACTGCGACCGCTAAACCAACGAGGCAGACATCGGATTTCATATTATCACAAAATCCTACCCATACCTACTTACCTATGTGTGCCTATGTGCAATCCAACTACTTACATACCTACTTTATATTGTATATAGCTATGTAATAGGTACATGTGACACGACCCACATAATTCAATTAATCTGGATCACTGGAAATCTCGGAGGTAAGGGTCAACGATCACAAATCTATTGAGAATACAAATAAATGTAGGCACTGGGAACAATATCGGCGACCACAAATAGGTACCCGGGTATTAAGGTAAATCACAATTAGATGTACCTACCTACGAAACCTTTTAGAGAGGCAAAAGATCGAGTAAGTAGGTAGGTAAGTACTAAAACATTTAATAAAAAAATAGTAAATATATGGCTATAACTAGGTATACCCACACATAGGTATATCAGGTGATACGTAGAATACAACAAGTAACATCCAAAATACTCTGCAACCAATATTTTTATTATGGCCTACAGATACTTAGCGGTTCCAGGGCGCCTACCACCATCACTTAAAACAATATTATTTTAATGTTACTTTGTAATTTCGGTTGTTGCATTTTTAACTTTCGGCGCTGAACCGAGCGTTGAAAATCCAACAGTGCGGAAGGCAAAGTAATATTATAATAATACTGTTTTAAGAGCTTGTGGTTGCCCCCCAGGTCTTGAAGATAAAATCTTAGAATGGGGCCAAGTTTAAAAAAAAAAGGAGTCGATCCCTTAGTCTTCGACCAAATCATAAATCTGAAAGTTTTACTAAGAAACTTATAAAGACCTTATTAATAATGCGACAAAATATGCTTCAAACAAAAAAGATGTCCCTAGCTTATCTAACTTACACCCAGTTAAGGCTAAAACGGATTATTTTGGTTCAAAAAATTAAATCCAAAATGAGATTATGTTACAAGCTCGGCCTGCCATACTCCGAATTAGGTGCAGTCAGTCTAATAACAGTGTCTGGCCTAGTTTACCCGGTTATTATAAAATCTCCCGGGTGAATTACATTATTTATATACTGGAGATTAAGCCCGGTCCCTGTGCCCGGTCCTAATAAACCCCGGTCAGAGTTATGTAGTGACTGGTTGGAAATTTGTAGCCAGTAGGTTGGTACCTATTTATGACAATAAGAGTTGAACTACATACCTAATTATGATATTAGTAAAACCACCCACCCATTATTGTCCCACTCCAGAAGATAACTGAGAAGGTAGGTACTGATCACCATGCTTGCTCAAGGCAGATTGGCGATTTCACTTAAGTACCTATATACACACATCAAAAGTGTCTAGGGATCAACATCCCTAATCAATGTTAGGGATGTTGATCCCTAGACACTTTTGATGTGTATATATTCATTTTATAAGTCCAGGTTCCCTTCGATGTTTCCTTTACCGATATCAGTGATGTCCAAGATATTTATGATACTATGCAAGAACTATGATAACGTACCTACTCAAAATCATGTCTTAACAAATATTTTTTTATTATTATCTTTAGTTTCCGTTAAAAATAAATGATTGCATCAATAGTATTTAGTCAATGCCATCTACCGGTAATAACAGTACACTAAAGTAGAGTAAAATCTAGTGTAACGGGTTTTGTAAAAGTTTTATGCAATAGAATCGATGTTGGAGCAGTTGGTTTAGATGTGTTCCGCTAGATGGCGGTATTGTAAGTAAAGCAAAGTTTTATTTTTTTGTAAAATATTTGACTTAGGTTATGCCATAATGGATAAATAATTATATATATATTTTTCAAATTTTTTTGTTGAAATTGGTATGTAGTTTTACTAAAAGTAATTTAAACTGTAGTTAAAAACCTTAGTCAAACTGAACCCACTCTAAACAAGCCGTAGTTAAGTTTAACCACGTATTAGCATTGGATTAATTTTATTACCAAACAAGGGACTTGGATAATGCTTAGAAGTTTGTTTCTGTCTCAGAGTTTTGTGGATTTGCGTGAAACGATTAATGGTCGCGGTAACTTGCGGTTATGCGACATTACTTGGTTGCTTTGAAAACTTACTATCCAGCGGTTTAGTAATTAACATTGCAACTTGTAAGATAGTTGGATCAAATGGTCTAGTAATTTAACTGGGCTTAAGTTATATACTGTCGGCATTGAGTTAATGCTGTTAGAAAACTAGATAGTTAGATAGATACTTACCTACCTAGGTATACAAAAATTTGATAAAGGGGCAGGTACTAGGGTTGTACCCTTTTTTTGCAGACACTAAAATTTTTAAAAGATTGCAATAAAATAATTAGTTACTTTTGGGTAATTCCGAAAAGAAATATGTAGCTTAGTAGGTACTTAGACTTACTAGGTATTTTTTTATTACTTAAATTAAATATATTATGCTCTACCTTTCTTCTCGTCATTTCATATTTTTTGACCAAAAAATACCTATAAGTAATAGATAGTTTTCGTACTATTCTATTTTTCTATAAAAACCTACATACTTAATATAATAATATAGTACATTTTACACTAGTACCAACCTACGTCAAATTTAACTAATTAAGGTGGACTTACCAACCAACGAAGGCACGTAAGGTCCGGAAAACAAAGTAAACACGAAACCTACATACTATATTATTTATCATAGACAAAAAAATCTTCAAAGCCTTGTCTCTGTATTGTCTTCCAAGCGTAAAACTCAACTGAGGGTAACGTTTTAATTAATTAACGTGACTTCCCTCTGTTCTGCTAAGTACATCTCTGACTTAAACCTTATTAGTTTTCGTACATCGCATGGTTTTGATTGTAGAGGAAAAGGGACCTATGTGACATGGCATTAATTTGCTTCTTACGCATGAAAGTCGGAATTTAGTCAAAGGGTTTGTTTTATCACCTTCGAATACCTTCTAATTAAATTAGATACATACGTGGCACATTTATTCATTTTATTTATTCATACTAATAAGTACAACATCTTACAGATTACTCTAAGACGATGCTCTACACACAAATTAAACTACACAATATCATAAAATAGAATTAACAAAAAATAAAATTTAAATTAATTAAAATAAAATTCAACAATAAAATACAAACAATCAGTTACATTCGTATCCCACCTTCAATGCATCTTTGCGCACCAGATACGAATTTTGGCAGGCTATCAAACATCATTTTATACTAGCAATACTTCGCGGTTTCACACGCGTTACGGCTTTGATTACTGCTCCGCCCCCGTCGGTCGTAGCACAATGTTAAATAGCACTGGCTATAAAATAAAATCTTTTAGTGTTATACCTAGGTATGGCATGTTTATCGAGGAAGAGTAAAGATTCTGCCAAAAAAAAAGGTCAGCCGTTCTTGAGATGGTGTTACTAATCTAACCTAGCCCGATTTTGTTTTATATTTCTACTATAGTTAGCTGCCTCGACCACGCGTTGCTGTGGCTTG
This sequence comes from Hoplodrina blanda, assembly GCA_949316365.1. Classification (NCBI taxonomy): domain Eukaryota; kingdom Metazoa; phylum Arthropoda; class Insecta; order Lepidoptera; family Noctuidae; genus Hoplodrina; species Hoplodrina blanda. Next base: position 6,761,820 of record OX438563.1, read on the forward strand.
AAGTAAGTTAAGATATTGAGGTCAATAATCGAGATAAAAACTATCTTATCTTTTAAGTTTGAAAAATTACACACAGTAAGCCATATTTAATAAAAAAAATGGTTGAATAGTTTAGGAGTCCATCCCGGACAAACAACGTGACGCGTAATTTATATACCTTTATTAAGATAAATAAGTATCTTCTGAATCTAACCCTTATTCTGCCTTGTTCTGATAACTAACCGTAACTTTTTATTTTATTACGTAGACATACTTTAACTAGGACTCATGAGTACTGAGCCGGTACCTAATATTTTTAAGTCGTTAACTTCAACGTAATGGAACGAAGAAATTCACACGTTATGGCTCATTTAGTTACGAGAATGGATACGGTTTCGGGTTGTTAAAGAAAGTGGACATCTGCGCGAAGTTTTGTTATTATTTCTTAAAATAATACGAGTATTATTAACTTGTAATAAATTAACTGACATTATTTCAACCCCTTTATCATTATTTGTTTCGTGCAATTAGATTTAAGAATAATAAGTAAGGAGGTAGGTACCTACTTTACGACTGGCCGATAATTGTTTCCATAATGATTTTTTACGTTTTATGATAATATGTATATAAAATTATTGTTGCTCCAGGTCCAAGCGTTTACAAATAAATAATTACTCGCATTATGAAATAAGCTGGGTTAAAAAAATTGTATCAACAGCACATACCTAACTGGAAGAGTCTCAAAAATGAAACAACTGTCTGTTCAAAAGAAATAAAACGCTTTTAATTTCGGCCTCTCTTTACTCATTTACCAGACCCTTAAAAGGAATTGGCTTAAAAAGTCATTTCCTTTTTCAAAATAGGCAAAGGAAAAAATCACACCCACCTGGTTAGGCGCGTGGCAGGCCCTTTCCGGTAGCTTCCCCTAGCTATTAATCGACCAATTTTAAAATACTTCAATAAAACAAGATACTACAGATAATGGTGGTGCTCTTTAAAATAGTAGGGTTGTCAACTTTACCGGTTTATTTTCTTTATAATTTAATAAGGAGGCGCGTGTCGGATGTCCGATTGTGTGTGTTCAGGTACTGTGACGTTGTTATAACAAGTTTTTGTTGTTTCAAATAATAATGCACACCGGTGAATTATGTTTAAGTTAGAACTAGTTGCCAGATGTTTGAAGTGCCATAAAGTATCGCGTTTTCATAATAACTTTTACTAAGAATTTCCTATAATTCTTTTGGAACGGAAATATGAACCTGTTTTGTCAATTGCCATATAATAAGAATTATGTATTAACATAACATCACGCCTGTAATCCCCGAAGGGTTAGACAGAGGTTTAAGTACCCTTTAGTAAACCTACATTTCGCCAGTTAAGTATGTTTAAGTGTCATGTAATAGGGGGCGAGCCTACTGATAATAAGAACCATTTCATCTAATTGAATGAAAAATAAAAGCCAATATTTAAGCTATTATGAATGAAGATTTAGTGAATCCAAAAAAATAAATTAAAGTAAAAAGCAATTTTCTATACAGAAAGTTTTTACGATTTTCAATCATAAAATGTTGAAAACAGTGTTTGAGATGCAGTTAAAAACTTTAAAACCGTATTTCAAAAGTTGAATTTATGCAGTCTAATGAAAAACTATAAAAAGATTTGAATAGCCATAGAAATAACAATCATCATAAACTAGAAAAATATATGGAGCATGCGCAATGCTTTTAGTTAACTTCTTTTTATTAAACTAATCGCAACTTTTAACGCGAAAACTTTTTATTACTTTTAACATCGAAAGCGCCGCAAAAACATGTCGGATTTGAGGCAAGATTTATTGCATTTAATTCAGAGCATAAAAGGGTTTAAAAAACACGATGTTATTGTTGTATGAAGAGCTCCTTTGTCGGCAATTTCGTTTCTTTATTTACGATAACGCACAATTTTCACGCACCATTTATATTTTACTATCGGTTTATCGCGTTAGCGGAACTGCTCCTGCGCATTGTGTTCGAAAATTAAATTTTGGAAGTTTGAAAAATAATAATAACGTACCTACCACCTCATCAGCTTTATTACATTACTGGCTGTCTCACGCGACTTCGTCCGCGTGGTTATGAAGATATGAAGTTTACCTAATGATGTTTGACGCAAACTACATTTAATTTATATTTGAAGTAAATTGGACCAAGAGATTCCTTGGTGATTTCTTCCGTCATACAAAGATCACACCCTCCAAGTTTCAGATCTCTACGATCAGCGGTTTAGACTATCGTTATGGCGTTGATCCGTCAGTCAGTCAGTCAGTCATTCAGGACAAAGCATTTTATAATAATATGTACTTATTATAGACTATGGTCTCTCAGCTACAGACCGACATTAGCTCAACCTCACGTTACATACCTACCTACATAAAAAAAACGTGTAACAAGAAGATACCTATCATGTAAACCATTTTGTATTATAACTTTTTCGTAACAAACACTGTAACAATGTATGCAAATTGGATGAGCCCAATTTATTCATTAGATGCATGGGTACCGTCCAAACAAGAAACGGCAAACATTATTTTGGACTCTAAATAACAGGGAGATGTTTTGCATAGCGTTTTTAATTAGTGGACGCACACATGAACAAAGGGGTCTGAGATTAAACAAAGGAATAGGTTAATGGTATCAGGTTACTTAACGTTAACCGAGGTAGGTAGGTTTTTTCTTACTTTATCCTTGTTTATGTTTGAGAATACATAATGAACATAAAGCTCTGTTTATGGTAACAGCTTTTAGGTTGGGAAATATTGCTGAATGTTTATGATTTGCTATTCTATATTTATTTTGTGACACTTACATCTTTATAGGTGAAGATTAAAGGGAATCCTATTATGTTTTTTTAATAGTAATCCTTGTTTATGTTTGAAAATTCATAATGAATATACTTAAAGCTCTGTTTATGGTAACAGCTTTTATACTTTTTTATTGGTCTGAGCTTTTAGCTTAGCAAAAATGTTTATGATTTGCTATTCTATATTTATTTTGTGACACTTACATCTTTATAGGTGAAGATTAAAGGGAATCCTATCCTGTTTTTTTAATAGTAAAAATGTGAAAGTTTTAGAAGATGTTTACATGTTACTTAATCATCATCTGCCGACCCCAACTTATTTGGGAAAAGGCTAGGCAGATGATGATGACTTAATTACGCGTAAACCGTTGAACAGATTTGAATGAAAATTGGCACATAGATAGACCGTTTCCTGGATTAACACATAGGATATTTTTTATCCCGACATGACATAGACGTAGGTACCTACGTAAGATTCCTATTAAGTAATATTTTATGAAATTTGATAATTGCAACAGGTAGGTACATACTTATCGCAAACGAATTTTAGTACGATAAGTAAAAAATGCAACAGGCATTGAAAACATAAGTTATGTTTTATTAACCCGCCATTTGTGACGTGTATGTCTGTAAGACCGGGTAGTTCAAAAAAGTCTTATAACTTTTTTATCCGCTATAGAATCAAGTAGTGATTTCGTGTACTTTCGTCATTGCGCGTCCCCCACCGTTAGTCCACCCCGCGCCAGCGACGCGCACGTATTTCTTGGAGTTTTGGAGCCAACCCGGTGCGTGAGACCTGGGTTACAGACTACGTAAGTCAAATAGTCATAGTATAATTTGTTGGCAGGATTTTGATTTCTGTTTAATTTTTTTGTTTTTATAGTTCCTAATGTCATAAGACTGCCAAAGGCTGATTTAGCAATAAAAAATTGATTTTTGTTACAATTTCTATATTTTAACGTAAGTCTAGAAAAAAAATCGACAATTTTCAGTGTTATAAGTAAGTATAATACAGTAAAGATTAAAAAAACGTTATTTTTTTATGATACATCTTTGTTTTATTGATAAAAAAAACATGTCTTTTTAATATTTGACCGAGTAAAAGTAGCATGGAGTATTGCTTAAAAAAAAACCTTAGGTTGAAAAACCCGGTGCCTAGGACCGGCGTCACCAAAGAAGAAAGTCAAATTCACGTCACAAGTGGCGGGTTAATAGAACACGTTTGCAATATATTTTTTTTCAATAATCTTCTGTTTGTTACGAACACAGTTTGCGGCGGAATACTCGGACCGAAACAATACAAATAAATGCTAAACCTCTGTTTGATTTGCCGGCTCACGTACTCCATTCATAAAAGGGGCTAGTTTTCGATGGCGGCGATAAAAGAAAGTATTTACACTGTTTTTTGCGAACATAAATAGATTTAGCGGCCGCAGACAATGGTATTGTTCTGCTGGTTTTACCTGAGGCTTGAGGTGTCCCGGACATTTTTTGCTAAATTAAGTTATAGTTATTTAGAGAAATGTCGTGATAGCCCAGTGATTAAGGCGTCCGCCTCTCTTGCATGAGGCTGTGGGTTCCTCATGTTTAGGCATATGATTTATGTTTATGATGAGGCTGGCAATGGTCACTCAATCTTCTAAACAATACCTAGATAAAAAAAATACGTCAAAACTTTTCTTTTTTGCCTAGCTATAGCAAAACTCAGACTGATCTGTTTCTTTATCAATATGCACATAACTAAATCCATATTATTTACTGTAATCACATTCCAGCATAAAATAGATTTCGATTTTGGACCACTAACATTTAATTTACCCACTAACTTTAATTGTTGACACAGTATAACAAAAAGCGAACTATAAAAGCTTGCTAAACATCAGTTTCATCACATTGTTTGCTCAAAAACACAGCATGGTGCTTCAAAAACATACAGCTTATAATTACAAATATGTAACACTTTTGTATTACCAACGGTGTTAAAAAAAAACCTCCACCAACCTACCTATATGCAAATCATTACAAATTAAAAACGACCTTTATAATTTAGGGTTATTTTTTCTCACAATCTAAACAAAAGTTAATAAGTCAATTGTAAGGGTTTCTTGGTTTTGTTTAACACTTACTTTACGTGGAACGAATAAAGGCTTAGGGGAAAGGTGGCTTGAAAGGGACACGTATTGAAAGGGACAATTCAAATTACCAGCAAAATAAAAATCGCTTCGAAACGACACTATTATTGTTGTATGGCAACCCCGATACACATCCATTCGCGCCTAACTTCACGCTCCTGTCTTTTCTAAAATGGCGATGTTGTGCGTGTGTTTATTTTTCTAACCAAAAGTTTTTTTTTTGTAATTCTTTGTAAACCTTTTGTCAAATGCTGTAAATTGATTGTTTATTTGTTTACTATTATTTACGTCGACTACATACTGACAGATACGAGAACGAAAGGTTAGTAAACTTTTATTTAAAATTATAGATTTTGTGGTTATGTTTTTAATTTGTGTATCATATTTATGAAAGGGACACAGCGAACGGTTATGAAAGGGACGTCCCTTTCATAACTGTCCCTTTCATAACCTTAAATTTTGGTTTTACAGTAGCTAATAATAATTTATCTTCTTTGCAGTTTGAAAATGCCACCTAAAAAAAGAACGCGTGTCGATGCACACAAAATTGAAGAAGCTGTGAATGAAGTCTTACAGAAAGGGATTTCTGTGAGATCGGCTGCCAAAGCATTCAAAGTAAGCAAATCACATTTGCACAGATTGGTCTTAAAAGCGAAAGCATCTGAAACAACATCTTTTGTTTATGAACCAAACATTGGCAATAAAAAAGTGTTCACTACAGACCAAGAATGTTCTCTGGCAGGTTACTTAAAGACATCCGCAAAAATGTGCCATGGCTTGACAACTAAACAAGTCAGAGAACTTGCATATCAGTATGCTACTCGTCTAGGACTTAGTATACCACCTTCGTGGGAGACAAATAATACCGCGAGTTTAGACTGGCTGAAAGGCTTTTTGAAAAGGCATGATTCTCTAAGCGTAAGAAAACCTGAGAATACTTCGTTAGCAAGAACTACAAGTTTCAACAGACATAATGTTCAAAACTTTTTTGATAACTTGGAGAAATGTTATCTTAAGCATAATTTCTCTCCAAATATGATATGGAATTTAGACGAAACTGGGTGCACTACTGTAACTAATGCACCAAAAATAGTTGCGCAAGCAGGTGCTAAGAGAGTTGGTCAGATCAGCTCAACTGAACGTGGCTCGCTTGTAACTATGCTGGCTTTTGCAAATGCTTCTGGTGGAAGTATTCCTCCTGCTTTCATATTTCCCCGTGTTCATTTTAAAGAACATATGCTCGAGAATGGTCCAACTGGTGCTTTAGGGCTTGCAAATGTATCTGGTTGGATAACCGAAGATTGCTTTTTAAAAGCTTTAAAACATTTTGTTCAGATCGTTAAGCCCACTGCTGAATCACCGGTTTTAATAGTCCTTGACAACCATAAGACACACATAACTATTAACGTAGTGCTTTATGCCAGAGAAAATAACATAATGATACTTACCTTTCCACCGCACTGCAGTCACCGCTTACAACCTCTCGATGTGACCGTTTTTGGACCCTTTAAAGCTCGATATAGAGCTAGCATGAATGACTGGATGACTTCAAACCCTGGCAAAACTGTTACAATTTATAATGTGGCTCAATTTGCTAAAGACGCTTTTTACGCTGCTTTTAACATGAACAATATAACGTCTGGTTTTAAGAACACCGGGATATGGCCAATTAATAAAAATATTTTCAGCGATGAAGATTTTTTACCTTCCTTCGTCACAGATCGACCCCAGTCGCCTCAAAACCCCACTGCTACTGTTGGAAACTCTAATGAATCTTCTTCAAATGAAGAAGAACCGCAAGGATCTTTTTATTCTGTTGTGCCGGAACGTAATTCAAAAACACCTTCACCTTCTATTTTAAGTGAGCTACAACTTGGACCTTCTAATTTGAATGAGACACAACCTGGACCCTCTACTTCAAATGAGCCACAAGCTGGACCCTCTACTTCAAATGAGCCACAAGCTGGACACTCTACATCAAATGAGCCACAAGCTGGATGTTCAAACATTAAAGCGACAAGTTTTGAAGCTTCAAATTCTTCTCACCTTCCAATAACTCCGGAACTTATTAGACCATATCCTAAAGCTCCACGTCGAAAAACTACTGGAAAGCAACGTAAAGGCAAAACTACTATCATAACTGAAACCCCTGAAAAAGATAGATTGCTTATGGAAAACATGATGGATATCTTGAAAAAGAAAACGCCCAAATTGAATAAAGAAAATTTAAAACATGTAAAACAAATTTTTGAATGCTCTTTAATAGATAAGGAATCAAACAAAACAAAAAGTTCTGTGAAGGGCAAACAGAAATGTATCAAAGCTACTCAAAAGAAGAAGAAGACTACGCAGAAATTAGCTAGCAGTAGCAGCAATGATTCGTTGTCAAATATAGACACTAATTCTGACTCGGTAGATGACATTTCTGAGACTGAAGTCATCACTCCAAGATTAAGAAATCGCAACCAAATAGAAAATAAAAGAGGAGGTGATGACCTGTGTAATGTGTGTAGGAAAAGATATTCAGAAAGCGTTGAAGATTGGTTTCAATGTAAAATTTGCACAAAATGGGCACATGAAACCTGTGGCATTAAAGGTGTCTTTAATTTTTTTTGCTCACTTTGTCACTAAAATTAGTTTTAAGATGGTCAGTAAAACAAACGATGATAAGACTGTTGATTGTTACTCTAATTAAGAAAAGCAATAATAATTATTAAACTGAATTATTTTTAATGGAAGAATTATATAAAAAAAGATTTTTGTTTAGTTTTTAGTTTTTTTTTTTAGTTATTGTCTTTAGGATGAGAAATATAAGACTAAAAAATGTGATTGAAAAACAGTAGTCAATTGTATTTTTTGTAAATTGTATTAATTTGTCTTAATATTATATTTAGAGAAGAATTGTTAAACTGTTGATTTTTGTTTAAAAATGTTAATGTCCTAGTCATAGTCTTTAGAATGAGAAAATAAGACTAAAATAATGTGATTTTAAAACGTAAGGACAACTGTGTACGTATTTTCTTATATTTAGTTTAAGTAAAGCAAAGTTATAAGGTGATTTTTCTTTGATATTATGTACTGTCCCTTTCATAAATTATCGTGTCCCTTTCAATGCAGTTCATTTATGAAAGGGACATTATACACATTTTTTAAAACTGCGATAATTTACAACTAAGAATAAAGAAAGGTTTAATATTGCATTTTATTTCAATAGTAAAGTAATGTAGGCTTCCCATTCAGCTCTAACCTGTTTAAATTTTTGTATAATTTATTTACTAGAGCCTCTGCAATAAAAATGTCCCTTTCATGCCACCTCTCCCCTACCTATAATGGGCGCATTATAAGACTGTATTATAAATTATTCTTTTGCTAGTAATTTTAAAGAATAAAGAAATTACTTACGGTTTGTCTAACTAAGTAATTGCTACCCCATTAGTAAAAGAGTACGTTGACTTTTAAAGTAAAACATCGCGTGACAATAATCTGTAGACCTACTAATATTATTAAGCTGAAGAGTTTTGGATGTTTCTTGTTTAACGCTAGTCTCCAAACTCCTCCGATTGCGAAGATTATTTGCAATAGAAAGCTATTGCCTATTATTATTATCTACCTATAAAAAAAATAGGTAAAAAAATCACGCGGAAAAAATCGCGGACATAGCTAGTAATCATTGTTTTGGACTGATCAAAACTAACAGCACTGATTTCCAGTTCCTAGTTCTTCATCAAAAGCTTTTTCTGCACCCACATTATCAAAAACTTAGTGTAAATTATTAATACTTATAATAAAATGACACCATATCCAATCACTATTTAACCCTTCATTGCATCTTTTGAAATGTAAATTATTAAAACACAAAAATAATACTTTTGACTTTGACACTAGCTGTCAGTCACTGACAACAACAAATGTCATAATGCAAATCAGCATTTTTTTATTAGAAAAAGATGCGCCGACGCGACGCGGCATTGTTATGCCAATTGCGTTCCCTCCCGGCACCAAATATGACAATGATAATGAACGTAGAGCCCACAAAATGTTTGTGTTATTTCTGCGTTATGGCACTATTATTCATGTTATACCAAAACAGTAGCCTTTTAATGAATATTTAGTTTACAGGAAAACATCTGTCATAGTTCACAGCACAATTTTTATTGGTGACTTGTGACAGTTGCCTGGTAGATAAGATATATTAAATCTCCATTTCAGTCCAGTTTAATGCGTTAGTACGTACGTCCTCTAACATTTAAAATAACTTTAAGGCACCATAGAAAAGAAAAAGTTAAATAAAAAATTTGTAACTTGCATGTACCCACAGACCTAATTTTTGGAAATAATCTTGTAAATCCAGAAAAATATTTCACTCAAGTGTCAGTTACAAATTATTTTATCATTATTACACAAATAATAATAAGAACGTGCCAGCCCTACAGTTTTCGCTGAACTGTTCCGAAATACATCGAAAGGTCGACAGAGGGCGCGCGCGCATTGTCACCGCGCATGATAGATTGCTGTCATATTCAAAGTATCACCTATAGATATGTAAATTATCTTCCCGACGTTCTCGTATTGTCACAAATATATTTCAGGGGGCACAAATCGAAATAAATAATAATAACAATAAAAGTTTTATTTAGACACAATTTGTCATGTTCTAATGCAATTTTTACCGATATTTTTTTGCCTAGCTTTATCAATTTCGGTATCGTATGATACGAGTACCATAATGTACTTTCAACAATAAAAAAATAGATTACAAAGACTGGGTTGATTGACATGTATCTCCCTTCGTTCGATGATTGATAACTGATAGATAAAAAGGGTTCGGAATTGTTACTTTTAATGGTTAATAAATAATGAGCAAATAACACTTAATCCTCGATTGCACTAAGCTTCTAAAATAGCCCCAAAGTTTTGTTAGCTTTACTTTCATCACCTACGCGTACACATAATACTTTTATTGTTAATGATTGATCGAAAAGTCAAATCTGACGTATGAAACAGTTAATTAATTTAGGTGCAGCATCGTTGCAGCTGTCGGTCCGCGGTCCCGCTGTAACGATGCTGCACCTAAATTAATTAACATTTCATTAAATGTACTAACAAAAAAAGCGTTTAATGCAAAAGTCATAGAAAAATATAACGATGTAAAGTTGAAAAAATTATAAGTTGGTAGCCTGTTTAACTCAACCATGATGTAAATACAGGGAAATAATAATATAAATACATGCTAATAATCAATTTATTATTCCGTACATAAACTTACACAATGTAACTGTCATTTATTACCTAATACCCACAAATAGTTATAAACATCGTAACCTCTTATCTTAAGGTCCACATTAGTCGTAATTACTTATCAAAATTATGTAAATAGACGACTAACATTCCAGATCACACGCTTGCACAGCACGCCCGCCGACTCGAATATAAATCGTCACTTATCATATCTCCAACGCATTCAAAATATTGTACCAGTATATCTCCGCCCAGGCGCTAGCGAGCCCCGTTCAAGCGTCACAACTTTTTATCAACCCAGCAATGGAAGGGTTAACACACAATGGACGAATCACGTTACATTTTTTTTCGATAGTTGGTCTTTTTCAAACCAGTGGGCCGGTGTTAGACTGACACCATTCAACCAATGATTGATGGAACTAATTAATTTTGTCGTAGGTACGCGTGTTTGTCAATGAACTTAGATACTTGAATTCGGAATTTTTACTTCCATTGTAATAATTACAAAGGGACTGAGTTTTAAATTAAATGAACCTTTTTTACGGGTCCGACGCGTGGTCGGATCTGCAATACAATAAATTGTATTATCTCTGAAACGTTGGGTTGTGACTGATTTGAAATTAACATTACACGTCGTGTATAACGGGAATTCGTATCGGATACTCATTTTAAATGGATGCTGCATACGTTAAAAGTGTCCTGAATTTTTAATGATTTTCGGCACACGGTAGTACGCAGTAAAAGTGGTCAGAGAGATATAAAGTGCCGAAACTGTGGTAGCAGTCACTTCACACTGTCAAAGGCGTCAATTTACATCGTTTGCAGTTTATCGTGCACTCTGTAAAAAATACATCCATATTTTTCACAAAGCGTACGGGATGCTACAACGTAAATTGCGACATGTCGACCGCAGTGTCGCGTAGCTTTGTTACTGGTCGTTTTGAAGTACACTCACGTTCGGCTCAGTGATCGCACTGTGCAACATCAGAGCTAGAATCAGCTGCCCTACCATGAACTCTTATTGCGATCCAAAAAACTGAATTGTTCTTCAAATAAGTCAATATAACGCATCAATTTATGTCATTTATTGACGTATTTTCTCTTATCGCGATCCAAAAACTGAACTGTTCTTCAAATACGTCAATATAACGCATAAATTGATGCGTTATATTGACTTATTTGAAGAACAATTCAGTTTTTTGGATCGCAATAAGAGTTCATGGTAGGGCAGCAGGTTGAAAATATTGCTGTGTTTGTTGCTGGAAAACATCCATTAGGAACGCTCTAGTGTTGTCAATTTACATCTCTCCTATATAGGTACTATGTAAACTACGAATGGTGGATAAAGTTTTATTATTTTGTATCCATGCAGAAAGTGCAGAAAAATAATTTTGTTTTTTTGTTAGTTTTAATTAATGCTGGCTGAATGACTACCAATAGACTATAAACGTCTTTATCTTTATTTTAAATTAATCTGTCCATTTTCCTTTTTGCATCGACGATAATCTATACTATATCAATTTTATACTATTTGGGCCCCATGAGCGCCCACGATAATTACAGCGTCAGAGACGTAATGTACACGTACACCCTTCTAATAATTACAAACGTTATGATTTAAAATTTTCACCCCAGTAGCCAAATCTATAAAAGTTATTCTCGAATGGCCTAATGAAAGCGACACTGAAAGCTCTGAACTCTGTTCACGGACTCGGCGACCTCGTTACCTTGACTTTGATCTTCTTTAGAGGGAAGCAAATGAAAGTGTTTATTTTTAAAGTAGCTTTAAGGTTAGCCGTGCGTGAGCAATGCCTTAATTTCTTGTCTTGAGACGATATTGACTTTGTGATGATGAGAAAAACGGAGGACGTAATATTCGTCAACATTTTTTTGACTTTCTGTGACAAAATGTGAATAAAATTATTTTAATTAGGTAGTAGAACTCCACATTATATAAAATTGAGTTAAATAAAAATTATATTAAATTAAATTGTTCATCATTTACACTAATTAAAACCACTATACCTACAATTAAAAATATTTTTTTTAATTAGGTAGTAGAACTCATGCTATCTACATAAAATTGAGTTATATTATATAAAAAATATATTAAATTAAATTGTTCATCAGATACACGAATTATAAACCACCATATTAATACAATTTTATTGATTAATCATATACAAGGTAATCAATTTAAAAGTGCGTTAAAAAATATAAACATACAAAGTAGGTTAGAAAGGGAGTAAGTACTGTAGAGGTTGCTTGCAAAAGCAAGCAGGCTGGAAGACTCTTATTCTAAACTCTATGACAAACTACTATTCATATTTAGAATTAGAGTAAAGTTTTTATACGATGACAATTGTTTGGTCATTCGCCCGACTGGGTGCACTAGAGTCACAAGATACAATTCCAATATAAGTTTAAAGCTGACCAGTCGTTTTAATAGTGTTTGCGCCCTGCAAAGCACCCCTAAGGGCCCAAAGGTGCATCTCGGTACCTCGGTCACGTCCTAGTGACCACATATGGTGGAGGCGCGGTGCCTTTGCTGTATGTTTGTTTTAGATTCTTGCGGGGGCGCAATTGCAGCGAATTGAACAGAAAGCGAATGTCTTGTGAGTTTTAAAGCGTATAAAACGCAAATAAGGAAGACGCATGAAGAAACAATAAAGCTAAGTATTGTGTGACAATTTTATTATTATAAGTAACATAGCGAAATGGAGCCATCTTCGTTATATACTATTCCTTTTTATTTCACGGGAAGCGAAGGCATAAGCTTCGATGATTTTTTACCAAAATATTTGGAAATAGCCGTCCATAATGAATGGCGTGAAAGCGACTACGCTTTAATATTGGGTGCCTTTCTGAAAGGACACGCATATTATTTTTATAGATACATGTATCATAACGATATGAGTTTCTCGACACTATGTGACGAGATGAAGACTGAATTTCCTGGACGCTACCGTTCAACAAAGGTTGTTAAAAGCGTGCAGCAGGAAGTCGCGGTTCCATTAGTGGTACATATTGAAGAAAATGTGTTAATATTAGATAATAATGCGGATTCAATTTCTAGTCTTAAAGAAAAAGACGAGCAAAGCTGCCAAGCAGACAACAATGATGACGTTGATGAGGCCAGCTGCTTAGACAGCAGCCCTGGCGCTAAAGAGGAGGAGATGACCATCGTGTTCCCGGAAGAACATAAAGAAGATATTAAATCGGGTCAGTCCAGTGCTGTTATTTTGTTTAATAAAGTTTCAGAGCATGTTAATGAGTTTTCGTCAAAGGAGGATGACAATCTGTTCGATGAAATACAAATAAATAACATCGAAAATGATCATTTTAAGGATGATTTTACCTCAAAATTGACCGACATAAAAGAGGATCCTCAGATATCGTTGACATCTGAAATAAAGGTGTCACTTGGAAATCGTCAAATTATTACACCATCAGTTGATTTCAAAGGTCGTATTCTTAATTCTAATTTAGTTAAAGATGATGGAGCATTTAATAATCCAATAATTGGAAAAGTTATTTCGCGAGGTGCTATAAAAAATAATAAGAAAGCACAAGTGAAGAAAAAGGTCATAATAGGTAGGAGAAAGGTTAAGATAAAAAGGTTTTTTCCTAAACAATTAGAGGTTGGTCATACGTTAAGGCGAAAATTGCTTAAAAATTTACAATTACACAAAATTTATAAATATTCTTATGGTCATTTTGTAAAAAACAGTTCTTTTCTACAAAATAGGTTTTATATATTTAATAGAGTTAAATTGAAAGATATTTTTTTCAAAATAATTGATTGGAAACTTTTTATTTGGAAAATTTTATAAATTTAATTGTCATTGTCATTTTTACTTATCATGTCACTGTATTATTTTTGTATGAATAGCAGGACATGTCATATTAATTATTCTTGTTTTTTTTTTCATATCAATGGCGAGCTACGACGTGTGACTTTGGCTTAAACTGGTTGGAAGAAAGAATAACGTATAATCATAGTTATTTTATATCATATAATGTAAACTTAAAAATGACCAATATGATGAACACACTCCATGATGATAGCGACATTTTTTTTAAAGGGGGGGACTTGTTCACTGAAGAAATCAACTTTGCTGATAGGGCATAGCCTTTGCAAAGAGTGCTTGATAAGTACTGATGATTTAGTTGGTGATTTTAAGTCTCATTATTTATTATTATGATTTCTTTTTATCTCATGAAGTTGTCGCTTAAGAGTGAGTTCGTAATACGGTCATTATACCACTATGACTTTTGCTTTCTTCTAACTAAATAATATTCGATAAAGCCAAAGACATAGATATTGATTTCGTTTATTTATATTTATGCATAATAACTTTATTTCGTTTTTTTTTTATTTTAACTTGTATAACCCTTAAGGTAGATGTGGACTTGCCATATCATAGGGTATGGGAATGCGTAGCGGACTTTTAAGGAGTTTTGACGTTACAGGGTTTAAACCATGACTATGTGTATGTTTCGAAGGGATAACATTTTAACCTAATATCATTTTAGTAAAAGATCTAAATTTCTCATACCTATGTCATGAGTTAAGCCATCTCTCCAGAGACATTTCCCTAGGTTTCTCCTTATGAGGTAGGGACGTCGTGATAGGTTTAGGTAGGCACATATTGTCTTAGAGTTGTAGATAGGTGTGAATAAAAGTCTTTCATGTTGCAGAACTTATTCAAGCCGTTTATTCAAGGGCGGGCGTAGCTCATGTAGAGGTTGCTTGCAAAAGCAAGCAGGCTGGAAGACTCTTATTCTAAACTCTATGACAAACTACTATTCATATTTAGAATTAGAGTAAAGTTTTTATACGATGACAATTGTTTGGTCATTCGCCCGGCTGGGTGCACTAGAGTCACAAGATACAATTCCAATATAAGTTTAAAGCTGACCAGTCGTTTTAATAGTGTTTGCGCCCTGCAAAGCACCCCTAAGGTCCCAAAGGTGCATCTCGGTACCTCGGTCACGTCCTAGTGACCACAGTACCTACTATAAAGAGCTACTCTAGAGAAACCTTTATCCTATTATCCACTTCATCTATTTATATTCCCACCTACGGGAAAAATATTTATATTTCATTGAAATAATTTATCTTAGCTTCTATTTTACAGATCATTTCATGTTTTCTATCGATTAGCAGGGATATAATCATCTCTGTGGCACCTTGAATTTGATGAAGGTCAGTTATTGCATCTACATTATTTCTAGCTGTGTTTTTATACAATCAGGATCATTGATTCAACTTAGCTTATGGCACTCAACAATAGTGTAGCTGTCTATCACTGTAAGAATAAGAAGGAAGAAGAAGAAGAAGAAGACTGTAAGAATTCTTTAATCGGACCAGTACTTCCATATATTACCTCTTATAAGGAAAAAAAAATCAAACCTTCATAACATTAATATCGATGGTTTTTTAGTACTGAAAATATGATAATAATTCTATTTCTACATATTACACAGCTAAATGTTTTATTCGTAAAATTTATCTAAAATAACTTACTTTTATCCATTTTATATATTTTTATAATTAGCAGGTGTAGTGCATAATTGAATAAAAAATTGTGATATCTATGTATGTCGTCCAGCGAAACCGAAAGCGCAGAGTATGACGTCTCAAAGAAGTTATTTCGCTGTCACTTTTAAAACAAACAATTATTTTTTAAAACGTTTCACACCTCTCTGCTTATGTAAAATAATTATCTATGAATATAATATTACTAAATTCATCTAAATGGGTCACAAAACTGATTACCTAGTTTATGTTGTATACATATACCAGGGATAGCCAAACGGTCGATCACGGCAAAGCAAAAAATAAAAATTCGTGACAAAATATACATCCTAAATATTAGACTGCGCAACGTAATGCGTTATTGTATTAAATAAATAATGAAGTCTTAAATCATAGTGAAATTTTGTTTAAACATTTTTCCTCTTAATTAAATAAAAAATACCACATTATTTTATTGTAAACCTGTAACCATGTGTTGTAACTGTTTCATTAAAATTTCAAGAAGTATGTATTTGGTACATCGCACAGAGTTTCGTCAATAAAAAGTCAGACTTGAGGCTCATCAAGTTGGCCACCCCTGCAGTATACCCATAGTCATAACGCTCCAAAGGTAAGCCACGTTTGTGCGCAGCGCGTGACTTTCCGCTTCGTTACTTCTGACTCCTTCGTTACTTCTGACTCTTGTAACTTGTTCTGATTTATTTAATTAAACGGCAACGAATTTTTCAAAATTTCTTAATTGTTTCCGTCCGTAAAAGGCCTTTTTTACTTTTATCATTTTTCCTTTTATTATCTTTCGCCCTGTTTGGACTTTGGAGTGCCTGTTTCATTTCTTTTAAATTATGGTAAGTCGTAAATTGTAACAAGTTGCTTGATAAATAAGATGGAAAGTCATGATTTATTTTTTTGCCACATTAATTATTCTCATTATAATTTATAACGAGGAAAAATATAAATATGGATTTAAGAAAAAGTTTTATTGCATGCTCTGTAATGTAGTACTCGTTAGGGGTAATGTAACATGAAAAACGACCCATTTGTCTTATGAAAACAAAACCAAACTTCAAGTTTATTACTTCAGCTGAAGTATAATTTACGAAAAAAAAAGCGTGGAGAAATTTCACTTTTTCTTTACACCAATGTGCCTAATTGAAAAAAATGATCAGAGTTTTTATGGCTTAAGCCAAATGTTTTAAGTAGTTAAACATTATTCACTTTTTTTTTCTGCCGTGTGGCAAAAGTCTTTTTACTCTCTTCAAAATGAAATAATATATGTAATGTATTTTATTCTATTTATCTTCTTTATCTTTATACAAGGTGTCAAGTAGTAAAGTACATATTCATGGAAATTATCAACTTTTATTATCGACCTTGTATAAAAATCTCGCGTCATGTTTGTGCGGGATTAACTCCGAAACCAATTTTTATGTTTAACTTACTGTGTGTATTTTTGCCGAATTGAAAAGATAGGACAGGTTTGACCTCAATATTTTTTTTATTGAGAATTTGAGCCACAGCAACGCATTCGAAAAAAAATCAGCTTTCATATCCGCAAAAAATCGGATATTTTCGATGGAGTGACTTGAAATTTTTACACAATTTACAGTTTAACAAAGGATTATCTAATACACTTTTCTTTTTTCTTATTAATGCGAAGCGTGGCCGGATTTAGCTAGAAAATTATAATTAATGAAGTCGGTAAGAGTTTTGATTTAATATTAATTAATTCACTAATACATTGTGATGAAGGTTTTTTGACGGATATTATTCATATTGACTAGCACAGGATTAAAACAAAGTACATATACTGAACTACTCGCTTTGTATTGGTTTTATAATAAGCAGGAAAGCAGCTGACAAAACTAATGTTTTTCTAACAAAAGGAACGCCCGGGTTAATGGAAGAAATATGTTCTCAAATAAAATTTTGTAAGTATCTCCAGATAAGAAGCAGATGGGGCTTAGAATTATACTGGTGTTAAATAAATTGGTCATTAATGAATGAATCAATTAGCGCTGTTAGTAAATCGATGATAATAGTCGACTCGATAAGATACAAAATACTTATGGTAAAGCGACCATCTGTTCCCAATAATCCCATAGCGTGTGTTAATGCGACTGTATTTTTTGTTTCAAAGGATATTGAATTACTAACGATGTCATAGATAGCTGCAACATAAAAATATCAACTCTGTAGTAAAGCTTTTAAAGCAGACAATGCAATAACTCAATGAAGGTGGTGCTGCATTAGCCGCAACAGAAGTGTAACAGACAAGTTTGCTAACGATAGACAAACAAAAAGTTTGTTTTTCTAACATCGCAAAAAAGGTCGCAGATAATAAAAGGCATGATGACAATGAATCGCAATTTGAAGTGGGACACTCATATTACAACAACGAACCCCTTGAATAAAATTATAATTTTTATGTAGGTACACAAAATAAACATGAAGATTTGTGCAAACAAATTCTGTGCAAAACTGGTATTCCTGGACATTGGCAAGCATAAAACCAGTCAGCTATAACACAAACAAACGCGAATATTTTGTTGACAGTAGATCCAAATGAACAGTTTGCTTTTTTAATGAAATTAGCAAGAAGAGGAACGATTGTGTTTGTATGAAGTTTTTTTTTTATTTCGTAACGAACCTGACATCTTTTATTACCGGTTTTCGTTATTTGAATATCATCTGGGAATAAATAGTGTCCTCTGCATATTTTATCGGTAAATCCTTTTCAGTTGTTTGTTTTTCTTCTTTACTTTCATTTCTCTTGACACCTTTCATAACTTTTCCTTTCGAGACAGGTTTTTTCATTTCTCTTTGGTTATTTTTAAAATATTTTTTTCCGCGTCGCTTTTATTTAAATGCTTGTTCTTGTTCATTGGCAGCTATGGTTATGTCAATATCTCTCGCTCTGTATACTTACGAGTTATTACTAACTTACAACTGATAATAATAATAATATATGCTATGAATTGTTGAAAAGTTAAAATTGCGAAGCTTAATAGTATGGCCCTTGAATCCCTATGATGTGGTTCAAAAATATTTTATCGCTCTATAAAAATGTCACCCTCTTTCAATTTGGACTCAGTTGTTTTATTATGTACAGGAAAATTATTGCCATTTTTATTACAAGAGCACGCACAATTTCGGACGCAATTTTACGATGAGGAATAAGTGTGTTTCTTGCCATGTCAGTATCCTCAAAAGGGGAAATTGTTCATGGTTGTGGACGACGTTAAAACTATTTTATGACCTATAAAATACATACGGTTATACAAACTAGATGGCATTGTAATCATGTTATTGTAATAATAATTTGATGTCGTTTATATAGATAACGGTATTCAGGATTGTTGTTGTTCATTAATTTAATTTATAACATCAGTTAGATTTTTGTGTTTTTGTTAATAAGAGCTAATCTCTCTAAGTACTGGTTCGATTACAAAAAATCTTTCACTGATTGAAAGCTACACTATTGCTTAGAGTCACAGGTTTCAGTCATATTTCACTTCCACGTGGACGAAGTCAAGGGCAGAAGTCAGTTTAGAATCATTTTAAATCACGGACTATTTAAACCCGTAAATGTCTACAGGTATGGAGTTTACTAACTCAATTTTGAGAAAATCATTAGCAACATCCGGTACCTTAGCGCCCTAAAATTTAACAAGGTTAACGAGCCCTACTAAAGGTAGGGGAACTCTTTAAACTTAAAAAAACTTGATTAAAACTTCTGATAACAAAACTAACACAAATTAACACCTTAAAACGTTATCGCGACACTTCAATCGGGTCATTGAACTAACCCTTTAAATTCTGCATATTCACGACTCCCAAAAATACCAACATACAAAATAGTACACGGAAAACTGACACTTACAGCTTGATGATAAGTTAGAAAATTGTTTCCTTAATCTTGATCATCTGAACTCCCTGATTGTTGATTGCCGACTACCCTTGGGCCCAACACAATGTCTTTACGGCTGGTTGCTTCGATTATGTTAATTTTTGTAATAACATCTCGAATTAATGTTCCCTTTTCGGACAATGGTATGTTGCAAAATTTGCCGTTGACAGATTGCAATTGACTTCTCACTGAGCTCGGGGCCAAGCCCTAAAAGGGTTAGGCGTGTTGTTTTGCTGTCAGCTGCCATAAAAACTAAATGGTGTTTGTAAGTGCAGAAAACAACTAGTGGTACACTTTCACGAGGTACCTACTTTTTTACCAGAATGTAGGTCTTATCAAGTAAAGTTTTTGTAAGAAATTAAATTAGTTAAACTATCTTTAAATATTATTAAACTTTAATCTACAAGGCAGAGGGTGCATAAATACAATTGAAGAAGCCGAAAGTCACATGTTCTTCTCATTATCTTCTAATGATCTCTCGAATGACCAGAAGGGACCTCGCAGGTCCCTTCTGGTTCTTCTGGTTCTTGGTAGATATTTTATACGCTCTTTTAAATAAACAAGTTTTAAAATGTTCAAGCTAA
This sequence comes from Hoplodrina blanda, assembly GCA_949316365.1. Classification (NCBI taxonomy): domain Eukaryota; kingdom Metazoa; phylum Arthropoda; class Insecta; order Lepidoptera; family Noctuidae; genus Hoplodrina; species Hoplodrina blanda. Next base: position 6,782,040 of record OX438563.1, read on the forward strand.
ACTTAAAGTACCGTCAAGTATTCTGAAAAATTTTTGCTTAGTTACTTAGTTTGATGAGCAGTATGCACTACGCATACGGGTATGTGATGTCTTTCTAATTTTTTTTTAAGTAATAGCAGTTGTAGTGATTGAGCCCCGAAGCTTTTATTAAAACTGAGATAACCATTTTATTACTTAATTATTTTATAACAATATTATTTTCAGCCTAAAATTTTTGCAAAATCATATTTTGTCATTTTTAATACAATGTAATATTTTATTGTTAAATAAAAGCTTTTTTTTTAATTTTTAATTTTGTAATTTTTACACCTCAATATAGGTATATATTTAAAAGTCTGTCAAAGACCTTTTCTAGATGTGGTTCACTTCAATCTGTATTCACAACACTGATCACATAATAAATTCTTGGCAGTAAAACCTATTAACAACATGCTAATTGCATTAGGAAATCAACGTTTATCTCTCCTTTGAAACAGAATTTTTAATTACTTCTCGTGATTTATTGCATATTAAGCTTTCATAGTATTTACTTAGATCATTTGTCATTGCTTTATTCATTAGCTAATGAATCTTCTAAACTTTGTGTATTACACGCAATGCTCTTCTGAAATCTGAACGCCAAACTTTTAAGTAATTATTAAAGAACTAAGGTATGCCCGCGTCTTTGCTTGTGTGAATGTGGGCGTCTAATTTAAAATTAAAAAAATCCTAAGTTACTCCTTAATAACATCAGCTATCTGCCAATAAATGTCCCTTTAAAATCGGTCCAGCCGTTTCAGAGATTAGCTGGAAAAAACAGACGGATAGACAACATAAAAAAAAATAGTTTTATTAGTGTTGTTCCGAGTAAGCAATCATTTTATTTATTTTGTAAAATTATGTTATTTTGACACTAGCTTTTGCCCGCGACTTCGTCCGCGTAAATGTCGGACCCCCGTTCATCCCCTTAGAGGATAAATTTTAAAAAATCCTTTCTTAGCGGATGCCTACGTCATAACATCTACCTGCATGCCAAATTTCAGCCCGATCCGTCCAGTGGTTTGGGCTGTGCGTTGATAGATCACTATGTCAGTCAGTCAGTCAGTCACCTTTGAGTTATATACATATATTTAGATTACAAACAGACACTTCAATATATTATTTGCATAGCGAAAAGGCCATCTTCTCAGAATGCTTCTTAGTAGGTGCTACGTTGGAAAAATCAATCTTTTGTTAATAAATATTTTAGTTGTGAATTAGTTCACAATAATATTATTAAATGATTAATTTATTACACACATGCATAGGTGTTTATCACACCCCACATCACTCTAAAATTAATGAGTGAAGATAGAAATAATTCAATAGTTTAAAACCTCATTAGAATTGCAAATACTTTTCCTGCACTTTGCATAATTTCACCAAAGGGTTTTTTTTTAAGTTTACACTAAAACCCGTGTAATCCGGTATTAAAGTTATTGTAATGCGACGTTGTACGGAACACTACACAACGAGGTAGGGGGCAACCCTAATTCTATTGCCTATTGTGATTGAAGAGCCCTCGAAAGGTACCAACGATGGTCAGTGTAATATAATACCTACTCTATCAGAAATCTAACGTATGAATCTAACGTACGTGATGTAAAAGTATTCAAAGTCTAAGTCAAAGTCAATACATTTATTTCTTTGACTTACTCTTATTTATGCAAAAAAAGTACATAGGCTTATTTATAATAGTAGTAAGATTAGCAGAAACTAGTGAAGCAGAAATTTTGTGTAGTTCTATCTCTGTAGGAACTAAATTAAATGAACGTTACTAGTCTTTCTCTCAGTCTCTCGAGCTTATGTTTATGTGATTAGAGCAATCACACTAACTTGAGCTCGTTTGATAATTTGTCACATTAATTTTGTATTATTTGTGTTCGAGAAGCCAGAGTAAGACATTCGAATTTAAATCACGTCTTTTAATTGAATGAGGAAGTAAAAATAATTGTTACATTTAATTTTACACAAGCATAATTTTACTGTCTTGTTTACACAAAGCCGTCCAACTATTAACAGTTCCAATTAAAACTTACTTCTAAACTTAAATGTAGAACGCTGCACTAAATTCGTTTCAAGAAATTCAGTTGGCAGCGCAATTTGGTCTGACCTGCATTTGGGAATCGAATCAAACCGGTGCGCGTTCCCTCGAGGGAAAAGATTCAATCACCTTTCCGTTACTTGAATACGCTGTGTTTGTCTACAGAAAAATATTTTTCAACAAATGAAATATTTTTTTCTTGTTGATAACTTCACTTCATCATCTTATTTATAACGGTCTCATTGGCGTAACGGTAGTAAATAAGCAGTGTCACTGACCACTAGCTTTTTCGGTATAAGCCAAAGTAAAGTAATATTAGGCCGGCTGTCGGCTTGTTTGAAATCGAAATGACATTAAAGTAAAACAAAAAAAAATGTGGTTTTATTATCGTTCATAGAATACAGTTTTTAGGAAGAATAAACCTAACTTATCTTAAAGTTCGAAATTTAAAATTAGCATTTGGTTATAAGCGGCCAGTACCTACGCCCCACCCAACGATGTCGAGATCGATTCGAATAGCGAACAAAAGAGGTTTGTCCACATTTTTGGAATATCACTTTCGGAAAGTGTTTTACAATAATTTATTCAAGAATTACGTTCCACTGAAGTATTTTTCCTTCCTGAATATCAAAATGATGTCATCGTTATATTATTCCACGAATATTTTAAGTAGCATCAACAAACTCCACTTCGAATCGCTTAGAACTCTGTTTGCTTACGTTTTCATGAGTAAACCAGAATATTTGTATTTATCTCGAAGCTTTACGGGTTAGTTTTATTACAGAAATACTCGTCTCGCTTTCATTTCGAACATTAAACCGGGAGCAGGAACAGGCAGCATTAAACAGGTCTAGTGAGTTATCCTTCGTCAATTTCAGAGTTATTCTAACTCATTCGCAGGCAGTTAAAGGTACATACGATTTCTTAACAAAATGAACATAAATCATTGAAAAAACGAATAAATATCGTGGCCTAACCACGTATAAGCGATCCGTATTCATCTCAGCGCAGTCAGATCAGACAAAGGCTTTAAAAGATCTATTGTTGGAGCGTGTCTGGTCTGGTTTAATACCTTCCATTTTCACCTCTTTGTGGTCAGGAATGTCTTTCAAGAGTCGCTTTGGACGAAGACGATGAGTCTATAGGTAGGTAATTGCTACAGTTATGATGGGTCTTGTATCTTTGTGTGGGCTTGTAATCTTTTTTGATCATCTTTTATGTCTAAGTAGGTGATTTTGTGAATGACACTGAAAACTAACGGCACTTTTCAGTAAAATGTTCAGGTTACTAAGGAAACTTTTGGACCAAATTAATAACTCGGCAAGTGCGAGTCGGAGACGCACACAAAAGCTTCCGTACCTTCATAATACTCGTATTTAATACTTCAAAAAACACGTTATTTTTTATTTTGTTTTATTTTTATTATTTGTTGTTATAGCGGCTATATAAATACGCACTAAGTGACAATTCTACTACCTATTACGGTTTTTGAGATACAGCCCGCTGTCAGACGGATGGACAGCGGAGGCTATGTAATAGGGTCACGTTGGCACGTTTGGGCTACGGAACCGCAAAGGGCACCTAAATAAAAAAGTTGAGTCAGTATTTAACACGGCACCTAACTAAATTGCTTACTTTTACGTAGGCGTATGGCTATTATGGTTAGATTATGTATTGACAACCCAATTGACGTAGATCTGAGTGTCCGCCTTGTGTGCTTAGGCTTGGGCCTTGGGTACTGATTCGATACGCATCAGGGTTTAAACATTTGTGTAGCTCATTACAGATGTTTGTTCCGCGACTACAGAGTTCGAACCAGATTTATTTGCGAGTGTAACCGACGGCAATCACGACAAAGAACGAAGTAACCAATAATATTTATTTATTCAGTTTTTACTAACAGCATAAACAGGACATTCGAACTTATAGTTCTAATTACACAAAGTATTATCTAAATAAAATAAAGTGTACATAAGTACAAAATACTTAAAATACTACATACTTACTATAAAAATACCATAAAATAAACATACCTACCTACTTAGATACATAACAATAAACATAACATTAATGACTTCACCAATGATGACATTTAGATTAAAATTCTTAACAATGGTGTCGATTCCCTTGTTAACACACTAGACTAAATTTAGAGTATCGACATCTCTTACTAACATACAGCGATTTTCTTTCGCTGTATGTTAGTAACGGACGGTGACATTTTAGAACTAAGTTAGAGATGTCAGATTAATTTTGCCTTGAACTTTTCCGTGTTTTTAATCTATAAACGTTTTAAAAATGTCAACTATAATTGTATGGATGTGTCAGATTGACTAAATTTGACAGCTCTTATTTACATTAGTCTCTTTCTTGTTTTATTGGACAGAAAAAGATAGAAATAGTCTAATTTTAGTTTCGTTTGTAAACAAGGCAATCGGCACCAACATTATAATATTTATTAAGAATTAATTAAGTTTGTGTGGTGTGTCAATAAGTCTCATATTAAGTGGCATGTATTGTAACAGAATGTGAATGCTAGACGGTTGAAGAAGAATGTACTAGGGAAAATGTTATGTCAAGTCTGTTAAAACAAAATACCTAGGCACTCAAAACAAACTGGTTAATAAACTTCACCATTGTTCAAGAGATTTATTTAGAGAAAAATGTTAATGAGAGAGAGAAGTAACGGATCTGTGAGCCAGCTAAATTTCAAGTACCCATAACTTCTCGACTGCCTCGTTGCCTAGTGGTCGCAAAGCGCGACTGCTGAGCATGAGGTCTTGGGTTCAATTCCCAGGTCGGGCAAAGTGTTATTCGGTTTTTCCATCAGGAATTTCTCAGTAGCAGCTTCAGAGTCTGGAATTGTGCCCGGTTGATGGCAATAGGCTCGCCCCCTATCACATGGAACTTAAACATAATTGGTGAAATGTGGGTGTATTTATGTATGTTAAAGTTCTCGTATTTTTGTTCCACATTTATGAAATTTTGCGTTTTGATAAGGAATTTATCTAGGTTAAGACTGGCACTATAATTTTACCATTATGCCATAACATGCAAGAAAAAAAAGTAAAAAAAAGTAAAAACCCGACTTTGTAAATATTGAACCAAACTGCGTAAAAAATAAACTTTAATTAAAAACTGAAAAGAAGTAAACAAGTAAGTAACAGCAGTCTAGACTTCTGTTAAGTAATATTAAAAAACTTACCATTGAACTACTTTCATGGTTGATACACACATAAATAAATAATACATTCTAATATGGAACATGGCGACTTTAATAGCCGAGCCCCATTACTGGGAAGCCGGTATAGATTTTTAATGGGTCCCGACTGTTAAAGTGGCTATGTACAGTACTTATACTATGAAACACAATAAATAAAATTCTACAATAAACCACCGTTTGTTTACGGTTGTATACGGGATGTAAAAAGACACATCACATACCCTTTAACTACATATATTAAGCAACATTGTGTAAAAATTATTGTTGGGAAACAACTTTTATTTTGGTGTGTAAAATCACTTTTTTATGGTGCTATGCAGCCGGGTTTGCGGGACGTCTTAACACTTTAACAGGATACCTGGGATACCAAAGGGCAACAGAAGGAACAGGGTGGTTTTTTAGTCAGCAAAGGTCTGACAGTCCCTTCTGCCCCACCCAGGGAGGAAGGATTCATTTGATGATTTTTAACACCTTTAAAAAAAAAGGTGCTATGCAACGTAAAACACGCAAATTGTTGTGCTTATTTGTGCATACAACAGTACAGGAGTCGTGGTATATAAAGTTTAGCAAGAACATTTTAAACTAAACGTTGAAACTTCGACCATCAATAATAATATTATCTTCGTAACCAGAAATTTCCCAGGTTTGGTCCAGTATAAAAAAAAATCTCGCAATGAGTAAAAGAATATAATTATAACTTCGTTATGTGCTAATATTTTACACCCTAATATAACTATGACTTAGAAAGAAAGAAAAGAAAGAAAGAAAAACTATTTATTCACACGAAAATGACGCACATAACATAAAAGAATAATAATAATAATAATAAACCTTTATTTCAGGCAACTAAGGCAAATAAAAAAAACAAAAAAAAAATTGAACACCAAAGCAAAATAAAAACAAGCTGGTATTAAAATAAATCTAAAACAAATTAAAACAAGTAAATACAATTTAGAAATATGTATATCAAAGTCGAATATCAAATATACGTTCTGAGTTATCTTGCTCCATGTACATACCTAATAATCATACAAAAGTATCCACTTTCAATTTGAAACTTAATAATTATAGCAAAGATTGATGTCCCTACATCAATATTCAAACCACACTGACATTGTTCTGCAAAGAATCTGAAGCAAAGATCGGGGTGAATAAGAGCGGGGTCACTGACCTACCTGAGACATAAGGGTGGTTTCCACACGTCGTTGTTTAGCCCTTTGTCCCTTTATAAGCTTTGTTACACACTTGTAAGTTGTTCCACCTTGCTTTGTGAACTAAATTTTATTACCTACAGGGTGATTTTCAGTGTTTCTTTTGAAGGCTTGCGTGTGAGTTGAAACAATTTGATTAGAGCATTTCTGTTGAATGGAAAACAATTTCTCAGCTTCGATTAGATGATATATTGTGGCGTTTTCCATGACAATAATGGTCCTTGCTTGACCCATCTACATTTTCAAGCATTCTTCATTTAAAAAACGGATGCAAAGATCATTGATTTATGAAAGACGACAAATAGTTTAAAATATTAGGGATAGAGTAATGACTGCTATAGCCATGCTTAAACGCCGCAACTATAATGAACATAACTGGCGAAATGTGGGTGTACTAATGGGTACACCTCTGCCTAACCCTATGGGGATTACAGGCGTGATGTTATGTTTTATAATGAAAATAAAATTTTTAAAGTTTGAATTGTGATCCTTAAAATAGTGGCTTACTCTGTCACAATTAGATCTATTTTGCAGTGTTTGGTAAACTTAGCTAACTAATACCCCGATTATAACGGACATTGACTGAGCACTTCATCAGAGAATAAGTATACACATGACGGTTATTCGAATGTCGCGATTGTCGCGATGTTATGCTTAATTCATAAGAACTTGGCCTTACTCCTATATTCGCGCAAACTTGAAAAGTACCACGTCTGTCAACTAACGCAATATGTATTTCAAATCAAATGCGGAAAAATCCGTGCAATGTCAAGGTCTGTTTTCTCTTATTGGATAAACCAATTCAATCCCCGAGTGCTTTCGCAATCAAATCGGCTGAATATTGGATTACCTTGACCTATTGCATTTTTATCTTTGTTGTTTTTTTTTCCTTCTTGATTGTAAGAGTCTCTCGACATTCTAAATATTATTGAAAAAAAGCATCCTACTGTACACAAATGACAAAGCATAATGATCCACACATTAACCAGTAAAAGAGTCTAATCTCTAATATGAAGAATTAACTGTGTGAATAACAGCATCCTTTTGTATCCCATTGTAGTTTTGTGAGAATATTTTCTTGATGCCACTGGGTCACCATATGAAAATAAAAGATCCATTGTTGGTCGGTATTGTCCAAAACGTATTAAGCAGTCAAATAAGCACCCCTTTTTTATTAGACGAGTATGAATTGCATCGTAAAAGGTAAACGGTCAGTTTCTCTCTGAATATTTATTCTTTTGTCCCTAATCGTATGCGTAAAGTCGTAAACTTTCTCAATCCGTATGCAACGCTTCGAACAATTCTGTTTTTACTCCGCTAGACTTTTTGTTTCCTTTTTTTGTTAGAAATAAACTTGCAGGAAAGTTTTAATGTCACATGAAACCACGTCGAAGTAAAATAAAATTTGGCCATTTCTCCAACAAGTTTTGAAATGTAAATATTCTGACTTCTTCCCGGTTTACTAATCATTCCCTGCAGTCAAAATAATCACCAACCGAACTAAAAGCTTCAGCTAAATGGGATTAGTTTTAATCAACGTCAGTAGATAGCGCTAAGAACCGCCGCAAAGCCCTGAGGTAACCCAGGAGTCGTTAGAAGGAACATTATTCCCATTTCCCAGTATAAATGTAGGCCGAGATACTGTGGAAAACGCTTAAACTGTTGTTCTACCTGAAATGTCGGTGCAAACTTTGGGGTTAGTGGTTTAAATAGAAATTGATATGGAATAGCTTATGAGCGTGACTTGAAATTGGAAATTCTGGTACCAAAGTCTATGTTAGGATTTAGATTTGTTGTTATTAGTATCTAAAGTGGAAACCATTTAGTAAACTACTGTTATTATCTCCATCACACACAACATCACTATACAATTAGTTGCGTGCTGAATTTAAATCATAATTAGCACCAATAACTCACTGTGATTCTATGATTACATCCTGTGGAGACTCTCAAAATAGATACAAATCAATACTTCTAAGTTCGTTAACCACTAGCAAGCTATGCTTGCCCTACTTGAACCCTAGAATTCAATCGAAAATCAGAAGCATCAACCATACAATCTGTAACATTTGTTCCTAGTTCTTTGTTACCAATTTTATTAACGGCCAGTATGATCTACCATTTACTTTCTCTCGTATCGTCTATTGCGCATTTCCTCAGTGTATAATTATTGCGTTTATTGGCTCATTCCATTCCATGAGAGGCGTATACAAAATTGCTGTTTAGCTTCAGGGCAGCTTAGGGCTTACACCAAATTATTGCCCACTTACGTGACTCCGTAAATTGGTTTTAGAAAGTTCGATGCAGGAGTTTATCATGTGATTTATTGTTATTAGCTTTGGTGGTTATTTGTGCGGTATGCGGTATGTTGAACTGTAAACTTGCATTTTTGAAACACGCCAACCACTTATTTGAAATAAACACATTATCTAAATAACAATAGATTTATCACGAGAAGTCGCTTGCGGCGTAGATGTTACATGATGTGGTACAATTTATGTAATGGTTTTTATTTCAGGTTCCTAAATAGTAATGGCAACAAAAGAAATAAATTCTACACAGTCGTTCAATTTATTCCATTTCTCAGACCGGCTCCGAAATTTTTAATCCACTTTCCGAACGTCAAATGGCAATCAGATGCAAATTAAAATCGTTCAGGTCAAACTCGATCACGCTCTCATCGGAATTGTGAACTGAAACGAGATTTTGGAACTAGTTGCAAAGATAACAATTGAAGATCACAGGTGTTGAAACTTTGGTAGGATGACCTCTTGCAAAAACCGGCCGTGCAACTTGATTCGTAACTTGATACTGTATGAATAATTTCAAATGATAATTGTCGTTATGGCGGCTGCATTAGAAACTCAAAGGACTGGGAACTTTGTCGTGCCATTGCATATGACTGTACTAGATAGAAATTTTTAAAATCGTTTTATAACTTGTTTATATGCTTGCATTTACTTGTTTACTGCCACATAAAACGAAGATTTATGGAGATTTTGCTCACTTACCCAAGACGCTCATAAAGAGGTTGGAAGATTTTAATTATTTGCACGTTTGCTGCCAGTACAAAACGTTATAAGGTTTTATACACGTAAACAATTTTATGTATTTTTACTTGAGTGCTGAACTAGTATCAACTTCATTTTTAAATCTTTGGTCATTATTTTTATAGTCGTTTCTTTTATTATACGTTTCTTTATAAATAGTAAAATAAGAGCGAGCTGTTGCACACTTAAGATCACCACGCCGAATGAATGAATTAGGAACAGTCACGCTCAAATAAGCATTTCATCTAGATTGCCAAATCTAGTTTTTCTTCATTCCAATACTTGATCTAATTGCCATCTCTTGTTTCAGGTAAGCTGTTATTGAGATCTTCTTACTTCGTGTCAGTAAGTACGCAATATTTGACTTCAAATTGGCCCTTCAGGTTAAAGGTACTAATATGAAAATGTCAAGAGGACCCCTAACGGTACATTTAAACGGTTACCGACATCCGAATGGGTATTTGAAAACGATTGAAGTTCCATGGTGAGTTAATTATGGGTTAGACTGGACCATGACCCTTTGGAATGGACCTTTTGTAAAGGGACTTTAAATGGTTATTTAAGAAACATAGTGAGGTCGATGACTCCTGCTAATGACGGGCAAAGAATATGAAACTTATTCACAGGAGGATTTTGTGTCGCGAGAAGTAAGTACCGTCATATTTTAAGGTCTTTGAGTGCACACTTTTGTCATTTGCTTTTTATATGAACTTGATGTGATTCTTGGTAAGTACTTGTTTAACTGTTATCACTAGTTTTTATCTACACTTTAGCGTGTTCCTTCGTTTTAGTAAACATAATAAACGCAGTAAAACTTTTATCTTTAATGAAATCTGAACAATTAGTTTCGCATTCGACCCAGATAATATGCATTTTTACAACATAACATAACATCACGCCTGTAATCACCGAAGGGTTAGGCAGAGGTGTAATCGTTTAGTATATCCACACTTCGCCAGTTATGTTTTAAGTCCCATAATAAGGGGCGAGCCTAGTGCCATCAACCGGGCACAAATCCAGACTCCGTGGCTGCTACTGACAATTTTATTTACTGATGGAGAAACCCAATAACTCTGCCCGACCTGGAAATCAAACCCAAGACCACAAACCCATAGCTTTTTATTTGGACACTTGCATAAAAAAATGCATAACAAAACATGTATCAGTGTGTTATTGTTTGATCCGATCAACATGTATGTTCGTCACGTTTGATATTATCTTCAGATATATATGGATCATCATGTTTATCGCAGTTGGAGATCTTCCGGAGCTAGCCCATAGGGCTCGTTCCACGGACACGCGCGCTGTTGCATGTCTGATGACGTCTGACTCAGCCTTGCGTACGCGCATAGCATCGTAGTATCATCGTGTCAGTCAGTGACAACTTTACGTGGTCAGTTTTATGTATTTTATTAAATTAATCAATGACGAATACGATATAAAGAAATTGTGTTTTTGAAGAAAAATATGTTCATTTTTATAATAAACTCTAGAAATTTTCTAAATTTCATTAATTTGTATAACAAAAATCTCAAACATCTTTGATTGCGTTTACATCCGTATATTTTAACAATATCAAGATCTATTTCAACATTATTTGCAACTGTTTTAAATGTTTGATTAGTTTTGTGTTCAACTATCTGTTAGTAGTATTCCAATATTCTTAATTCCGTAAGAATTGGTAAGTCGGTATGGTGTGGAATCGGGCTGAATGCCTAGAGTGCGTAAGACTATCATTTACATTACATATCGCCATTAGTAAAATCCCTTTTAATGGGTGCACATCTTGTGTAACCAAAGAAGTTTAAAGGTACATATTTAAACCCTTAATTACCTCATCGAATATACTTGTTCCCAAACCACTCCCTAGTTTATTACAGGTGCTTGCATACTCGCACAGTGACCCCGTTTCTCCCACTGCGGCGTCCCCTCCCGTTCAATTGTCGATAATCTCTCCATCTCTCTCCTAAATTAGGAAGCTGAGATCGCGATAATGGCGTGAACAAGCCTTTGGTGCAATAAAGGTTGCGAGAGCTTTTGTCGAGCAAGCGAGCGAAAATTGCATAGAACAAAAAGAATGAAAGGGTTTGTATTGTTGTTCTAGCAATTTTTTGTTATGAAGTTGATATACATCTAGGTAGGTATATATCAAAATTTATTGACAGCTGTGTAGGAAGTAGGTTACGTTATTATTGCTCACTTACTTTAGCGTCAATATAACGTCATTTGATTCGAAGGCGCCATGCATGACCACAACGTGATTGAGATATCTACGCCTCCGGGACTATCAAACATCATCAACGTTCATTAGATCTTGTTAGTGACCTAATTTCTAGGTCCAGTGCTAATGAAATAGGAAATGACAGAAACCGATAATGGATAGTAGATGTTCATTTGTTTAAGCCATTCACAATGACAAATTGTAACAGCAGTTTAGGCAACTCACATAAATAGGTATACATAGATATTCCGACCACGTTTCCACTCTGGGAATAATTACAAACGTTTTGTCATAAGCCCTTGCATTACCTAAACATATTGCTTGCAATTTGTATTGCTGTATGTCTAAATGCACTGTGTGTGATGTATACGTCTCGTAGGTAGATGATAAGCAACATTTGTATGCGTCGCAGTACCGAGTGAAGAGGCTTGTAGCATCTATAAGACACAGGTGACTAACACACTGAAAAATGATGCCCCTGTGAACAGTTGGAATACATTACCTAGTGTGGTTGGGTAAAAGCTTTTCGTGTTTGTAACATTTGTATGAATATTGAAGAAGACGTTATTTACCGCAGCGATATCTATTTGCAACGAAAAGCTTAAAATATCTTTATAAAATTGAAGGTAAAATTTTATAAGTTATTAAATAATTTTAAATGTGTCTAATTACCTCCTAATTTATTTTCTCAGTTAGAAAGTTCCTTTAAACTTCAGAAAATATTTTATCAACCAAATTAATGATCCTTGTCTACCTAAAAACTTTATAACAAAATAAATAAAACGAAAAATTAAATAATAAAAATCATATCCGTAAAGCAACCGAGATTTGATAAAATTAAATTGTTGGTAGTGTTCATTTTCATTTGTTTCGGTGCATGCGCACGCGCGCGCTGCATCTCCGGCGAGCCCAACACAACCGAGCGTTTGATGCGACGTCCGTCGACCAATCAGCGCCTCAGTTGCTATTCGTCACCCGTCGTGTGTGGTAGTGTCGGTGCTCGTGATGTGACCGTTCGAACATCGAACTCAATTTTAAAATTCCAATTACGAATGTTGACTCGAAAATAATGTGCATTTTAGTGAAAATGTGCTCGATTTCTATTGCGACTATCTTGTGTTAATGGATTGAAACGATAATACTGTGAACAGTATTTACAGTTCATATATAATATTGCTGGATTGTTTACTATGGTGATCGTCAGTGTTTTTAACAGGTTAGTTTTAATTTTACATAATTATGTGTGGCATGATTTTGTGTTTCATTACTTATTTATTCATTTATTTGTTTGATTTTTATATGCCTACTAAGTTTATCGTAAAGGTGCTTGATTCCAGATCTTAAGTATTGTAGGTTCTAGTTGAGTTGTCTTAATTTACATCAAGTGCAACTAGTTACGAGTACCTGCCTACTTATAAAGTAGTTACTATATGGGCAATATGTACCGGAAGACGATGCATTTTTCGTCACGCTCAATCAGCTCTGTAATCTTATTATGTATTGATTGGTATGTACCCAACAATAGCTAACAATTTTCAGATAGAAACATTAAGTCACGACTACCCACTTTATTGTGTGGAATGAATTTGATTCTCTACTCCCACGTATCGGAACCTGGGAACCTACCTAGTATTAAGTAGATAAGTAAGTACAATACAATTATAAGTAATGACTATTGTAGGTATCTACCTACATTCATAAGATTCGTGCTGCCAACAGATTTTGCTAGGTAAAGCAATTAACTCTGAAATTCGAAACTTAATCAGCTTGTGAATAGATGAATACCTATTAAGAACAATCACATTAATAGTTAATTAAGTGAACGGATGCGTCGCCCTTGTTTCTTTTCTTTTTTTATGACACAGTCATGCATAACTGGTATTTTGGAATTCAAAATATTGGTAATCAAGACCATGACCTCACACAAACCAGGTAGACATACCTATAACCTAGTGATTCATATTTCGTACGCATTGCTTTCCGAGAAAATAATCTGTCTTCTCAGAAGTAGGTAGATACAATATCGTAAGTAAGTAATATCACGAGCCTACCCGTTATTCCCAGGGGTCATCAACGTTCCCTGATTCGACACGGTAGCTCAGTAACCAACATTTACGTTAGCGCACCTGACAATATCATGTCGTGTGACATGCATCCATCGCGCTCTTCCGCAAAGCGTACCCGTATCACCGTCATACTCTGACGCCCGCAATACTGTGTTGTGTTCAATTTGCGTCTTTTTTATCCCCTCACTGCGGCCTACCTCTTCCTTACCAGAGTAATTTAAACCATTATCAATGTTCTTTTACCAAACGATTTCAAAAGTTCAGCATTCAAATTTAAAGCTTCTATTTGATTGGCAGACGAGAAACAAACGTTCCGATGCGTTTCCGATTACGCACGCAAAATGGAAACTGACTGATCTTTGAATATGCATGTGCATGGTCCGGCCAGCTGTGCACTTCCACGCATAATCGCGGTTCCCTCTCGTTACAGAGTGTTTGCCTATCGGGCGATGTATCGGCGACATAGATATCAGCCATTAGTGTGCCAATATAAACATTAATAAGTGGATGATTGATTAGGCACTCGTGGCCAACCGGCTTGAACCGGTGTGGGATTTCGTCTAATGTCTTTCCTCATTTAGAGGCAGCCACGACTTTGGGAATAACTTTGAAGATAAGAAATTGAGTTAATTTTACCTGTCATTTAGATAATTCTACAAGACAAGGCGTTATGCAATTTATAAATAATTATTTTGATAATACCTAGCCTATCTGTATTTATTTATGAATATACTTAAGCGCTTGACAGTAGATAACTAACAAAATGCAAATAGTCTATAAAATAGTCAGAGAATAATAAATGGTGGTTAATAAATACAGTTAAACTAACCGTTCATGCCCAGTGAAAGTCTAGAACAATAAAGCTATTATAAAATCAAACAGTATAAATATGCGGAATCCAGAAGTAAGTAAAAGTGGAAGTATTAACAAGAGGAGAGAAGAGAAAGAACAAAACACTACAAGTCTACAACCAAACAAGCCGAAATGCGAACAGATAAAATAAATGTCCATTAAAACATTCTCAAGTTTGAACATTAACCTGAAAACAGAGTAAGCTAAAATTACTCATAATAAACATCGCATTTAATTTTAAAAACTTCTGTTTATGGTTGTCTTGCCTTACTTTTTCTAAGATGAAACCTTACTTAAGTATAATGACTGCTTATATTTAAATAATTCCACGACCAACCATGAATTCTGAAGCTTAAGCAAATGGAGTATAATTTGTCAAAATTCCTATAACATTATTTTTTACCTGGACTGCAATCAAGCCAAAATCTTGTTCTCAAGCGACGAAAGTGATCAAAGAAAAATTACCACTTTAAGAAATAATAAATCATTGCGCTTTTTGTCCCTACTGATATTCGAGAGTGGGACGTCAGTGTGCAATGAATCACGTAGCATGTCCTCGCCCACGGGCATATTTACCTCTCAAAGTGCTCCTAACTCATTTACCGATAAATTACTTCTGGCCTTATAGACCTTACTGTCATAAGTATAAGAATCATTTCTTCTTTGTTAAATATCTTCAACCCCGAGGTCATTCACTGCAACTACTTGACTTTAGATGAATTTTGTCTTGATTATATTGAGAAATATACTCCTGTATGTTTTGCCGCGTAGAATCCAGAGTTGATTGAATTTATTACGGAATTTGACGATAGCATCTCTAAAAACCATTTAGTCTAAACTTCTTTAAGTTCTAGACATTTATTTTGTGCCTTCCTCATATTTGCATATATTTTATATTCAATCTTGGTGGTTTGTGATTGTGATTCATACCGAGAACATCACTAACAAATCAAAATGAGAAATTATGTGACAATTCTAACAACTTTTACTATCACCCTAACAGTTAAGACACTAACATCCATGTCATCAAGATGGTATAAAAAAAGAAGAGGTACCGCTTCATGCAACAGGTTTTTAACTAGAACAGGTACCGGTTCCCCTATCCTGTTTAGCATTAGAAAATTGTAGTGAATTGGGTCAAACACGCGTAATGAGTTTCTCACTCATCTTCATATCCTTAGAGGATTTGCACTAGTGAAAGTTACCTGTCCTACTTTGCGTCGCTAATTAGCATATATAATTTGCATTTTGTTGCCCGTCATCACTTTACACTATCCTAGGTCCCTTGTGTAACATTTCTGTTTCTATTTGATCCCTACTTAAGCAATTTTATGCAAAGTGCCAGAATGGTGTCTGTTTAACGAGTAAACAGAGGTTTAAGAACATTACATTTTCTTTCTCATACGCTGTAATAACTATTCAAATTAAAAACTATTCGGTTAAAATCCAAGAGCTCGCACATGAGCGAGATTAGATGATCGCACTAGTGGATGTTGATGAAAGTACAGACTTTACTTTCATAGTGAATCGACGTCGTTTCAACAATTTAATACGGTTTACCGCAAGGTACTTAGAAACTCGTGTTACCGTCACTCACACTTATTTACCACAACATTAAATATGGTGATTGGCATCGCAGTAATTTGTGTTGAATGTATTTCCGCCATTCATCAATCATTTTTAACGAGATCATTGTCATTATTATTTTCTTCATATTCTTTTTCCGGGTGTATAGTGTATTTATCTATGATATTATAGTTAACCATAGAAAAACATAAAAATAATTATGTATCTTTTTTCTATGTTAAAATACTGGCCTCATTCAGCCAACATTTCAACATTAAAATCGCACGATTCCAATCATGTCCATGGATGAACTAATGAATATAGTAAATAAAAAAAAAACCCTATTCAAATATCATCAATCATTCATGAAAAGAGCAGTGAAAATAGATATTTGTAAAATATTAGTCCCGCATGCAATAACTATTCTACCAACATAAAGTTAAAGGGAAAGTAACGCATCGTCATCACGCTAACTGTATGGAAATTAGTGTTATGTTATTTGATCTGTGAACGAACAGTAATCGTGACTAAGTCGCAACGATTTTGTAATCCAAGTGTTATTGACATCATCTTTTCATGCAAGCCGTGGCATTGTAGAAGTGAACTTGCATATAGTACTTAAGGAATTGGTTTTTTCATTAGAGAGTTCGGAGCTTAAAAATTGGTGGTGTAACATCCTCGTGCCTTGAAAACCACGCAAAGCCGTTAGTCTCGGCTGTCATTCGTAGATCTTTGACAGCCATAACAGGTAGTCAGAAGCTCGAAAGTCTGACAACCAGTCTTGTCAAGAGGTCTCGTGTTACCCATTAACTGGGTTGTAGAGGTCAGATAGGTACTCACTGCATGTAAAATACAGGTTATCAGCTGCATCCGGTTAGACTGGAAGTCGCACCAACATGATTGGGAAAATGCTAGGCAGATGATGAGCCTGCGGAACTTTTTTACAGTAGTTTTTAGCAAAATAATCATTTCAATTGTTTTATCATTTATTTATCACAAGGGCAAATTCAAGGATGTTCTGTTGAGAAATATCAGTTTAATAGTACCTACTGGCCGTTTCCACTACGTACATGGACTGCTTGCTCTCCAAACATGAAATATTTATGGAAGGTAATTATATCAATGTACACAGTGATAATGTATACAGGATTGATTGTTATTACAATCAGAACCGTTAATTACGTCCGTTGCCAGGCGAAACGATCCCGTACGATAATTGTTCGTTATCCCTGCATCAATCACAGAACGAAAACTAATTTCTTCATTACTTCTTTTCACTTAATGTTTAACAGTTTTTACATTACATTGTAATAAGTAGAACAATTAATCAACAATTTATCTGTACAACCCATCATTTAGACTAGACCATCACGCAACACTGCTGCCGTTGAGTCGGTATTTTCTTCATTCACATTGATTTCACCTTAAGAATAGATAGTTATGCTTTCTACGTTGTCTGTGTTATACTTTGTGTGGCGGTAAAGTAAGACGTGGCAATTAAATGTAATTTGCTATTCATTAGTCATTCTTGTTCCGAATACACGTGATAAATCATACGAGGGTTAACTCTGGCATCCTCGTTTGTTTGGTCTTTATTATACATGTGAATGTCTGTTTGTTTAGCGGTCCTTTCAGCGCCTACTACATCTTTATTGGGATTTTTAACAACACCCTTATTAATCATGTCATATAATCAACACTATTCAAAGTAAATACGGAACTGTCTCGTTATGTGATGAAATATTATGAATTTGCGCAAATGCTACGTGAACACGCAAAAATGCCCCCAATATGACGATCAATCGAAATTGGCTCAACAATAAGGCATTCTACAGCTCTATTGTGCTACCATCTGTCTATGAGGGATTCAATCATTACACTAAATAATCGTAGGTCAGCCTCGTTGCCTTGTATTCCCGTTCACAATAAATTGCACAAAGTTCTCCTATTATTATTAAAAATACAAACCGATAAATAGTATTTCTGCGCACGCGTGTAGTAATATCACAATATAAAGATAATCAGTAGTTGCACTCGGCCGTAACCTTGAATTAAGTACCTACGACTTCGTGCTACGTACTCACGCGTTAGGGCTGCCCGCACATAGGTAGTTTTTTTAATTTCATCAACCTATTGAGTTTCTTCCTAGTTATGTGAATAAAAATATATTTTTTTTAGTTTAAAAAAATAATTCATTGTGATTGAAATAGTGTTAAATAAAAATACATGTTGCGTTGTACTTACAGTGGGTGGCCAAATTATTAGGGACAGCGCCGAGATTTTAATAATTTCTAGTTTGTTTAAATTTTTCAGGGAAATGGGTTGTCTTAGGCCCCACGGATATTTTTATTTAAAGGATTTATTAATTGAGGTAATAAAAACATCAAGTCTGTAGGCAAAACTATTTATTTATTTTTGGAAAAAAAAATTATACGTTATTTGATTTCTAGAAGTCGTTGGTACTGGTCCTGCCTCATGTTCCCTTCGACGGTCACAACGATGTAGGTATAGGCGCCTTAAATGCCTTTCGAAAAGGTCACAGACCACACCATGGTACTTATTGGGTGTTTAGCCCCCCCACAAGGCAGTTCATGCAGAGTCTGTATGAAGTTATACCGCAGGGCGTCGTCGCACAAAATAAATTTTGTCGAGCAAAATCTGAAATATTGATTTATCGGAAGCATACCTGAAAAAATATTACAAAATCGTAATACAGTGACAAACACCACGTGCTGTTCTATTAAAAGACATATTCTTACCCGACTCCAGCCTGCAAAAGAAAAATTTCGGTGTTGTCTGGCCCATTGAAGTCGTCTCTTCTTCATGTTCTCTGTGAGGCGTGGTGTCTTGATTGGCCGATGACCTATCAAGTTCTCTTCGGCCAACCGCGCTTGTACTGTCCTTTCGAAAACTCCTTTTCTTTCATCGTTCATCATCGTAGACAAACGGGCAACACCCGTTTTACGATTTTCAAGGCAGATATCTCTGATTTTTCGATCTGTACGAAGAGTGGTGATCGTTTTTCTGCTACATTTTTTCACACGGCCTACCTCCAGAGTATTGTTCTGCTCAGTTTATATTTTTATTAGAATAACTACAAACCTTAAAACACTTGCAATTGTTGCTATACCTCTCTGGGCATGTGTAGAGTGCAGTATTAATGTTTTTATTTCTCTAATTTTTCTTGAAGATGTGTCTGAAACCTTGCCCATACTAGAAAAAAAGTAATTTTGAGGTTTTCAAGTTATAACTTTAATAACATTAAAATTCAAGTATTAAGATTAAAAATAGTACCACTATACGAAACATTACTCACGTTCTGACTACGGTTAGCTGAAATAAACTTGCAATGTCAATCTGATTTTTTTTTTTACACTGCTACAATAAGAGTAATTTTCAACAAAAATCAACTAAATGAGAAAGTCACATCACTTTTCAAAAAAAAGGTACCAGCTCTACAATTTTTTCACATCAAAACATAATATTAATATCAGTAATAACATCAAATAAAAAAAAACCCCGTATAAATCTATTACTTTGTTTAAAAATAATGTTTCAACTAGATAATACATTTCTATGAGCGCTGTCCCTAATAATTTGGCCACCCATGGTATAATTCAAAGATTTAATAAAAAAAATTCGCCGAAGGAAACCAAACTCCAATCCTTACAAACTTCAACATCTACTTACTCAACCAAAATGAAAGAAACATCTAACGAGTAATTATAAAACCTGTTTGCATCCCAGCTTATTAACGTTCACATTACTAGCTATAGCTACAGCTAGGAGCACTTTGGTCACCCATCCAATAATGTCGCACTGCTGCAAACGTTATTTAATATCAACCATCTCATCGCGTGTGCCGTATCTACAGCAATGAAAATCTCACTAAGTAGGCAGGTATCATTACCAGGTAATAGGTTACCATTAAGGTATTACTCTCATAATCATTTCATAATGATATTTCGTCTATGGTAAATACCTAATTATTTAAGTAACTAAGTACAGATAGCCAAAACCTAGGTACCAGTTCTACGGGAACGGCGTAGTTAGGTCATTCGTATCACTTTTTAGTTTTACACCCTATCCACAATTTATTTATGTATTTTATTAAATTATTAGTAAATTATCAAGTATTTTACTCGGTGGAAAAAGCGAAATGTGTAGTTATATAAGTATTAAAAAAATAAACAAATTACGTATACGTGATAGTAGGTATAACCCGGTTCATTAAAGAATGGAATCTTAAATGGCGGCGCTTATCATGTTCTCTCGCTCGCACACTAGTGCCGTCTATAGTCACTCCAGCGCGTACCGTAAGCAGAAAAAATAATAGTCTTGATTTGCTTCCTTTTTGTAGGTACTTATAATGTCTCATTTTTTAAATTTAACATTCCTTTTATGATGTTGTTTAACGTTTAAGTTTGATAAAGATAGTTTTGAAAGAAATGTTACGCGTTCAAACAATAAATCGTTTAATTTAATTACGACAGGAACTTGAAAATGTGATTTTTTGTTTGTTGAGATATCTTAACGATTTTGGTGTCAAATGAAAGGTATAGGTCTACAACCATTTTATTCGTTTGAATTATGTAAATCGGTCCAAGTGAAAAAAAACTTTAACTTGAAATTTTATATGCTGACTGTACTATCTGTCAACGCAAGTACATGCCACCATTTTAGATTCCATTCTTTAATGAACCGGGTTATAGGTAAGTGTTTAATTGTTCTTAGGCGATTAACCCACGGCACCGTACGCCGCTCCGGCATGCGGTGATGCGGTTCTCACGTCGCACTAGCCTCTATGAAATCCGCTTGAACCTCGCACACGAGCACCGCACGACCGCGCGGTCGAGCGGTGTTCTCGTCACAACCGCATCACCGTGCGGACGTCCGCGCGGTCGTGCGGTGCTTCACACACGGGGCGCCGCATCACCGTGCGGATCATCGTGCAGGGTTCCCAATTTAGGGGTTTTCTCCCCAAATTTAGGGGGTAAATATATGTAATGGAATTTTTTTAAGGGCGTTATATGTTATTTGTTTATGACGATGTTCACAACATTCATACAAATTTTCAGCTTGTTGCGAATTTTTTACTTTTGAATATCTATTTTGACCGGAATAACAAGAAAAGAGTTGATATCCAAGCGTGTATTCACAGTTGCTACGTATTGCGAGAAATGGAACGCACCCATAGCAGTTTGTTCTCTATTCCGCCACCTTCCGGGATGTCAATATTTGCGCACTGCATTAAAAAAATTCATTCACAAATCATTTTTCCCCAAACTTACGCCAAGAAATAATGTGTTCCCCAGAATTTACCCCGCAGTTTTAATTTCAAAAAATATTCCCCAAATTTTTTCCCCAAATTGGGGAAAAAAAAAAACCAACCTGGACACCCTGAAAACTGGTCAAAACCGGTAAAAAATAACTGGTTAAAACCAAAACTGGTCAAAATCGATCCGTGCGGTCATGCGGTCGAACCGCATCGCCGTGCGGACAACCGCATTGAAATCCGCTTCACCGCCACCGCATGCCGGAGCGGCGTACGGTGCCGTGGGTTAATCGCCTTAGTCTTACTTTTCGTATTTTAAAAAATGTTATCTCTGGGTGCGTTATCGAAGAATTCAAGCGACCAAACACTGCACAATATAGTTTATAATTTCTCCTTGCCATGTTGAGAAATCGCACGCTCACTGCTTACAAAAATATTACACCATCCATTCCTTTATAAAAATGTACTCTGTGATCCATTCGTCACTACGGCGGCGCCGGCGGCGCGGCGGCGGCGCAGTCAAGACTGTTTGTGTACCGAGAGTGTACCGAACTCGACGCGCGTAGGTATGACTCGCGTTGCGACCATTTCTATGAAGATCACCTACTGTAGTATTTTTATACTGTGGTAATATAGTTATTATTGAATTCCGGTGCGTTTTTTGTTGGACTTTTCTCCCCACAATCCTATAAGTTTATTTATTAGTCGAGTACTAAAACCGTCATAAAGGGTTCGGTTTACGACTAAGTTTATTTTGTCATGAGAGGGGATCTGTCCCCGGGTTGTCAGTCAATGTATCCTTTGTTAGTTGCTCGTTAATCTTAGGGTTGTCGAAGTTTTAATACGTATGGATGGAGTGATACAGAGAAAGCAATTTCGTTGCTTTTATAAAATGCATCTTATAACAACAATTTTTATTTTTGTATAAAATATTTTGTTTTATTCATTTTATGTCGTCATCAATAGAAGTCAAGTCTCGTAGAACTACCTAACCTACCCATACATGTAACACTTAATTACCTACTTACATTGTAAAAAGATGAAGCTTGTTTATTTTTGTTGTAGGTAAACTTTAAATATACTGGTCAGAATAAAAAAAAATCACATAAAGAAAGCTACACTGTTGGTTACCTACTTAGTATTTTATAGTACTTCCACCGGACGACATTTTTGTTTTTAGTGAACAAGTGTCCACGCCATATCCTGTCTGTATGGGTCCATATTTTTATTTTTTTTGGATCGCAGTGTGAGCGCTATGCGAAATAAGATCTAAATCAATTTTTATGTTTCTATAAACATAAAAATAATTTTGATCTCATTTCTAAAGTAGTACCTACTTACATTATAATACATACATTATTGTACATAAAATGATTTTTATTTTAGATACATCTTCTTTACATTCGTATAATTATTGAATTAATGTAGGTACCTGTACAAATTATTCTTATACTTTTTTTAAGAGTATGTATGGATGAAGTTTCTTGCCCCTTCTCCATACGAAACTACCTTTTGAATGGACAATTAGATTTAATATTATTTTATTTTTCTTTGTAAATGATTTACTTTGACTTTGACATTAGCTCACACAAAACTTTCATCACATCTTTTTAAAAACTTGATTCAGTAACGAGTCATAGTCGTCTTGTCCTTTTACAGTTATCTTTAATCCAAAATATTAAATAACAAAGACCACGTGTTTCGCTATTATTACAAGCATCAGGCCATTTGTATTTTGATTACGTTTTTGCTCTAAAGATGACTGGCAAGAGATAAAAATTAATAGCAGCGAAGATGTTTTTGCTCCACTTTGAAAAAAACTACACTTTGTTCGCCTCAAAATATTGATTGCTCTATATTTTAGATGATTTGTGAGATTGGTTATGGTCTTGATTTCTCGTTATTTCATAGACGGTTAACCAGTCTTGTTGCAGTAAACTTGTTCTTTGTTTTCTTAGTTTTGACTTTGATTTAACTTCATGATTGATTGTTGCTAGATTGATTTTAATTTCGCTAATAATCTCTATTCATACTTCCCTACTACCTAATAATATTATAATTAATGAGAATGTAACTCTGTCTGTTAAGGTTTTAGGCCGAAACCGCTTAACTGATAATGATGAAGTTTGGCACAGAGATAGATTAGACCTTTTAGAAGGACATAGACTACCTTTTGTCGCGAAAAAAAGGTTTAAAGGGGTTGAAAGTTTGTAAGGGAGTCCATCATTATTAAAGATAAAACCATGAAACATTGCACTCGATTCGACGGGACTTTCACTAGCGGATGTTATGAATAACTTAATTAACTTGTATAAAATTTAAAAGAATTAAAACCCTGCAAAATACCGACATTAATGCGGTCGATGCCGCGGGCTTATGCTAGTTTAAAATATTTATATTAAAAAATATATTCAAGGTTTGAAAGTGCAGTTTGTACTCATTATCACAAGGATTTACTCGTCGCGGCACTAGCATCGTTAGCATAAAGGATTTTAAGGATCCTTTGGGGCTAATATAGATCTTTTTAAAGTCAGCAAAAACTTCTTGCATTTTTAACTGCACTATTCCTTTTTTAAACTACATTTTTCCTATTCTTTTGTTTTTCGACCGCTCCCAAGACTTACGATAAGCACTAAAGCTTTTAATTTAAAGTAGAAATTAGATTTTCATTTCTTCGCTAGCGGTCCAGATTACCATGCAGACAGACAGACAGACCGACGGACAGGCGGAAACTTCCTTTTAATTAACGATGATGATAATTATACATATAGGAATATCATTTGCGATTAATTACTAGGTAGCTATTTCCTTACATGACTGTGTTTAACTTATATAAGTGTGAACAAGTATTCCTATTAGTGCAATGAACCTGTGCATAAAACTATATTGATATTAATTTGTAAATATTTCAATAATATTTGTATAAATAATACCTACTCTGAATTAAAATATGCAATTGATAGTGTACATATTATTATCTGTACAATTACAAAAACAACTAGAGTTGATCGGAATTAACTAGATACCTATTTTTAACCAGCTTTAGATTTGTATTATTGCGATGACCAATGATGATAACATTAATTGTATTGGAGATGTAAATCTAGGGTTCCGTACCCCAAGAGTGCTAACGGGACCCTATTTCCAAGCCGTCTTGGAAGCGTCCACGCTCGTTCCACTGTCTGTCCGGCTGTCATGAACCGCATTAGGTAGAGTTGAATTCTTCACACATGATATACCTATATTTCTATTGCCGCTATAATAGCAAATCGTTAAAATAAAATAAAATTTTAAAAGAAAAGGTTCAATTGTTATATTTTTAATAATTACTTCATCATCATCATCATATCAGCCGTAGGACGTCCACTGCTGAATTTAGGCCTCCCCTAGACCCCTACAGATAGAAACGGCTAGAAACTCCGAAGACCGGTTAGAAACGGCTTGCATCCAGCGCGACCCTGCGGTCTTTATCTTTATTTAAAACTAGCTGACCCGCCGCGACTTCGTTTCGCGTGGTATCCTACACTACCAATACTCCTACCCTAACCCTGCCTTACCCTACCCCCTCCTACCCTACCCTACACCTACCCTACCCTACCCCAACCCTACCCCTACCCTACCCCTACCCTACCCCTACCCTACCCCTACCCTACCCCTACCCTACCCCTACCCTACCCTAACCCTACCCTACCCCTACCCTACCCCTACCCTACCCCTACCCTAACCCTACCCTAACCCTACCCTACCCCTACCCTACCCCTACCCTACCCCTACCCTACCCCTACCCTACCCCTACCCTACCCCTACCCTACCCCTACCCTACCCCTACCCTACCCCTACCCTACCCCTACCCTACCCCTACCCTACCCCTACCCTACCCCTACCCTACCCCTACCCTACCCCTACCCTACCCCTACCCTACCCCTACCCTACCCCTACCCTACCCCTACCCTACCCCTACCCTACCCCTACCCTACCCCTACCCTACCCCTACCCTACCCCTACCCTACCCCTACCCTACCCCTACCCTACCCCTACCCTACCCCTACCCTACCCCTACCCTACCCCTACCCTACCCCTACCCTACCCCTACCCTACCCCTACCCTACCCCTACCCTACCCCTACCCTACCCCTACCCTACCCCTACACTACCCCTACCCTACCCTACCCCTACCCTACCCCTACCCTACCCCTACCCTACCCCTACCCTACCCCTACCCTACCCCTACCCTACCCCTACCCTACCCCTACCCTACCCCTACCCTACCCCTACCCTACCCCTACCCTACCCCTACCCTACCCCTACCCTACCCCTACCCTACCCCTACCCTACCCCTACCCTACCCCTACCCTACCCCTACCCTACCCCTACCCTACCCCTACCCTACCCCTACCCTACCCCTACCCTACCCCTACCCTACCCCTACCCTACCCCTACCCTACCCCTACCCTACCCCTACCCTACCCCTACCCTACCCCTACCCTACCCCTACCCTACCCCTACCCTACCCCTACCCTACCCTACCCCTACCCTACCCCTACCCTACCCCTACCCTACCCCTACCCTACCCCTACCCTACCCCTACCCTACCCCTACCCTACCCCTACCCTACCCCTACCCTACCCCTACCCTACCCCTACCCTACCCCTACCCTACCCCTACCCTACCCCTACCCTACCCCTACCCTACCCCTACCCTACCCCTACCCTACCCCTACCCTACCCCTACCCTACCCCTACCCTACCCCTACCCTACCCCTACCCTACCCCTACCCTACCCCTACCCTACCCCTACCCTACCCCTACCCTAACCCTACCCTACCCCTATACTACCCCTACCCTACCCCTAGCCTACCCCTACCCTACCACTACCCTACCCTACCCCTACCCCTACCCTACCCTACCCCTACCCTACCCTACCCTACCACTACCCTACCCTACCCCTACCCTACCCCTACCCTACCCCTACCCTACCCTACCCCTACACTACCCTACCCCTACCCTACCCCTACCCTACCCCTACCCTACCCCTACCCTACCCCTACCCGACCCCTACCCTACCCCTACCCTACCCCTACCCTACCCCTACCCTACCCCTACCCTAACCCTACCCTACCCCTATACTACCCCTACCCTACCCCTAGCCTACCCCTACCCTACCACTACCCTACCCTACCACTACCCTACCCTACCCCAACCCCTACCCCTACCCTACCCTAACCCTACCCTACCCCTACCCTACCCTACCACTACCCTACCCTACCCCTACCCTACCCCTACCCTACCCCTACCCTACCACTACCCTACCCCTACCCTACCCCATATTTTCTCACCTTCAAACCTTCCCTAGACCTCCACGAACATTTCAAAACTAAAATCAGCTAAATCGGCCCAGCCGTTCTCGAGTTTCAGCGAGTTTACACCTTGGGTCCGAAAAACTCAAATATCTTACGGACCCCTATTTTTTCTAAAATAAAATATAGCCTATGTCACTCGCAGATAATGTAGCTTTCTAATGGTGAAAGAATTTTTAAAATCGGTCCAGTAGTTTTTGAGTTCATCCATTACAAACAAAAAAACAAACAAAAATACAAAGTTTTCCTCTTTATAATATTAGTATAGATTACTAACTAATACTATAATTATAAAAGCACTTAGTTCTACTGTAGGGCAAAGTCTGTATACCGCGCTAGTTACGATTCAGGAAGACGTAAAAAAAAATAATTACCAAACTAAATTTTAACAAATAATACGCTTTCTATTTTATATTTAAAAGTTTGGTTACAATAAAAAAAATCCACGAAGCCAGTTATAATGTCACCAAAGCTCTTTAAAAATTAAAAAACTTTAATTCTTTGTAAGATTTCTAATCAAATATTTTTTTCTGAAACCAGGGTATTTCGTTGTTAACGAACTTATTTTTTTTATGGATTTTTATTCTTTTGTGCGAAAATAGAGCAAAGTTTTGAGTTTAGTTTATGGCAAAGAAAGCGATGCGCGATGTATAAATTAATAAATTATTTTTAATTTTTATATTATGCCTACTATTTGTCCGCGACTTTGCCTGTGGGATTTTTTCTCGGAGATGTCATGGCTTGATGTTATTGCAATACGATTATTTCCTAGTTTCAGAAATTAGCGCGTTTACAACAAACTCTTCATTTATTTTATAGTATAGGCAGCGATTTTATTAAATTATTTTGACGCGTTTTCTACATAAATGCCTTAAATAATGATGAACCACCAACCAGGTGTTAAGGTTAAGCAGATAACATAAAATGAGATATTTATTTTCAAAAGCACAATTTTGAATGAGCACAAAATGCACATTTTATGCTCATTCAAACTTGTCCAGTCGATAGCACAATAAGTTATGCATACAATTAATATGTAAACATAAGGACCCGTGCATAATAGAACACACATTTTATGGGGTTGTTGCTATGAACAAAACCATAATAATATTCTTGTTACCCCGGTCTTGTATGACTTCATTGTAGGGAAAATTATGAATATTTTTACGAAATCTGCTATTTTTATGAATGCGGCCATTGTTTGGGCTGTGTGGTTACCGGATCATTCCGGTCATTTGGACTCGATAGACCGAGCCAACCTCTTGTTTGGGATGAATCGGAAGCTGTAGGGACATTAATACAATTATCGAGCTCATCGTGTCATTTTACGACGTTTTGTATTTTTGGGACAAAAAGTAACATTCGTTTTTATTGTGAACATTTTCGTATTTTTAATGTTAGGGTGTTTTTGGATCTCCCCTTTTAATAATAATAATATGTAATTCCGAGATAAGCGGATGGGATTAATTCAGAATACAAACTATTAATTACTTTATTATTACGTAAACAAACATTAATTAACTAACCTGGGTCATAATGAAAATAAGTCTGAAATCGCCAATCCGCCTTGAGCATGCGTAGTGATCGATGCTCGAGCCTTCTCTGTATAAGAAGAGGCCTTTGCCCTGCAGTGCGACAATAAGAAGCTGGCATTATTATTTAAAAGCCTTCCTTATTATTATTATTCCCTATTAAAAATTATCGATACTTACAGCTCAAATGGAAATCAATCTTTCAAAAGTTAAAACCCGAGCGTACCCGAATGAATCAGCGAATTCATTACTTGAAACAAAAAAAGACTGATGAGATACTTAAACTAACGAAGTAAAGTGGTTTCTGATCTTAGCGTGCCAAAGTTTTTTTTTTAATGTTAATTAGCCGTTCCATTTTTAATTGAGATAGTCGCGTGCTGCATGACTGATGAATAAAAATTGTATAGATTTATATTCTAAGTTTTAAAGCCGATATTAAGCGAGACGCGATGTGGAGTGACAGCCAGCCCTATTGTTGTGATTAGATCGATGTGTTGTTGTAATATTTCTGTAGGGTTGTCGACTTGTTGCTTGTTGTATTGTTATTTTTATATATTGATATTTTTTTAACAAATAACT
The DNA here is from genome assembly GCA_949316365.1 of Hoplodrina blanda. Taxonomy (NCBI): domain Eukaryota; kingdom Metazoa; phylum Arthropoda; class Insecta; order Lepidoptera; family Noctuidae; genus Hoplodrina; species Hoplodrina blanda. The sequence goes on from OX438563.1 coordinate 6,811,032, forward strand.
TCGTTATATTTTTTGTTGTTAAGCTAGTAACTTGTACTATTTGTAGCCAACTAGGTATCTACAGTTGATGACATACCTACGTCTCGTTATACGAAATTAAATATTTACCAAAACATGTATTGTTGTGTAGGTACCATACCCTTCTTACATAATTTATCGATCATATTTTGATTGTTTAATTATTAAGTAGAAGTACTCAATAATTGAAAGTAATAAAAAAAACTAATCAAGTGATAAGTTATGTACATGTAGGTAGGTTGGTTTATTGCATAATAATTATGAATCTACTTTTACTATGTAATTTATGATAGACTAGCTTTTGCCCGCGACTTCGTCCGTGTAAATGTCGGTTATCGCGGACGCAGACGATGGCGAATAAAAAGTAGCCTTTGTTGGGGTTTAAACTTACCCCTTACCAAGTTTCATCAAAATCGGTGCAGTGGTTTAGTCATGAATGCTCAACAGACAGAGTTATTTTCGTATGGATTTCGATAAAATAATTTAAACTGTCGGAATTTTTCTGGCCATTAAAGAAAGCAACGTCCTCGACAGTCGACTCAATAATGCACATCGATCAAAGTAATTGTTTAAAGTAACAACCCTAATATAGATTTTCGATAAATCGGAATTCCTCCGGCTTACGGTATCTTTTTAACGGTAGATGATCGGATTGTTATAAATCGATATTTGAAAAAAAATGTCGGTCTCATTCGATTCGAATCATGTTAATCGGAAGTAATCGTGCTATTCGCTTGGAGTTTGTTTGTTGTCCGCACGGTGGGCCACGAGCGGTTAACGCATCAATAAATACTAATTCGGTCTTATTGTAAGGTACGGACGCAGTTATTTGTTCTCTAATGATATTTAATCGATTACCACCAATACCGATCAATACCGTTGCGACGTGATGGCCTTATAGTGTTTAACGTGCGGATGGGTTCGAAACTGGGGAAGTACCTACCAATGTGGCTTTTTCTAAACATTTTTACTTTCTGAGTTTGTCTTGGCCTCTTGGGCATCATTGACATCTGTGAAGGGAAACATCGTAAGGAATAAACCAAGACTTAAAGTTAATAAAGTCTGAAATCGCCTTGAGCAAGCGTGATGATCAATGCTCGTGCCTTCTCTGTGTGAGAAAAGGCCTTTGGGATACTAATAGGCTGGTATTACTATCAATCAATGCCACAACGATGCTGCTGAAAGAGATCCGTATTTCCCTAAAATTCTTATTAACTTTCGGATTAATGTTCCTTTGTCTGACGAACAGGATTCTATTTAATAAAAAACACCATAGCTCACACGTTCAGTCACGTTCAAATATGGAACAAGGTCAAAGGTTGATGTAATATAGGGATCATTCAAATATTATCACACATTATCAGACACCAGTATCATTTCAACATTATCATGGAGACGCGGTAGAACTTGCATAACAAATGTAGAACAATAACACAAAACTCATGTTATCAATTTATTTTCTTTCACTTTGCCTAACCTATTTTATTTATAAGTAACAATAATTGTGTAACGCCACTATCTTATCGAAACGGAAAGGTCAGCGCGAATCGGGGTGTCAGACTTCCGAACAATAAATAATGATTTGAAGTTAGTTACTGTATCTAAACAACGACTTTCATGTGTCCTTTATTAATGTTTTTAATGCTTCCTTTGAAGAAAGACCGATTTTCTGAGACCAGTTTAAGTCTGCGGAGAAATTCCTTGTCGTGTCTGTTAGATGGAATGTCTGGCACTCAATATCTAACCCAACGGTAAATCGTTAAATGTAATCTATGATTTTCAATCTTTAGTAAGGCTTTGATTATATTACCTTATTAGTAGGATGAAAATTCTAATGATACACTTTTCAATTTGGGAATATATGGCAGGCTACCCGTTGGTTAAGCATGATGTCCATAGCAAACAATTCAAGATTAACATAAATAAAAAACAAAAGCCAAATTCCTGGAGTAAAGCTTTTGACAAAGCTCTTGAGATATTTAGAAGACGTTAGTGTTTCGATGTAATCACAAATTTTCAACTACATTGTAAACTATCAAGTTTTTTACTTTATAAAAAAAATGGTCCATCCCTATGACCTATAGGTAATTCTACCCATAAGTCACATACTTATGACCTAGTCGCCCAATAACGTTTCTTTGGCAGTAACTATTACAAAATAAGCTTCACAAATTCCAGTACCTGTAATGCGTAGTTACGGTCCCATCCATCAGCAACGGTGACCCCCTGACCACGACCCGGGAAGTTGGGCCCTACCCACCGTGCTTTTGTATGGGAACCGCCTGCCTAACCGTGTGGGTTTGACTGAACCACTATGTAAAATTTTACAGAAGCACAACGGCTAACTTCTTTGTACTACGTCTCTGAGTATGGTCCCATCAATAAAGCATCGGAATTACCTGTGAAGCTGTTCTCTGCCCACCGTGCTCTGGTATAAGCACCGCGTGGGCTCGTCCTTGGCACATACAAAAGGTAAAGGCTCGCTATCTGGAAAAGTGATAATAGATTTATTATTTTTTATTGATAAATAATACCAGGTATTGTGTAATAAATCCTTGATCTATTAAAAAATAAGAATAATTTTAATATATCAAGGTGTTTGATGAATAAATTGATTTGATATTTTTGTATGTGAATAAATCGTCTCGGATAACATGACTACGTATAATTTTTGTTTTAAAGGCACTGGCGATCAGACTTACAGGTTTGGTAATAAACTAAGTGTAGTGTCTTTCACAAATTAATTTAGATTATTTCTGTAGACCAACTAATTATGTGTTGTAATTAAATTGTTAAGAATTAATTATACAGCATTTTATTCTATTCTATTATAACCTTGCCGTTTCTTAAGCACAGCAATGAAATTTGGAATAGTCAAACCAAATTTTTCAATAATAAAAGATCGCTCGCTACGATATACAATAAATCTGGTTCGTTCGGGAGTTTATGTTCCTAAAATTTCCATTTGGATTGGTAGAAGTGAATTTTCTGTTTTACCGTTACTGTGTTTCTCGTAAAGTATTCTGATTTATAATAATATTTTCAAGCACAACAGTGCAATGGGCATTTTAGTCTAGATTGTAGTAGAACTGCGGTAGGCCAGTAAAATACGAATGTATGACTAGTAAGGCAAAATGTGGTTTACCTGGAGTGAAGATACCTACAATATTCTCGCTTGGTAGGTATATTATTTATGAAGAAAGAGGGAGATAAAAAAGAAGCAAAGTGTTTTGTAAAATTAAAGCAGGTAGCACATTTATAAAAGAAAGAAGATTTTTTTCAATTTTCTACCTTATCTGTATGAGAATAGGCCTTTGCCCTGCAGTGGGACAATAATAGGCTAGTATATTGTTATAATATTATAATTATTATTGTTTCAATATCATTTTTTTAAAACGTTTCTTATTATTCTGACAAAAGCAGTAACCTGACGATTGATATTTATTCAATTTAGAAAACAAAAGACAATCAATGGAATAAAAGAATAGTGTATAAAAGTGAACTTGAAACAATTGCTATAGTAAAGGTTAATCACAACATGCTATATGCATTAATACCTATCTGTATCGGAAAAATATCCATGTCTATGTAAGAAAGCCGGCAATAGCTAGTTTGCACAACTAATAAATGGCCACTCATTTAACGACATTAATATAATCTAATAAAAGATGACTATCTGCACTCCTATAACTCTGCAGTATTACCGTTTTACGGCCTCAATGACATATCGGTAACTAACTCAGCGCCCCACGGCGTTTCCCGTGGTTTTATATCGCTAATCAGCCACTATTATTACCCCATGATTTATGTTCTACGTTTGAAAATAAACTTGAAACAGGAATTCCATTTCGTTTTTTTTTTGTAATTCTGGTAAAAAAAGGAAACATTTTGAAAAAGGGGTGCAGTGTTGTCAAATAAGATTTGATTTATATTTTTGCCACAGTATTAGACGAGTAGATGAGCTTCAAAAAGAAATAATACTTCAAAAGTAACGTTCATATTCATACCGTTGTTTTCAGTAAAAAGTTTGCTTGGACAGTTGGACTGTATGAAAAAATAACCAGCATCGGAATAGAATAGTTTTTAAAATTGACAAAAAAGCCGGATATACAGTAAACCATTTGGATGAATATTTGTGACGGTTTGTCACACTTTCTGTTTATAAACTAAACAATAATATGGAGAATGGAGGCTATAGTTTCAGTGGAATACGTGGGCGAGTAATACTCGATGTTAGCCGATATATTTTCATAGAACACTATAATAATATATTAAAATAAGTAAGTCTGTTGCATTTTGTCCTGATTCTCTACAAAGTTTATATTATATATCGTATAATAGACAATTTGTAGATAAAACTTTAATTTAACAGTCGTGTTGTTGCTTATATTTCCGTTTATTTCATCAGATTTTGTTGTAACTGTTTATATTTATAAAATAAGAATATTTGTTTTGGTATCGTTATTGGAATTTCCTTATTAACATAGCTATAAGATTTTAGGGACGCATGCAGATTCACTTATACTAGAAATATTTATTAGGACTACAATGAAATGTTCTTCAAGACATTGAAATTCTATAACAATAAAACCAATGCAGAATTCTTTGAAATCTACATTTTATTTCTCGACTATGCCTATTAGAGGCGTTAGAGATGCATGGAGTATCTAAATACCATCCTCGATCGCAAAGAATTTTACTAAAGCATCAACCATTGTATCTGAAGCCAACAGCTGGCACTTCAACTATTCCAGCCCACCTCTCCTTAAGGAGCACAATAGAAGTTTCATTGTTTTCAAAACGCGAATTTGAATGGATTTCAGATAAAATCTTCGTTGACAGCAACTTGCCTAGAACACTGTTACGTAATTTATTGTTATGGGGACCTCAAATATCATGCGGCTAAAGTACCGTCATACTTCATAGACAAATATTATGTTCATTCAATATTCATTGGTTCTACCTAGTATCACAGTGATCGAGAACTCAAAGACCACTTATTTCTCTTCCCTTATTTGTCTGTAATAAATATTGAAACCAGCATTTAATTTTAAAACCTAGACGAGGCCTAAATGGTCGCAAGAAACTACTTAGTAAATGTGTTCCATAAACTTTTTCCTTATGTAACTGTTCTTTCCGACGCAAAAAGTTCTGACACAAGACCTATTAGAAGGTTTAAATGTTTTCGTAATGAGGTTATTACGTGTAAAGACATTCGTATTTAGCATTAATAAGTAAATAGTTTTTTTAGAATTCCGTGTTGTATTCCATTAAATAATACCTTTACGGTCCATTAATGGGGCCCACAAATCCGTCATTTAAAATTGAACAAATGATTAGTTCCGGGGTTTAAGTAAAGCAGTTTTGCAATTTCACAGCATGGCCCACGCGATTAATCGATATTTCGTTATGAGTCATCGATGTGTTTTCTAATCGATTCATCGTTTTGAATTTATGACTTTACAGATACTGTTTACATTGTGGATCGTTTATATTTGGATAATCGGATATAGGATTTCACGGACCACCACCGAACACTGCGGTTCGTAAAACAAATAAATTCTAAATATACCTACCTAAATGTAAATATTGAATGTCTCTGATTCGTATCGCCATTTTTGTTAAGTTATAGGGATATCAACAAGTTACGGTCTTTAACAAGTAATAATTTAACTTTATTGAAACACAAACATGGCTCGTTGAGAACATCTCATGCAAATGTGAGTAACATTTCATTTTTATTCAACTTTCACTCTTTTGCTCATTTTGGAACTCTAGTGTTGTGAACAACATTCATAATGTCATCTAAGATATTGACAGTAGCTGTAGCGTGCACCAATAAAGCAAAGACATGCAATTGTACGAAAGTGAACTGCGGAACGCATACATATTCATACGATTCGCTCCTTTCATTCTCAATTCTCTAAAAAACTATTCCTTATTACATGGTGCCTCATTCATTACCTAAGTAACTACAGTTGTAACTTGGTTATGATCTACTCAATAATAATAAGTCTATTAGGTATTGTCCTACTGTAGGGCAAAGATCTCTTCTCATACAGAGAAGGCTTAAGCATTAATCACCGCGCTTGCTTAAGGCGAATCAGCGATTAATTACAAGCCCAGTCTTCCTCACGATGTTTTTCGTCACCGATGTCAGTGAATATCCAAGATAAACTTAGAAAGTACATATGAATTGAAAAAGTCACATTGGTACTTCTATTCAATTTTGCAACTCACTATTCATTCGGTGAAATTGAAATTCTTCCAAGTTTTGCCACAACATAATCATTAACTAAAATGACAGTATCATTGTCTTCCGTATCAGCTGTTCTCTAAAAATCTTTGAATGTCAAATCAATAAACTCATTTCAAGAATTGGTATTCATGTCAATCGTTTTATTAACAATCTCAAACGTATGTGTTACCTACTTGCCATACAATCAGGCCGATACATCAATATTTTTTGCTGTATCTATTAAATATTATATCAGTTACGTCAAGCTGTATCAATTTGGATGATAAAATCAGTTCAGGAAGTCTCAATCAAGTTAATTGTGATCATTCATCTTTAGTCAAAACAATTATTTGTGTATTACTAATGGTTGATGTCCATGTATGGTATGTATGACATGTGTATGGTCTGATTTAAAGTGGACCAGTATATCAGAGGCGCCTAAGTTCCGCATCGTGATCTAAATAAAATTTGCATATAATCGTTTGTCATACAATTAATGTATCCTACGCGTTTAAACGGGGTTTATTAGTTGTAAAACGATTTATTTCCATTTAAGTTTTAAATTGCTTTGGTTTTATTGCCGACTGTTAAGCAAATAAATTACAATTTATTATCACCCCTTTAATGAGCTTTTTTCTAATTTCATTAGAATTTAATGGCAAGAAATTTTGTTTTTTGTAGTTTAAATTTCGAACACTGGTTAAAATTGGATACATCAATTTCTTAACGGAATTTAAATCCCGATTTTCATTGTTTATTGTATAATTTCCTATGTGTACCTCATTAACAATGTTGATATAATTTTACCCACAATATGTTTAATGATTTGTGTCCAATTCTAAATAAAACAGGCCCCAGCAACACTGTTCAAACTAATAGACGTTAAAACTACAAACAGTTTTGTAATAGTAATTAAATGTAGCTTAACCAAGAAGTAATTGCCTGGTCCTATATAAACACAAGCAATAGCTTTTATTCTACCGGTGGACTATAGATTAGACGTCGGTGCTTAGTGAGATTTATAGGCGGAGAAAATAGTTGGCAACGGACATGGAAAGTTGTTTTCAAGAGAAATTTTCTTTTCAATGGCACATGCTTCGAACCCGTATTCATTTTAAAAATAAATAGTTTTTGGTTGACAACACAAGACCCTTGGGAAACATTAAAGTCAAAGTCCAATTATTTATATTATTTCAATGGAACCATTAAAAGGCAGTTTTGAACGTCATATAAATGGAAAAAAAAATCTAGTCGCCGTTTCCAGAATGTAGTTTCGTATAACAAGAAAATCTATACTTAAATTGGGGCGTTTCATGTCACAATTTCGTAATGACTATTTTCATTTAGAAGGTAGAATATTTCTTGAAAATATTTCCTTCGAGGTGAGCCTTATGAATTCTTAACCGAGCAATAAGAAAAGTATGGTCAAATAGCGGGTAATGGTCTTAAAATTCGCAGTCGTTGCGCATTCTGGGCGGTTCTTCGAAAATATTAAATAGCCAACTTAAAAGCTGTTATAGTGGAAGGTAATAGTCGGTTCAAGTACACGGCGGAACTATTTACAACAGTTATTATTTACAGTGGAACTATACAAGTTAGAAATGCTTCACTTCACTTGCCCCTCATTGAAAAGTTGGACTTACATGTCGTGAACTTTGTAAGTGCAGCTTCTTAGAGTGAAGAGAGTTTCAAACTCTTGAGAGCGTGTGTGTGGACTGTTTTGATGAGTAGTAAGTACATACCAGGGATACGTTTAATAACATGAAATATTAAAAAAAACATTCTCATTTCGATAAACATATTGGAACAAGCACCCATTATGAAAACAGTAATAACAGAATGGTTTCATGAAAAGAAAGAATTTTTACACATTTTGGTTACTAACTAAAATTGAACCTATATTATTGAAGATATAAAATTGCAGTGCACTAATTAGATGACGTAACAGTGGTTTGATTGACGCAAACACAAAACCTAAGTCCACTAACGATAGTGTTTATTGGAATTGAATCATTTATTACTAACGTGACATTATTTCCATAGAAATTGTTTTCTCTCTATTGCAATTATGATTTAACAATGTTGCTCTCACTAAGTATTAAACCTACATTTTATTCAGCCATATAAGTTCACATGTAATGAGCTTCTGATGTGGGTTTCATTAATTAGTTTGTACGGTTGTTGCCATGTCCTGTCTGTCTTCACTTACATTAACATCGCCATACACGGCATTTCCATCAGGGTTCATGTGACCTTTTACTTTGTCGTTAATTCAGTACCTTGATTATAAATTTAAATATTCACGAGGAATCTGTTTGAAACAGAATAACAATTTAGAAGCACGTCGTGTGTTCCACAGAAATCACATTAAATTCTCACCTGATAACCATATATTATATCTGATTGACGCTAATTGGTAACATGAACAACTAGTTTTGCTGAACAGGTTTCAGTATGATCTGATTGCCCTATGAAACGGATAAATGCGTCACTATATCGTTCATTTGTTTTTAATTAAAACGGTAATGACTCTGCTATAACCCGTAGATGCGTTTCAATAACATTCTACAGCCGGAAAGGAAACACCTATCACGATGTTATCAGATTGCTGGCTCCAGGCGGCATGCTGTAATCTGCCTAGAAATCACTGCAGAAAATTAAACCTTCTCGTTCAAGTAGTCCTAAAAGCTTTGTCACGTTGTATGGCAATGCTGATTCTTTGGCTCATGACAAGGCCGACTATTAAGAACCTGTCCCATTACCAGCAAGTCCTATTTATGCCATACTATGCCATACGTATTATTGTACATACCTTGTAATTATTATTTTCAGTTTTGTGTTTTAGTTAAATGCTACTATTGTTTTAATTAAGTACTTCTAAACCAGTAAAATTATCTCTCCTTCTTCAGACTATGTCGTAACTCATGACGTTGAAACGGCATTAGACGGAACAAATTTAGCTACGCTAAGTGGAACTTCTATATTACCTGTTTGTTACTAAACGAGCTCTGAACGATGCTAAACGTGACACTGATTTGGTTACGTTGTCTTGTCCAATTACGTGTGATTTTGATTTACGCCATTTGCTGCAGATGCATTTGCCCAGAAGATTGGGCAATGTTTAGAAGTGAGCGCACTATCTGATAGCTGATCTGAAGGACGATTAAAGTTGTTTCGAAGAACCATGACAGCTGTCAAAGATAACATAATTAGATTTTATTGCAAAGTATGCCTATTTGCCTATTGCCTTTTTCATTTTATTGATACGTGGCGTCAAGCTTCTCTCTCTTACTTGAGACTTTAGTTATGACATCATCCCTGTTTAAAATTTGATGTGTCTCTTTATTATGTCCTAGGTCAAAGTCATACTTAACGAGATCCTTTTTATGGCTGGACTGTTTCATAATTTTCGATTAGTGTCTTGGCCGTTGCACCCACGGGTCGTTTTTGGCACTTAATACGGTTATCTAAGTTCGGTCGTTGAATACTGTCTAGACAAGTCCTAGATTTACGATGGTCGCTTCGCGTAGGAGCCGTTAGCCTTGTGCCTTTATATATTCCACTTGGATAATAAATTAGTCAATAAAACCATGAACCGACACGTTTGACAAACAATTTATAACAATTGTAGTTATCCTACGTACCTTATGAAATATCTTCTGATTTAGAATATTATCTTGTTCCTGACTGAAGGATGACTGTTCTTGTTGCTTCGCTTGTGCTTGTGTACATAGATTATTAGGTTTATTTAATTGAATGTTTCTATAGATAGCTTTTGTTTAATTATCAACGCTATCTCGACATGCTTTTTTCCATTCAACAATACTCGTGTCGTGCATGTTTCTCGGTCTACGAATACCAAGTCAAATCGGTTAACTACGAAGTTCATATCAACAAATCTATAAATATTTATACTGCCTACCTATACCAAATTGTATTTTATGAGGTAAGTGTCAAACAACTCATAACGCATTAAGTTATTCAATTTATGCTGTCAATAAATTTCAACAAGGTGTAAGCTCACCTCTTTTATCGTAATCAATACCGAATGGCATATTGAAAATTATAATGGATAGCATTTTGAATATAAATTTTCTATGGGCCAAACCCTTGGGCGTTATTTTGAAGGGAATAGATTTATTTCACCTGTTAAATATTGTATACTGTAATGAAGTTCTAAGTTTGTTTGTGGGGTTAAGAATATTTGGCAATATTTTCTACTTTATTACACTTTTTTTTTTAAGATTTTGACTCTCCATTTTCACATCACTTGGTGAATCATCTACCTATATCCATTTATGTACGGCCGAATATTGCTGTTTAGTCACACTAGCGCTAGCGCTAGTATCTCTTGCCGGGTTTATTTATTAAAATTTTACGTAGGTACATATGTAAATATCCATGAGTACCTACCTACTTATATAATGTTACTTATGTTTTATTGCACCCGAGTTAGAATATAATTACGAATGTCAAATTGGGCAATGAACATGCTATTATTTTGATGCCTTAATTACTTCAAAATTGCTCTAATTATAATGAAGTTAATTTTTACGTAGAACGGTTATTAAGAAAGTACGAAATGAAAGTAACAAATAAAATGCAAATCGCGCGTTCTTGGCTCTAAATCGTAACTTTCGCCAAAGCGATGACTTTGTGTGAGTTATGATGCACTTAACAGCACTATTTGTAATCGGCTGTTAGTATACGACGTAATTCTTTATGTCGATTACCATAATAACGTTATTTTATGAAACTCTTCCTTAGAAAACAAATCTTTATTACTGAGCGAGTTTTATTTCGTACACAAAGGTAGTTTGGAATACGGAATGGTTTATCACAGAAAATATAATCTATTTACTCCAGCGAATTGAGCAATATATTTCAGAAATGCGAATCCACGGATTTACGCAACGAGAATTATTTCCTACTGCGAATATTGTACAGAAATATTTTATGTTTGCGAGATGGCTATAGATTGTGCTTGGCCAATTATTGCTGATTACGTTGTAAAACTCATAAAACAGCATTTCCACTTTACACTACCCTTGGCGTGGGCTTTCTAATGACCTAATCCTGGGGGCGTCAATAAGTGTGTCAGTCTAGAACAACTAGCTAAGTTATGGTTACAGGGTCGATTATCACGGAGAGCTGCGCAGGCGTCATTTTGTTGAATAATTGACGCAGGGAAACGCAATAAATAAATATAATGCGCCTATCCATACTGTTAATTATTTGTAGCCGGTAGTTAGTGGTCTACGGTGGTAATTTAACAACGAGTTTTAGTTCTGTAATTATTCTATTAGTAAATCAGTGCAACAAAACAAGGTTTATCTGTAGACCTTCTAGGGTAATTTTACTACCTTTAAAAATGGCTGTCTGGTTTAAAGCATCGAGCCAGTTTTTGAATTTCGAACCTTATTCTCTTAACATAAAAACTGGTTTGAAATTGAACTTTGTTTTCAAATAAGATGGCAAGAATCGTAAGTAGATAGATACAAAATCCTTTTTAAAATGTATTTTCACAACAATAGGAGCGTGTAATCTGACACGTAACATATTTCAAACTAAAGTAGGAGAAACGAGAAAAAAGAAAATACTTAAGAGGTAAAAGCAAACAGCACCTGAAAGTAGTCCCTAGTCGTTGCACTTAGCAAACGTTTGAGCAGAATTTGCATCAGCGGTGTTTGTTGTGTTTAAAGTTTCTGGGAGCAGTGAACGCCTGCACAAAATGCACTTATGAAATATGCAACGTATTCCGATGAGACTGGCAGCTTTTAATTACTTTGGAAAAAATAAAACCTTTTTTAAAATGACTCATTCATGTCTAGTTCGTACACTCTTGTTCGATAATGAATGACAACAAAAAAGACTCTTTATCCTGACAGTATAATCTTCGTAGTATAGAAACATACATACATCACGCCTGTAATCCCCAAAGGGTTAGGCAGAGGTGTATCCATTAGTACACTCACATTTCGCCAGTTATGTTTAAGTCACATGTAATAGGGAGCGAGCCTATTGCCATCAACCGGGCACAAATCCAGACTCTGAGGCTGCTACTGAGAAATTTCTGATGAAAAAACTCAATAACACTTTAACAATTTTAACACAAGGACAAGATAATTAATAACTTTTCAGAGTTGTAGAATTACTTACCTACGTATAAAGAAGACAATCCAGATTATATAGCAAGAACTCCCAAGCCCAACGGTTTTGATGAACAGTAACCCTACAATTTCATCACCATAATGAATCGCGGAGTGTGTGTTTAACAACAAGTCAACAAAGAAATCGGTACAAGAATGTAACGCTATCCATAACTATGACAACATTCGTTGACTCAATCAGCTAGATACGACTAACAAAAGGCTAACAAGCCAGTTTCGTAACAGATCAACAAGCATGTCCTTTTATAGTTTTATTGTTAAGTCAAATTAATGTTGCCTTTACGAACGGTCTGCCCACGTTTTTTATTGTTACACTGAACTTGATGTCTCGTTGTCAGTATCAAACTAATGATTTTATAATGCCGTATTAAAGACAATAGCTTCCTTGTTGATGTTGCTAGCATCAACGTTTTCTTTCAAAAGATGATTCGATTTGACGGTTACTTTGATCGCAATGTATTGCTTTTATGACAAACAGGAAGACTTTTTACTAAAGTCTCTGCCTTAGACCAGAGGCTCTCAATCTTTTAAATACTTCGACTCCCTTTAAGGGTTGTAATTTTTTTGTAAGTTAATATAATTTGAGTATAGCTCTGGCAGACATTAAGAATAATTTTTGTATTTATTATTTTTAATTAATTAAAGAAATCCCCAAAGATTATGATCTAAATTACTGTACTAAAATCAATGCGTACCCTCGCGCGATGCACTCAGAATAGGTCACGAGGTCCCAAGGCGTTTCAACGAACAGTTTAGAAACCCTGGCCTTAGACATTTATTGTTGGTAAACACTTATCATTTCATCATTTAAAATTGTATCAAATCAAACATCGCAGTTGATTGCGATCTCTGTTTTTAGCTCTTTTGTTAACAACACTGTAATCGGCGACCTAAGATCTATAACCCACGTCTCAATTTAAAACGTTATGGAATTGCCAACATTTGATCTGCCATTAATCATAGGTCTTTTTATGTTCTGTATTTAATTGTGTGTAGGTGTTAACGAAAGCTTAACAATGGCTACCATTTTCGATAAAGTCGTTAGGATAACACATTGTATCGGTGTCTCGAGCCTGAAGCAAAATTGCATTAGTAGTTGAGAAATTTTTCATATGTATTCATCTACCTTAAGCCCGTGATTTAATTTGCGTGAATGTCGGTTATCACAAGGTTTTTTTTTGCGCAGAATCCTATTTTTTTTTCTAAATTTAAAAGTTACCTTCTCTTTAAAATATCAGCTGTCTACCAGTGGAAGACCCGTCAAAATCGGTCCAGCCGTTTCGAAATAACCCCAGAACAAACAAACAGAGAGACAGACAGATAATAATTGTTTATTTGCCTATGTACTTAGTAATTTACTAGGTAATACTTTTTCTAAAAGTATGAGCGTATTTACTAGTAGTAAATACTCTAATACATTTAGTAAAAAGTATTTTGATATTACAAACAAACACTTCAATTTTTTTATTTGTATATAGATGTGATTACAAGTGTGATTTATGCTATTGCATTATCCATATAGAGGTATGCTTTATTATTTAAAATGATAATTACAACCACTGTCAATCAATGTTTGTTTGATTATATTCGCATTTTTTGTATCCTTGTACTGCTGTTAAGTTTTTGCATTCACATTTTTTATATTTTATTGAAGAACATGTTTCGACATTACTATTTCTCTGCTAGCCGTTTGTCTATTGAGACATCACATAATATACGTAAATGCACGCAGATGAGTATAAACTTCATTACTTCAGCCGAATATACCGTATTGTTCATGGTTCTATTACGTGTGAAAGAGACATCGTAATCGTAATTTAATTTTAACTATCTTTATCTTACGGATCTGTTATATTATTGAAAATAAAACTCGCCGATAATGTAGCATTCCATAGACGAAAGAATTTTTAAAATCGATTATGTAGTTCTTGAGTTTTTCCACAAAAAACAAAAATACAAATCTTTTCTCTGTATAATATTAGTTTAGATAACCGACGAATAATATGTACGATACGTCCAGAGTCAAGTACTGAATCCATGGTAAAAGTTTTCGTTATGATATCCCTTCCATCCCATACTTAATCAAAATCTTTATCAATCTAGTTAACAAGTACATCAACTAGATTCCCCTCTCACGGCTTTAATATACTTTTTATATTGTTTTCTTTTCGTGTATGTACTAACGGTAATTTTATGGCCCCGCCTTATTCTCATACAAATTAAGTCTACGTCTTTGTTTTGATCCCATTCATTCAAATCTATGGTAAGATTATTCATATTTTCTCTTCATGTTACACTTATGCACTCGTTTTCTTTTCTAACTATATCATCTCGATTTTTAACGACTTTTAAAATTAAAACAATGAGTTTATTGTCATTTTGGGAACATATCTCATTAAATTTTACTTGAGTATCTTTATAGACTGGATTTTTAATACTGAGGTGTGTTCATGTTATAAATGACAATAAAAAGTTCAACATCATGATTTAACTAGTGTTATCTTTCACGGTCATTAAAATAAGTATCTATGGGTAATGAATGAACGCCCCCAGGCTTCCGTTGTTTGAATGAGATTATCTTTTCATATCATGTTTTATAACAGTAGATAATAAATCTGAACTTTGTTATGTTGGCTTCACGATTTAAGCTTCCCACAAAAACTTTCATAATCGTTCGGTTGAACGAGATTAGAGGCTACGTTCAAATGTTTAATGAGGTTCTTTGAAAGAGGTTTGTTGGTTAGACATTGTAAAGTTAGACTATCTTTTTCTTGGCGTGTTAATGGCAGTCAATATTGACTCAACCCAGAATTTGGCCGCGAGGTTGGTATCTTCAGTAGCATTGATCAATTCTTGGAACATGCTGATATTAAGATCATTGTACTCAATGCTCATCATTGCCAACATTTTGATGAGCACAAAGAATCTAAGATTACTAAAACAATTGCTTCGAGAGATCAAATCAAAAATCTTTATATGAAACCTAAATTATAAGTTAGATTAGAGATTAAGATAATCAAAGTCATACCGTTTCGAGTTGAAGAATTGTGCATTGTAACGATAGTTAATTATAGCATCGGTTCACCGTTCATTAATACTTTATAAGCACCAACACTTCTTGTAGAGGAAGTTGCCGTCTGTATTATATCCGCTACAAGCACGGTTTGCCACGATGGAGGAAAGAGAAATGTATTATCTGCACATTTAATTTGCAATTTCTTCTTATTCCTTGCTTGGGCTTGCAATTTGACTTTTTAAACCATGTTCTTAAGTGGCTAAGGTTTTCAATTACTATTGTGAATGACACGTCACACCTTGTTGGCAGAATTACAATTTTTGTTCAAGTGAATCAATTGATGGTAATATTTGCCATCAAGTAACGATATTTGTGACTAGATTACTGTTCTGGGTAAAGGAAGTGGGAAGGAAGCATATCGGCGATAAACTGGGAAAATATATGCTTTTATAATCATTTTATGCTTAGTTGTATATCCTAGTTAATCAACGTTCATTACTGTTTATTTAATTTTTATCATAATTATTATTAAGTATTATTTATTCTGTGGTTTCAATATATTTGTAATATGGTCTTTTGGGGCTATCATCAAGCTTATTTTTCCTTACTTTGCACGTTAATTATTAATTGCATGAATCATATTGTTAACTAACCTACATAGTTTTACTGTGTCGGCTTCCCTGTTAGTTGCTTGCTGTTGTTCCAAGTAGTCGCTTTCCTGTACATAAATTCCTTCAAACTCGTTTCTCTATTTTAGGAGCAGTTTGGTTTGGCGAAGACGAGAAAAACACATGAAAAGAAAATTGTGAACATATCGACGATTAGATTTTTCTGATTAGTAAGTTTAGAACTGTGAGTGGGAATTTGCCGAATGAAGTCGAAAGTGGGAAAGTATTGGCCCACGGGCGGGCAAAAGGAAACTTACACGTTGCTCTCTGCGAGAAGAAGATACATGAAGAAGTTAAAGTACGTATGATGACAGCTTTAATATTTATCTCTTAATTAAAAGACGTAATGGTTGTGAATGAAAATGTAATGAGATACATTTTGATGATGACAATAGCAAATAACACTCGCGTGTACTTGAAGCACGCAATACATTTCATTTTACTAATTATTTTTTGGTGGTGGAATTCAATTACACAATTTATTTATGCATATTATATTATGCGTTATTCATACGCATAATATGGACGTTTTATTTATTTAATATTATTAAATTAATTCTGTCGCAATAACTGTAAATATTTATTTGTCTTTTAAACAAAAATATTCTATACATTTATTAAACAATAATTTATGTTGAATACTTTCTACTGTTCTATTTATTACGTAATTTATGTTGACTTTCATATTTTCTTCTATTTTATTTACCATACTATTATCGTATATTAGTTATACTTCTATTCCTGTAATTTCAACCATTTCCTCAACATAGTGGACTAAAATATTTATTAAGTACCTACACACATTTTATCCTGGACATGGCTCTATGAAATATGATGTACTGTACAATAAATTCCTGATCACTATGAAGTACGGTTTCACAATGACAGTAATGCGGTTCAACGAGTACTGCTACTACTGCCTACTCCCGTTAGATACGTACCGATACTTCATTATGATAGATGAAACCTTTTCTACAGGGATGGCAAACCAGTCAGTGGAACGCTGCAAAATAATTCGGCCAAGCCAAATAATAAACAAATCTGTTTTTGATTATTGATAAGCAGAAACTACATTAACCTTTTATTTTATGAAGATTATTTGTTTATTTAAACGCGCTAATCTTTAGAACTACCAGTCGAATAGGATTTTTGTTTTTGTTTTTTGTAGATAGCCGGGAATAGTACCTATAGGGTATATAACATCACGTAACTAAAGCAGAAGCTAGTAGTGAAATATAACGATTCTTGTACAAATTTTGAGTTGCTAACAAAGAGTTGGTAGCATCTTGTTTTTATTTTTCTCCATTATAGCACAAGTCGACATTCTTTGATTCATTCGTAGTCCCATTATTATTTTTTATAAAAAATGTCTCGTTCACCAAAAAAGGTTTACCATCCCTGCTTTAGTAAATCCATGGTATATTTCACCGTATATGCAAAAATCATATTGAAAATAGGTAGATTTGTTTTCGATGACGCATTTCAAATCACATTTTATTGTTAACAATGGCTGTTCAAGCAGGAAAATTAAATGTAATAATGCTACTGTTCCAAAAATTATTATTATTTATTACTAATGATGTAAACATGTAGGCATTGTAAAGCCTAATTAAAATAATGAAGTGCAAAATGCTGCTCTTTAACTCGATAAATATTCAGTTGCGGTAAATACTACCTAATGGAGAAGTAGCTTTGTTGGTAAACACAGTAAATACTTCACACATTCTTAAGATCTGACACACAAATATTATGTTCTGTGTAAGAGGGACAAAGTAGTAAATATTTAAGTCCAAGACGTGACTAAGTCTAATAGATGCAAAATTTTAAATAAACATAATAAAGATTTTCTACACATTTCGCATTTCGCCAAATGCATAATGAATATTTACAACGGTACTTATTATACAAAAATAAAAAACAATTTTTAGACTTATTTGCTTGTTCCTAATCTCCGAAACGGTTCAACCTATTTTGACAAGAAACAGAGAGTAAGATTTATTTTTTAAAAAATTGACATTCGCATAAAAAATTAAGGCGTCGCAGATAGCCAACAATCACGCTACTTTGTAATAAGATTGATGAACACTGTAATTGCATTACACACTCGGAATGCAATCTCTTTCGTTTGACAATTCAGTAATTACTGAATTAGATTTTTTAGTAATCATCATCACCTGCCTGGCATTTTCCCAATGGAGTCGGCTTCCAGTCTAACCGGATGCAGCTAAATACCAGTATTTTACATAGAGCGACTGCTTATCTGACCTCCACAACCCAGTAACTGGGTAATACGATAACCCATGGTAAGACTAGTAGTCAGACTTTTGGGCTTCTGACGACCCGTAACAACTGTCAAAGATCCACTTATGACAGCGGGGATTAACGGCATACCTAACGTGCTTTCCGAGGCATGTAACGATGCCAGTGATGTCTAAGATAAACTTTAGAAAGTACACATGAATTGAAAAAGTCACATTGGTACTTGCCCGGACTCGAACCCACAACTTGGGCCATCACGACATTTTTAGATTTTTTATTATTTAAAAGAAAATAAAAGAACTGCTATTTCAACCAAAGAAATCCTAACCAAAACCGCATAGCAATCCGTCCAGTTTTGTAAGTTATCCCAAACAAACAATCGTGATCCCCATTTCTATGTAGATAGACTTAAACCGTCAATTTGCAATGTGTTGCTGGCGCGTGCGCACATCAAAATGCCATCGAGTAACGGCGTCGGCGCACCTGCGATTACGTACGGACGATTATAGTCGATAATACCCGATTATGCACATAATACATGGTGTTAGAAATATTATGATTATAGCTCTCATAGTATAGAATGTTTTGTATACTCGCGTGCCTGTTATTAAGATCAATTTTTATTATACTTTTTTCTAACGCATGCGTAATTAGTCTTTAATATAAACCGGAGTATTTAGAGCGAATAATGAAGATAGGGGACTTAATAATAGCTATTATGTTCTATGATTTAGTGGTAATGCGTTGTACAATGAGAGATTACATTAATATTAAGTAAGTATTCATATTTCAAAGGTATTTGAAATCAAATCTGTAGGTCAATAACATCTCTTTTGTAAATTATTTCTGTATTGTGCAACACTCATTTTCATTTCGAATGTACAGCCAATGTAAACTTAAACGCAATCTTATTCCGATTTAAATCGATATTTTATTCAGATGCTTCAGCCGTAATTTTAATACAATATTAGAATACGCTACTGAACTGGCATTAAGAAGTTAATAAATTGAAATACAAAACTACGGGTAGGTAGGTAGGTACCTACATTCCCTATGGGTAATTGTTTTTATTTATTTTTCAATATAAAATAGGCATAAAACATAAACATCACGACTGTAATCCCCGAAGGGTTAGGCAGAGGTGTACCTACACATTAGCACACCCACATTTCGCCAGTTATGTTTAAGTCCCATGTACATAACATCACGCCTGTTATCCCCGAGGGTTAGGCAGAGGTGTACCCATTAGTACACCCACATTTCGCCAGTTATGTTTAAGTCCCATGTAATAGGGGGCGAGCCTATTGCCATCAACCGGGCCCAAATCCAGACTCCGAGGCTGCTACTGAGAAATTCCTGATGGAAAAACCCAATAACACTTTGCCCGACCCGGGAATCGAACCCAAGACCTCTTGCTCAGCAGTCGTGCTTTGCGACCACTAGACCAACGAGGCCCATGTAATAGGGAAAAAAAGGTGAAAAGATGGCTTTGTTATATTGTTTTTTATGGTTTGTAGTACATGCTCAATCCAGAATAATGAACCAAAACGAGCACACAGTTAATAATTTATTCAATTAAGCGTATTTTTACACCCCGTATAGATCAATAAAATAGTTCCTTCGAAAATAAATAAACATCAGCACATAAGGGGTTCATTCTCAATTCATTCTTCGTGTCTTACGAATCTAGAGGCTATTATACTAAATTTCACCATGACAACTGCGGGTAACTTATGTCATGACCTGGTCACGAAACATTTCTCGCTTGTTAGTAAACTTAGAAATGTAGGTATTATAAGGGTTAAGATTCTGGTACTTACTCAAGGATTTTATTTTCTTGGATTTTTTAAGGCTTTTGTTTGGAAGTCGGTTTTGTTTTGCTTTCTTGAATTATTATTTGTATAGGGAAAACAAACAGTGGTAGGTGTACTAATAATATAAAAAGTGTCTTAACATATTCCTTAATAAATATACTGCCGAAGTACCTACCCACAACAACTTAACAATTACTATAAGACTTATTAAATACCTAAAAAAAATTATTAGTCCATTGTTACAAAAACCAAATAAATATAACTTATTTTAAGTACTGTGGTCACTAGGACGTGACCGAGGTACCGAGATGCACCTTTGGGACCTTAGGGGTGTTTTGCAGGGCGCAAACACTAGTAAAACGACTGGTCAGCTTTATACTTATATTGGAAACGTATCTTGTGACTCTAGTGCACCCAGCCGGGCGAATGACCAAACAATTGTCATCGTATAAAAACTTTACTCTAATTCTAAATATGAATAGTAGTTTGTCATAGAGTTTAGAATAAGAGTCTTCCAGCCTGCTTGCTTTAGCAAGCAACCTCTACATGAGCTACGCCCGCCCTTGAATAAACGGCTTGAATAAGTTCTGCAACATGAAAGACTTTTATTCACACCTATCTACAACTCTATGACAATATGTGCCTACCTAAACCTATTACGAGGTCCCTACCTCATAAGAAGACATCCTAGGGATATGTCTCTGGAGAGATGGCTTAACTCATGACATAGGTATGAGAAATTTAGATCTTTTACTAAAATGATATTAGGTTAAAATGTTATCCCTTCGAAACATACACATAGTCATGGTTTAAACCCTATAGTGGCAAAACTTCTTAAAAAGCCACTACGCATTCCCCTACCCTATGATATGGTAAGTCCACATCTACCTTAAGGGTTATACAAGCTAAAAATAAAAAAAACGAAATAAAGTTATATACATAAATATAAATAAACGAAATCAATATCTATGTCTTTGGCTTTATCGAATATTATTTAGTTAGAAGAAAGCAAAAGTCATAGTGGTATAATGACCGTATTACGAACTCACTCTTAAGCGACAACTTTATGAGATAAAAAGAAATCATAATAATAAATAATGAGACTTAAAATCACCAACTAAATCACCAGTACTTATCAAGCACTCTTTGCAAAGGCTATGCCCTGTCAGCAAAGTTGATTTCTTCAGTGAACAAGTCTTCCCCCCCCCCCTTTAAAAAAAATGTCGCTCTCATCATGGAGTGTGTTCATCGTATTGGTCATTTTTAAGTTTACATTATATGATATAAAACAACTATGATTATACGTTATTCTTTCTTCCAACCAGTCTAAGCCAAAGTCTCACGTCGTAGCTCGCCATTGATATGAAAAAAAAACAAGAATAATTAATATGACATGTCCTGCTATTCATACAAAAATAATGCAGTGACATGTTATGTAAAAATGACAATGACAATTAAATTTATAAAATTTTCCAAATAAAAAGTTTCCAATCAATTATTTTGAAAAAAATATCTTTCAATTTAACTCTATTAAATATATAAAATCTCTTTTGTAGAAATGAACAGTTTTTTACAAAATTACTAAAAGAATATTTATAAATTTTATGCAATTGTAATTTTTTAATAATATTTCGCTTCGATGCATGAACAACCTTGAATTGTTTAGGAAAAAACCTTTTTATGTTAACCTTTCTTCTACCTATTATGACCTTTTTTCTTCACTTGTGCTTTCTTATTATTTTTTATAGCACCTCGTGAAGTAACATTTTGAATTTTTGGGTAATTGAAAGCTCCATCATCTTTAAATAAACTAGAATTAAGTATACGACCTTTGACCTTAAGTATACGACCTTTGACCTCAACTGATGGTGTAATAATTTGACCATCTTCATGTGACTCCTTTATTTCAGATGTCAACAATATCTGAGGATCCTCTTTCATGTCGGTAAATTTTGAAGTAAAATCATCCTTAAAATGATCATTTTCGATGTTATTTATTTGCATTTCATCGAACAGATTGTTATCCTCCTTTGACGAAAACTCATTAACAAGCTCTGAAAAACCGCTATTTAATAAAATAAATGGACCGGACTGACCCGATTTATTATCTTCATCTTCTTCTTCTTCTTCCTGGAACACGATGGGCATCTCCTCCTCTTTATCGCCAGGGCTGCAGTCTAGGCAGCTGGCGTCATCAACGTCATTATTGTTATCTGCTTGGCAGCTTTGCTCATCTTTTTCTTTAAAACTAGAAATTGAATCAGCATTATTATCTAATGTTAAAACATTTTCTTCTAAGCTTTCCACCGGTAAAACTGCGGCTTCCTGCTGGATGCTTTTAATATTCTTTGCTGAGCGGTAGCGCCCAGGAAACTCTGTCCTCATCTCGTCACATAGTGTCGAGAAACACATATCGTCATGATACATGTATCTATAAAAATAATAGGCGTGTCCTTTCAGAAAGGCACCCAATATTAAAGCGTAGTCGCTTTCACGCCATTCATTATGGACGGCTATTTCCAAATATTTTGGTAAAAAATCATCGCAGCTTATGCCTTCGCTTCCCGTGAAATAAAAGGGAATAGTATATAGCGAAGATGGCTCCATTTCGCTATGTTATAATAATAAAATTGTCACACAATACTTAGCTTTATTGTTTCTTCATGCGTCTTCTTTACGCATAATTCCTCTGTGCGCTCGCTCCTTATTTGCGTTTTATACGCTTTAAAACTCACAAGACATGGGAAACTCGCTTTACTTCCAATTCGCTGCAATCGCGCCCCCGCAAGAATCTAAAACAAACATACAGCAAAGGCACCGCGCCTCCACCATATGTGGTCACTAGGACGTGACCGAGGTACCGAGATGCACCTTTGGGACCTTAGGGGTGTTTTGCAGGGCGCAAACACTAGTAAAACGACTGGTCAGCTTTATACTTATATTGGAAACGTATCTTGTGACTCTAGTGCACCCAGCCGGGCGAATGACCAAACAATTGTCATCGTATAAAAACTTTACTCTAATTCTAAATATGAATAGTAGTTTGTCATAGAGTTTAGAATAAGAGTCTTCCAGCCTGCTTGCTTTAGCAAGCAACCTCTACAGTACCTACTTATTATTGAGTATATGATTACTATAACTACTTTAGTTATGTAACTAAGTATTTTTAAAAAGCGTTATTAATTGAATGGCGCCGGCAGTCCCAAAACTAGGCAGCGCTTACGCGTATCAAATCAAGACGATAAACATGGAGTGTGTGAGATGTCAAAAATATAATTATAATAACTTAAAAAAACTACACTCGATTTTCAAACTTATCATCCTTCTACTCTAATCTCAATTTTCAGCGCAGTATGTTTGTTGTCTATTGGTGATTTGATCCTTTCTTTGACATTTTCAATAAAAATCCCATTACTTTCCGTCCCACACGTTTGATAATACATATTGTTTGAAGTGCCTATCCGTGATAAAACTCAAACAAAAAGTGAGAAAACGTTACAGCGAGTTCAGAATTATCAATTTCAAACATCTAAGGGCAAAAGATCAAGTCGTGGCAATTTTTCAAAAATGTTCAACTAAAAGACTCATCGAATGTATAAAATTGTTAAGACATTTTATTAATATTGCTTTCAACGCACGTTTTAAATTGAGTATCTATTAATGTAAAGGATTGTTAAGTGTCTCATATATTTTGTAAGATTAAAGGACTTAAGTGCAAATGAAGTGAGTGATTGCTTGCTTGCATAATTTGATAACAAAAAAAAACCAGCCAAGCGCGAGTGTGACTTTCATACGAAGTTTCCGTACCACTATAATATTTAATATTACCTACATACAAATAAATAATTATGTTTCTCATATTGAACCTATTATTTTTTATTTTTTGCTTGTTTAGCAGTCGTTGTACCTAATAATCACTGAACATGTCAATCGTCTACCTATTATAACGGTTTAAGTTTAAAGGATATCGGCCCTGTGGCAGACGGACAGACAAACAGCGGAGTCTTTTGACAGAGGACATCTTCAAGTCAGTCTCTTAATATTTGCTTCTGGAGAGTGGTGGGTTGGCTAGAATAACGGCTACCATGACTTACCCACAATAGTCCACTAGGTAACATCGAGAACTAAGTACCGAATTCAAACTACCATGATAGATTGATGAACAGCAAAATTATGTTATCATTCAATCACAATCAAGTTTGAACTAAGTATTTTATGTCAAACCGTTCCAGGGTTTTTCCATAAACCATAAACATACGAAAAAACCCCGTATAATTATTAGCTTACACAGTGTTATCATAACCATATATTTATTGTATTTTCCACTATAGCATAAACACAAATAAAATCGGTTTTTCATAAAATGATTCCATAACAAGCTTACGGATTAAGCTTTAGAAAATTTTTCGTGAGTGTCCGCGTCTGAATAGAGAATTTTAGCTTACGTATGGTCTCGTGAACGTGTGACAATGTAGGTAACTCGGTTACGGGGCCATGGTTGCATTTGGGATCAAAGGGGTAAATGTATGCCCCCGGTAAAGCCTTATTTCGTATGTACATTTTGCACAAAGCTCTTTGTTAAAGTTGTTTGTTTTCTACTTACGGTTTTCACACTCTGAGCCTGAAATACGGTTTAAAGTTAAGTCTTGCCTTGAAATAACAAAATTTATGGAGTTATATACAGTGTTATTTTAATTGACTGGCGTTACTTAACA
Source organism: Hoplodrina blanda (assembly GCA_949316365.1). Lineage (NCBI taxonomy): Eukaryota > Metazoa > Arthropoda > Insecta > Lepidoptera > Noctuidae > Hoplodrina > Hoplodrina blanda. Next base: position 6,835,930 of record OX438563.1, read on the forward strand.
GCCGTGGTGGGTGGGTGTCAGTATAAGTATAATAGTAGAAAATATTTTTTGTTAAAAAGAAAGTTTAAAAAAAATACCTATATATTTAAATAAACAACTGATTACGGAAGAGAGTTCTCGAAACTTTACGATCACGTAATTACCCGTAGCATTCAATATCACATTAATCACTGATATTATAATGTTCATGAAGTTTTGTAGATACCTTTTATTATCAAGCCTCTCATTTCCTTATAAGTATTTCATGATATTACAAACACCGGATATCCCAGTTTAATCTAGTTTCCGACATCACAAAGTTCCCCTAGGTAAACTGCATAGGGTATAACTTATTGACTTGCTAGGTAATGTTTCAGTTAACTTTCATGCCTAGGACTTATTGTTTGAGTGTTCGATAAAATGTCGTGTTGGTGCAATAACGCTGTTTGTTTCGTTTTGAAAGGTGAATAATTGCTATTACTAAGATATTTTTGGATGTTAAGTATATCTTTCTTTCATTTTTTAGAAAAACGTTACCGCTGTCTAGGAATAGACTTATCTTATTATTTATTTGAGTAAATCAATTAAATAGAAAAAGACCTGGGTATATACTTACATAAGTTAGTAATTTGTAAAGACTGAGTTAAATTAGCTAAGCCAAGTTAATAATCTGAAAACTACAAACAATAACCCCGATAGCATTAAAAACTTAATAAACACACAATTGATTAAATTCTGATTACTAAAATCGTGGACAATAAAAGTAATTCTAAATAATGCATTTCGGTGCTCGTAACTTGCAAAACTAAGTGCGAGTCATGTCGAGTGCTACCCTAATAAGCGTCATTTACATGCAGACGAAACTTAACCCAATACTGCGGCAAAGTTTGAACACAACAGGGAAGTTAGAACCGGTCTAGACCTAGTTTTCGTGACGTCTATTTATAATTCTACTATTTACTATCGTGGTCTGTATTTATGAAGGATTTCTTTTATTTTATAGCGTGGTGACAAAAATCGGAAAGTCAGCACAGTCATTTGTTTTCTTGAACTAACTGTCGAATCAATTAGGTACTTTATTGTCTTAATATGTAATGATTATTTTGCGAGAAACTGTAATTCTATTTCAAAATTAAAACTGACCTAAGTTAGTTTTTATAACATCAGTAATCTCAATTCAAGAAGCAAGAAGAGACACACAGCAAGGCTCACAAAACTTTAAAAAAATTGTCTTAGTTTTTATTTTGACATTACAAACAGACACTTTAATTGTATTTATTTGTATGGATAATTAAATAGCTTTAAATCTGTCTGGATGTAGTGTTTTGTTTTCTTTAAAACTTTTAACTTTTAAAACGGGCTACTGACTCCTATGATTTCTCTTTTCCTTATAGGGTATGGCATCTCAAACCGTACCTGGATATATTAACGTAAAGAGATAAAGGTCTACTTAACAATAGGCACGTCGTTCAAATAATTCGTACAAGAAATCTTGAGAACCTACCCAGTCATCTCGTGTCATCGACCAAAATAGCCTAAGTTCTCATTGAGTCAAGAATCGAAATACGATTGGTTCAAACTAACTCGGAATACATCAAAGGTGACTCTAACATGGCAAAAAATATTCTCTCATATTTTTTTGTAATTATTTTAATTAAAGGTGTGGGCCTTAATGATCTTGATTTTTATGATCGTGTTCTTTTTTGTCAGTTTGATTATTTAATTAGTAGCTTCTGTTTGGGTTTTGTCTTTAGGTAGATTGACTATGTAGTCATCTTGATAATGTAGGTAGGTATTAGATTTCTGCTTATCTTTATACTATGGTTCTTTGGGATCGGCTTCCATTTCATTAATTTCCATAAAGGTGAGTATATACTCACTGTATGGTGGTGAGCATTAACTTGTAACAGAAGATCGAGGTGCTCTAATGTATCACCCTCTCACAAACCGAGCATTGAGCACGGCCTTCGCTTTGTTACAACTTGATTTTATTTAACCAGCGAATTTGTATAACATTTCATCAAGCAGATCCAAATGTTCACTAGTCTTATATGTATATTGGGCAAAACAAAACATAAAGCATTCGCTGAACCGTTACCTAACATGGAAACGCTTAAATAATTTCCATACTTTTATATTGTAACATTCGTAAAAACGTAACATAGAAATGCTTCAGAAAACGCTCAAGTGTATATTTGCCTTAAAAATCAAATAGGTAGGTAATTTATACCTATAATACTAAATTGTATTCTTTTAAATCTAATCAGTTTAAGATCGGTAATCAGAAAAAATAAATAAAAACAAACCTTTTTGTTTCCGCTCGTTGATTGAACTTTCGCCTTTGAAATCTGAAGGCAATCCTTTAGGCTTTAGAGGCTTGATTGTATAGCCTTTTAGACCCAATTTGCGGTACAAAATATTTCTAAAACCTACTTAGATTTACATTCACCTCTCCTCAACATTCACGGTATTCCACGGCGCAAAATCCTTTCAAAAGCATTTCGTAAATTATCTCATGTATGTATGTAGACGTCTCCCCTAAAATACCCCCTCTAGCCTCTCCCCGGGGTGTGTGTGCATCAGGAAACCGTTCTTTGTTGTGATTCACACGTCGCCAGACACTTTTTAAAAGGCTTTTGTCAGGCTTTTAAGTGTTACTGTCACTTGTGGCATATAGTGCGTACGGAAGGTAGCCAGACGTTTTATTTCAGTGCTAAGTATCTTCTTCTCTTTTTATCTTCAAGCCTAGTTTTTGTAGCGGTGCTTCGTTGGTAGTGTTTTCTAATAGAGTCTGGGTTTTTCCAAACGCACTTTGGTTGAAATTTTATCGCAGTCAGTAATGTCTTTTTTCTTTGATTATTCGTCAAAAATTCCAAATCATTAATGCATTATTGTTTTGTTTCCAAATTGTATACTTCCTATGTGAGACACTAGCCCCATACGTCAAACAATTCGCAACGATCACCATAAAACAAGAAAATTCGCGAGTAATCGATTTTTCTTGGACCTAAATCGATAATCGTTTCAATATTACACGCATCTATACCACACGAAATGCTTGCTGATCACACTAAAATTCATTTTATATTTTAATTGTTTATGGGAAACTGATTATTCATAACATAACATCACGCCTGTAATCCCCGTAGGGTTAGGCAGAGGTGTACCCGTTAGTACACCCACATTTCGCCAGTTATGTTTAAGTCCCATGTAATAGGGGGCGAGCCTATTGCCATCAACCGGGCACAAATCCAAACTCCGAGGCTGCTACTGAGAAATTCCTGATGGAAAAACCCAATAACACTTTGCCCGACCTGGGAATCGAACCCAAGACCTCATGCTCAGCAGTCGTGCTTTGCAACCACTAGACCAACGAGGCGACTGATTATTCAATTGTTGACATTAGTTTCTCACGTAATCATAAAACTCATTCCACAACAGTGGGTTGATTGATTTTTGAAGTAGTTCGAGGACTGATAACTCAATGAAGCTAATTGCAAAAGGACCACTGGTCCTTTAGCAATGCATAGCTTCATTCTGCTTTTTTCCGCTTTCGGGGAAAAACCAAAGCATATAGAACAGTTTCGAACTTCAATACAGTATGGTCCTTATTGATATAAAATAAGAAGTGTTTTTTTTAAGAATACGATTTGTATAGTATTGAAACTTCTGAAACATCTTATTTTACGCGCCGGTGCAGTCGAGGACATCAGTATCATGTATCTGTCATGCGCACACACATGTGACCGACATCGATCTGGTAACTGAATCTGCCAGGATGGCGTGTTTATTAATATTCTTATCTCCTTAATACATATTTGCTATATGAAACTAAGTCAAGTAAATTCACAAATTCCAATAATATACCACCATAATACGAAAAGTATCTAGATGTCGTTTGGTTAAGACTAGTAGAATAAGTAATACCTGTTCTTTCATTCGTCTTCCGGTACTTGACCTATATCCCAACAAATTTTATACTTGCAGCAAGTAGCAGCTTTTATGGCATTTCAAATGGCTCTATGGCTTCATAAGCTGGTCCTTAGAGACTACTAGGTCGACGTATCTGTTTCCGATGCCACCTTGACGGTTTTATCGCACTTGAAGTCGCAGAATTGACATCAATTAAAGCTATCCGTGTCTTTAATTTATTTACGTAAGTACTGTTGTAAATCTTGTATAAATTAAGGATTAATTAATTCTTAACTAATCTGTAGTGAAGTCTCTTGATGACTTTATCTATTTCGATAACATTCTGACTTCTTGAGTTTTATCTTTGCTTATGTTTGCGATGATTGTGAATATTTGTATGAATTAAGTTAAATCTATATAGTTCTTACTTTACTGTGGTTCTTATATCTGTGCAGTTTACCCTTAGACCAGGGTTTCTTGTGGTCCATGGATCCCTAGTGGGTCCATGACGAGCCTACCTACCTGGAAGTGAAAGATGACATGCGTCTTGCAGTATCAAGACCGGCTCATTTGGCATTGTAATCTAGTATAAGCAGCAGTAACGTTACACTAACTACTCATAATATGTAAAGTTTAATCGTGAACAATGCTGGTACAAGCTAACTCCGTTTCTTTTTTCTTCGGAATGGTTCCGTGGACTCTTGGAAATTTGAGCGGTCCATGACTAGAAGAGGCATTGATTTTGGATCTCACGTCAGAACATTCTGAAAATATCAGTCTAAGCCCAAAATATTCAGTTCTTAATAGTCTAAGATGAGACAATACTGTCAACCTTGATATAATCGTTCGTAACCATGATATAACGTAAGACACACATTTTACATACGATCCACAAGGTCGGCAACGCTTCGATGACCTCAAGGTCAATGCAAAAGACCGCATGTTTATAGAGTATAGACTTATTCAACCAAGCTGGCTTATTACCTACCTATGTACCTATTCCCAGTCGTTTGTCCCAGACTGTACTTCAAAAGCCATTTCGAAAGTTAGCAACGTGTATTTTAGTGCCCACTGCCTCTTTCTCCGGTCGTTAAGAACAAAACGTAAAAAAATAACGTATTGGACTATGAATAACAATTAGCATTCGAAACGCGTGCTTTCAAAGTCACCCAATAATATTTTTATGTTACTTTCAGCGGAACTGTATTCAAGATATTTTCGTTTATATGTATAGCAAGAGATGAATGTTTCTGTCACTTCCCACGCTTTTTGTAATCTCGCTGCTGTCATTTGTTTTAAGCTTTGTGATTCTTGAATCCGTGAATATTATCTAATATTATGTTTATTTTATAATGCCCAAAAGATTGTTTGTTTATTTAAACGCACTAATCTCTGGTATTACCAATCGGATTTGAAAGAATATTTATGCGTTAAATAGCGCGTTAATCGAGCAAGGATATAGGCTATGTAATATTTCGCTACGACCCAGGGGAGTGGAGCAGTAATCAAAGACGTAACTTAACACGGCCGAACGCCGCGGGGTGTTGCTTGGACTACTTAATTACATAAAGTAAGTTTAAACTTCGATTACAATTGATTACTTTTTTACAACTTCGTTGGTTTCGTTACGATGTAATATTAGGTCACCATAAAACATACGTTTTAGCGAATGAAAATTTCACATTACTAGGTCAAATTGTTTAGATTTCACATTACTAGGTCTGTAAAAATATGTACCTACCTTGTTACTTATACCTAATTGATCTGGTTAAGTTTTAATCCCTGACTAATATAATATAATACCAATCATTCTGAGTACGTGATAAGCATTCATGCATAGGAATTCCCTGGGATGGTCATAAACGTAGGTACCAGTGTGACTCACCAGCTTCATAAAACATGTGTTCATCTCCAGATGACATACAATTAAATAGCTTTTAGGTCACAAAAAACTTCGTGTGATGAATGAAAAGGGAACCCTTACTCAAGTTACAATTCGAAATTTTATTTTCTTTTTGTTCTTGAAAATTGGTCCTTGGAAACGCCAAGAATTAATTGTTTTGTGACAGACAAAACAAATTTAGCGTTTCTAAGGACCAGTTTTATCACTTTAAAATATAGTATCAAATAGGAACATGTTTTTGTGAGGTTGTCTTGTCAACAAATCAGATAAACGCAGGTAGGTTTTAGGAGTACCTAGTACCTACGTGTCGTTTTACTATAGCGCTGCACCCCAAATACTCAATGCTGTAACATTTCTATAAACGTAGTACAACGTAACAGTTTCCTTTTTGAAGTTCCCATAAAGTTCAATGTCATATATCTTTTAATAGATTCTTCCGTTTCAAAGAAACAATAAGACACAAACAATCATTCACACGTTCCATAGAAGCCAGATGTATGGTTTGATACAATTAACTTGATTTATACTACGGATATGACATATTGCTTATTTCACGGTCTCCGCTCGTTGCTTTTACAACTTTTTATTTTCCACGCTTGAGAAAGTTTCGTTTAATTGAACTAGATCACTTCTGACTGTTTGATTTATTAATATATCCTAGGTAATAATATTATTTACCATATCTATAAGTTCTGGACTTTGAAGAGATTTATAGTTTTAGGCCTATTACTAATTCGATGGTTTTTTTTTAATTATAAAAAGTCTCTTGTTCTATAAAAAGACTTTTTGACTTTTTACCACCAGCTAAGCAGCGTAGCATTACTAAGATTCATAAAGTCTGATTCGGAAGGAACCGAACGCTAAATTACAGCAGTCTTGTGTTGTTTACAGTGTATTGCACCGTTTGTGGAGTAACATCAATAACGTCTACGTTATAAACACGCAACGTGTCGACCATTAGGTTATTTATTGTTTTCGCGTGATAGTTTCTGTGCCGACGAAAGATAGAAATTACTGCAATAAAGATGAGCAGACAGCAAAATCCTGGTTAACCTAATTGTTGCGGATGTTGGGGCGCGTTCTGAGTAAACAGACACGTCGGATTCAATAGTGAGTGACGAATGGCTGACGCTGTGCACTTTCTGGAGTTGATCGTTACTGATAATACATCGTTATAAATATCGTTATAATCGATCGTTACATAATGAGTGTACTTGCCTACTATGAACTGGACCCAAGGACAAGAGTTATTAAAGTCGTTTTAGATAGTTTGTTTTGTTCCCTTTAATCAATATTAAAGGGAGAGAGAGCCTTGAGGCGTGTCGCTATGAAATTATATTATAAATTTTCAATAATAAATTGTTATGAAAGCAAGCAATATCATCGCATGTATATTTATGGTACTATGTACACTGACGCGCCCCCAAGATCACCATACATATTGTATTTATAAGCGACATGCCTGCAACGGGCGCGCATAAAATATTCCTGCCTGAATACAATTGCTGTATGCGAACACGTGTTGCCATGGGATGAATCAAACAGACAAAAATATAAAGTGCCCAGATCCTATTGAATATTTTATAAGGACTAGGTACAACTGTTGTTTTAAATTAATACTTGTGTAAACTTGAACTTAAGCTCGTAAGGTTTAATTTGGCTTTGGCCTACCAACTAACCAATTTGGTTTAGTTAAGTTTACTTACATACCCAATTTCTAACCGAAAGAATTAGTTACTGTTATTGTAGCAACAGCTGCTTTTGCATGATTACTCTACCCTTTTATACTTGATAAAATGAAGGCAAAATGCAACTCATGCCCAGTGCGAATAGAAGGACAAAAAATATTATCATAATAATAATTGTGCCTTATTGCCTACATAGTACCATACAAATATTCAACGACAGCAAATTGAAAAACAACAAACATTTATTATCAGTCGGAAACATCTGCCAATCAGATTTATTACATGCGCGGATAACAATGCCACCCTTCAACACTGGGAAATTAGGCTAAGTCGAAAAACAAACATTCCTTGATTGAGTTGCTGAATACCGGTTATACCAACGATTTAATGTAGGGGGAGATTTAATTTGGAAAACCATTATCTTGGTCATAATGCTACGCGAGGGCCGCGCGAAGGGCGCAGAGAATGGTCAGTTAATTGACGCATAAATCACAGACTCGATCCATTATTACTTGCACAGAGTTCCGTTGTCGGACAACAGATGGGGTCATCGTCACGTGCAGTTTTGTTTACCTATATTATTTTGATAGCAGTAAATTCTGCATAACCGGTTCTCTCGAAATTTAAGTTTTGCTGTCACCATAAATATTACACGCTATTGAATTTTTTGAATAAAATTCATTCCGGTCTCGTGCCGTTAAATGACTGTAATCAGAGCACTATTCAATTTAAATAACAGAGGCAGATAGCCAAGCATGTTTTATTAATCAATGTTATACTTTTTTATTAAATTAAAAATTGTTCAGTAAAAACAAAATGTTAAGTACATACGCAGTGACTTTCGTAATCTTATTATGAAAAGACAAAAATATTCATGAACATCACCACAACGTAATCAAATTTGTTCTATTTCTTATTCATAAAAGCAAAAGAATTTCAGCATCGTTCCCAGTGTAGCGATTTATGATACCTTCCCGTCACGCTTCAAGCAAAGTTTATTCTGTAAAAAGAAAAAGGAAAATCTTTGCATAACTTAATCCTGAGTTGGACGGCCGCAGTAACGAGCTCTATTGTCGAGGAGTGTATTATAGCGTATAGTATAGGCTTTATTGCAGTCAAACCAATAAGAATGTCGCATAAAAATTAAAAAGGCTGGCAGTGATTGATGTTGATTTATAGGATGAAAGCACGAAAGCTTTTAAAAAGGGAAGCTTGATTATTTTTGAAGTTTATTGCGTCTTAGATAAAATTATTGGGATTGATATATTTTATTTCTTGCCATAAGTGCCTACCACATAAAAATGCCATCACTTATTTTTTTTTTCACACTTCACACGTAGTAATTGTAGCAATCAGCTTCAAGAGCCTCTTGACGTGTACAGTCATTATCAGCATTATTGAGTTTAAAAATAAAGTACATAACTTTAATATTTAGCTCATTTACTCAATTACCGTGTCAAATCTTGGTTGGTAAGCCATAATTGCCTTAGTACCAGTAGCATTGCAATTTATCTGCTACCTATTCGTTAGAGTGCTAAGTTAAATATTATCTACAGGTAATTTATAGATATTGTTATAAATCAGGCTCAGAATTTATACGGCACTGCTGTGCAGTGAAGCTGAAATTCTCTCTAGAGCATAAAAAGCCCTCCTTGAAAAGTTAAACTATGATGAAATCCAAAATTAAACATTTTGGTTTAGTCAAAAACACAAGAAAATAAACTAATGTGTTCTAATGAAATTATTGAGATACGGTACTTTATATATTTTATTATGACATAACACATTTTTATCACATAATATGTAATTAATCGAAAATTGTAAAAAAATATTAATATTTTAAAGAAGCCCTATTCTTAGTGCATACATTTTAATTTGGTGCAGAGAACATAAAACCCTATTTTAAAAAGTCAATTCGGTCCTAATGCCCGCGTTACGTACAGCGCCATCTACATTTAAATACTCGAAACAGATGCAGCGCCATCTATCATAACGCTACGAACTTATTCAAAGTCAAGTTGATGTAATAGTTCTCTGTTTGTCGTACAGGCGGCAGCACGTGTCGACGCCATGGAGCTCCGCAGCAACTTCGACAGGGGGCACTCGCGCTCAACACGAGTTGTTCGAGTTGCTGGAACGAGTACAATGTTCGCGGTTAGACGACCAGAGGGCAGTACTGCCGCCGTATTTTTCTCAGGTAAGTGGCATGTTTTTTTTCCTCAACATGTTGATGAGCCATTGCGTAAAACAATAACTTTATAAAGCGGTTTTGTTTTTATAATTATCATGCATATGTCGTAGGTAGACAATGCGCGTACTTACGTGTAACATACAAAAGTTTTGCAGTTGCAATTACCGAAGTTTAGATTATTCATTATTAATTTTCTTACTGATTAAGCAGGAACTAGATAAGTAATGCAATTTCTGGTGAAACAATATAATTTAATTAGTTAAAAGTCAAAGCATTTCTTTAAATTAACCATTTACAGGCACTTTTGAATTGTCAAGGAGTCAGTCAGTTAATCAGAAAGTTGAAGATAGTTGTTCGTGCCAAAACGTGGGTCACTCTGTTCATGTAAGTGTTTAGAAAATCCTGGTTACATTATTCTTATTGCTTCTGCTATGTGAAAACAATGTAGGTAAATAAAAATATAAAAAAGTAATAAAGATGTGAGGCTTGGCAGTTAAGATTAGGAAAAGAAATTTTACTGTAGGTTTGAAGTTTGAACATTACTATACCTATAAAGGCATTTGACACACAGTTTAAATTTAATGCTTCCGAAAATCTTTTTTTTTTATAATTCATTGCAACTCCAAAATGCGTAGACCATTACATTTTTAAGGGTCAGTGGACACTCAGTTCGTTACCTCCGTACACCGTAGAAATAATCGACGGAAGCAAGACTATGAAGCTATAAAGAGAAGGCGAGCAGCCGGATGCCTTGCTGGGGTGGCAAGCAGACCATGTCGGAGAAAAACCACTGGGTCACGGATCGTGACTCCAAGATATGAGCTGCACTTGACGAAATAACGTTCTTTTTTTTCGAAAAAGTTTCTCTTTCTTTGTCTATCCTTCAGCATTTTGATTTTAGAATTCTGATTGCTAATTTGCTAGGGTTGTTATAGATACTGGCCATTAATAAAATTCTTAGGAAAAACGGGTGTAAAATAACACAATAACAAAAGTCGTTTCTTAGCAAATATTTTTGGTCAATGTTACCTATTTAGTTTGATAGGCAGTAGGTACCTATGCGTAATTAACGGCTTTGTGAATCTTTTAACACTTTATGTACTTTGTAAAATATAAAATATCATCATCTGCCTAGCCTTTTCCCAACTATGTTGGGGTCGGCTTCCAGTCTAACCGGATTACCGGATGCAGCTGAGTACCAGTATTTTACATGGAGCGACTGCCTATCTGACCTCCACAACCCAGTAACTAGGCAATACCTACGATACCCCTAGGTAAGACTGGTTGTCAGACTTTCAAGCTTCTGACGACTCGTAACGACTGTCAAAGATACACGTACGACAGCCGGGACCAACAGCTTAACGTGCTTTCCGAGGCACGGAATATTGTCAGTAATGTCTAAGATAAACTTTAGAAAGTACATATGAATTGAAAAACTCACATTGGTACTTGCCCGCATTCGAACCCACAACCCCATGCATGAGAGGCGGGCGCCTTATCCGCTAGGCCATCACGACATTTAAAATATAAAAATATAATTAAAGTAAATGAAATGAAAATGCGAACATTATATCTATAGGACTCTAATAGATCTATAGGTAGGTATGCCAACAATTCAACAACTAGATTCAGTATTATTATTTTTTTCTGTGTAATAACATTCAAAAATGCATTTTAATGGTCAAATTAAAATACATAAATGATTTGACTTTGAACAAAATAAACTAAAATAGTTAGGTAGATAAATAAGTTAAGGTAAAAGGTTATTTATTAATGTGGTAAAAAGGATTGTAGGAAGTCAATGACCTATGTACGCACAAAATGGCGTGATAATTATTATTTTATGCATAATGTTGGAAGTTGGAACTTAACCTCTCGAATGTCTTATGTTACACAGTTCGACATAAGCCATTGTCTTACTATTGTGTTACTAATTAGACATTCAACGGGTTAAGTAGGTACAGGCTTAGTTTTTATAAACATCGTAAAAACTTCGATAAATCATAAAAATGAAACACAAATCTGTTGCATAATTCATAATTTTAATAGTAGGTAGGTACCCACTTATTACGTAAACACAATTAACAGAAAAATATAAAACAATTTTAAGGGTCTAATTATATTGCTTGTGGTGCTATAAAAATAGTTGGTAGGTGAAATAATAAATTACAATATTATTAAAATAAGAAAAAATCTTCATCTCGTGATTAAAAGCTGATTATTAATTTGTAACAAACAGAAAAGAAATTAATCAGCAAAATCGGTTGAATAATCTGCTTCAAAATTGAGTTGCAAGATGCCAACCGAACAAACATACATACATTGCAAGTTAAATAAAAGCTTGTAAAATGGATAATTTTACAAAGCACTCAATTTAGAACATCAAAAGTGGATTACTGGGGAATGTTACAAAGTTCCATGAAGTTCTGCTAGCTAGATCATCGTTAGATACTGGTCGAACTGATAGAATTCTCAAAATAGAGTTTCTGAATATTTAGAATTTACGTAGGTGTAAGTGTAGGTGGTGTTTTCAGGGTGCCGAAGGGCGCCATCGGAACCCTATTACTAAGCCTCCGCTGTCCGTCCGTATGTATGTCAGCAGGGCAACAGAAGGAACAGGGTGGTTTTTTAGTCAGTAAAAGTCTGACAGTCCCTTCCGCCCCACCCAGGGCAAAAGGAGTCATTTGATGATTTTTACCACCTAAAAAAAAGCACTTCAGCTGCAGGCTGTATTCAACCGTAATAGGTAGAGAGTTCAAATTGTCACAGATTGTGTATTAATATGGCCACTTTAAAAAATTATAATAAGGAGGTCGCCATACAAGGAACGCGTCCATTTATATCTAGTGTTAATATTGTACAGTGATGCAGAACCCTCGGTGTACGAGTTCGACTCGCACTTGGTCGTTTTTTTTTGTAAATAAAAAGCTATCAAATAGAATTTTTATTTTTAACAATACCTCTATTTTCCCTAAATACTGACTTGTGTCGGAAAACCACGAAGCGTTAAAGTACTTCCAGCCTACGGTAAAAATTTTAGCTTTTATATTTTTTCTGGCCTTACCCCATCTCATTTACATATTATTATTCGAAACATTCTAATCTTTATCTAAATATCTCAGTCGACATGGCTGCCAGGCTAATCTTACGACATTTTAATTAACCATAAGTAATATTAAAACAAAAGCGGTCTCAATATTTTTCTCCCCCCAGATTAACATCTACTGCATATTTATGAAGAACAAACGTTTCTGTTGGCTATTATATTGAATATTTTCTGGTAATTATACTTTTAAAAATACCTTGCCTGAATGTTTAATGTAATATTTTACGCAACTATGAATACTGAAAAAATTGAATTCAAAAATCGAAGAACCCGACAAATAATAACCGAAAAGATAAAAATCGGCCAAGTGCGTGTCGGACCACGCACAGTGTAGGGTTCCGTAGTAGCCCGTAGTAGCAAGCAACTACTTACTTCATCGATTAATGCTAAGGATTTTGTATTTGGTACAAAATTATCCAACACCTAAGTTCAACGACTATTACTGCTAAACTAATAATTGTAACGTAAACAAGACCCGCGTGAGTCTCTGTATGTGACACTAAAAGCGGTGCAATAAGAGCCAATTTTCAAGCAAGCGTATTGGAAAGCATTATAAAATATCTGTTTACTAAACAACACGCTTGTGGATAATCCCCGAAGAATTAGACAGACTTTTACCCAATAGTACTCCCACATTTCGCCAGTTATGTTTAGGTCCCATGTAATAGGGGGCGAGCCTGTTGCCATTAAGCGGGCACAAATCCAGACTCCGAGGCTGCTATAGCGTAATTCCTGATGGTAAAACCCAATAACACTTTGCCCGACCTGAGAATTAAACCCAAGACCTCATGCTCAGCAGTCGCGAATTGCGACCACTAGACCAACGGGGCAGTCAAATACATAGTTATAGTTAAATCTGTTTATTACGGTCTTCATTTTTACTTTCGCAAGCATTTCATTTATCTTATTAGTAGTAAATGATTAATTTTATTTAATTATATTTTATTATTTATTTAAGAAAATTAATCATTTACTACAATCAATCGAAATCAATCATTAGCCGAATGAGAAATATAAAATAAAATGCGTACCATCATTTTATTTTATATAAGATAAAATGCGTACCATCATTTTATTTTATATAAGATAAAATGCGTACCATCATTTTATTTTATATAAAATAAAATGCGTACCATCATTTTATTTTATATTTCTCATTCGGCTAATGGAAGTTCTCTTGTGATATTAATAGTATATTTTATTTGTTTGTTTCTTTCAAATAATGTCTTCGGGCCGGAAATGTGCATTAGGTTAGAAATGAGCTTTATCCTTTGTCTTTAGTTCCGAGAAAGTTGTTTTTACTTTGAGTAATAAAATAATTTAAGAAGAAGAGATTGTTTATGAAGCAAAATCTACAAGCTTTTATTGTGACGGTGACGCTTTCCAACTTCCTGATTCTATTTTATCTTATTCAGAAACTTACAGATAATAAAAAGATTATACCTAACCAATTAAAAGTTTACATTTAAAATGTGTTACAAAATTAACTGTCGTCAATTTTGTAAGACATTTATAAGTCGTATACCTAGTAGTATAGTATAAGTCGAAATTTTTACCGAATATAATGCTTTTAGAATATTTTTGTTGAAACATTAATAATACCAGCCTATTATTGGCCTCTTCTTATGCAGGGACGGTGCGAATATTGATTAAAACGCTTGTTGAAGGCGGGTTGGCGATTTCAGACTTATATTAAATATAATTTTATAAATAAATATAAAATATTAATATAAATTTTATTAACTAGCTTATGAATGCGACTTTGCTCGCGGGTGTAGGCATCGATTAAGGGGGCACTATTTCTTTTGCGCGAACCCTAATTCTTTTTATAAAAGCCTAAAAGTAGCCTAAGTTACTCCTTATAACATCAGCTACTCGTATCTGCCAGTAGAAGTTCCGTCCAGATCGGTCCAGCCGTTTCGAAGATTGGCCAAAACAAAGAGGCAGACAGACAAAAATGTTAAAAATGGATATTTTTGTGTAAATAAGTATCGTGTAAACGTTCATAATTAAATTATTGTGACATTAGAAACAAACATTTCAATTTTATTTTATTTGTATAGATAAGTCCACACAATGTTTTCCTTTAACGATACAAAATATAACACACAATATATACTTACCTACATTTAATAATATAAAAATATTATTCCATTATAATATAAAAGCGTGTCCTTATTCCACTTGCTTGGGTAAATAAGTGTCGTAACATTCTGAAATGTCACAGCTCAAAATTAGCAATTACAAATCTAAAGAATTCAAGATGGTATTACTAAATCTTAAAATATCACACGAAACGAAACGTAGACTTATTGTTTCAAATTAGACATGTTTACGATTACATTCCTAATTGTAATGGAAGGTTGGTGAATGGTGTGAATATAATTGAGAAGTAAATATTTATTCGGGTAGCAATTAGTTAATTGCTCTGTTGTTTACTAATTGATATTGTCATTAGTCATAGGTACACTAGGTATTGTATATAATTATATTATAATACCTACAAACAAATTATAATGGCTCTTTAATTGACTGCTAAGGTGGTCGTGAATGCTGAACCAAGGTTCAACCAAACCAGCTTGCTTGATCTAGGAATTCTGGTACCACCACCAGAATAACACCACGAGCAAGTGAAGCTGTATGGCTATACCTATAAATGACTCATAAAAGGGAAGAGGTTTTCAGTTCGACCAGTATGTTTTTTTTCAATGACACAAAATCTCAGTTACAATTTTCTTTGGACTCGTCTGGATAAATCTATGGTTAATTATAATAGGCTTACCCAATCTACATAATAGATTTAACATAACTGGCAAAAAAAAGTGTCCTCGAAGGGTAAAGGTTGTATGTTGTATTTTAATTTTATCAACCGACTTCAAAAAGAAGGAGGTTCTCAATTCGGCGCGTATGTTTTTTTTTTTTTGTATGTATGTTACCTGATTTCTCAGCCAATTATGAATAGATTTGGATGATTCTTTTTTTGTTTGAAAGAGTATTCTTCCGAATAGGTCCCATAGAAATATTGTCATGATCTGATGATGAACTTCGGAGATATGGAACGGAACTCCTTATAGAATCACAGCATAACTGTCGTAACAAGTAAAATTGCTTAATTGCTTTGTTTATACGTGTAGTCGATGACTGACTGAAGGAAGAGAGGGAGGGGGTAAGTCAACCAAGCCTACTTTCCAAAATTAAATATATCGTGTAAGGTATTGTTTGAAAGGGCTTTTTGTAAGGATTTCAAACATTAACACACAAGCACTAAAAAGTGAAAAATAAAAAGCTTTTTTACAAAAAAATAAAACCGCCTTCAAAAACTACAAAATAAAAAAAACTTTAGTTTTGGAAGTCGGTGGCAATATCTACATAACAAAAAACAAAAACAAAGCCACCGACTTTCAAAACTAAAGTTTTTTTTTATTTTGTAGTTTTTGAAGGCGGTTTTATTTTTTTGTAAAAAAGCTTTTTTTCAAACACTCGGTTTCGAATTTAAAAATAAAAGGTGATTGGTTTTCTTTGTATTGGGCAGCGGGTTGCGTTGGATAAGAATGTAAGCACGCTATTTTAAGGTCGATATGATTAACTAAAGAAATTATTTCTTTCAATTCAAGTACAAGTTGGAGTCTCCTTCCACACATACATAAGCCCGGTACTTCGACCACTTGCATAGTGATCACAGTACCTACTTACCTCTGCCTATACTGTTGACCAATACCGGCGTGATGTTATGTTGCAAAATAATGGTAAACTTGTCTGACAAAATTGGCAAATAATTTGTCAAGGCTATAAGTAAGTAATATTAAAATAATTATGAAACATAATGTAGTTACTTAAACTTAAGAAAGTAATTGCAGAAGTTTTAGTCTACCTTGAAGAGATACTGATTCAATAAATACTGCTATCTATGTATCTTTGAGTAGGTATTAAAATCGTTTTCCAATTTAGAATCATTGGCAGTGGTGTATTATCTATAACAGAGTCAATTTTAGTTACGGCGTCTACTAACCAATCTATTTTGCCTCTGTTTCTCACGATTTCCTCTACCACCATTAGCCTGGAGCCCTTTATACACTTGACGAGCTTGAGAAACTGCCAATTATAAGCGTAACTTGAAATAGGTAGGCTGTATCTTAATGATTTTCTTTAGTTCCGTTACTAAACCATTAAACTTATATTAAACTAATCATCAATTCGAATACTTCGTAGTCTATAAATTACTTATAAATACAAATGACTAGGATATAACATGTTCCGAGAAATTTCCAATAAATGGCGTGGTCAATGACGCAGTTATGACGGAAATATACTTTAACTTGACTCTTGTAACCTGACATGCATGTACTAAGTGCATTAAATTAAGAAAACATGCAATTATGATGCAGAATGAGTAAGATGTGAAGGAAAAGGAAACGTAAATAAAATATTTCATAAACATTACGCAAGCAGACATATTGTATCAATTGAAAAACCTATGGAAATATATAAGCGTTGTATACTCCTTCCCGACAATAGGTAAGAGGATACTCAATTCTAAGATGATGACTTCTTTATTTTAGGATAACAATAACAATTGATTGCAGTGTTACAGTGGCTTCTGCAAACAGTTCATTCATGAGTAGCTCACAATAGCAGCTTAAACAATACGAACGTCATATCTGCTCATTCTTTCGATTTGCGCAAAATGAAACTTTTATGCAAACAAAAAAGATGACATCAATTTCCTTACACACAAAGTTTATAACCATATTTTTGTCATGAAACATAAGTTTAATTAAGAAAACACTGATTTAGCGATCCGTTCTTTGATTTCTGCGCACTAAAAATACAGATAACATGCTTCAAAAAGCGCACTATCCAGTATCCATCTCTGTTTCTGCCCACTGAAAACTTCTTGGAATTGAGGTGCAACCTCAATGCAATTGTTAAATTATGTCAGGGACTCATGGGCAAACTTGATTCAGAACTACTGTTTAATCGAACAATAGCCTAGTAGCCGTTCCCAACTTTGTAGTATACATTGTTAGAACTCATTACTATAGCATTGACGGTCGACTCAAAACTTGAATAATTAATATCTCGAAAATATACAACTATTTAATACATTTACACTTCATATCAGAAGAAAAGCAAAAAAAAAATTATGTAAAGAATACAGAATTCAAAGTATTAAACTTTATACAAACGGACGATGCTGTAAATTTTGAAAGTCTTTTTGCTGCTTGTAATATATATTCACGTAATGGAAGGAATATATTCCCCGAAAGCCCTTGTTTACCGGAACGGACATTACACACAGATGACTCAGAATTGAAATTTGTTTTATTTACATTATTTAAGCTGCTATCACCAACTTTTAAAAATATAGGTACCACTGTTATTTCCAATGATGTTGAAGAGGTTACACCATTATCATCGTCATCATCTAGGTCTGTGTATTCGTCTATGCCAATATCAGGTTTATGGTTGGCAACATTCAACTGTAGTCTGATTACATCTAACTGTGGGAAGATTATAACCTAAAATAATCTAAAAGTAAACTAAGACTCGCAATTATTGGTTACTATTTATTTACACATACTATATTATTATTTATTTTTATTCCGATGCTAATTATCAGTCATATACCCGTTTAGCCAGATTCACACCTGTAATTAATATTTTTGCATAATATCACAGTATAAGGAGGCAGCTTTATATCTCTTGGAATATTCTTGAAAAGCACAGTTGATGTACTTTTATCTACATTGACCAGAGTTTTGTTGAATAAAACAACATTTATTTATTTAAAACTTTTATTTATTTAGTAATTACTTATAAAATATTCAAGACATACAAACATTGTATCTTCCTTTAATCTTGTTTTGCGTTCCTAGATAGTATTTTATGATAAATAATCTTTTAACCTAATTAAAAGATTATCTAAGAAGCTAGCTGGTGCAGCGACATAGCTTTGGTGTCTGGGATAATCCACGTACCACAAAATGCTCATACCATGTGAGCAAGAGTCCACATTCATGTCCCCAAAAGGCAATGGCGATAACAACAACAAGAGCAGAGTTTCTGTGAAAACTGTCCACCACCCTGCCTGCAAATAGCATGGCACGCATACTTTATTGTTAAAGATTAACTGAAACAATATACAAGTAAAAAGTTGTCAAAAACACAAAACACAAAATAATATAGATAGGTATAAGTACAATATTTATTAATTTCATAACCAACCTGTCGGGGTGTTTGACCATATCTTTTGGTCAATAAAAAATTGTTAAAAATACTGCTTGATAAAACTTAAACCATTTTTATTGCTGTTGTAAAATAATTAATCTTAATTTGACATCTTTGTTAAATATAGTTTCCATGGTTACGGTATGACATTACACTTGACTTTCTTTTTAGGTTTTTTCTCGACATTAAACACGGGGTCTTATAAATTCAGATATTATTATAATGTTTTCTATTCGGATTACCATTTCAGTCATGTCAGAACGAAGAAACTGATTTTCAACTACTCCCTTCTCAAAATAGATTGCCACATGCAGCACAGACATTACAATGGTCGAGTTGTTAGTTGTTGTAGGGTTTCTTGTTCAGAAATTCAACAAATTAGTTCACATATATACTCACATCGCGCGGGTATATCTCTGAACTCTTTTAACAATTTGATGACTTTTTTCGGACAAGCGATGTCTTCTGTATAATTTACAATAACGCACCGCATTTGAACAGTTTGACAAAGTCCAAATCACTTGCAAATCGTCATCCAGTAGTAAATGCCGTAATTTAGGTTGGTGTACAGCATAATCAGTCCAAAGGTAAAGCCAAGTCGTCAAGAATTTACAAAATCGCCGAAATATTATTTGTTTTTTACAACGCTAACCGTTGAAAATAGTGTTGCCTATCGATAGTCGACTATCGCTTAACTATCGATAGTATCCATATTATCTATAGATAGTATGATACAGTTTACGGTTTTTTTATAATGATATACAAAAATAGTATCGAAAGTATTAGTTCCGATAATATCGATAGTATCGATACTATCGAAGTCCAGCATATGTTTAGGAGCAATACTGTCGATAGTATCGATACACACTATCGATGTTGTAATACTATTGATAGTTTTACAAACTATCATTAGTATCGATAGTATTACTTTAAAAAATCGATATACTATTGATGATATTATCATGTTATAGTATCGATCCTATCGATACTCTCGCTTCCAATCAATAGTATTAGTTAATTTGTGATATCGATAGTATCAGTGGTTTAGCATTGTTACTAGATTTCGAGGTCATCTATCAATAGAGAAACTATCGATAGTTGGGCAACTCTAGACAAATAGTTGACAAATGTCAACAAAAATGTCGTCAGTGTCAATTTGATAATGACGTTCCGTTTCTCCGCTTCATGTAATACATTACGTATGTAGCAAAATAATGAGACTTATTTTTTTTTACGGTCTATTTACATGGTTCGTATGTTTCATCGTTATGGGTTTTCAGAATATTTAACAACTTTTTAACAAGATGTATAAGTATAAAAGAAGGAAAATCACCAAGCGAAAACGAACTACTTTTTATCTAATCATTAGCCTAGAAAGGAATGTAACTATATGTTTCGTTTAGAAACTGCACGATGATTATTTTTTGTTAATTATGAATAATTAATAACTTTTGATTCCCGTTTTGTAATAACTCAGTATTTTTTTGTACAACACTTATTTACTTGATATTATAATTGACATAAAATAGACCGTGCACAGCGCTCCGTTCATTTTGGGTCCACTCTTGCCATCCTTCTTTCTTAGTAGGCTGTTCTATTTTCGTTGGGGCTATTTCCGTCCCCTGCCAACTATCACGTTTCAGATATATAGCATTGTCGATTGTTGTTATTCAAGTTAAAAGCAAGCCATAAATAGACATTTGGCTATTTGTTGCTTGACATTCGATTCTACTTTCGATTAACAATTATTTTTTTCTAAATATTGATCGGTTGTTTTAAAATTTGTTAGTTTATAGAGCTTTGACGTAGGTATCACAATTATGCCTTTTATATGACGCACATGAATTTATAACTATGAAATTAGAGCATTACTGAATATCAGCTTTATATCTAACCCAAATTACTTTGACATTTATTCGGCCTGTATAACGAATGAAGCGTAGAATTTCTATAACATGAGTAACAAAGTTATACTTAACATACGTGTACTCCTGTTGACATTTTGAAATGGGTTGTCCAGCAACAAAATTAATTTGGTTATCTCAAGTGTATTAGATTGCTGAAATAGATTCGAAAGTTTTCGGATAGCAATTCAAAGCCCCATTACCTACTTTGTTAATTACTTAGATACACACAATATGCCCGAAATCAGAAATGAGTGAATTTCAACAGGTCCTATAAAATCTTCATTTCCGTGTTTTTTTTCATCTTAAGGTTTTTTTTAAAAAAAAAACGCTTTTATTAAAGTTTTTGATAATGTATATTATATTCTTGCTTAATGTCTAGCAGATAACTTAAAACACTAACGAGATATCAGGATTCAAAATTTCGTGCCACGGCGATGAAACATGCGTGCACGGCAATGAAACAAGCGTCCACGGCAATGAAAGAACTGTGCCATGGCAATGAAGGAATCAATCCACGGAAATTAAAAAATATTTTATTTATTGAAATAGATAGATAGAATAAAAATGACTGTTCTTATGAGGTCTTGATTCCAACACTTGTATGGGAGTAAAATTTGGGTAAGGAGATATTACAAAAAAAGAATGAGAGTACAATAAGTAAACAAAGACTGTTGAATTACACTCGCAACACTACTTAGAGACTTCAATACTACAGTCTTTCTTTTCTTATACATACTCCCATTCTTCCTTTTGTAATATCTATCCAAATCTTACTCCCATACACAATCTGTCTGGGTTTGCATTTCCCTCTCGGAGACAGGCATGATCAGATATATTTTTGGATTCCGAAGCTTTTGCGAAGTCATTGCACTTCGAGGAACACCTACTCCTGCAGCCTTCTTTATAACCGACTTCAAAAAAAGGAGGAGGTTCTCAATTCGGCCGCAATTTTTTTATTTTTTATTTATGTATGTACACCGATTACTCCGAGGTTTCTAGTCCGATTAATGTGATTCTTTTTTGTTCGATGCAGTATACTTGCCATTTGGTCCTATAAAAATTTCATCCAATTTGGTTTAGTGCTTTTTATTTTGTGAGAATTTTTCTAAATTAAATATATCGTGTGAGGTACTGTTTGAAAGGGCTTTTATTAAGAATTTCAAACATTAACACACAAGCACTAAAAAGTGAAAAATAAAAAGCTTGTTTACAAAAAAAAAACAACAGCCTTCAAAAACTACAAAATAAAAAATAACTTTAGTTTGGAAGTCGGTGGCAATACCTATATAACAAAAAACAAAACCAAAGCCTCCGACTTCCAAACTAAAGTTATTTTTTATTTTGTAGTTTTTGAAGGCGGCTGTTTCTTTTTGTAAAAAAGCTTTTTTAAGATATCCTCTTTTAATACAGGGTTGCTTCTTAATTTTTGACGTCGCTTTTATTCAGCCAATCCTTTCCTCTCCTTTCTCTCCTCTTCAGATAATTTTGGTTTAGGCATCTTGGCATCCTAAAAATAAACAATCCATTATTAAAATCAGACTGTAGTATGTGAGGGTGCTTGCGTGTGTGTCAGTGTATATACGTGTGATAGAGTACCAAATGTTACATCATTTTGTAAGGTTAACATGAAAACATCTTTTTGTAGTTGACTGTACAGTAAAAAACTCATCAAGTCTAAAGAGAGACCGGAGAGTCTAGAGTTAACTTGACGAGTTTTGTACTGTCAGTAATCGGTATTACCTGTATTACAGGTGATAAAAGATGTTTTCTTTGCCTAATCATACCATGGCGATGAAAACACAAGTCACGGAAATGAAATACCTGGCCACGGCAATGAAGCTAAATTGTTTTACAAGGCATAGCAATGAAATTTTTTTCATTGCCGTGTCTTTTTCTTCATTGCCATAGCAAATTTCGGCCACGGAAACCACGGCAATGAAAGCACGGCGATGAAAATCAAGGCAAAAAATATAAATAACAAAAAATCTATTAACTATTCCAAGAAATAAACACTTCATAAATTAACATATGAGAAATGGTGTTCTATCGATTGCTTACTCATGAAGACAAACTTATTCAAATATAAGTTATACCTATCCACGGCGATGAAAGAAAAAATGTCCAGTAACATAAAAATGGAATACTTACATTTATGGCACGAAAACGCAGGCACGTGTGTACTTCCTTCCACGTCGAGCACTTAGGGGGCACTAATATGCAACGTTTAGCATACCGGGAGGGGGGACGCAAGTCGTAGGTAAAACAATATCCTTGAACATGATTAGGACACGGCGATGAACGGTAGTTCTGGGACAAATGATTTTTCATTAACCATTCGTTGTATTGTTTAAATATTTGAATAAATGTATTCCTTAACAATACTTTAACTATTCATGTATCAAATAAAACTAGTTTTTAATATAAATAACCAATAGATTTTTATCAATGAGGAATAATACACAACAAGGTGAAGTGTGGACAGACACGGCAATGAAAGATTTCGAGGTTTAATTTATTTTTTTGGAGTATCTATTAATCCAATTAATAAAATATTTAGTGCTACATATAGATTACTATTTCACCTAACCGGAAAAAAATGTGAGAACATTATAGCTATGTTTTTTAGTACCGATTTCATTGATGCCACGCAATTTTCGGTCCCGGGAAATTCACTCAAATGGTAATAATTCAATAATGTGACCTATAACGTGACCTAAAGCCTAAATAATCTCAACGGCAATTCGGGTTTGCAATACCTGGAAAATTGCGTATTATTCCATTTTTATACTTTCTTTCTTATTATTATCAAAACCCTCATAATAAATCTCTCCAAATTAGGTTTTGCCTAGTTCCCTATACAGACTTCGTAACAAGAGGTCCAATTCCAAATTTTTGTCCATTATTTCTTCAATACAATAAGTCTGGGACAAATTTTCATGATTATCTGACCGGTCTATAGAGCTTTGTCGTAACAAGGCTACGCGTTGTGAGCGGCGGTCACATAAAGAGCGACCTTGGATGCTGGAGCAATGAGCAAACCGCTTTATAGCTGACCTGATACCTAATGGAAGAATCGTGAATTTCGATGGAGCAATAATGTTTACTTTCGACGCGGTTAAGGGCACCTCATAATGGACATGGCGCTCTATTGTTTAGAGAATTTTCGGTCTCACGTTGTAATGAAAATGGATGCTCGTAGGTGGTAAATTATGTAGGAATATTAAGATCAGAAATAGCGGGTATTGTTGTGATTACCGCCTACGGTGTCTATGAAAATAGATTGTTTTTATGGAAAGATTATCAAGCTTCAACCAATTTGTCGAAAAGAGAAAACATTTTCATTATAGCGTTCACATTAATGTTTCAAATAGGTGTACACGTTAAATCTAGCCTAACTGCAGTTAATTTACCACAATGCGGCTTATGCAAATCTACCAACATTACGCGTTTAAAGTTGGCAGGAGCAACTCGGTTTTTTTTACACGAAGGTAGTGAATTATCTGCTGGCAACCACTACCGATCTGTTTATCAGATTAAAAAGGTTATGTGAGCAAACTAGTTTTGTGGAGTACGTGAGCCAAATACTAAAGCTAAAGCCGTGAGGTTTCCAGCTATTGCGAATGCATTCGATATAAAAATGAAATATTATGTCATAAAATCTGATAACTTTGTTCTTATGGTAACAGAACTGTGTGATCTTGGTAGAAAAGGCTGCCTTAACTGCCCATGGGCGTAGTAAAATGTGACTGTGTGATGAATGAAGAGCACTTCTTTTTACTCTCTTGAAAAAAAAAATACACACACTGCTATTACCAATCCATCAGCAAATGGATGAATATGGTTAAGACTTCTGTAATCGCAGCACTTAGCGGTATTGTGAATGTTGAGATTTTCGTCGAAAGTATTATAATTCTGAAGTACGTACGTAGGTATATCAAAATATGGAATTTGTAATTTTACACACACTTATCAGAAATTCATTCACGTTCCCAAGTTTTGAACGATTAGATTAAATTACTAGTAGCACTCATGTTCGTCATATCTTTATTGTAACCTGTCGACATTAATCTTTTTCAAGCGCTTTCTACTTAACTCAAGGAGCTTAGAGATAAAGACGAAGTTCATTGAGACCTAGCCTAACTTTATTGAAATTGAAAAAGTCTTTGTCGACGCTAATGATCTTTTTGCACTAAGATTCGATTTTTTTCTTTCTTTATTAGGCATCAACGTTGATAAAGTACTTATTGGCAGGCGTAATGTTCTTTTTGAAACGAATTTTAATAATGGAACCGACTAAATCACAAATGTAACTGTAGTTGTTAGAGACGTGACACATCATCCCCCATATAAAAAATATTCTTGGCTAAACTTCACACGATATTCGTCGATTTCACAGTACCTTAGTATCGCGAGGTGTATCAAATCGCAGTGTTTTAGCCGACGCCTTCGGGCTGGCTACATTTCAGGTCTGCGTGGGCATGCTCTAACGACCGTCAAATGAGGCGCATGCACTTGCATAAGTGATGCGCTGCTTACGTAATCACTACGTTGTAGTGATGGACTTACGTTGGCTGCGATTGTTTGATTTCTATGAACAGCATTATGACCTTCTGTTAGTTATTTTCTACCGGCATTGTTTTAGTAATTATGAGGAAGAAATTGATTAGGTAGTACATAGTACTGTATACTATCTGATAAGATTCCTTCCTTATTATAAGTTTTTTACTTCAACATGCTTCATGTTTCACGTAAATTATTACGTGCCTAACATGATAGAACCATTACTCTAGTATTATACCATGGTATTGCACACAAACTGATAAAGATTGCATTTTCACTTTTTACATGCTTATTAGAAGGTCACACATTCTCGTTTCAATTAATCTTATCGCTGCTGCAGTTAGCTAACATAGATAACGGCGACGCATATGCTTTATGCGTAAGTAGTTAAATTTTCTATCGATAAAATTACAGCTCAGCACTATGCAAACGTGATCTTCGCTATGCAGAATCGCACATCCCTAGCCGATTCCCCTGGTCCAATCAGTCACGTCTATTCGTACGTACTTTAGGTTTCGCTTACAAAATATTCTGATACGGAATATTCACATGATGTTTATGGTCGTAAAACACGCCTAATGGTAATTGGTGTTTGAAGATATGTACGCCGCAGTTTGGCTACTAATTTGAATTTAGTTTGATTACATCGTTAGGGTGGCGGAATTATTTAATTGCATATTTAGGTTCGTCGCCTCGTTAAAGTCTTCAAAATTGTAGTAGTAGGTAATACTTCAGTTTCTAAAAAGGGGTTCTATTATTTATATTTAGCATTAGATCGTAATTAGACACTATTGAGTAGCAGTAACAAAACACCGTTTGTCTTTTGTTTATTCTGAGTAGGTAGGTGTAGACTTTCTTATCAATTGAACCAGAACGTTTAAGTGTTCTGTCTTGTGGACTATTGTTTTATCAATATCTTAATGAAGCTGTTGTCCCAAGTCTCGACCTCCCACATTGCTTCTTGTTTACTAAAAAACACTTTATTTTCATGTGTCACTATAGTAATTTGACCTTTTTTGTGACAAATGTATAAATTGTGTCTCCGTTGGGACGCCCCGCGGTTAGCCAAATGTTTAAAACAGAACCGCAGGACCACATGACGTGACATGAAAACGCGATTTGCGCATTGCAATTTGATTTGAGGTTACAATTATTAACTCTAGACAGATTTATTGTGTTCCGTTGGAATTTACTGATAATCAGTGTTACTCTTTCACCTTTTTTTTCTACTGATTGATATATGCTCGAGTCTTCCAGTGCGCTACATATGCGGACATGCGCTGCATGCATTAATTATATGATGTAACGAATCTACATCTATGAATTATAAAATACTGGGTTATTTATGTTGCGTCTATGTTTTTTCATGTTGGAAAGTGAAAATTGTGTTACATGAAACCTTTCGTTGCAAAAATGTGCGATTTAATTGGACCGATAACAAGTAATTAATTTTCATAGGACTAGAACCGCCTTAGCGTTTGATTAACCAATATTGTTCTCAATATTCATTCAGTGTTGAGAATCGAGTATGAAATAATTTCCATCTTTTATTTCTGCGGTTTTATTAAGTACCCCTTTTTATTGTCAAAGTAGGTAATCTGTATGATGAGATATCGTGATGGCCCAGTGTGTAAGGCGCCCGCCTTTCATGCATGAGGTTGTGAGTTCCATACCGGACAAGTACCAAGGCGCCTTTTTTTAATTCATAATTATGTACTTTCTTTGTTATCTTGCACATCACTGACAACGGTGAGGGAAGGAAACTTGGATCGTAAGGAAACTTGTACTTATAATCATTGTAATCCTTGAGCAAGCGTGGTGATCAGGCCGTTACCCTGCAATGGAATAAATTAGCTGGCTGGAAGAATAAAGAATTCAGAATTGCAAAACTTACCTGTGGCTAGATGCAATATTTATACATTTTGGGAGCTTCTATCACTCGATTGACAACATCACCCACATCCTTCCTTTATTTATAAGGTATCTGCTTCCGCCTCAAAGCTCTTGGCTTATAAGGACTAGAATAGAAATAATTAAAACAATAGTATGCTACAAAAAAAAAAATAGGCTTAAAATGCATTTCAAATCAGCAACATCAATAACCAAAAACCTAAAATAAATATTTTTCTTCAACATTTTTATTAAATAATCTATTTTTGACACCGTTTACAACACCACATCCTTCCTATATTAATAAGGTATCTGCTTCCGTCTGGAAAGTCTTTGCCTTTGGCTTCGGAAGCAAGGACCAGTGTAAGGAGCACCTGTTGGTCCTTTGTTTGAAGAGGGAGCTTCGATGTGGATCGTTGGTGCCGGATGTTCCCACGCAAACGCATCCACGCCTAAATACGATGGGACTTTTGCAACGTGCACTTTCATGGGAATTGGGAACAGGCTCAAGTACTTACAATAATTGTTAGTTTATTGTTTGAACATATGGTAAGCATAATAATAAATGTTTTATGACTATTTCCTCATATACAATGCATTAATGAAATTTTAATGTAGTAGGTAAAGTAATTTGACTTTCCTTAAACGCAGTTGTTTCCAATTCTACATTTTCAAACTGACAAAGTTGTTAACAAAATAATCAGGCATCAAATATTTGCTTATATTTATTTATATTTAACTTTCTATCATTACATTAATCTTGTGCTGTACCATTTTTCTACAAGTTGAATGTCGCATTGGCACAATAGAAAATCGCACTAGAAACGTTTGAAAAGTTTTTGTTGTCTTCTCCGGCTGCTACATTCACCTGTCTTGTCTCCATTGCACCAAGTGTGAAGTTTGGATTCTCTACTTGTCCTTGTCTACAATATAGCAATTATGCAGCGAAGAAAGAGACGAGAATTCTTCATCGCGCCTTTGTCAGTAGAAGCATGTGGCACGCGCCGCTCCATTCGGTTTCCGAACGTAAACCGGTGTGGACGTTGTGTTTGTCTTGAATATTTAAATAATCGCGCTACGATCGTGTTTTGACAACTCCGAAATTCGAAACTTCTAATATTTTGGAATAGTGTTTGGATTTATTGAATCTGTTATTGGACGTGATAAAAAAGTTTGGACTGTGTATCAAGTGTAAAAAAAGTTTTAGAACTGCATCTTGAGGAATTTGTGAATGAATTTACTAGACTGCGACAGTGTTGACGTTTTCGTGGATATCCAGCAGCGAAATACGTCTAACCTACATCCAGGGCGACGAAGAAGCATCCAAAGTGAAAGTTAAAGCCTACTGTTTTCGTGCATGACTGCTGTATTTGGACTCTCAAAGCCATTTAGGGACACTTTCGTTGAGCAGAAGAACGTTTAAGAGTTTTCTTTTATAGCTAAAGAAATAATTGAAAAACTTCCGGGCGCTTATGGGAAAGATCGCAGCTGGGTGACCCGAAAACTGTAATAAAAATAAACGATTTACTGGAAGATTTATATCGTCTTTGAAGTACGATATCTTAGGATGATTAATTGTGAGTGTCTTGTGAGGATGCGTTTTGGGAAACCTGAATAGAGAGCTGGCGGCGATTTATTTTTCTAGCTTTATGAGGGAAAGAAGGTCGTTGCCGATAAGTAGCGAAGTGGCGCTTAAGAGTGATAAGGATGGAACTGGGAAGTTGGTGGTGAACTCAGTGTTGTGCGGTGTGGTAGATGAACTGTCTAACGGAAGGACTGGCAGGCGCGGCTCTTGGGTTCGTCACGCCGTCATGGGGGTGCTCCGGTGGAAGGACCTGACAGGGGTCAGGACCGCCACACCTACTGAACAAAAAGAGGTGAATATACATTACAAAATAAGTACACATAAGTAGTTAAGACAATCACGCATTACGTCATTGGTGATGCTATCTTGACTTGCATGAATAGGCTCATATTTTGTAAATTATAGTTACATTATTGTGTTCACCTGTAATCAAATAGTGAATTATTCGATTGGAGGGATTCGATAACGACTATATCTATGGCTTTTGTGTTATTTTTAGTTTAGATTTTAGTTGTAATTCATGAAGAAATCACTTCAATCAGTGATTCATAGGTAATTGGCCCCTTGTTGCGTTTGATAACTTTACATAGAGTTACTTTGATTATGCTGTGTATGATAACGAAGGTTTTCTTGTGTTTGTTGCTAGATAGTTAACTATAAGGAGGTACTTAGGTATCGTGTTACTCAGTTACTGGGTGGGGGTTGGTTAGGCTGTAGCTTCACACATATAAAGTACTGATACTCGGCTGCATCCGGTTGGACTGGAAGCCGACACCAGCACCGTTGGGCAAAGGCTAGGGTAGACGATGAGGTAGGCACTTAGTAGGCAATAAAAATTGGTTAAATATTGCATTGTTTTATATCCTTTTTTGTTTATTATTGTGGTACTTATCTAAGAACTTTGATACGTAACTCAAAAAATCGTAATAGAAAATACCTACATTAGTTTGAATTACCGAGTATAGGTAATTTTAGTCATTTGACGGCAAATGGACTTATCACAAACCCAGATAAGAGTATCTGTTTCCTTTCTACAAAATTTCATCGAGTCTTATATATAAAAGTGACTTATTGACTAAAATATGTCTAGACCAAGTGTTTGGAAGAAATCTTTTTGAAGGAAGACGCTAAACATTTTAACGAATCATTTTCAAAATTGGGTATTAAAATTGTACATAAGTGGCTAGGTTTTAAATGACCCCATTTATAAAACAAGTGACTAATCAGGTCACACTATACACGGTGTATTCCCATATTGCAATATATTTTCCGCTGACAGCTGGTGACGTTATTTTTTACAAGATTATAAACATTACTAACACTGAATTAACTAGTTAGGCAAGTTGTCTTATGAATCACGCACACGTTATGTAAACAGGTGACGAATAGTGAAAATACATATTGGTCTGGGTCATGTCCGAAAAATCTTGTCAAATTATCGGCTTTGTTAAAAGTGTCCATTTTGTATTTTGTGTCATCAATTCTGGCTAACGGTTGTCTCGTTGCGCAACCCATATGAACTTACTAGGTCAACGTTTTAGCAGATTTTGAATGTCGTAGGTATTCGATAGAATAATTAATGTGTTTTTTGCGGTATTGAAATTCTTTTGCGGCCTTTGTATTTATTTGTATTGTTTTTATATTTGTTACTTTTTTCACCTTGTAGATACACCTTGTATACTAATATTTAGAGAAAATATACTTTAATTTCTTAGAAAACGCACTCCGTAGATAGGTATAATGTAATACACATTTTCCAATCAATGCTTATAATTAATTAATATTGTCACCTATAATAGCAAATATCTACAGAATGATATTATTATTATATGTAGGTAGTCTGGCAGACCTACAGGGTAAATCCTCCAATCCAATTTTATTTTGTAACATGGTTTCCTCATTTGATGATACACAATGTCCTTAACGTTAATTTTAGTATTTATATACTTAATGATTTATTGTTTTGAAACAATTTACGACAAATTATTGCACCTTGCAATGAGCTTAGATAAAACCTTTTCATTATTTATTTAAAAACGTTGCCCCACTCTAGTAACTTCACCTATATCGTGGGTGCGCTTAAAAACATAAACTCACATATACCTACAACAATAACAACTACCTGAAGGCCATACAAATATTTGTTCAGTGTGGGAATCGAACCATCGACACATAGCGCAGCAACCAATCTTTCAGCCACTGCGCTCACCGTGCCATCACATAATCATGACTATTACTTTTTATTATTTTTGTTATCATGATTTGTTTATCATCAAAGCGATAGTTTTGCCTAAAAAGGAAACACATACCTACCGAAACGATAACAATATTTTTTTCTATATCCAAAAATAGCAAAACTATTTTACGGTTAACTTCAAATAGTATTATCTTCTATTCTACTGCGGCTAATCCCAACAGACTGGACGCTAACTTAACCCTGCAAATAGAAGTATTTATTATTAAAGCACGTATGGTCTGTTATGGGATCTGTAGCCCACGGCCCACATTGCACCGTTCGCCAGGTAGGGGTACTTCATTTTCCCTGATGTCGGCTCAAACAGGGTTTCCTAATGAAAAATTACAGCCTTCCTTGAGACTTAATAAGCGAATGGGCCGCGGGAAGATTTATTGAGCGGAACAACCACTTTGGTTGTAACAATTTGCTTTTTTGGGAAATTGTGTTACATTTGGGAGTTAATCGACGGGAAATTAAGGTTTTAATTTGACTTGATTGGAGGGACTTCGTCGCTACAATGCTTGAATTTGACGTCATTTGTTTTGATTTTAGAAACGGAGAAAATATTTATTTTATCAACTACCATATTAATATACCCCACGGTTTGACCTGCTTGAACTGCTTAAAGATACGTCTTGGTTACTGTGTGGGCGTGTGGATATACTTATAAACATACCTTCCTCAATAAAAGGGGGTTCTTCGGAAAAGGATTTTTTCAAATCGGACTAGTAGTTCCTGCAGTTCCTGTAGTTCCTGTAGCGTGTTCAAACAAACAAACCAACTCTTCGGCTTTATTATAGTAGGTAATATATAAATAGATGAGTAGAAAAATATTGTCAAAACTATCATCATTATAGAGTACCAAGACGAACTTATCTAAATCCTTTGCAATTTAAATAAAGACACCAAATGTTTTTCGCTTACACATCGCAAACTAATGAGAAAGTCAAACATTACTCAAAAAATTCAAACAAAATGATAGTCGAAGCGCTAATCGTGACCAAACTGATGACTTCTTATCGTTTCCTATTCTCAGAAATTTTAATATAGACCTAATCACTAATAGAGATAGTGTGCAGATTGTAAAACTTCATTTGTTTATATTATACGCCTTCCACATCATTGACTAGCCTTGAGTATGCAAGTCAAATACTGGATTCCCAGTACCCATTGAGAATTGCGGAATCAATGGTGCCGATGTATGTGTTATTTATCTCACTATGTATATGTATAGGTCACGGATTAAGTTCTACATATACATATGCAGCCGAGAATCTTCGATGCTTCGACGAATGAAGCGCTAAAAAAGAAATATTCACACATATACGGAATAGAATTTCCTTGGAAATGCTGAATATTGTTAAGATTTGATTCAAGAAATCTTCGTTGATTTGTGTAGGAGAAATTCAAAATAAATGTAGAATATCAAATTTTCCGACGAATTTATAAAATAATGGCTTTATTATGTGCTGAAATAAATAAATAATCCAAAAACATTTTTGCACGAAACCACTCTAGAAACAATTTGTCTGACCCATTTCTGTAATAATACATGACAACATGACATACATACCTTCTAAATATTATGTAGATCTTGAATGACCAAAGTCTCATGACATCACGGCATTTGCTGAAAGAGGACGTAAGAAAAATCGTGCTGACTATATCGTATATCCTGTCTATGTATGTGTCCTCAGTCCTCACTCCAATTACTCCTACTGAGAAACTGAGGATATTACCAGGGTCATCACGTACGTGTAGTGATAAAAAAGATTGTAATTAAAGAAATACATACATAAATGCCGCGTGCAATTAATATGTATTGCCCATTTGTGTACGTGTGGTGTGTGTTGACTTAGAAATAGAGTATCTGTGGAATAATTTACTTTATGTTAAGTGTTTTCCTAATTTGAAAACACGGCATACTTTTGTTTGTTTTTTTTTCGTGTGGCATTTGTTTTTTGTCGCTGATTAGTAAGCCAGTCTCGTCAAAATCTGATAAACAAAAAATAAAACATAATTTCCAATCGATATTCGTCGGGACATGCATAATCAAGTGTAACGATGTCTGATAACAAATGAGTGTCGCTTCTGTATCAACAAGATAACTTTCTTGTTAGATAAAGTCATCACTTTCTATAACAATGCGATTGTGTCATAGATAATTTAATATTTCCGTTGATGAATGGAATATCAATACAAGTATTGTTGCAGATATATTTGCCTTTGCTTACTTTTTTGCACGTGCACCATTTCCTTGTGACAGATGTCTATTGTGACTTAAAATTTTTGAAGGAGCCGAAGAATGAACTATTTTTTCTTTCTGATTATTTAATAGCTTAGAAATGAAAAAAAAAATATAGCGTCCTAAAAATGCAATATTTAAAGGACGATTTATTTTATTTTTTTAGATTCATTCTTATTTCGAGGAAATCATTTTAAGGGAATATAGTGTGGTCTATTTAAAACCAATGGAATATAGCCTCAGTGATAGTCCATCAAATTCCAGAATAGCGGTTTACCAAAAAATACCCGTATTTCATTATTAAGCCAACATTTTCTCTTACAGGCAACTATTAAACCTCTTCCATTTTGCTCGAACAATATTTCATGTTGCCTAGTTTCCCTAAACCCGTCAACTCTCAAGTCATTACCATAGATGTGACGAGCCTCGACTGACACATTCGAGATGAAATTATATTATCACAAGCTGAGATTTCCTTTACGAAATCCTTGGGCACACACCAAGATTTGCTTGCATAATACAAAGTGTCTCCTTGTATTAGTAGCCTGACGTTTATGGTGTATTTATCTCAGAAACACCATGATATTTACTTTAGTGAAGGGAACGCTAGTGTAATTTTTGCCTAGTGCTTGGTAAATATTTTGTGTGCGTTCAATTGTTTCCGTGGATATAAAATCGTATGATATTTATGCAGTTGGCGCCCGATTTGCTTTTGTTTTCTATTCTGATTAAGTCTATTAGTATATTGTGTGCACATGATGATACTTGGGTAATTATTATCGTCGTACGTCTTCTATCTTATCTAATTCACAATTTTTACTTATTTCTTTAAATTTTATTACAATATAAATATAGTTGTGGGTTTACTAATGGGTAGGTACACCTCTGCCTAACCCTTCGGGAATTACAGGCGTGATGTTATGTTATGTAAATATAGTCACGTACTTTGCTAAGTTTAAAACTTTATAAGTACATGCTCGTAAAATTAAGTACATTAATAATAATGTCGAGGCTTCTCCGATCGACTGACACCTAGTTTGGGGATCACAGTCACCGTTTTAAACAAATGTAGGTATACAAGCAACTATGAATAATAAATTTACTCTTTATTCTTTAATTCTACAAATACTTCAACATCTTAAAACGCTTTTAAAAAAATAACATTTTTAGTTTCTTTATAGAACTGCAGTCTTGTAGCATTTATTTACTTTGTGTGCGTGCCGTTTCATTCGCTTAGGAAATAGCGTAATATTACTGGTGCATGAATACAGCTGTATATTTAGAAAATTGGAGTGACAATTCCATTTGTCTGTCATTTATTATAAAGTCTAGTTTTGACTGTACAGTTTCAGTTATGACGTTATAAACTGACATAAAACTCATTTGTATTCTGATCTCATAATAAACGTGCAGAATTTTGACGTTATACTTAGCTTTAACTTTAATATAAACTAGTTAAACTGCTTCATTACGTATTACAAGTATATTGACAAATAAGTAACGACATTACCTCACAACAATATAGTTTACAACTACAACAATAAAGTCAAGTACAAGGCATTTAAGTACATTAAATTGTGATTTACCGCACGCTACTGCCAAGTCTATGAAATATACGCTTTAATAAAGAGTCATAGCGGTTAACAAAGGAAGAATATGTGAAACATTTTCTTGGTATCACTCCAGGTCAATTGTTTAAGGGTAGTCTGGCATTTTCAGTTAGCCAGCCACGCCAGCTTAATAGCCGTTTTATTATTACCCCGACACTGCATTATGACGACTGCAGTTTCAAAGTGGGTCAAATCGTGGACTTCAATTTTACAGATATGATTTAGAACATCTAGGTTTTAGTGTAACTCACGAGTGGATAACGTGAAGATTGCCGCAATTGTAAGCTTGATTGTTGACTAGAGTATACCCATGGGAGATGCTGGGTAGATCTTTTCGCTTTTCGGAAAATAGAACGATCAGGGTTGTTAGTTCCGTAAATTGGCTATGTATTTCGAAGTAGGCAAGATCATTTTCACGGCTATTGTGAAGAAACATTATAGCTATGACGTATACCTTCATTACCTACTCATACTCGAGTTCGAGCTACTTGTACTCGACCACTTATCGATACCGTCCATTTAACACTACTTACATATTGAAGGGAGCGGCGCCCGCGCATCGTTGCGTAATGTGACCAAACCCTTAGTTGGCACGTTGACAACTATTCCGCGGCATTTATCCTGTGTTGTCGACCCGTCAGTAGCTTTATTCCCTCTCATTAAGTTTATAACTAGGAAGAAATTAGTTGAAAACAGAACGATTCTGTTGAACGCAGCCACGTTTAGTCGCGGCCTCTGTGCCGATTAGTTTTATATGCCGATTTCTGATGAGTTATGTTTCCTCAATAAAGTCCCCGAATATATCAGAGGCACATGCTCGTAATATTAACAAAATTACGTTAGATATTACAAAACCAAAGAAATGTTTTATCGTAAGTGTTTCTCACAATCGCATTAGCTTTCGACACAGTTCGTACGTATTTTTACGGTGCGTTAATGTAAAATTTCTTTTGACTTTGTCACGGCTCCTCCATTAATTTGGCATGCAATGTAAATAAAGAGGTCATGGAGGCATATTACTTTACTTTAAAAGACCCTCACGTACTGCACGTGTGGACAGTCATCCGTATCTGAGTTCATCCAAGGAGGTTAACGTACGGGCGTTAAATGGAATAAAAACTCTTCTGATAGCATTGACAGTAAGATGATGAATGGTTCTGAGTTGACGACGCGCTTTTACGATCTTTCGGTAGTAAATCAAGCGCGTTTCGCTGCCATCAATGTTCATTTGTTGCTTTTGTTTTGTATGTAGGTGCTCTTATTGGTTGCGGATAAGATTGAAAATCGCGTAGCGAAATAATGTGGGTTATCAGCATAAATCCAAGAGTACCTACTTATCCTCTGAATGAAAATCAAAACAGTTTACCGCAGGGCGAAAAATATTGATTGGTACTTTCTAGTTTGCCCAAAATGCTATAGGATAGTCCTATTTCCAATTGGAAAATCGACTCGTATCGAATTCTTCAAAATAATACTGCAAACATCTTACTACCATTATAAATGCGAATGTTTGGATGTTTGTTATCACGCCAGAAAGGCTGAACGGATCGGTCATAAGCTGAGGCACAGAGATAGATTATAGTCTGGAATAGCGCATAGGCTACATATATACTTTTTACACATACATACATAAACTATAACATAACACTACATGGGGGTATGCAGAAACCACAGAACGCCACCTGCTACGATCCTTACATACTCCTTTCGCCTCATCTACGTTCATACATCTCGTCATACAAGCACGCCGGTTACGAGTACTCCGCACCTGACCTTTCTGAAGAACCTCACCAATAAGGTCAGTGTAGATCTTCCTAGGGCGACCCCTCCCTGCGTTGCCACTCACCTCTGCCATATAAATACCTTTTGTTAATCGTCTTTCATTCATCCTCTCAACATGACCGAACCATCTAAGCATACCCTTTTCTATACTTTTTATCCCGGAAAATTGTACGGTTGATAATAACGGGTGATATAATATGTCACCTTTGACTAAAACAAATTGATTAAAACAAAACTAACAACGCTACGGTGTTGAGGATGTATTTGTTTCCACTTCAGAAAATAATGTGAACTTACTAACTATCCCCTAGAAACTACAAACGTAGCAAGCTATGCCAATTAATTTCACATTACACTGCATTTGAGGCACCCACCCAAATATGAACTGCTAATTGTACTTCCTTGCAATCAATCAAATTTTATTGTCTTCGTGCAATTAAAATCTGTTACGTATGAAAGTGTGTGCTAAGCCGTACTTACATAACATCACGCCTGTAATCCCCGAAGGGTTAGGCAGAGGTGTACCTACCCAATAGTACACCCACATTGCGCCAGTTATGTTAAATTCCCATGTAAAACGGGCCGAGCCTTGTCATCAACCGGGCACAAATCCAGACTCCGAGGCTGTTATGGAGAAATTCCTGATGGAAAAACCCAATAACACTTTGCCCGACCTAGGAATCGAACCCAAGACTTCATGATCAGCAGTCGCGCTTGGTGACCAGTAGACCAGCGATTCGAGGCAGTCCATACTTACACTTGATATCAAATAAATGGACCATAACGAATGTTGTACCCAGCGGTGTGGTGGATCAGTTGGATGTGATAGTCTGAAAGCATTTATTGGTCGTCACGAGTTTCGTGCTTTGTGCAGAGTGTACACTGAATCATTGAATACGGACATGTCGTGTCGGCTTAACTGTACTTGTAAGGCACCACGTGTATCCTGTTCTTTATAATGTGTCCCCTTTACATGTATTGCTTCAGATGATATACATTTGTTAATTACGTAAGATGTCTTGTTTTATGTGTTTAATAAAAGGGTTTTGTGACATCTTTGTTACAATTTCAAGCAAAAATCGTATTTATCAACGTTGATTTAAAGATTACTGAATTTATAAAAACGCAACTATGTAGTTTATTAAAACGTTTTCAAAATTATAAGTAAGAATTTACAGTACTGCTTCCGTATGTTTGTGTCCGCAAAATTCATAAAGAAGTCGATGGATTGTTTTGAATTTTTTACACTACGTTGAACAGAAAACTTTTTTTTATTACTCTTTATTCATTCGACTAAGCTATAGCGAAGCGTGGCCGCATTTAGCTAGTTCAGTAATACAATTTTAGAGCATAACATTGATAACATTAATTAATTAATTAATAAGATTATTTTCCTTGTGTTCTGAAGTTATTTTGGTTGGTTATCCAATAATTGTTTGTTTTCCGTTTTGACTCTAAATGTACCTTTAATTTGTACAGAGTAAATTAATTTTTATCATTAATCAATTTTAATTAAGTCTAGCTAAATAACAATTGAGATTTACCTGTTGAACGTCCTGCCAATTTTACACAACAATTTTTTTTACTAGGTTGGTAGGTAACATGGTATAACCGGGCACAATGATTGTTGACCATATTACTAAGTGTGTGAGAGTAAACAGTGGGTCACTGTTTATTATCCGCTACTGTACATAAAGAATCTACTTACCTGTCAATGCTTTTATAAAAAATTCAACAATAAACTTAAACAATACTTACTAAAAAAACTATATCAACAAAACTCAGGAAACGATACAAAGAGCTAACAGCAAAATGTCCAAAGTACGTTAATAGACGTTTAGACCTCTCAAAGTTTCTGCACTCTTATCGAAGATATTTCGTTGAAAGTTAAAACTAAAAGCAATACTACCTCGTACTTGAGTTTTGCCTCCTTTGTGCTGTCACAAAGCAACGCTTTCAGATGGTATTACAGAACTTTTGATGTTCCCTGATTGTTTCAAAAGTTTTGATTCCTTGAGACTCTGGTAACGTTTGCGGGCAAGCGTTCGAAGCCCGAAGGTCGTATTTTAGTTGATTATTTTAATGGGGAGAAAATTGTTTTTCAATTTGTGGTTTATTTGATTTATCAAAGCTATGTTTATGTCTATGTTTCTATTTATATAGGAAGGTTATTTAAAAATCTAGATAGGGGACTCCTCGGAAGTTAGAAGCCTCAGCGGCTTAGGTCTCCCTACAATACCTATCTAAATATTTTGTCAGTAATTTCATGTCGAACAGAAACATTTTTTCCTAAAGCATAAACAATTTTCTTTTAATCTTCATTCTTTGAGTTACAAAGCTTAAAATCTGGGATAATGTTTCCGAGCAAGAATTTAATAAAAAGAAATGCACGGCGGCCATTTTTTATCAAAATTGAGTGTGAAAACTCTTAAGTTTATAATGTTACATAAATCTCGTTAACGGTTACGTAAGTAGAAAAAGCCTTTGAGAATTTAATGGTCTCCCCAATTAAGATTTCAAAACCATTTTTCTTTTGTAATATTCTCGATAAATAACGTGCTGAACCACGTGTTGCTACACTGACGTGTAAAATAATAATAAACTTTATAGTAAAACTTTTAAGATTTATAATAATTATGATTTTAATTAAAATTATACGTACCCCCCCCCCCCCCCTATTACATGGGACTTAAAACATAACTGGCGAAATGTGGGTGTGCTAATGGGTACACCTCTGCCTAACCCTTCGGGGATTACAGGCGTGATGTTATGTGTTATACGTACCTAAGTTGTTATCATTAAAACAATGGTATAAAATATACAAGTTTTCTGAAAAGAAAAATAAATAATATCTGTTGAAAATGTTCATTCGTACATAATAAATTGAATACGTTTCACTGCTCACATACAATGCAAAATTCCAATTTGAATTATCCTTAGTCAACAATCACAGTTATTATTTACAATAAATTCCCAGTACTGCCTTTCCCATACTCTTATTCAAATACGTATATCGAAGGGGTCGTTGATTAAAAGGTCATTGTACGATAAAAATGATTAC
Organism: Hoplodrina blanda; assembly: GCA_949316365.1. Lineage (NCBI taxonomy): Eukaryota > Metazoa > Arthropoda > Insecta > Lepidoptera > Noctuidae > Hoplodrina > Hoplodrina blanda. The sequence goes on from OX438563.1 coordinate 6,875,813, forward strand.
AAAATATAACAATACTCACTCGATATCGGAACACCTATAAAGATGTATCCTGTATAATAAATTATGTAGGTCACTAGCTTTTGCCCTCGACTTCGTCCGCGTCTATGTCGGACTCCTGTTTCATCTCCTTAGTGGATGAATTTTGTGAAATCCTTTCTTAGCGTATGCCTACGTCATAATAACTATCTATTTGAAGTAGATTAGGCCAAGGATTTACTTGGCCCCCGTTTTTCATTCCTTAAGGGATAAAATTTCGGAAAATCCTTTCTTATCGGATACCTACGTCATTTAAAGAACATACCCTCTAATTTTCAGGTCTCTACAATCAGCGGTTTATGCTGTGCGTTGATCTGTTAGTCAGTCGGTCAGTCATTCAGGACAAAGCATTTTATATGTAGATAGTACTAAATATATAGTCTGAATAATTTTCCCTTTGCAGTCGTTTCATGTGCAGCGCTTTCAAATGTGAAACCCATCAGTGGTTTTTGTTATAGCCGTCTTAGTCATGCAAAACTAATTAGAGAGCTAACGTCTTACCATCACAAAGAAAAACGACGTGGGATTTAGTTTTCCAATAGTACGTTTGCTTTTTGTCATCCAATAACAATTGGGTATAGAACTGATCGTCTTTTGTCTGGAATACTCCGCGTGCCTTATTTTTGTATACTTCTATGTTTTATGTAATATTAGTTTATGCCGGCGAATTCGTCCGCGTGATTTTTGATTATCGGCGATGTTCTTTTTTTTGCGCGGAACTATTCTCAGTAGCCTAAGTAAAACCTTATATCATCTAGATCAGCCCGTGAAAGTTGTGTCAAAATTGGTTCACCCGTTTAAAGCCGGAGCCCGGAAAAAACAGACAAACAGATACACAGACAAAAACATAAAAAAATATTTTTTTCGCGTTTGTACCTTGTAATCATTTATATTTTTTTTTGTTGTAAAAAGCTGTTATTTTAACATTACACACAAACACTTTATTTTATTTATTTGTATAAGTACATACTTATAGACTATAATTGTATTGTTATGCATTATTGTTTAATCGTAAAAATAATTATCAGAAGTAGCGATTGAGTGATTATACTGTCATGCGCAATATGTATATGATTTATGAGCTATTTTAATTGGCCGTCAGAACTTAACTGTGCGTACAGTACATGACGTATTGGTAAAAATTGGACTTGTTTCGTTTTGCATTACTGCACCAATTGTCTATGATATTGTAGCAGAAAGTATCCATCTATCAAGTTTTCGAACAAATAAAGTTGATTTTCTTTTTATCATAATCTTATAGAGAATCGAGTGATCTCTTCACAATGCTCTAAGATTATTGTTTGTTCCTAATAAGATTGATTACATTTCTTTGATGGGTATTTCGAAAACTCTTTCTTTGTAAGTAATACTAATATTACAATCAATCAATCAATCAATAATTGATTTTGTAAAACGGTTGGGCTTACAGGTACTTAGCATAATGAGAAAAATATGTTTACTATGTTTTGCCAATAGATGGCGTGCAAAATTGAGGCATACAATGAGTTTATCAAATTATCACCTAAACAAATATTAATATCTATCGTATTTAATAGCATTCAATCCCTTTTGCAATAGTAAATATGTGAATTTATGTGTGTCTCTGTTGTCGTCTATTTATATTATTATTATCTGAAGGGTTCAAGAAACGTCGCCCTTCAAAATTGCTAATAATATCCAAGAAAATCAGAACATTGAACTTAGAACGTTGAGATCTGTAGATAATCTTCTACCAATATAATTTAGACTAATGCCTAATACAGCTTAAAGGATTCAATAGGTCAAAACGTCTGGTCGTTAACCGAGCATTTAAATCAAGTGTTTAAATCTTTTTCTCAAGGTCAGTGCAGTTTAAGTTTTTAAATAAAATGCTCCTGACAACACAGTTTTCATAGTGGTGTTTGAATTCAGCAAAGGTCACAGAAGCCAGGGTCAGCATTTATAGTTTGAAGTTGCTCATTATAAGTTTGACAGCTCTCTCTGTTCACTTCAAAACCTTTTGGAAAACGTCCAATTTAACAGTGTTCGGTGGTTAAACACTCTGGTCTGGCGCAGTGTTCGAAATTACTTGTATTTCGAAACAAACTTCAATTGAATGACGAGCAGTAAGTTGAATATGTGGTGCCATATTTGGAATGCGAATTCTATACATTGGTTTTATGAGTTACAATATTTTATTTACTAGATGTATGTAGATACCTATTGCTACAATTCTGTCTGTTTTACAATATTAAAAGTAGGTACGTAGGTACTACAGTTACACTAAATGTCGCGATGGTTAAAGCGCCTGCATCTCATGCATAAGGTTATGAAATAGAACAAGTCACGCAAAAAGTTACCAATTTGACTTCTATTTCTATTTCATATGTAGGTACGAGTACTTTTTAGGTTTTTCTGGGACATTACTGACAGCAGTTAAGAAAAAGTTTTTGAAGAAATCTAGACTTATAATTAATACTAGCTGTCCGCCGCGGTTACACCCGCGTCTTTGGTTATTGCTCCGCTCCCGTAGGTCGTAGCGTGATGGTATATAGCCTATAGCCTTCCTCGATAACTAATCTATCTAACACTGAAAGAATTTTTCAAATCGGACCAGTAGTTCCAGAGATTAGCGCGTTCAAACAAACAAACAAACACTGCAGCTTTATAATATTAGTATAGATGAGGCTGAAATCGCTCATCCGCCTGGAGCAAGCGCGGTGATCGATGATCATGCCTTCTCTGTATTAGAAGAGGCATATTTTTAGAAAACAGTGTGGATAATAATGGGCTGATATTATTATTACAGCTACAGCCTATTATTCAGTACATCTAAAGGACTTGTTAAGTGATGAGGGCGTTAAGCCTCCGTAATTAGCTTAGTCATTGTTCAAAATAGACAAATTATCATTATTTTCTTGTAAAGCGTAGAATCAAGAACCTGAACGATCATCATACTTATTGGAATTCAAGGTGATATCTATTAATGTAATAAGGAAGTGTCTTAGGTAATATTAGTTTTTCTAGTGTCTTTAAGAAAGACCTAAAAAGTAGCTGAATTATGCTAGCTTTGATTTGTTATTTTTGGTTTTGAAGTTTGTAAACTAATACGTCTATGGTTTGTAATTGTCAAAATGCCGTTAACAACTTTTGTTCGCTATTCGTTTGCGTAAAGTTTCTTTTCTTTTAATAAAAAAAAGCCTAGTAGTTAGGGATAATGTAGCTACCTATTAGCGGTAGAATTCTCAGAATCGAACCAGCAGTTCCGAAGATAAGCACGTTCAAACATACAAATTCTTAAGCTTTATAATATTAGATTAGATTACAGATTAAATCGACAAGTACGTTTGTGATGTATGGCGTTTATATTATTAGCATACCAAAACTTAGCAATATCTAAGTCACTTTATATTCAGCTTTTTACCCGACTGCTAAGATGGGGTACGTTTTAGCGCGTATCGTTGTTTTCTTAGGCGCCCATTACACGGTAGGTTTTGCCATGGCAAAACCATGGCACATTTCCATCAATCATGACTGATGGTAAATGATGGAATTTTATCGCCTACAATTTTCGTCATGCAAACGTCAATCATCGCATTAGACGATAGGTATTCCTTCAGTCAAAATTTCTTGCCATGGTTTTGCCATGGCAAAACCTACCGTGTAATGGGCGCCTAAGTGTGTATTCCATGTTGGATTTTTTAAATCCTTCGTAGCATTAAAACGGCTGAGTGTATTTTAATTATTGACATGTCGTGACTGCCTAGTTGATGACTATCAATACGACGTATTTTAGACGTCAATAAATAAGTAAAGTCGTGATTTTTTTTTAAATCATGTGACCATGTATTATTTCAAAACCAATTCTATTATTGAGTGCTTCGAAATTTAAAATTGTTAGTACTTAAAGTTACATGAACACATACTTTTCCAAATAAACTCAAGATCTAACTTCATTGTCTACCCTCCTAAGATCGTTGCCAGTAGAACATGCTTAGTCAGCTAATGCTAATAAAAGTGCGCCAGGGGTGTTCACTCGCTCGAAACATATAGGTACCTGTGCGGGGTAAGCCATACTTGGTTAGGAAAATACAAATGGAAACGAAATTAAACGTCAATTCTTAGAAACACGACGGCCTATTGTGTGTTCTGGAGATGTTGAGTACGTGGCTTGAATGTAAACCTTCAAAGGAAGAAAAGTTCGAACTACCAAGTGCCAACTGTTTTAGCTAGTCTTTTGTTTAGAGTCGTGGTGCTTGCAATCAAACTTTTTGGAATACAACATAGAAAAAATGACGTAGAAAAAAAAACGCATTTTGAATTTGGAACAGCTTATCTTTATTGTCGTAAGCATGCTACGTGACATAATTATAACCTCAAGAGACCTATTCAACATAATCACATTATAATTTAATATGCGTAAAGAGTGGGTGAGTCGGTCTTTCAAAAGTCAAAGTCAAAGTAATTTATTTGCCAGAAACATGATATTGAGGATGTGTTAAGCAATAAAGACTAGTTCAACATGTTCCACCAGTGATGAGTATAACAATGTTTTTAAATAGGTACCTACCAAATTAAATAATTTAAAAAAATGATAATTGGAATATATTTACATCCAGTTAGTTTATAGGTATACAGCATGCATTGACAGTCATAATTTAAATTTCTGTTGAAAGAAGGGCAAATATATCGTCTCTTGTTTTTCATACTTCTCTATCTATATATAGCATTCTTTATATAGGTACCAAATCTCTCAGAAAACCGTCTACATTTTCACTAAACAATTTAATAAAAATAAAACCTAGTGTTCACTCCCATACAATATAAAGAATAGAGAAGTGCAATACAGATTCTGATGTACTTTCGTCATGCATCTCCAAACAATACGTGGCTCCGTACAGTTCTACTTTCGCAACGGCACCATATTGTCCCATAATATTGTTATGGTAACTTTACGATGTGTTTGCTTTTTATGACGAAAGTGGGACGAGTCGAGATTACGAGTCTGCTTGCGTACAAGTGTTAGTTTTATGGTGAGAAACTTAAATGTTTCATCTTTGAGATCTTAAATTTATGTGTCGAAAACAACGTTATCTATACTAAAATGTTGTAGAGGTAAAGTTTGTTTGTTTTTGGGTTTGTAAGAGGTAATGTCTGGAAGTCCTGGTTTGATTCCAAAAGTCTGCTTTTGACAGAAAAATCCACAATTGTTGAGTACCATAGGGTATGTTTTTTGGTACTTACATAATAATATACTTACTACGCATACTAAGTTGCAGTTCCAAAATTTAGAAGTTGGTAGTGGTGGGACACCCTCGTGTCTTGGAAAGCTCGTATAACCGTTGGTCCTGTGCCTGATCCCTCCCCAGTCATGTCCGATTGCCGTGATATCGGACTATGAAGTGAGGGAAGAGGGAATACCCCTGTGCTTGTGCACAGACTTGTTCACTAGTCTCCAGTAGCCTCCATAGAGATTGGCAGTTGTGACCGAACTTTTGTCGGAAATTATTACATTACTAGCTTTCGCGGGTACGCGACTGCATCCGCATAAATGTCGATTATTACGATTGCAGATGAAGTAGCGGAATAAAAAGTAACCTTTATCCTTTCTTGAGGTTGAAATTTACCCCGTACCTTTCAGACAGACAGATTACAGACAGACAGATAAAGTTACTTCCGCATTTATAATATTAGTATGGATTTTATAAAAACAGAACCATAACAATATCGATAAACTTCAACAATTTAATTTAACATCGTCGAAGCCTTCGTAAAAACTAATAAAACTTCAGTAATACGCGTTCGTTCTTGTTTATCAGTAAATCCTTCAATTGTAACTGAGCCTAAACAAAAATTATTGTTACAGTCGTTCTACTTTTTGTTTTATCTTGGATTTATTTTACTGTTTGCTTTTTAAACTTATTTCCATATAAATAACGTAAACGTCTAACCATTTCTCTTTGTACACAATACACAAAATGGATGTAGAGAATTTTTGGATTACATTGCTTATATGTAAATGTTTATATCTCCATATTTTATATTTCAAATTTTCTTTTATGCTAACGTTGCGGAAAATTCTACTTTTAAATATATCCGTGTTGGAATAATTCTCATACTGCATTTTGTTACGACTATTTTTATACAAAGTTGATTCTCACAGGAAATCTTTCCAAGTTCCAGGAATGTCATTTGGAATTTACACAGGATAATGTTCGCTATAATTCTTATAATTTTATATTATAGAATGAGTGTCTGCTCTTTGTATAGGTATAGGTAACTATAATAGGTATTTATTTTATGTACTGCTCTTTCCATAGTAACAAATACATAAATGTGGTTTACCTGAATAACGTAGTACAGTACAGACTATAATTAGAGCTAAAATCGGCATTGTTAATGTACGTCATATTTTATATGTACCTCTATCTAGGACACCATTTTTATTCTGTACTTGTTCATTAGGTAGAATTTTAATTATTATAAGAAATCACGTTTCACCAAAAATATAATTAAATTGTATTTTTTGTTTCAGGTACGTTTCTTTTATTTGTCAATAAATTCCGAACATCCACGACTTAAAAGGTATGTCACATTGTTGTTTTTGAATATTTGAGCAATATTTTATTGATCACGATTGCTCCTACAAAGTCGGTAACCCATTTCAAGCCGACAGATACCGTCTCCCCTTATCACGAAGTACAAACATTTCCATAAAAAATTATGATCATAAAGATTGTAAAGGGGGGAAAACAAACTTATATCTCTTTTAGTTTCAATGGTTTTCTTCAATATTGTCATTGTAAAAAGTATGGAGTTTAGGGGACCGCCTCATGCAATATAAGCCAATCCTTTACTTAACTTTATTCCTTTTTTTTTATTTGATAAAATTTACCTTATAACTGGCAGCTTTCTAAATTATTTAATTATAAAATTATTGTTAATTTCTACCGTACAATTATGGTTGCTATTTCAATAGAAAGAAAGTCGATAATTGTACGGCATCTACCATCAGATGCTGTTATATTGTCGAAGAACACCAATATTCCGGTCAGTAAGACACGCGATATAACGTGCACACATAAAATCACGCAATTTCTTCAGTAGCCATATTACCGGCTACAATCTAGAAATTACTGAGCAATTTTCATGGCAACTATGCTTTATTAGTGTTGTTAAACACATACGGGTTTGATAAAAGGCTGTTAAAAAAAAAGAATAAAAAAACAATGAACAAACTGTTCTGAATGGTTGCTAAGTTCCTGTAATTTAAACTGCGTGTCTAGATAAAGACAACACTAGAAATTTCTTAGTATATTCAGTATTCTTGTGATTTATGTTTTTGCTATCTTCTTCAAAGTTGTTTTCTCCATATACAAAATTAGGACCCCCGTTTCATCCTCTTAGGCGGCGAATTTTAGAAAATCCTTTCTTAGTGGACGTCTGCTAACTATAAACTACCTCTCTGCCAAATTTCATCTTTATACGTCAATCGGTTTTCGACATTTCGTGATGAATGAGTGAGTCAATGACCTTTCGCTTTCATATATTTAGAAAATTATTGCATAATCGGTCACAATAAAATATTGGAAAAAAACTACGATTTTTTAAAATCCACAAAGTAAAACAAAAAACCTACTGGATTAACTTAACAAAAAGATATGAAATAAACAAAAAAAGTGGCCATATTCGTGCAATTATTTCCGCCGTGTACCATCGCTAGGTGAAGGTCGAAGCTATTACGCAAACTTGATGTGACTGTAGGTTTTATGTCTTATTTTAACTGATACGTGCATAAAACTGTCCCCTTTGTCTAACAAATTGGTGTGCTGAATGACTATAAGCTTTTATTTTTTTTTATGCTCCATTCTCACCTTACGTGCACTCTTTCGTTGGTCACTTAAAGAAGACCAATTTGTGCTTTAAAATAATTATACTTGACTGGCGCGACTGCTGTGCAAGAGGTGTTCGGTTCAACTCCCAGGTCGGGTAAAACGTTACTGGGGTTTTCCATCAGAAATTTCTTAGTAGTAGCCTCGGAGTCTTGATTTGAGCAAGTGGCAAATGTGGCTGTAATCTCGGTAGCCTAACCTTTCGGGGATTCCAGGCGGGATATGTTATGTTATTTTTTTTTATAACATTTGGTTTTAGTTTAAAACAATACAACATACATCAAAATTTCTTCCATATTATAGACGCTGTTTATTTTTAATAATATTCTAAACATGAATTTGAGTGTACATTAAACTGGCATAGTGAATTAGTCTGACGTGATTAATTTAATTATTGAGCAATTGTGAATTGGCTTGTTTTAGAACTAAGTACATAAATATACAAAAAATGGCTTGGAGATTTAATATGCCTCACGCATAACTCCGTTATTAAACTACTTACAAAGTGAACGACTTCAGTAACTAATAAAAAGTTTTATTTTGTGGCAATAAATAATCCGAAAGCGAAATTTTTGAAATTTTCACGAGAGTAAAACGATTTATTAATATTGAAAAGAAGAATCTTATGAACGCAGACACCATTTTCTATTTAAGTAATTCGTTTCATAATATTTAACTACAGTAGTATTTGAGAAGCAAATATTTATTATTTATACTTTAACCAACAGACAATTCATAACAACCTTACACACAAACACACAACCTCTGCGAAAGACGAAACCCAATATTTCACTTCCTAATGATATAGATTTCTGTTTGAAACATTTTGAAATCACTGCACTGATTTATTAAAGCAATAAATTCTCTTCCACGCAAATATTTAGTGGTGAACGCTGTAAAGCATATTGTTTGAGCTTTAAGTCGTTTTCGATCAATTTCGCTTTTAATTTCACTAATTAAAACGTTTCATTTTCACATGACAGCTAATTACGGAAAGGTTTTATTAAAATATTGTTTCCTGGAAAGCTTTCGATATTAATTTCTATGATGTTTCATTATTTGAGTTGGATTGTAGGACATTCTGTTTGTCAGAATTAAGATCATAAAAGTAATTGGAATGTTTGTCTGTATTTCGTTACTAGCTATAGCCGAATCTAGAAGTTAATATATTCCCACGGGAACTGTAAATTTTCCGGAATATAAAGTACCTAGCCTATGTGATTTTTCAGACTATATTTGGCAAAAAAATAACCAAACATCCAGATCCATTCAATCTTTCTGGCGTGATTGAGTAACAAACATCCATCCATCCATCCATGACATTATGAATTAAAACCTAAAAAAATGTCGTGGGATCCCACGACTTTTCCTTGGGATTCAATTCAGAATTTTATGTAGGTGGTACCTACATAAAATTCTGGAAGTCATGTTGGCGTGGACAATCCCACACCCTATTCTAGAGTAAATTGGGCAGATCGCTTACCTCACATCTTGTTTTACACGTCATCCATTGAGCACTTTGTTTTTACGAGGCAACAACATCTCGCCATTTTGCCAATATTGATATTAGGATGAAGGACAGGTAAACATCGTGTCAGCTGGATTGTAGCACTTTGAGTGAGTTGTAAAACTCGACTCAGGAAACTAGGAAACAACTATGATGCCAGACGATACAAAAATTTGGGGAAAAACATAAAATAATAAATACCAGCCTATTACTTTCCCACCGAAGGGCAAAGGGCTCTTCTTATGCAGAGAAGGCATTGATCACCACGCTTGCTCAAAGAGGATAGATTTCAGATTTATATTAATTACTAGCTTTTGCTTGCGACTTCGTCCACGTAAATGTCAATTATCGCGGACGCAGACAAAGTCGCGAAATAAAAAGTAGTCTATGTCCTTTCTTGGGATTAAAACTTACCCTGTACCAAATTTCATCAAAATCGGTTCAGTGGTTTAGTCGTGAAAGCATAACAGACAGACGTACAAACTTCCCCAAGTTGTATTCCTAACTTGTGCCACCTCAAACCAGTCCTCTCGAAAATCTTAAATAAAAAAAGTAAAATATTTGCTAAAGATAGACTCCGCTAACACTTATAACAACTAGAAAGCTTTATAGTCTAATCGTTGTTCATGGTCACATTCTAACATAATCACACATAATGGTGTACGGTCACGTACCATTTTCAAACAAGAACGCGCCATTTTCTATCTTCTAAACAGCGAAAGTGCCATTAAACATTAGAAAGCAAAGTTTACAAATATCGAAGCGGATTGTTATCTCGTTATAAACGCTGGCTTGTAATTTACAAGTACTTGATCGTGATTTACAAGTATTACTAAATCACTCCGCGCATTCGTTTTCATGAGCAGAAGCATTTGCTACCGATTTGCTGATGCATGTTATTGCACTTAACATTTGTATGAAAGACTAGCACACTCCCTGCGACTTCGTTCGCGTGTTTTTTCTTACGGATCCCTAATTCTTTGATAATTTAATATAGCATTAAGCACTTAGTGATAATGTAGCTTCCAATTTGCGAAAGAATTTTTAAAATTGGTTTAGTAGATCCAGAGATTACCCTCTACAAACTCACAAACACAACCTTTACCTCTTTATAATATTAGTATGGCCTTTGTTTTCAACATCGTTTGCGTAGAAGTCAAAGCGGGAAAGCCGTTTCTACACATTATGACAGTGGTCAGGGGATAGTCCTGTTCTAATCCTATTCCTGATGTTGAAGCAATAAGCTGTGAACGGAAAGCCCTTGTCAGCTCACTTCACCTAGGTACCTATAAACGGCCTCTACCAGCTAAATGTCAGCTTCATAGATCAAGTAGCTTTAGAGTATGTATTTAGTGAGTGAATTAATTAATCCAACCTTTCGCTTTTATATTGTAAATAGTTATTAAAAACTAAATACATAATTAGAATCCAGATTAATTAGAAAATACGTAATAGAATATTTTCATAATTAAATTTAACATTTTGTTCGGTTCAACATTGAACTTTTCGACGTGAATACAAATTTAAGTTCAGAATTGTATGTCTTTCTATAGATGACTTTGCCAACATCGTTTGCTGAATGACATTTCGGCCTTTGACATCCACAAAGTCGCTGACGATGAAAAGATCACCTATGTACATGCATACAAACAAACATCTTTGAAATGATGCTGTCAAATAGGATCTGAAACAAAGAGAATGGCTGCCAAATCTTGCCCCGTTTCCTAATTCTTCAAGCGAATATACTTCAGTTTTGAAACTCTCTTCTTTCAACATTTTAATCCTCCAATTCATTCAAACCTTGTTCGTTTAAATGAGGCATCTGTAAATTAATCAGTTATTTGAAGTAATACATCTAAGTACACGGATTCATTTTACGAAGCCAGTTGTCCGAAAGAGTGAGTCGGTTGCGAAATAGATCTTTCTTTCTGCCCCGCGCTCGAGAAAAGTTCATTCAAGCGTTGTACTTTTGCGTGATTGAATTTAAAGGAACAGATACCTTGTTTTGGATGCCGATTTCAATTAATAACATAGAGATATGTGTATTGTAGAAAAGTGAGTTCTTAATATTAGTTCTTAAACGAGTTGTCTAGCCCTGCCTTAATCGATTTCCGTTGTATACATCGCATGCTTAATAATAGACTGACCTAACTCAAAAAAGCAGTTTTTAGGGAAATCGCAAAAAACGTTTTCCAATTACGACTTTGGCTCTTTATTTGGACATAAATGTTACAAGATGTTAGTTGAACAGTTCAATTTTTTTTTAAAGGATAAAATATTAACCACATTTTTGATTGGAACTTAAATTTTAATTGAATATTATTTATTTTGTTTATTGTAGGCTGTCAAAAATATTTTTGTAGTTTTAGGTCTATATAATACTAAGTCTGCTCTAAAATATTAAGACCTAATTAGTTTTAGGTTAGTTTATTATTAAATTCAAATACTACATGGCTGTATATTTTAGATTTAAGTCACATTATTACAAAAAATGATAAAACATTTTAGTAGTTAGGATTTTTAATGTAAAACCTAAATATTAATAAGTCACTTTTAAAACAAATGAACAGATATTTAACTTTGCAGCGGTTATACGAATATTGAATGGGTCAGTGTTATGTCAAAATGGCATCTTCAAACTCCTGAGTGTGAAAGAGACCGAAAACTTGTAAGAGCACTTTAACACTAACTTTTTAAGACTTTCTTAGTGTATGTCGATAGAACGCGTTGTACTAAGGATTATACTGTATCTAACTCATTTTAGACCTATTTTGAATTCGGTCACTTTATTATTAAGCATGCGACATATTTTACGAGACTTCATTATAATAAACAGCAAATTTATCAGTGCAATAGATCAGCATTAAACTGTATCTATTAGTAATAGTATTGACTTTATAATGAACTGTATGTCGGCCGCTAGCCATGCTCTGTTAGTACAAGCGTCTGATATCACAATGTTTGAAAAAAGCGGATAATACTCCGCTGTTTACTGCGAAATCGTTTCTTATTAAAGTACGTAGCTCATTAGGAAAGCGCTTTCTAATTTGTACGGTTGTTTTTTGTTTACACACATTTTATTAAAGTCTTTATTTAATGAGTCTATTTAGTCGCTGTACCTAATTATTACTTCGTATATTGTATTTTACATATTATGTTGTTATATATTTAAATACGTCTTGTCAGGCCTCGTGGTGGACTGTCAAGTCTTTTTTATTTACAATAGAGTTTATCTTAGAACAAAATAAGGTTCAATTTGGCTAAACCAGCCAGCCTCCACAGTACCTACCTTCTACCTAGTTAGAAAAACGGATTACTTAGTGCGCCCGCTGACTGCTGAGTTATGGAACCCGACAAGAATAAACATAGATCCGCAATCGTCACAACCGACCCGATACCCGAAGGTGCGTAACTTTCGGATAATCTTAGTAAATCTGGGAATGTTCAATCCTATTCTTCTGTGTTCTTGGACCCTCATTAATATGTATGAACCTTGAGTAAAGATTGCGCTGAAATTCGGACCAGAGCCACGATCCGATGGCAATAACATGACTGACCCTTGTCAGCAAATGGATTCCGTCGAAAAATAGATGGTGTTGTACTCATTTTTAGCTGGCATCAGACCTTACATAAATCTTGGAGCCCCTTATCTGTCTCCTGAGGTATGGTGGAGGCACACAAGTATTTATTTATGAGTGAGGTAAAAAAAAAGACAACAGAATAAGTAACTCATTTTGTCAACAAGGTAGTTAAAATTCAAAGACTTTGATTTGAATTATTTACACTTGTCTTGTAAAAATGAAATGTATAGTGGACCTTGGATGTCGTCGTTTGCATAACCTTCAAACATCAGTTAAGATGACACAACGTTGAATAGATACGACAACTTTTTTTTGTTACGCGTCAACACAAATGAGCACGACTAAATGAAACATGTACACAAAAAAATATTCAAGAATTTTTGAGGCAAAATTGAGCTATACAGTTACTAGGCACATTTTCACAGTAAACAGTCTTATAGCTCTCTAACAACAATGTTTTTGAAAATAAACATTCAATAACTACGTGTAGGTATCAGAACAGCGAATAATTTAACCCTAAACGGCGACCGTTATGAGCTAGTATCTAAATTATGGTTCGACACACGTTCGGTCCAATATATTTTCAGGACAGGGGGTGTAAAGACTGCGTAAATTGAGATCAGTATTTGAACGCGGACCAACTTTCTCCTATAGCCTCAATTTCCAATGAAATCTAACACTGCAGTAGGTTACCTAACTAGGGTATTTTTTTTGCTTTATTTAATCGTAAGGTTTTATGAATACTATGGAAAGGTCGATAGGTTTCTACCGTGTTGGTAAAATAGAACAACACGGTTGAACTTTTCACTATTAAAAAGGTCTCTCTCGGCTCATTTAGCTTTTAAGGGTTAACAAATTAGTGAACCAGACACAATCCACCCACGTAATTCTATCAAGTAAAATGTCACGTCATGCTGCTTCAAAAGATCAATTAATTAAATAATAGCTATAGTAGGTGGGCGTTTCTTCCTACAAAAAATTATTGGCGGGGGCACTGCCGTGCCCCCCGATAATTATAGGCCTGTTCTGCCCCACTCTTGGGCAAAGGCCTTCCTCAACTCTTTTCCATGCTTCATCGCTCCGGTTTTGGAGGAATCCATCCAGTTTGCCCTGCCATCTCTTTCGTGGCTTGCCGGAGCCGTCTCACTGTCACAAGACACGAGTTTTTAGCTACTTGGGCCCAGTTTGTCCGGCATGCGACAGACATGTAGTAGTCCCATCCATTTATGCCCTAAAAAAAACAATAAAATATTTACGGCAACGTCTCAAAAAGTAAATAAGTATGATAATTTGCTAAGGCGCAGTTTTCATATATTTTTTTCTTCTTTAATATCTAACTACCCAGTTGTTCTCGTGGTGGAGGGAAAAAGGAGTGCGTCTGAATTTGCGCACAGACTAGTTCCCTATAATATCTTCTGCGTGCTTGGCTAGTCTCCGTTGAGATGGGTCACCGTGACCGAAATTCGGTCGGAAGTTGTAAACTGATATTTTCTCTTCGATTAGATGCTTACAGTTATCTCGTTCGCCCGATCTAGACTGATAAAGTATCAATGAATTAGCAGATTTAATTAATTTCTCATCACTATTTTTTATTCCTGTGGACGAGCACAAAAGAAGGGTTTTTATGAATAAGTATGTACTTATCAATCCAAATTGGCAAATCCACTGAAATAATTTATATTTTACATAATAGAGTAAACAATAGAACATTATTCAACATTGCCTATAATAATATACATTAATGTTAAACTTAACCAAACTGGAAACCAATGATAAATACTTAAATAATTCTGGAGATATTTGTTATTTTCTGTTAGCGTACACAGTTCGCTTGCTTGTTATTTAAACAAATCAATTGAGTTATTGTAATCACTAGAAAACTGGAAATATTGTTGGCGCCACTTGTTGGCACAGAAATAACAAAGTAATATTTGAATGTTGTCACAAGCTTTTGGTTTACCTACCAATCACATCGAACATTCCTTATACTTAATTATATTTTCCTGTGCGATAAAACATTTTTCTTTTTACTATCTCATAAAAAAAAATATGTTACAAAAAAAAATTGTCGTAAAGTATAGAAAAGAATATGCATTTATTTGTCAGAGTATTGTACAAAGCTGTTATGTGGATTATATTATATTTTATTATCTGCCGTTCGAGTACAAAATATATGGTTTGGAAAATTATGGGTCACTACTATACATCAAAATTAAATTATTAATTATAGAATTAAAATCATCATGAACAGTTATGTAAGCAGTCTTCATTCACAAAGACATGTAAAAAAAAAAGTGTTATAAGTATAAAATGTGAAAAAAAAACCAGTGCATCGGAGCACTTGAGCCAAGGGCTTCCGCTTGGCAAACTTTTCAATCGGACCACTTTACAGTGGGGCAAGTTTATCCTTTGAGACTTTGTACTTCTTCCCCTCCCCTTCTATTTTGGTAACCAAATTGCACGACGAACAGACTATGTAGAAACAAAGCTTTGACCTGAACTAGAATCCTTTTTCGATTTTTTTTCGGTAAAACATGTTTATAAGTAGATCCATTCCAAAACTCAATTCATTTTCTCATCGATTTTCGTTTCAATTAATCATTGTGAAATCAGATATCGCCTGTGCACCTTTATTATTTAAGTGTTCAATTAGGTATGTCTGATGGACTATTTCCAGACGCGTTATGTCAATGACCTTAGATAGTATGGATTTTGATGATGATAATATTTTGGGTAAAAACTGAAGCTCAAAATATACTTTAGTAAGTTAGATAATGACATGTAGATGACACATAGATTATAAAAAAAACGTTATATAACAGCACGCTTGATTTCTCTGTGGGTTGGGCAAAGGTGAACACTTAATTTGACATTTATGTTTGAAAAAAAAAAACAAATAATTTAAAAACGTATTACTTACGTGTAAATTTCAAAATGTTCTTAATTAAATTATCTGGGAGGCTGTGACCTCTCACTTGTGCAATTAATTTGTAATCGATTGTGAATCGTAGGTACGTATATTATATTCATATAAAATTATTTCACAACTTTGTTCGCAAGAAACTTCGCTCAGCAATGTTTTAGTTAATCTTTATTACTGTTTCGCAGAACGAGCAAAATTCCAGTAACAATATTAATGTCTTTTATATCAAGAATGCCAGTAACACATAATACAATTTATAGTATTCCCACATGTGTTGTAGCTAATATAATATGCAGCATCTTACGGTAACTCCGATCTATCTCCACAATATCCTATGGGAAAATAATTTGGGCGGAAATAATGAAACGCTATAAGTTTGGTGGCTATGTATTATTCATTACTTCTCGTGTCTCGTTCCTGAAATATATTGAAACGAAAACGTGTAAAATAAAAGTACTCTACTGCATGTACCTCTTTATTTCATATTCTGTACGAATTCGGAGACCCTTATAAAGTTGAGGTCTTTATAGGACTAAAGTATGCATGGTTTTGTCAGTCTCCAGGCATAGTTTGTGAAGGCACATTTATTACAAGGACGGCATAAAAATACGAGTGGAATTTTCGTTATATTTTCAGATTGCTGACATATTTCATTTGCATCACAAGCAACCAATTGAGAGCAACATTTCTCAAAGGCATTTTAATATTTTAACGCATTAACGCGTTTGTATCATCTCTTTCATTGGTGTTCCATAAACTTAAAAGAGATTAAGAAACGCTTTCAAAGCGATTTTCTCACAGTGAAAGATTTGTAACGTCGTAGTTGCTATTTTGTTAAGTTGTTTACTTTACAAATGCGATGTCCGTATTTTTTTTCACACAGTGCCTACTACTTAAAATCCGACACTTTCTTCTTCACAAACAGTTTGCTCTTTACATTTTTTGTTCGCATTCCGCCAAAGAGGTCATTTGGTACAAAACGAAACATTCAACCATTGTTTATTTCTCAACTTGAAGCATTTGTCTTTTGTTTCAAATAACCTCGTGGTCGGACTTTCCTTTATTCATTAACTTTCCTGGAGACAAGTGGAAATCCGTGTGTAGCTTTTCCACTCGAAATTCCTAGATCGACTTTGAGCTTAATTTTTACTCGGCTATGGTTTATTTTGCGACGAGATCGTTCTCAAAGCGGTTCCAGGATGGTTTAAATTGGACAGATAATGAGGGAGTTTCTTTTTACGATGTTTGTGATTGTACTCCGGTTGTATTTAGATAGCACCAGATTGTTTTAAGTTTATTATGAACAAGATTTATACCAAGTAATTTTTTGAGTGTTTTGTTTTTGCTTACAATAGAAGAACGGAACGAAGTCAATTAAATGCAAAGCTGAGCAATTATTGTGTTTGTAATAATAAATAATAATAATTGCAGTCTTAGCCGGAATTTGAGATCCGCACAATAGACATGTATGCTTACATTACACCTTTTTGCTTTAAATATCATCAGCGTTTTCAATTATTTCATAGAACAATTATACTAACACATCTGAAGCAACCTAGGTAAGTAGTATATGTAAATGTTCCCCTTATCACACCTATTTTCCTGGTAGGCACTTGCTATCGGTCGAGTTATATACTCGTCAACACTGCCACAGTTTTCGTGCCACCATTTTCCTCTGTCAATTCAGTCTGAACGTACGCATTGTTTCAGGAACGTTTTAATTTTGGTGGTGTGATTATTATTTTTATCAATGTACTGCGAACTTTTTTAAGAGAGTGTTGCGACTTTAAATCACAATGGGACCTAAATAGTTTTAATTTTGTTTGTTAGTGTTTGTGAGAAAAATGTTTACGACACGCAGGAGACTTTCGCTAAATACTTTAGTAGAGAAAGTTCTTTCTAAAAGGAGGGACTCAAAGGATTCTCCACTCGCTTCACCTCTGTCCGACGAGGTATTTTTTTTTTATTATTTAGTTTTTTTTTTCAATATTGTGTCAATAATAATGCGTAAAAACGTTCGTTTGGCCTTGAAAATCCGCCAATGTTATCGACGTCTGATTACAGTCATGATTTGGGCTTCGGTGTATCACATTACGAAATAGTCTGCATTGGCATGAGATAAAATCCGATTGGTATTGATATTTAACAAGGCCTGTATAGCGGAATTAATTAATTATGAACCCAGTTTAATGTTTGTTTGTGTACTGGCCTGCTACTCGACCAAATAGAGATGTCTCTTGATCAGTAAGTGATTTGGCAGATGTTGAGGCCACCTGCCAAGAGCATTATTTAGAGGCGGCGCCCGCGCATCGAAAATTTGGCTGTTGGAACTGCGTCAGGGTTGTCAAATTTGATTTATTATCGTTTTATTTTTTGTAATGTTTAGTCGCGTACTGCAAGGTATGTGCTTAGGTAACTCCTTACCACCGGATACTTGTACGTATTTGTATGCAAACTCTTGCGAAAACGAGTAAGGTTCCGACGCTTATCGCATTCTCAATACATTTTTAAACTGTCGTAAATTACGTTAAAATAATGCCAACCCGTTCACAGTATTATGAAAGTTCAAAGTTCTTAATTAACGAGTACTTTGTGTATGGTAGGCAGGTACGTAGGTACGTAACGTAACTTGTCATAAATATTTTAATTAGAAAATAATTAAGGGTTTTGTGGTTTTAAAGCTAGAAAATGGGAAGCAATTAAAATCACAGCATATACAATCAATCTTCCTAGCCTTTTCCCGACAATGTTGGGGTCGGCTTCCAGTCTTACCAAATGCAGCTAAATACCAATATTTTACATGGAGCGACTGTTTTTCTAACCACCACAACCTAGCAACTGGGTAATACGATACCCCTTGTTAAGAGTGGTTGGCAGACTTTCGGGCTTCTGACGACCCGTAACGACTGTCAAAGATCCACGTATGATAGCCGGGACCAAGGGCTTAACATGCTTTCCGAGGCAAGGTTAAAATCACAGCACAGATATATGTATACGTTAAATAGTTTAAAAATACTTTTTAGTACAAGGCTGCTAGAGTCTTAACTGCCTATGCGAAACAATGCATGATGATAAATAATAATTAGTAATATTTTACTATCGTAACTCAGGTACCTGCTGTGCCTTTTTAAACGTCCGTTGCATTATTATATAAATAAAATGATTTATCGAACCACTCTCATGAAAATGAATAATTTAATTAGGTACCTATTGGTTTTCATTAATTTTATTATCATATCAATTAATCAAAGGAACACACACATGTACCTCTCCTTTCAATAGTTATTACCTACCTGCCATATACGCACACGCAATAAATTGAATTGTGAGTTGTGACTCGATAAGCCTTTTTTCATCAGCCATAGAAACTTTCCTGTTACGAATATTGGCCGCAGATAAAAAATAGCACAATTTTTTAGTGTTTAATCTAGAGAAGTACATGATAATAATAATGAAAAAAGTTTCCAAAGCTATCAGAAGTACCTGTGATGGTAACACGCACATATCCTAAGGTGCGATCGATAAACACTGAGTCAAAATGTCGAGTTCATCGCCATACGATACGCCTGATGTATTACAAGGTCGCGCAACCTTCGCGCTTTCAGTGTACTGCCGAATAAAGAGTTAAGTGTACAGGCAAAAACTAAACATCTTTCTAGTACGCGGTTGGTACCCATTTATTGTTAATAAGTCAATGTCAAATTAGATATTTCAATAGCGCTTTTAATTGTCAAAGATATTAAATTAGAATTAAGTCTAGTTGCTCCTTCCAAAAGGTAGTTAGGTATGGAGAAGAATGGGCCAGAAACTCCATATAACTCAATTTTTTATAATATTTTGTGTAGAGGATTATAGATGTAAGAGTTGATGAAATGATTTTAAGTGATACTTAAAGATAGGAAAATAGTGAATACTAAAATAAGAACAGGGGAAGGATTATGATGTTTATTAGATGTAATTTAACACACTCAAAAAAGCAATGACAGTAATAACTACAAAAGACATGCACGAAATTGATTAAAGAGTTACAAGCTAGCTGCCCGTATACTTATTTATTTTATCGAGTGTACCGAAGTACTGATAAAGGGTGTCTGAGTTCTAATCCTTTTGCGCTAACATGTCTATTGGTACTGTCAACACAATAACTGTTACGATGACATCATGTGAATGGAAATGTGTGTTCACCTTGCCCTGCCAGGTATATCGATCGTAATTAAATGAAAAGCTAGAAGTTTCGACAGCGTAATTAAAACAATAGAAAACCTATGGAAAATGATAAAAAATAGCAGCTATTATTATTGGCTTAACTAACTTATGCCGGTTATTGCTGGGTTTCTGTTTTGCACGAAACCCTATTTTTTTTCTAAAGTTACACCTTTTAAAATTAGCTATTTGCCAGGGAAATTCCCGTCAAAATAGATCCAGCTGTTTCGAAAAAAAACAGACAGGCAAAAATTTTTAAAACTGGTATTTTACTTTTTAGTAATTACTTTATAAACATTCAATATTTTTTTGTATAACGCTGTCATTTTGGCATTACAAATAGACAATTAAATTTTATATATTTGAAGAAATACCTATAAACAATTCAATAGAGTAGTAAAAACGTATTTATGATTTATTTCAATCATAATAATTTATATTTTGTTCAGTATTTCAGTAGGCGTGCAAAGCATTATAAGTACTATAAATAAAAAGGAGCTACCTACATTAATCTAGTTGAAAATGAATTGAAGTAACCTTGAGTTAAAGTAGCGACATTCTATTAATATTACAAATTCTCCCGGGTCTACAACCAGACACAACGGCGCGTCAAAAATATTGACTCATTTTTATTAGGTGACAGCCCTGACATTGACGTACCGAATTGTTTATTTTGAAAAAGGATGACAATTAACAACAGTTGCAATTACTGATTACTTTATCAAGATAATCAATCGTTAACACGATTTAGATTAAGTAGATAAGAAATAATTAGGTGTACATTTTCGGGTTGATCGTCTTTTTTTTAAGCTGAGGCCTGGTTCGGAACTTTTAAATTAGTATTAGTCAATTTTCTTACACGTTTAGGTACCTACATTCTTCTATTCAGAAAATGTGTTTACTGGAAGAATTCATCTGCAATGTAACAATGCAAGATTCGATTTTGAGCATTACGTTACAATACTGACTTACTGACTTACGAACATTTGCCTGTAATGTAACATTTGATTTTGAGCTCGAATTAGAACTGCTACATTACAGACAAATTAAAGGGGCGTTCCAGGAACGCCACTTTAATTCTATCATTTGACAGGTCTTACCTTTACCGCAGTCAATTTACTTTCTCTATAACGTTCCAGCCATATGGCTTGCTCATTGTTGCTATAACGACGTCGACAGTTGCCCACGCGCAGGTGGCAACATACAGCTGTTATTTGCTATAATACGGTATCACCCCATTTTATTTTTTGGTTTCGTGTGACGACTGATAAGATATGAATTCGTGTTTTTTTTCGAATTGTTTTAAATTTATTTTGAATTACGCAGCAGGCACAGTTACAGATTATTTTTGAGGCAATTTATATTAAGTATATTACTTCAGCAGTATTTAGGTGGCTCACTAGGTACCTATGTAGCGTGCTAGTGAAAAATTTTCAGTCTAAGTAAATATTGATACTTAATGCAGTTTGAATCATTATTTGCTTTGTATTTTTCAAGTATATTGGGGTCGGCTTCCAATATGCAGCATGGATGCAGCTAAATACATTATAATATTTTACTTGGAGCAACTGTCTATCTAACCTCCACAGGGCAATAAAAAAAATTTTATGTTTGAATTTTTGCTTCATTTCTTATTGTAAAGAATATAATTAATTATTCGTGAATATATGCAGTGTCTTTTATACTTGGGTTTAAAATATTCCTGTACTTAAATAAAATTATTACAAGGTCGATCTAGTCTATGTTTAGCATTTTTCTGATTTTATCCTGTTTGAGCACTTTTAATGACGTCAATAATGACTTACCTAGTTATAAAACATTATTTTAATATGACACAAACGGACCGTCAACAACGTACCTATTAATGATTTATTAATTAGCATTGGCCATTTAATGAACCACAAGGCATGCGGACCTTGCAAAATATCCAACTCATTAATTAATGGGTACTACGGCCTAGGTACTATTATCAACTGTAGCGTAATGAATTTAAATGTGAACTATAAGAAATGCATCAAAATAACATCCGTAAACTTTACCAATTTTTTTAAAATTTTTGAAATGGCTATGAAGTCCTTATACTCTAAGTAAACTTATCATGATTCAAACAATATCTATCTTTACTACTATTATTATAAAGCAGAAAATTTTGTTTTTGTATGAACACGCTAATAACCAGAACTACTGGTTCGATTCTAAAAAAATTTCGCTAATTGCAGGCTACGTTATCGCTCAGCACTAAATTTAGTTATCGAAAGAAAATTAAGAAAATGGAGGGATGAGGCACTGAATCGGGAAGGATGGAAGAAGTGGAGGGAGGCCTTTGTCCAGGAGTGGGACAGAATATAGGCTAACAAAAAAAATGTGATCCGTAAAAGTGTTCATGCAGATAAAGACGCGGGAAAAGCTAGTAGGTACCTACTAAATTAGTACCTATTGTAAAAAATAAGCATGTCGTTGATGTCGATAATGACCTAAAACACACAAGACAAAGTGTTCGTGACGATAATGAGCAACTATCATCGTATAAATTACCTACTACCAGTTTTATCGATAGACCTACTTTTTTTTCGATAATTTATCTACCTAGGTATGAAAAATGCATTATCCTTGATTCTTGACTAGATACACACGTACGTACTTACATAGACTATGTATAAAACTTTATAAAATCACTAGCAATTCATTAACCCAATAATAGTTTTGATTTGATTCTTTGGCCCAAAAACCGCCATTTTGGCGAAGTGGGGAAAAAAAATGTACATTGAACCATAACTTGTTAACTTTTAGGAACGATCGCAAACTGATCTGTGTCAATCTGTCAGGAATGCCTTTAAATTACCAACATTTTTTTTTATAGATTTTCAATTCTCAGATTTCTTTAAAATTTTCTTTAGAAGACTTTTCACTTTTTCGTTTTACACTTTATGATAATTAACCTAATAGTAAGCAAATTTAGGTAAGAATGAACAAAAACGTTCGACATTTTTATTCCACCATCGTTCATCCTGCTTCTTACGTGTTAAGAACTCGTCAGTCTTACTAAAATATCACATTAAACATCCCTGAAATATCATCACGATAATTCAAATTAACCAAATCGATTATTCCCATGCAAAGTTGTTTGTATTGAAAAGATTAAAATAAATCAATGACATTGTTATTGTGAGCAAATTTTATGTGAGAATTATTATAAGTTTTGTAGATAAACAATTTACTATAATTTACATTGAATGGTATTTAAATAGGGTCGTTGATTTTTTCTTTTGGTAAGCTATTTTCATGTGCATGGGACACAATGAGAAGTCTTGTAAGGGACTGTTGGTAGTAGGTACTTATTGCCTATCTATACAATATGAGGCATTTGCTGTCAAAGCCTGACTCACCGAGGTAGGTTATTGAAGCCATGTTTTCAAAGGGCTGGGCAATCAGATAGGTACTTATATTTCTACATTAGGGTCAGCTTAGAGATTTCCGGTAAAGATACCAAAATTGACAAGAGAGTGAAAAAACCAAAAAATATTCTACCTACTACTGGCAAAGAGTTAGTAAATTAATTAAGTAAGTAGATCCTAAATGTGTACTACTTTCTGGCACTCCTCCAAAGATTTATTCACATAATGTATGAATTTTCGAAACACATTAATTAAACTGAAACCTACCTGAGCGTCTAAAAAGGTTTTAAGTAAGTAAAGGTTTGCAGTACTACAATTGAAATTCGTAATGAGATGTCTTATTTTTCTTACCATGTTCTGGTACAGTAAGGGGTCATAAGTGCAGTAGCATGCTAAAGTTTGAATTGCTGTGAACCCTCGGTACAGGCCGTAGCTACGTCTGTGCGTATAAGTGATTATGTATAAACACAGTACCTGCGAGCACCTCAGAATTCGTAGACGGCGTCGAAAGTTCGTAAGTTAAAAAATAACAATCATTTGCTTTGTGAGATTGCTACTCCACTTATGACCCCTACTGTACATATACATTATTTTTCATATTTACACTTGGTAGAACATATTTTACTAGCTTCTGCTCAAGACTTTGTTTGCATAGACGTCAAGCCATTAAGCTATGAATAGTTTATGAATTGAGTCATATTCATAAATTATCTATAAAAAGCTAGATCAATACCTATAAGTCTGCCAAATTTCAGCGAATTCCGTTCAGCCGTTTAAGCGTGAAAGAGTAACAAACAAACATCAATCCATCTATCCTCACTACGTTTCGCGCTTATAATAGTAGTAGAATTAATTTTAACTAAAAGTAGGTACCTACTTCAAGGGAAATCAACACCATACAAATTTTATTTTCGGAAAATACCTAACAGAGCTGTACCAATTTTAGCAACAATAATGTGTCCTGGATTTTCCATTAAAACATGGATCACGTTTGTATTGTGGCATACAAAGGTACAAAACAATAGGACAGTTCCAACGATGACACAATAAGTAGGAAAATACTTATGGAATATAAAAATAATAAAATGATTTTGTGGAAATTTTATCCTGTTGGATTCTGTGTTATGATTTATCTCAATATACCATGTATTTATTGTTGATTTTATAGAACAATAAGTTCATATTTACATTAGAGAAAAATTACCTTATGAAAAGTAGATTTTATGTTTAAAAGCGTATTTCGTTTCAACACAATTTCGTTTCGCGACTCCGTTGCCTGAATGTCAGTTAACAAGGGGTTTTATATGCTTTGAGCGGTCCCCTAATTCTCATCCTATTATAGAAGTAGCCTAAGTTACTCTTTATAAGATCAACTACATATATGCCAGTAAAAGTCCCGTCAAAATAGGTCCAACCGTTTTGGTTGTTAGCCGGAACAACAAACAGACAGAGAGACAAAAAAAATAAAATTGTATTTATGGTATATTATTATGTACCTAAGTACTGTGCAGACTTTCATTTGCATTTAATATAAAGCCGTCATTTAAAATGTGCACTACAACAGACACTTACATTTAACTTAATTTATATATAGATAGCAATGCATTTCATTCCTCATTTCTAACTACAAGAAACGACATAAGCCTCATACGGGATCGGAAAAGTCGATTTTCTTTCCATACTGCATCTAAGTACATGTAAGCCGGTATATCTGAATATTTCGGGCTCTGCTAAGAATATTTCCAACATGCTTATCGCGTTCTCAGTGCCGATGTCTAAGCATTCAAGAGAATTCTGTCTGAGACATTTCTAGAGACATTATTTCCGTGTTATTGAATTGGCTATTCATGTTTTGTTCACATCACTGAACAACAAAGGGGTATTTTTGAGTTGAACAGTATTTTTGGTGTAAGATTCAATTGTTCAGTGAAGCTTTAAGGATGGTGACTGTGTCGCTGTTTTTCGTCATATGAATCAAATATTTCAGTTATTGCATCTCAGTACTACATAATTCTGATGTCATTTATATATTTAATTGTATAATTAAGGATGTTTTCATTAATAACGTTACATTAATTTAATTAATGAACTAAATGAAACTGCCATATAAGGTTCGTTTCGATTTATTTGGGTAAGTACTTCAGCTTGAAAGTGTTGCGTTTGGTCTGCATAGTCTTTCTTACAGTTTTTTTCCAGTGACTTGATAAATTACGGTACACAGGGGGTGTTTTTGTATTATATAATAATAGGCAATGTCTTTATTTCAGTCATTTACAGTCCATATATAAAATAGAATTACACATTTGGTAGGTAGATACTAATTTTTAAAATTATAGCTTTAAGTAACATTTTTGATTACTGCTTCGCTCCTGTAGGTTGAAGCGTGATATTTTATAGTCTATACTATTTCTCATGAATCTGGCTATCATATACAACCGATCCGACTCTTAGTTTCAGAGATTAGCGCGTTTAAACAATTAAACAAACAAAAAAAACTACACATTAGTAGGTATTAATATCATAATTCTTAACTTATTATTTTTTTAAAGAGTATGAATATTTTATTACAAAGTAGGTACATAACGTATCTTCATGATGCACTGAATACACAATAATATAATGTTCTTCTCTGTCTGTATTTATTTTGCGACCGTATTTCAGATCACCACAGAAGGTCACGCATTACGTCTTAATAATGTGTAAATATGAATGATATCATAGCAGAAAATGGCAAGAGTTGACTTAATGTACTGGAAATAAAGTGTCAATTTATCAACACTTTAAATTCTTGCAAAATGGCAAAGTTTTACAATAATACTACTTTTGTACGAGGAAGCATTTCATGTTTTATCATTCTTCATCTTTTTATAGCACCTACTAAAGTAAAAGCGTTTGATCATCATGCTTAGCCAACGTTTTATAGATGGCAGTAACTTGTTAGTTACATGTTACAGCTAGAGAGGATTAAATTGGCGATGTGTTAGCTATAATACTGCTATTAATTTGTCAAAGTCTGGGTGAAATCTATACAAATCTGGTAGTGTCACTCTTAAAACGTACTACACGCTCTATAAACAAAATCCGTATAAATCAATAAATAAATTTAACAGTGCCGTGCACGCGAAATCACGCATCATAAATAACGCAAGTCTTTCATTGCACGTGAATGGGACCGATTAATTCGATGTCAATGTACTAATCAGGGCAGCAACTGCCAATCAGTGTGTTGATTTGATTCTATAATGGTGGCTTTGTGAAGCACTGTTTAATGAGCGATTGAAGCGGTTTTGTCGCTTTTTTATATATTGGGTTTTACATAATATTATGTACGTAATTCCATTTACAAAAATGCATACTCCATTCAATATAAAATTAGGAAGAAAAATAACATTACAAATCTATCGTTATTTTAATTTTCGAGTATAATGAGCTTCGTTATTTCAGGATATATTTAAAAAGCAATGTAGACTATTAGCAACACTGCCGTTATTTTTCTAAAGTATATGTTGGTATCATTTTTTGTGTACTGTAGTTCATTATTGTGCTTGTAATCTAAGCTGATTTTACCATACTTTTTAATAAAGACTTCGGAATTATCCCTGATTTCCGCCACATTTTATTCTATTCCACGAATACCATACATTTTTATCTTTTGCTTTCAGTTTTTACGCACCCCCAAATAATGTATTACGAAACACGGAATTGAATAAATATTTTTCTAAACAAGATATGTATACCATTTCATTTCTATTTATATTTCAAGAAGTGACTCAATAATGACTCAACGAGGTTTCCCTTTCATTAAAACGGTCCTATCATCTAGTTTTGACGTAAATGATCTTTGCGGTTAAGACGATAGAAACTTTGCTCCTCATTGGGCCATTGGTTGCAGGCCCTTCTTTTCTTTAATTATTCTGTCCATTGTGTGCAGACTTTGAACAAACTTTAGCAAGTAAATGATTTTCTCTAATTTCCTAAATTCGAACAATATGAAATTAACTTTTATGAAATTTTTTATTCTATAGTTTTATACAGATTTTTTTTGTAATCTAATTCATAATATTACAAAAAACAAATTAATATAAAAAGGCAAGCAATATTTGGTACGATTTGAGGTACAAATCTATGAGATTAGTAAAGAACAAACGTTAACATGACAGGAGGCCCGAGGGGCAGGTAAAGTCTGCCCTAGTCACGGCTCTGACTCATAGGTGTCTCATTGTATCATTGCCAAGAGGCTAAACCAATCATCTTACCGATCACAGAGCTCACCCACAACCTTATTACAAAGCAATTAGGTTCAGGTTTGTTTGCTTACCGTTTATCAAAGCGCCCAATAAGTTTGTAGCCCACGTAATAGTCTTGCAGTCTGAATAAATCGGCGCACGATGGTGTAATACGCTGAGACAGTGGCGTTGTTTGCAAATAGAATATGCAATGAGATTTGCAATACTTTTTCTACTGGCATTTTCTAAGCACGTTTTAATAGGCTTCCTTATATTTTAAAGGAATTGCCTGTTTGAAATATTTCGAGCCTAGAGTGGTTTTTCAGTTTTCTGGTCACGTTGGGTCCGACTGCAGTTTAGACAAATGCTTTTGTTCCTGTTCCCATCAATAAGCAAATGAACTGTTCATTTGTGAAGTTTAGTGTAAAATGTTTCTGTGTTTTTCTAGAACTGTGAGATTTGTCTGTCAAAATAAATCATTTCGACACAAAGTTAATTTCTTCTCGACAATAGTACTCATTATTTTGATGTCTTATTTCATATTGTTTGCAAATTAATTAAGTGCCTTTTGTTTTAACCCGAAACTGCAATATTTTTATTTTAAACAAGTTGTTATGTTACATTTTCTTTTTCCATTTTTTGTATGAAAAACTTGTTGAACAAGGTTCTTTGTAATTGTCTATGCTTTGAATCATGAAATTTAAAATGTAATGTACTTTTGTTTGCTCTTGAAAAGCTCCACATCTGTTTAATATAGTCTGGTTTCCTACAACAAAATGTTTGTTATACTAAATACTTTTCAAAAAATATAAAGTAGATGGATTTTATAATATGTGGTAGCCGTGAATGAAAGTACACGTAAACACGGTCGTGTTAAAAATATGCACATAAGTAAATCGAGCAGACTAAACTATGTGTAATATGGTGGTATCAATATTTAATTTATAGGCACGATGTACCTACATAAAAATAACGTTATCTTTTATAATATAAGTGAGGTATGTATTTCACTAAGGGGAATGTACCTATGTACCTTCTGTTAATACTATGACTCAGAATGATGATTTATAAATTAATTTAGTAAATACTGATAGTAATGTTTAGTATGATAAACTACGTAATCGACAAAAAAGGTAGGCTTCAATGATGTTGTAGTCGTTAAAACAGGCTTTAGTCTAACAGTCGATGTTGGTACATCAAATTGATTGACGCAATCGACATAACAGTTCAATCAGCGCTCGCGCAGTTCAGTCATCCTTTTCTATTGTTACGAATAACATTATTACCAGTGTTTATGGTTTAATGTAATTAAAAATATTACAAAAGTAAAATTCTTTAATACATTTTGCTATAATGTGAGTTATTAATGTTATGATAAAGTTTAAAATAAACCTAGCACGCTATATTTTCGACATTTCCTTATATTACAGCAGTCATGTATTGTGTGCATTATGTGCGAACGTGTTTATAATTAGATGATATTGTTTTGAACTTTTATTATTATAATAATGGAGAAACAAGACCTTCTCGATCCTAATGTAGGTAAGTGTAATCTAGTATCTCACGAATTATTATTTTATAAAGTTTTTCTAGTTATCCTAAAACATTTAAGCCTTAGATGGTATACACTCTCCTTATCTACATCTACTTTTCCAAAACAAGAACTATTCTATTGAAGCCAATCGAGTATATTTTCGGAAATTGTTACTGCATTCAGCCGATCGATAAGACGCCACTGAACTAAATATAGTCTTCGTATAGTGACCTACTGAAAAAGTTTAAACGAGGATTTTATTTCTCAACAAGGAAGACTTGCAGTCGTTTCTAACTCTAAATACGTTGTATAGAAGTTGTATTATGGTGTTTTGTTGGTTTTCTATGCGGCTTTAGTACTTGATACTCATAGTTTTATTCAATAATTCTCATAAGCCTTTTTTTTTATTTGGTAAAAATCATCAAATGACTACTTCCACCCTGGGTGGGGCGGAAGGGACTGTCAGACTTCTGAGCTTTCAATTAATATAAGTCTGGAATCGCCAATTCGCATTGTAAAGCATGGTGATTAATGCTTGTGCCTTCTCTGACTGAGAAGAGGCCTTTGCTTTACAGTGGGACTTTATTTTTATTAGAAAGTTGTTTTTCAAATATGATATTGTTTTTACAAACAAACTAACGTTTAAAGATTTCTATTTGATTGTATATGAGTTACGAAATGATTGAATAGAAACGAAATATATAGATAATTTTGCTATAGATTGTAAATTATGTCGAAACGTGTCTATTATTGTGAAACCTGCTTTCCTTCTGCATAAAACTTTCCAGTGCATTCGTGAGTTATGCGATATTGATCTTGATAATGATTTAATGATATTTTGCATAATTTACCTCAGGGTAATAGAGGAGAAAGCGAATAAAGTGTTGTTTTTATAAAAAATATAATAATTCGAGCTAAATCGGTTTGTCTTTTTATAATAAATCATTGTTATTTTTACGGGATTAAAAACCGGATTAAATAGTGCAAATCCGAATTGTTAACTAAGGGTTCCGTACCACCGTATAATTTTTAAATCTACAAAAAATACCTTTAATTTTTAATTTAAATATTTTTTATAGTCTGCTGATACAGCGGCGA
Organism: Hoplodrina blanda; assembly: GCA_949316365.1. Taxonomy (NCBI): domain Eukaryota; kingdom Metazoa; phylum Arthropoda; class Insecta; order Lepidoptera; family Noctuidae; genus Hoplodrina; species Hoplodrina blanda. The sequence continues at coordinate 6,906,187 of OX438563.1, forward strand.
TAGAAATACACACACTGATTTCAACTCTCTACCTATATTACGGTTTTAGAGATACAGCCCGCTGTCAGACAGACGGACGTACAGCAGAGGCTTAGTAATAGGGCGGGACCCTAGCCCCATTAGCACCGTTCTGTACGGAACCCTAAAAAGCAATGTTATTTACATATCTCACCTGTTCGTCATAACCTGAACTGTGCCAAATATTTTGTGTAAATAATACCGGCCTTGTCTACCATGAATAAATATCGAGGCAAAATATTGGAAAACTTTTTACGATCAAGAACCAATTTTAAACTATCGCGTTATACGTAGGTATACTAAAACGTGACTTTCTTTCAAGTAGTACTAGGTAGGTATAGTTTTTTCCATCGATTAAATGTATTGTTGGATATTCCTAGAAAAGTCTTTGAACAGAAGATTCCGGTCAATGAACAGCAAGTCGATTCTGTAAAATTCGAACATCAACTCGCATCTCACATCGCTATTCATTCTCACTTCGCTTAAGGTTCATAATGACCTTGATTTTGCATTCTGTAAGCATCACCCAATCACATGCGAAGTGAAGTGAGCTCCGAAGCGACCAATATTGTACTAGTGACGACCACACTCAACAAAATGTTAATCTAGTTTTATCGATTCTAGTTTTTGACACAATTGTTGAGTTTTTGGCACAGAATTTTAGCTAATATGATATTTAAATTAAAATATCTTATTTTACGGATTTGAGGCAGCTATTAAGTAAAAAAAAACAGAAAACTCTAAATTCGTGCCATAAATTTTTATGCTTCCTTTACGAAAAAAATAAAAAGTCAGTGTCACAGTGTGTCAGACTGACATTCTGACAATGACAAATCTATACATATAATAAAATCGTAGCGAAGTCAAAACTGTACATTTAATATTTTTGAAAAATAGTAATTGCTATGAGGTCGGGGAGTAATTCTAATGCCGAAAATATTTTTTTAGAATTTTTGTCTGTTTGTCTTTTTGTCTGTATGTTTGTTAGAGCATCACGCGAAAACTGGCAGATAGATTCTGTTCAAATTTTGTATCAATATTCCACATTGGCCAAATTAGTCTATAGGCTATAAATTATCACGCTATGTGCTTTGGGGGGTGAGCACTGTATTCGTGTAGTTTGTATGGAGAAACAAACTTTGACGCGGACGAAGTCGCGGGCAGAAGCTAGTTGAAAATATTTCTTTTGATAGTGCTAGTGCGTTGCGTCGTTTTATTTGAATTGTTTGTTTGATCATTCAGTGCCGCAAATTATTGTGAAAAAATCATGAAGTAAGTATTTGTGGTTGACATGTTTAAAATTTATATTAATTAAAATAGTATTTATTTTGTTATCTAATCCAACAATAATGTTCCAGTCTAAATGAGACACGTTCCTGTCATCCATCGTCGGCTCAGGTTGAAACTCTGGTAGAGTTCATGGAAAGAAACCCTGGCATGGCGAAGGGTTTCTTGAGAACTCAAAGTGCCAGAGAGCGAAGCCGACGCCAGTGGGAGGCACTAACCGTGCGCCTAAATAGTATGGGTGGCACAATTAAAAATTACAAACAGTGAACCAAGGTTAGCATCGCTTTTTTTACTGCATGTTAGTTAGGACCACAGGCAATTATTGTACCTATTATAATTTCTTTCTTTAATTATGTCTGATTGATGAGTATTGGTCTGACAAAAAAAGCTGTAAATTTGTAAATTAGCTGGGCAGAACCTGTATTTCGGCTATCAAAGCCAACCCCCTCGAGTTACGTACTTACATTAGATCTGATTTCTTAAATGCTAGCACTTAACAATATCACTGAATGTTATTTATTTGCCGTGATGGTCCAACCATTTTTCAATTCATTTGCGAGATAGGCGTAGCAAAGCTGTAGGTACCGTGGAAAATAGAATACAGAAAGAAGAAATCAGACCACTAATAATTATGTATATATTTATCTTTTTAGCTTCGCGTCATGCGACTCCAATTGCTTCTACTTCTCGCCGCCCCATGACAAATATGGCTCGTGCTAGTCGAGGTGCTGGTTCCTTGTGTAAGTACAAAATAAAAATAACTATCAAAACTTTATTTTTCAAACGAATGATAACGAAAAGCTGCTATTTAAGATTTTTTATTTACGCATCATAGAAATCGGTGTTCTTTTTTCAGCATCACGTCACACGTCTTCAGTTGCTGCTCCTCCACGATCTCAATGCCGAACGGAATTCTCCAGCACTACTGGGAGATTCCTAAGGGTGGAAGAACAGAAGCTGGAGATACAACGACTAAATGCACAAATCCTGCAGTCCTTTCTGGAGAGGAGTGCAGAAAGAGACAGGATTTTAGCTGAAGCTGTGGCTGCAGTGGGGAAAGGGCTGCAAGCATTGGCAGAGGCTATGAATAGAGATAGGCTGTAGTAATTTAAGTTAATATAATATATAATAAATAAAACACTTTTGAACGGATATTAGAGCGGTTTTATTGAATTTATTATTTTGTCCATTGGTGATTAGTTTGGATTTAGTTTGATTTTATATTAGTGGAATTTGACATCGCATGGCAATAATTGGCCTTATAAGGAGCATAGCATGGCCTTCCTTAGTCTACCCACCTTAGTACTAAAACGACACCACCAAAAAATTAATAATTAATTATGACGTGAACTAGCCTATTTACTAAGTGTCGCCTACGTAATTGCCCAAGAGCTAAATCGGCGTTAGATGGCAAATCCCTAGTTTGCCTCCTTTGAACTTCAGCAATTGTTTGGAGCTCTTCTAGTCTCTCTTCTTCTGAAATTGTGAATGCCGGCATTCCTGCGCCACAACATGCATCAACTATTTTTGCAACTATGTCTGGGTGATAATTGAGCACTCTGTGTAATATTATTATACGCTTTATATTAGCTTTACTTGTAAGTAACTATGTGAGAAAATCTTGGAATCTTAATTTGACCCACTTCCCGGTCTTCGATTAGGATGAAATTTTGCACACGCTCTGAGTTCTGATGACAATACATGACTAGCTAAGAAACGTCATTACAAATTAAATATGGCGGCCTCCCCAAGATGGCGGACTAGCTGTTTGAACTCCACCCCCATGATATGGGTATCAAATCAAAGGGTTTGCTGTCAGGAATACGAAAAAAATAGTCACGTGACTTATTATTAACACGCTTATATTAGCTTCACTTGTAAATAACTATGTAAGAAAATCTTGGATTCTTAATTTGACCCACTTCCCGGTCTTCGATTAGGATGAAATTTTGCACACGCTCTGAGTTCTGATGACAATACATGACTAGCTAAGAAACGTCATTACAAATCCAATATGGCGGCCTCCCCAAGATGGCGGACTGGCTGTTTGAAATCCACCCCCATGATATGGGTATCAAATGAAAGGGTTTGCTGTCAGAAATACGAAAAAAATAGTCACGTGACTTAATCCTATGCGAAATGGTTGTAAGTAGGTAAGTAATCATCTTTATTAAATACTAGCTGTCCGCCGCGGTTACACCCGCGTCTTTGGTTACTGCTCCGCTCCCGTAGGTCGTAGCGTGATGGTATATAGCCTATAGCCTTCCTCGATAACTAATCTATCTAACACTGAAAGAATTTTTCAAATCGGACCAGTAGTTCCAGAGATTAGCGCGTTCAAACAAACAAACAAACAAACACTGCAGCTTTATAATATTATTATATATATTATATATTATATATTATATTATATTATATATAATATATATATTATAGTATAGATTTACCTACTACGATTTATTATGAAAGAACGCGTGGAGCGTTTATGTAATATTTACTCTTTTTACACGACTGCCCAAAAAAAGGAGTGTTATGTGTTCAGGGTTAATGTATGTATGTATGTATGTGAGTTTCTTTATTCCACCATAACTTTTAAACGCCTGAACCGATTTAGATGTATGGGGTATCGTTACAATCCTTGCATCGTTCCGAGTAACATAGGCTAGTTAAAAATAAAAAGAAACCGGTGTGGTCACTTTAAAAAGTAAATTAATACCAGCCTCAATTTTTTTTTCTAATGTATGTGGTCGTGTCTATGTTTATCGTCTAGAATTTGACAAGTAGATTTAAAAAATATAACACTGTAAATAAAAAACGTCGTAAAAGATACTGACGAGTAAACAAAGTACAAATATGTGCAATTTTTGCAGTCGTGTTTTTTAATTTTTTAATTATAGAAGCTTGTTGGACACAACGCTCCACGCTCTCTTTCATAATAAATCGTAGTAAGTAGGTAAATATTTAATAAAGATGATTACTTACCTACTTACAACCATTTCGCATAGGTAATTATCTATCGTTCGTCACGAACTGAAATTGTTTATGTTTACCTGCGATCTAATGAAGTTTTATTTTGGCAAAGGGAAAACTCTTGAGTCATCAAACTAAATGTTCGAATTATTTTGTAATTTTAAGTGCGTGGTAAAAGCGTGTTTTTTAGTTTTTTAAACTATTTTTTTTTTAACACTATTTTTAGAGGATTTCTTCTATTTTCACTCGTAAAATAGATACTTTTTATTTGACTTTTTAAATCGGGTTCGAGTGCGAAGTGAGCGTCGAAGTGACGGAGGAATTACCTTACAGAATGCTACTTCTTACGTCATCTCATACATTATCTGTCAAAATCTCTCCGTCAATTTAGTTCAACTCGCTGACACGCTCGCAAGAGTAGCGCTAGTGTAAATTCGAATTATCAACCGAGTTTTTAGAATGCCAATCAAGAAACTCACAGCGGATTCAGATTCGAAGTTTAGAACGAGGTCTTACAGAATCGCACTGCACAGTGGATTGACATCACTACATGCAATCTGCGATCATTCAAGCGACGAATTGATAAATACCTAATTGAAGAGTTTCTTAAAATGAAATGAGAGGAGATCTATGACCGATGTTTTACATTGGTATAGTTTTTATTCTTTTGTTTCGTATGGTAAATCTATACTTATAACTTGTATGTAGGTAGTTTAATTAGTTTGTACTTGTTTATTTTGAGTATTTTTTCACCACATTTGGTTGACTAGTAAATTCCTACGGTAAGTATGAGCTTTTGTACTGTATAAACAAAGTCGGGTTATTTACTCCATTTATAACTCAAGAACGTTTGGATGATTTGTTGGATTCGTCTAATCCGAAAAAAGCAGAATAACTATTAAAACATACGAAAAATTAACAAAAATATTCTGGAGGAGGTACGCAGTTCGCCGGTGTAGCTAGTAATAAATAAACGAACAATAAATAATCTTATTGCTTAAAATAGCTGTACATAAGGTAAATACTATACTGACATTATAACAAATAAGGAAAGTAATTCGCGTTAATAATTCTATTTACGCACCTACCTGTATTTTCCAAACCTCAATGATAATAATTCGAGTAGCTAAGTGAACACATTGTAAAAAGTTATAGGCAAATAAATATTCATTAGATTAAGGTCTTCCATATAATACAGTCAGTGTACATAATCACAATTACACACCGTAGTTTGAATGGATTTCAGTCACTTCCGTACTGAAAACGGTGTCATGGCTTCCGAGAGAATACAAAGCAATGCTTTATCTAATGCCAGGCCACAGCCAGTCCTTCGCCATTCAGGACCCATCTAAAAGATATGGTCCAAATCGAGTGTTTTGGGACCACAGTCGAGTGGCAATTTCCATAGATTTAATCATGATTTGTATTCAAAAACATAATAGGATTAAAACGTTGTAAATCAAGTTACGGATGAGTGAACATGAATGACGTGTCCGTTCAGTTTCCAATCCAAGTCTATTTAAAGTTACATATCACATGGCCATTGAGAACCATTCGAACAGAATAATTTAGTAAATTACCTTTTTTGATCACTTCGTTGTCCGGGCAATGTTGGATTGTGTTGATGACCATGATTAATGACTGAATAACTGTGAATATAGGTAGGTGCACGTCTTTTGCAACCACCTTCATAAATATTCAGCTATCATAACCGGAATTCACATTACATTACATCTGCTGTAGATACGTGAGACTAAATAATACATGACTGCTTCAGTTTCAATTTTATGATCAACGTCTATTGGGCTCAAACGTCATCTAACTTTATGACGCTTTTAAAAGTCTTTCCGTCGCTACAAAACACCTTAAAGTGACAGAGACAGCATGAGTCTTAACGGCGACTTAAAATTTAGCGTTTGACTATTCGACTATAATTCTTTGCACCAACACTATCCATTTAATTTTGATGCAGTCATCCATCTTTTTGCAACTTTCTTGTACAAGTTTCTGTTGGTTTCATCCAGTGGCTTTCCATCAATATAACACCTAACAAGTATGTAACAAGTCAGTAAAAACGGTGTCTTGCAGCAATTACGTGCGTATTTGAGATCGTTCAACTGTGACGTAGTAAGTTACGGCTCGCTTTCGTTACAGAGTGGACTGGATACTAAATGGTGTAACATTTCTGTAAGTAGATGAAAGGCTGTAACATTGTGTGAAAGATAAAGTAAAAATTATGATTATTTATTAAATATTAATAACATAACATAAAACTGAATGATATCTGTATATCTAAACAAAATTAATTACAGGTAGCTGCCTCATAAATATCTATAAAATTCATTAGTTTGGAGTAAACACTTGCAATAATAAAGTATTACTTATAACCGGTACTATTAAAGAAAATTTAAAGACAAAAAAATCGGCTCTAATCATCTCCTCTCACTTTCTCGATATACTGTGAGAATTAAAAGGCATAATAAATAAGCTCCTTTGGTTAGCCGCCATGCTTGATTCGACGTATTTATCTGTTTCGCTTTTGCTCGTAACACAATAATTCGGCTTATAGCACGATGCAGTCAAAATTGTGCTTTAAACAAAGCGGTTGAAAAGCGCCAACTAAATAGAAATGCTTATCAGAATTACCGTTGCACTAGCAACAAACACGATGCAGAGAAGTGTAGAAATAAATTATGTTTTATTTCGAGACCCCGGTAGTTTTTCACTAGTAAATGTACAGTTCGCTCGGATTGCACCGACCTTAATGAATGCTCTCGTGTGCCTATGCTCCGCATTCCCTACCTTTACCTCTGCACCCGAACATTTTACGCCCTCTTAATGTTGGCACGGCACGCCGGTAATTGCTGTATGTACAAATATTTCATGAACACGAAAGTATTCTTTATGAAACACTTTTTTAGGTTCCGTAGGTGATTTAAGTTTTCTAATATAATTATGCGCAAATATGGCACTGCCCAGTACTGCGTGTCTCACACCGAACAATATTAAGAAAATTTCCAAGTAGATCTTTAAAGTATACAAAAAACTAGAACACGTTAATCCAAAGTTGTGGGTACAGTTTATACCAGAGGAATACGTCAAAATTAAAAACGGCCGCAAACACGTCTTTTAGTAAATCTCATATTAAATTATCCTTGCCTACACTGTATGCACATTGGCTTTAAAAGTCCCTGTACCAACTTACCAGCTTCACGGTTTCCAAGATACAGAGATAAGAGGATTTCTCAAAAATCCGTGGTATTTGATTCGCAACTACTAAAGTTCTTATCTAACGACAGTTCGGATATAAGTCGGCTTATTGTAAAACCCGCAAAGAATTTTCCTATTTTCCGTCGTCAGGTGCACTCGCTGCGAAAATGGGATTTCATTTTTCTGGCGACCGTTGCCGGCCTTGTCGTCTTGGTAAATTATGTTCTAAATTATGACATCTTAGCGAACGAAATCATTTAGAATATCATCAAGACATTATTTTGATGATTAATAAAGTATTTTGCAAACTCCATGTATAATGGATTTTGAAGTGTTTGCAATGAAATGGAATCTATTACAAAACATGGCAGCAGCAAAATGTTAATTTCTGACACCATTTTTTTTATCTTTTTTATCTATTTGATATCTTGCCAAGCCAGTGGAACCATCTTCTTTAACACGCTTATGTAATTAATCAGAAGATACATCAGATTTAGTCTGTGGACAAATTCTTATCATTTCTGTCTACATTAACTAATTAATCCTGACTCAAAAACAACCTTCTCGTTTATCGCTTGTGGATCTACAAATTGGTCTGTAGTAGAGACTTTAATGAATGCGCCTCTGCGTCTGCCGTGAGTACTATGCTTATCAATGCTCACGCCACCTTTTGCTTGAACTTGGTTTATTATGCTCGTAAATTCGCTCGTTTCTAGGTCTCAACTCTTTACATCGTAACAGTTCAAAGGTCTCTTGCATCGTAATAACTGTAGTTATGTTCTTGTTCGTTTTATGTTCTAATTTATTGGATGAGTGTGGCTTACTATTATAAAGCAGTAAATTAAAAGTTGTAGAAACAGAACGTTTTTGTTTTGAATACAGTTTAAGTGAATATAATAAAAATAATAAAGTACAGGTAACTGTAAAAATAGAAATATTATTATGGTTCTATATCTAGAATGAACGGAAAAAGAACAAACAATAGAAACTAAAATAAAAAGGTTAAATATAGTGGCAGCAAAAGAAAACAATAACTTTGCAGTGTTTAATTCAGTTATTCTATTCGACACGACCATTGTCATCGGATTTGGCAGTCGCCTGCCGTTTGATATCGCGCGGCCCATAGCTTCAATTGTTTTTATTATGCGTAAAAGGATAGCAAGCGCCATTCGGTCTGCTATGATCGTGTTGTAACATAAGTGTGGCTAATAAATCACTTTCTTTCCCTATTTTTCTTTGTTAAGCTTTCACTTTGTAGTCATCGTCACTATTGCAAGTGGCTATTAGTATTAATTTATTTAATATTTATTTTATCAATTACTAAATCAAAACTCATATAAGATTTTTCTCTTTCTATTTGGTCGGAACGCAATCTTCTTCTTCCATTTATATTAAAAGGTTCCGCGATGTTATCATGGTAATTGGTAGTCCCATTTTCAACGTACCTATTCCGAAAGATTAGCCTCTGATTTGCCTCAAGGGGCGATTCTCATGCCAATAATCGATTTTATCGCAAACTGAGTTTTATCTTTGACAAAAGACTTTAGGGGTTGTGTGGCACTTTTGTGTTTGTTTATATCTTGATTAACGGAAGAAACAAGTATACATTTTATGTTGCAGTTACTTTCAACATTACTAATCAATATTTCTGAGCATTGCTTGGATTTCACTTCCAGACTATAAATTAACTCTCGAGCTTCATCGGTATGACATTACAATGGTTTATCAGCTAACTTGTTGCTCTAACATTCTCTATTATGTACGACCAATAAACGTACTCGTAATAAGTATTTGCGACTTTGCGAGATCGTAAAATCGTGACTTGATCTAAGCAATTACTAAAAGTAACAAGTGCTGTAAAACTCTAATATGGCACTGATGGCTTTATTAGAGGGTAATGAATTCACTACATTTAATCAGAAAACCAAACAGTCCGGTATCGCAGTACAATACAAACACATATATTAACACAGAAATGATAGTACACCATGTTTATTCACCACTTCTTATCTTACTGTCTTCGAAGAAATTAATGCATTCGGTCACGTATCTGTAATGTGTTTCGTAATAGTTGATTTACTATGATGTGTTATTTAATTACGATATAAAAGTAATATTTCTTTAGCACACATTATTGTGACATTTTATAAAATAATCTAGACTAGGAACCCTTCACAGCTGCCGCGTTTTCAAGAAGGTAACCAGTACGGTAATTAGTTAATACATTAAGCCAAGAGATTATTTATAGACTTAATGCACGGAGTAATTACACAGGAGTCTGAGATTCAAGTTCCAAAACCAAAACTTCAAAGGCGGAGATCCCTATCTTCATTCTTAACGCCTTCCATTTATCAAAATAATGAATTAAGTAAGGTTCTGGATTCTACTTCATCAGTAACGTTTACGTTTCTTGGTAACTTTGATTCAAGATGCATGGAGTGGTAAACTTTGTATATTACCTTGTGGAATAACTAATGTGCTTCTCATATGCTTTTCAAGTGTAATCCCTATCGCTTCTCTAGTGCCTAGTGCTGCTTCAATAGCGGCGGTCTATAAAATATGAATTTCTAATTTTAGAGCGAAAATTGCTTCGTAAAACTTAGCCTTGCACCTGTGGGCTCCAATGTCGAACTTTCCAAAGCATTCTAAATCTATTTTACCGTTTTACAAGTTTTTGAACGAGTTCCAAATATTATATTCTTTCGTATTCCCGATATTTATTGTCATATTTTAGACTTGTATAACAGTATATTTTCATGAAGTCACTGCCAGGAAAGTTATATCATAAGTTGGCGAAGATAGGAAAATATTTATGTTTCTTATTTTAAATTATTTATGTTTAGCATCACCTATTTGTAACTTTCACGATTAATGCTATGGTTTTGTCAGACGTCAGTTTTGAAATGTTTATGTTCGTTGATAAAACGAATAAGTAATTTTAATGGCAATCCTTAACTACTTCCTACGCAAAAAGCGGATATGAAAAGTAGCATCGTGTTCTGAGACCACCCATCTAGACCTTTTATTTCTTTCATGTAAAGCTATAAATATAGTTTTATAAATATTTTCTTGGTTATCTTCTGAAACAGTACTCGTATCTAGCGAACATTTTGCGCTTTAGATATTTTATAGTGGCAATATCTCTTGAGATAAGCTACCTTACCTTCATATCTTCGATTTATTCATGTCCCCGCATAAATTTTTCTCGACGGAGATAGGTACTGAGATTGTAGAGATTTATTAAAATAGTGCTTCGAAATAAAATAAAATATAATTTAAGACTTTGCATTACAAGTTAAATAAATCTACTTAATATGTTGGCTTCTAAAAAGAATAAAAAACATTATGATAAATAAAATGTTATGTACTTATTAAACATAATATTTTCGACTATCGACTTTGACATAATATGTGAAATTGCTAAAGCCCTCACGTATACATATTATGCACATCACATATTGTAAGGTAAACTTACCATGCAGTAGGTAAACACAATTCTGGCGTTGCAGGCATTGAGATAGTACGCCTTCGCGGTTTCAGTAATCTGGATAGACCCAGCTTATCGCCACTGTTCATTGCTTTGAGCCTGAGATTAAAATATTATTGTCGAATATTCTCCATTATTCTGCTTTCCTAGTACCGCTTTAATTCTACACTCGCGATAACTCTTTTTTTTTTTTTTTTTGAGGTGGTAAAAATCATCAAATGAGTCCTTCCGTCCTGGGCGGGGAGGAAGGGACTGTCAGACTGTCAGACTTTTACTGACTAAAAAACCACCCTGTTCCTTCTGTTGCCCTTTACGTTCCGGGGCCACGGTATCCTGTTAAGACGTCCTGCAACCCCGGCAGGCGTTCGCGATAACTCTTGAATATCTTTTTCTGAGACGCGCCATTCTCTGTTAAATTTTCTTTTGTGTTTATCCTTTAATATCTTTTTCTTCTTTTTGTGTTTTATGTGTTGTTTTTGTGTTGATTCACATGTTATAACTATGAAATTAGAAACTACTCAATTAGAGTAAAAACTATTTTTAATACCAGAGATTTTAAATAATTTGTTAAAATATTTTGTGCCTAACAAGTGATTCCATTTTGTTACAGGTATTTTGGGACAATCAAAATCCGGTAAGGGGATGTGGTGAAGAAAACTTAAACCGTGAGGCGTATTATCATAAAAGTCTCGTTGAATTTCAAACAGCCATTGAAATTCAAATAGTAGCCGAGCTCGGATGAAATCGTCACAGTTTTTCCGAATTGCCCGATATCTGGTTAACATTCTTTTAGAACAAGTAATAAAAGAGCGAAACTTGAGCCGACCGTGCTCGAGAACTTTCAAGTCGTTTTTGAAAGAAAACTTTGCAGGCGCGTAGCTCGTCATTTGTTACTTGAAAGTGTAGCTTTTTATACTCCAAATCGTCGTCATCTTATTTTAATCTCTCAATAGCCGCAACACGCTTTGTAAGAGACGTGGTCGATTTTAACATTTTAAAGGCGCCTGGACGCATGACAGTGTTGTTGGTAAAAAATACATAAAAAATATTTAACAAAAACCGCCGTTTTATGGAAAAGCATTTCTTTCTGTTTGGCAACGTAACCGCTTTCCTGTGTGCTCTGTGAAAAAAAAGTAGCAATGCGCAGCGTTCTCTCATTCAGTGCCTCGACGCTCTGCACTGCATTTTTCATTCGCAACCTGAAATCGTGCTCGGCATATATATTATATTATCTAGCCGATGTACCTGACCAAGGCCACATATATCTTAGGCCTTTGGGCGTTAAGGGTGGGTCTTGAGTAAATATTGTAGGTACTTAGGTAATGTAGCGATCGCCTACTTAATATTTTAAATTAATTTAATATAATATTCTGGTTTATTATGCTTTAAACCATTACTTTAAATAATTGATTCCCCAATATTAAACTGCACAACCGCTGTGACCGCATCGATTGATTCATGTTTTTCAATACTCGAATATTTTGGTTCACTTTGCTCACTCGTCTGAAAATCGGGTGTCGTGTCAAATGAAATGGGAAATAGCAATTCCGTAGATATTTCATAGCGTATCGCTTTTACTATCGCTTGATGTACTATGCAATTTTCGTAAAATGTTGAGGAACATTCTGCCCGAGCTGTGCTAACATAAACGGACTTAACGAGCCTTGAACACTTCTAACTATAAACCGTATAAAAATGACCTAAGATCTGATAGATTGAGTAAATGATTCATTTATAGCAACCCTCAAACTGCACGTTTATGTAAAGTTTGTAATAATAAAGGCCGCAGATTGAATATAATATTGGCAAACAAATATCAAGGTCCCGCATTGTTTCGCCAAGCTTTTGTGTCATTTTCTGGCACTGCAGTGCCATTATACATTGTCCTAGAAACAGCAATAGCCTCGATATTAGCTACCCTCCAAAGCTTAATGTCACAGGTCACCGACGGCATAACTGGGCCGTTAAAGTTGGCTTCACTAAAAGTGTAATGGCTTGACCTGAATTGTCGTGTAAATCCATGGCTTTGTAATTGCACTATCATTCGAGCCCATTTGCTTAATTTGGGAGGTATTAATGGCTCCCCTAGTTTTGAAAACATAATGAAGTTTCTCGAGGATTTGACAACAAATGTAATAAATACGTAGATAGAATATTTGGTCTGTTCGTTTGTTTGTTTGTTTTAGTTATGAAAATGAAATACTTTGGAAATTAGGTACCTATTAATAATAGTGTAATGTTAAGTAAACAATAAATTTTTAGACCATTCATAGGTACTTGTGTTTATAAAAACAAACAAAAAGTGCAGCAATGCACTATTGTGCAAAATACCTAAATAATACTATCAAGGCATAATAATATATAAAACTCAAAGTTATTATAAAACTTTACTTCGGCGCCTATCGTGCTCATTTCTAGTTTAAAATTGGAATTTGAAAGCCCAAAGTTCGCTCGAGCTCGAAACTTGGAGTGCTCGATAACGTCGTCAATTAGTGCGTCGTGGCTCGACGTCGAGCAGTCGAGCACTCGCTCGAGCCCGCTAGTGCCTAAGTTTACTAGCTCGAAACTAGGGTTGAGCTTCTTAAAGTTAAGTTTTGTATCTTGTGTAGGTAACCACTTCACTTACCTAATTAATTTTGTATAATTATAAACGTATTTGAGTTTAATAGAGATATTTTTTTATGTAATGATTGAATTTGTAATTGGAAAGCTAAATAGTTTTGAAAGGACTTAGGTGAGTGCCAAGGTATTTTCGAAATAGCAATCAAAATCTAGGATAGATTTATTATCAAAATTTCAATCGCAGTCGCTTTACTAAAATGTGAAGAAAGTTTAAAATAGTACCTACCCTCTCGTTACTAAAAGGTCTAACCCTGATGTGCTTCACTTACAGATGAAATAATCTACGTGCTCAGTTTGTCGGGACACTAAATCTTAGTAATCGTGTGTGTAGTTGTAATGAGACGTTGCTGGGTTCCGTACGGGTAATTATTGTACAATCTTGCCTCAATTGCTCGGTTCCAGACGAGCAGTTTATTTCCTTGTAATGCTAGCTATTTGTTGATCACATTAAATCTTTTATTTTCCTTTTGAGTAAGATGGATTTTGTTTGTACTTTTGGAAAATCAACATTTTCTACTTGAAAGAACACAAGACAAGACAGTTTTCATCATCATCATCATCCTCCTGCCCTTGTCCTATGTTACTTGGGGTCGGCGCAACATGTTTTCTTCTTCCACTCTGTCCTGTCAGTCGTCATGCTATCACTGACTCCCCTTTTATTCATATCATTCTTCACACAATCCATCCATCTTTTCTTTGGCCTTCCTCTTGCTCTCCATCCATCCACATTCATATTCATAACAGTTTTCATACCAGTAGAAAATGTTGATTAATAATTCGATGATGAATAATAAGAATAATAAATATTTTTTTATTTATTTTCTCATAAACACAGTACAATGTACCTAACATTACATAGTCACGGTAAATCACACTTAATAGAGACTAGTGTATTTATTGTAGATAAAGCCTGCATTACAGAATGATACTATTATAGTTGGACTAAAACATCTCACGCTAATAAAAAAAAAAACTAAAGCTAGTAAAATAAATTGAAGATCTAATCTTTAAAATAACGAGTCTCACAAGAAAATATACTTTACATAAATAAATGGAACCTAAATATAAACGTATTCTTAAATCAAACGGGTACCTTTTTCAAAAAAAGAACCATCGCAGTTTCCCAGTCTAACTTTTAAAAACTTAATAGACATCGACAATGTTTGGGCGGGCGCGCGCCGCCTAGTAAGGTCAAAGACCTCGCTAATAACTTCCGCTTACCTGCAAACGCTAGTCGTTAGCCTACAGCTCAGACTTTAGGCTGCGATGACAAAGGTTTTATGCAAGTAATGAAAAAGAAAGTCCGGATCAAAACACTGGTATGATGTTGAGCATTGAAGAGTAATTTGTCTGCAGATTTTGTTTGTTAACATCGAACTGTTAATGTTATAAGTCATCGCTAAGTTCGGTAATGGTTGCGTAAACGACTTTCTTTATTAGCGTTATGCAACATAAATAGATACTTTTTAATATTCGTTTCTTGCGCATTAGGTACTGCAAAACACATTTAAAAAAATGGCAGCAATTTTATAAATATTTGTTTTAAACAGTTTGTGTTTAACGAGGTAGGTAAAAAACATATAATTACCAACCATGAAAATTCTTATACCCTATTTAAGCGACGTGAAACTAAATGGTAATTTTTTCCACAAACACTTCTGTGTTACGTACCAAACTCATCTAAATATCGTATTAACTAAAGGCCACTAGACAAATTCACAAAGATATTCGAATACAAAAGCGTATTTAAGCCAGTAACAGCCTAACCTGTCAATCGCCGAACGTTGAAACTTCACCTGTCGTATATTGAAACTTGATGAATTTGATCAAACATTCGTCGGAGACTAGACAATGTCCCGCAAAGCTTTGTGCTTCATCTCGATTGGCTAACTTGTACGGTACAGAAAACTGACGTTGTTGACAGATTATTGAAGGAAACCTTCGAGAGCAATGAACTATATGAAAAATGGACACAGTTCGGATTTCAAATTTTTTGTAAATTAAAATATTAACATTCAAATGTAGAACGTTAACCTATTCAAAACTAACATAAACTTTCCTACAAAACTAGCTAGAACTTTAACGATAACAATCAGTGATAGATTGCCTTAGTTTGTGTATTGACATAGTTTATCGCTGAAATTAGCTTTCTCCATTTTATGCCTAAACTAAACAATAGAACATCACAATTTAAGGTGTGAACTAGAGCGTTAGAAAATTTCGCTCTTCAATTGTTTACAGTACAAAACCAATTTGTTATTAAAGAGATCAAAACACTACACCCGCATAATGAATCGGGCGTTTGATTGAATCCATTGTCGTTCCAAGACTAAGTTCAATCCCACGACCTAGATCCGACCGCAATACGATTCCAATACTTGCGCATCGCCGGGAGCGATGCAATGCAGATTATTTACTCTGAGTACACGCAATATTAGCTATTACACCGATGTCATTAAAGGTTAGAATTGCATATTGTATTTATACATATTGGTGGCTGATGGCGTACCTCGGAGGAGATATTATTGAATGCATTAATGACTTCGTTTGGATTAATTTCGGAGTTCGGAAGTTTGGATGAGATACTGCAATATTGTAACTTTAGTATGCTAATAATAGAAATTAATTACATACCGATATTTTTTATCCAGCTTTGTTGATACCTAAAAACTGAATAGCACTATCATTTAAAGGTTTATTTTAACACATTATAAGAGAAATTGTATCTGAAATAAAATGCCCAATTAAGTACATTCGTAATTGTTACACTAAGTAAAAGAACTCGATAACAAAAAGAAAAGAAAACTATGGGAAATTCGTTTGAAACGCAACAGCAAAGTATTTTACATGCATAATTCCAAAACGTAAATGAATTTAGCGAATGGAAGCAATTTTCCCACTTGGCGTGAATAATGAAATCGTTTCTCACGAAAACTTTACGGATAATAAATCTGATTCTATGCTCGATATTTACGATTATACTAATATTTACAGTTTCAAACATAATTTCTTTTGCTGTAACAGAATGAATCAGTCGTTCCAGAAGTTTATAATTATTGTTGAATTATGCAAGTTCGTTAGTAATGCTTTTCTTCATAAATAGAACTGTTAGCAAACAATGTACCCATCTAGTTTCTATTTTACTTTAAATTTTCTTTGAAATTGTGACGGTGAATTGATAATCTTTTACCCTGCATCCATTTCAAAGCTTTCTTTTTTTCAAATAGGCTAAAGATAGCATTGCCTCGTTGGTCTAGTGGTCGCCAAGCTCGACCGCTGAGCATGAGGTCTTGGGTCTCCATTCTCAGGTTGCGGAAAGTGTTATTGGGTTTTTCCATCAGGAATTTCTCAGTAGCAGCCTCGGAGTCTGGATTTCGTGCCCGGTTGATGGCAATAGGCTTGCCTTCTATTACATGGGACTCTGGCGAAATGTGGGTGTACTAATGGGTACAGCTCTGCCTAACCCTTCGAGGATTACAGGCGTGTTGTAGAATGTTAAAGAACAAAACATTGAACACAAGCACTTTTATCGAACAAGACCTTTTATATTTTCAATAATATTTTATTCACAAAGCGAGGTGTACGCAGCGCAGGCGTTAGATTGGTTTTGGACAATTCACAGCAGATTGATAGCGAATCTATTTGCTAGGTTTGTTTGGAACACACCGCGGAATTTTATCAATTGATTGATTCAAACAAAAAAACTCAATTTCAACAGCTGCATCGTTCTATTTTTTTCGTGGTCGTCTGTCAATAGTTGACTTGCTAGTTTTACACAAATACACACATCAAAAGTGTCTAGGGATCAACATCCCTAATCAATGTTAGGGATGTTGATCCCTAGACACTTTTGATGTGTATATTTTTGGATTTTAATGGATACATTGGCTTTAACTTTTTTCCATTTGATCTGAATGGTGTACTCCCCGATGATGGGGTTTTAGCGAATTTGACTAAGTTATAATCTATGATTCGATTTCATAGAGTTTCTTGCTCGTTCTTTTCCATAGACCTACTGTTTGAAACGAAGAACTAGCTTGAACTTACGACTGACTCCTTGGTAATTTAAACGTGCTTATAAATGGTTTATCCATACTAATATTATAAATGCGAAAGTAACTAAAGTCTGTCTATCTGTCTGTTTGTTACGCTTTCATTCACAACTAAACTACTGAACCGATTTTGATGAAATTTATTAAGAAGTAAGTTTGAAGCCCAAGAAAGGACATAGGCTACTTTTTATTCCGCGACTTCGTCTGCGTCCTCGATAACAGACATTTACGCGGCAAAATCTTGTTTGAAATAAATGATTTTGATTTGATCTTTAATTGTAAATCTTTCGCTGCCCAGTGTCTTAGATTAATTAGAAGATATGTCTAACTTATTCTGAATAATACCATTTCATTTCAAGTGTCCAATAAAGTCTTTACCGAGATTTATTGTAATTGCAATACGACATCAATATTCGATATACATTTTGTTCATTTCCGTCATTTAAATCACAATAACGACAACATAGAATGGTTATAAACTAGAATTGAATCTGGGACACCACTTTTATAGATTTGGCAATGGTACTTGCTCGTAACTTTAGATCAACAACCATAGAATTGTATAGGTTTAATGTAACATAATTCTCTTTTATTTTCGTACTAGTTTTCTATTGTACCTAACATATAATTATACATATAATAGCCTATAGCACTCAGTAATAACGTAGCTTCCAATTTTTCAAAGAATTTTCGAAATCGGTTTAGTAGATCCAGAGATTACCTGCGACAAACTCACAAACTTTACCTCTTTATAATATAGTAAACAGTAAAGATTAACTAAACCTCGCGGTTTCCTCTCCATTAAGTCACGTCTTGGGTTACTGCTTCGCTCTCGTGTGCCATAGCGTAATGTTATACCTATAACCTTCTTCGATAAACGAGCTAAATAACGCAAAAAGATTTTTTTCAAATCGGACCAGACGATCCTGAGATTTAGTGCGTTGAAACAAACAAACAAACTCTTGGGCTTTATAATATTAATCTAGATACGTTTAGTGCATGTGTTTACCTATAATTCGACGGCTCGGTAAATAAATGGCTGTCGCTGGAACATGTGCATTTGACAGAATACCGATATGCGATCAAACAATAAGTATTGCAGTTCACTGGAAATCAATACATAAATGATTTATTACTAACAGTAACACTGTAAAACATTTATTTTAAAAGAGTAAGTAGTTATGTGGGTGTGCTATCGGGTACACCTCTGCCTAACCCTTCGGGAATTAAAGGCGTGATGTTATGTAGTAAGTAGGTACTTATAGATTTTCTTTCCCATTCTTCTCCATACGAAACTAACTTTGAGAAGGGGCAACTAGATACAATTCTGCTTTTCATATGATTTTTAAAAATATATTTTAATGGTCTAATTGAAAAAATATATCACCAATCCATCGTAGACTTTGTCTATGTCAGTTCTGACCTAGACTGAGTCAACAGCAAACACATATTATAAAATAAAAATAATAATTTGACTTTGACTTTGTAATATTTTTGCCGTATCCCTGTAATAAGAAGACACGGTAAGCCTTGTCTTTTGAAATATCTTTGTAGATAAATACTGGCACGTTAAGAAGTTAAGTAGTGACGTATCGCGCGGTTGTGTAGCGTGAAGGTGGAGCAGTCTTTAGAATATATTAAATTCCTTAGCTACTCGTAACTTATATGTACTTAGCGAAGCGTGACGAATGAACGAGCTTCTTATTTTTTTACGTTTGAATATGGTCTTATTAAGTTGATATTACTGAATAAGTACATAATTTTTGTGACATTGAATTTGAACTACCAATTTCACCTAGTCGATGAGATCATCTAAATATTTTTTTTTATCAATTTCTTAATTCAAATTATATTTTTTTCAGTTTTTAATTGTCTCCTACCTTTTATTAATTAATTCAAAGATGATTAAAAGTACGAACGTTCCCTATTGAGGTAGGAACATACCTATTATGTATTACAGACAGGAAGTTTCAATGGGCAACGAGCTCGGTCTGTGAATATTAATTTTGATATCAAACGTAGGTATATATTTTGTAATCCATTGGCACATATTGGATGTCAAATCCAACACACGGCCAGTTTGAAAAAACTTTTTTAATATCGAGAACTGGCAGTTTATTGTAGCTTTTTATATTTTTTGTTTGGTGAGCAGGGTTGCTATCCGTATCCTCTCTATTTATTCATTGCATATGGATTAAGAGGAAATGCGGGTAGTCTTTTCTCCATAGAAACGTTCTCGCCTGTTTTCTTTCTGGTATAATTTATTATGACTAAAAAGCAATGATTTTTACAGTAAAGTAAATATGAGTATAAAATATTTGTATGTTCCTATGTTTTTTTTTTAATGATACATTATTTTAATAAGCGCTAGAACCCACAGAAAATGCCCAATATTGCCTATTTATACCGCTGCCAAAAGAGGCCTTTCAATATTAATAATATTAATGAAAAAACATAAACTTAGGGACACAGTATGTATCCTACTTATTTAGTTTTTGAAATACCTTTTTTATTTCTTAAATATTAGGGAATTAAAATGACGAGAGCCGTACCCCGACTTACGACTTTTTACTTAGGCTATTCAGTCGGATCTGCAGACAACTAACTTCTTCTTCTAACAACTAATTTCCAAAAATCTCTTCGCCCGCTTTTCCTCATAAGTTGCTAATATAGACATAGGGTGGCAACGCACGCTTTTTCTCACTGAGTGTGCTTATTATTTAGTAATTATGCGTTGATGTGCTGTTTGCCGCATTTCTCCCGAATACGTACACCTTGGATGGGTTTTGCCGCATCATTTCTTGCACACTTTCTCCTGCCGCCGCACCCCGTTGTTTCGTTTTAACACGTTAAGTAGCCAACCGTGTACTCCATTGTCATACTGGTAAATTTAATGGGTATCGCTTTGCATCTCTACACTGTTCTAGTCATTCTGCACAGTTCAACATACCTTTGTACGGTCAACAAAAGAGATTGAAACTTAACTTAATTAATAAAATGTTTATGACCTACTTTAATTAAATCACATTTGAAAACATCCATCGGTTTCTAAGAAAACTTCAACTATATCTGACGACCCCGCAATACCATCTCTTTTGTTGACTGTACCTACGTCGTTATGGAAGTAGTCAGAGTCAACCCCATAAGTACCTACATCTCTGACGATTATTTAAACATTACTCCTTCACAAACAAAGGTTTTGGGCCAACAATGTGTGTCGTGTAACTGTACCTGTCGTGGACAACCTTTTAGTGTCTCGAGCCGTGTTTGTTTTTTGTCTTACTTTTTCGTACGATTATGCAAATTACTATTTTGATGACGATAAACGTTAGCAGCGGTTGGTAATGTCTTCATTGTTGTGATTCAAACTTTTTAAATAGATATCCGCATAGATTCGTGCTACTTAATAAAATGAAATGCGGAGCGGGCGAGAACGAAAACTAATTCCCGAAGTAGTGCAGGAATTCTATTTCGATTCAACAAAATTCGAATTTCGAACACGCTCTATTCCATTTAAAAACTTTTTAATTCTCCATTCTGATTTTTTTCAACGTCGCATGGCTTGTTCAAGTGATTTTTACTGCCTTCCACTTTTTATTTTCTTGAAAAAGTTTAGCGTGAAATTCGTATTACCTGTCGTTTTCTTGTTTGCGTGTATGTAGGCAATTAATTTTATTTGGGCACACATTACAGTAGGTCTAAAGCTTCATAAGCTCGTAATGGCATTCACGAGTAGCGCGGTGCATGCGAAATTAGCACTGCAGCATTTTTGTGCAGCACAATGATGCAATCCCTGAGCTCAGCATTCGCTTTGTGAGGAAAATACTCTCATTCACGATTGTGAACTTTTTGAATAAAGCCATATTCGCTGGTAGACGTGTGTACGTCCACAGAAGTGGTTCATTACGTGACGTTCGCTTTAATGATATACACTCTTTTGCAAAAAAAACGGGCACCTAAGGAAATTTACGTTCTAAGGTCGATTTGAGTAAATTAAATGAAATTTATTTCTTTGACGTAGTCTGTATACTTAAAATCGTGTAAATTAATGCGCGTGAAGTGAATTCGGGCAATTAAAAGAAAAAAAAACGATGGATTCTTTAAAACCGATGTACACGCCCAAACAATAAGAAGTGGTCGGCAAATAAGACAAGATTATTTTTTTACTTTTTTTAATTAAATAAAGTTACAAATGTAAAAACCTAATAACGAGTGTGACCTCCTCTTGCCAAAATCACAGCTTGAGTCCTTCTGGGCATGCTTTCCACGATGTTTTTAATAACGTTTTGAGGAATACATTCGCACTCTTCTGCAATTACTCTTTTTAGCTCCCTGATGTTTTGTGGAGCAGGTTGCACTGATCTTACCCGTCTCTTTAGAACATCCCAGACATGCTCAATTGGATTGAGGTCAGGACTTCGAGCTGGCCAATCTAAACGACGGAACCCAACTTCTTGCATGTACGCTTCCACGTCGCCAGAACGGTGCGGGCAAGCATTGTCGTCCATAAAAATGGAATCTTCCCCAAGTGCAGTCAATGTGGGTTGTGCATATGGAATTTGGACTTCCATTATGTACCGGTGTGCATTTAATGTTCCATTTTCTATGAAAACTAACTCCGTACGCTCCGTCGAATTAATTGCTGCCCAAAACATAACGGAGCCTCCGCCATAAGGAGTGATTTCTTCGAAACACACTTCCGCATAGCGTTCCCGTAGTCTTCGCAGCACTCGCCGGCGTCGGTCCTCTCCACACAAAGAGATTCTAGCTTCATCAAAAAAAAATCCTTTATTCCAGTCCCCAGAGTCCATGAAGCAGAGTTCCGAGCAAACTGAAGTCGAGCAACACGGTGCTCACGGAGTAATTTAGGGCCCCGAGCTGGGCGGTAACTCCTGATATTGGCAGCCAAAAGCCTCCTCCTGACCGTCCACAAGCTAACTTCTACTCCTCTAACTTCTTCAAGGCTCTTCTTCAGGTCCACACTTGACGCCTTACGATTCCGCAACGCCTGACTCACCAAAAAGCGGTCATCTCTTGGTTCTGAGCATCGTTTTCTTCCCGAACCGGGTCTTCTTTTGACCGAACCGGTCTCTTGATACCGTTGCCAAGTCCTCTGGACAGTTGAACGACTCACATTTAGCCGCTGAGACACGAAAAGTTTGCGAACAACCTTCTTCAAGTAAGGCTATAATTATATCGGCCCTTATCGCTTTATCACTCATATCAAAAAGTGGTATTTAATGTAAAAAGAAAGATTAAATTGTTTAATTTGCAGAAAATATCCAAAAAGTTTAAAAATATCGTAATCAGTTAAAAATCGTTTCAGCAATTCGCGCCATTAGTAAAGCAATTTTAGAATAATCCACAATAATCATTATTTTTATTTTATTAATTTTAAATTTGGAACGTAAAGAATCATGCCAGGATGCTTCAAATAACATGCCAATACATCGTCAAATTAATAAAACCTATTTCTTGTTCTTCTTCATTGAAGTAAGAAAAAAATCTAAAGTGCCCGTTTTTTTTGCAAAAGGGTTTACATTCCACTAGACGTGTTTTGTTTTTTTGCTTTTGAACATGACATCGACACGGTAAAGTTGTGTTGGTGTCAATAATTGGAGAGCGAAGGTCGAGCAGCAAACTGAGAGCTATATCAATCACAATAGGAGTAATCTATTATTCATATGTCGCTAACGGGCCATTCAGTACGCACGAGAAGTTACACAATGCAAAAATAACAAGCGCATTCGAGGTACGCACTTGCGTCACTACAGACTGTAATGTTAAAGTACATTGTAGCATTTGAATTTAGAATCAAATTAGTGTGACCTATGGTAAATAATTTCGACTTGAATGTTGAAAAAGTAAAACCCTTGAAGACCGTGTATGAAAATAAATTACATAAAAAAATATAATTTTAATAATAGAATAAATTACTTTTTATTTAATTACTTTTTATTTAAATCATACCACATCATTAGCTTTCATTTCATATTCCATGTTATAAAAAAAACCATTTTGAATATTAATTTCAAATATTCCCGCCACACAATGTTACACAAAGCTATTAAAGGTTCTATTCACATACGAATATGCATTTTAGACTGATGACATTTTTCATTGATGGTATCAGAGCTTCACCTACTTACCTTGAGACAGAATGAGGCGTATTTCTTACACGTAGGAATTGGAAACAATAGCCAATCTTCTAGTAACGCGTTATTAGCCCGGTTTGTAAACAATGTTAATAATAGAGCAACGTGAAATATCTGTTACACACAAAGATAGGACACGCCATTCGTATTGTGAATTTCGAAACTATAGGTACGTACATGAGAAAATAATAATCCTTTCAAAAGGCTCTTCGTCGGAACCTATTCATAAACTATGCTTAAATATCAACTTTAATTCAAACTTATTATGAGCTAGTTTAAAATTATGATATTGTTGATATCGGTCTAGCTTTACGGCTTTAATTGACTTACTTAATCAACTTTAGAGTAACAATAAGATTTAAATTACGGACTTGTCCAAAGACAACGAACACGAACCTTATTTCTTCAACAAACCTTAGACAAAGATTCAAAAATAAAAAAAAACAAACTGTCAAACAAACAGCCAGGCTCGTGCTGTAAAATGAATTTAAAAAAAATGAGGACCGAACTGATTAAAGATTGCAACGCTCATTTAACGCTCCGATAAACGCAATTACTCGCTGGGGATCTAGGAAGAGCTCTTTTCGCCCTCATTCACATTTTTAATGCTACTTTCTGCGTCTTGAAATTTTAAAATCAGTTTTTATGAATTATCAGCTAGTACATTACCCTATTTTATCTGTGGAGCAAACTCAATCAAACTGAATTTATTACTTAACGTTACGCTGAAATTTCCTAAATATAAATATTAGATAAATTATAGCTTTACCCTATAAAAAAAAAACTGAAATAACCTTTGGCAAATAGTGTGTTTATCAAGAAATCTTACACAACAATATTTAGCAAATTCTCAGTGAGTCGTTAAATAATTTTATTACATAAAGTAGCGAAGCCAAATAACCAATAACCATAAACTGACGCTATCGGAACGTGTATCCACACATAAGAGCATGTAATCAAACGTTCGATATAAATATGATAGTCACGATTGCTTTTCACGAGAATGGTAGGTAAAGTTCGCTGAATACCTAATCGAGGTCTTTTTCGACTGAGTTTCACTGCCGCTTTTCCGAGTTTCTGAGAAAACCAGTCGATGCTGATAAGAATCCAACTCGAATTAATGGTATTTTGCTGTTTGACCAGCCAGTTTGTTTTATATTTAGAAAAAAAAAAACAAAAAAGTTCTGTTAACGGAAAACAAACAATTACAAGTTGCCAGTCCGTGATTTAACACCAAAGCTTAAAGTCTTGTTTAAACAAAACAATGCTGCGCCGACAAGTTCTCCTTTATCTTTTCATGAAATTCTGAATAGAACCTCTTGAAGGCTTCAGACACATTGCTTTCTCTCAAACCACCGCAACCGTCATTCAGTCTGAACGTAATGTTTAAATAATGTTTCCATTTGATATTGTTGGACTTAGAGCCGTGTGAGGCACCTTTATCTCGGAAACGAGTAAGTGGCACAGCAATATCGTTAGTATCAGGCGCTGAACAATGGTACCAGTAGACATCCCCTCGCTATTTAATGAACACGAGATATCCCCGTTACACTGTCTAGGTTGATAACGCGAGCACCCATTCAAACTCTTTGGTTGTTTGAATGATGTTTTCGTTGACAGGCTGCCATGACAAACATACCTTTGAATTTCGAATAACATGTTATGGATCCATTTTCAAATAATGTTTGATACGCTTAGTTGTCAACGACCTCATCACCTCACATCTCAGTTCAAAGGGGTTGAAATATCTAAAGGGCAGACATCAGATGAAAGTTGTGCATTGTGTTACGTGCTTTTATTATTTTGTTTATTTAATTTAATTAATTACATTCGATCGCTCGCGCCTGTACTTTGCATTTCGATTTCTTAAATAAAAAAATATTGTTGTTATTGTGAAAAAATAGCAACGAAACTAGAGATTCATGATACCGGAATAGAACTATAAATAAAACAATTTGCTTATCTTAAAACGTCTACATCAAAAAGATAATTTGAGGCATTGATTGGTCAGTTATTACGAAGTTGTTAACCTTCGATAATTATAATTTTCTGACGTCACAAGGATAGAACCACAATGCTATTGTGACGTACAATATCGCTTAGAATTAGAGTGAGTCTCGACAACAATGCTCGAGAATGCAGTTAAGCTTATCTGTTATCATTGTTTGAAATGAGATAATGCTGTTCAGCTTTAGTGCTGACACGTGTTAACAGGTGAAACAGTTACATGATTCTCTCATTAACACGTCACTGTTGTTTTGAAAATATTGAAATGTTCAATGAACTGCGCGTCATCACTTTTCTTTCTTTGTTTTCACTTCTTCGTACGAACGGCATCGACATAAGCTTGATTAAAAGATAACGAATGCCGTTTTTTCTCACTATCGAAAAAAATTTATGAGTAAAATAATAACGAAAGTATTTTTTTCTTACAACAATTAAAATACAACCAAACCTCTTTTGTGAAAAAAAAAGAAAGTGCTAGCGTTTGAGTTTTCAATTTAACGCGTTCTATTTTCAAATAGCTTTTGTTTACGTGCCTACACGAGATTAAATACAGGCAGATTTTCCATCACAGTTTAGTCAGCAATTCAATAAAGCCGTGCTTTAGGCTTGCTTCAATAGAAATTTCACCGTTACCGCCATGTCGTGCCTACGACAATGTAATGTGAACACGGACCACATCGAAGCAATTTACTTTTCAACGCAAACCATTTATGTCGACATACTCAAATAGTGCTTCCATGCCACTACAAATATAGGAGTTGACTTTTAAAAGGTACATTTTTTTCTTTCTTTTTACATTTACACCCTTTTCGTTTATAAAGTTTTTATGGACATGGTTTATTTGTATTTTATGACAAGCTTTTATTAAGCTTGCACTGTTCGTATGTAAGTATGTATAAATAAGTTGTCCTTTCAAAATTTGCAAACCATTTTTCGACCATTTGTTGGTATCCGATTGAGCTGAAATTTTGCATACACCTTTAGTTCTGATGACAATACAATGTCCAATACTCAGTAAGTATTGTAATAATTTTATATTAAAGCTTGTTTTTAAAAATGTCTTTTTATAAAATTATTTTGTGATAACTTGTTTTTATTTTTCAAAACAAATGACGACAACATATGATTCTATTTATACTATAGGTACCTAACTTTTCATTGTTTTGAAAACAAAATTAATCTGATTAGTAGGTAGATGAAGTTATGACTATTACCATAATTAATAAATCACTTTATGTAAGTGCTAAATAACAAAAGTACACATAAAACAACCATTAGAGGGAACCAATTAAATTAACACTCTGACGTCACAGATGACGTCATTCAACATTTCCATTTCGCGAATAGATAGTAATAAACCGTAATATTTATGTGACGAGAACATCACTACACAACATAAAGTTTTCCAATAACTAAATGGAGGCTGCATTTGCCAAATGAAATACTGTAATCCAATGTTTGCTTTGTTTCTATTTAATATAGCTGCTTCCTGCGACTTCGTACGCGTGGTTTAATTCATCCGTGTTAAGTTACGTCTCGTAATAGCGTGATATTATACAGCCTCTACTTTTCTCATGAATCTGGCTATCATATAAGAAAAGGATTTTTCCGATCCAGCTGCTAGATCCAGAAATAAGCGCGTTTAAAAAAAAAACTCTTTAGCTATTTCATTTGTAATACATTGTAGCTAGGATATTAACAATATTTATGTCTGCTACTTTATATAAAGCAAAAAACACAAATGATAGGATTTTAATTTCATACCATAGTTAAATTCTATGCCATTTGCATGATGATCTTTTGCCCTATAAAAACGCTGAGAATGGACACCTCTTGTGGATTTTAGCCGTTAGTTTTGGAATGCGGATGATAATGTCTCCCATATGAACCTCCGCCTGTCCTATACATAAGGTTGGCAAAATTTCCAAGAGTCTGGAATTCAGAGCTGAAAATGACACCTTTGTAACAGTAGATACAATAATAATCTTTTGCATTTATCTGATTTTCCTTATTTTTTCTTCTCGACAACTAAACATAATGAACATAAGTACTTATAATAATTTCTCCCAACCGAATTTGGTCACGGTGACCAATCTAAGAGAGACTAGGCAAGTACTATATTATATAGTAAGATATTGTATTAGTGCTCAAGTGTGTGCGCAAATACAGCACTCCCTCGAACCTCACTCTCATAGTCCGATGAAACGGTAATCCGGCACGACCGTGAAATAAGGCGCTGGTCCAACGGCTTTACGTGCTTTCCGAGTCAAAACGGTGCCACACCACCTACTTCTGAACTCCGGGTTGCTACTGAGATATTCTTAATGGGAAAACTCAATAACACTGCTCGATCTCGGACTCAACCCAGCACGCTCAACAGTCTCACGTGCGACTAACAGGGCTGTCAATAATGCTCAGTAATGAACATTATTAAACTGTCAAAGCAACTGGACTACCTATTAATGAAGCTATTGCAATGTCAGTACGTTACGTAATTAGGGTGTTGATTCAAACCAATAGTACACTCGGTAGCCGCAATACTGACAACCAGATGAATGATATTTTAAAGTAATTCACAGTGATATAAGGAAGTAGTAAATATCTTAGTAAAAAGCATGAATGTTTAATGTTACTACATAATGGGTAACGGTGAATGTGATTTTACTAACATAACTGTTACGTTTTACTCAACTGTATTATAATTCGGTAGGAACTTACTTTGTGCAATGTTTCATTTCGGTGATTTTGTTTAACACCGCAGATTTACAATAATGGATATGCAATCAAAATATTGCTTGCTTGTATTTCATAGATTGAGTTTAAGACGTGGGAGAATGCGTAGGGATGTGTGTGAAACTAACCAATTAACTAGCATAGCTCAAGTTATGAAAATGAAGTGATGTCATTGGTAATTCTCACAGTACACATACCTCCTTGATACGCAACCCCGTATATCTACGGTGGAAACGCAGCATAAACCGTGTCTTTTCTCGCGCATTATCAGGTGTTTTCGATATATCAAGGATCCAATCGAATCTACTTATTAATTAAGTCTAGTTACATTATAAATGCTATGAAGCAGACAATCTCACGTGCAAATGTAGTGTTTTCAGAGACTTCATCCAGAAGTAACTTAATTTACCAGATATTTCCTTAGGGATTCATTCCTCTTGAGCATCCAGAAACCGTATTTACCAAATTTCGGGCCGATGTATGTAGACTTAAGTAAATAGGTCAGTAGATTTAAGTGAGCGATGGATACTAGCGGTTAAGGTGCCCGCCTCTCATGCATGAGGTTGTGGGTTCAAATCCGGGCAAGTACCAATGTGACTTTATCAATTCATATGTACTTTCTAAAGTTTATCTTAGACATTACTGACATCATTCCGTGCCTCGGAAAGCACGTTAAGCTGTTGGTCCCGGCTGTCATACGTGGATCTTTGACAGTCGTTACGAGTCGTCAGAAGCTTGAAAGTCTGACAACCAGTCTTACCTGGGGGAACCGTATTACCCAGTTCCTGGGTTGTGGAGGTCAGACAGGCAGTCGCTCCATGTAAAATACTGGTATTCAGCTGCATCCGGTTAGACTGGAAGCCGACCCCAACATAGTTGGGAAAAGGCTAAGCAGATGATGAGGATACTTTTCCACTTAAAACTTTGAACAGATACCACAGTACCTACTTACATAATATAAAAAGGGTATGTCTAATTTTAATTTCTTTTTCTCAGTACTAAAATTGAATCATACAGATTCACTGACTACTTAGTTTAATAAGATTATGTAGGTACTGAGAATTTTTATCAAGATGAAGCATTTTCTTTTAAGTAAAAAGAAAATCTTTATGATACGAAAGTGACTTTGCTGGCTTCCTAATTAGATACTTATAAAGCAATGTTATAAAAGAAATAGATAAGATTTATAATATCAGATATTTCGCTCATAATGGGAAAAAGAAAATATTTGTTGCCAAGAGTCGCTCCTAAAACCAATAGGTAACAATTTTTCTTTATGGTATCAATACCTTTTACAGACGACATTCTTATATCGCCATAGAAATAGCGTTTCTAAACACATTAAATGCCAGATAGTTTTTGTGCCGTAGTGAAACTTGACGTTGTACTGAAATAAAAGTTCTTATTACTGTTTTAAATTAAAACTGGAAACTTATAATTACACAAGTAATCATAAATAATTAAATCGACTATGAGCTTCTAAATAAGATTGACTTGAGTTTCTACAAGAAAAGATTCTCAAATAAAATCAAATAGTTAATTTACAGTAACAATTTCGGTGTAACGCGAAACTTACGAATAACTAAGACCGTTATTTTAAAAATAACCCAATAGAACTGATTTCTAAATATACTTTACCGAAATGTTACGAGCGATCTAAACCTGTGGATGCAGTCCGCCCGGGTTAGATGGACGGATTTAGCGCAAAGCATTTCGGTATCAGAAGATTATCTTTGTTATTCCACGCTACACAAATAAAGAGCCGAGAAATACTTGTAAGCATTTTATGTACGGATTGCCAACACAAGTAAATAAACCACGCTTTTCAAAAGCCAGAAGCTCATGCACAATATTTAAATCAGCATCATCTTTTTGTACGCCACTCTTCTTTCAACGTTGAAGCCAGTTGAAGCTATTCATTCGCCAGTGAATTAGCACCTTGCCAACATAATTTAACTTCAAAATGTTATACACCCCTGCATTATTACATACATTTCATGGAACGCGTAAACCTAAATAAATATACGGCAAATGTGTATAGTTGGTAAGCAAGTTTCTTATACTAACGTAATTAGTGTTTTTGTCCCCACTTCGCGCAATGAATATTTTTTCAACCGGCCGGGCAGGCCGCACTTCTGTTGCCTCATTTCTTACGAGTTTTCTGTACAACATTGGTGTTAATGATAACATAATTAAAAGTACATTTATTCCTGTCTCCCTACACAGAATAATTACGAGAAAACGATGTTCAAATGTGTTTCAGGTGCGAAAACATTTCGGTTGTTTTATGAAGCTTCCTGAGGTAATGGATTCACATACCCGAGTGAATACTGTGTTTTACGGTTATTCCGCAGAATTTTGACTGTAATTAGAACGAATAAATGTTTCTTGGAATATCTACTTAATTAAATGATGGTTGGTATACGGATGTTTGTGCTGTTACAGTATTACATAACATTTTATGAACGGAATTCTTAGGGTAATGTAGCTAGGCCAATAATATATTAAATTATTTCCTACAACATAATTAATTATACTGGAATTAGCATGTACAATAAATAGAAATTTTCTCTACTATCTGTACTTATTTCAAAATGTTTTTCTGTACAGAATCACCCCAAATTCTAACTTTACGTTAATGTTGTAGGTACCTACTAACAAATAATCTTCCGCCGTACTGAAATTTGTCTTTCGGTTTAAATGAGCCGCAAGAGAGAATTATTCGTGTCATTTGTTCGGTATTAGAAGCTGTAATTAAGTGTGGCTGGTTTAATGATCCTATAATGAGAAAGAGCAAGATAGTTTTATTGTCGCATTTGCTGAAAGACATTAAAGATGTTTTTAATATGTCGAGCAAAAAGTTATCTTGTATTATTGTTCGTCTAAATAAATCTTTGAGTTTTTTTTACACGCTTTTTACACGCTTTATATTAGCTTCACTTGTATGTAACTATGTAAGAAAATCTTGGAATCTTAATTTGACCCACTTCCCAGTCTTCGATTGGGATAAAATTTTGCACACGCTCTGAGTTCTGATGACAATACATGACTAGCTAAGAAACGTCATTACAAATCAAATATGGCGGCCTCCCCAAGATGGCGGACTGGCTGTTTGAAATCCACCCCCATAATATGGGTATCAAATGAAAGGGTTTGCTGTCAGGAATACGAAAAAAATAGTCACGTGACTTATTATTAACACGCTTCACTTGTAAGTAACTATGTAAGAAAATCTTGGAATCTTAATTTGACCCACTTCCCAGTCTTCGATTGGGATGAAATTTTGCACACGCTCTGAGTTCTGATGACAATACATGACTAGCTAAGAAACGTCATTACAAATCCAATATGGCGGCCTCCCCAAGATTCTGGACTGGCTGTTTGAAATCCACCCCCATAATATGGGTATCAAATGAAAGGGTTTGCTGTCAGGAATACGAAAAAAATAGTCATGTGACTTATTATTAACACGCTTCAATTGTAAGTAACTATGTAAGAAAATATTGGAATCTTAATTTGACCCACTTCCCAGTCTTCGATTGGGATGAAATTTTGCACACGCTCTGAGTTCTGATGACAATACATGACTAGCTAAGAAACGTCATTACAAATCCAATATGGCGGCCTCCCCAAGATGGCGGACTGGCTTTTTGAAATGCACCCCCATGATATGGGTATCAAATAAAAGGGTTTGCTGTCAGGAATACGAAAAAATAGTCACGTGACTTAAATCCAATATGGCGGACGTCCAAGATGGCGGACAGGCTATTTAAAATGCACCCCCATGATATGGGTATCAAATAAAAGGGTTTGCTGTCAGGAATACGAAAAAATAGTCACGTGACTTAAATCCAATATGGCGAACGCCGTATTAAATTTGGATGCGTAAAACAGTGAATTTTGTTAAGTTTTTTAATAATAAATATCTTTAAATACATACCTATTAATATTTTAAATTAGTAAGTAGTAAATTAAGTTTAAATAATAAGAAGACTAAAAAGTATAAAATAAAAATAATAGTTTAAAAAACTAAAAAACACGCTTTTAACACGCACTTAAAATTACAAAATAATTTGAACATTTACTACGATTTATTATGAAAGAAAGCGTGGAGCGTTTTGTCCAAGAAGAGTAAAGATTAAATAAACGCTCCAAGCTTTCTTTCATAATAAATCGTAGTAAATGTTCGAATTATTTTGTAATTTTAAGTGCGTGGTAAAAGCGTGTTTTTTAAACTATTATTTTTATTTATTAAATAATCGATAATTGCTTTTATTGATTTTTTCTTTTACCTATTATGTATGAATGCGTCAAACGATATAATTACCTGCAGTTGTATAATATTACGTAAATATATAAATGACATAAAAGTAAAAAGGCTTATACACCAACCAAGGCACAAACGAAACCTAACAAACGCGGATATTTGATACACAAAATCCGCACAATTACAGTACGTGTCTTCACCAATAGGTAATTATTCCATTTTTTTTTACTTGGTTTCATTAGTTTTCTTTCCGTTCCACATTGACTGACATTGTATTGTAATATTAATTAACATAAAAAAACAGTTTTAATTGCAATTAACCGTCAATCGAAATTGGATACGCCTTACACTAGCTTAATATTGATTGATAGATGAGAAAATAGTTAAAATAATAAGCTAGGTCAATCCGTCAATTTCAGTTTTGCGCAAATGTTATTTAGGCCAAATAACCGCTGTATTTTCCATTGAAAGTATGATTATTTGTACAAATAAATGTAAAAGTTCATTCATGCGGTACAGCATGAAAACTAAAATAAATAGTTACTATTTGCGGAGTTGTTTATAGGTCGGTCGCCTAGGTTATTGAAATAGACCGAAATATCGTGTTTCCGTTTTGAATAAAATATGAATGAATAATAAAATTTACTGGTATATTTCAGTTTCGAGTATTTCCGTGATGATATCTGTTACTGCCATACAACAAAGCTTTGAACTATAATGGAGTTTTCCAAGAACGTAAAAATGCAAAATGAAATCCTTTGGAAATTCAGTTTAGTTCGATGGACACGTTACAAAGTAAATTTTTCATCGATTTCCACTACATTCCCGGATTTCGAAACTTGTTTTTCGCACGTAATTTGTTTATAGTTTAAGATTTATGGTGTTAGAATAGTTGAGATATTTGATTCTCGTGGTTGCGTGCGAGAGAAACATGGCGTCGGTGACGTCAGATTAATTTGATCAAAGTGGAAATGGCCCGAGCATTTTCCACGCTACTTGTTTCGAGTTGCTGTCAACGGTTCAGCTAATGCTTCCGTCGGCTTCCAATTTTAAACTTTTGATGGTGTTTACGGCTGCGGCACAATTTATGCCCCCGTCAATACACAGAATCAATTTGAACACTTCGTGAACGAGTGCGATTTGGTTCAGTGGAGACACCTGTTTCTTTTATTTACTAACCGCTCTGGAAACTGTTTTCAGTGTCACGTTTGGATCCTATCAATTTGTGGTTTCACAAATTGTAGGTCTCGCTGGGATATCTCACTGCGTTTCCAAATAGTTGGGATTGGGATGGGTTTACCGCGAATGAAATTATGCGGAGCATTACAGTTAGCGTGAAAAGCTACAATGACGGGATCCCACGGTATAAGTTCATTGGACGATGCGTTCGTCACGCTTACTTGCGTGGCGTCAAGATTAGAATTATGGCTGCCTTTACTACTTTATCGAAACAGTGAACAGAAATCACGATTCGGAACCCATTTACTGTTTAACGTTACGTTTCTCAACAAACTGGTCAATTAAATGCCTTTGAACTGCATATACGGGTGGTAAAGCTTCGTTTGATTACCAGAGTCGGTTGAAAATTTGATGCTAGTCGATAGAAAATTAAATGCTCACAAATAGAAATTCCGTAATTACTTGCTATAAATCGTATAAATTTATTCAATCAATTTCTAAATTCTAAATGAATTTAGTAAACAGTCATTTTATCATAGCGAAAATACGGACAATATGAAGTGAGGATGCTTGCATTAATTGGTTTCTTTAGATGGACCATGTATGGAGATATTTTTATACAAGACCTTTGAATGATGTAACGAAAATGTTAACCGATTTTAACAAGACTTACTTATCTTTGATTTTTTTGCAGGTTGGGCGGCCAGAGAAATGTCGCTCGGTGTCAGCGGGTGGAGCTGGAACTGCCACCCTCGCCGACCGACACTCCTACGCAGAGGGCCGAGTGCCGGCGCCTCATGGGCCTCCGCCCTCGCCCGGCGCGGCGGCTGCGCAACGAAAAGTCGCTGCTGCCTGCCTTGCAAGCCGACGCCTTTTGGAGGATACTCTTGCTAAAAATGGTAAGTTCTTCAAAATTATTAAAATACGTCTTTGGTTACAGCTCCGCTCCCGTGGATCGTAGCTTGGTGATATATAGCGTTTACTATTCCTCATGAATCTGGCTATCATATGCAAAAAGAATTCCTACGATCCGAACTAATCTGATCCGACTAGTTGTTCCAGAGATTAGCGCAAACAACCAAAAAACCCTTTAGCTTTTTAGTATAGATTAGTGATTCTACACGGTACATGTAACATGCGCAAGCTGAGGCTGCAGTGGAACGTACTTAGTTAGACTACAAGTGCACAAGGCGGCATACATCATTATGTAACTAAGACTATATAACATGGCTAAAGTTTATTATACTTAATAGTCTACTGTCGTCGACAGAGGTCGTCACGCCACCGCCGCCTATCATAAACTTGCTGGCACCTTGTTAATTATAAATCTTCTTTCAAATTATGTCACACAGCGGACGGTGTCTTGCTCTAATGCCGACACTTATAGCCACTTCCTGACTCCACGTTTATTTTGAGAACTCTTGCTAAATATGGCTATGATGAGCTTTTGGTCATTTTTCAATGGAATTTTGTAACTGGGCTGGTCGTGTCTCATAACTCAAAACATGACGTATTAGAAAAGTCATTTTAAAGTAGGTACTTAAGATTTATTTATTTTAGTAAGGAATATTCTGGAATTGATTTTTATTTTCTTATATCTTTTCTTTTTTATTAAACCATTTTTTACATCAAAGTTACCTAAGTAATCTAGCCTTTAATTAAAATGTTCTTCTGTTATCTGATCACATAAACACAAAGTAAAATGTCTGACCTTTTAGCCAAAAGGTAAATGGCTGATCACCGGAACGGTCGACCAGTGGTGTAGTGTCTTGCCATAGTGATTTGCTCTCAAACTGAATACTCCGTTCGCTAAACCGATAGTTACTGGCCGATTCAACTAAATGCCACAATGTACTTGAACGACCATTTACAAGATCTGTTAGAAGCATTTTCCCACGCACTTAGGCCTCTAGGTTTTAAGCGTATTTCTAAAAACAAAATCCGTATATCGTAAAAGTAATAAAGTTAAGAAAAGTAATACAAGCAAAAAGTACCTATAGAAGAAACCAAAAACACTCTCGCAAGACTTGTTATAACGTTAAATAATGAAACTAACTCTTATTCATAAGCGCCTCTCGAAGTTATTATACTTATAATAATTTTGCTGTAGCCGGCTGCTTATAAGTGCTTAGTTTACTTGAAACAACCATAAAAAACAATGTAATTAATGGAATTAGCGCATCTTTTTCAGTTATCTGAGTTCTTGACGATTATTTTAATTCTCTCAAGAAAATAACGCATAAAAGGTCTGTTGACCCGGTCATAACACAATTAGCTACTCGACTCGAGATCCACTGTGTAAAATTCTTCACAAAAAGAAACAATTAGGTAAGTCTTGTCTTGCTTATACCCCGTTTTGTACCATGCCATTAAAATTAGTTTTAAGTTACAAAGCTTTAAAATGTAATGAAGTACGTCAAAACTTTTAATTAGTTGGTGCTCTTATCAGCCCGTGGTACAGACGTCAAAGAAAGTTGATTTAAAGCACTAGTTTGTGAATTGATACAACAAAGTTGTAGGAAGCGGTTACGTTCACGAATACAAATAAGTTTTGGAAAGTCAACACAGATGCATTTGTATGCAGTTACGATGTTTTACGCTGACTTGAGTGAATGGAGAAAATGTTATTTTAATTTGTAAATGCAAGAACTGTTCTGATTTTTCAAAATCTAGGCTGTAAAGTCCTGTTTCTGGGCAAATACCTCCCCCTCATCATTCCAGGTATTATTTTCATGCGCCACCTCAAACCAGCCCTCTCGCCACTTCTTTCTGGGTTCATTTTGGCGACGACGCCGACCATCCTCAAACACCCAATGCGTAGAGACTTTTCGCCAGCAGTCGCTGTGCATGCGGCTGACGTAACCCGCCCAATCCCAATACATCATTATTTATTATTTAACTGCCAGTTCTTCCATGTATCATGCATGGGCGTGCGTATAGGGCATCTCGCCACCTCTTCCATTCGGTATATAGGGTACAAAAAAAAACATAACTAACTTACGATGAACGAAATTAAAAAGCAATACGCGATAAATCGTTACAAATATTGATTGATGTTGCGTTTCTAATTACTCTAAAGGTTTTCAAAAGTCATAGAATACAAGAGTATTTTCAATGCAACCTTTTGTAATACAGAATAACTTTCATCATTGTTACAAACCGTTTGGAGAAAGTAAAGGAAATGTTGGGAACAGAGGTGTGAAAGTATTCTGCTTAAGATTAACTGCTTGATTATTTAAAGGCAAGACGTGTTCATGCTTGTGTCGACTCGTTACAGGATTAAGTATTACACGTTTTGTTTCCAGTCGCGTTTATTCTGACAAAATTCTGCTTTGTTAAAACAAAAGCTGTAGTTAAAACAATTTAGGTGTCTGTTCTAATTTGGGATGGTTTTACTTAACGGACATCGGAAACCATTTATCTCTCCCAGTTCTGTATAGAAAATATTTGTCAATTAATGAATTCCGATAATGGAGTGCCAACAAAAAGCTTTTGAGATATTTTCGTTCAACTCGGTTTTAGTAAAACTCTTTTGTTTTTAGACAGTGACAAGGTAAGCCTTAATTCCGTTGAATTTAAAAATAGTTTCCCAGCGCTTGTTAGCTGATTAAAACATTAATTAAATTAAATGGCGCAGTGTGCTGCACGGGCTATACCTATCTTGGGAAATCAGGCCAATTGCGGTTTCGCCTCTCGACTCAAAATCGGCTTCAGTGACGACTGTAATTTCCGCTGATAATGTAATGCGAGTTTGTATTCAATTAGAGTCACATTACATACATTTTGTCTTTAAAGCGAATCAGATTCTGAGACAATTATTTTAAAGTTAATTGAACTTTTTATAAAAATAAACACACAATTTTACTAAAACAAAAAAAAGAAACATGAACATCCTTCTGCAAAATATAAAAAAACTCCTTTCAAAAAAACCTTTTTCTTACGTCATTCCGTGCTGTAAGAACTGAAGGTTTTCGCATACAACTCACAGTAATAGGGACGTCCTTTGAAAGAGGACAGTGTGAACAATAGAGCCCCGCAGGACTATATTGAGAGTCATGTAAAAAAATCTGCTGGACAAAAGCCGGTCTAGACTAGAATGGCTTGTTTGAAATTAGATGCCGTCCTTAGGCCTGGAGGGGAATCCACCCTTGTTTGTGAGGCAGCTAATCATTGATATTAACAACTCTTTACAGCTTAGGTTTTGATCAATCTTTTGTGAGTATCGCTGTTTCTAATTAGTTGGCGTGATTGTGGATAGATTTTTATATTTTTCTGTAGAATTTTTATGAAGAGGAGGTATTTATATTTCCTTCCTTGTTTGCGTAACTAGTGCACCGCTAGTACCTACTACTTACTGATAAACAGGTTAGGTCGTGTTTTTGGCAGCGAAGGTTTTCAAATATAAACACATTTTAACTGTAGGTTACAAAGGCAAAAAATCTTTGGTTAACCAGCTTATCCTAAGGACACCATCAAAATTATGGAAAGATTAGTTAACTCACAAACTTCTTAATTTGACGGCTGTAAACACGCATGAAATACATTCAACGGACAACGGACGCGATGACTAACAAATACTGGTTTTGTATAGAGCAAAAAACATGAAAACATCCTCAATCCTTCATTTATTTGCTGACGAACAATGTAAGACGTTGTGCTAAATAATATGAATTAGCCGTTGAAGTAATTATAACAATTTGTTACACTCAAATACTTTGCATTCAGTGACAGTTGTAGCCTTGGATAAGTACTATTCGAATCTCGAAGGCCTCCTAAAGTTTTCATTGCGTCCAAGATCGTAATCTAAAAAAATAATTGGTGTCGTGACTTCCTTAAAGTACGAAGAAATAAATATTTCGGTTAAAGATTGTATAGGTAGGTACGTGATGATGTCAAAAGTTGCAAAAAATACGTCGTTGTGTTGAATCGGTGATCTGTGATCTTCAAAAGTGATACTATTTCTTACGTTAAAAAAGATAACAGAAATAAAACCTTCTTTGTATCTTTACAGGTACTCCACCGACGATAGTTCTACCACCGATCGGCTACTGGGTGGACGGAATGGAGGATACACCCCCTGAAGGCGAAGATGGTGAACCTCGAGCCCAACCAGGTACCCCACGACAAGCCACGAGGCGGCATAACATCGACACCGACGACACCGCAAAGTACTACAGGCGATTTTTCCTTGGCAAGGTAAGTTAAACTTTATCTTGTAAAGTCTAAAGATATTTTCACTTCACGCCAACACCAAGAAAAGGCGATCTCCTTAAGTGCTGTTGTAGAAAACAGCGTATTATTAAGTTAAGGAAGCTCTGGTCCACTTACATCTTCAATTTCTATAAGGTAAAAGCTTTTGTAGAAGGGTTTACATCCGTATGGGAAGATTATTTAAAACATAACGATTCAAGTTAAATTATAAAGGCCACTGAATGGGTTTTGAGTTTATATGACAACGCGAAATAAACAGCATCGAATATCATTGAACCGAATGCTCACATCAACCTCTGGGATCTTCGTGCACAAAGTCACGTTCCAAAGGTTACGGCATGACGAGAAGATGCAATAAAACGTAAAAAATACACAAATAAAATCACGATTTAATTGTTTTCGTGACCAAAGCTTACTTTCTTCAAGTGGTTCAAATGGACAAAAATAAAAGTGGCATTATAAAACGCGTATTCAGACCATCTGACATTTGCGCGCCACGCTGTCTGCGGCCAGGGAAATAAAACCAACGCGTGTTGCCAACTGGTGTGTGCCAATTGGGCGAATGCTATACCTACCTACATAATATCTATTTCGGATGAAATATTTGTAAAAAATCGAAGTAGTTTCATCGGTTGTCTAGAACTAGGCCAGATTAGGATCAAAAGCCGTTTTGAGCTTGTAATCATGACTTCATGATGTTAAGATCCCCCAAAAAGATAACAAGTTTTCGCAACTACTACAATTTCGACACCGCGAACTTTGTTGTAATCCCCGGGACGTGTATAAGGACCCTGTGTAACACGATTCGGGTGCACTTAAGTTAAAAATAGTATGTTAAAAATGTCGGTTTATGTCCACTTGATCACGTTTCCCTTGACATCGTATTGTAAATGAAATATTGCTGTTGTCACGTCAATGTCGATGTCCTTTTACGCCTTGACCTCGCGAAAAAGGTCTTTAGGTACGGACAGGAACGACATATTAATTGTAATTTCTTTCCGTAATTACTTCGAGAGTCCGAGAAAATAATGCGGAATTATTCAAGTGTCAAATGTTCTAATACGATTACCTAAGGTTTTCCCTAGAGTTTTTGCTTATTCAATTCTGATTAAGTTTTTGTTGTTGTGTTCGGAGTGGAAAGAAAAGCTGTGGAGCTTTATTTACAAGAATCCCTTTATGCGTTTAGCAAATTCTTCCTTTGTTTGACGTTTTATTTCACACGGCTGTAATCATTTTCATTCTGTACTAATGTTATCAAAGGCTTTACATCGTGCCGAGTATACGATCTATATTTCACAGCGCGACTGTACAATGTCAGGTAAGACTGCATGTTGTGTTAATTAAGCTTGTGCCCTTATGGTCGTGAGCACTTTTTTAATAAAATGACAGACATTTTGGATATTATCGAAGTACTTCAGGTGATATTTGCGTTTAATAAAAAAAAAGTAGCTTAAATACAGTAAATGTTTTCTTATTATCTACGTGCAAATTCTTTTCCATTTTGAACAAAATTACTTAAACTATTTCGAACTAATTAGGTAGCTAACTTTTGAGTCTGCCTATTTGCCTAATTTGTGAATTTTGGGCTTTTTTATGATATTTTTGCTATTTACTAATGTTAAAATTACTTCATCCAATTCGCCAATTTATATCATTCGCTCCTCTTCTCTCTCTGCTCGCAGCCTAAGCCATAACGCGTACCACATCGGTACAGTTACTGCCACGTGTGAACTTTCCCATACCCACGCCCATAGGCTCACTTTTTGTACGTTTTTTTTGTAACGTTTCGAATCTTCATAATTGCTATCTTTCGAACATACGACACTTTTCGTTTTATATTTTTTTGATCAATAAAATAATGGTCTTTGTGTCATTTGAACACCTACGCGTTTATCGTTCTCCCAGGTTCGTGGTAGTCAATTAGTCGCCTTCATTGTCAAGTTTGTTCGCAAAAACATGTCCCTAGCTTTCATTTCGATTTCTAAATTTTCGCACATAACATTATGAAAATCATAGTCGGCAACATCACATAGATTTTCATAAGAATACGTCGTAAGAACATAAAACAAATCTTCAATATATGATATGTAATTAGCATTATAAAGAGCTTTTGATTGAGCATAACATGCAAAAGGCGAATTGTAAATTTTTAGTAGAATCGTAGTTAATATATGAATAAGACGATGGCAGTAAACTGCATAGAAAATAAATAAA
The DNA here is from genome assembly GCA_949316365.1 of Hoplodrina blanda. Taxonomy (NCBI): domain Eukaryota; kingdom Metazoa; phylum Arthropoda; class Insecta; order Lepidoptera; family Noctuidae; genus Hoplodrina; species Hoplodrina blanda. Next base: position 6,947,599 of record OX438563.1, read on the forward strand.
TGCAACAGAATCAAGGTAATTGACATAAATATGACGACATTTTGTCGATACTTTCTGCAAGTTTCATGAAACAACGAAACCGCAAGAGTGTAACCGACGCGACGTTGATGTCAATGTAATATTGGTTGCCTATAAACGTACGATGCAACAACGCAGTACATTAAAGTGCAAATCGTGTAAGTGCATAATGTTAGCCGGGAAAGTTGGTGACCACAGCCGATATAGGTACAGACGCCACTCCGTCTACTCATGGAGTTATATGACTAACAATGCCTATAGTCGATGCCACGTAATTTTACAAAGAATATTAAACAATAAAAATGGCGGAGCTTAGCGCGTTGATATATCTTTATTCTGTTTAAAAAATACATAGAAAAAGAATGTGAAAAAAAGTTTTTAAAAATTATCTCGCTCTAGGAGTATAAAGTTATTTTTTACTTCGTTGTTACGAGATAGTTCATCGCAGACGTGCCTTTAAAAATTGCGAAATGTAATAGACGGAGGTACAACATTTTCTGCACTAGCATTTGAGTACCCACATAAAGCTAAAAATAGTATGTCTAATAAAACATAAGACGTGCTTTTTCTTTTAAGAACTGGTCAAGCTTGTAACTTTCTAGACTACAATGAAGTTGATACGAGCGAAATGGAAACGCTTGGCTGTTCAATATAAAAACTCATTCATCTGTAAGAACTGGTGTAGCTATGATAAATGTGTGAGAGAAAATATGCTGCAAATGAGAGTAAAAAACTGTGTCCACCAATTAAAAACAAATGCATCGCCAACCACCGATTAAGGGTCCAACCGCACTCATTACATAAAAACCCGAGAACGATAGTGGGAAAAAGCGTCTGGGCTCACCAACGCGGAACGGTTTGGCTTCACGCCCAGTGAGCCAAGTTCTCAGCTACATGTAGATTGTGCCGATTACGAGCATTGTAGAGCAATTTGAGTCTCAACCCGCGTGTGTACCCGGCCTTATCGTGCGTACAAATCTTAACAGACGCCTCGTTACAGAATTTTGAAAATATTCGTTTGACTTATCTTTTATACATGCCTAATTTAAATTTAATTATGTACTAACACCAGTCAGTTTTGTTGTTTTATCATGGAGTAATTTAAATTCCTTTTTTGATTATTATTTGGTAGCCATAGAGGAAAGGAGCGTTAATGTAATGCTTCACATTTAGGTGAAGGGTTTTGAAGAATAGCGCTGTTAATGCTAAGGTTAGTTTTTAGGTAGGTACTTTAAGAAAAAATGGACATAACGCAACTTGTAAATTACTTGGTTCCCACAATTTAAAACACCTTTATTGTCACTAGCAGTCGAAATAGATAAAAGCCCAACTAACCCAATTGTGACGGTCGTAACTCCCAGCATAGGTACGCAACAGTATCGTTAAAACTGTGTGTTTTGCAATGAAATCATCGCCACTCGGTGACATTTAAGCTATTTAAAGTTACATTAGATGCTAAAACACAAGAATATTTACAACACGCATTAAATAAATACGCTTAAACATAATTTAACTTGAACCAAAGTGCGTATCTCGTACAATTTGCATAAAATATTGCAATCGTTACACGTCAACCCGGCAAAGCTGATGGGCCATTGTGACACCGCAAGGGTTAGGCTAGATGAATGCGATGCTCCGATCACTAAGCCGATACCAACTCTATGCTGACGTGTAAATACGTCCTGCCAGGGACCATCATGTCCTACCATAAAACCTATAGAGGGTTAAAACCGGTATTATAAAATGTTATGCCTATCGTGAAAACGTAATTGACAAACATGGTGCAAAATCAATTTTTAAGGATTTTAGTGTGTTTATACCACCGTTAATAGAAATTATTAAAAAACACCCAATACATAGAAACATTTTAAATAAATATAACATTTTTAATCATCTTTTCATTTAAATAAACGAGTAACTGTGAAATGACAAGGCAAATTTTAAATTGGGAGGACTAATGTTTGCATAGAAAAACGTTTTATCGAAATTAAATGTCAATACAGCGGCACAAAATGCAAAAGAAATCGTTAATAACATTTCGTTAAATGATAATTTGCTAGCCAATCCATTCGTTCAAATCAGTGACGATGACAGATGCCAGTGACAAAAGAAAAATGGAAGCAATAAGCAAATGTCTTCTTTCATAACGCAAAATTGGTTTGGGGACAATTCATTCTGGGAAAGAAAAATGATGGGACAGTAAAATGATTACCGTTTTAGGTACCCTATGTGAATCAGGAGAAGGTGAATATGAAAAATAAAATATCTGTTTTAGTACGGTTGAAGTGAACAGCTGGACTCCAACGGGACATTGACTCGTTTTATTGATTCGGAAATTTTCGGGGAAAATCGGAAATCGGTTATATGAAATTGATTCAGTAAGAATCGAGTTCGAGCGCAACCGATTTTATATTTCATAGCCTAAGACATTTTGTTGTAAACTTTTAGATATTTAATACTATCTCGATTATAAGTTTAGTATTACTATTACCTTCATGTATTATGGATATACTATACACATCAAAAGTGTCTAGGGATCAAGATGTATTTGGTAATAATAATATATTGATCCCTAGACACTTTTGATGTGTGTAGTTAACTAATGGATTTAAGTCCATAAAGCTTAAGTGACAAGCTTGAATTAGTGATAGAGTTAGTACATTGTTTTCTCAGAATTCTGAGAAATCTTAACTAATAAAGTAAGACAATGTTCCATCAGTCCAAACGACGCTCAATTCAGTTTAATCTCAAAAGTGAGTGCAAGAAGTTTAAGAATTCTAATTAAGTAATTTCTTCCAAACCATTCATCACTGTGCTAGTTCTCTTGCAATTTAAGAATATTTTTTTTTTGTCTGCAACTTCGACCCGTTGAATAGGCACACTTTCGAATAAATTGAAAAAAAAAACTGTTAGATTCCATCTCAGATGACGTGATCCATCAGCGAGTTCGAAAAGGGGCATTAACCCCTCGTCCCTTCAATTACCATCTTTAGCTTTCAATTTGCTTTGTGGCAACGTGAAAAGGCCATGCAATAAATTTGAGATATTTCTAAAAATGGAAGAACCCGTATTTGAACGATGGGAGCTTAATGATTATTATAATCATGCAGAAATATGTAATAAAAAAGGAAAAAATATTTTGAAAGGGTACAAAAAGTGTTTACGAATTCGTCTGGTTATGGGTATCATGATTAAACACTTCTAGCGGTTTTTCCAGTTAATGATCTGTGTCCTTTGACTGCTGTTTAGATGTTTACAATGAACTTTTGCGGTGTGTGCGATGGCTGCCAATTAGGAGTTATTTTTAATCCAAAATAAGTTTCAGAAGATTAATTGAGCTATCGTAAATCTTCCATTTGGTTTTCGAAAAATATTTACAGTCTGGCCCGAACACAAAGCGTTGATAGCGTAAATAATTGCACATCAAAGTACAATGCACAATGAGAAGATTTTCTATAATCTAATGTACACTTGTCTTGTTTTTCTTTAATTGATATAGTCTATGTTGTAACTTATTTATAGTGCCTACTATGTATTTTTCACTGTTTTCATTGAGACAGGGCATTGTTTTATTGACAATGGTGTTTATCCTTCGTAAAGGTTGTATGCTTGGGAATAAAAAATAGGGTCTGACAAGGTTAATGGCGACAGTGTATTGTAGTTTAATTAACATCTCCCATGGTACTTGAAGCTTTTGTTCAGACCTTGAGTTGATTGAAATATTGTGTTTTATGTTGCGCAAACTTTTGTAATTCATTGTTATATTTTTCTGCTTCATTTTAAAGTATTGTTGCGTGTTGTATGTCACATATTTACATTACAATTAGTTCTCGTGTTATCTTAATTATGAGTTCTGTAACCACACATGGTCCAATTAAACGATATTATTGTAAAGTTTCCTATATTTGAAAAATATTCAAATACGATGTAAACATGAACTAATTAAGCTAAGTACTTACAATAACCTGTTATCTTCTGTTTTTAATTGAAACCTATTTATTTACCTTCATTACATTGGATCTGGTTATAAAATTATTAATATATGCATTGTTTGTGTAACTACCTCGTTCTTCCATCCTCGTGGGTGTGCAAAATCAGTTCATACCATGTTGGGTATGACATCATGTTAAATGGTCTGATTGAGCCAATAATTGCGGAGCGCAGCATTAAGTCAGATGTCATTAGATCAACTTCATCATCTTTGGTGTCATCTCAATCAGGAGTATATTAGGTCAATAAGGGCCTGTATTTATAAACACTATTTTGAGCACTCATTCGTTTATACTCGTATTTATTATCTAAAGAAACTAATATTATAAAAAGAAAAGATTTGTATTTTCGTTTGTAAATAGATAATCTCAAAAACTGCTTAATCGATTTAAAAAAATCACCTATGGCTACATTATCAGCGAGTATCATAGCACAACATCACGCTATAATCCACGGGAGTGAAACAGTAATCGGAGACATAACGAAGGTGATACCGCGGGATATAGATAAATATACTATGGAAAGGTGTAAATATGTAACAAAAACGGCTTTTCATTCGGTATTTGTCTCTGTCTCATATCGTTGTGAAAGTCTCTTTCTAAAGCCTGACATGTCATTATAATCTTAGATACGTAATTAATCAGCATCTCTAGCTATATCTACAGTCGTCAAGATAGGTAAGAGGTACTCTAGATCGGTCTCTAACACGAAAGTAATTTATTACCTTAGTTTCACGACTAGAGCTAAATGGCTAAATCCATACGTCCATTAGCACTGTTAGATAAAGTTTACATCCAAGATAAAAGAAGTAATAACATTCTGAATTCTGATCACTTATTGACAAAGGGACATAAAAAATCCATTAACGATCCGAATCATTACCCTTAAAATAACTACTGTGACTATAAACATCCCCTTTCCATATCTATTGCATGGGGTGCGGTTGTGACTGATGGCTATTTTAGTAATGCTTTGAAGGCCAATATTGGTTTTGTTATTATATTCGTTTTTGACTGCTTTGTTGATATAATTGTTGCTATTGTGGTTTTGGGGTTTAAAGTCGCTAGTTCTGTCGATCTCTCATTTGTAAATGGCATCTGATAATCTCGCATACTTTGTCTACCTTAAATATGTTATAATATATGTATTTAGGTCTACAATGAGACATCTCTGTCTAACCTATTTTGAAAATATTGGCATGACGGAATAATATTCCAATTTTTCTCGACTTTTCCTGTAACCTACATTATTCCAGTTGCATTATCATGCAGTCATATACCTACCTACTCAGTCTGTGTGTATGTCGAAACTCGTTTTAATCCCATTACTTACGTTGGCTTTGTTTGAATCCCACATTATTTGATATTTACCAGAAACACACAATAATTCGTATTCATGGTCTGAATTAATTTCGCTTCAAACGATGCCTGGTGTGTGTTTGCGTAAAGCCACAATGATATCTGTTATTCTAGGAAAGATTATGGTCGAGGGTTTCCATGAATATTTTATTCCGCTCCGGCAATTAGGTATAGGATTTTTTTTAAGTAGACATCACTCAAAACCTGACATGGAAATCATAGATACCACAAAGTAAAATTTATTTCCTTTTGTTGACAGGAACACATCAATTTGGTTGGATCTGATGAGAATCTCGGCCCAGTAGTGATGTCCCTCAAGAACGAGCACATGGCTAGTCAGGACCACACTAGGATATTGTTGAGGCTTCGCACGGAAACCATGCATGGACTTATACCCACCACTAGTGAGTTAACACTTTACCGTATACTAATACATATGGGAATGTTTGGATGTATAACCAGATTTGGGTACCCAGAAGTTTATAAAAGCAGAGAAGGTATAATTCTGACTGAATGTTTTTTTTTTTGCTCCAAAAAAACTAATCTAAGTTGTTTACTCAAAATCTCTGTTTATTTTTTTTTCAGGATCAGGACTGCCACCGCCTCTGAAAATGGCAAAAATGTTAAACGAACAAGTAAACATCGACAACTTCACGGCCGTCACGTGTCTCAACGCGTCATCCCTGATAGCGGCGTACGACGAACATGTTTTAGTAAACTGCTTCAAGTTTGGAGTTCTATACCAGACCTACGGGCAGACGACAGAAGAACAACTGTTCGGCAACAACGAAATATCACCAGCCTTCGAAGAGTTCCTAGACATGCTAGGACAGAAAATCAAATTGAAGGATCATAAAGGTTAGATTTCCTTGGCAGTGCAACCTCTGACAGCATGTCTATAGACCAACCCTAGGATTTCGGCATTCGGAACGCTCCGGGCTTAATTCCATGCCAGGAACTCTACCATACCAGCTGATTCGAAATTATATAAACTTCGCGGATGCATATTCTTAACAACGTGCAATCTTATTTGCCTTATTTTATAATTAGACATTAGTTACCTTCGGGGTTATCACCTGAACAATCACTTGCCTTTTTTCCCCAATCGGATCAAGTTCTGACGTATTCCCTTCATCATCAGCTCCTTAACAAAAAGTTCTTCACTACCAGGCTACAGAGGCGGTCTGGACATAATAAACGGCCACACGGGCACAGAAGCTGTCTACGAGACGTATCACAACCGTGAGATAATGTTCCACGTAGCGCCCTTACTGCCACACACCGCCGGCGACGCTCAGCAACTGCAGAGGAAGAGACACGTTGGCAATGATATCGTGGCGATTGTTTTTCAGGTAAGAATTGTAAAATATTGGCACCTTTGAACTTTGCATGTTTTCTACCAACAGGGATATAATACAATGAGTGAGACCATCTATCATATTATTTTCTCAATAAATATTGATACCGGAATCATCTATCAATTTCATCGTATGATCAATTAATTTGGGTTCGGCGGTATTGTATTTGTATGGGCCTAAGTAGCCTGAAATAAAGGAATTATTATTATTATTACTATTTTTTTTTCTTCTCTGTAACCTATGACAGGGTTTACTTCTTTCTTAGCCATATTTTATCATCTTTTACGTAATTTGTCTATCTTTTCTTTTGTCTACCTCTTTTCGAAATTATATCTTTGCTATCATAATATAAGTTACAACGATACGAAATTATGTTATTCTATTGTAAAGCCACATAACAGAAATGCCGAAATGCTTTTCATTGTAGATTGTTTATGACTGTATTATGCGAAGTACTGCAATAATTTAACGAGTTTATGGTACAGTTTGCGTAAGTAACAAGAAACTAACAAACGGTCGATGGTAAATCTTTATTGCACAATGCAATGAGATCTATTCCACTTCAATCACCTCTATGATTACAACTTTGTATAAATATTGTGTGTTTGCTTGCAATGTTTACATTTAAACTGCCAAACTGATATCGTTGATATTTAGGAGAACGATTAGGTACTAATGAAATGATCCCGAACAGACGGGAAAATTACGAACTTAATTACGTTCTGTGTGAATTGTTTGTATATTTCAATGAAACGAAATTAAGCTTGAGTGTGTCTTAAGTTAACAAGAACCCATTGTTTCAATTTGTAGGAGAAGGCAACACCTTTCACGCCTGACATGATAGCATCACACTTCCTCCACGCGTTCATCGTGGTCACACATTTGGAATCTGCCGGTGGGGAGACCAGGTAATTATTATACATATTAATGTTTTACAATTATTTTGTTCCATAAATCTCTGATATTCGTTTTCAAAATTAGTAAGAAGCTATCGTTTTAGTTTACGGTAATGTCAAACAAAGACTATGAACATAACTTTTACGAGACGTATATGCTTTTTATCGGCCACATCATGTATCAATCTCAAAGCTTCTATTCCCGGCTTATTGCTATGAGCCAGTTCCTTTGAGAAATAAATTCAAACATCTTATATAAATTCACTGGACTGTCTATAGATTTGTTTTTATTTTATCATGCCGTCGAATGAGTTCTATTTTAAATCCTACAAATAACAGTTTCTTTTACTTTTTCAACACTTGTCAAGTGGCTTGTTTAACATAAAGTTTGTGTTGCTTCTCAACAACGCACGTTGGCATTATTTGCATAGCAAGTCGAGAAAATGGCACGGAAAGTAGAATGGAAATTTTCTTAGTAATTTATATGCAAACGAATCCGGACTCGGTAATTATACAGAGCTTTTTATGGGAACAAACATTAGCTGGACAAGTCAGTGAACGTCTTTCACGTTTCTCAGGTTTGTTAAAGGTTAAATGTAATTGATGTTTAGAAATAGCTTCATTAATAAATGAAGCCTTGTGGGTAGCCAAGGAGCTGTCAGGAACAGATGTCGATGCCCGCGATAAAGGTCATGTTACGTCTTTTGTGGGAGTTCAATCAAGTAATCGAATACTTAAATAGATTTGATGTAACTTGATTAATTAGGGCACACTTTGGTTGGGTAAAATGATTAATACGATATAAAGTAATGTACTACATCAACTAGTTTCTTCGTGTCTTCATTGCGGTTGATCTATTTGTAACCACACAGGATTTTATTGCATTTTATTTCACTATTTAAATTACATTGCATCAATTTTAATATTTATTCAGAACGACATTCAAGGTTACAAAAAAGCACAAATCCTACTAAATGCGAAAGTTTATGAGGGTGGATGGATAGATAAATAGATGGATTTAAGGATGTTTGTTACTATGTTACTAAATGGCTAAACGAAATTTGCTGTTTTTTTTACACATACATAATGATGATCTAGCTTCCTGTGTTAAGCTAGATCATCATTATCTATGTGTAAAAAATCAGCAAATTTTAATTCCATATTTTTGTGACACTTAAAGACTTTGGCTCTATTCTATAGTCATATACGAAGTTAATACATAATCTAATTCCTTTCTAGGTACAAAGTGGCCGTCACCGCTCGTGATGACGTACCATTCTTCGGGCCGACTCTCCCGCAGCCGTCCGTATTCCGCAAGGGGCGAGAGTTCAAAGAATTCCTCCTTACGAAGCTCATCAATGCCGAAAACGCGTGCTACAAAGCAGAGAAGTTTGCTCAATTGGAATTAAGAACCAGAGCATCATTGCTGCAGAACTTGGTGAATGACTTGAAGACAAAGTCGACGGAATTTTTAGGAGCAGGTTTGAGATTGGAACCGGGCGCGGTGTCCCCTCAACCTGATGGGACGCCGAAACAAGATGGACCCGGTGCACGGTTTATTGACACTGTTAAGAAGGCACTTATTTCTAAAGTCAGGTGTGTATGAGAAATATTATGTTTACCTATATGCCTTACACCAAGTTGCGATATGCGATTACTCGTAGAATTTTTTGATTTAAATATGATGCTTATTTTACCACGGTGGGTCTGCCAGACCCTACCAGGCATGCCGAAGGTTAAGGTTTCTCCAACCGTTTTGTGCAATGACATCAACTAAAGCATTGTTTAACGAAAGCTTTTTCAAACTAGGTGTTAATTTTGCTATGCATCGCACCGATTCATGGTTAACATCAAAGCATAGCATGCAATATTAAGATATTTCAAGCAACACAAAATCATGTTGCAGAAACCATGTTGCGAAACAATGTTGTGTAACTTTTGTTTACCATGAATTACTAGACTTTACAGTCGTACAACATGAATTGTAGTTTAATTACATTATTTTGCAGCCAACTCAAGCAAACACAGCTTTGCAAATAACGTTGAAATTAAACAAATTGCAGCTGACAGCTTGAAATTATTACAACATTTTTACCATGTAACTTTCTTACTTTTTCAGATCACCAAGTGTAGACACGAATCTCTCAGGCGACAGCAACAAGAATCCTCTAAATAAGAATAAATTTGTTCCGAATGAAACTCATACTCCTAATGTAAGTACTAAATATTTTTAAACATAACATCATAACATCACGCTTGTTATCCCCGAAGGGTTAGGCAGAGGTGTACCCAATAGTACACTCACATTTCGCCAGTTATGTTTAAGTCCCATGTAATAGGGGGCGAGCCTATTGCCATCAACCGGGCACAAATCTAGACTCCGAGGCCAAACAAAGCCGAGGACCAAATATTTTTGTTATTATAAAGCCAAGATCCTTTTCATGTCGAAACATGAGCACGTTGTCAACAACATGTTTCTTGTAACACTTAAACGTGTTGCTGTAACAATGCAGCACAAGTTTTGTTTTTCAATGAATACTCGCTTAGGTAATGCTTCGGAATAACATTTCACTCATAACCAATGACATCACAAAGAAAGTTGATAATTCTGGCATAACATTAATTATTATTTCAATAATTGCAAACGAGACAATGTGTTTTGCATAAGTGCTGCTTTAAATTCTATGCGTCACATAGCATGACTATTCATAAATGGACTTCCATCTGTGTTAACCAGTTAAGGCAACTGTACTCTATGCATACAACAATAAACCTATGACATTAAAAGGTACTGTTAAACATTATGATAGCCACCCATCTTGTTGATCTAATAGCATTGATTACATATTTGGTTGCTGTAGGAAGTAAAGCTGCAGTATTACGATCAAAGATGTTATGAGTCGTCTTTGGTTACTGGTCCATAGCGATACCATTATGTTATAGAGCGTATATTATTCCTCTTGAATCTGGGTATCATATAAAAATATTTTTTCCAATCCGACCGTACGTAGGCCAATCGGATTGGAAAAAATCTTTTGTTAAGCTGAAAAAATCTCTACAGCTTTATCATATTAGTATAGATTATCAGCTAGGTTGACAGTTGGTTGAATAAGTTCAAAGTATGTATGGACAGCATGATCAACCGGTTACCCCCCTTTTTCTAACGAATTTTAAAGCGAGAGGGTTAACCAGTCGATGACGCTGTCTGTACCTACATAATAGGTTCTTACAATTAAGTTGATTACTAAATGATACCTTGTAACTTCCAGAGCGCTCGTTCCAAGTCGTCTGTCGCGTCGTCGTCCGCGTCAGCCGTATCGGTGCGGTCAGCGGGCGGGTCGGGCGCGTCGCACGCTTCGGGCGAGTCCAGCCCCGACGTGACGTCACGCGCCGCACCGCCCCGCCCCCCTCTCACCGATCACAGTGACGACTCCAGTCTCAATTCTGTGGATTTGGACCCACTTGGTTAGTAGATTGTTTTTTGTTGTAGCAACATAATAGCGTTGTGGAAATGTGCAGTCGGCCTCACGTCAATGCGGACAGTTTAACCTCGAAAGCGTCCTTATTTCGTTGCAGTAAGGGCGGTTTTCGTAATTCAAGTGTAACTGTTGTGGTTCAGTTGACAGTACGTTAAGTGATGAGCCATATGAATAGGATTAAAAAAAAATGAAGAAAGATTACAAGAAGCGAATTTAGAAAAGAGAAAGATTTGCAACGGACAGGATTACTGATTTTTGTATTAACCTGTTTAATAAGCCATTGTCAATACATCAAATAGGCAATTTTGTTTAGCGTTCCATCATTGAATGATCAGTTCGAATCTCATGTAGAATTTCAAAGTAAAACCAGTAGAACTTATCACAACGATTCCCTCGTATCGAAGCATGTTGGTGACGTCATCCTCGAATCATACGACATAGTGTACTATACATAGTTTTGGTGAAGTAATAGTGTGATTTCTTCCAATTAGACGACAAGGACTGGCTGAGTTGTGGTAAAAGTGCAACAGGTTAGTCCTGTAGTGTAGAACACTGTACGTCAATGTTTTTTTTTTCACCCGTCGTCTTATGGCATGATGGTCTTTTCGTAGGTTTTTGTTCATAAATATTATGCATAAATATTTTAAGTAAATTAATGTCTACTTTTATAAAACGAATTTTATTTGGTTATAGTTCCTTCGTTGCGTTTGTAGTTTCACATGTATACGATCACGGCACGGTCGCCGTACTATGTAATGTAGAAATGTATGCATGCGGTCACGCAACGGTCGCCGTGCCTTGTGAAAACTCTCATTGTAGCTCATACACAACTACAACTCATACTTTAAATGGCACGGCGACCGTGGCGTGACCGTGTGCATATTAAAAGGGGCTTATAGTTATTTTCTTGAAAACGCTATAAAATGCGACACTGCTTATTTTTTTTTTGTAACATTACTGCACACATTGTGTTCCAATCGTCATTAAACAATTCAGGCTATTAGATAAAAAAAATACAACGTAGAAAAGTAAAGCACTTTTTTTCCTATAAACAAGAACACTGTATCTACCAATATTTTAGTGTAACCAACTTTGACACGAGTGAGGACGAGCAGTGTAGTACAATACTAACAAAAGCCTTTGTATGTCCAGGGGGAGTGTACGTGGACAGTGACACCGGGCTCGAGTCCATGTCCTCCGCGGAGGCGGGCGCGGCGTGCGGGGGCGGCGGGGGCGGGGGGCGCGGGGAGCTCACCCCGCGCGACGCAGAGATGCTGCGGCAAGAAGTGTGCCGGCTCAAGAACGACAAGCTCGACCTACTCAAGCAGAATATTGTAAGGATCCATAGACTCGATATTAATCTTATCCAGTAATTTAGGTAAACGGTATTGTTGATATTTATACTTTTACGTGTGCTTCACCTTTAAGCCTCGTTTTCTTGGGAAAGAAAAGTTCATTGTTTCAGCAACTGCATTTCTGTTGAGGAAACAATATGTGCCAACAGTTTGAGTGTGAAACATGTTGTCAGCAACACAAAATGTTGTTGCTGCAACATTGTTGCGCAACTTTTGTTTACCATGAATTCGAGCCTTTAGCATTCAATAAACCTAATCCAGTCAGTGTGACTAACATACAAGAGACCTATTTCAAGCTTAATAACATTATAAACACACAGTATTGAGTGAATATTGAGTTAACTAATCATGAATGATTTTGAATACCGTTATAACTGGCTACAAAATTGCTACGCAAAAATAGACCTTAATGCAGTCTACAGAAGAATTCACTTAAAATACAATAACTACATACTGATCATTAAATTTTTTCTTTACAGACATGGCAAAACGAGATCAAATGCTTACGTGAAAAGGAGATGTCGCTACAAGCAGAGTTGAACTCCATGTCCAGAGAAATGCGGAGGCTTCGGGAACAACAGGTCACCACCATCCCCAACCCTTCAACACACGACTCTACCGCTTAAAAACAAATCCTATCGGATTGTAATAAAGTCCTATTTAAAGTACACATGTACAACATTCACATGACTCCACCGCTTTAACCTATCTTAAACTTTATGACCTTGTAATAAGGTCCTGTATTTGTGTATGCAATTTTTTGATGACTGCTGTGGAAGAGATCTGATTTTTAGAAATGACCAAGTAAGGTAATCTGGGATTTAGGAGCGTTTTGCTAAACGAATGTTTTAGTAGTAGTTACTAGATGTCGCTACTGAATATTTATGTATGTTGCTCTCTTTACTATACACATTGTAGCGAGAACCGTTTATGTGCAATATTGTGTTCTTATATCTAAACGACTGTGCTATTTCAAAAACGTTCAATTGCATTGTTTAATTGTTAAATTTTTATTGTAGACAATTCTTCGTATTGAATAATGCTATTTACTCAGTTTTGAAGTTGAACAGTCCTTTGCAATACAAATATTGATTATGTATAGTAGCAAAACTATTCCTTATATATTTATTTACCTGTAGATATGTCCCAGTTTCATATATTAGTAATATTAAATTACTTCTTAGGTCGTGGCTTGACTGACTATTAAATGAGAAATGCTAACACTTCGACATAATATAACGATTCTATAGTTAATTAGAGAGAATATGATTCGAATCTTTTTATATGTTGTTATACCAAAACTGAATTGTTAATGTCTAATGTTAGGCTACTCGCTTTTTGTAAATGTTGTGATAACCTAGCTTATTCGAGACATAAATAGTTCTAAAATCATTTTATTATAATACGTATTGCGTTTCATACAAATTTATTTCGGGTAGACCATACCGCTTGTGTTCTTTAGAGAATTGTTTCTCGCGCAAAATTATTGTTTATTTTTCCATTAGTAAATAATTGTAGAGATATATCTCTTAGTCTAGAGTGCTTCTTTTAAAAAACCCTTAAAAACCTTTTGATTAAAAAAAAAGTTACAATTAAGTTAATTTTTAATCGTAAGTAAATGTGATTAAACTACATCACGTTTGATTAATAAATGAATGCATAGTTAAAAAGGGGTTAATTAAAAAAATAAAAATAAACGACTTTGATTTCATTAGAGGAGCATTCATAGACTGATAACATGATTTCTTCAATGTTCATAGCAACATTAAACGGAATTTTACGTACTAGAAATTAGATGACAAAAATAACGGTACCTACTAAATTAAGCCTTGAATTATCTAGTAGAAAGCCTATATACATAATTATGGTGCGTTATAGAAAAAAATATAACTAAAACAATTCTTATAATTACGTTAGATATTTGAATTTGTATGAAAATATCCCAGTACAGTTTGATTTTGTATGTAGCGTTTCTACTGCACAATGCAATTTTAGTTCCGTTCCGCTTAATATAACATTGATAGCCTTACTACACTGACTATCTCTTATAAGAACTGTTTGTAAATCTGCCATCTTTGTCCACTTAGTTCGATCTAGAACTTTAGAAAGAGACAAACATATTTTCGTAACTTTACTTATTGTATGAGCGTTGTAAGTAAGGCTATTACTTTATTAGTTTACAAATATAAGTTCACCAGTTATTGTAAATATATTCTATACTGGTCTTAGGCTATTTGATTAAACAGTATTTCTTTTAATTTATGCTTCGATATAAGTTTCGTTTCTCGAGTGCATTGAGGTTGAATAATGTTTTGTTGTTTATAATTAATATTTTATACCAAAGTTAACATTCCCCACTAAATAGTTTAGAGTTTTTTTTTATATAATTATTACCTTAAAGTGAACCAGTATTTGTAACGTTTCAACTGACGGAACACGCTAACATACTTCTAAGTTTACATTTAAAATTTTCTATTAAATGTAATCATTTAGATTTTTGTTCGACTGTTGATTATTATAAGTTGTTTGAAACCAACTGTTGATTCGTCTTCACTTAGACTTAAACCAAATATTGAGCGCGGAGCGTTAGAGGAAATAGATTATAATTATAAAAGATACCTATTGAAATATATGAATAGTTAATACTAAATAAGTAATGTTGTTTTATTATAACTTTCTCGTATAAACTGCAACCGCCTTTCACTACAAAAAGTTGACATAATTTGGCAGGCGTTGTCCATTTATGAAATAAAGTCATGAGAAACTGAGATAAATTGGGACAAGCCCGCCACACTGTTCCCACCCACTGCAACTCCTGAAAGCCAGAATCAACAGTGGAGGCCATCAAAAAAGCGCCGAGGCAATGAAGCTCGACGAGTCCCAGAGAAACGATTCACTGAGATAGTTAATCGTTGAGATAGTTTACGTGCGTCAATTATTGCAATTTTCACTCTCATACATGTAGATTTAGGTACATAATACGTACATACATAAACTAACCCATATTACACCGAATCCTTGCAAAGTTACATCTGTAACAAAGAGAAGCAAGAATTATTTTCGACACAATTTTACAACGACATCTCTGTTGATTCTATCAAAGCCAACCAACCGAGTAAGGACTGAGCCAATGTAATCGTCGTCTTTCGCTTCACGGAATTCGCAGTAGGTACCAAAACTCACTTTTAATAGATGGCGCTGTTTGAGCATGCATTAACGCGTAACCAGCGCCACCTGTGTATAGCAACACAAACTATCTTATTCGCTGTACTAGGTCTGCAAAGGTACGAATCGTTTGGAGCGCTCGGGAAGTGTCCAGAGGATGTGTAGAGGGCTATTTTACATAGCGTCTACAGACTATGAAAAGAATTTTGAATAATTCGTAAAGCTACTCATCACAGTCATAGGTATTCACATCAGCTGCATGCACAGTGACGTCTTAGCAAAAGTCTACACGTAATGGATGTCTGCTTTGAGATGGCGCGAGAAAAGAGTTCCTGGAAAGACTTGGGAGATACCTTCGCCCAGCAGTGGGACAGAGTAGGCTAAGAAAAAAAATAGGTATATTGAGTTGACAAAAAGTTGAATTAAAAATATTACCTCAGCTACATTCAGCAGCAAATATAAAACTTACTTCACCTAATTTTACCACTGCATCTGCTGTAGGTACTCTACTTCCTATGTAAAACTACTTTGCATACAGCAGTAAAATATTATGTTTAGAGGTGTTATAGAGCTAAGTCTGTAGTTAGCTCACCTGAGATACTTGAGGTATATCTACCTACTTTACTAAGTAGCAAGTAACTTGCGGAACTGTTACTTTTTATGGTTTTATTCTGCTTGCTACTTAGAGTTAGAGGTAAAGTTGTAGGTAGGTAATATAAACCGGCAACGCTTAAACGATGTTAATGTCTGTAGTAATGTAGGTAGGTACATATTACAATGGCATGTAGGACTGTAGGTACCGTTTTTGACAATTGAACTGAAATGTAGGGGAAGAGGACTTTGCCCTGCTGTAGGTCTATAATAGGCTATTAATATAGATGCAATAATGGTGTCGATTCCCTTGTTCACAAACTTCACAAAAGTTTGTGAATTGGTATCTCTTTCTAACATATAGCGAAATAAAAGGACGGTGACATTTCAGAACTAAGTTAGAGATGTCAAATTAGTTTTGCCTTATTTTTAGTCAATGCCTTCTGACATGTCTAATGGAAGTATCAGATTAACTAAAATTAACAGGTCTTATTTATTTCCACCCCTTTCATGTTTTATTAGACAGAAAAAGATACAAATAGTCTAATTTTAGTTAATTTTTTGATGGGTATCGGCACCATTGTTACTTTATATAAAAAGTTTTTTAAAATCTACAGTGCTTATTAAGTTTACAGCGTAAGCACCTAAGCGTAAGTACTAGCTAATCATAATTTTATACAAATCTGAAATGTCGAATGGTTAAAATGTAAAATCAAACTTCTTTGATATGCAAAAATGAGACTTCGTTTTCTAAACGTTCTTAAAACAGTCCTAGGAAGCATGATGTGCAAATTAATCTATCTACATAATAAATAATTCAAACATAATTTAATCTTGCTGACACTTCTAACCTTAGATCAGTTAGCTTCAGTGTTGTCCCGTTGCAAAGCAATAAAAGCCATTTCTTTGACCAATTCAAGATTCTTCATAAAATCAAATTGGCTGTCTAAGTTTAAAAATTGCTTGGCTTACGTTTTCTTTTAACCTGACAAGATTGTGGCAAAAGGTAACCTACCTACGTAAACTGAATTGTACCTTCGGTTCTTGTCATGGTTATTGAGTTACGGTTCCAGCCTTCACAAGCAGGACGCTTCGTTTGTTCCCATTTTAGCATTTCATTCTCTTTTGTCGTATTTTGCGTCTAATTACTTTATAAAAGAGTTTACCTAACTGAAATAAACTTTGCAGACGGTAAAGCGTCTAACGATTTTGCGATGTAAAAGAAAGTTAGGTTCCTAATTATAATTTTATTAAGTTGTCTGATAATCCTTCGTCTGCCTATAATTTTTGATCTTGTTTTGAAGAAATTCTTTCTTTCGTATAAGGTTCATTTGTTGTAAGGTGGACGAGTTTACGTATTGGAGTTCAGGTACGCAGGTTGAGGGGAATGAAGAGTCGTGTTTGCCTTAAAGATACAGCTGGCCTACCTATTCGCTTGAAACTAGGCAGATGTTAACATTGTGAGTAGTCTACGTCTGTTTGATTAAAATTTATTATTCTAAATGGTTTACTTGTATTTTAATTTCTTCAGAAAGGTCAGGTGCGCAGTACTCGTAACCGGCGTGCTTGTGTGACGAGATGTATGAACGTAGATGTAGGATCGTAGCATGTGGCGTTCTGTGGTTTCTGCCTACCCTCATGGGAAAAAGGCGCGAGTTTATGTATGTATGCTTTTATTTGCTAGAAGTTCCGTTAAGTTTGCCTTATTAAGCAATTAATTGTATACAATATCATATTTATGTATTTATATAGTCCCTCATTCATTAGGTACACCACATACATACATTATTAGAAAAGAGGGTAACCAACTGGTGACGCCTTCCCGTACTACGAATATTTTAATAATTTTATTAAATCGGATAAAAAAACATGCCTTAATATTTACCGTATGGATCGCATAAAATAATTTTCAGAATAATCCCAACCATTCCGAATGTACCTACCTATTTACTTTCATAAAAGCTTTCAAGTAGTGTTGTATAAATTGAATCCATTTCGCCCAATTCTGTTTACTCTCATTTCTTTACTCAGACCTGATAAATCCTACTGTTGTATGTAACATTTGCTTTTAAAAAAAAGCCTTACCTTTGAATGCCTTTTTATCCATTAGTTTATGCCTGGGGTTTTGTTATATTTATGTTTATTTATATTCTTAAACCCTAGCAAAACATAAGGCAAAAAAAAAAAACCAAACCAAGTGGATATTTTATCAAAGTGAAATATGTACTATAATATAATTATGCAGTATTTTGTTTTCATAACATAACATAACATCACGCCTGTAATCCCCGAAGGGTTAATGTAGTATTAAAGGAAATAATAAAAAAAAATTGGGTGTTATGACACTAAAACATTAATAGGATTTTGTTATAATGTACCTACTCAAAATACCATGTTGGTTCTATAACATTCTTACAGTGGCAATATGTTGAACTGTTGTTTATTTAAAATTATATTATTTATGTAAATAATATTATTGTAAGTTTCTATGCATAGAATGCAGACGAAAAAAAAATCAAATAAAAGAAACCAGTATTTTAAAATGTTACGCTACATTTTGTTCCGCAATATAATTGGATCAGCCAACTGAATAAGAAAAATATCAAACAATTTATTTTTTTATTAAAAAGAGTCCAATTAGCTTCGCCATCTTTGCTAAGCTTCATCTTACCGTTATTTTTCAAACAACGAGGTGATGTTGTTCTAAGTTTTTACTTGTTTTTCTTAAGATGACTATATATTAACCTGACTATTTTCTCGTGGTTTTCGAAACAAAAGGTTTTTACAGATAGTTATTCCGCGTCTTGGTATAATTATGTAATTTTTAACGAGACGTACCCACGATAAAGCAAAAATAAAAAAAAGCAAAATTAAAAAAAAAGGGTCTCAAGAAAATTCCACAGCCGTATACCATTATGCTGTCTTCTCATCTTAGTTATCTTCGTACTAGGTATGTCAAACCCACGTAGGTAGGTATAACCTTTGACGTGATTAGATTATATTAGTCGAATTATCTCTACGTTGTTCTGGCAAATGTCACTTAATTTAATTGAATTATTAGATCTACCAATTAGTTATATTACCGCGTTACTTATCCAAAGATATTAGGAAGTATCATTCTATAATTAGGTACAGGGCGCAACATTCAAAATAACTCCCATTACAGGAAGAAAATGTTCAAAAACAAATATGATTTTAAGGATTTTTTTTACTATCAACTAGCTCACGTCCATGACTTTGTTCGCGTGAGTGTTGGTTATTACGGGGTTTTTATTTTTTTTGTGCGGAACCCTACAGCCGTACTGGTGTGTTTGAGCAACAAACATCCATTTATTCAAACTTTCGCGTTTATAATAATAGTAAATAAAATAACATTTTTTGTTCCTCCAGTTTTAAACTTTTATGTTTTCTGAAAACAGAATTGGAAACTATACTGCTTTGTATTCATGAGCATTACGATCTGTATACGCTAGTTTATCATAACTGCAGTTAGCAAACAAGTGCTTCACGTACGTTCATATCTCAAATATTATAGTCCCTTTGTTGCCTCGAGCTAAGTCACATTTGAGCACCGTATTCTGTACAACAAACAAAAGTCTAGCAAAGCTATGAACTACATTCATGCAAGTGACTCCGAACTGGGAACTAAGTTTAGAGCATTTAATTTTCCTGTGGATTTTAACTTTGTTAATATTTTATCATCGCGGTTTCTCACGTAGCCTTTCACAAACATACTTAAGTCAAGATTTTCTCGTCTTAGTTTGTTATGGGTAAGGTTGAAAATTCTTGATTAAAACGTATGAGAATTCACAGACTTGTTTTAGTGATTCTACCCGTATCATTTATTGCAGCCTACAATGTTAAGCTAGACAAGATCGTGGACCCTGCAAAATATACCTTTATGGGCTAATTTTTCAATCTATTAACGAAGGAATAAATATGGCGGTTTGACAGCTTTTATACACCGTGAATTTTAATCCGTTGCAAATCTTTCAGGGGGTGAATGTACTCATGAATATGAACAACTTTTATTAAGGGACATAGTACGAAACGTGAAAAAAAAAAACAGCTGATCCATACAATTTGATCGTAATGTAGTACATTATTGTATGGATCAGCTGTTTTTTTTTCACATTTCGTACTATGTCCCTTAATAAAAGTTGTTCATATTCATGAGTACATTCACCCCCTGAAAGATTTGCAACGGATTAAAATTCAGGTTGTATAGAAAACAATTATGTCAAACTGATAGATTTAGGTATTCTTTGGATAAAAGTTATCTGACAATTGAAAAATAAGCGCTAAATAAATTATAATAAAAAAAAATCTATACTTAAAAAGTATGTCAAGATTTGGTTTGTTTAGACGCCCTAATCTCTGAAACTACCAGTCGTATTGGAAAACAATACGACTGGTATTGTTTTGGTACTTTTTGTATATGATAGCCAGATTCATGAGGAAGTAAACCCACGGAAGTAAAGCAGTAACCAAGGACGTAACTTAAAGGGCGAGACAGACTTATAACACGCTACGCCATCCCACGCGTGCCAAAAGACAAAGAAATGTGAAATGTGGCCAATGAGTACGCTTTACAGACGTGGCGTGGCGTAGCGTGTTATTAGTCTGATGCCGCCTTAACGCGGGTGGAACCTGGGGGTATTGCTAGTTACGATATAATTTGACAATAAAATTTAACGATTGTAATAATTATTCTTATTAACGTTAAATTTAAATTAAGTATTTGTAATAGATTTTTTTACAGTACTTACTGTTTAATTAATTAATCATTGTAATTTTACGAGTATAATGAACACTTTGATAAAATCTTTAATATACATTGAGTACTAGTGTCCCAGTGGAAATAAACAAAGCATAAATGTTTTATGAGGTAATGCAGCAGTGGATATAGTTAGAATATATTGTTGAGTGTACAGTTTATCGATGCTTTCATACATCATACGCGGAACGACTCGCTTAGTAAAGCTTGTATGAGTAGAGTTGCTATTACGTCCCCTATACAACGTGACTTTTAATTCGTTGTAAAACTGTAAGAGGGTAAAAATACTCATGAATATGAACAACTTTTCCGGAATAAAAAGCCTATGTGTTATTCCAGACTATAATCTATCCGTAGTTATTGCTTTGCTTTGCATTTAAAATATTAGTAGGATAGCCCGAAAATCTGACAGCCAGTCTTACCAAGGGGTAGTGTATTACCCAGTTACTGGGTTGTGGAGGTCAGTAGGCAGTCGCTTCATTTAAAATACTGGTATTCAGATGCATCCGGTTAGACTGGAAAGTAACCCCAACATATTTGGGAAAAGGCAGGCAGATTAAATATCTTTATTATATAATTACAAGCCCCACTGGAAATGGAGTTGAAAACTTTTCAAATTCCAACAAAGATTTTTGCATACAAGAACTTTATGTTGTTAATTTTGGAGTTTATGTCGCTCGCCTGCTGTCTTTTTATGGCTTAAAACAGCCATTTATTATATAGCCCATAGCCCCATGAGACACAATAAAAAACGACCTATATTTTTGAAATACGGTATTATGCAAATAAGTTCAGTAATTGGCGTAAACGCAGCTATTAATATTAATGAACATGCATTTGAGGGTTAAATGTACGTTTACAGTATCCAACATAATATACTATAATATATCCAACCATTAAGTAGGTACACTCACATTTGAATCAACGACGCTATCAACGATCAACTATTATTAATTGTCAACAGTAGGTTTTTTATAAATAGTTCTTATCTATTCCGGATTGGGCTGACTGTCCCAGCCGTTAACCCTTGTCGTGCTCTATGCAATTATTTGTAGCTTTTCGACTTGAACTAAAACCCTCAAAGTGCCTTAAATTACTTGGAAAGTTGAAATTCTATTTAAATGGAGATATCTTCCTAAGAGTTGATGGAAATCTGAAATTGATGAGAAAACTTTGTATAAATATCGGATATTTTGCTTAACTTAGTTTAGCTTTTACTGTGTAACTTGAACTGCAGTATACCTACATCAACCAGAATAAAAAAAAAAAACTAAATAAACTAAATGGCATCAAAAAATTCATCCGTATCGCCGTCCACTAGAAAACCTACTTACTACTTACGTCTATACTTATATTATAATTAAAAGTAAACATTTTTTTGTTTGTCTGTTTGAACGCGCTAATCTCAAGAACTAACAGTTGGATTGCAAAAACCTTTTTGTATATGATAGCCAAATTCATGAGGAATAGTATAGGCTATATAACATTACGCTACGAGCTTCGGGAGCGAAGCAGTAACCAAAGTCGTAACGTAACGCGGGTGAAACAACTACGCGTATAAGTCGCGGACAGAAGCTAGCAATATTGTTAAAGTTTAGCAAAAGGGTTCTATTTCTTGGTCATCTCATCATCTGCCTAGCCTTTTCCCAACTATGTTGGGGTCGGCTTCCAGTCTAACCGGATGCAGCTGAGTACCAGTATTTTACATGGAGCGACTGCCTATCTGACCTCCACAACCCAGTAACTGGGTAATACGATACCCCTAGGTAAGACTGGTTGTCAGACTTTCAAGCTTCTGACAACTCGTAACGACTGTCAAAGATCCACAGCCTGGACCAACAGCTTAACGTGCTTTCCGAGGCACGGAATGATGTCAGTAATGTCTAAGATAAACTTTAGAAAGTACCTATACATATGAATTGAAAAATTCACATTGGTACTTGCCCGGATTCGAACCTCATGCATGAGAGGCGGGCGCCTTAACCGCTAGGCCATCACGACATTTTTAATCGATTTTATTTCTTGGTACGGAACCCTAAAAAACAGGTAAAATGCCCGTCAAAGTTCGTAGTTCTCCGTTTCTTCAAAGGAAGATAGCTACGAGAAGTGAATTTTAAATTGGATTCGCTGAAAGTGTGGAGTTATGAAAGTGCAATGCAATTTGTTTTGTGAGTGAGCGCGGTATTTTTAGTTTAATAATATTTTTAAAGGATTTATCTTCTATTTCTACAAACACACTGGAGAAATATAAAACTTGTATAAACCAGTTAACTTTGTAACTAAGACTTTTTAAGTTTGAGTTTAGTTCAATATTCTAAGTATTTATTTGAAAGTTTGATAAATCACGAAGTAAATATGTCAAGGATAGCCTAGGATTTTCAAAGATTTCAAAGATTTATTCAATGTTATAAAACAATCTATTCTCATTAACGTCATGAATATAATTTACCTCATAGTTTTATCTATAGCGCTTAAAAAGTCTTGCGTGTCGCAAACCTCTTAAAAGATTTAATTATTCTACTTTAATTACCACGGTTACGGTTGAAACCAATTACAATAATTAAAGACATTTTAATTATATTGTAAGTATATTTTTATATAAAACAAAATGTAGGCACCTACTACCACCTACTCATCATTCTCATAATTTCCTTCCAAAAAAATCTTCGTCTAACTGTTTAGAATCCAAGAGATCATTACCTACAGCAAATTGCCTATGCTTTCTGCCGTAGTTTTAATTATTCAGGACAAAAAGTGAGCTAGCGCAGTATACAGATCTATCGTCAAATAGTGCCACGTAGCTTTTTACAGGCTACAGTCAGCTGATATCGTGCTCGTAAGATATCTAAGTCAACCCGCATACATTATATCTCCGACACCAATTTGTTACCCCACACGTAAAATAAACAGTCAACTAAAATCACGACACGACGAGGCGCGTGTTTTAAATTAAGAACTATATTTACTGCATGAAAAGGTACACATTTCAGTGAGATAATTCTAAAACGACTCGGGCGGCGCGGTGGCACCGCGTAACACCTAGCCTCTTCAAGCTTCGTCACGTCTCGTCCCGGTATGAGCTGACCTTCACTTAGCTAGTTAGGACTCTGTTATGTCTACTTTGGGAATACTATTGTCATAAACACCTGTTTCAGTATCCTAGCAAATAAAATATCGTCGAACAATAGAAATCAACCGTTACATAATAAAAGAAAGAAGAATAATCGCGTGGGTACTGTAAGAACCTTTTATTTGTTTGTTTCATAAAATAGATAAGACGAGTAGTAAAAGCTAAAATTATACAGTGATATTTGCTCTATAATTTGAGCCTCCTTACCACTACTACCAACTAGGTAAAATCAGGAAGTTTATAAAATTATCTGACACTCGGTTTTTGCGACATTTTTTGTTTTTGTTTTGAACACTCAGTTATGAAAGAACTAATCGCCCTGTTAGTCTCATGGTCACAAGCGCGACTGTTGAGCGTGAGGTCTTCGGTTCGATTCCCAGGTCGGGCAAAAACTGTTATTTATTTCGAATTTCTCAATAGGAAGCCCGGAGTTTGAAAGTTGGTGGTCAGACACCTCCATGCTTCGGTTTTCTTTATTTAGTCGGAAGAACATAATTTATATTTTCAGAAATAACTTTCTAACTTTACTTTATATAGGTAACTGTCAAATCTACTGTTATGATTAATTGATCTAAGGAACTCGAAAACAAAGTAGAGATCCATTCTTCCGTTAAGTAGGTACTAAACAATTTTTACGCTGGCAGTGTTAATAATTCACTAGAAACAGGCACATACGTCTTCTGAACCATTGTCTCTGGGCGACGAGTGTAACGTAATAGTAAGGCACGTACGACAGACGTGACCAACCAGGTATTGAAGTAGGTACGTTGTGTAACATTCTGTGCAGAAGTTACCGTGCGCTTCATAGATAGTTGTATTCTGTGCTAGTCTCAAATATGCCACCATTGGAAGACTGTCTGGTCCAATTTCCAGGTCGGGCTTTATGTCGACTGTTTTATTTTGTCCATTAGGAATTTCTTAGTAACAGCTTGGAGTTTCAAAGTCAAACCAGTTATTAAACAATTTACAGGCACTTTTGAATTGTCAAGGAGTCAGTTAGTCAGAAAGTTGAAGCTCGTTCCAATACGGAGGTAGTCCTCTATGGAGAAGAACGAGCAAGAAACTCCACGGACACTCTTTTCAATTAGGTTTCAATAAAATCCTGATTACAATAATCTTGTCGCTTCTGTATATGAAAACAATGAAGATGAACGCAAACAACATATTTTTTTTAAAGATGTAAGATGACCAATCCTATCTGACAACGTTTGTTCACGAATATGACGCGTGCTTTGGAAGTTGGTGGTGTCATACCACCAACATCCGTGGCTCTGTAAGCACGTAAAGCCACCTGCGCCTGATCTCTCTCCGATCATATCGGATTACTGTCCCATCGGACTATGAAGAGGGAAGAGCGCAACTGTGTCTGCGTGCCCTCTTGTGTATCTTCTGCATACTAGGCTAGTCTCTATTGAGATTGACTGTCGTGACCGAAATTTGGAAGGGAGAATACTTATATAATCAACCCACTATTATTGGGCAAAAGACAAATACCCTCGAATGCTCCACTAAACTCATTTATATTACACGAGCTTCATTGCATTATACGACTTTACATATCAAACGAACTCAATGGAGAATGAATTACTTATTCGTAATGGTCCCCGAAGTTTAACGCACAGGCTGCGATAATTCGATGTTTGATTTTGATTTGAACACATGTAGGACATTTTTGTAGTCCTACTGTTTGACTAAAAAGTTTTGTTTTTGAAGAGCAAAGTT
The DNA here is from genome assembly GCA_949316365.1 of Hoplodrina blanda. Taxonomy (NCBI): domain Eukaryota; kingdom Metazoa; phylum Arthropoda; class Insecta; order Lepidoptera; family Noctuidae; genus Hoplodrina; species Hoplodrina blanda. The sequence goes on from OX438563.1 coordinate 6,973,438, forward strand.
GGGAGATTTTTTATTTCTTCTACAAGAACATACTCGTACATTGGTTATTTGTGAAAAAATGCATGACTAAGGTAAAGTGGAGCCCCTTGCTAATAGTTATTTTTATTTGTACTACGTCGACCTTTTGTACATTTATTAGCATTACAAATAATTATACTTTACATGTAAGACTGTCTAAGTCGTTCAGTTTAAAAATAATTGTTCAGTAACGTAGGTACGGTCTGAGTTTATCTTTGAATATGCTAAAGAATGATGGGCTCCTGATATCTGTCAGCAGATTATTATAAAGTTGTAAGCGTTTATCTAAAATTAATATTATAAAGAGGTAAAATTTGTAAGGTTAATTAATGTAGGGGGTAATCTACTTAACCGATTTTCAAAATTCTTTCGCAATTTGGAAGCTATGTCATTACTCAAAAAATACACCCTATAGCAATAGTCTGTATTTTTTATCAAAACGTTAGAGATCCGTAAGTAAAATCACGCGAACCAAGTCGCGGGGAGAGTGCTAGTATTTAATATTTTTCCTGCCATTTTTATGTCTTGCAGTCTTAGTAGTTGGAAGTTGCGTTTTGTGCCACAATATTTTGGCGAACCCATTGTCAATTTAATTTAAAATATGAGGTTTATTAACCTTTTGCTAAATATTAAATGATGCCTCTACCTCAGGAGGTATCATTAGGGATCTACATTTAAGAAAAAAAACAACCTGCGGGAAATAAACATATGCCTGACTGGTTATTGAAGACTTAGGTAAATGAATCAAATGGAATAAATGAAATGGTCAATTAGTTCGATAAAATCGTGGCAAAGCATGATAAGGGAATTCATCGTTAAAAAATTCCGAAAACGAAATTGATTTTGTAATGAAAACAGGGTTGCCTTTTTCCTTTTCCCGCACCATAAGCCGCCTTTATACCTGCCCAGTTAATGAAGGTAATCCTCAAAATAAGGAAACGTCCCGTCTTAACAAATTAAGGTAAACGCAGGTAATAACGACCCCCCTAAGGCAATTTTAAAATCAACAATTTTTTTTTAGTATACTGGTTCCTCTAAAGATTGATAGTTTCATTTTATATGCTAGTGTTATGTATAAATAATGTATTTACTGAATCAAATACATTTAAATAAAGGATTATCCTGTAAAAAATAATTTACAAAGTGACTTAGTCGATTGTTGCTATTACCGACCCATAAAAACGGCTGTGAAGCTATTAACGATTTTTATGCAGCTATTCCCGATCGTGTATGAGAGAAGGCCTTTTTCCAACAATGGAATGTATATGCTAGTGATGATCTCTCTACCCTACCTCTACCCTACCTCTGCCCTACCTCTACCCTACCTCTACCCTACCTCTGCCCTACCTCTGCTCTACCTCTGCCCTACCTCTGCCCTACCTCTACCCTACCTCTGCCCTACCTCTGACCTACCTCTACCCTACCTCTACCCTACCTCTGCCCTACCTCTGCCCTACCTCTGCCCTACCTCTGCCCTACCTCTGCCCTACCTCTGCCCTACCTCTGCCCTACCTCTGCCCTACCTCTGCCCTACCTCTGCCCTACCTCTGCCCTACCTCTGCCCTACCTCTGCCCTACCTCTGCCCTACCTCTGCCCTACCTCTGCCCTACCTCTGCCCTACCTCTGGCCTACCTCTGCCCTACCTCTGCCCTACCTCTACCCTAACTATGCGCTACCTCTGCCCTACCTCCGCCCTACCTCTACCCTACCTCTGCCCTACCTCTACCCTACCTCTGCCCTACCTCTGCCCTACCTCTGCCCTACCTCTAACCTACCTCTGCCCTACCTCTGCCCTACCTCTGCCCTACCTCTGCCCTACCACTGCAATACCTCTGCCTTACCTCTGCCCTACCTCTGCCCTACCTCTGCGCTGCCCCTGCCCTGCCTCTGCCCTACCTTGCCCTACCTCTGCCCTACCTCTGCCCTACCTCTGCTCTATCTCTGCCCTACCTCTGCCCTACCTCTGCCCTACCTCTGCCCTACTTCTGCCCTACCTCTGCCCTACCTCTGCCCTACCTCTGCTCTACCTCTGCCCTACCACTGCCCTACCTCTGCCCTACCTCTGCCCTACCTCTGCCCTACCTCTGCCCTGCCTCTGCCCTGCCTCTGCCCTGCCTCTGCCCTACCTCTGCCCTACCTCTGCTCTACCTCTGCCCTACCTCTGCCCTACCTCTGCCCTACCTCTGCCCTACCTCTGCCCTACCTCTGCCCTACCTCTGCCCTACCTCTGCCCTACCTCTGCCCTACCTCTGCCCTACCTCTGCCCTACCTCTGCCCTACCTCTGCCCTACCTCTGCCCTACCTCTGCCCTACCTCTGCCCTACCTCTGCCCTACCTCTGCCCTATATTTTCTCACCGTTTAAACCTTCCCTAGACCTCCACGAACATTTCAAAACCAAAATCAGCTAAATCATAAAAGTAAGGTGAGAAACTAAATAATCTATACTGGGCGTTAGTGACAGGTTGGCAAAAACTGAAACTGTAGTTTCAGACCACGATTTGTGATTGAAAATCGTTGGAATTTTTCTCCGGAAAATTCTCAAAATTTTCGACCGATTTTTCACTTGATTCGTGATATATTGATATGTAAGTACCAAGTCCAGGCCTCTAAACATAAATTTAATGAAAAAAACAATAAAAACTTAACTCGGCAATGTAAACACAACAAAAATAATTCTAGGTACCTACATTTAAGCTATGTAGGTTTAGGCACAAATAACACGCGCCGCCCGGCGTCGCCGCATCGGTGCGATGTCCTCTGCTAGAGCTGTACCGAACGAAACTTTAAATAGTTTTTAAAGTTTCGTTCGATTCTTTTAATTTTGAGAATTTTCCGGAGAAAAATTCCAACGATTTTCAATCACAAACCGTGGTCTGAAACTACAGTTTCAGTTTTTGCCAACCTGTCACTAACGCCCAGTATACGATCAGTAATAGCTTCTTATAGTTGCTATTGCCGACCCTCATGGGTCGGTAATAAAGTATGTAAGTATAAACATAAATTGTATTACCGACTCATAAAAAAAAGGGTTATTTTAATTTAATTGACCTTCGGACTATAAAATAGATTATAATTGATTAATGTCACAAAAATATGAACAAATGCACACTGTTTTAAACACAAAAACAATGATTTATTACTGATACTATTCAATATCGATCCTCGAAAAATATCATAACTTTGGTTAAATTAACAACGCTAAAAGGTAAAAACTAGACAAAAAAGTTTAGTCGCTAATAGATTTTTATAAAGACTGATAGCTTAGATTTAAACTGGTCCATAAAAATACTTGTGTTAGTGTGATATAATAACATAAAAGAAAAATAAAACGAAAAGTTACTTTGCTGCCATTGCCGACTTATGGGTCGTTGATAGCTGCCACGACTAAAACTGATGAAGCTAACACCGTCCCATTTTAATTTAAAGTTTTATCGTTTCAAATTACTTTTTATTAATAAAATATCGTAAGAAATCAAGAGTTGACACTTACATGAATACATTTAGTAATATATGATAAAGTATAGACGTCATTTGTTTGTATAAATGTCTTAAATAGAAAAGTCACGTACTTACTTGAAGGAACAAGGGAACAGTACTACACGCCCTGCGTCCACGCTGCCCCGCAGTAATTAGCGTATTTTATCTGTTTTTTGCACAGCTACTCACAAAAACGTAAAAGTATACGATGCTCAAGGAATTAACGCGTGTGTAACTTTGCCTACTATAGCTAAAATAGTTCTGGAAACGTAAAGATTTCGAATTACTTTTATAGGTCGGTAATACCTGCAGATTTTCGATGGGTCGTTGATAGCTGCGTTTACCTTACGTAGATAAAAATATTTTTGTGATGAAAAAAAATTTTAACATACATAACATCACGCCTGTAATCCCCAAAGGGTTAGGCAGAGGTGTATCCATTAGTACACTCTTTCATCTGTTCATTTGTAATGTGTAATGTGTAAATCTAGCATAAAAATAAAAACATTGAAAAATATAAAAAATTGTAGCCCATAATTTTGAAATACTTGTTCGAACAACATTGGACTATATTGCTGCATAACTAAAGCATTTATTATTTATACACATTTCCATTCTCGCCCAACCACTTCATACCTCGCCTCGCCGGTTTGAAACCACCCTTATTGGCATAGACCTTGGATTAATTTAAAATACAACTATGTAGGTACCTACCTATAAACGAGTATATAACACAATGTTCCACAATACGACTTCAAGTTCCTTATTTATTGTTATTACAACTTGTTGCTTTGTGTAAAATAAATGTCTCGCAAAATAATGTGTCAAAGAGATTTATATACAAAACTTTACTACTCTTTTGATTTACTACTGAATATGTTATTGTGCCTCCCTAGAGTCCCTAGTGACAGTATCTGTATCAAGAAATACTGTTTACCCTTTCATAAGAGGTCTATTTTAGGCAATAATAGGTTTCCCCTTATGCATACAAATGTGTTCCCGAAAAAAAGTACCGACAGATTAGGTTAAGAGGATACACAAATACTAGAATAGAAATTGGGTTTTTTTACCCGACTACGGCAAAGCCAAAAGGAGGGTTTTGATTTTGACCGGTATGTATGTATGTATGTTTGTATGTATGTATGTATGTTTGTTTGTTCCCTCGTAACTTCTAAACTACTTATCATTACATGACAAATGAGGTGTCGTTAGAAGCGTCTCAGTTGTCCGCTGGTTATAGGGTAGGTGACGTGTCACAAAATCCAATATGGCGCCCTCCAGGGGATGTGAAGTCGTTATCGAAACCACCTGCGGTTGTTTCACACAATCTTTATTGGCTAGGTGGCATACGACCACGGCTATTACTTAAAAATTTCGAAAATATCGGTCAAATGAAAATTGTTCTTGTTTTATACTTTTCAGTGCGCGATTTTGTCGTAGTCGGGTTTTAGTTATTTTTTTAAACGTTATGTTAGGCTGTACTGAACTGTTTAGTGGTATATTTTTAATCGAAAGTATTAAAATAATAATACTAGACTAGTTTTGTTCCACTGCCCTCCCACTGCACAGTAAAGGCCTCTTTTATTTTGTATATCTATGAGCATGTGTGGTGTTCCATTATGTATTATTGGCGATTCAAGACTTTTATAGAGAAAATATTATTCTTTTTATCTTTATCTTTACCTGGTACCTACCTATCTGAAGCCTGCCTATTTGAAGTCTCTCCTAATATTATTCAATGGTACGTAGTAACTGAAAACTGTGAAATTTATTATGTATATTTATTTATATTATGTTGTACTAACTATACTCCGCGGTCTCAAGTTACATATTTGATTACTGTTCCGCTCCTGTGCTATCCAGTGTAATCCTGTGTAAACGGGCTACTTAAATAGCCAATTTCAAATCTGACTAGTAGTTTCTGAGATATGCGCATTAAAATAAACAAGCAAACTATTCAGCAATTCATAGTTACAAGTAGGTACCTACAGATACAGAACTAAAAAACAACGGATATTCGTATTGTGCAAAATAGGAACGTTGCAGCTTTATTGTACCTCGAGATTTACTTATGAAATTGAACAGCCTATAGTTATTTATGTTGCAAGTTAAATAATACATTATTCCTAGTAGGTACCTAGGTACTACAATTTTACGACGGTACGCGTAAATGTGAAGCTATTTTAATGGCTCATAAAAAAACTAGTGAATAACAATGTTTATCTGGATATTGAATAAAATGCTTGCGTGTTAAAATTCCTTTTTATATAAAACTAAGAGCTGGTTAACATTAAGTCGGATCGAAAGTTTTACAGTTGACTGACTGTCGGGTGTTGCTGTTCACACTAGAAGCTGCCGATCCGACCTAATTTGAACACCACCGTCGTTACCATCGTTTTATCACAGCCAACTCACAACTGCTTTCTTACGACCCCGGGTCGTCACAAAACAGTTGTGAGTTGTTTGTCAGTCCGACCTAATGTGAACTAGGCCTAAGCTGGCCCGGCAGATGTTCTGCCCAAACGTTGGCTTGCAGCGCCACCTACAGGGCCCAATTGTGATTTCGAACCATCCAGGAATCCATTGAAATATACAATAAAGTTTTATCCAAATCGGTCCAGCCGTTTAGGAGGAGTTAGGTGACAAACTTACGTGAAGAAGAGTTATATTTGGGATAAGTGATTGTATTTTTAAACCTATTCAAAGACAGGATCAGTGCCACAGCGTTCGCATAAAAAGGTCCGCGTGTTGAGCCGTAGGCAAAAGGCTAAAAAAAGCTTTATATTTTACCTAAAAATACATTTTTATCTGCCTAAAGTGACGCAACACGTGTGAATTACACGTGATTAATTGTTTGACGTGTGACTAAAAGCTGCATTGGTTTAATACACATATATAATATAAATACGAAAGTAAGTTTGTTTGTTTGTATGTTACCTTTCCACGCCTAAACCACCTGTAGTTAACAACGAGTTTTGAAATCGATATTATGTTGTTATGATATTTCCAATATAACAATTTGTACAACTCATCCCACCCGAGTATTCACAGAGCTCCGAGCATATATTCGCTGTTGCTACGTCAATTTCCGTGATATAAAACTTTAATAGTTTGCCTGTAGTTCCGTACGTTCCGGGCGGGCTTCCTCTAGCAGGAAATAGTGACGCAACAAAACTTGCGATTAGCTTTGCGCTCGCTTGGAATGAACAAAATTATTGTATGAAAATGCACTTTGCAGACGGAACTCTGATATTTTAGAAGCGGTGTAAAAAAATATGGGTTCTATGTAAATAAAATATAAGCAAAACTCGAAAACGGCTAGACCAAATTTGCTGATTCTTTTTTGTTGTGTTCGTAATTTCCAGGACGAGGTTTGTGTGATAGTTTTTTTTTTCGGGAAATCCACCGGATGTATCGGGAATTTGCACCCGTGTGAAACGGGACGGTTAAATTAAAAATAAGAAAATTACTATCAAATCGTGGCAAGAGATACGTTATTTACACAATTTTCTTTATTATATCCAATGTAATAATACCTAGAAATTACAGGAGAAATATTTCTACAGAGTGTGCTGAAATATTTCTGGAGTTTCTCCGTAATATAATAATCCTATGAATATTACTTTAGGGACTACCCGTGGTGTTGATTAGCTCATTCATATAGCCTTACATAATGGAAATAAGACAAAGAAACAAGACGAAGGCAGATAAATAAATTATAGTTTACTAGATCTAAGAAAACTATGTAGGTATAAAATCTGCAAACAATCTGTTTGTGGATGAATGGACGAAGATTTTGTTGGTATGTCAGAAGTACTGTGAAGGGATGACGTTGTTTTGTTTTTAAATGTATATTTGTGTTTTCTTTTTTTTTTATCAGTTCTACTTCTAAGTCTCTTTAATTATTTTAATTGGTTCTGTAACGTTAAATATAATAAAAGTAAATAAATAAATAAATAGAGAGTATAAAAGACAGTTCACGAAGCCGAAAGTTACATGTTTTTCTTATCATTGTGACCTTTTTAGAGTTCCATAACTCAAAAGGAAAAAACGGGAACCCATACGATCACTTTGTTGTTTTATGTATTTTGTACGTGGTGGTTACGGAGACAATTGAAGGTCAAGGTTCCAACATTTTTTTTACGTTTATGATGAAAAGGAATTTCAAATGTTTTACCTAAACTTGAATTACCCTCACGACCCATGCGCTGTTGGATTTTTCACACCAAAAATAAAAGTCGTTTCCTTGCAATATTTTTTGCTCCATGTTGTTTTGCGTATTGAATAGTATAGGTATGTAGTTATCGGCTATTTAATGTGTCTTTGGTCGCAAAGCGCGACTGCTGAGCATGAGGTCTTGGGTTCGATTCCCAGGTCGGGCAAAGTATAATTGGGTTCTTCCATCAGGAATTTCTCAGTAACAGCCTCGGAGTCTGGATTTGTGCCCGGTTGATGGCAATAGGCTCACCCCCTATTACATGGGACCTAAACATAACTGGCGAAATGTGGGTGTGCTAATGGGTACACCTCTGCCTAACCCTTCGGGGATTACAGGCGTGATGTTATGTTATGTTATGTTAATGTGTCTTTTTACATCTCTTACATTATAAGTCCGCTTTTTTAACCCCCGACGCAAAAACGACGGGGTGTTATAAGTTTGACGTCTCTGTGTGTGTGTGTCTGTATGTGGCGTCGTAGCTAACGAACGGATGTACCGATTTTGATTTTATTTTTTTTGTTTGAAGGTGAATTAGTCGAAAGTGCTCTTAGCTATGTTTGATAAACATCAGTCTAAGATGGTCATCGTCGGGGGATTTTCAAGATTTAAATTTAATTTTTCACACGCGAAACCAGTCTTAAACCACTTTCTTTCTTGCTAAAACTTAACTCGGAATTGCATTTATAAAAACGAAATCTCCAAGAAATAAATATTGAATCTTTGTACGTGTTTGCCGACGTGTGTATGATTGGGCCATATTTAATCCTAACCTGAGTGTCGGACAAGAAACGAGACTACATATTCTTCTACAGAAATGTATGAAAGACATCTTCCACCGTTCATTAGGATTCTCAATTACGAGTATTTCGGTTAAATATCCAATAGTAAAGCTCGAGTTCACAAAATTATTAGAACAATAGCCTGAACTAACTTAATATTTACTCCAGTTAGTCGAGTTCAAAATACACAAACGCCACACAAATTGAATTACTCAGAAAACTGAACTTTAGGAGAAATTATTATGTTCTATGTTTGTATTAAAATAAAATTGCTTCACTTTTGTTCTGATTATGTGAATTGATTTTAATATTAACTAGCGTCTGCCCGCGACTTCGTCCGTGTGGGCATTTTTCTCCCACGCTAAGTTATGTCCTTGGTTACAGTTTCACCTCCATGGTTTGTACCGTGACGTGATATATCCTTTACTATTAAGAATCTGGCTATCATAAACAAGAGATTTTTTCCAATGATCAAACAATCAATCTGCCTAGCCTTTTTCTAACTATGTTGGGGTCGGCTTCCAGTCTAACCGGATGCAGCTGAATACCAGTATTTTACATGGAGCGACTGCCTATCTGACCTTCACAACCCAGTAACTGGATAGATTACGGTTAGATTATGGTTAGATTTGGTAGATTTTTTCCAATGATTTATGGAACAGAAAATATAGAAGTGTTTTAAAAAACCTTTGAGTGTTTGTTTGAGTGTACACTGTGTACAGTCAACAAAACAGATAGATATCCAGGGTCGTCAGATATAGTTGAAGTTGTCTTGGAAACCGATGGATGTCTTCAATTGAAACAAATATAATGAACTGTTTGTTATCTACTATTTAAATTAAATTACTTTTGAAAATATCTATATATAAAACTTTAACTATATTTGACGACCCTGCATACTTATTTCTTTTCTGACTGTAAGTACATAAATAATTATGTACTAAACCCTCGGTAAATAATTATTTATGTACACTCAATAATACCTTTTAGAAATAAAATATAGGTACCTATAGGTGTATAAAATAGAATACCGCCTGCAGCTGTTCTATTTCGCTTAGGTGCAATAAGTTCTATACTTATCGCATTATCTCCCTGAGAAATATTTCTCTCGTTAAAACTATCTTTGCGATACAAATTAGATTTGCTATCTTATTTCTTATGTGAACATGATTGTGTTCTTATTCTGTAGGTATTGCTGAGTATTTTTATAATCAGGTTTTCTTTAGTTTTAATTAATTCATTATATTTTTTTAATTAAAGCTATTATTATTATTATTAAACACCCTTTTTTTTCAATTTATATTATCAATTTTACGACAGCGTATCGTAACTGCAACCGACTTGATTCATCACCTCATATTGAAAAATTACTAAAAGTGATTTATTTAATTTAAATTCTGGACTTAACATTACAGGTATATGTAGCAGCAAAATAAAAGCTTACATTGCTTGCTTAATTTGAGGAGGTTTTTCAAAAGACATAAAAATATTATTAAGGATTTTATCGACAAACAAACCTAACTACGTACCTAATATTTTAATAATATGTAGGTATTTTCCGAATATCGAAAATAGAAAGTAATAACTTTTGTAATTGTAACCACAGAAAGGGACGCTGATATTGGAAAACTGCTATTACAAACAGAATTGGTAAACCGAAGTGATGCGAGGGAATTCGGTGGAAATACGTCCTAACATTTATGACATTATTATTATAACACACGTACACACTACAATGACCGTTATTGGGTGTGAATAGAGGCGGTTATTGCTTACATAATTGTGACTAATAGGTTTATTAAAGCTCAAGGTATTTCTCGTACGTGATGTTAATTCATAAATAGAGCGAAGCGGTGCCAACAGAGCGAGCAATGAGGTCTGTTTGGATGTGTGTGTAGGGTTGCCAGATCTTAAATCCAAAAAGTTAAGCCAGATTTTTTTGTCTGAATCTGAAATCTGAATTTTAAAATGAAAACATAATTGTATATAATTTTTACGATATTTTATCACAAGACCAACTCAACTTCTAATATAAAAAGCCTAAGAAAAGCCAGACAGGCCGGAAACCGACTAATTAGGCCGGACACACATCCTAAAAGCCTGGCTATGTCCGGCTTAATGCGGACGCCTAACAACCCTACATGTGTTGATAGTTCCGGCAATTGTTATGACTGATGTTGTTTTTATATACAAAGGTACATCTAAGGGTGCGTCCACATCTGGCGAATGTGCAGCTCGCGAGCTGCCCGCGAGCTGCCCGCGAGCTGCACGCGTGCATCTTTGTTCGTGCTCCTGCGCAGATCGCGCGCACGCGCACGCCTTTACACGAGCCTTGCATGAGTTGCGCTAAAGAGGCGCACCAAGCCATTGCCGTGACAGCACGCGCGCAGCTCGCGGGCACTCGCAAACGGCTCGCGAGCTGCACATTCGCGGCACATTCACCAGATGTGGATGCACCCTTAGGTGCTTGTTATGATATGGGTCAGAATGATAGAGGGTGATAGCCGTACTGTTTGTAACATGTAGTAGTACCTACTAATGTTGTGTCTCGGCCAGTCTCGGAGTCTGGATTTGTGCTCGGTTGATGGCAATAGGCTTGCCCTCTATTAAATGGGACTTAAACATTACTGGAGAAATGTGGGTGTACTAATGGTTACACCTTTGCCTAACCCTTCGGGAATTACAGGCGCGATGTTATGTAACTTTATAAGGAGGAAGTAAATGCACCCGCAAACACAATTTTTTGCTCACTGTAACAATTTTACTTATAATTTTAACTTCATGATGAGTGTCTTTTTACCTGTGTATTTGCATGATCCTACTACATGATAAACGCTTTTAAATAATGATATCTACACAATTATGTCATCAAGAAAACGTTCCACTAAGGAAGTATTAAACAAAAGTTTTAATTAAATAACTCGGGGACATTACTTAAGTGTCCGTCGGCTCACGGAGTGGTCAAAAGTTTTGTCTCAATAAACACAACAAAAGTAAATAAGGAAGAGGAACAAGTTTCTTCTGTCACTTACTTGTTCGCAAGTTACAGAATCAATGACAAAAGTAAATAATTACTTGATTTGTTACTGGATATTATTTTTGTTGACTGTGTTCTATTTTGGTAGATTCCAAGCTATCTAAGGGGTTACGAAAAACGTAAATTCGATCTATTTTAAAATTAGAAATATCGGTTTCACTAATAATAATTATTTAGTTTGAAAGATTTGTGAAATTAAATCAAAATATTATATAGTTATTGTACCTATATCTAATTAAAAAATCAACGTGAATATTTTTATGTACGAGTTCGTGCTAAGTCTGCTAGATCGACTGAGTCGTGCGATATCTTCCGTTGTATATGATGATGCATAATGTGAATCTATCTACTGTTATGAAAACAAAATGGCCGCAGAACGAGTAAAATAAAATCTCAATTTGTGCCGTAGATAACTAAGTTACGACATGTTTCAGGTATAATGCAATTTTATCGATGCTCGCAGTAATTGATGCAAAGTGGCTTTGTCTGTACGATGAGTAGTTGCATGAAAAAAGAAACTAATTTATTTTTTATAAACAGAATTTCACTACGTTTGAATCTTGTTGTGGCCGCGGCTTTGCTAACGTAGCTGTTTACTTTTAAAAATAAATATAGTACCTAATTGTTGTAGGTATTATTTCTTTTTAATAAAGTTATCTATTACATCAAACCAAAGTATTTATTTAAAGATAATTGAGATGTATTTTCGAAATAAATTCAGTAATAAAGATTCTTCAACCACAAAATAAGATCAAAGAAATCAGGTTGTTAATTTTTACTCAAAGAATACTCGTATTTGAGATTACTCTAATTATGTTTCAAGAAAGGCATTGAACTTATAAATTAACTAAACAATCTTTTGAACAAATTCGATGCTTATTAATTTGAGTTTATTTGTTATCTTAAAAGTAAAATTTTCATTGGTAGGTATGGAAAAAGATAAAAACGTTTAAAGTTAAATAAGTTCTTCCATAAACCCGTAATCAAAGTGGCTTGTTTATTTTCTAACGACTTAAAAAAAAGGAGTTTTACAGTTTGGCCTGTATATTTGTCCGCGATTATCTCGCTCTTGGATAAACCGATTTTGATGCGGTTTTCTATATTTCATACAAGCTTTTGCCTGTACTATTTTAACAGGTTTACCTTATCCAGCTATATTAGTTAACAACCTATGTTGCAGCCATTAGCGCCCATCTCCGAGAGAGATTACATCGGCGTTCCAACATTTACAATATTAATAATCAACAAATAATCAACGTAACATTAAATTAACAAAATTAAATTATACACGAAATACAGCGAGCTTTTAATTTTAAAATACGTTAAATTTTAAATCACCTTTAAACGATTTCGACAAAAATTATTAGCGTAGTTTTTTCCCAAAAATATAATATACAGACATCGTATTAAATTATCGTTATAGTTATCGTGCTGCTGTTATTAAGCGAAGGAGCGTTGCTAGCAATGGCCAAGCCGACATCAGCTAAAAAAATCTAACCGTTAGTTGTCAGCGCGCCACCCGCGAGCTGTCACCTTTTTTATCTTGTCATTATAAAAAATTAATGCCTTAAGTTAGTAGAAAATTATGTGCTGCTGTTAGAATGACTGTTGATGACCTTTTAATCGCGTTTACCGAAGTTTAAAGCTTTACCGTATTTATGATTCACTTCACCAGCTACTGTGATTTAGCTAAGCAAAGATCAGGCTAAGTTTATGTCGCCATAGATCAACAATAAGCCAAACTCCCATTAACTCCCATAATATAGCAAGTAGGTGATATTCTCTCAAATCATCCTGAATTACATCCCAACAATGTGTTCTCATGAATATTGATGGTATGGTTAGTTCTGAGTAATTGATACGTCTCTGCTGTGTCAATAGTTTCGGACCCGAGGTGAATAATTCCATGGAACAAGACAGTTTGAGGAGTCGGGACTTCAGATCAGAGGAGTGGACGAAGGCAGGTGTACCGACCTAGCGCTTTGTTTAATGTCAGTAGTAGTCAATTAATTTATTATTGTCATCATCGGGAAGATCGTAATATGCAGGCATAAGAGTATCTACTGAGCTAATTTTAAATAATAATAAGTTCGCAAAGCAGCTTGTGGTGAGCTGTTGGGCAGTAGCGATCCCACGGTCCTGATGTCCCGGGGGAAGTCTTGTTTACTCTGGCCGGCCAGAGTGAACACTGACGAGGATCAGACCTCCCACCTCTCTCTTGCCTTCATTGGCCGGTTTAAGTGGAGTTTTGTAAGAGCAAACATGCTCGGGGAAGAAAATATTTCTGTGATAGGGATATTATTGACCGCTGGTCTTTCATAGGGGCCTCTGCGAATTGGCTTCGGCTTCTCTCAAAGGTCTAAAATTTTCCAAGGTCCGGAACAGGTCAGGAGAAACAAAGTAAAAGTAATAATCATAATAATTCCAGCCTATTATTGTATCACTGCAGGGCAAAGGCCTCTCCTCATACAGACAAGGCACGAGCCACGATGATCACATCGCTCATGATCACAACCCTTGTTAAAGGTTTCCTTATTTGCACATTTCTTTTTACATAGCCAAGAAATTCCTTATAGTTAATTAATAAATTCCTTATTAGCTAACTAAGTCTACGTCTAAAAATCGGTCAGGTCTAAAAATAGGTATGGTGAAACTACCGCGAAAAGTTTATCAGTTTTCATTAGAAGAGAAGGTCAAATTGATCACCGGGCGAAAGTTTCCGTGTGGACACTAACTCTCACAATTCTATCACCTACTTTAATGTTTGTTTCGTGTCCAATATCATAAATAACGTAAGTTTCTTTGGTAATGCCAGAAGTTTAGGTAGGTATAGGAAATACTTCGAGGACGTATCAAGATAGATGTTAGTTTTTCCTTTTTGTATCTGTAACAGGTGTAAAAATACACTTACAAGTTATATATTCTTTCTATTTATTTATTTGAAACAAGTTGCGCGTTGTACTTACGACCGAATTACATTTACATTCTAACTGAAACTAACTTGGCACTATTTACTTAACAACATACAACATAACATCACGCCTGTAATCTCCGAAGGGTTAGGCAGAGTTGTACCCAATAGTACACCCACATTTCGCCAGTTATGTTTAAGTCCCATGTAAAAGGGGGCGAGCCTATTGCCGTCAATCGGGCACAAATCCAGACTCCGAGGCTGCTATTGAGAAACAACAACTACAATAAAACAAAGAAATACGCGACTAACAATTAAATATTTAAATTCTTTTTTCTTTAACGATAATACGATTGAACTATCTTGGATCCCGCAACGATATTATAAAGTGGAAATTATTTATAATATCGTTGATAGTAGTGATGTGTCTTATTACAAGCCGTATTAGGTAATTAGGGTGTCCGTAGGTAGGTCGTAATTGGTGCGCAAAGCCTCTTGCGAGTTCCTTAAATGCTTGACACAGTTGCCACATAATAATAATAGGCCAAAATAAACATTTTAGGCATCCTTCGGGGACTTAAATATTTCCTAGCAAATAGTTCTAACCTTTTAGAGTCTCAGGGGACGTTAAATCCAAGTTCCTAGTTTTACCTTCCTACCTACATCAAAATCTTATGTTATATTTAAGCGAAAGGTCACTCACTGACTGAACTCGGCATCTGCTTGACCTATGAAACTGAAAGGTAGTAAGTAGTTTATAGGTAGGAGACGATAAGTAAGACGGGTTTTGAGATTCACATAACAACGCTAGTTATGGTAGGATAAATGTAATTTGGATTTTTTTTTACATATTGTTTTTCTGGTTCAAACCCGCAACCCGCCTTTACCCCGAAATGGATAGGTCGGCTTCTTCTCTATACATTTATGTTACGTACCTACATAAATAAAAATTGAATATACATATTATGAGATCTATTTTTCTATGCGATTTTTCCTTTAAAATTCCATCTATTGTAAGCAAAGAAAACCGACCGCATTATTCCGCAAGATTCTGTACAATCTCTGCTTTCATAGTGCATTAGATACCGCGTTCCGTTGCTCTTACATATTGAACACGATTCTGACTGCTACAAAGATAAAGTATATTGCATTCTCTCGAAGCCATATGCGACGGAAACACGCAAAGGTCAGAATTGTTTATGTCTAAAGGTTGGTACACATTTGAGCCGTGTAGAATTACAGCTGCGTTCATGACGTACCACTGATATCTACTCTATAATTATAAGGAGGTGGTGAAGGGTTAATTTTCGTAAAAAGAAAGCCAAAGTCAAAGCATTTATTGCAATTAGATACTTATTTAATTTATAACCTGCTTTTAAATTGTCAAGAAACTATACTTTAGTAAAAACTGTACTTTATTTTAACCGTGAAAATATGCCAAGCATACAAAATCGCTTTCGCATGTCAAATATTAGTCGGTACCAACCTGACACAAACTTTGAACATGCAAAGGTCATGAAATTCTAAACTAAAGGCTAAAAGCAATCCCTGTTCTGAATATTCCATCAACCACACTGATCTCCCAACCACTTCCAAATCGTAAAGTTAAAAATAGCTCAAAGGTTGCTACGAAATAATACTCACAAAATTCACACATTATTTTATTCCGAGAGCTATGTTTATTTTAAAGGTAGTATACGTCAGTATGTGCTGCACGTCCGTCACAGAAGAGGCTATTACAGCGTAAACCAGCGCAATTCAGCGGTAAGTGAGCGCTTGACAGTTTCCGACGTATTTGCACACAATTACAGCATGCAAGTGACGTTCGCACGTTGAAAAATGTCCTCCCACATTTGTCACTTTATAGGAGGGAATTTTTTTGTTACACCTATAATTGTTGTGTTTTTCCTGTATATTGTAAAATGGATGCTGATGATTCAAAAAGAACAGTGATATTTTATCCGTTAACGGTCGTGTCGATCTCAAATATACCTAAGTACAACCAAAGCACAGTTTAATTTAATACCTAACAACATCACGCCTGTAATCTCCGAAGGGTTGGGCAGAGATGGTACATATTAGTACCTCATTTCGTCAGTTATGTTTAAGTCGCATGGAGGAGGGGCGAGCTTAATGCATTCTCAGTAGCAGTCGGAATCTCGATTTGTGTCTGGTTTAATTTAATACTGGAGTAAAATCGCTTCGTAATCCCTTCCAAAAGGTAGTTTCGTATGGAGAAGAATGGGCAAGAAACTCCATAGGTATATCTTTATCTACTTTCCGCAAAGGTCGCCACTTTAGAACTTCTCAGTTTCTACCGCAAACAGAATTAAAAGTACATACCTAATGAAGTAGTTGAAGCAGAAGCTAAAATATTATACATATAGGTGTGTAGTTGTACATTAGCAAGAAACCTCATAATCTACACAAATTTAATAAAGCTGAAGAGTTTTTGTGTTTCTTTGTATAAACGCGCAAATATTTGGAACTACCACTCGTACTTATTGGAAAAAATCTTTTTGTATATGATAACCAGATTCATGAGAAATAGCAGGCTATATAACATCAACAAAGACGTAAGTTAACACAAGTGAAAGAAACCATGTGTACAAAGTCGCATGGAGCAGCTAGTTATATGAATAAAATCTCCATAACTACTCATAGCCCAAAATTTTGCTCGACTCATTTTATGTACTTAATAACCACTGAAGGTTGTATCGATCTTATTAACAACGTAGCCTTTTTAGTCTATTTGATATACCTACCTACTTACTCGTCTTTTTACATATAAAAGGTCGTCGTAAGTACTTAGTGTAATATTTCAAACGCAAATACGTAGAGGTGTTCGAAAAATATTCATGTTTCATTTTATAGAACCCACTGAGTGATGAAGTCTGGACTACTAACGTGGTATTCAAGAGGAATGTCACTACAAAGACTAAGGATTAGATTAGAAATTTTCTATATAAGATAGTAATAAAAGTTAGTAATAATAATATTAGCCTATTATTGCCCCATCGCAGGACAAAGGCCAATTTTGCATACAGAGAAGTCACAAGTAGGTATCTTCAGTTTTGCTCAAGGCAAATCGGCGATTTCGGACTTATATCAAAATATAAGTCCAGTTTTTCTCTCGATTTTGTCCTCCACTGATGTCAGTATGTCCAAGATAACCTTAGGAAGTACATACATACATAAACTCACGCCTTTTTCCCATGGGGGTCCCAGGCAGAAACCACAGAACGCCACCTGCTACGAACCTTACATACTCCTTTCGCTTCATCTACGTTCATACATCTCGTCATACAAGCACGCTGGTTACGAGTAGGTACTCGGCACCTGACTTTTCTGAAGAACCTCACCAATAAGGTCAGTGTAGGTCTTCCTAGGGCGACCCCTCCCTGCGTTGCCATTCACCTCTGCCATATGAATACAAAAACATATGAATACATACAACATACATATAAATTGAAAAAGTCACATTGGCATACACCACAACCTCATAAATGGGATGTGGGCATCTGGGCCACAGGGCCATCACGACACTATAATACAAAGTAAGCGAGTTAATCCTACATAAAAAATAACAACTTGAATTTCCTTCACACGAACGAGATTATTTTGAGCAAAATATTCTCTGGCAACATTTTAGTTATGCTTTTGTTGTTCCTTTACAAAATAGATTTTTCCAGTAAGTACTTAGGTACACTAAACTTTTCGTTTAGAGAGCAAGAATCAAACTAAAGTAAACTTAAGCAACAGGTTCGCATCTCAATGCTTTTAGTTCAATGGTAATTTTTAAAGAGTGCAACAGTTTAGTCTCAGTGTATTTTAGTTTTATTTAAGTGACGGCAGAGTAACTGGTTCTAAAAAAAAGATTTTTTATTAGAACCTACTTAGGTGCCCATGTTTAATTTCATTGAATTGAATACCAATTTAATTCACCTATTTCTAAAGTGATGAAAAAACTAAAATTTTATCACCAATTTTGTTAAGTAAAACAATTTTACGTGCTCGTCGTCTTAAATAAAAGATTATTATGAATAAAATAAAATTACAATAGGTACGAGTATTACAAATTATATCATGAATTAAATAAAATTAATGTATCTGTTTGTTATATCAAAATAACAGCTGTTTACTAAATGCATATCAATGTTTTGCCAAAAACCATTTTTACTTTAGTCAGTCTGTCTGTTTATTCCGGATAATCTTCGAAACGGCTGGACCCATTTTGACTTTCACTGGCAGATAGATGATGTTATAAGGAGCTACTTTTTACTTAAGAAAAAATAAATTATGTTCTGCGCAAAATATGAAAACACCGCAGTTAACCGATATTCAGGCAGACAAAGTCGCGGAAATAAGCTAGTAACTAATATTATTCAGACCTACACGTGCATACAATATTACAACGCAATCGGATTAAGAGAAGTGGGTGCAAATCGATCACAAGTTCGGACAGTTAACCAGTTTACTGACTAAGTAGTTAACAAAGTTGGAAGGGTGTTATTGCGCACAATATTATTTTACCAGGTATGTAGGTAGAGTATAGACGTACAAAGATAGAAAAGAAAAGGGTATGCTTAAATGGTTCAGTCATGTTGAGAGGATGAGTGAAAGACGATTAGCAAAAGGGATTTATATGGCAGAGGTGAGTGGCAACGCAGGGAGGGGTCGCCCTAGGAAGACCTACACTGACCTTATTGGTGAGGTTCTTCAGAAAGGTCAGGTGCGCAGTACTCGTAACCGGCGTGCTTGTATGAGTATGTAAGGATAGTAGCAGGTGGCGTTCTGTGGTTTTTGCCTATCCCTTTGGAAAATAAACGTGAGTTTATGTACATAATATAGATAAACTCACGTTTTGTTACTGATTCTCTACCTACACATACATACATATACATACATACATTAATGTATGTATATGTAGGTAGAGTATTACAAAGCCGAAGTTTTCTTTCTTCATTGCAATCTTTTCTAGAGTGTCGTGATGGCCCAGCGGTTAAGGCGCCCGCCTCTTATGCATGAGGTTGTGGGTTCAAATCCCGGCAAGTACCAATGTTACTTTTTCAATATTCATAGGTATGTACTTTCTCGACTTTATTTTGGACATCACTGGCATCGGTGAAGGAAAATATCGTGAGGAAACCTGTACTTACTGTTCCACTCAAACTATATCAGAGGCCCTTGAGGCGGTTTAGAAACTCTGACACTAGAGTGTGTGGGTTCGTAAGACCTTACTGCCCACACGATAAAGAAAGAAGATCTTTTTTTCAGGGTTCCGTACCCGAATGATGCTAACGCGACCCTACTAAGCCTTCGCTTTATTCTTAATCATTAAAACTTGCAACCCACACAATAATTAACTTTCTGTAACGTTAAAACCATTAATTAAAGGGAAATGAAAGGCTTGATGAGTATAAATATATTTACCTAGTAGGAACTGTATTAAATTAAAATTGTGCCCCCAAGAAAGGGTTAATAATTAAACCACTTAGCATTCATTCCCTGATTTTTCCAGTACAGCAAACTGAGGTTAAAGTTTAAATAGAAAATTTGGCATATTTTAATTGCATTTTGTTCCGAAAGTACTTTTACATTTAAATTTTAATGGGCCCACAAGAATGCGGCCTGCGCAGGTATATTTAGGTTATTTAGTGTGTTAAAAGGTATTTCAGAAAGGTAAGGTGCGGAGTACTCGTAACCGGCGTGCTTGTGTGACGAGATGTATGAACGTAGATGAGGCGAAAGGAGTATGTAAGGATCGTAGCAGGTGGCGTTCTGTGGTTTCTGCCTACCCCCATGGGAAAAAGGCGTGAGTTTATGTATGTATGTAAAAGGTATTTGTGAAAATCGTAAGATGAAAGGAAACAAAAATGTTTGTAACCTTCCTGAAAAGTAGATTTTCATTAAATTTTCGGATAGTTTAGGTAAACAAATTAAAACTTTGATCATGTTAAGTCTATTCAAAAATCATTAAAATGTTTTGAAAGGGGTGCTATTGTTGAAAATACACGATTTGTTTGCTATACGTGATCAGTGATTAACTATTAGAATATTATAGGTATTATTGAGATTTAACACCCTATCCATAATAATATAACAAATGCGAAAGTACCTTCTCTGTTTGTCTGTCTGTCTGTTACGTTTTCACGACTAAACCACTGAACCGATTTTGATGAAATTTGATACGGATATATTTATCCCGTTCATAGGCTGCTTCTTATTATTATATAATATTATATCGCGACTGACGATACCGGCGTATCTTCTGTCAGTTATGTACCGACCCATAGTCAGTCGCATTTAGAGTCATGAACTAAATTCTTGGTAGTGGAATTACCGGCAACCTTAGATCCATTACCTACCCACATAATATTAAGAATGACTTAAATCCATTATCGAAGGAACCATCTTTACGCCTTTATGAAACTGTGCTCATTCTTTTATAAAATCGGTATGAGACATAAAAGGATTTGAACTTTCCAAATGGCTCGGACATGCCACACGTGTGGTCTTATAGAAGAGGGAAGAATAGAGAAACAAATGCACATCGCGAGTATAAAAGGAAAATATACGTGGACGATATTTATGATTAGATGAATATTTTGATATTATTCTTTTACTTTTTTAACCGACTTCAAAAAAAGGAGGAGGTTATCAATTCGTCTGTATTTTTTTTTATGTTTGTTAGCTCCTAACTTGCGACTGGGTAAACCGATTTTCATGATTCTTTTTTTATTTGAAAGCTGGTGCTTCTCGTGTGGTCCCATTGTCACCATTTCAATATCTGATGATGAACTTCGGAGATATGGAATGGAACTCCTCATAGAATCACAGCAGCAATATCGTAACAAGTGAAATTGCTTTTTTTATACGTGTAGTCGATGACTGACTGAAGGAAAAGGGGGGGGGGGGGGTACGTCAACCCCTCCTACCAGTTACCAAAATTAAATATATCGTGTGAGGTATTGTTTAAAAGGGCTTTTTGTAAGGATTTCAAACATTAATACTTACACAAGCACTAAAAAGTGAAAAATAAAAACCGCCTTCAAAAACTACAAAATCAAAATAACTTTAGTTTTGGAAGTCGGCGGCTTTGGTTTTTTTTTGTTATGTAGGTAAGTATTGCCACCGACTTCCAAAACTAAAGTTATTTTGATTTTGTAGTTTTTGAAGGCGGTTATCTTTTTTTGTAAAATAGCTTTTTATTTTCAACTTATTTTATTATTACAAGCTTTTATTTAGCTTGCACCAAAACCTTATTTCTTAGCGTTAATCCCGCCACACACATAACCGCAAACAGGACAAACCGATAGCATAAAAATAAAACTGAAAACTTAACAGTAACAAACATAATATCACGTCTGTTATCCCCGAAGGGTTAGGCAGTGGTGTACCCATTAGTACATCCACATTTCGCCAGTAATGTTTAAGTCCCAAGTAATAGGGGGCGAGCCTATTGCCATCGACCTGGCATAAATCCAGACTCCGAGGCTGCTACTGATAATTCTTAATGGAAAAACCCAATAACACTTAACAGCAACGTAATAATTAAAATTACTATTGTACTTTCTTTGTTTTCTTAACCTTTGACGCTACCGGTCACATAGGTACATATAGAACGCGCAATTTAGAACAAAACACAATTTCAAGGTTTCTGGTAGTTTAAACTTATTTTTACGTCCTTAATTAAACAAAACACAAAACTTATTTAATAATGAAATTATAAAGTAACTGTCAATGGGACAAGCGCCCAAACGGCTGGTATTAAACAGTAAAAAGCTCACAGAGGCGAACGTAGGTACCTATAATCATAATAAATTTTACGTCAATGAAATCAGCGAATGTAATAATTTAAAAGTTTATTTTTATTTTGCTCTTCTTTTGCATAGCTATTTATTGAGAAATTTCTTATATTTCATTAAGCAGCATTTCACGACAAATATCTTAATAAATTGTTAACAAAGTGATCCCTTCTCATATTGATGAAATATTTCAGTCCCTTTTAAATAATGTGTCTGATAACCTATTTACTTTGAACCCTTTGCTTGTCGTTTCAATTTAATATTTATAAAAGCTTTGGTACACAGGTCAAGTCAAATTGTCGCTGAATAATTAAATGAAAATGTATTTGAGTTGATTTGGACCGTAATTCCCGGACGTCAGAGTACCTACATAGTACTCGTAATATTTCGGTTGGGTTCGCAGAATTATATTAAAAGTCACCTAAAGTCATCTAGTTGACTATCAAGTGTTATTTTGTATCCCTACATTTATATTTTCATCTTCTATCATATCTTTTTTACGATATATTTAGTACAGTTCTAATATAACTTATAACATCGCTTTGGTTTTACTGTAATTGTGTGTGTAAATTAATAAATAAATAACAAATCTGTGTGAAATACTTCTTACAACATAAAAATGTACAAGGAATTTAATATTATAGGAATATGTAGGTGTAACCCTTCTCATTTTATTATATACTTATACATTCAAACACAGCCATATTTGGTATTTTAATAAAGGCACATAACTTAACATAACATCACGCCTGTAATCCTCCAAGGGTTAGGCAGAGGTGTACCCACTAGTACACCCACATTTCGCCAGTCATGTTTAAATCCCATGTAATAGGCGGCGAGCCTATTGTCATCAACCGGGCACTAATCCAGACTCCGAGGCTGCTGCTGAGAAATTCCTGATGGAAAAACCCAAAAACACTTTACCCAACCTGGGAATCGAACCCAAAACCTCATGCTCAGCAGTCGCGCTTTGCGACCACTAGACCAACGAGGCAGGCTCATTGAAGAATTTTGCAACGCTATGTATAATACGTAGTTTCTAGATAAGAAAGATTTTACGATTCACTGTACGTGGGAATTATATGGAATAATGTATTTCTAATGGAACTTTATCTTTGTTCTATCTCGAGAGAGTAATAATTGAAGACCGTTTCGGGTTGTAACGTTTGGAGTGGTATTATATTATTAGATTATTATATAAATAAATGGAACGTGAAGGTATGCTTTTAGTGCTATTTTCATTGTTATCTTAATGTATTTTTGGCAATGGGTATGAAAGTTTATAATGTAGTTTTTAGCCGGGACCGTGTGTCCCTAAGGAGTGTGTATATTATTTAATTATAATTTATGTAGATCTATCTCTACATAGTATAAAACAAAGTCTGTTCGCTTAGATCTTTTCAACTAAGCAACGGATTTTTGGCCGACACACTTGCGTTGAATTCGCGTGTCACCGCATCGGATCGCTTCGCAAACGCGTTCGCTTTGAACCGCCTACGTAAGACGCGGCGGTGGCGTCAATATTTGCCAAAACAGGATTAGATCGCGTGTCATATGGCGCTACTTTATTGGGATTATGTTCCGAGTTAATTGAAGAAGGATAAAATTATAACCTTGACATTGACTTGTTTGTCACTCAGTACCTACCTACAGTACTCAATGAGGGATTAAAGAAACAAAAGACTACATAAGACGCTTATCATCAAATGCAAGCTTCGACTTCTTAACAAGACAATCGGATTACGCAGTTGCTGGCAGGAGATAAGCTAAAGTCACATTACAATCTAAGTTACAATGGGTCACTTTCGCCAAAATCATAAATCAAAGTTAGTTGCTAACACGAGGTTAGATTAAAAATAAATGTCAAACAGTGAGCCCGTAACTTGGATTTAACAATATATACCTGGCTGGTGCAAACAGGCCATACGAGATTTAAATACCTAATATACCTTTGAACTATGTACTTTGGATTAACACCTACCTATTAGGTGAAGACCAAAGATAAAGATTGATGAAATTATACATCTAACAACACAACAATGGCATTTACGCAATTATACAGTTTAAAACAATTTTTGTTGTTTATTTGCTTAATGAAAACTGCTCAAGCATTTTGCTGCTCGATTCCATCGACTATAAAAAGTTGTTCACTCACTAGTCGAACACAGAGATTTATTATTTCTTTAGATTAAAAAAAAAAGGCATTGCAACAGTTTTTTTTGTAATCCATGCTTTATCACGTATTCGAGTCATTCAGTCAGAATTTAAACCATGGTAAGTACCCTTTAGAGCTCAAGATGAGGATGAATGATGATAACGACATGAAAATGATTTTCCTTAAAAAGGAGTCCCGAAAAAAGGGGGTAGGTACTTACATATTATACATTTTCATTAGGTATTATGGGATCCATTACCGATAATAAATAGCTAAACTTTATAAACAAACGGTGGTACAGCAATATATTTTAAATGCTATTTGAATACATAAATAAGCTCATTGTATCAGTATCGAAAAAGTGGATAAACGGTAAAATTTGGGATAAATAGGGATGATAACAACGCAATAAATCGGTTACGTGATGTTATTAATTCGGGCCCAAACTCTCATACATTTCTTTTCCATAACAAAGGGCTTACTGGACAGCGGTAAAAGCGGAAAATGTTAAAAGAAAAACCCAAATAACGACCTTCTCCAACGCAGGCTAATAAAAGAATTTGAGTACAATTTTAAGAAGAAAATATTTTTTTATTATAAGTACGTTTCGTTCTAAGGAAAGTATAAATGTTTGTTTCAAGAGACGATTTAAAAAAATAATGTCGGTTTTGTTTTTTCTACACAAATAAATAAAATGAGGATGTCAGTTTATATGTCAAAATAGAAAATGAAAATAAATAACGTACTTTTACGAACAATTAACCATTTTCTGTCTGTCTATTTGTTCCGTCTAATGTCCGAAACGGTTAGATCGATTTTGACGGGACTGGCAGATAGCTTATATGTTATAAGGCGTAACTTTTTTTTTAGAAAACAACTAGTGACCCGCCCCGGCTTCGCACGGGTGCATGTATTATACATATAAACCTTCCTTTTGAATCACTCTACCTATTAAAAAAAACCGCATCAAAATTCGTTGCGTAGTTTTAAAGATCTAAGCATATATAGGGACAGACAGAAGAAGCGACTTTGTTTTATACTATGTAGTGATGAGGCATCCGCGCAAAAATATAAAACATTACTTCGACTGTTGACTCTGTAGTGAACTATCATATATAAAGCTTTATTTTTCTAGTTTCAAAGGTAAGATTCCCAATTGAATGTCGGGGAATTTTGCGATTCTTCTCTTTCTTTTCAGACATGGATTGCGAACTTTGTCTTGGGCCGTTTCAGGAAAGTTCCTTTGCTTTTAAATTACTAGGTATGTGTATTTTTAATGCGATATGCCTTTTTAGAATAATATTAAATTTACACTAATTCTAACTAGATTTTTATTATACATCAATCAAGTCTGTGCTTTGAAGTCTTTCTTTTTTAATATTTTTATATGTTTTTCATGATTACTTTTTGTACTATAATTAAAAGAAGATTGCCACCTAATAATGATTTAATCAAATTCAACGCGTGTTTACCATTTATTTGTTTATTTAAACTTTTATGCAACAAAAGGTACAACGTCGGACTTAATGCCTTAGGCAATCTCTACCAGTCAACCAAAGGTGAAGAGAAAACATGTCAGGTGTAAAAAATTAAAAATTAAATCACGGAATAATTAACTAAATCATAATCTGCCTAGCCTTTTCCCAACTATGTTGGGGTCGGCTTCCAGGCTAACCGGATGCAGCTGAGTACCATTATTTTACATGGAGCGACTGCCTATCTGACCTCCACCCAGTAACTGGGTAATACGAGACTCCTAGGTAAGACTGGCTGTCAGACTTTCAAGCTTCTGACGACTCGTAACGACTGTTAAAGATCCACGTATGACAGCCGGGAACAACAAATAATAAACTAAATAAAGTGTATTTATACAAGTACAATATAAAATAAAATATAATAATATTAATATTATAAGATGGGTTTGCTCTTGACTCTAGTCTATGTCAGAGGTGACAGAGACAAAGTCTACGATGAAGTGTTCTCAGGCGCGTTCATAGAGAATGTATAAAAAAAATTTAATGTATTACTGATAGGTTTTTTTTTTTAGGTGGTAAAAATCATCAAATGACTCCATCCGCCCTGGGTGGGGCGGAAGGGACTGTCAGACTTTTACTGATTCAATTCAATTCAATTCAATATCTTTATTGTGGATCATAGGTTTGTACATAATACAGGTCTTAAATAATTAAATAGATCAGCTACGTCCTGCCCTTGGAGCATACAATAGTCATAAAATATAGAAGAATATAGTTACCTACATTATTTTTACAAATTATTAATTACAAATTACAATAATTACAATTTTTACAAATTATTATTAATGTTTCACTTAAAAAAAATAAAAGGATAAAACCAAACGAAACAAATTAAGGTAGGTAGGTTCACATCAGCAGGCTGAACACATCATGACTGAGGGGGGCTATATTGGAGCAGTGATTTGTCCAATAAGAAGTCTTTTATTGAGTAGTAGCATTTGTCTACTAACAGATCATGGAGACTCTTTTTTAATTTTTTCATTTCGCTAATTATTCTGATAGGCCCAGGAATATTATTAAAGATGCGTGTAGTCATACAAAAGATACTCTCACGCATAAGATGAGTCTTACTAGCTACTGTACGCAATTTGTCTTTACGTCGTATACGTGTGTAGTAGTTATACATGTCAATATTATTTCTTACAAACACTGCGGTCTCAAATATGTGACACACGGTAGTGTAAGTACGTTAATATTTTTAAAAAATGGCTTACAGGAGTCAGTTGTACATAAATTAAATATGGCCCTAATGCAACGCTTTTGAGCAATGAAAGCGCGCGCTCTTTGTCTGTACCGTTGCCTCAGAATATTACGCCATATCTGAGGATAGAGTTAACATAACCGTGGTAGGCTGTTAGTAAAGTAGCCTGTTCCTTCTGTTGCCCTTTACGTTCCGGGGCCACGGTATCCTGTTAAGACGTCCCGCAACCCCGGCAGGATTACTGATAGGTAGGTACCTACGGTTAGGTTAGGTTAGCTGGGCTGTTTCCGCACTTAGCCTCTTTATTGGGCCATTGTACGTGTAAAAATCGAATCCTCATGAATCACTCCAACCATCCCAGGTCCTCCCAGAATGCCAGCAGACTTTTCAGGCTGCTGCAGGTTTCGGGGAGCGATGCCGGCGATTGCAGAGTTCGTGCCCGTTGATCCGCCACGCTTCTGCACTCCAAGAGCACGTGCTGTGGTGTTTCTTCCGCCTCCATGCAACCTCTACACAGAGGGCTGTCTGTCACACCTATGGTGAATAGGTGTTTGTTTAGGGGACAGTGGCCGGTTATGATGCCTACGGTACCTACGGTATTATGTCGGAACTGTGACTTCACTGATATTATACCTATGTGAATCAACCTTAAGTATAACAGGTATTTCAATAAGGCTCATTGCATTTTAATAATAGCTTTTAAACTGCGTGCGGCAAATGAAACGATTACCTACCTACATTATTGTTGAAATATAGTCCTTAAAAAAATATCATTGACCCACACTAGGAATTTCGCCAGTATCGTGGGTGTGTTTACAAACGTATGAACTCACATACTTACACAGTCAGATCCAGAACGACTACCTGTACGCCATACAAATATTGTTTCCATGTATTGAACCCATGACACGCAGCAGAGCAACTGATTGGTGGAAAGTTGTTAGATAATAAAGTTTTTTTATATAACATAACATCACGCATGTAATCCCCTGATCTGTAAGGTTTAGGCAGAGGTGTAGGTACCCATATTTCGCACCCTTTCGCCAGTTATGTTTAAGTCCCATGTAATAAACAAGCCTATTGCCATCAGCCGGGCACAAATCCAGACTCCGAGGCGGCTACTAAAAAAATCCTAACGGAAAAACCTAATAACACTTTGCCCGACCTGGGAATCAAACCCAAGACCTCATGCTCAGCTATCCCGCTTTGCAACCACTAGACCAATGAGGCAGCCAGGTCTTTTTTCTTGCAATTATTTTTGTTAAATTAACTTAATTTGGGAAGGTAATGAACTCAAAAACGTTTTTCCGGGTCGTATCCGCAAACGACCCGTAGGGTAAAAATGGCGGTAATGAAAATGTATGTTTCATTTGTATCCTTATTTAACTTATTATATTGTGGAAAGCGTTGTTTTCCGTTTGGATAAAGCCGAGATTGCATAATTAAAAAAATTGAAGCGCGCACTGTGAGCCGTGTCCGATTTATTCATTTGTTTTTGTGTTTATTTAAAACAAGTGAATATTGGTGCAATTGTCTAGGTTATACACTATAAGAAAAACGTAGGTTCAAAAATCTGGGCTTTTTACAAAGGAAGATATCGAATTAAAAATAGTGCTTTACCTTTGTAAGTATAAGAATCGAACCCAAGACCTCATGCTCAACCACTAGATCGACAAAGCAGTTAAGAGTCAGTTGGTATTGTGTTAATTATAATATATAGTTTTCTGTTTTCTTAGTAAGAAAATGTAGGTTACACCTACACCTAAAAACTATTCGTTCAATTAATAATTATAGTATGATTTACTTTAATTACATTTTGGTAAATTATAAAACCGAGCCGTTTAACCCAGTTTCAAAACGGGCCGCTCTAATTTCTAAACGTAGCTAATATTAAAGATAAGACAAGGAAAACAATCGAATGATTACGAACTTCGGCCTCTTCTGAGTAATGTCGCAGATTTTTCATAAAATTAGGTTTTTGATCAAAAATCTAGGCTCTTGATGAAAAACCGGAAGATGACACATTTTAAACTCAATTTCATCATAAACCTGTAACAATCCAGATTTTTGATCAAAAACCTGAACTAGTTTGGGTTTATGATAAAGTCGCCTCGTTCTTAGTCTTTTTTGCAGCAAATATTAAACCACAAAACGCATACAAAATATATATTTATAATGCGCAACATTTGGTTGGCTACTATTTACCCACGGCTACCCAATACTAAAATACCTAACGTTGGTAGTAGGTAGTCGTAAGTAAATAGCAGATCGTAATTAGTAACTCGAAGCAGCCATTAGTAATCGCAGGCTGGCAATTTGACGTCACAAATTAATTCACTGAATTTGTAGGTAGTGTAATTGTAGTTAATAATAATTAGACACTTTTCCCAAAGGCATTAAGGCTAATTTTCATTTGTTATGACTATCTTTAGAGAAAAATTACCGTTTCTACTTGGTTAGTTTGGTCATTACCACTGGTTATGAGTACCAATATTATTCTTCTTCTCTTGTTTTATTGACACTGACACTGACATCTGACGCTGACATTTTGTGCCTGATATGCAACGCATCTGTAAGGCCTCTGGTAGTACAGATGTCTATGGGCAGGAGTGACCACTTAACAACAGGTGGGCCGTAGGCTTGTTTGCCATCCAAAGACATAAAAAAAACTTTACTGGTGGGTGGTGGGTTTGGCTGTTTGTGGATGTGAGTTGATGTTTGTAAGCTCACCCACGGTACAGGAGACAATCTCAAAATTCTTAAAAAAAGTAACTACTTTTGTAGGATAAGAATACAGAATAACAATGTGCTGAGCATTATTATTTTGATTTCGATATACAGCCTACTAACCATATTGATTTTGCAGCAGCGTAAAAATGTAAAACATTATTATTGGTACGTATAATCTACATAGTTTCTTAAACTACCTATCAGTTTTGAAATATGAGAGTGTAGTGTCGGATTCTAGGTTTTATGATCGTAAAAGTTCGTAGTTTTACGATCGTTCCAGTGCATCAGAAATTGTTACAGTTTATTGCTGCAGAACACTCTAGCTTCTGAGGGACTTAGCACTGAAGTTTAAATTGTTCTGGTAGTTATGTAACTACCTGCTGTAAAATGTAAGAGTGCTGTCAGCGCTTCCAACCTTACTTAACCGGTGTAACGTGGCGTAACCTTAATATATACAGGGTTATTTTTAAAACACCAGAAACCTGATAAGGGGTCATTGTACTCATCATTATGAACAACTTTTTCTATGGAACCAACCCTGAAATTATTAAAAAAAACAGCTATTCCCTACAAAAATGCTATACAATACAATCATAATGTATAAAACAGCTGACTTCTTTTTCACGATTACAGGGTTGGTCCCACAAAAAAAAAAATATTTTAATATTTATTCGTGTTGAGAATCACTAGCACTCCTTTAAAAACTGCACCTTGTATAGATTGTGTGAACAGTAGCTGTTTACTCCGTATTTGTTATTTAATGTTTAATAATGTTGTGTAAGTTCTTTCAATTACGTTTTGTGTAAGTTTTAACAGAAATATTAAAATTGGGTTGAAGAAATAAAATACCAGATTTTCGCCAATTTGGCGTTACATCATTTTATTTCATTTATTTTGCACATTTTTGTTGAAATGATATCCTACTACAATACGTGTATATTGGCAATATTTAATATTATTAAACATTTATAAATAAGTATATTGATAGTATAAGGTGTAGCTTATATTGAAATATTCTGAATATGCAATACACTTATTTCATAAAATTATTATCTATGAGCAATAAATTGTTTTCAGTAAGTATCTAGGTAAAGTGAAAGTATTTGAGACATGAATTTCGGGAAATTTGAAAAGACAATATTACGTTTCATTAAGAGATGCAATAGGATAATTTGAACTCCATGTAATAATATTGTTGCAAATAAACACTACTTTTTACTCGGCGTGACAAGAAACAAGAACTTTCCAATATAATACTTGGAATATAGTGTAAATTGGAGTTACAAAAATATGATTAAGTAAATTCATTTGAAATATTTTCATGATATTCAATTCAAATAGAATATTTTCACAATTTTCTTATATTATACTTCTAGCCTAAGTTTAAATATACACAAGTACGGGTCGTACGTTGTGGGAATAAAAATGAGTTTACGAATAAATCAGTTGTCAGGAAGAGTTTTGATAAACACGTTCCTTTGGGATATAATACCTACGTCCGAATTGAGATACACACACAGCGAGGTGGGGTCAGTGGTCGTCGGTTGTTCGAAGCCGGGTTGTCGTTAATTGGTGAGCGGGTGCCATTGTTTGACTTGTTCCATGGGTGCGGCGAGGGCTGAGTTCCAGTGTTGTAAGGCGCGTCCCCTTGCGAACATGTATGATCCTAACACAAACTTACCGAGCAGCCGGTCTGAAACAAGGAATTATTTATTTATTAATTATTTATTTATTTATGCAATCTTACCTATACTACCATTATAGATCGGCGATCCAGTGCGATAGTGTGGCAGGACATGTTAAACCTTAATAAAAAAAATCTTATCTCCCTTGAGGCGTACTGAAAATGTGCTGTGGCAATAATATCGTACGACGAAGATGTCCATGTTATAAATATAGCTGTTACTAATGTAACTTTTAGGATGAAATCTGTTTAGTTTTATCAGCACTTTGCTAAAACAAAGAAAACACTTCGTCGCAGTCTGGTCATGACATGGTTTGTGTAAAGCAATTAAGTGGAGTTATTTTTAACCTTTCTTACTGCGTTGGCGGCTCTTTATTATAAATATTCCTCCGAAGCCTCCGAAGTAAATAACATAAAATACTTGAGACGGTAATAATTTTTGTTTTTCTCCATTCATTCATCCTTTTAATATAACAAAAGCAAGAAAAGCTTTGAAATAAAATAGGTCAATAAATCCAATCAAAAACAAATTACTTATTTCAAATCATACATTTACAGAGACTTTTCAATTGTCAAGGAGTCAGCCAGTCAGAACGTTAGAGCTAGTTGCTCGCTCCAAATAGTAGGTTTCTATGGAGATGAACGAGCAAGAAAGTTCAAAAAAGAGTGTGTTCGTCTTTTAAAATCAATAAAATATTATGTATAATTAGGTTAGGTTTTGTTTACAGACTACAATAATTTTCTCTCTGTTATATTGCCATTCATTGTTATTCTGTGTTCACTTTTCAAGCTTGTGATACTAATAATTTTAAAACCTATAAAGAGTGATTTAAAAGAATTGACAAACTCGAACATTGTTTAAAAGTAGTTACAATTTAGCTGCCTGTATGCGAAATAGCTTGTTCGACTGTACATGATTCGTGTTAAATCTACGAGTACAATGTAACAAGTTGTTACCTTTAGCATAAACAGAGTGCGGTTGCAAGGCCTGTATCGTGACACTGGTGGTATGCAGCTCGTCAGCCCTCAGCCTAAAGTGGAAGCACTCAGAGACGAAGGCACTGCCGTCGTCAACCACCTCAACTGCGGCCGTGCGGCGCGCGCGCACACCTCGGCAGGCGCGCTCTTGCGTCACTCGTACTACCATTTCTTTCTTGCTTGATGAGGGATCCAACTAGGGAATAAAGTTGAATTAATTCTTGATCTTTTAAGAAGGTGCAGTAACTCCTTTGTTCGTAAATATTTTTTTAACTAAAACGATTTAGGAGTGCAGCCAGATTGCGGTTTATCGATGGCATGAGTGATGTACATTTTGAACAATTAATATTGACTAGTCATTAATCTAGTTGCACCTTTGTACAATAGGTACTATAACTATAATAATCTGAAGAAATATGTTTTCAAATATTAACAATTTAGTTAATATTTTCTTGATTACCTACTGTTTAAGATCTTGAACAATTATTTATAATTTTTTTTTCACCCACGTTAATTTGTCTTTGGTTACTGCTTTGCTCCCGTAAGTTGCAGCGTAATGTTATATAGCCTATACCTCATGAATCAGGCGATCATATACAAAAATATTTTTTTTAATTTGACTGGTAGTTCCAAAGATAAGCTTGTTTAAATAAACAGAGCTTCATTATTTTAGTATAACTAGATGAATTCTCGGAACTTTCTATTAATCATTTTAGAGATAATTCAACCGTCAAAAACGGCCTCTGATTTTCGGTAGATCGTTTCAAAAATGGGGTCGCGTTTGATTACAGTTTTCAGAAATTTGAATACCCTTAAACTTTATATAAAGCGACGATAATAATAGGTACCTATTTGTAATTAAACGGCAATCAATAATATGAGCCTTTAAAGCCTCACATTCAAATGAAATTGTAAACACGTTTGATACACATTTGAAAGCCGGACTTCAATTCAAATTTAAATTGGTATTCACGTTCGAAGAGAAGTGCTATCTTATTCAACTACGGTCGAATACCTATTGAAAATTGCATATTCCACGAGTAGTTCTAACCGTTTTACATATACGAGTACCTGGTTCTTGGGTCGTGATTGGCTTACCTTGAGACCTCGAGCTTCTATGACTGTGACTGTAAGTCTATGTAGGTTCTCGTTGTACAGCAACGAGACTAGGATCTCGCCTAAATCTGATGTTGGCTCTTGTAGATCCTGGGAAAAAAAACAGATAGTTATTTGAATGGCTATCACTTTATTTCAGAATGTTTCGGGCCCACTATTCATTCAAATCAAATCAAATCATTTATTGCATTCCACGATGTACACTTACAGGTGGTAAAATATATTAATAGAAACAATCATGGACCCTGGGAAAATAGGTAAAAAAAAAGGTTTTTCATTTGATGTTTCTGCTTCTTTGCAATCTATAGGTACTAGGAACAATAAGCAACTTCCTCGGCTTATAAAATATCTGTTTTACATGTAAACTACATGAGCCATAAATTTTGAAAATTTTCTTAAAAAATTGTGTTAACATAATATAGATTTTAGTCAAAACTTAAATAGAAAATTGATGATGCCTATTGCGAGCCGAAATTACATAACCTTATACTAACCAAATCATTATTTTTATTGTATTATTATGAACTATAAAGTCGACTACTTTACTAAATAAGACAACCACAAAAAAAAACATATATTTTTCAAGTAAATATAAAGACAAAATATTGACCTATTTTATTACGAAAGAGATAAAAATAACCAGCCAGGAATATTAAATAAACAATTTTCTGACATCCAGCCTCAGTCGTTCTTATTCTGTTTGCAATGTTTGCCCCTTGTGAGTTGAACAGAGGCCCGTTTCGTTACTGCAGAATTTTATAGTACACATCTTGAGCAAACTGTGCAAATTGGATACTCGAAATTTAAATAAAATATTACCTTGTGGTATGGTTATTTAATGAAAAAAAGGGATAGGCATATTTGGTGCAAAGTGGAATGTAATATGGTAGTAGGTTTTCGTTCCCGAAGGATACCAACGGCGCCTTATTATAAAGCCTTCGCGATCCGACCGTCTACCTAGACCGTACCGTACCTACCGTATTATCAGTAGAGTTGAAAAAAATTCACAGGTTGTTTATTGCCGCTATAGCAACAAATAATATAAATAAAATAATGTTAAAAATTAGAGGAGGTGCCCATTCAAGAATGGTGCTTTTTTGGACGTTGTAAATAATATAGCATAGTGGTACAGAACTCTTTGTGTGTGAATCCGATTCGCATTTGACTGGTTTTTTGTATCCATATTAGTTTCATTTACTGTAATTCTGTGAATTGTATGCGAGGCAATAGCATAAATATGAATATGTAATGTTTTTATCCTAGCTTATTTAATTAGCTTCAACTCAGCTACGGGAGTGAAAAACAAGTTTGTCGTATCATGCAGTTAACATACTTAAGCCAATTTACATTTATGCATAAACCTATTATGCATTCATTAATTTTGTTTAGAAGTACGATGATAAAGTGATATGAGTGATACGAGTATAATTATGACTTTTATAGCACTGTTAATAAGGCACGTTTAATACAAAGAGGACTGGACGTGGATAAAAGACATTTTTTGTGTGAAATACCGCGCAAGGAAAAAACAATAGACAAACGTTTGCGTCACGTCCGTGGTTCCATCCTCTTTTGTTCCATAGAGAGCATCAAGAAAACAATGCATGACAATATTAGCGAGAATGGTACTCATTTATTTCCACATGATTTTTCTTCATAAGTAGGTACCAACTTCACTTGCACTGTGGTAATACAGACGTGGCAGATAGACGTACAAGCAAACACGTGTACTTAAAGCTGATGACTTGTACCGAGGGGCTACTCAAAGTTTGCGGACTTAAGGTCAGCTTTAATGGGAAATAACAATTTGCCATTCAAATTAGGGCTTTAAACCGTGTGCGTTAAAACATTTTTACAATGATATGATAAAAAAAGTGACGGCTCGCGGGTGGCGCGCTAACAGCTTATGGCGGAATTTTTCTAGGCGTTTCCAGCATGGCCGTTACCATGAGGTGATACATGGGGAAAAAAGATCATTGTCTGGTAAAGTATGCCTACTTACTCATTTATTCTTTTTTTTAAGGATGGGAAATCATCAAATGACTTCTGCCGCTCTGAGCGGAGTGTCAGACTGACTGATTAGAACTCATCCGTGTTTCTCCTTGCGTTCCAGGGCCGCGGTAATTCTTTCGAATAAAATTCGCAACCCTGGTGCTCATATACTCTGCTACTTGAACTTGACTTTTGCTCTACTAAAGTAAGTTACTTCCTGCGATGTCCCTAACTCCCTAACGCAATAATCTAACTTGACTAACTCAACTCAGCAACACTTTAATTACAAGTTAGCATACTATAATATTACATCAACGTTCTTCATAACATCATACTACTCCTCAACACTGATTTCGGTGACGGTGGCCAATCTCATTGGAGACTAGCCAAGTACGAGTATGCAGAAGATATTATAGTGCACAAGTTTCTGCGCAAACTCAGGTGCACTCCCTCTTCCCTCACTCTCATATTCCGAAGGGACGGCAATCCGACACATCCGGAGAGATATTACGTGCTTTCCGATGCACGAGGGGATATCACACCACCATCTTCCAAACTCCGGGCTGCTACCAAGAAATCCTTAATGGAAAAACTCAATAACACGTTTTGCCCGACCTGGTAATCGAACTCAAGACCCCACGCTCAGAGACCAACGGGGCAGTAACAAAGTTCTCTCATACTAACCTTTTCAATATCAAGTTTGTACAGCTGGGGCTCCTCATCTGGAGCGACGCCGTCCAGCTCAGTCATTGGCAGAATGATGTGGCCAATCAGCTGCTTGCCCTTGCCAACCCTGCCTACGTCCAGGAGTGACAGTTTCAGCGTCAGGCTTTCGATCTTACCAGGTGGGATCTGTCAAAAAAGGAACGGTTAGAACTCCTTTGTTTCTAAAACTTTTTATGTCAGTAAATGGATTTGTTTGATGGCAAAAGGCTCGCACCCTATTACATGGGAATTAAACATAACTGGCGAAATGTGGGTGTACTAATAGGTACACCTCTGCCTAACCCTTCGGGGATTACAGGCGTGATTTTATGTTATGTTATTTCATTTAAGTTCTGACTTTAAAAGTTATAAGAAACTATAAGGGGTACATATCAGAATATCGAAAATCAAAATATCGAACGATCAAAATATCGAAAATCAAAATATCGAAAATCAAAATATCGAATGCTCATATGATCGAAAATCGTCACGTTTTGTAAGCGAACGAAGCGAGCTCGGGACTTGGGGCACCCCGACTCGGACAGGTTAGGTTAGAAGGGGATGGTGGGGTCTACCAGACCCCGCCATCAACTTCGTAGTTATTTTTTTTTTAAACCACTCAGAAGTAGGAGCCCCGCGCAGCGGGGCTCCGTAGACGGGGTTCCGTCGACTAGACCAATACCTGGACAATCTAGTTTTGGCGTAGTCGACGGAACCCCGTCTACGGAGCCCCGCTGCGCGGGGCTCCTACTTCTGAGTGGTTTAAAAAAAAATAACCACGAAGTTGATGGCGGGGTCTAGTAGACCCCGCCATCCCCTTCTTACCTAACCTGTCCGAGTCGGGGTGCCCCAAGTCCCGAGCTTGCTTCGCTCGCTTACAAAACGTGACGATTTTCGATATTTTGATTTTCGATATTTTGATTTTCGACATTTTGATTTTCGA
The DNA here is from genome assembly GCA_949316365.1 of Hoplodrina blanda. Classification (NCBI taxonomy): domain Eukaryota; kingdom Metazoa; phylum Arthropoda; class Insecta; order Lepidoptera; family Noctuidae; genus Hoplodrina; species Hoplodrina blanda. Next base: position 7,010,728 of record OX438563.1, read on the forward strand.
TATTTTGATTTTCGATATTATGATACATTCGATATTTTGATTTTCGATATTTTGATTTTCGATATTTTGATTTTCGACATTTTGATTTTCGATATTCTGATATGTATCCACTATAAGATGTAATAGACATTATAAAACAAGATAAATAAAGAGTTTGGATTAAAAAAAATGGCTGCAATTTAAATTCTCACCAAAATAATTTACGATTTTTAAAGACGCTAAGACTAAGTACCAAGTTAAAATATATTAACTTCATATACATTAAACCTACTTTGTATTATTGCAATAATATTATTTATATATTTGCATGTATAAAACCACCCTCGTACAAGAAGGCGCAACGCCTCCTTTAAAAGCATTTTGAACAATTAAACCTCAATTAGAAAAGTTTGGAGTTTTCGTTGAAATTCACAAGCTCGTATGAAAACCCGATGGGATTTATTCCGTATCGGTTTGAGATGAAAACGTCGAGCCGTAAATTATTGAGGTAGTATTAGTTCCGCAAACTTTCATAGTTTGGCGCACAACTGTTAGCTTTGGTTAGAAGTTATTCAAACTTTGGTGTTACAAATGAGGTGTTTGTGAATGAGAAATATTGTAAAACTAGCTAGGTACTACGCGTGACTTCATTCGCTTAAAATTTGATATAATATTATCCCACAAGAACCGTACATTTTTCCGGGATCAAAAGAAGCCTATATGCTTTTCCAGACTAGAATCTTGGTCTGTGCCAAATGTCATCCAAATCCATTCAGCCGTTCTGGCGTATTGAGTAATAATTAAAGATCCATCTGTCCAAACTTTCGTATTTATAATATACACATCAAAAGTGTCTAGGGATCAAGATGTATTTGGTAATAATAATATATTGATCCCTAGACACTTTTGATGTGTGTAGTAGTAGGTAATCTGTAGGCGAGCCTATTGCCATCAACCGCGCCCAAATCTAGACTCCGAGGTTGCTACTGAGAAATTCCTGATGGAAAAACCCAATAACAGTTTGTCCGACCTGGGACTCGAACCCAAGACCTCACGATTAGCAGTCGCGCTTTGCGACCAAGAATCAGAAACCAACCACGAAGAGATAAATATTAAATGGCGACTAACTCGACAAAGATAAATTATCTTCTCTTAACATAGCCGACCCATAGATTGACTATGTTAAAAGCTTCCTGCCCTTATGCTGCCGATCCCAGCCAGCTATCACCATTTCCATTAACGTAATTAAATCCTCGACAAAGTGATACGATATTCGACATATTACGAAGTCGAAATTCTACTGCGAACATCCGAAATTGAGTAGGTACCTATAAATTGAGTATGTAGGTATGTGAGTCAATCCTATCACAAATAGCAGATTGTCCGTCTCAGTACTGTAATTAAGTTGATTAGTATTGGTATTTGAGAATGTACGTTGTTGGTAGTATCTACGCAAAATTCAAACAATAAATAAATAGGTACCTAGGTAGTCAAAGTCAAATTCAAATAATTTATTTCAACTCGACCATTAGAATAGAAACGTCATTTACAAGAACAAAAAATGTAATCTACTTGGTTTTTTTTCTGTACTTTCTAATTTTATTTAATCAATAATATATACAATACTTACAGACTTAATAAATAAGATAATCTATCAAAAAAACTATAAATAAATAAAATAAACTAAACTAAATGGTCTAAAGTCTGTAAATGTGTCCAAAGCACTGGCGGCATTGCCGCGTTGCAAATTATTTAATTTATCCTTTTATCATAAATAACAAACAACCGAGAGCTATACGAAAGAAAAATAATTAAAGTAACGGAATGTAAACAAAAGTTATTGTTTTACACAATGGTTTAGGTAAATTCTTATTTGAAGTTCGCAATTTTCAGTGAAAGAGTTTTCTGAATAGGAAATGCTATTCAAAATTTCAGTAAATTTACTTATTTAACTTGTATTTTATAAGTAACAAAGAAGTAAAAAATGATCATTAATAAGTCTGCCTCAGAATTTGTTATGAATCATTTCTTTAACAATCTGAACTTTTTGAAAGGTGTATTGAAACAAAGCATTGTAATGAATAAAAGCAGTGAGAAAAACGAAATCTTATAAAATTACCAGTAAGTCTTTGGTTACTGCTCCGTTTCCCTAAATCTAAGCGTGATGTTCTATAGCCTTTATAGGCTATAGAACAGTGTACAGTGAACAGTGTTCTATCACGCTAAGATTCGCCTCGATAAACGCGCTATACACCGCAAATGAATTTATTCAAATCGAAGTAGCAGTTAAACAAACAAACAATGCGACGCAAGAAGGTATAAGTACTTACTTGGTAAACAAAAGTCTCATCAAAGAAGGGGTTGCAAGTCTTCTTCTTTTGTTTTGTTTGGAGCACTCTCCTCTCGTCTGGCATCAACTGAATCCTGAGAGGAACGCCAAAACAATTAACACCATCCAAACAAACAGAGAAACAAGTTTCAGTTAGCTAAACTAACTGAACAATCACACACACAACCTTTTAGGAACCAGACTTGAAATAACATGAAAATAAATTATTCATGAATTGTGAAATCGAATGGGTGCTGAAAAAAACTTCCACGCAGAAATACCGGTTCAGTTATTCTTTCTGATACGTGATTTGAATGATTTTATTACAGATTCTAAGGTTTAATCAATTTATTATTCAGTCGCAATTTATTTCAATGTCGCACAATCTGTGTAGGAGTTTCTATTCTTTGGTTGCCTAAAATATAGCAAGTTTTGCTAAAGCTTGACAAATCAGCACTATACATTTGTGTCAGTGTCGTTTAAAAACAACGTTGGCAGGGCGTAACGTTAATTACATTAGCGACAATCACTTACTTGATGTATGGGTCGCATGCGTTGGCCAGCGCGGGGGTGCGTGAAGGCAGGTGCTTCGCTTTAATAATATGCACCTGTAGCCTTTCAGTCCCCGCCTCATATTTCAGAGTGAACCATACTCGACCCTTGGGAAATAAAAATAAAAGTTAAATTGTGTCAGCACGTCATATCTATGATTAGCGCTTTTATTGTACAAAGTTCGCTAATTGTAAGCAGTAGGCACATGTTGGGATTAAACCTATGTATTTAGTTATACAACATGTTGTACAGAACGCTAATTGAATAAACTTTTTCAACGTCATGAAAGAGCCTTTTCTCTTTGATATTCAATTGTTTTCTGCCGAAAGAACTTTGTACTTAAACAAAACTTTGTATAAGATAAGAGATAACTTTTGTTCGAATTGAGACGAGTTATCTGGAACAGCGAACAAGGAAAGTTTACCGAAGACAGTGCCCGTATGTAACATACAATTTACACTTTCCTCACGGTGCTATCAAATACGAGTCATCGTAAAAACGTGCGACTTTTACGGGAAATTAAAACGTGTGGGCGTATACTTATCGAGTAACATCGTAACACATTTTTAATTATTTATAATAAGTACTTAAAAAAAAAACAAATAGTCATAGGGACTGCCGATGAATACTAAACGTCACATAGCATGTCGGTGGCCCGGTCACATCCGCATGTCGGTGAAGTTTTGCCCTAACCAAAAATCTTTAAACGAGGATTTTGAAGTTTTCACTTCAAAAATTGCCTTAAAGCTGGGTGACACAGCGTTAGGATTATCTTGAGCACTCTAAATGGATCGAAATATAAATAAATAATCCTAGAATTCTGGAGAAATGTTTGATAAATTAGATTTGATAAATGTTGCTTCGTCTAACGTATTTATCTGTTAGTTCAGTCTGTGTTTAAATCTAATATAAGTAATATTGGACACAGGGGATTGTAATAATATTTTACATTGAAACATGTTAGGCCTAAGGCAAACTCGAGATTTTACTAAAAGTAAAAATAATATAATAATATAATAATTTATTTTTCGCTCTTAAAGTACAACAGTAACTTAATCTATGACTTACATATAAAGATATTTGATGGTTGTACAGCACATAATATATGATATACCAACTCCCAAACTAAGCCAAGCTTGTATTTTGGAAGTTGGTGGTTTTTTTAAAAAAAAATGTAGGGCTTACATAAACACAACCTTGTAGCCTAAATTACTTATATTGTCTATTACATACAGAAGAAAGAAAAAAAAAAAAATAAATAAATAAAATAAAATAAAAATAAATGAATAATAAGAAGCCAAAAATAATGAATATACACCTTCATTCCGAAATTATTAAATGATTTACTTTTTTATCGTGAGTAGCATTTCAGTTTGATCATAATCTAAAGTTTGCAACCAATGACTTAATTTATGTTTAACCTCTCGTTTAGTTAAGCTGTAAATGTTGATGGTTTTGTTGACTGCGTTATACAGTCTTGAGCTTGCTGCGTCAAATTGCCTGCTAGCGAAAGCTGTTCTGCAAGATATACCAGGGCAAGCAACTGCACCTGAGCGTTTTTTGGTGGTTTTGTCATCCAGTGGAAGTAGAGAATGCCTCCGAAGTACTGTTTTTAGAATATATAGTTGCCTTACAGTCAAAACTTGACATTCGGCATATAGCTTGGCAGTTGAGTAAAACCTTGGTTTAAAGTGTATCACCTTTAATATTGCTCTTTGCGCTCTTTCCAGCACATGAAAGAGAGTTTTATAAGTACCACCCCATATGGGTATGCAATAGATTAGCACTGATTGACAGAGGGCAGTGTAGACCATGTAAATAGTGGAAGCATCAGCACTGTGTCTCAGATTCTTAAATATGTACATTAGTTTTCTGATGCGACAGGTGAGAGCTTCAATTTGTGGACGCCAGTCGACTCGTTCGTCCAGTACTACCCCAAGATATTTAATATTTCTCACTTGTAACAATGACAAGCAGACACAGTCTATTGGCACCGCACAGATGTGAGCTTTGAGTGTTTTAGTAGCTTCGGGTGGCTCAGGGGAGTTTGGAAGATAAAAGCGCATAAATTTTGTTTTTTCTATATTTAGGGTTAACAAGTTGTTGGAGAGCCATTGCATTACGAGCCGTAGAGCATTTTCGGCATTTTTTTTGGCAGAATTCCAGTCTTCTCCGTGTGATAATAGAGCCGTGTCATCGGCATAAGTTATTATGTCACAGTTTGGAATTTTAAGATTGCATAGATCATTAATATAGATTAGGAACATAGTTGGTCCCAAGATACTCCCCTGAGGAACTCCGTAATTTATGGGTTCTTCATCGCTCACCACCCTACCGATACAAACAGACTGCGTCCGACATGATAAGTAATCCTTAAAGATGCTTAAAGTTAGGCCACGTATGCCAATGCTTTCCATCTTGGAGATAAGAATGGGAATTGAGACCGTGTCGAACGCTTTCGACAAGTCTAGGAATATTCCAAAACATTTCCGCTTTTTGTCAAGTAATTTTACTGCCTTGTTACTAAAGTCTGCAACCGCATCTTCAGTTGATAGACCACTTCTGAATCCGTATTGGTTGCTTGAAATTATGTTATTTTTGTCCAAGTAACTTATCAAGAAACTATTTAGGATACGTTCTAGAATCTTTGATAGTGCGCTTAGCACAGAGATTGGCCTGTAGTTTGCCACACAGTCCCTCTTACCACTCTTAAAAACTGGTGTAATTTTTGCTCTTTTAAAAGCTTTTGGGAATACGCCTGTAAAAATTGCTAGATTACATATATGAGTAATAGGTGGAACCAAAGCTTTTAGTGAAAGCTTGATAACTTTCGATGGTATATCATCCCAGCCAGTGGCGCAATCGTCTCTTAGTGACATAATTACAGTTTCGATGCGTTCTTCGCTAACTGGAATAATGCCCATCGAATTACATGGCGATGGATTTGTCTTGGGATTAATAATAGGGGGTGTGTTCGTTGTGTTATTAGGTATTTTCAGAGCAAGGGTTTTGCCAATATTTACAAAATACTGATTGACACTGTTTACAGATTTCTTGTCATTTACAGCTATTTTAAGAAGCTCAACTGAAGTTTGAGAGTAGCTCTTTCTACCAGCTATTGAATTAATCAAGCTCCAAGTGGCTTTAGGATTGTTTCTTGCCTTAGTAAATTCGTTGGTTTCGTACGCCCGCTTAAGTTTCCGAAGTAATGTGTTACAAAAGTTGCGGTATCTTTTGTATGTCACTGTCAGTGTATCATTGTCCGGACTTTTGTTTAATTTCCGATGCATGTTATCGCGATTTCGGATGCACCGTAGTAGACCGGGGGTGATCCATGGCTTTAAAATAGTACACTTTCCAGATTTTTTTATAGTCTTTGTATTGTTGTTTATAGCAGTTTGCATTATAGAGATAAGGCAATTAGTAGCCTTATTTACATCGGTTTCATCAATGACCTTTCTAAAACAGCAATCATCTAGTTCATTTTTAATTGCGGCGTAGTCAAGTTTAAGCCTGGTTTTTGGTTGGTTGTTTTTCGGAGTAGCTCTATGACCAAGGCATAACACTATTGGTAGATGATCAGTAACATGAGTATTTAAAACCATCGTTGTCGCTAGCACAGATATTTTTAAAAACACATGATCCAAGCAGTTACCCTTCCTTGTAGGCAGGAGATGTCCAGGTAGAAATCCAAGGGATGCTGTCAGGTTAAGAAAATCACCGGCATTTTTGTCTATACTATTTTGTTTTATATCGATGTTTAAATCGCCAATTATAGTGATATTTTTATGTGATTTTGTAGTATTATTCACTAAACTTTCTAGGCTATCATAAAAACGGCTTAGATCGTTGTAGGATGGTGATCGGTAAATAGCAACTATGGAGGTTTCACCTATGCTGCACACTAAACAGTTTGCATCCAAAAGCATAGGCTCAGAAACATCGCAAGGAATATCGGACTTAGTGTAAATGATAACGCCATCGTTTTGGATTGGATTACTAATTGAAGCGTACGAAGTATAGCCCTCCAGCATTGGAACATGGCTGGTGCCCTTTAACCAGCATTCGGTGAGAATTATTACGTCAAATTGAAACTTTACCGTAGTTAAAACTGATAAGAACTGATCAAAATTCTTGTTCACGCTGCGAATGTTTATGTGTATTATTTTTAAGTGATCAGTGGGGTCCTTTATAATGTTTGAACACTGGTCCGGTAGGCATTCATAACAATTAGCCACACTCACCTCATCCAGATCGCTTGATATATCACGTATGTTATTAACCATTGTTATAGAGTATTAGCTCACAAAGTAAGAAGTATTGGTTGCTCTTAAAACCTGTTGGAATATGAGGTGTATATTTTATACAGATATGAGATGATAAAGAATAGTTACAAAATAATTTATAAAAACTAAGACAGAAATAAAAATAAAGAAACTTTTGAAAACTAACTACGTACAGTCATTGTTTTGTTGTTAGATCTAGAATACATTTTTGAGACTTAATCACGTGGGTTTCTTTTGTTTCTGCATTTTTTCGTATTAGTATTTTGCCGTTTGCAATCCAACAAAAACTATATTCATGTTTTTTTGCAAACTCACGCGCTTGGAAATACAGTTTTCTTGACGATGCAGACAGGTGTTCATCAATGTATATCGGTTTCCGATCTCCTATCATACCTAGATTATTTGTGCTGAGTTTTTCCTCAACTCTCTTCCCTCTGTTAAAGGCGCGTGCTGCAGAAAGATAATTGTTCTTGACTACGACTGAAGCAAATTCGGCAACTATCGATTTGGTATTACCTGGTTTTCCGGGCAACCGGTATATATCGCGGATATCGGACTTTTGTATGATGGATCCCGTAGCTATACCAATCTTCTCAGCAACAGATATCAAGTCAGCCACGTTTTCCGCTTCCTTGGAAGGCATATTTCTTATTTCGATGGTCGACGATCGTGATGTTTGTTGCAGTCCTTGAACTTGTTTCTGAAGATTGCCAATAAGTTCATGGTTCTCAGATTGACTTTTTTCAAGTATTGCGACTTTTTTTTCCATGTCCTCGTATCTTGCATTAATGTCCTCCATTGACTTTTCCATCTCAGTGTTAGTATTATGAATTTCAGAGAATTTCAGTTTGAGGTTGTTTATGTCAGACACCAGCTTTGATAAAGTTTGACTTTGTTCGGTTTTCCATTCGGTAAGCATTGCAATTAAATCTTCTCTTAGTTCCCGAACCAGCTCAGCTGTTAGGTCCTCAGATGGTTTAGTAGGTGAATCATTAGTACGTGGTCGTTTGTACCTATTGGTGATGTTTGAAATTACTGATTCCATCGGAGCTGTCGCTGCAATGTCTGGTTCAGAAACCGATTGTACGTGACTGAGATTTGTTTTGTCTTTTGAAGGTGGCGTGCGAGTTGTTTTAGGCATATTTAAATTTTGGCTTAAAAAATATCCCAATATATACCAATAGTAAATAAATCGAGTGTTATGTTCAAAAAGTGTACAGGTTTATATTATAACTTCAATTTCAATCTACAAAAACACAAAAAGTATTTCACTCTGTGGGTCTCGAACTCACGGGTTTTCGTTTCGACAGAGCTAGGGTAGCTTCTTCGCTGCCAAAGCCACGCTGCTAGTTACATTAGTGTCCAAATAGACTGTTGCTTGATACGAGTACTCATTAGATAAACTGTAGAGGTTAATGACCGCAAAAAGTCGGGTTCGCGTGCACAGGTCGATGACTCACTGATCAATCACAAGTTTCTTTGTCTTGTTTTGCTTAAATTGCTAACACTTTTTAATGATCTTTCGGCAATTTACGACAACTGAGACACTGGATAACGCACAATATCAATAGTTTTATCCTATTTTCAAGTATTTAACTGCACTTTCAACTTAAAGTATATGAATTTAAGTATTATTTAGAGTTATGAATGGATTGACACGTAAACGCGTGCGCTCGCTACAAGGTCGCGCGGTCGATTGAAATCTTTTATGTACCTAACCACGTCGTTATTAGACAAAGCTTTTGGTCTCGTTCTAAGATAGTAAATCTTTATAGCCTGAGGCTGTAAATTTTAATGTTGTTCCTATAAAATAGGTCCAACACAACAGTAAAAGTGGAAGACGAAGTAAATAAATATTCATCTTAAGTTGTGAATTCGCCTGCGGGTCGGCCGCGCTGTAGTCGGAGACATTTGCACTGCTAATATTATGGATCGTTTATTATGAACACCTTTTGCCAAGTCCTAAGTTATGACTTTTACTTAAAAAGTCATTTGTAAGTTATTCTGTTTTTTTTATGCGATTGTATTATTTAGAAAAATATCTCTTTCCCTGTAGGTATGTTCATGATCTATCAGTTTAAAATACGTTAAACCTATAAATAGCATTATGAGGAGGTTTGGTTTTCCGAAGACATTATCAATTTACATGACTGCTATACGAGTAAATGATAGGGGGTTGGCATATAAAGGGTGTAGAAAGACACTTAATGAAGCCGAAAAATAACATTATGTTCCTATCATTGTGATATATTTTTGCTTCTGGACTTCTGGCAACTTTCTGGTTACGGAATTATTGAAAGTCAAAGTTTCAACATTTATTTAAATATTTTTGTATTATTCTTACTTTTTATATCAAGAAAATCTCCTAAAACAGATTGTATTCTTAGCCACTACGACGCCCCCGGAGCTGTACCAAGATATGAATGAAGGATACGGTACTGTTTATAATGCGTCCTTACATGTGGGGTGGAGTTATCTGGGGGCCTACCGCCACCTCTTAAAATAATCTTATTTTAATATTATTTTGTAATTTCTGCTGTTGGATCTTCAACTCTCGGCGCTTAGCCGGGGGTTGAAATTCCAACTGTGCCGAAGGTAAAGTTATATTAAAATAATATTGTTTTAAGAGGTTGTGGTAGGCCCCCTGGACTTATACCAGCATATTACTGCCCCAATCAAACCATGTCAAAGCCCTTGAGGCAGTTTACAAACTCTGACACTAGGGTGTGTGGGGTCGTAAGACCTTACTGCCCACACTATAAAGAAGAAGCAGAATAAGACTGCGGGGTGGAGTTATCTGATCATGATATTAGACCTACTATTTGCCCTCAACTTCGGCCACGTGATTGTCAGACAAAGTCGCGAATCACAAACTAGTCTATGTCCTTTTTTATTTACCACACTAATTTTTTGTGTTTCATTAAAATCGTGTCAGTGATTCTGCTGTGATGAAGTAACAAATAGACTTACAGAGTTACTTTCTTTTACTTTTTAATAAAATTATTAGTAATATTGTGTATGGGAGGTGTACAGGCCTTATAAGAAGATATTGAAAGGTATATTATTCTCATAATATCTAATGGATGCTGAAAGATATTTTTATAGGTATCTCAGTTTTATTTGCAATAAACGCTAAATTAACGTGATAACGTTTTTTTTTTATTTACGTTTACCCTTTATCATGTAATTTATTGTAGAGTTATCTCATTCTTACCTAATATTAAATTGATAATACTACTACAATGGTGTCGATAGTTATGATGGCCAAATGGCATAATGCCTCGACCAATAAATTCCTCAGGAAGTTTTCCTCTTGTTGGGCGGTTAGATCAAGAGCATCATTCAGGAGATTTATTTCCCGGAGTCCCTAACTACCGGTAACTCGGACCTAATTCCCGATACCGGTGGGATTTTTTTATATTTTTAAATGTTTTTACTTTTGTATAAACATTTAAAAATATAATTTCTATTTATATACCTAAATGACAATAGTACTATGACCTCTAAACCGACCACTAAAATACATAATTTTTAATCATTACTTTATTTATTGGTTGATTCAACCAAACACAGCTTGTTTCATGAATCAAATGTAAACATAGACGTAGGCCAATATTTGTAGTTTCGTTCAGGTTATGAGAGGTTACAGGAGGCCGATAGGTCACACGGCGCTCGTTTCTGACCGGCTTGAATATGTTAGATTAATGCATAATGCAATATAGAGAGCCCAAATTACATTTTTATTACAGAGCACGATCTAAATGGGGATATAATGAAGCCCTTTGTTGGGGTTTCCCACTGAATATCGAATTAGAACCTTTAGAAAAGTTCTAGTTATTTTTTTGGCGGTTTTTTGCAATAACCTTAGCTGACCTTTGATATTGTTTTCGTTATTTATTTACTAAAATACAACTATCATCACAGGTGTATTTCCTAAAAGAATAGTGTAGTTATTGACTTTACAATAATAGATAAACATACGGGGATTAAAAAGACAAAGTCGTGTACAGTCGTGACTTCGTGAGGGTATTTAAAGTTTAGATAAAACGTTGAAAACTTGTTTTCGTAACAATTTCTCCGTCTTCAATATCTACGTTACCAGAAAATCCCTAGATATGTTTCAAAACAAATAAATGATCACAATGATTAACATATAAATAATTATGTAACTTTCCGCTCTGTTAAGTGTCTTTTAGAAGCTGTTATACATATTATATTTTACAATATGCGGCCCGTGCGAATTCACTCAAAATACAGTGAAAATAGTTGACCTATTGTAATACTGCGTTGAGCGTACCTACGCGGCACGCGCGTGAAAGGTGCGTGCTGCAGTAGGTGATTTTTACGAGATATGTCCCAAATTCAGCCTTATTAAAAATTCCGTTTTGTTACTGGCTAGGCTTGTAAACTAGATGCATACTTCTGTATTCGTTTATCTTCGACGTCATTATAATTATGTTATAGAAAGATTTTCATCAAAAGATTCACGTTTCCGCGTTAAAATCAAAAGGTAATGTAGCGTTAAATCCATACAATCTATTTTGATGTGAGATCAAAATGGCGTTTCATCAAAATATGGAACCGCTTTCTGTGTAAATCTGCACTGCATCTTGTTTGAGTTAGATTTTTAATAACATGTTGACTGTCTGTCTGCATTTGTGCGCGTGAGAGTGCATAGAAAAGTTTTAAATGGTTTAGTTGTTTTCTGTTCTGCTTGTCTTTTTCATACAAGGTATTTGTTAGAAGGATCAAAATATTTCTTGAAGGAAGTTCATTTGTCTGCTCCAAATTGTTTTTGTTTTTGTAATTAGGTAACTACAAAACAACATCTATCAATTTTCGTGAAGGGTTCACTAGGGTTGACCCAAGAAGGGCTTCTTGGGTGAACCCTAGTAGATGACTAATCGAATCCCTGAAAATATTGCTAAATAACATTGAATTTTCTTACCACATGTCCTTCAGGCCACATAAGATCTTCATCGAGACAGTCAGACTTGTACAGGGACGGGTCCAGCACACCAAGGTCCGCCGTATTTGCTGCAACAAACAAATAAATCATTACAAAACCGCGGACATAAATAAACGTTCACCATCCATGAATAGCCCGTAGCAAGCGCAGTTTATCCTCCGAGATTAATTGATTTACGTGGCTTTTATTAAAATCATCAATAATTAGCTTTTAACGTCAGATTCAATTAACTTTAGCTTATTTGCGAAGCTGTGATAGTGTTCAATTATTTAATGCCATGATTGGGGGAAGCCATTCAATTACACACATGACTGAGTGATTGAATGATGCAGTGACCTATACAGCAGCAGCTGTAGTAACAGATTCATTTTATTTACGGAGCACCTACTCCCAAAATATAACTTGTGGTTTTATTTGTAGGAAATGGATGAAATGTAAATGTTTGAAGAGATAAACTCGTTTGTTTTTAGTGAGAGGAAATCTCTGGAAATAGTGGTTCGGTTGCAAAAAATATTTTACTATTAGCAAGCTATATTATTGGCGAGTTTCAAAGGATTGTGTTTTATGGTATAAGTACTTGACTTCCATCAGGACACAGTTGTGTCAAGAAGCTAGTATTATAATAATATTAAACGTGAACATAGGGTGACTGGTAATTAGTGACTGATACTGGAGTACATGATTGTACTCATAATAAAAAATAACTTCCCCAAAGACTTTTTTAATATGAAAACCGTAATTTTCCCAAATCATCCCGGTTAATAATTAAATGAAAAATAAATAATACATGGTTAAAGTGGAGTAGGTACCTATTGTATTTTATAAAAAAGGGACAAGAAACTAAACTAAACTAAATTAAATTATAGTGTGTTATCATTTTTGTTACTCAATATTCAATTGGGGTGACAAAGGATCTCCATTTTAAAATCCATAAATAAGATTACGAGATGTATGTCTGCATTTATTTGCTGAAACAGAGAGAACTTATGACGTATGGAACAAAGTTCAATGCTCGCACAGCAAAATGTAAGTACATTTTTTTATTTATAGTAGAAAATTGCATTCTACTCAACTTTATTTTCCTAAGAAATTCTCATTAGCAAAGCGAGGTTTTTATAACCCACGCAACATTTATGTTATTTATATTGTATACTGGGCTCCGGTCGTTTCTTGTAAGGATTTTTCTATACTCTGTTATGTCGCAAAGCATAATCAGTTTTATTTATTATGTACCTAAGGATTTTTTTCATTAAATGGTACTCGAAAACATTGCTATGACTTGCCTTTATTAGTTTAATTGAAATAAATGATTTAACATTGACTTTGATTTTGATTTTGACTTTTCAGGGGAAGTTGTTTTTCTTTTTCTTTTTTTATACGAGATGGGTTTGTTCTAGTCTAGACTAGAGTCAAGCGGTGACAGAGACGGAATCTACGACGGAGAGTAAAGTCAAAGTCGTCCTGTAAAATTTTTTTTAGAGACTTACACTTACAAATTTTCCTTAAACACACCTTATTTACTTAAAAGATTTCTTACCTACAATAAATAACTATAATAAATATCTTGGGACAACTCACACACGGCCATCTGATCCCAAGCTAAGCAGAGCATGTGTTATGGTAACCAGACAACTGATATATATACTTATATAATTTATAAATACATACATATTATAGATAAATTACACCCAGACACAGAACCAACAATTATGCTCATCACACAAAGTTTGTCCTAAGTGGGAATCGAACCCACCACCTCCGGCTTTGCAGTCAGGGTCACTAACCACTAGACCAACGAGGCAGTCAACCTACAATAGCACGTTTACTGTTTTAAAATCAACTAGTTGCTTCGTATTCGAGTCAAATAGACTTGTTTAGACAACGTAGAATAGCGTTGTCGTGGCTTCATATACCCGTGTAACGAGAATATTCAAATTTAGATAAACGTAAGCCTAGCACAAGCACACATTTCATGAAGAGTAAACATAATTTCAATTTCCGAAGGAATATCGGATCGATTACGAAATCGGATAAATCAAATACAAATTCAATCACAGGAAATTATACTGTTAAATGTAAATATAAGCCGGCTTTGCTGATAAGTTTGTTTGAACATAAATCTTATTTGATGCTTTCGATGAGAATAGTTTCGTATTTAGTATATATGTGACTAGCGACCCGCCCCGGCTTCGCACGGGTGCATATATTATACATAAAAACCTTCCTCTTGAATCACTCTATCTATTAAAAAAAACCGCATCAAAATCCGTTGCGTAGTTTTAAAGATCTAAGCATATATAGGGACAGACAAGCAGACAGACAGGGAAGCGACTTTGTTTTATACTATGTAGTGATGTGTATTTTTACAACCTGTGAATAAAAATTTGTTGCCGTATGAATGACAAATTATCACATGAAAACGGTAGACCGATTTGGCCGATTTTTTTTTGTTGTGTTCGTAGTTGTCAGGTTTGCATAGGAATATTTTTTTAGGAAAATTCACCAGAAATTTATTAAAATTAAAAATGTGAATAAAAAAAAATGATCTTTAGCATATTGCACCCGTAGGAATACGAGGTGGGTCGCCAATAATAGAAAATAAATAAAATTGCTTTACTAGATGACAACCAGCAAGAAAAAACATCTTTATTTCTGAGAAAACTATTGATATTTTCAAACTTATGGCAACTATTAGTATCTTTAAGAACTTTCAAAAAACAATTTTAAACTAAAACAAATTAATTAATAACAATAAAAACGACCAATTAATTAAAAAAAACATGGTTAGGCATAAATCAATTTTAACTTTAAAAGGGTTTTACGAAAAGTTATTATCCTTTATTTAATTAAAAGTTAGGAACTGTGAATGAATATTAAGTTAACAATGTTTAATCGAAAGAACTTTATGAATCTGTATGCAATATTATTAACACAAGCTCTGCTTAGCTTGGGATCAGATGGCCGTGTGTGAGTTGTCCCAAGATGTACTTCAGAACCAAGAAAATTAGTAGGTACTTTAAAACAGAGAAAAGTGAATAATAGATTTACGCACGATTATATAGGCAAATGTACACCCAAAATAGGGTAGGTACGAACGGAATTAATAACCACTTTATGTCAAAGTCAAAGTCACAGTCAAAAAATATATATTTCAATTAGATTATTAAAAAGCACTTTTGAACGTCATTTCCGAGACAAAACAATTAAATCTAGTTGCCCGTTCCAAGAGGTAGTTGCGCATGGCGAAGAGTGGGCAAGAAACTCCGTACTAACTCTTTAACACTCTCACTGCCAGCATATATAGCATGTTTCCAATTCAGCAAGCCATTGAGTCCGCCTGCGGGTCCTAACGATTCCGCTGCGCTAGGCCGTCAGTCAAAATGAAAAAAAATTACAAAATGTTTTGGGGGTAGCCGGCGACCCCACGGCCTGCTGGTTAACATTTCTTCAAAATAAGACCGGCCCTACGCACTCGAAAATTTGGGGCCCGCCCGCGGATCCCATGGCAGAGAGAGTGTTAAAATAAATTTCTTACAATATTTTATTCACACGAGTGAACATAAACTTATAAACCTACCTACTAAAATTGTATGTTACATAATTATGTGGGTGAGTGTGTATGTATGTTCAGTTGTAGTTCAACATAAAGCACGTATTTTATCTAAAATTTAATATTTGCCTTCATAACTTTATCATCATTTACGTATTTACATTTTAATAAAATCGTGTCTTGATTTACAACGAACCATAACAGCTATTTTCTTAAAAAAATCTTTCTTAGGTTTGAAAATAATTTTTGATTTTGTGTAATAATATCTAATAAAAAATATGCTTGGCAAGAAAGAAAATAAGCATCTATTTTTAGAATAAAAAATTAGAAACAATATTGTTATCCTAACATTAATGAACACAAGTCAACCCAAATATCATACCTAGAAGAAAAAGGTTTATCTTTCGAACGCCTACGAGTTGATGTAGCAGTCTCATCACGTAGACGCAGTCTACGGCGTAGCGCGTAGGCGACATCTACGATTTTTCCAAGAGCTCTCTGTTTACTATATCGCTTTTGGAAAAGCAATCTGACAAAACAGCTTTGTAAATATACTAAACATTTTATTTTATATTGTGTGAACAACATTTTTTATGTTTACTGTAAGTATATATTAGATACTTTACGTGAAATTATACTGTAAAATGGAAAGCATAGAGTTTTTAATCCCGCTACATGAAATGTTTCGCGGATTACATTGTTCATAGAGAGAAATATTAAATAGATCTTATCTGCAAACTGTTCAAGCTTAGCGCGGACTTAAGTAAATAAACATTTATTACTTGTTAAAATAGCGAAATTATCATTTTCGAATAGTTACGCGAATAGAAAGTAAAATAAAATACAGAGAAAGCAAAATGGTGCTTTACAATTTACATGTTCTATTTTAAAATGAAAAAGGATATAACGATTTAACAAGAAAATACTACTAGGTATTTTTTGTTTTTTTATTAACCGTTGCCCCTGTAGGAATTTCTCCTGCATCGTGGGTGCGTTTACAAACATATAAACTCACGTACACAAACAGCCATCACCGAAACAACTATCTGTAGGTCATACAAATAAGTAGGTATTTGGTCCGTGCGAAAATCGAACCTGCGCAAGCACCGCAGCAGCCAATCGCTTAGCCACTGCGTCAACTTTGCCGTTATTCCCACTTCCATTTTCTTTGATCTTTAGACATCCGCTCTTATAAAAGCTATGTACCCATTTATTTTATTTCAAACGAGTAATTATATAACTTTTAGCATTCATTTAAACTTTGTCATTTGACAGTTTAAATTCAATTCTGTTTTAAAAGCATGTTGACATAAAAGGATTCACAATTGTATATTCTAAAGGTCTTTTTTAGAAACCAAGCAATATATTATATATTATTTCAAAGTTTGTTCTACTTACTAAGTATAAAGCAGAACGAAACTTTGAAATAATAAATAACATGATATCAAAGTTAAGGTTCCTTTAATAATGTATGCGACATTCATTTGTTTATTAACTTCGTAATCTTTCAATTACAGAAGTTCATGTTCAGTTCAAATTTCTCGTTTTGTGTGGGCGTGTAACATTTTCGGTGCCAATTATCAATGTTTTTATGATGACGTATTCTATTGAAAGTCAAATCTTGGTTCAGGAATAAAGAAATTTGGCAAGCAAGTTAAAACTGGCGTGCTTAAAAGCTTATTTAGACGGTGCGAGAAATATAGTGCAAGTTGTTGTACATTTCGGTCAATGATCGATTACTTTCCGCAATGTACGACAAATCGCACGATATTTCTCGCATCGTCTAAATAGCTTTAAAACGGGAAACGTCTGTAATCTAGTGACTGTATTTTTTATCACATACCTGAACATATCGTACCTGTACTATCTTTGAAAGCGAAATCCTATCAAAGTTAGGTACAATTCCCTAGAGTGACACAAAGGCGTGTGTGTCTCTGAAAATACATTAGTAACATAAATTCTTAATGCTGCTTAAAAGTCTTGCGTCTCTTCTTAGGTGTATTAGATAAAGAGCTATTAATTATGCTCGGAATTACTGAGGATGGTACCTAATTATAAAGGTGTATATTTTGTAATGTGGTTAGGAATCATTGTAATACAGTTCGTTGAACTATTTTAATATGTTATTTAGAAAATATGTTTATATTAAATCAAGGACCTTATGAGGTAAGAAAGTAAATGGACCATTCACATTATAGACGTCAATTATACATACTTATATCCTACCTATCAAACTAAAAAACATTGAGCAACGACAAACGACTTTTATTTTTGACGTGATAAATCACAGCGCCATGTACAGTCGCGAGCTTATACATGTATACACATAGCAAAATTTTAAAGCAATTTCTTCCTAAAGGATTAATTAAAATTTCAAAGTTGCAATCATTCATTAATAAAAACTTTAATTTATTGCTAAGTGTATAAATATGTTTAGGTATGTTCGTGACTGTACGCACGCAAAATATTATGCTTATGTGTGCATGCAACAGTTGGGGTTGTGAAGTCCCTATATTATAAGGTATAGATAACATGTCAAACTTATTTCATAAAAAAAACGTTAGAAATATTGAAACATTTACTATTTTTGTAACTTCGTGGTTTCCGAATATAGTCAGTTATATAAAATCACGCCTGTAATCCCTGAAGGGTAAGGCAGAGGTGTACCCATTAGTATACCCACATTTCGCTAGTTATGTTACTAACAAACGCTAATGTAGCCTGTTACTTTGAGAAAATCAAAATGGTGGCATGTTTGTGATTATTATTGTTATGCCAAATGCCTTAAATCAATAACAAGGATCTAAAGGTCAATTTCCGTAATTAAAATCGTTCAAAATCTAGTTGCAATCTCATCTCAGCGCTAATTAGTGTCAAAAATTTGTCGAAAATATAGATCAATATAGGTAATTTTAACAGAATGATAAAAATTGCTCCTCTGGTTTTATTAATAGAACAAAGACTCACTTGTAAAATCGTCCACAATTTCCATAACTTCGAAGATATAATCAATTATTATCTCCCAAATATAATATTACTTACTAAACTACATAATTATTGTTGATAACGTGCCAAGTTCCATTAGTGTCGACGATGTAGTTCCACTGAATACATAACCAGCGTCTAGTTTACAAATATTAATTCTCCTGTACCTATCCATCTTCATTATAAACAACGTTATGTGGCTTCGTCGGACGCCAGTATTTTGTTTTGTGATGTCTTTAAACAACTAACTAATTAAAATCAGAGTTAAAGTCAAATTATTTATTTCAATTAGACCATCAAAAGGCACTTTTAAACGTCATACCTATACCAGAAATAGAACCTAGTTGACCTTTCCAAAAAGTAGTTTCGAATTGAGAAAAATGGGCAAGAAACTCCAACTTTTAAAATGTAACAATATTTTGTGACAAAAAAAAAACATATTTCTGCATTTATTATCTTCTTCTTTTGTATTAGTCCTAGACTAAACTGCTTGCTTGAATCGGTGTGTGTCTGTACGTAAAATGTTAAGTTTTTTGTTAGTTGTTTGTTTAAACTCGCTTTTGTTTAAGATAGCCAGACAGATTAACGAAAAATAGTATTTATATACGCTACATAACATCACGCTACGACCTACACGAGCGGAGCAGTAGCCAAAGATGTAACTTAACGCGTGCGACAAAAACCACGCGGTGTATGTCGCGTGTAGTAGCCAGTTACTATATAAAAGTAACATCATCCCATTCAGTAACGTACCATTACTTGGTTGAATGAACACCAATATTCGATAGTTTTGACAGTTAATTTAAACTCAATCCGCTGTCGAGCGGGCTTCGAACTCAATCAGACGTGTGTAGGTAGTATTGAAACTTCATACGACTTAACTTTGACCTCATTTTTCATTTGAAATCCCAAATAAATTAAAATGAAACGACTGTTTATAAATACTTTTTGGTATTTTATTATACTGGTCTTTGTGGCGGCTTTTCGATGTCAAATAATCGATGATTGAATAATGGATAAATGTTAATCCTTTATTCATCACCTATACAAACAGACCCACATGCAGCTTCTCTTGTTTTATGTATAGAGGACCGTACAATGTTGTGTGCTGGAGTAAAACTCTTCTTCTAATAATCTTGATAAAAGCGTAATAAATAGTGGTTTAGTTTTTGTTGTTTATTATTTCATCATCATCATAATATATCAGCCGAATGACATCCACTACTGGACATAGGCCTCCCCTAAAAATAGCCACAATGACCGGTTCTGCGCTGCCCTTATCCAGCGGTTTCCCACGACTTCCACCAGGTCATCGATCCACCTCCTTTCGTAATAACCGAAATAATATGTTGACGCGATTACATACTTCGTAAAACTAGCTATCTAAAAACTTCATTTGATATATTTATGTTTTAAAATGATTGCGATACAACCCTAAACTTACCTATACGGCTTTACGCCGGTCTGCCGTACTAAAAATAAAATTCACCTATTCTTTTCTTAGCCTTCTCACAACTAAAAGATTCATACCTTCATTCACTGAAATCAAATGTGGGTAGGTGTATAAATCTTTAAATTGGATCTTTTGGTAAACCTATTGTGGTTTCAACACGGACGGGGTCGGCGTTGATTATTTTAATTAAATATTCAAGACCCCTAGCAACTATGTTTATTATACGGGTCCCTGCCGTTATTAGAATTAATCCTTTTAGGGTTGAAAAAGGACTGTATGAGGTCTCAATTGAATAATCTATGCTATGTTTAAAAATAATGATCACAATTTGTATAATTCTTGTAAGTGTATTCAGGGACATGTTTTTGTCAATGGCCATTAATATTTATTATATACTAGTTCTTATCTACGACTTCGTTTGCGTCGAACTTAAGTTATACCGTAATAGCACTCGGCAATAGTCTAGCTTTATAACAAAGGTAAAGAACTCTTCTCATACAAAGAAGACACGAGGAATGCGCACCACTCTTGCTCAAAGCAGATTGGCGATTTCAGACTTATCATAGTAATCATAAATCTAGGTTTCCTAACGATACTTTCCTTCACCGATGGCATTGATGCTTCAAGATATCTCATCTTAGAAAGTACCTAAACCTTTGAATTGAAAAAGTAGAATGGTCGATAACATGGCAAAAAGAAACCAGAATGACTCCAAATACAGAAAGTGCAAATTTATAAGGAAAAAACTTCCCACATTGAAAACTAAATTGAAATCAACACATGACGCTAAAACATTTCAATACTCAAAAAAGAAATCTTATCGGGTTTTTCCAAGCTAGCTTTAGATATCTCTTCAAAAATGTTAAAACAACGGATTTACCCAAGAGCAAAAAAACGTGTATAAACAGAGCGGCGAAGTATGAAAAGGCTTTTAGCGGTTGGTAATTCTGCACTGATAAAAACCGAAAAAAATAAAGCTGAGATTAACCGAACACACTTCACACGTGCCGATAACGAACAAGAGTAATAAAACTTTATTTTATAACAGATTAGAACAGTTATTTTTCCCATTTATATGTAAAATGAATTAAAAGTTAGCAGAGCGTGGGCTGAATGTAATTAATGAGTGACACTCATTATAACTTTGTGCACTTTTACGAACAATGATATGAAACTTTTTTATTACCTTTATTTGCACGTGTTTACCCTTTGACCACTGCAGGAAAAATGGGTTGTCTATTTTTGACAGGAACCACACGGGCATTTTCGCAGCCTTTATATTCTTTCAGCAGTTCATTCAACAAAAATGTGTGTTTTCAATTCAACAACCAGAAATACGAGAACTTTGCAATACCTATCTATTATATTTTTTGCAACAATTAGCATTGAAAAATATGGAAGACATAAAATAAATGAGAATCATCTACCCGTTCACTCGTTGATAAGATCATAATCTTGAAAGCATATTTTGGCAAATCTGCAGAGTTTGTCTGTTTGTTTGAACAGGCTAATGTCTGAAACTACTGGTCCGATTTGAAAAAAACCTTTTGCGTTATATAGCGAGGAAGGTTATAGGCTATATAACATCATGCTACGATTTACAGGAGTAAAGCCGTAATTAAATATGTAACTAACGGGTTATAGCTTGTTATTTGTAATACAAATAATAATTACTTCGGTGTTTAAGTACTGCCCCTGACATTGTATAATACGTGACGTACCTACTTATGACATTGTGTTGTATTTTTTTTGTTTCCAGCCAGTATTTTCAGATAACATCTTTTAATATACCAATAAAGGTTTATATAAACTACAAGCTACATACAAACCCACTTTTATCAGAACATGACCTTTTTTATCTTACACATTTTTACTCTGAACTCTACTTTTACTATCATTTACCACTCCTATCTTAGATATTATGAATGATGACCCATTTTTCTCCATCTAGCAACCTCTTTTCAGTTTCAGAGATAATCAATCTTCGTGTGTATGCACAGATTGTTCGTCATCGTGTTACTACGGGTCGGATAGCTTGACTAATATGTCAGAGTTAGGACACCGCGGAGGATTAGTACTATGTCATTGTAGTGCAGGAGCTAGTGTCAAGATTGGCATGTAAATTGTGTGGTTAATTGCTTTGGTATATGAGTGAATTTCAACAGGTCCTATAAAATCTTCATTTCCGTGTTTTTTTTCATCTTAAGGTTTTTTTTAAAAAAAAAACGCTTTTATTAAAGTTTTTGATAATGTATATATTCTTGCTTAATGTCTAGCAGATAACTTAAAACACTAACGAGATATCAGGATTCAAAATTTCGTGCCACGGCGATGAAACATGCGTGCACGGCAATGAAACAAGCGTCCACGGCAATGAAAGAATTGTGCCATGGCAATGAAAGAATCAATCCACGGAAATTAAAATATATTTTATTTATTGAAATAGACAGATAGATAGAATAAAAATGACTGTTCTTATGAGGTCTTGATTCCAACACTTGTATGGGAGTAAAATTTGGGTAAGGAGATATTACAAAAAAAGAATGAGAGTACAATAAGTAAACAAAGACTGTTGAATTACACTCGCAACACTACTTAGAGACTTTAATACTAGTCTTTCTTTTCTTATACATACTCCCATTCTTCCTTTTGTAATATCTATCCAAATCTTACTCCCATACACAATCTGTCTGGGTTTGCATTTCCCTCTCGGAGACAGGCATGATCAGATATATTTTTGGATTCCGAAGCTTTTGCGAAGTCATTGCACTTCGAGGAACACCTACTCCTGCAGCCTTCTTTTTAACCGACTTCAAAAAAAGGAGGAGGTTCTCAATTCGGCCGCTATATTTTTATTTTTTATTTATGTATGTACACCGATTACTCCGAGGTTTCTAGTCCGATTAATGTGATTCTTTTTTGTTCGATGCAGTATACTTGCCATTTGGTCCCATAAAAATTTCATCCAATTTGGTTTAGTGCTTTTTATTTTGTGCGAATTTTTCTAAATTAAATATATCGTGTGAGGTATTGTTTGAAAGGGCTTTTATTAAGAATTTCAAACATTAACACACAAGCACTAAAAAGTGAAAAATAAAAAGCTTGTTTACAAAAAAAAAACAACAGCCTTCAAAAATTACAAAATAAAAAATAACTTTAGTTTGGAAGTCGGTGGCAATACCTACATAACAAAAAACAAAACCAAAGCCTCCGACTTCCAAACAAAAGTTATTTTTTATTTTGTAGTTTTTGAAGGCGGGTGTTTCTCTTTGTAAAAAAGCTTTTTTAAGATATCCTCTTTTAATACAGGGTTGCTTCTTAATTTTTGACGTCGCTTTTGTTCAGCCAATCCTTTCCTCTCCTTTCTCTCCTCTTCAGATAATTTTGGTTTAGGCATCTTGGCATCCTAAAAATAAACAATCCATTATTAAAATCAGACTGTAGTATGTGAGGGTGCTTGCGTGTGTGTCAGTGTATATACGTGTGATAGAGTACCAAATGTTACATCATTTTGTAAGGTTAACATGAAAACATCTTTTTGTAGTTGACTGTACAGTAAAAAACTCATCAAGTCTAAAGAGAGACCAGAGAGTCTAGAGTTAACTTGACGAGTTTTGTACTGTCAGTAATCGGTATTACCTGTATTACAGGTGATAAAAGATGTTTTCTTTGCCTAATCATACCATGGCGATGAAAACACAAGTCACGGAAATGAAATACCTGGCCACGGCAATGAAGCTAAATTGTTTTACAAGGCATGGCAATGAAATTTTTTTCATTGCCGTGTCTTTTTCTTCATTGCCATAGCAAATTTCGGCCACGGAAACCACGGCAATGAAAGCACGGCGATGAAAATCAAGGCATAAAATATAAATAACAAAAAATCTATTAACTATTCCAAGAAATAAACACTTCATAAATTAACATATGAGAAATGGTGTTCTATCGATTGCTTACTCATGAAGACAAACTTATTCAAATATAAGTTATACCTATCCACGGCGATGAAAGAAAAAATGTCCAGTAACATAAAAATGGAATACTTACATTTATGGCACGAAAACGCAGGCACGTGTGTACTTCCTTCCACGTCGAGCACTTAGGCGGCACTAATATGCAACGTTTAGCATACCGGGAGGGGGGACGCAAGTCGTAGGTAAAACAATATCCTTGAACATGATTAGGACACGGCGATGAACGGTAGTTCTGGGACAAATGATTTTTCATTAACCATTCGTTGTATTGTTTAAATATTTGAATAAATGTATTCCGTAACAATACTTTAACTATTCATGTATCAAATAAAACTAGTTTTTAATATAAATAACCAATAGATTTTTATCAATGAGGAATAATACACAACAAGGTGAAGTGTGGACAGACACGGCAATGAAAGATTTCGAGGTTTAATTTATTTTTTTGGAGTATCTATTAATCCAATTAATAAAATATTTAGTGCTACACATAGATTACTATTTCACCTAACCGGAAAAAAATGTGAGAACATTATAGCTATGTTTTTTAGTACCGATTTCATTGATGCCACGCAATTTTCGGTCCCGGGAAATTCACTCATATGGTATTAGATGTTAGAGAAACGATCGTAGGAATTAAGTCACGCTGTCGGCTGCGTGATGAGCGATATTGTGCATAAAATAAATTCTTTCTACAAAGGTAAACTTACGTAAATCAAAACTCACAACAAGTTTAACCGCTCAAAGCCCGGCTCCTGCCGGCGCACGTGCGGGCCCGATGACGCGGACGTAACCCGACACCCGTCATATTATAAAAACTTTAGTCAAGGGTGCATTGTTTCAAGTACGTCGACGAGTGTTCCGGGAATAAACAGAGCAGGTAGTTAAGTAAGAACAGTCGCCCACTTATTTATTTATTTAAAACTTTATGCACATGTAAAAAAATATATTGTACAAAAAACAACAAAAAATAAAATAAAGGATACAATCTGAGAACTGGCCAAAATTGTTTATGTTATCGTATTGTTATCGTTCTATGTCGACTGTGATAAAACTAGAGTCGCTATGTACACAAAACTATATACAAGGAATAGACAAGGAATCTAACAACAGCGTTTTTTTGACAATCCTACTTACCATTTTCATAAAATTCAAACTCAAACTTTGAAACGCGCGGAGCCGTTTGTAGTTTTTTAATTTATGTAAATACGTAGGTTTAAATTATTTTGTCAAAGTGATTTTATGATGCTATTTCATGAAAGTATTATCTAGAACAGTGGTTCCTAACCTGGGGGTAATTACCCCCGCAGGGGTAAAACGGAGATTCTAGAGGGGTAACACGGGATGGCACGAAATAGTATTAAAATAGCAATAAACCCTAATATTGTCAAACTTGCGAATGCAAAGCAATTTCAACCTTCACACTAGTTAACTCCGAGATTTATATTTACTTTACTAGTTACCTAAACGGGCAATTTCTTACATAATAAACATATTTTCGTTCAAATTTGTGTGGTTTTAATTATTTTTAATTAGCTAGGGGTAAACTCAATTCCCATACTTGTTCACAGGGGTAGTGACATTGAAAAGGTTAGGAACCACTGATCTAGAACGAAGTAATCACTCGTTGTAAATGAATATTACATCCATTTACTATCGATTATTAGTTTAATAAATAAAAATATATATATTTGTTTGTTTTTATCTCCTATTTTGTTAGGAATTAATTTTCTAGTTAAATTAGTATATAGCTGTCTCCAATGTGTATTTGTCTGATGTGGATTTTATGTGATGTGCGATATTGTGTTTAAAAGACATTATTTTCCCAAAGATAAACTCACCTGCATCAAAATTCACACAAGTATCATTTTTAAATGCATTATCAGTTTAACAGAAAATATAATTTTATTATGTTTGTTTGACATTGTATATTGTTATGAAAGAATATTTCTATCCCAATTAACACATATCTAGCTCACACCAATGTGTATTTTTCATGTTTTTTTCCTGGTTTATCAAACATGCGTGCTTCGTTTCTCATACATATTCAATAGCATGGTAGGTGAGCCTGGTATGCATATTCGACGTAGGTTATTGTGTAAAATTAATCTTTCGTTACGTGTTGTTTTTTACGGAATTTACAAATATTGTTGTTGATGTAGCTGATGTAGGATCAGCTTATGTATAATAATATAATGAGTTTTGAACTCGTGTTGAATTTTAAATCAAAGTCAAATTATTAGACCTTTAAAAAGCACTTTGGAATGTTATTTACAAAAAAAAAGTAAGCTAGTTGCCCCTTTCAAAATGGTAGTTTCGTATGAGAAAAAAAACTCCAAATTCGCTCTTTTGTACAAGTAAATGCGATGTTCCTTGAATAAAAATCACTTATAGAATAGATGTAAAATAATACAAATTGTAAATACTAAGTACTTCCAAAGATTACCACGTTCAAACAAACAAACAAAAAATCTCTTTCTCTTTCTTTTTCTTTCTCTCTCTTTTCTATATTAGTACCTACACACAGTGTTCACATTTTTATAAAAACAACGGTAACCTTTATAAGATTTTTAACATTTAGTTTCCACGTCTCACAATTTAGAAGTGTCAAGTGGGGTAAGTTATAAAACCCTGACAATAACGTTTCACGACTGACCTACAAGTTCTCTATCTCAATACGTTACCGTTCCAATTCGTCTTATGTCAGAATTGGTTTGTTTCAGCGGTACAGATCGTGCGTGAAATAGCGAACCTCTGGAGATAAACTACAATAACATGACGCGCCCTTCCACAATTCAAAACGTTTGAAAGTGTTTGTAAAAGTATTGAAAAAATTCATAACGCATGTGTGCGTACTGAGACGGCTCTCGAAACAAAAACAAATCAGCGATTTGTTGCTAGACTAGCGACTTCATTAATCACTCATTATTACTAGTATGGCGCTGCACTGACATACTCTATAAAAATGACAGATGCGTTGTCTTGCGCGGTCGGCTATTTATGATTAGTTGACACAAATCTGCCGGCCTGCTACTGAAGACGATTACTCACAACTACATACAAACTCTTTCATACGGATGTGACTACACACATTGAAATAGTAATATGGAGGGGCGCGTCATGTTATAGTAGTTTATCTCTACAACTTTTATAGGTAGGTACTTACACCGGCAACAGAATAAGGTGGAACCTAGGTTGTTTGTATTTACTCCTATGTAAAATATGTTTCAGTACTCTAGACGACGTTACCCTATTATCTCTTTGTTTGTTTTGTGACTTGTCCACACGTTTCTACAGTCTGTTTTGTTACTACTCTTTGAAAGAAATTGTCTACGTACTTTTACGGGTTTCACCCACGTTAAGATACTTTTGTTTTTGGATACTGCATCGAGGTAAGAAAAATCTACAGAACGCTACCGGCTACGATATTCACATACTCCTTTTGTTTACTTTTCTGTGTAGGTACCATTTTTTATTTAAATTGTCAAAGTTAAAGTCAAATCATTTCTTTCAATAATTAGACTATTAAGAGGCACT
Source organism: Hoplodrina blanda (assembly GCA_949316365.1). Lineage (NCBI taxonomy): Eukaryota > Metazoa > Arthropoda > Insecta > Lepidoptera > Noctuidae > Hoplodrina > Hoplodrina blanda. Next base: position 7,038,342 of record OX438563.1, read on the forward strand.
TTTGAAGGTCATTTATAAGAATAAAAAATAATAATATTGAATCTAGTTGCCACTTCCAAATGGTAGTTTCGTATGGAGAAGAATGGGCAAGAAACTCCATACATACTCGTTTAAAAAAAAATGTTTTACAAAAAGTAGTAGGTACATTAATTCCATATTATTATAGGAATGTGAAGACGATGTACCTAAAATAAAAGTCATATAAATTACTACAATACATAGCAACTTACCAAGAGCTACAAAATTATAAAATGTTATTTTTTTAAGGTGTCTTTATGTCATTGTTTTCTTATGCATTCTTAATCCACGTCTTTATCAACTGAAGCGTTAATACGCGACACATCGGATTGGGTAAGCACGTTCCCACCATTATTCACGCAGATAGTATCTGTTATCGTTTTCCTTATTTCTATTTCCTCACGGAAATGTGGTTTTCACGTAGATACTAAGGTAACGTTACGTTCTCATGGCCACCTTACATCTTCTTCTTACAAGTAAATAAAATTGAAGTGTTTCTTTGTTTTCTATCTACCAAATGTATATAATATGAATGTTTACAAGGTAGGTACTTATACCAACAACTTAATTTTTAGAATGTTTATCTGTCTGCCTAAAATAAAACCCTGTGATAAGCGACAGGCACGCGACCGAAGTCGCGGACATAAGCTAGTTTGTTAAAATAGCAATAATCGGTTTATCAGAAAGTTATCGATAAGTACTAAGCTAGCGTTTTGAGGTTTGAATTGGTTTAAAGCAAATAGTCAAAGAAATACAGTACTTACTACACTTGAAAATTTCTTCAATTTTTCAAAATATTTGTAACGATTTTGGATCATCAACTCTGATTAATTTAAAACCTATAGGTACTAAGCATAAGTTTGGATATACATAGATAGATACATACGTACGAACATACATATTCTTATGTTATTATTGATTGCAATGTAACACACTTGACATACTGATTTAGATTGACGTAATTAGTCCAATTATTGAGAGACTGTGGGTTGTTTCTAATGGCTGAATTATTCTCAATTAGTATAACAAACAATTATTCGATATAGGTGGGTGTCTATTGCAACTTGTTTATTTATTCAAAAAGTGGAATATTATTATTATGCTTTATTTTCAGAGTGAAAACGTGAACAAAAAAAATAACTAGAAATCAGGTCTATTGCAAGTAATAGTAGCAAAATATTTATATGTTACTTTGAAGCAAACACTAATAATAGACGAAGTATGACATGCGTTGATTTTACGCACACCAATATTATGTTGATGTGCCCTGCAAATCTATCTAATTTGCTGTGTGTACATTCAACAAAAGAGATAAGTATGCATAAATACCATTACAAAGACTGCAATTCCAATATCTTAATATTATCACAAACATTTTTCATTTCTAATAAATACACGACCATTCTCATTCCCGTTCGCGGAACTCAAGCAATGCTTCATATGGAAGTCAGACTATTTTATTATACCTACGTCGCATAAACCCAAACAAAACACATTGTTTGGGTGCGCCGCGCCGGTCATACACCTTAGCGTTGATAAATTCATACTCACTAATATTATTTACAATTCCTTGTAGGCTTAATTTAAACACGCAACACTTTATTTTGTGGATAAATAATTTTAATTGAATTTCACCGGAACGTCCACTTAAAGTTTATTGTAGGAACGGAAAAACGGGTTGTTCTTAGACAATTGATGTTCTCAAAAAAAAGCGTAGGTAAAATTTGGCAGTAACACCAAAATAATGGTTCAGTTCTGCTATATCGAGATGGAATTATTCTTCCATTTTTTTTCGAAATAATTGTAATGATTCTGATTATTCTTAAATACACATAAGCTTTTGTATTTTGGATGTAAAATTACCGGTGGGGCAATTCTAATAGCTTTAGGAACGATCGCAAACTAATCTCTATCTAATTCTGACAAAAACAGTTCTAGTTAAACACAGTTTTTACGGTGATTGTCGCTGAGATGAGATTGCGACTAAAGTTGAAAGGTTTTTAATTAGTAGAATTAGCCTTCTGTTCTTCACATTTGGCGTCATTCACTAAATTATTGAGAGGTTTTATTCATTTTCAATTTTGCTCATTCAAATTGGCGACTGGTGTTGCCAGGAATAATTAGTAATGGTTACGGAGATGATTAATTATGTCCTTTTCAACAAAATTAAAGATATAACTGATCGATGAGCTCCCTGACACGCAATCATCTAGCGATGATCAATGCTCGTTAATTGTTTGTATGGGAAGGCGGCTTTTGTTTAGAAGTAGGGCAATCAAAGGTTGGTTGATTATTACCTTTAATACTTACCTATACTTAGTATTTTTTTTTATTTAGTAATAGAAGCATGTATAAAGATAGAAAAAACAGTGGGTTACAGAGGCCGTTGATTGAATGCTGAGTTCTTTAAGATGTTAAATTGGCTATAATCAAAGTAAACACACACCGCCGGGACAATGGTATTGCCAGTAATCACCAAGCTGGTCAAACTTGGTGATCATTCAGACGTACTCAACTCGTAAGAATCGTACATTGCAGGTGAAAAGTAAAATGAATGAATTGGCTATTATGCAATGAGACGGTACCTACCTATTTGTTGTTACAATTGGAAAAAAAAACCTAAAGGGAATGCCTTCAAACTGTAAATGTTAATAGAGTTTATTATGGGTTTTGCAGACCAAAGCGTCCGTCCCTTTTACACTGCAGAACAAAGAAAGAAAATTGATTGCATCGTGCGACGACACGTTGGCTCCAGTAGCAATTTTTGGCAAATAAAGTCTTTTCATCAGAAAACACTGAAGTTCCCTCCATTGGTTCAACAAAATCAAATTTCCGAATCAGTGAGTGGCTTCTGACGATTAAAACTCTCTTATTACAGACGCTTGATTTCAATAAAACGATTTCAAAGTTCCGTTGAGAAAACACTGGTGCCCAAAGAAATTGTACGGTGCTTCAGTGAATTATCGATTTTTATATACCATAGGATTTTTAAAATAGTTTTTTCTTTGTGATATTTTCATTGGACATCACTGACATCGGTGAAAGAAAACATCGTGAGGAAACCTGGACTTATGATTAATGTAATCGTCAATTCGCATTGGTCAAGCGTGGTGATCAATGCTCATGCCTTCTCTGCATGAGAAGAGGCCTTTGCCCAGCATTGGGACAACATTAGGCTGCAATTTATTTTTATTGAGTTTGCGTGGTGAACAGTGCTCATGGCATCTCTGCAGCGGCCCTGTAGTGGGACAACATCTGGCTGGTAATTTTTTTATATTTGCAATCGACAGCTGATTTTTAAGTTATATTTTGGATAGAAAATATATACCTACTCTGATAAAAGAAATCCCTTTAAGCTTTAATTCTTTGTAACAAATTCTTTTTAGCAAATCATAAATGGTTTAAACAATTCTATGAAACTTTTCTAACTATAATAAAACCTTGCTACAATTTCATAGACATTTTAAATTGTAAATTGCTGTAAAGTAACCCGCATAGTAGAAATTCTAGTTCATTGCGTTCATACATTAACACTAACTAACTGCACATTATAACGTGAGTAAAGACTAATTAACCGTGACTTAGCGTGCATATAGACGCTATAGCAGGTACCAGGAGAACATAACAATGCACGTGATATTGCAGAGAATACGCTAGTAGTGCGGTATGACGTAGGCACATATGAAGCGGGAATATAATATGAGCTTGAGGATGACCACGGAGCGTAGCATAATTTCATATTATACTCGCACGTCAGCTGCAGTATTACCGCTGTGAACAGCTTAAGAAATAAATAGGAGCGAAGATTTATTTTATATATTTTTACGGCAAAATGAAATAAAAGTGGTTAAGTTGATTTTTTTTTAAGAGACATAACATCAAGGCTGTAATTCCCGAACGGTTAGGCAGAGGTGTACCTACGTATTACACCCAAATTTCGCCAGTTATGTTTAAGTTCCATGTAATAGGGGGCGAGCCTTTTGCCACTATCCGGGCACAAATCCAGACTCCGAGGCTGGTACAGAGAATTTCTGAAGGAAAAACCCAATATTTCTTTGCCCGACCCGGGAATCAAACCGAAGACCTCATGCTCAGCAGTCGCGTTTTGCGACCAATATACCAAATGAGGCAGTCAGGAGATTTTTGTGAAACTTTATTTTAAAATGATTTTTAACTCAAAAGCGTGGTCTTCTCTTAAAATTATTTGGAAAAGCGGCATAAATTCCTAAATTCATTACCAAGAGTACCTATAATTATTGTAAATATACCGTACAAAAATTTGCTAATTTTCGCACAATCCAACTTTCAACAAATTACTCCCTAACATGCAATATGCTATGAATCCCATAAAGCCCGCTGTCTGTGTACAGTCGAAACACATATTTTCCGACCATTATCTGTCTAGCACGAATTCGTACACATTGTGGTCAGTTGGAATTAAAATAGCATTCGAATATAACAGAAGCCTGCGGTTGCCTGAATAAAACTAGGACGGTTCATACAGAAACTATTTTAAAATAGCACATCTAGGCTTCCTAGACAAAAGAAGATCGATTAAAGCTATAGTACGGTGCATAAAAAAATCAAACGGAGATATTTTTGTACTATTCAATTTAGCAGATATTACCCATGCATTCGAAACAACAGAAGATCGAGGATTTTAAACCTACAGATTATTGCCAAGTCGTATTTTTAATAGATTTTGTAAAATAACCATACCAAATTATACAACATGACTTTTTATTGGTTATACATCTTTTAGAGGGTGAAAGTACTAATAAAATAGGAACAACTGTAACTACAGGTTCTATTTTGAAATATTAAAAAAAATCAGCTGTTCTTTACGTAACGATTAAAATGTATGGACCAGCAATTTGTTTTGTTCATATTTCAGAAAAGCTTTGATATTAACAGTCATGACTGTTATACAATTAAAATGTCTAGCAAATCCATTACCTATGTCTATAAGCTCCTAATTATCCTACAATTATTATCTAATCATAACTTTGACAATACAGCGTGTCTCACCTCATTAATGTTAAACGCAAATCTACGAAAATTGTCAGGGAAATTTACTTGCCAAGGTTACACTGGCTACAATATTATACTATACTGAGGCTCCAGACTATATGTGTATAGGCCTTATTGTATATAACAAAGTTTTTGCTTAAATCTGTTTTGAACCATTGATCCAATTTTTGTATTACAAACTTTATCTTTATTGAAATAAAGTACGAAATTCAAAAACTGTTTAAACCTGGTTAATAATGCGGTTTGTGTCTCTAACAAATGCACCGAAACAATTGAACTCCACCTACATTCTCATTTTTGTGACATTTTCGCCACACTAAACGTAAAGAAGCAAAGTAATACTCTACTTAGGTACTTAAATACAGTGGGGATAAAAGTTGCTATAAAGACTCCATTACACCAGGTATTCCTTACAAAGTAAGTGTAGTACGGTACCTATTTTGCTAAATCTCGACGATTAAACAGGTAAGACTTTCATGGTTCCGTGAAAAGCAGTTGATAGCGAATAAAGTCAAAGTCAAATTACAAAGGACATTGCGGTTTTTGATTCTAGTCGTCTCATTTATTTCTAAGAATGCTTTTGAATTGTCAAGGAGTCGGTCAGTTAGTCAGAGAGTTGAATCTAGTTGCTCGTTCCAGAACGAAGGTCTTCTCTATGGAGAAGAACGAGCAAGAAACTCGACGGTCACTCTTTTCAATTAAGTTTATACAATATCCTAGGTGACATTATACTTCTTGATTTGTAAAAACAATGTAGGTTAAGAAAAATATAAAACAAAAAATAAATATAAGCCGAAATGACCAATCCCAACTAACAGCACCCGTTCAAGAACATGACTAAGTTTTTTGTTAATTTATTATCACTTAAGTTAAATGAATTATAATAATTTAGAAATATCTGTTGTATTCTGTAGAAATTAAACGTATAAAAAATTCATTAGCAGCATTATAATTAAAAGCAGTATTATAATCAGTTTCATTTTAAGAAAATGTTTTAATATTTGCTTACAAAATGAATTTTACAAACGTAAAAACTTTCACCAATTCCATTGTGGGCTGCATGGATGGTACTATACGCTGTCGCGTGAGATTTTCGTCGAAACAAAACTGAAAAGTACTATAAAAACATGAAACGACTCCAAGTTAGCAAAGTAATATTTTAGTAAAACAATGAAGAAAAGTTTACCTATTTGTTAGAATTCCTGTTTTAATTATTCAGTCGTAAGCTCCAAATTTGTAGTTGCTTTGCTCTCAAAAAATACGTATCATTTTTCCGCTCCGATTTTTCTCGCCATAAATTAAAGAATATTTCATGCTCATCGACATTATTTATGTCTTTTGTAGCAACAAAGAGAAGTAGGTATGTACATCACTTTCTGACATAAAACTAGTAAAGCGTAAAAATACTGTAAAGTACAAGAATTAATTATACATTCTAATGCTTTTTTATGTCGCCATAATGTACACGACAATCGTGCGTAAACCATTAAGCCGTTTAATTTAATTACTACATTAATGATATTCGTAGAAGTGGGTACTTTTACCGCGTTTTTATGTAGGAAAGCCGTAATTTATTAGGGGTGACATAATAGCTACAGACTCCCAAAGGCTTTAGTAATACGAAAACATGAGCTTTCCTAGAAAGAATGCTTAGTAAAGGTACTTAATTGATGCCTACGAATTTCTTACATGTGCCTAAGTTATTTTTCCACATAGATTGTGTTTCTGTAGACGGAGTCCTGGGGTTAAGTAATTTTTCACTGCTTATGGACCCTTAGGTGAGGCAGGCGTCTGAAAATTGTGAGATAAGTGTGCAAGGTCACGATTTATGTTGCTATTGGTCTTATGAGCAGAGTCCTAAGAGAATCCCGACTTCTTTATTTATTTATGTTTATTCAACTGTGAAAATAACATCTAAATTGTATTCGGTACGTTCCGGTGAAAGGGCTAAAGTAGAGTAACTGCGGCGATTGGCGTATATCTGACGAAAAATGTTCTGCGTATCTACCCTAAAACAAGCAAATGGATTATAAAACATCCAACTTTTCACACATAAATCGTTGATGCGTTAGTGCATCGAGCGTAGGTACTAACGACGAGTCGACGATACATCCGATATATCCAACAAAATGTGCGTCCACCTTAAAATCGCTATTCGAAGCAGTCTGCTTTAGTCCTTAGACATAACTAATACCTAACTACACTTAGGTAATTCAAGTATCAGAGGGATCATCAATTTGACACATCTAACAATGGGTAGCTTATAGGTAGGTAGGTACTTACGATGAGATAACAAGGGCTTTAAGTTCAACAAGAAACAAAAGGGGACTTTATCAATCAACCTTAATCCCTTGTTAAGATAAATCGATTTGATCACAGTTCACAGCATTCACGCCTTCTAGGGCCGATACCTAACATTTATATTTAGATTATATGAACCCAAAATCAACAAGGGGTTCAATTTTTTTTTAAATAATCTATTATATTGCATTGTCATGGTATGTGCAAAATTCTAGCTCTATAGAACACCGAGAAGTGCGGCAAATTCAAACTGTAAGATTTAATTAAGTTCCTATGGCCACTTTCCGGCTCCATCATCAGACCAGCTCTGTGATATCATTTTATTACATTGTCATGCAAATTGTACGTTTAGACAATATTTCAGTTCAATCGAACATCGGGAAGTGGTTCAAATTTAACTTGTAAGATTTGATTAAAAGTAAATAAAAGCTTTAATAAAGAAGTATTTAAACATAATTTTTTAGGTCATTAAATTTCTATATGGTAGGTTATAAGAGTGTAGAAGTTAAAACCTAATAGCCCAATAGATAAAGCCTATCAGTAGACAGAATCGCTAGAATCTTTATTCAGAATAACAATTTTATTCTGACATGTTTGAGAACTTAATCCAAACAAAATTAAATTAGCTTGATCTAAACTAGGTCCTAACCTAATTTATGTAAAACCTAAATCGAAAAATAAATTTCTTTTATACGCAAAGATATTTAACAGTTTGGTTAAAATAAATATAAAATAATTAATTATTCATTTGCAAAAAATACGAAGAACTAAGATGAAAGTTTAAAAAAATTAAAATAAACAATTTCTTGCCTAAAATAGCTCAACAACTGAGTCTGACTGAAATCTTAAACATGATCCAAGATAAGTTCCTTCTCCAATTACTAAAGAAATTCATAAAACAATTTCACAGCATTATCTCGGAGAGTTAATTTAAAAAAGATTTAGCTTTCAACAACATTGTTAAAATATTATTCTCTAGTAGCTGTTAATAGGCATCTTTCCTGGAAAGATACGTTAAAACAAAAGCCAGTATAAAACAATGAAGAACCTCATTTCCATTCACTTGGTAACCCTTGAATGGTACCCGTGATCGGTACAAATCATTCACTCTGACGACAGCCATGAACATTCATGAAAACATTAATTCACAACAGAACAAACAATGAAACATGTTGAAAGGGAAAACTCAAAAGGGAACAATGACGGGTGTAAGAGGACACTAAACGAAGCCGAAAGTTAATGTTCCTATCATTGCGATCATCTTTTTTTTCTGGAAAGTAGAAAGTATAAGAGTAGTAGAAAAGTACATAACATAACATCGCGCCTGTAATCCGTAAAGGCTTAGGCAGAGGTGTATTAATACACCCACATTTCGCCAGTTATGTTTAAGTCCCATGTAATAAGGGGCGAGCCGGGAACTAATTCAGACTCTGAGGCTGTTATAGAGAAATTCGTGATGGAAAAACCCAATAACACTTTGCCTGACCTCAAAAGAAAAGAAAAAGAAGAAAGAAAAGTAGTCGAAAAATGTCACGAAAAGAAGTTTCGTATGTTACAACAAAACTTATAGTACCCCCTAGACCCTCGAACGTTAAAATAATTTTCCCAGCAACAATTTTTGCTAAAATTTTACTAAGTTTCATGGGCAGTGTTGGCGACAGTGTAACAGCCCGCTCTTCGCCAAACTAATAATTTAATTTAATTTTTTTTAATCTATGATTTCTTTAACAGTAAAGGTAAGTAAATCCGATATCTATGCACAAGGGCGCAACCAATGATATGACAAATACGCGTGTCTGACACATTCTATTTTCAAAGGCAGTCACTTAAAGGAAAGTAATATATTTACATTGGGGCAGTCATCAATCTGCGTTTAGGAAAGACTCCACGCGTACTAGGTACTTACGTGCCCCTACGTAAGTCTCAGATTCACTTCATGTTCCACCAGACTCTAGTTTTATTACAGCAGTTAACAGACAACAGAAAATGAGAACAAGTCTTTACTCATTTTAATTATTACAAATTATATATTTTAATAAAACAACAAGTTTTGTAAACCAACAAATAAACAGAGACAGTAAACACAAACTCAACAGTAAACTAGAAACGTCTAAATTAACATAAGTTTAGTAACCCATATTTACTTTACAGCCCACATCAAGAAAACAAGTTGACCTTTTCTCCTTAATATTTTGCATGTACTCAAAACGCTAACAAGTTTCTCGTGTAAGCCTGTGTTTTACTGCAGTAAAATTACGTTGGAACATTGTAGAAGCGACGCCTCGGTAAGAGCCTGACATAAACTTCTATCCCTATGAGCAGATAAAACTAAAAAGCTTACTTCGTTTACATTTAAAGTTTAAGGCAATGTCTTTTTAAGAGATTACTGTCTGCCTGTATTATACCAATGCTGAGAAAAGACGTCATAGTTCCATAACATTTAGTTGTTTTGAATCAAGTTTATATGCACTATTTCTCCTTGATGTTGTTGAGAGAAGCTCGTGGCTAAATAATAATAGCCGCACGGGTCGATCCGTCAGGTTAAGCTACGCTTGCCGGGGTTGGTCCGTGGATGGGTGACCATCTTTACACACCGAGACTCCTCCGTGCCTCGGAAAGCACGTTAAGCCGTTGGTCCCGGCTGTCATATGTGGATCTTTGACAGTCGTTCCAGGTCGTCAGAAGCCCGGAAAACTGACAACCAGTCTTACCAAGAGTATCGTATTACCCAGTTACTGGGTTGTGGAGGTTAGATAGGCAGTCGCTTCATGTAAAATACTGGTATTCAGCTGCATCCGGTTAGACTGGAAGCTGACCCCAACATAGTTGGGAAAAGGATAGGCAGATGATGATTTCTCCTTGATGTTATTCTATGTACATAATTGGACCTATAATTATAATATATGTCGGAGAAAACGATAACTTTTAAACATTAAATTGCTGATTTGACTATTGTAGTAGGGGTAAACGCCGTGACGTCAGATATTATTTAGTAATGGCGGCACGTGGACAGAGTCGTTATGGAAAGTGGGGATTGTCGAACGGGCACTTCTGCTCGAGACTCCGACCAAGTCACTCCTCCAAAACGAAACTGTCGGTTTGCCCATTTTGTGAGCAATAATTATTTTTGTGATTATTTAATGTGAATACAAATTTGTGTTAAATAATAAACTGTGCTTTTTGTATACCGAAACCATTATTTTAAACACCATGAGCCCGGTACCACCGAACCCTAATGACGACGGCGCTATCGCTCAGCCATCGCTGACGCCGTCATCAGAAGTGGGATCTGGACTCGATTCCCACTGGCGTGCTATGTTCGAGATGCAGCAGAAGAACATGATGCAGCTGATCGAAGCTATCAGGACACCAGCAGTGGCACCTAAGATCACGCTGCCAGAAATTAATCCGGAGCTACCAGATGCCGATCCACGTGCTTGGTGCGATACCATCGATATTTGCCTCGACGAACGTCCACTGGAGGGTGCATCACTTATTATAGCTCTGAGTAAAGCCCTGAAAGGTAGTGCGTCGTCGTGGCTGTCTCAGATTTCGCATGCAGGCATGACATGGCAGCATTTCCGCGATTTATTCCTTGCGCGTTATGTATCCACCGAAACTCTTGCTGCATCGCTCGTCAACATCAACAACGGCCGCCCAAAGGAGGGCGAATGTCTCGCAGCGTACGCCAGCCGCCTAATGACTTCCCTGTTGGCTAGATGGAAGAATCGAAGCCATGAAGAAATAGCCACGTCTTATGTACTAGCTCATGTTTCGCAGTTTGACTCTCGGCTTAATCGCTTGGCATTTACTAGCGAAATAACGTCACGAAACAAGTTGCTGCAAGAGATTAAGGCGAGTGCAAGTCTGAAGCGGAAGTTCGATCGCAATACTGTTGATGGCGCATCTGATTCAAAGCGTTTTAAGCCACAAACTTCCACTACGTTCACGTGCCATAAGTGCGGAAAACCGGGACACAAAGCGGTGAATTGTCGTTCGAAGTTTACGCAGCCTGCTGGAACTAACGTCCAGAAAACTATACCAGCGGCGACTTCATCGGGTTCCAGCAAGAAAATAACGTGTTTCCGTTGTGGAGAAGCCGGACACATCTCTACGAACTGCCAACGTGGCAGTGCGGGTGGCGCGACGTCGTCGGCAGGCAGCGCCACCAACGCATCTGCGGAGCGACGCGTTGATAGCTGCGAAATAGCAGGTGTTTGCGGGCAAATGGAACAATCCGGTGAGTCGTACTATTTTTATTTTGATTCCGGTGCCGAATGCTCTCTTGTCAAACAATCTATTAGCCGTTACTTCAAAGGTCAACATTTTTATTCGATAGTTCGTATAAAAGGTATCGGTTGTGCTAACGTAGATTGTACCGAACAAATTCTTTGTGACGTTTTTATTAACGGTCATTGTTTACCGATTTTATTTCATGTTCTACCCGATAATTGTTTGAAATATAGTGTGATGATCGGACGCGAAATTTTAAAACTAGGTTTTACAATTAACATGACCAGCTCTTCCTTAATTATTTCTAAACAAAAAAATGTAGCGGTCTGTAGTTATGAAAATAATCAGTTACTTTGTTTTAATGATGTCGATACCGATGTGAAAACTAGGGACCCTTTGATATCATTGTTGAATGAATATTCCCATGCTTTTATTAACGGGTTACCCCGTACACGTGTTACTTCTGGTGAACTAAAAATTAGGCTTCAAGACCCGAACCGTACGGTTTATCGTCGACCTTACCGACTCAGCCCAGACGAAAGGCAAGTAGTGCGATCTAAAGTTAAAGAACTTTTAGACGCTAATATCATTCGTCCTAGTCAGTCCCCTTTTGCAAGTCCTATTCTTTTGGTCAAGAAACGTGACGGTTCTGATCGTATGGTAGTAGATTATCGGGAACTAAATTCTAATACTGTCCCTGACCGGTTTCCATTGCCTCTTATAGCAGATCAAGTGGCTAGGTTATCAGGCGCGAATTTTTACTCCTGCCTAGACTGCGCAAGTGGCTTTAATCAAATTCCAATTCGGGACCCCGATAGTATCGAACGTACTGCCTTCATTACGCCTGATGGGCAGTTTGAATACTTGGCTATGCCGTTTGGTCTTCGAAACGCACCGAGTGTTTTCCAAAGAGCGGTATCAAATGCCCTTGGTGACTTGGCCTTCTCTTACGTGGTCTTGTACATTGATGACATCCTCATACCGTCAGTATCTGAGGAGGAAGGTATCAATAGGTTGCGCGAAGTTTTAGAAGCACTGACTAAAGCCGGATTTTCCCTAAATATTTCAAAGTGTTCATTTTTAAAACGTCATGTAGAGTTTTTAGGTTATGATATCACAGCTGGCGAGCTGAGACCGAATCCCAGAAAGATTGAAGCCCTAACTAAACTACCTCCCCCTGATAACATTCATCAGCTTAGACAGTTCATTGGCCTTGCTTCATACTTTCGTAAGTTTGTTAAAGGTTTCTCTCAAATTATGTCTCCACTGTTTTTATTGACGACTAGTAAGAAATTCATTTGGAATTTAGAACACGAGCAGATAAGACAACAAATTATTACAATTTTAACTACTAAGCCTGTCTTAATTATTTTTAACCCTGAGCACCCAATTGAATTGCATACTGATGCAAGTGCTGATGGGTATGGCGCTATTCTCTTTCAAAAAGTAAATAATGAACTTTTAGTTGTCGAGTACTTTAGTAAACGCACCTCAAAAGCCGAGTCAAAATACCACTCATATGAGCTGGAGACTCTGGCCGTAGTAAACGCAATAAAACACTTCCGTCATTATTTACAAGGACGATATTTTGAAGTTATTACCGATTGTAATTCGTTGAAGGCTTCGAGAAACAAAATTGATATTACACCACGTGTTCATCGTTGGTGGGCTTTCCTTCAAGCATTTGACTTTCAAATCTTTTATCGCGAAGGTCGTCGTATGGCGCATGTCGATTTCCTTTCCCGTAATCCATTGACTACTCCTGAGCAAAAAGGTATGCAAAAAATCGAGCAGAAACGCGTTGATATCACTACTTTATCACAAAATTGGTTATTAGCCGAACAATTGCGTGATCAAGAGATTCAATCGTTGGTCACCAAGCTTAAAGAAAGTCAGTTTCCACCGGACGTTGCCAGGACTTACGAATTGCGTTCAGGTGTATTGCATCGCAAAGTACAACGTAACAATCGTACTCGCTGCCTCCCTATAGTCCCACGTGCTTTCAGATGGTCGGTTATTAACCATGTGCACGAGTCACTTATGCACCTTGGTTGGGAAAAGACACTTGAAAGAGTGTACGAACACTATTGGTTCGAACATATGGCTAAGTATGTTCGTAAGTTTACCGATGGATGTATAACTTGCAAGGTGTCTAAATCTCATTCCGGGCGTGTACAGGCCGAACTTCATCCGATCCCTAAAATTAGTGTTCCGTGGCACACAGTCCACGTTGATATAACCGGCAAGCTTAGTGGTAAAAATGATTCTAAAGAGTACGTCATAGTCCTAATTGATGCATTCACTAAATTTGTTCTTTTGTATCACACTCTTCGAATCGATTCAGCCAACGCAATTAAAGCCCTAAAGTCCAGTGTATCGTTGTTTGGAGCACCCACTCGCGTTATTGCTGACCAAGGTCGATGCTTTGCCAGCAAAGATTTTAAAGATTTTTGCGAGTCTCACGGTATGAATTTGCACTTAATTGCAACGGGTTCAAGCCGCGCCAACGGGCAAGTCGAAAGGATCATGAGTACGCTCAAAGGCATGTTAACTTCGGTAGAGACATCCGATCGATCTTGGCAAGACGCACTAGGAGACGTCCAACTTGCATTAAATTGTTCTGTCCACAGAGTCATAAAAGCAAGTCCTCTCGAACTTTTGATAGGACGCGTAGCTAGACCCCTAAATCTTTTAACGTTAGACGATACCGAAACGGAGATTAACCTTGACGAGACGAAAGAGCAAGCGGTAATAAATATTGACAAAAGTGCAAATTATGAAAAATCTAGATTTGATAAAGGTAAAGCTAAGTTGGTAAAATTTGATGTTGGTGATTTGGTTTTAATTCAAAATGAAGAACGGAATCAGACTAAATTAGACCCCAAATATAAGGGACCGTTTAAAGTTGTGGACGTACTTGACGGTGATCGTTATCTTTTAAAATCTTTGAATGGTAATAGAACCTACAAGTACGCTCACGATCGTATACGAAAGATGCCTCTAAGTAGTGTTCCTAATGAGTTAAACGTAGAGGACGGTGATGAAAGTACCTCCACCGAGTAGTAGACACATACCATGGCTATTTGGTCGCACTGTACGTACTTGTCTGTAGTCGTAACTGCAGCTCACTTGTGAGTTGTTCAGGGGGCGATGGGCAGCTGGTAGTACGGCGGGGACCTGGGTCTCAATGGAGACTATTTTTGTTTTGGTCTTTTACTGACCAGGGAGTCACAGACTCTATGAAATGTGGGCGGTCGTATCACATGAGGTGATGACGATATGGGTGGCATAAGTGTCACTAGCTGCTGCGGCAGCTGGGCCATGAGCGTTGTATGTGATCGAAGTTGATTTAGTTGCTGAGTAATTAGATTGAGACTTAGAGGAACCTTTTGTTTGACAAAACTGTTTTGTACAATTATTATCAAGTTATGAGTTTCCCTAAAGATGTGGTCAGGTTGCCCGAGCCTACACTGTTGCTCCAAATTTGACTGTTTGGTTACAGGTACTCACGAGGACGTGTAACTAAGTCAGGCTGGCCGTGTCGGAGAAAACGATAACTTTTAAACATTAAATTGCTGATTTGACTATTGTAGTAGGGGTAAACGCCGTGACGTCAGATATTATTTAGTAATGGCGGCACGTGGACAGAGTCGTTATGGAAAGTGGGGATTGTCGAACGGGCACTTCTGCTCGAGACTCCGACCAAGTCACTCCTCCAAAACGAAACTGTCGGTTTGCCCATTTTGTGAGCAATAATTATTTTTGTGATTATTTAATGTGAATACAAATTTGTGTTAAATAATAAACTGTGCTTTTTGTATACCGAAACCATTATTTTAAACACCATGAGCCCGGTACCACCGAACCCTAATGACGACGGCGCTATCGCTCAGCCATCGCTGACGCCGTCATATATATTTTTTCTTTGACGTTTAAAATAATATTCGCGTTTATTTTGCATTGCTATTTCTTTCTAATAAGTAATTACTAGGTATTTTAATTATGTTCTTAATTTACGTGTTGAATAATACTAGTCTCAGAAGCGATTTTTTATTTCTTTTAATTAATATTCATTAATATTTTTTGTTTTCCAGATTCACGTTCTGTTTTACTTTTTAAGTTTTTATTTATTATCTAATTACTAGACATGAAGATAAGCCTGTTATTGGCGACTGTATACCTAAGACAGTAAACGATAAAATATATACCTAAGTAATACCCGTAACTAACAAAACAGCCGCTCAATTAAACCAATAATACTCTTCATTTGAACCAAAAGGGAAATGCCAACGGAAGCATAATACACCACTTAGTGCTGTATTTGTGTGCAAAACCGCTGGGAATTTCGGAGTAATATACAACAACATCGGTTTAATTTAAAAGGTCATACCTTTAAACATGCATAGTTTGCACTTATGACCTTTGGCTTCCGATCGTTATTTAAAGCGATGAAGGCGAAGGTTAAGGAGTACTTAATGAGCATAAGGTAAAGGATTCTTAAAACCGGCCAAGTAGGAGACAAAGGGTTCCGTAACAACATACAATATTAGTATTATTATACAGTGATCACATAACTGTAACTATTATTGAACCAATAAATGATTATTATTATTAAACACTACCTACAAAAAAGATGTATTTCCGTTAATTTTAAACTTTATTATTTGCTGTTAGAGCAGCCACACAAAAAAAGGAAATAATTTCGTCTACCTATTGCGGTTTAAAAGATACAGCCCTGTTAAAAATAGATGGACGGTTAACTGAGTTTTAGTAACAGGGTTTAGCACCCTTTGGATACCGAACTCTAAAAAGCAAAAATGCTTAAGTAGAAAAAACCCTTCTTTATTGATAAAGATCTGAAGAAGCTAATGTTTCCAAAGACCACAGTGGAATAAAATGCCTTAAAAACGACGCGTAATCGTTTTTCAAATAAGCCTTTTTCTAACAGCTTTCTACAAAACATAAAGATTTTGCTTAGCAGTGTTACGTGATCGTTTAGGACTAAGATTTGAACCTTATTCTTATTATGGTATAAAAAATAGGTCGTAAGGTATATTATGTCATACCGCTAGATGATTAGGGTGTCGTTATGCAGTATTTTGTTCCTATTTTCTTGACAAAGACATAGGTAACTTGAGACGCGTGAAAAAACCACGTGTTCGAAGTAGTGGGCAGACATAACTAGTTACCTATAATATAAAACTATCCCCTCGACACCCGAGCAAAAATACTCAAGCATATATAGCATTCTAAAATAAATATGGCAACAATATAAACAAACCTACTAAAACTATTCTAATTATTAATTTATGATACAGATTTATCTCAATATATTGGATAAATAACGGTCCCAATGGAAATATTAACCTGGTAACTGCCCGGTGCGGGGGTCACAGTATTCACCAAATTTATCTATTCATATTTCAATGCATATCGGATACACAATACTAGTAGATTGCTAAGCTACCATTGATAAACTACCATTTGGTAATTTTCGTCAAATTGTGGTGGTTTAATTAATTGTTCTATTGCTGTTAAACCATTACCGCGCTGGGAAGATAACGTGGAGGGGGTTCTATACCTATAGAGGGGTTTTTGTAGACTGAAGTAGTCCTATCCTATTTATAAATATTTTTTTACAAAATTTACAACCTACTGTTATTAAAACTTTCTATACTTACAAAAAAGCGCTAACATTATAATTACACAATATTTTTATGATACCTTGTAGTTTGCAGAAAATATATGGCTTTTCATTTATTAATTAAGTAGCGACACGCCCCGGCTTCGCACTGGTATAATGTAAATAAAAACTAAGTATTCATATAAACCTTCCTCTTTAATCACTCTATCTATTGATGACAACTGCATTATAATTGGTTACGAACCTTAAAAGATTTAAGCTTATACAAATGGCTGGAAGCGACTTTGTATTAGTCTATGTTGAATAGATAATATTGTCCGAATGTGTTTTTTTTTGACAACAATGCAACCAGCGTGCTTGTATGAGGAGATATTGTATGAACGTAGATGAGGCGAAAGGAGTATGTAAGGATCGTAGCAGGTGGTGTTCTGTGGTTTCTGCCTACCCCCATGGGAAACAGGCGTGAATTTATGTATGCAACGTGAGTATTGTTTGGCTCCAAACAGTAATCGCACTAATGAAAAAATACATTATCTAAGCCAAATCTTTGTCAGGTACAACGCTAAAGATTTTTTATTCAAACATGAAAAATCCATTACGAGAACAGCTGCAGCTGACACATATAGAATCAGTTAACAAGATAAACAGAAGAAAATAACGAAGTTAGAAACTCAACAGGTGCCCACGTAAAAATACTAACCTATTCAACGACCCACTTGTAGCGTACGTGCTATTGGCATGAGATTTCGAGAAATTCCAAATTACTTTGTAACTTGATTATGTAAAGATCGATTGTAGGAAGGTAAGTACCTCTATATTAAGATTATACTGGGCGTTAGTGACAGGTTGGCAAAAACTGAAACTGTAGTTTCAGACCACGATTTGTGATTGAAAATCGTTGGAATTTTTCTCCGGAAAATTCTCAAAATTTTCGACCGATTTTTCACTTGATTCGTTATATATTGATATGTAAGTACCAAGTCCAGGCCTCTAAACATAAATTTAATGAAAAAAACAATAAAAACTTAACTCGGCAATGTAAACACAACAAAAATAATTCTAGGTACCTACATTTAAGCTATGTAGGTTTAGGCACAAATAACACGCGCCGCCCGGCGTCGCCGCATCGGTGCGATGTCCTCTGCTAGAGCTGTACCGAACAAAACTTTAAATAGTTTTTAAAGTTCCGTTCGATTTTCTTTTAATTTTGAGAATTTTCCGGAGAAAAATTCCAACGATTTTCAATCACAAATCGTGGTCTGAAACTACAGTTTCAGTTTTTGCCAACCTGTCACTAACGCCCAGTATAATGATAAGGATAGGTATGCATATTGCAGCCAATCATATCAGACTGTTATTGTCCCTCTGTAGGGCAAAAGCCTCTTCTCATATAGAGAAGGCAAGAGCTTTAATCACCACGCTTGCTCAAGGTGGATTGTTGGCAATTTCAGAATAATATTATTTATAAGTCCAGGTTTCCTCACGATATTTTCCTTCACCGATGTCAGTGATGTTCAAGATAACTTTAAAACAACATAATTATGCTGAATTCTTCTTCTTTTTGTTTTCGAATGGATGATTTTAGATTAACCCTTTTTTTTTCTATAATTTTTGGGTCACGTTTAACATTATGAATTGAAAAAGCCACATTGGTTCTTGCTCAGTATCGAACCCACAACGTCATGCCTAAGAGGCAGGTGTATTACTGGGCTATTACGACACAAATATTGCAGTTAATCAACTGTAAAATTAAAATATTGCCTCTCATGTTCGGGCAATATTTTAATTTTACGTCAAGCGAGCTTACTTAAAATTACTTTCTCGTCAAAATCTCGACCTTCATATTTTAAGATTATTGCGTAAGGTTTTACTCACGTCCATATTAGGTATGCTTGGCTAGTTTTAGACAGACCCAAAAAGGTCCTATTTGAACTTCTTATAAAGGGCTTGATCGAATCCTAATCCAGTAGGGTATGTCCCAAAATATGCACATGAATAAAGCCAAACACCTTAATAATTCTTAGATTCTATACAGTAAATATTTATTGTGTAAGTATAAAATACAATAATTTGTTAAGTTTTCTGTAAGTCATAGTTATTACGTAAGTCCTTTAACCTTTTGACTGCCACGACAAAAAGCAAAAACGTGCCTTCGGAACCAAGCTACGAATTCGAAGCTTTAAAATTGGTATTAGTTTTTGTCATCTTATGTTAATTATTGGACTTCTCTCTTTATATTTCATCTATACCAATATACCTAAATTAAGATGAGTCAAGAAACATAATTAGCAAAGGAAATAAATAACAATGTTGTTTTTAGTCCTTTTTTTACAAATGTAAAGTCTGTCATGTAGTCCTTACCGTGGCGCGCCGCGCTGGGCACGTTTTGGTTTGTCATCTATACATGACTGTGGTGGTCAAAAGTTTAATAAAAGTTACATAAAAATAATAGCTAAAAGGCCGGTAATATAACCCATAACAAATGACGTCAATCGACCAATCAGACAAGTAGACAACACGCATGTCGGCGCAGTGTCTTCACTGATCCCCTAAGTAACGTTAAACGTAATAAGTAACAAAGAATTAATACACTTAGGTAAGTTAAATCGAAACTATTTGCTAATTAACTACAGTTACATTCTAAAAGAAACTTATCGGTACTTACTAAATGAATTTGATCGTAGTTGCGTGGGCACAGGCGGGCATAGCACGTCACTTCCAAGGCTGCTTACACTGACGACATCACGAAGTTCCCCGAGCGATGACGAACGTAGCGTTGGAAGCGAAAAGTTCACCTCTTTCGTCCTGTCACAAAAAGAATACACAATTGTACTAAAAGCACCGCAAATGAACATAAAGCCCGGCTTGAAAATTCACCGGAATTTTGACGAGTAAGGTGAAATTGCGTTAGCTATAAAAATAAACTTCTTTATTCAAACAAAAGTTACCGTTTCATACATAAACGTAGACAACAATTCGTTCGTGAATTAAGACATAAAAATGAAGGTGGAACGTTGGAAATACAAATGATTGTGTAATGGCGGGCGTCTGCGAAAATTTCCGCATTTATTAACGACGTACCTAATACGGAATGTTTCGGAACGTTTTATATTCATCTACTACCTTATACGTTACGATAGAACCCGTAATAATGTTGACAATTATAGAGGTTTACGGTTTTTATGACATGGTACTTCAGTTGAGAGTCAATAAGAGGCGCCAGAAGTTAGTGTTTGTTAATTTGATAATTTGGTTGGCTAGAAAAAAAGTGACCCAACAAGAGGTTTATGAATTAATTCCTTATATTGACTGATGTCCCAAAGTCGTTTGACCTACGTCATTTGTGCATGGTTGGAATTTTGAGGACAAGTAGTTATAGTGGACTATAATTATTTCATTATTATTTTTTATTTATTCCCATACTACAGTGACGTAGACTCTTGAATCTTGGACCATAAACAAAAGAATATTCGTAAACTCCTCGTTTGTTATAACGTGTAGGTACCTAATCCTTCTTTTTAGGGTTCCGTACCTCAAAAGGTAAAAACGGAACCCTTATAGGATCACTTTGTTGTCCGTCTGTCTGTCTGTCTGTCTGTCTGTCTGTCTGTCTGTCTGTCAAGACCTTTTTTCTCAGGAACGCGTGGAGGTATCAAGCTGAAATTCATATCAAATACTCAAGTCTATGGTCTCTTGAAGCTGTGAAAAAATCAAACTTCTAAGTCAACGCGATCAAAAGATACTCCCGTTTATGCCGCAAATTTTCGAC
The DNA here is from genome assembly GCA_949316365.1 of Hoplodrina blanda. Classification (NCBI taxonomy): domain Eukaryota; kingdom Metazoa; phylum Arthropoda; class Insecta; order Lepidoptera; family Noctuidae; genus Hoplodrina; species Hoplodrina blanda. Next base: position 7,059,338 of record OX438563.1, read on the forward strand.
ACTCGCAAGGGAATCAAAACCTACAGGGTACTTCCCGTGAACTCAGAATCTTGAAATTTGGTATGAAGCAACGTCTTATAGCAGAGATATAGAAAAAATTGCGAAAAGTATAAATTTTTAGTTACATCATATAATAAAAATATTTTTAATAATTTTAAACTTACTACCCCTTTCCTCATGAACGCGTAGTGGTATTATATTGAAATTCATATCAAATACTCAAATCTATAATACCTTTAAGCTGTAACAAAATCAAACTTCTATGTCAACGCAATCAAAAGAAACAGGAATTAAAACCGCATATTTTGAAACTCGCCACTACTCGCAAGGGAATCAAAACCTACAGGGTACTTCCCGTGAACTCAGAATCTTGAAATTTGGTACGAAGCAACGTCTTATAACACAGATAAAGGAAAAATTGCGAAAAGCATAAATTTTTAGTTACATCATATAATAAAAATATTTTTAATAATTTTAAACTTATTACCCCTTTACTCATGAACGCGTAGTGGTATTATATTGAAATTCTTAACAAATACTCAAGTCTATAATATCTTTAAGCTGTAACAAAATCAAACTTCTACGTCAACGCAATCAAAAGATACAGCAATTAAAGCCGCATATTTTGAAACTCGCAACTACTCGCAAGGGAATCAAAACCTAAAGGATACTTCCAGACGACCTGGAATCTTGAAATTTGGCATGAAGCAACGTTATAAAGTACACATATAGGAAAAATTCCGAAAATCTTAAATTTTTAGTTACATCACATAGTATATTTTTTTTAATAATCATAAACTTACTATTTCGTACCTTAGCCAATCTAAACCGAGATTGATCCAAATTGTGCCTATTTCTAGTATTAAAATTATGTCTATCACTTCTCTTCTTAAAGAGATGAAGATTTTTCCGAACATACATAATGTTTTCATATATGTATTGACAAGGTACCGTCAGCTTTCCACATTGTTATGTTATGGATTTCATTTAGCAATAAAAATACCATAACTTTTACTTATATACCTACAGGTTTGTACGGAACCCTCGGTGCGCGAGTCTGACTCGCACTTGGCCGGTTTTTTTCAAAATGAGATATTTTTGTGCACAACCTGTAAAAAGCATTCAAAAGCAATGAAATGAATTGGAAGTGGCATTGAATGTACACTGAAGACTTTGCACTTTTAAGAGTAAATAAGAAATAAAGTGAAAGAAAACTTTAACTGGGATACACTCACTACACTGGTACCTTGATGTAGTTTCTAGGACTCTAGAACTAAGTCAGTTAGTCTTTGAGTTAAGACCATCCAAGGATCTAATATTGGTAAAAGTTCAAATGAATCAACACCTGACTACAGAGCAATTTTTTTTAAATTACCCATTAAATTCCGGTGTTGTGGGATTGAGGTCTTTGATGAAAGGGATGCCGTAATTATTTTAATTGAGACAGAATTTATAATAAACGGGCTTCAATGTAGAGGTTTTTGATATTCAATTATTTTTTCTCCTGTATAACGTTTGAAAGTGTCTTGTGACGGTCTAATTACAATTATAAGGTCCTTGACAAAATTATCATTGATTTATTTATGTTTAACTTTGACTTTGACTAATCTTATTTATTTATAATGTTTTGGAAACTTTGTGAATTCTAGTATATAAATACTCGTATATCGAGTACCTAGCATTAGATCTTCGGTGAGAAGAGTTTTACGTCAGAGTCTATTACATTATAAAAGACGCATCACATACAGCGCATCAAACTAACTATATTTAGCAGTAGTAGAAATACGCCCGTATTCGAGCGCGAATCGCATTGCTCTCTAAATAAAGTACCTACGACATCATTCAAATAGAACGTTTTGCACCAATTAAAAGTTCCGCATAAACTTTACATTTACAAAACTTCCATTGCCAAAAGGAACTCTTACCTTAAAGGTGGTAAAGATGATAAACCAAGTTTCATATCTTCATCAATATTTAGAAGTCCTAATTGGGACACCATTAACCAACAATTCAAAGACAACTTCTTTTAAGAACCACTTTATCTAAGCCCAGAAAATCCAATTCATTTTCAAATTGTTGTAAAATCATATTTTGTGGGAGATTGAAATAAAAAAATATACAGTAGAAAAAAAGGCATCACGATTTATTATTATCATACAATAAAAAGGGGAATATATAAATGTATGGGCAAATCGCGTTTTTTTCGTATTGTATTGTATTCGTTTTCGAAGGTACTAACAAGACTTCAAGTTGGTATTTATGTGTTATACTTCACTATCACTACATATTATAAAATAAAGTCGCTTTCCCTGTCTGTCTATCTGTCTGTCCCTATATATGCTTAGATCTTTAAAACTACGCAACGGATTTTGATGCGGTTTTTTTTTAATAGATAGAGTGATTCAAGAGGAAGGTTTATATGTATAATACATGCACCCGTGCGAAGCCGGGTCGCGTCGCTAGTAATTTTATAAAACACAAATTATCAACAATGTTTTTTAAAGGTAGTAAAGCCATTTACATGATCTACTTGCGAACATTTGCATAATGTTTCGTACATGTAAGAACTTTCGGGTACCGACTGATTAAAATTCAAACATTTCGTCTAATTAATCAAAGTCATTCACTTCACAACACTTTGTAACAAAGTACCGTCGACACGATTTGTATGAAAATTTTCGACGCGTGTGAAATATGTAAGTACTCGTATTTAATGTAATACAGCGACAGAACATGCTTATAGACATACTTAACTATAATTAAAGCTGCTTGCATTTTTTTTTTCAATAAAAATAAATGCAAGCAGCTCTAATTGTAGTTCCTATATGACATTATGACATTTGGATTAATTTTGGAAATATTTTCACAGAAATTTCAAGAAAGTTTTTATAAGAAAATGAGGCCTAGTAAATGCAAATAAAAAATTATTGGAACAAGAAATATACCAAACTAATAAAAGAAATCTAGACCCTGCTCTCCGGTGTAACCAATTATAAGTACTATAAACCTATATTAGTAAAATTAGTTATAGCCGGTTAAACACTTAGTTCTTTGCACTTTTGTATGAAACAGCTCACGCACGTTTAAAATGTATGGAAGAGCTGTTTTTTTTTAATCAGCTGTTCCATACGTTTTGACCGTTTAGCCGACGAAAAATGTTAACGCTTGGGGTTTTAAAATAATTTATTGAATTTTAAGTAAAAGTCTCCATTATGATGTACCTCCCTGATGTACTTCCACCGTGTATAAACACAAAGGTCACTCACTAACTAAATATGTAATCTCGAAAACAACTTGAGCTATGAAGCTGAAATTTGGCAAGTAGGTAGTTTATAAATAAAAGACGTCAGCTGAGATTTTGTGACAGGGCTGAGTCAAGGGGATCTTGAGTTTTCTCCGTTTTCCCATCAAAAGGCACGTCTTTCATCTAGTCGTGCCAAAATAAACCTTTACAGTCTACAAAGCATTAATCTTAGTCGGCTTTGAATTAATTTACATGAATTGTATCTTTTTAAATTACACTGAAAGATCACTTCGTTGCCGGAATATTTTATTCGACAAAATTCCTTGGCGTGAAATAATAAACGCCTACGCTTTGTTTATCAGGAAAGGGAATAAAAGGGGTTTTTCAAATTAGTATTCTAAATGTTTAGGCATGTGGTTTTCAGTTGCCTAAGCTGGAGCCGTACTTGCGTACCAAAGCTTCGTATGATTTCTCGGTAAAAAAATAATTAATTCGCTGATCTCATTAGTGGCTTAATAATAATATTTATAGCCATGCGATATCAGAACACCAATTCTACTATCTTTTAGAAACGATCGCAAAATTATCTCAATCTAGAACTATGAAAAATTAATAGATTTCTAATTTACCATCATTTTTCGACATTGATTGTCTCTGAGATGAGATTGCGACTACATTTTGAACGTTTTTAATTTGTAGAATTAGCCTTTTGAAACACTGTTCTATTTTTGGTACGACAGCTAATAGCGGTACGCGTGTATCATCAAGTTACGGCGCGAATCCTCGTGACCATAGACACGGCAGTGGCTCCAACATTTAATTTTGTTTCATTAAATCAAACATAGGTATGTCAGCAGACCAGTTGGAGGCGCAGATCATGCATCAAGCGAATACCAGACTCATGGTAGCAGGAAGAACCGTAGGGTTTTTTATGGTAAGAGTCCGACAGATCCCTCCTTTCGTCCCAGATGGAGGATATCCATGAGATATCCAGCCGAAAAAAAATCGGTATGTCAACTTATTTACAATCAACCTATATCAATATTCAATAGTCTATAATAAAGGCTTTACATAGAAAATCATTAGTAACGCAACCGAACATGAACGAACGACATCCATTGTCAATACCTCATCTATCGTCCGTTGGTTCGCTTCACTTGATTGACGTTTGACTGTTTCAAAGGTAACTATTTTATAGGTACGGTACTGTTGTTTTGGAAAACCGCGGAACTTATGTTATTTTATTGAGGAATGGAATGTTTTTTTTTTAAGTAGTTCTTGTTTTTAGTTCAAAAGTTAGTTCTGGTTTTGTTATGATGTTCAAAAGTACCTATTAATAGACTAATTGAAATAAATGATTTGACTTTGACTTTGAATGATATATTGCCATTGTTGTCCATTGTTCTATCTATATCTATGTCTATCTACGTCATTTTAGCATGCCTATAATTTTGAGAGCAGGTAGATGAATATTGTTAAGAAGGAATGCGTTACCTACTTCTTCGTTTCAATGCTGGGCCCGGTATCAGGAATAAAAGATACTGAATTGTGAAAAATATTTTCGATTATGATAGACAGATTCATGAAGACTTTTATAGGCTGTCTATCTCGCCTATAGATGCCGCACAGAAATCAAAGTTCTAACTGGATTCGGGCGAAACCACGGGTATAGCTAGTGTGGCATATAACCCATTATAATTTATGTTTTCTTTTATTTTTCTAGTAAAATAAGTACCACAAGCAATCAATCAACAGTAGATCGGTATCATTCGAAACCACGTGTTGCCTATCGGGTGACAAAATCACGATTGATTGCCCGTCGGCAACGGACACCACTACAATCTGTGTTATTATTTATTTTATTTTTGTACAACATATTTGTAGCAGTATCAATCACCTGCCTAACATTTTCCCAACAATGTCGGGGTCAGCTTCCAGTCTAAACGGATACAACTGGATACCAGTATTTACATAAAGGAACTGCCTATCTGACTTCCACAACCCAGGTAATGGGCAACACGATACCCTTTGGCTGTCAGACTTTCAGGCTTCGGACTACCCATAATGACTGTCAAAGATCCACGAATAACTGCCGGGACCAACGGCTTTACCTGCTTTCCGAGACACGCCATCAGTCATCGGGGTAATTTGTATATTTGGATCAAAGTTTTTTATTATTTTACCTAATAGAATTTATAACTTTTGGTGTCTGTTTGTCAACATTAATGAAATTAACATTGCGGCTGTACATTTTTTTGATGTCGTTATAAATAGGTAGGTATGATTCTTTGTAGGTAGTACTATGGACCTAAGGTAATAAGTTAATCTCTGAAATGGAGTCTGTTTGAACAAAAATATTTTTGTATATGATAGCCACATGAGGAATAGTATAGGCTATAAACATCACGGTACGACTCATAGAAGCGGAGCAGAGACCAAAGACGTAACTTAGTCGCAGGCAAAAGCCAGTTTCAAATAGTTCAAAACGTGCAAAGACAGCCTTTCAACACATATAAGCCAGTGCCGTGGTCACGAACAAAAGCGTTACTGGACATTTTTACGTCACATGCTTATGACATTACGGAGCTTATTCACGATTTAAAACGAGTTTGATGTCACTTTGAATCACTTGAATAAGCTTTATGGCATTGATTCTAGTTTACGACGATGCGGTCAATGGTTTTATGCAGTCCGGGAAATGCGATAAAGAATTATGAACTAAGATTCTGAAGTCGCCAGATGTTCTCATTCTAGGTTGGCTGGAATTTTTACAAAACCAAACTCTGCGGCATCTTATGTGGTTGTAATAAGAGCGATTTTACAACAAAAAGGTATAGTCTGATGTGCTGACGACTGTACCTGAAACCTAAAAATGATTCAGCATTCGAGCTAGCACGTAGGTGCGCATACCTTCTCAAGAACATAATTATTCCTGTATCTATTCTCAATATTTCAGCCCTATCAAATTGATGCAACGGAGCAACTAAATTTAACATTTTTTTTCTTGTAAATGGCGTTCAAAAGTGTCTTATAATAGTCTAATAAATGATTTAATTTTGATTTTGACTTTGACGTAGGTCTAGCGGCTCTGGGATTTTCGGTCAAAACGATGCAAATGTATCCTGTTCAAAAGTGGAGAACTTATATCAATAAAGTTTTGGTTCGTTTCATTAATGTTTGTACAATGTAAATTGTTGAAAGTTTGATCAACAATATATTTATTATTTAACATTTTGGTATACAAATGTATGATGTTTGTACTATGATTCTAAGCGTTATTACCTTACATAAAATATATAGGCTGCGAACATGGTTATGCAACTACCATTTCAGATGGCTAATTCTAAATCTTGTCGCAATCAGTCTCAGCTCAAAGACAATCAATGTCAACAACTTGACAAAAATGAAGGTAAATTAGAGGTATTTTTGACAGATTCAGACAGAGATTATAAAGCGAACGTGTCTAAAAGTAACTATGTGTAGAATAAGCCCTCTGGCTTGAAAAATAAAATAAAGCGAAAGAAATAAAAGATCAGAGAAAAGGGAACTAAACAATATTCTTTTGTACACCTACCTCAGTGTTGACCTTTTAACCCAAAGATTGACTTTGCAAAGATTGCCTTGTCGCATGAAGCTTATATAAATATAAAGCTTAGATCTCGAGATTTTAAGTTGAATTTCACTTAATACTTACATATAGCACGGCGCGGAGATATCATGAGGGGGGTACACGAGGATCGGAGGGGACGGCACAGGGGAAGGGCTGTTCTTGCGTCTGCGCGCTACGAATACACCCGCCATCACGATCAACAACACTAGGGCTGCGCTTGCGCCACCCAACGCTACCAACGCTGCCTCTGTGGAAAATACGAGCAGTTAATTAAATGCGTTTATGTTTTAAAATTGGAACATTCATTCTGAATATACTAAAAACCTTCTGGTTTAATAAACTTACAAACTACTTAAGACAAGTTGTTGCTTTCTAAAACACAATTGGACGTAGTTATGCAAAATGAATCCAACCCACAAAATCCCCATAATTTAGTTACACGATACTAAAGACATCGTAAACACAATCATAAACACATGTGGGTTTAATTCAATTCGGAGCTTTGTGCTTTGGATCCCTTTTTGCGTACCTTTGACCAATTTAAGTACGAAGATTTTACAGAAGCTTTCAAAACTTTCATAAAGTAGTCGAAATAACCAAAGTAAAGATTTTTTTAAATAAAAAACTAATTGATTGTATTGTTAAGAACTAGTTTCTGAAACAATATTTCAAATATCTGCCCTAAGGCATTCAGGTTTTTGAAATTTATATACTGCTTTTTAACTAAAACCCTCAAACCACATAAATGTCATACATCACATTACTCAAATAATACTCTAAAAACTTTTATCTCTGACATGTTTAGCAGACTTTTATGTTTTCAATACCTCAGGGGCTAAAGCTTGCTTATTTGAGAAGAAACATAACGACAGTTCTCTTATATTTTTTCCACATACATAATATATCATTACTTTATATACAATATATAAAATAAATTCAAGTGTCTGTTTATAATGTCAAAATAACAGCTTTTTAAAAATAAATGTGAATGTTTAAAAATAGAAAATAGTAAAAAAAAAACAAACTTAAACTAAACACATCAAACAACAACTAAATTATAAACAACTAAAAAAAAACTAAAAGAAACTATAAACAATAAAAAACAAAAAATATATTTGAATAAACTATTTTCTATTTTTTTGTTGTCTGTCTGTTTGTTTGTTCCGGCTAATCTCCGAACCAGGTGGACCGATTTTGACGGGACAGATAGCTGATGTCATAAGAAGCAACTTAGGCTAATTTTGTTTTAGAAAAAGAATTAAGGTTTTGCGAAAAACAAAACCCCATTAAAAGCGACATGCAGGCGATTGAAATCGCAGACATTAGAGATACATACATGGAGATGTAGGAACGTGAAATTTAAATACGGCTTCCTTTTATGGTGTACTTAGGTACACCATAAAAGGAAGCCGTATGTAAAACGAGCACTAAGAAAGGACTTTTAGAAATTCAGCCTCGAAAGTGAAAAAGTTGAGGAAGTTCGATTGTATGAAAAATCGTATATCTCAGGTTCAATTTACGCGGACGAAATGGCGGGTAGAATAGCTACTATAATATATCATGCGAAAGTGTGGGCGTCAACCTCGGGCAGATTACACACAACAGAAAATATGATATGAAACCATGAATAATTTTATGAGCCTCATTAAAGTAAGCATAATGTTGTATATAACGTTGACACATAAACTGCGACAACAATGAAGGAGGACATAATAATGTCGTTAATGTTAGAAATAGACGTGGTGCATAAAAATGTTGTAGGGTAATTTTGTGGAACATTAATTTTCTATTTTTGGGTAAATTAATTAAAAAAGTAATTAATTTGGTCAAGATGTTAAGTTAAAACGGTCTTTATCTACTTTTATAGGGTGACTAGTAATTAATGGCCGATACTTAAAGACATGACAATTCAAAAGTACCTGTAAATGGTCTAATTGAAATAAATGTTTTGACTTTGACTTTGACATGATTGTACTCAAGATAGCAAACCACTTTTTCAAAGAATCAATTTTTGAACCCACTACGTTTTATTTAACGTACTGCTGATATCGCAAAGGCGTGCACACGCGCTAAAAAATCGTTTCTTAAAGAAAATAGTTTGATAAGACACTAAAAGTCTTACTTAGGCCTGTAATTTATTAACTCCCAGATTCTCGGATGAAAATATGATGTGACAAGTTTTTAAGAACGCATTCTGTGATTGATTGATTGAATTATAAACATCTAATCATAGCAAATTACGCACGTCTGACAAATTGTCAAATCAATTTTTCTTTTAAGAAATCTGTGGTTAAGTAACTACTCTAAAGTGCTACTTTTAATTTGCGATTCCATTACAATATTTATTTTATTTTTAATGCAAAGAAGCTTTCCTCCTTGACTAAAACTTTTGACACCATAGTCATTGGTATTAACTGACACATATTATGTGCTTTTAAAAATATACAAGAAAACCTCGACAACTTGTTTAAAACAAAATAGATCACCATCCGATTTAAAGGTTGCAATAAAGTAAACAGTGACAAGTTGCCGATACCCTTCGGACCCACTACCTAAGTAGGTTACAATCCGATTTCCCTGAACCGATTTGTGTTGGAAGATTTATAGAGGGTGTTACTCTACTTCGCTACGGACATACGATCTATCTGTATTCAGTATACATTAAATTCCGTCTGTACGTTTGACCTTGGCGTAGTGAACTTGCTACGGCGTAGCGTATGTGCTACGGCGTAGTAGTATCGGATTACCAATATATTTTCGGTAGACGTTGTCTAGAAATGGGATATTAGGTGAGTAGGTACACTTTTTTATCTAGTCAAAAATTGGTTTCAAGACTTCCAACTTGTTGAACCACTTACTTCTTGTATTACATAGTTTATTACTGAGTATTGTTAAACCTGATCCACCTTATTATAAAACAAAGTTTTTGCCTAAACCAGGTTTAAACCTTCGAGCCAGTTTTTGAATTTAGAAATTTATTTGGATAAAGATAAAGTTTGTAATACAAAAATTGGCACAATTGTTTAAACCAGGTTTAAGCAAAAACTTTGTTTTATAATAAGGCCTTTTATGTTTTGCTAATCTGTCGTCTGCAGTAGGTATAATAAATAATGATATTTTTTATATTTTCCAAACAGCATTACACATAATAAAAATAGCACTAGACTGCACATTAGGATTTCCTTTGTCCAAAAACTAGTCTCCTTCGTCTTTTAAAATAACAGGATGGTAGGACATAATTAGGTATACATACAGGTAGCATAGATCGGTAAGATTTTTGAGGCGACAATATAATTAATTGGATATTGATAATAACCTAATATGTATCCTATTTTTACTCTTACTACATGCGAAAATATGGATGGATGGAATATGTAACTCAATCACACCAGAACGGCTGAACGGATCTGGATGAAATTTGGCACAGAAATATATAGTCTGGAATAGCACTTAGACTGCTTTATATCTCGATAAATGTACAGTCAGCAACAAAAGTCGATTAACAATGTTGCTTTTTTATATCATTTAAACAGACACTAAACACATAATGTACTGGCTTTCAGAATTGCAGGCAATGCTAAGGGTTAATTTTATTTTTATTTTATATTCATTGCGTTTTACTTTTAATATTGTACCTAATAATTAGGATTAAAAAAATCATAAATGTTAATCGACTTTTGTTGCTGACTGTACATTTCCCATGAGATAATACTCGTATATTAACTTTGGAGCGGACGAAGGCACGAGCGGAAGCTAGTATATCAATAAAAATAAACAAACCTCTCAAATTCACAGCATTAGCAATAGAGAACTCCGACACTGAAGCAGAAGTCGGCGACTGTTCGTAATTCGATTTCGGGGGAGCGGTCTCGAGCTGGCTCAGCCCTTCCACGTGTCGTGACGTCACTGGGTCCTCGTACTCCCGCGGGTGGTCATAGTAATCACCGTTTTGTTTCTCACGTGCCTCCTCAACGGCGTCTGGATCGTAGTCTGAATCGTAATCTGTTGATAAGAAAAGAGTTTAATACCTTGATATAAATCAACAACAATATTGATTGAAGACACAAATGGTCTTTTTAGGGGTCACTCTCCGGGTGCCAATGGGACCGTATTCGTCCGTCTGTTTGTCTGAACTCAGTATGAACGAGAGTTGAAATTTTCATAGAATATGTAATTCTATTGACGCTTGAAAAAAAATTAAATACAGAAACATTAGTGGTGGTCCATAAACAAGAAACGTGTTGTTTTTAGGTATCCAGTTGGGGGCGCGGATCATGCGTAATGCGAATACCGGGCTCCCGACTTATGGTAGCATGAGGAACCGTGGGGTTTTAGTCGGTAAGAGTCCGACATACCCCTCCGTTATCCCCAAACGGAGGGCATCCATGAGGATTTCCCCACGAAAAAAAAAAAAAAAAAAAGGTATACAATGTTAAATATTGTACGAAACCCTTTTTATGTAAGTTCGACTCGCACTTGGTAAGTTTTTATACAAAACTGTCGAATATTTTATTTTGTTGAATTTTGTCATTTCCAAAAATAAAGTACATGACAAACCTACCGAAGGCCCACTAAAACAACCTTCCATTGGTTATACGAATACAATAATCGAACTTCAAACTTAAAATAATAAAAGATGCTTAAAAATATAAGAATTCTTTCAATCTAAATCTAACGGTACAAAAATATTTGAAGCTTCAATTTCAACGATCCATCACAGAGTTAAGAATTCAGATCATTATAGGTACGCAACACAAATTGAAAATGGAAATTCCATTTCTAGCATTCACTGCATTTGGTTTATCCATTACTCGGTTAACAGAAAGAGAACAAGGTCATTAATTAAGCACCTTACCCTTCACTAAATCAATGTCGAGGCACTCGGTTCAATGCTATCGGGTTATTTAATTGATTACTGGGAGTACAGCAACCCACATGTGGTTAGATCAATCAGATTCGCACAATGATTGTTATACGTCACTGATGTAACATTCGATGTAGTAAGGCATGACTAATGTGTGATAAGTAATTTATCTATATATATAAAAGCGAAAGGTCATATATACACTCATCACGAAATATCGAAAACCGCTTGTTGTATAAAGATTTAATTTGGCAGGGAGGGAGACTATTATGGTTAGTTGACGTTGCAGTAGAACGGATTTTTCTAAGAAATTTAGCAGGGAGGTAGACTATATGGTTAGTTGACGTTGCAGTAGAACGGATTTTTCTAAATTCACCCCTTAAGGGGATGAAAAAGGGGGTTCGACATTAAAAGCTAGTACCTAATAATAATAGTACCAGCCACACCAGTTCGAGTGTCCCTCTGCAGGGCAAAGGCCTCTTCTCATAGAGAAGGCACGAGAATTGATCACCACGCTTGCTCAAGCTAGATTGGCGATTTCATACCTATGTTAATTAAGAGTCCGGGTTTCCTTACGTCAATAATGTCCAAGATAAGCTTAGAAAGTAGAATAGGAATTCTAAAAGTAACATTGATACGTGCTCAGTATCAAACCCGAAACCTGCATGATACGCGCTTTAACCGCTGGGCCATCACGATATACTTAATTACCCACTTCTTTAATTAATACCTATCTCATATAATTATATAAGTATGTAGTAATGTAGGTACCAATGACACCACCAATGATCTAATCTACTCCCTTTAAATTCATAGGGGAACAATATTATTTACTAAACATTTATGCTATAACACCGTTGACACTCAAAATTGTTTTCCAATTCCTTTCAACGGATTAATTTATTAGGTATCACTTGATGCTACAATATTCATAATAAAATCAATCGAATTTTGTACTCGCGAGTCGGGTGTAAGTCACTCGTATCGGTAAAAGATGGATCGGTGTTGAAAAGTGGTCCAATATTGGACTGAGAATCACAAGATAAAGGAGTTTAGCTAAATAAAGTTCTGGAATAAATCGTAAAATCTGTACAGTTGTAGAGGTGTGTTGAAAAACAACAAACTCAGTTACGAAGCTTTCAGACAGCTTTTTTCAAAAACTTTTATTTCAGTTTCAAACTCACTTCTGAAATACAAAATTAGCACTACCACTTGACCTTTTAAAGTAGAAACTTGTTTAACTGCGTTAAGCGAATTTTGGTATGAGCAAAACTTAAGGATTTGCGTCATCGATATGCTAATTATGACCGCGTCACCAACATGCTAACGCGAAGCTTTGCTTTGTAAGTCCCACTCTTAGTAAAGGCCTCCCTCCATTCCTTCCATCTTTCGTGATATCGTACTTCACCCCTCCAGTTTAGAAGAAATCCATCCAGTTCGTCTCACCATCTTCTTCATGGCCTGCCGCGACCCCGTCTCACTGTCTCAAGGCAACAGCTTTGTGCTACTTGAGTCCTATTTTGTCTGGCATTCTGCAGACATGTCCTGTCCAGTCCCATTTAAGTTGGACCCGTCCACTAGACTTAGGTTTCCAATAGTATGAGGCGTGTTTTCTAAGAATACTTGACTTTGTAAGTCAACTCTCTAAAGAGTCTGGGGCAACAAGTTCGCAAAACTTTGAATTTTATTAAGAGTCGTGTAGACATTCGAAATTATTTATGAATAAACTTTGGTTTTAGATATTGACTTTCGTAAAAATCTATTTCTATATAAGTATAGGTACTTAGGTAGTTAATAAAAGTAATGGCAAATTACTTGTAATAAAAATGGCAATATTTGTTTGTAATGTCGAAATAACAGCTTATTTAATGTTGACAAGTTACTTATACTTTAAAACCTAAATTATTTTGTCTACCTATTTATCTGTTTGTGTATGTATTAGTCTTTTCTAGTCTCATAACATCTCATTCAAAAAAAGGAACAGGGATGACCATTGCGTTGCGTTCTTTACTCCAAGTAAATGTTATCTTTAAATTAACCCAGAGAGGAACTACATAAGTGAAAAAGACAGGTCAATTCCAATAAAGTTGTGATAGGTCAATTCAAAAGGCATCTGGAATGAGCTGCATATCGAGCAGAGGATGAAGTGTGAACTTGAAAGGTGTGGGATGCAATTTATTTTTGCCAGTTGATCGAGCTTTTCCGATAAATAATAATTCAGAACGATCATAAATCTTTGTCCAAAAATAGCTAAAATATATTCACGAATTTACACCCCTGCATATTCAGTGCTTCACTCAATTAACGACTCCAACGCAGCGAACAATGGCTTTGTTACTTTGCCCTAAAATTGCTCTGACATAAGCCCTTTTGAATACACACGAGTGTGACGCGACTACCTGATGTAGATACGTAATATTTCAGTAGGTATAGCGGAATTGTGACGTCAAAAACAGGACGACGCTCTAATGAGACCTGTAGGCGATGAGTTAATAGCCTGTCATTTGTTTTCGTACTCGTAATTCGTAATGGTACCGGGATTAGAGATTCACAACATGTAATTAGGTGTGACTCGAATGTAACGATGTTACGTTTTACGTAGGTACTATATTTTGTTGTACATAGCTAATTTATTTAAGTATTAGCGTGGCTGCACACGAGCCACCGACCACAACCACAAAACGCCGCCATAAATGGAACGCACCCATAACAGTTTCTCTTTCCTGCCACCTCCCGTGGTGTCACTACTTGCGCACTGCTCTCTTTAAAGTCACGTCGTACTGTTTCTATATTATTTCTCTTATTAAGTAGTAAGTTACAATTCACACGAATTCTTCCTTATTTCTGCCAAACCCAATAAATTCTTGGTTCGAAAGGCAGTATTGTGTAATTAACGGGTAAATTGTTATTATGATTATATTTATTTATGTATATTATATTGTCTTTTTACACCGCGTAACTACCTATACAGGGTGTAAAAGACAAGAAACTGTACAGACATCGAAATAAATAATTCACTATGTACAACAATTACGTCAATCAGTTGTATGGTATATTATCATGTCTCATAATAACGCTCGTCTAAGGTTGATAGATAATGTATGTTATTAACGGTCCTAATTATTCCATTCTCACTCATTGTTTGTCGTCATTATAATATTGTACATAATAATATCGTTATCTACTGTCATTTCTGTGGGTCGTTGTTAGTGTAATTGTTGAAATGTTTTCTAAACACGACTACCTATATCAATATAATATTTTATTAAATCAAATATTTTTTTTACAACCAACTTATTTTTTTTTTTGGCGACCCGCCCCGTCTTCGCACGCGTTTAATCGACTATGAAAGATCCTAGCAGCTTAACTTTTTCTGTCAATTCTCGTTATATTTCTTATAATTTACACAAAACTTTGATAATATACTCGTACATTTTTACCTAAACCTTCCAAATGAATCACTGTATCTATTGGTGGAAACCGCATGAAAATTCGTTTAGTAGTTTTGTTGAGTTTACCGCGAACAGACAGACATACGCGGCGCAAGACTGCTTTATAATACTGCCGCGCTAATTAGAAACGCAGTAAGGAAGGTTTTTGGGAAAATTGAGTTACTTATAGATTCTGAATCCTCGTAATGAGCTCTATATGGTGATATAATCCTTATTTTGATAGCTGTTCGGGAAGTAGTATTTTTAATAAGCTAAAACGCAGTATGTTTCTTGCTGAGAACTAGATTACTAAGCACAACTGCAGTAAGACACACTGCTGCTCTTTGCCTTACAGTATTTGTATGAACTTTTTTTTTTTACTAGTAAGAAACGCAGTAAGAAACCAATAAGAAACACTTGCTGCTGTTATGATTTGTAAATTATGTTTAATGAATAATTTAAGGATACTACTTATAAATGCAGCTAATACTTATAAACTTATAGATTTCATTATTTCAGTGTAGTGTAATTAGTGATATCTCAACATAATGTGCCATAATACTTGGCTGTGATTATAATAATTTTCAACCGACTTTAAAAAGGAGGAGGTTTTCAATTATTCAGCAGTATGTTTTTTCTTTTTGTGTGTATGTTACGCGATTGCTCCGCCAATTATGAATCGATTTGGATGATTCTTTTTTTGTTTGAAAGAATATACTTTCGAATTGGTCCCACATAAATATTGTCATGATCTGATGATGAACTTCGGAGATATGAAACGGAACTGCTTATAGGATCACAGCAGAATTACAGTAATAACAAGTAAAATTGCTTTGTTTATATGTGTAGTCGACTGACTGAAGGAAGAGGGGGAGGGGGTACGTCAACCCTCCTACCACTTTCCAAAATTAAATATATCGTGTAAGGTATTGTTTCAAAGGGCTTTTTGTAAAGATTTCGAACACAAGCACTAAAAAGTAAAAAACAAAAAGCATTTTTACAAAAAAAAGACAACCGCCTTCAAAAACCACAAAATAAAAAATAACTTTAGTATTGGAAGTCGGTGGCAATACCTACATAACAACAAACAAAACCAAAGCCGCCGACTTCCAAAACTATAGTTATTTTTTATTTGGTAGTTTTTGAAGGCGGTTGTCTTTTTTTGTAAAAATGCTTTTTATTTTTAAGTTTTATTTGGTTCTCTTATAAAAATACATTTAAATAGTACTTATATTATTTATCTATTCTTGATATTTAATAGGTATAACCTAGTTATTGTGGTTTTTTACGTGTGTACACTAATTTCAAAGCTACTAGTCACTCTTTAACTGCGGTTATGGATTGTAGTCAGGCTAAGCATAACTATATGAAAATATTTTATTCTAATAATAAATGCAGTAATTGTCTGTGATTAAGATAATTTCAATATTATGTTTTATTTGCTAATTAAAATAACGTAATTCATTAAATATACGTTATTTTATTTGATTAAGAAGTGGTTAAGATGAATATAACCCTTAGATTATATAATGTCTAGATGGAGCGTCGCCCTACAATCAAAACAAAAAAAACGTGCCATCAATTTCAAGCCTGTGTGCGTGCAGACGATGTTTTACACTGTCTTTCTATGTCTCTGTGTGCGTGAATAATGATACCAGCTACTACAATTCTCCCATAAGTCACTATAAAAAAATAGACTAATGAAATAAAATAAGTTTTAGGTGTATGTAGGTATTATGCAGTTTTAGTAGTGGGTAAGGTTTAGAATTACGTCGCTTTGATAGGGGGGTGGGGGCGGTGTGGGGAGGTTATGGGGACTAGTGGAGTCGCCCCCCACGATTTTTCCCCGCCGGAAATGCTCGACGGAGCCCCACTAGGGCTCCGCTAGTGACTTGATACAAGTCACTTAATAGGGTCGTATGGCGGACGGGGAAGGCGGGAAGAGGGGTAGAGTTCCTCCAGACTTTCCCCCCGCCAGAGAGGCTCGACGGCTATTTCTGGGTGGTTTATAAAAAAGTAACCACGAAGGGGATGGTAGGGTCTGTTCGCTCGCTTCGCTCGCTCACTGGACCCTGCCATCCCCTTCTAACCTAACCTGTCCTAGTCAGGGTGAGCCAAGTCCCGAGCTCGCTTCGCTCGCTCTTACGCACAATAATTCATTGTCAATGGCAGCAAAATGGCGGCTTTGCGATTCTTTTTACGCATTTTGACAGACGCAACTTTCAAAAACGTAAAAATTTAGTGAAATTTACGTTTCGTTTCAAGCAATAGTTAGTGATTTATCGATTTTTTTGAAAATTGTTTTATAATTTAACGCCGCTCCGGCAGCTAAAATTACTTGGGGGTGCATAAATAACTCCACTTGACCCCCCCACAGTGTCAGAATCCTCAAATTCAGGCGACGTAATTGTAAACCCAACCCAAATTTTACTAGGCATCGACTTCAAAATCACATAAAGAAAGACTTAATACGAATTGATAAACTCCACCTCTTTAATAATGAATAAAGTAGACCAACTAAATAATATAAACGTAACCATAAACTAATTAATATACCCACAAAAAAATGACGTTAAGTTGGGAGAATGAAAAAAAGAAACTGGCAACACTGATAAAATATGGCGTAATTTTATGTTTATAAAAATAAAAACATAAAATAAATATAACATAGTTTTTTGGTTACTTACCGATGATAGGTGATGTGCTTGGTATTTTTTAGCCTTCCTTTATAATTCCGGCACACTGATATAGCACATGACGCCATTTATACCTGTTTTTTTTATTTCATAAACGCGCGTAATTCGTAGTGACGCCAAAGCGGCACGATCGACACTAATCGGCGGGAAAGTACTAATAAGTGAACAGTTCACTAACTTTTTTTGACAGTTTGCGAGCAGTGGCGGCTGTACCTTAAGTGCGCTCGTGCGCTGAACCACCAATTCAGAAATCAAAAATTACAAAATATTAAGTACTTCATCTTTATTTTTAAATTACCATTTTAATAGTTATTTTTAAACATACAAAAACGTATAAAAAATTAAATCTTCAATTATGGTGAAACAGTTTGAGCGCTTTACTAAACTATTAAGACTTATTTTCCTATAAAGACAAATTCTCGTGCGCTTCGGCGAGTGCACGAGGACTGCTAGTACAACTTGTACGAGATACGAGTTAATACGCCTGACGCGTGAAACAGAAGATAGTTCATAGAAATGTACCGAGTAATGAGTGGGTTCTCGAGCGCCGCACGTGCGAACCGAGGATTGCCGAGAGCACCCGATGTTTAACGAAATGGCCGGCCGGCATGGGCGTGGGGCGACGGCGCGACGGCAGCCATGTATAGTTTCACTGTATGTGTGACGCGTTAATTATTGTTTATTTATATTACCGTAATTGTTTTTAGTTTTTGTTCGATTTTTTTGAGAACTTTTATTCTATACTGTGTATGGTGTTAATACCCGATTTTAATAAAAAGGTGATTGAACATATCGCTTCAGAATAATGTCGTCGCATTGATTTAATGTATAAAAAATAAACATTATATTAAGTAGGTCAATTTTTGTTTTGTTGCATTTTCTAATTTTAATATTTTAGTAAAGTGCACCACCAGTTCGATAAACCACCAGCCGCCACTGTTTGCGAGCATTTGACACTCCATTTAGACATTATATAATCTAAGATATAACCACGTAATTCACATTTAAATACTATTATTAACAGCTATAAATCACTATTGCACTGCGTTTATAGTTTGTAGTCGGAGTAATTATAATTATTAAATAAAATAAAATAAACGCAGTAAACTGCGTTTGCTAGTAGAAAGCGCAGTAACTCCAAACTTACTGCTGTTACAGCTTGTAGTACTGAAGTTAGTTTTGAAGACCCTGCTAAGCATAAATAGTTTTTTTTGTTTTAAATTAGTTGTATCATATAGAGAATTGTGTTAGTTCATAAGAAACAGGGCATATTCAGCTATACATGTAAGTAAATCAAAACATATTTGCAAAACTTCAAAATTATATCTAAAACAACAAAATAAAAGTAAATTTTTTTAGGCGCCATTTTCTCGAAACTACGAATAACCTCCTTACTGCATTTCTAATTAGCGCGGCAGAATAGTTAAAACGTAAACACAAAAAAAACTATAAAATTACAAAGTATGTACAAATTATGAAAATACAATTATATTTATACATTATGTCTTTTTTTATAAGAAAAACTAAATAAAAACCCGTTAAAAAAGCAATCAAAGAAGCGGCTGTAGGTTTTCTTTTTTTTCAATCCACTATTTCCCCGAATAATTTAATTTTGAAAACCAATCAGATTTTTATCCGACCGGGATTAGAACATAGGGCCTCTAGAGATGAGGTTTAAAGCCGGGCTTGTTATAACTATAGAAAAATTAAACGAATAGTTTTGATTCTCTTTTTCCTTTTTTTAATTGAAAAAAATAGAATTTATTATTTCGTGGATGAGGCTAAAGGAGTATGTAAGGATCGTAGCAGGTGGTGTACTGTAGTTTCTGCCTACCCCCATGGGAAAAAGGCGTGAGTTTATGTATTTAGAATTTATTACAGAAGAGTTACTGGTAATATAGGTTAGTGGGCCTAGCTGGGTCGTTTCTCGTAGTATCGTGATGGCCCAGTGAACAAGGAATCAGATTCTTATGCATGAGGTTACGGGTTCGATACCGGGTAAATACCTAAAAATATGACGTTTTCAATTCATATGTACTTTCTAAGTTTATCTTAGACATCGTTGACATCGGTGAAGGAAAACATTATGACAGAACCTGGACTTAAAATGAATGTAAGTCTAAAATCGCCAATACGCATTGAGCAATGATCACGTGATGATTATTGCTCGTGCCTCCTCTGTATGAGAAGAGGCCTTTGCCCTCAGAAGTACAATAAAAAGCTGGTATTATTATTATTATAGTTCCTCTTACCTGGTGTATATCTCAATATCTCCGCCGGGTCTATCGGCGGAGCGTACCAGGGCCTGCGCGAGTAGACCTTCTTGGTGTTCACCGTCCGTTCACTCGCGTCAATGTTGCGGTAACTCGATGGTGACAGGTTTAACATCTCTAAACATCTGATGATACCTGTGAAAGAAAATGTTAGTTAGTTTTCAGTTCATTTAACTGGTATGAAGCTTATGAAACTGAGAGTTAGGTATTTTTTCCTTGACTGCGATACTTTTGTTTGTTCTGCATTATACTCGTTACTTCTGGTTACGGTAACATTTTTACTTTCTTACACATACATACATACATAAACTCACGCCTTTTTCCCACAGGGATAGGCAGAAACCACAGAACGCCACCTGCTACGATCCTTACATACTCCTTTCGCCTCATCTACGTTCATACATCTCGTCATACCTACAAGCACGCCGGTTACGAGTACTCTGCCTTTCTGAAGAACCTCACCAATAAGGTTAGTGTAGGTCTTCCTAGGGCGACCCCGCCCGGCGTTGCCACTCACCTCTGCCATATAAATACCTTTTGTTAATCGTCTTTCACTCATCCTCTCTCTCTCTCTAACTTTCTTTTTAATGTTTAAAACATTCACTGCCAGGCCAAAAATGTTGAAGGTCAAACCTCCACTAGCATCAGTCACATATACCTTACGCGGCGGTTAACGGGTAAAAAAAAAGTATTAAATGTTATGACTAAACTTTAAACACTCCCACGATCTCTGCACTCGTATATGCATGTAAGCGCATTACGTGCATTGTGTACTACCCGATGTATTTTTTTTCACCAAAAATAAAAGTTTTATTACTTTATACTTTATTACTTAATTTGATGGGCAGTACATGCCTGGTTCATAGCTATGTGATGTGTATTTTTACACCCTGTATGTAAATTTAATCGTATGTAAAATATCCGGAAAAAAAGTAAAATCTTGAAAATAAAATGAAGTTTTCACTACTTGTGAATCGATATCTAATTAAAACTGTCATTTTAATTAGGTATCACTCTTTAATTATGTCTAATTGGCATAATTTATCAAGTCGGTTTCGACAGCGGGCAGTGGACAACGCGCGTTCTATCAAACGTTTTAGATTTAACAACCGCAAGAGTAGTATTCTTAGATCGAAGTCTGTGGCTGACCCTCTTAACCTTTAATCGAATTCTTGTCTAAAACAAAAGCCAGACTGATCTATATCTGGTGATACCTCAAAGCAACCGCGAACAAGTGGGCTATGTCTATTTGTAACCGGCGGCTAAGAGGTCAGTAGGATAAATGACGGAACACGAAAAGAAATCCCGGTCGAAATGTATATTTGACTATGATTATGATTATTTATGTAACAAACCAATTTTGTCATTATGCAGTTCAGAATTTTTTGACCATTAGTTATTGTTGTTAAGTATTGTGATGATTTAGATTTTCGTAATCAGCTATATTTTGTGCGCCATTGATAATAACGACTCTATTGAACTTTTTACGTAACATCTTATCTATCTTGAACATTTAACTATAGACGCACTTTAGATGTAATACCAACCTACGCAATTTATTTATTCCATATATTTTTTATGTAAAGATAAAAATCCGCCTTTACACGATTTTTTATTATAGGTGTACTTACTCTAAAATGCCTTTGTACTTTTTAATAATAAGCTTATACAGTATTTTTATTTATTCTTTGCACACTTAAACATAGTAAGAATAATAAATTCTTATTTCTACTACGCATCGGTCTGACCTTTTTAAAGTAAACCACAAAATAGAAACCAGATACAAACCCACGAAGGTGAAATTTCTTTGAAATATTTTACCTACAGAGTATGGAGCTACCACACTCGACCGCGAAGTGAGAAATGAAAACAGAATTACCCTTTCGACCTACATTGTAATATTATTATTGTTAGGAATTATCTTAGTAATGAAAACACGAATATTTAATTTTATGAATGTTAAACATTCTCTTTTTAGGTGTTATTAACATTGTAATAACAATGTTCAAGTTTGTAAAAACCTAATTGAAAAGAGTGTCCGTAGAGTTTCTTGCTTATTCTTCTTCTTAGAGGCCTACTTCTTCACAATTCAATAATGCCTGTAATTTTAAAAAAATCAAATGCTTTAACTATGATTTCAAGTTTTCAATCCAATCCGCCACGAAATAATAATAATATGATCCATGAGACAGATGATGCGGAGGTAAATTGAATATTTCGGAATAGATTCAGTCGTTTTGCCTTTGGCACATGTTATTACATTATGAAGTGATTTTGTCAGGACTCAGTACATTGTGATTTTTGTAAAATAAGTTTTTATCCGATTCGTCATTTGTTTTTGATAGATATGTAGTTACGTAATTTCCGTATTACATTAATTTCTATTATTACTAGCTGTCTCGGCCACGCGTTGCTGTAGCTTGAAGTAAGTAAAGATATTAAGGTCAATAAATCGAGATAAAAACTAAGCTATCTTTTAAGTTTCACCAAATTACACACAATAAGCCATATTTCATAAAAAATGGTTGAGTAGTTTAGGAGTCCATCCCGGACAAAGAACGTAACGTAATTTATATTTATTATTAAGATACAAAAAATTATAATACCAGCCTAATATTGTCCCACTGCAGGGCAAAGGCCTCTTCCCGTTCAGAGAAGGCACGGGTGATTTCAGACTTATCATAAATCCAGGCTTCCTCACGATGTTTCCCTGTAACGATATCAGTGATGTCCAAGATAAACTATGAAAGTACAATTATGAAATAGAAATTCACATTGGCACTTGCTCGTGCCCGGATTCATAATCATATTAGTCACGGTGTTATACAGTCGCCAATAAATGACTAACCAGCATTTCTAGAAATTAGATATCATATTATAATTAATTGCTTGAAAATACTTTGTGACTATTCTCATTTTTTTATTAAATTATATTTTACAGTCTTTTACTTGTCATGGCAACTTGCATGGAAAAATGCATTGCAATAACAATATAAAGTAATGTTTTCCAGAGTAGACGACGCTTTAAGCGATAAGACCGACCTTGTACTTCCTTTGTAGTTTATTTTTAATGCCTTTTGTGTTGTATCTAGAACAAAGATGCTTTGCATAACACCTAGGTAAACCATAAACATAAAAGGCAGACAAAAATCGGATTAAATAAGTTGAGCTAAAATCTTTGCGAATATCCCAAGTGCATAAAACTATCAAAATGTTCTTATTGGGCCTTAGTTACAAGTCAGGATTAAGCCCAAAAGCTTGTTTGAGAATTCATTTAAAACCCAAAATATTGAAATCATATTTCAAAAATTATTTCGCTAATAGGAAGCTACAAAGCTAAAACAATGAAGCTAGAATAATGTGGAATAAATTTGAAGAGTAGAGAATTTGACCTTTGACCATAATAATTTGAAATGGTTCCTAATTTTTAATTTTTTTTTTAAATGTAAATAAGTAATTATCTCCAAATATAATTGTAACTATATTCTATAATTCTTATTTTAATTTAATTCAATTTAATTCGTAATTTATAATTAGTTATTTCGTTGTAAAATGATTGCTATTCTCAATCTAAATTTTAATTTTGTTTTAATAACTTTAATTATAATAAATTTTGTTTTAATACTATGTTGCTATGCCCTAACAGGGTCCATAATTGTACTTTATTAGCTTTAAGCCTTATACATATCATCTGTAAAATAGACATTATGGTATGCAAATAAATGAATATGAATATGAATATGAATATACAATATCCCTGGACGCTATTGGGTTTATTTTGATGTTTAAAAAAAAATAGGGACCTGCAAGAAAATTCACAAGTAGTATACCAAAAAAAAGAAGCAAAATATTGTTTAAAACTCTAACAAGTAAATACGGATTAAACAGTACATTCTCCGAATGAAAAAAGGAAAATTTCAAACGAATTCACTAGGTAACCTTTCATACGAACATGTAAGTTACTGCTGGCCCAGCCAAATGGATATCGTAACTCTTTCAAAGCAACTTAAATAGAAGCACAAAAACCTATGACCCGAGGCCTTTCAGGAATTGGCAGCTTTTGGCCACTATCTGAATAATGTTTTGGCAAAGAAATTGGATGCCTTTTGCCTTACGTATGCTCAAATTTACATGAAACGGGATCTGAACTTAGCAAATAGGTAAAAATGAATGTACGTACCTATGCATGAAAGGCTTTCAGGGGTTCAGAACATTTTGTTTTTTTTTGAAAATTGAGTCAATCAGTGGCATAAAAATGTACAAAGGCGGTCTTAATGCCTTAGAGAATTCATTGGTAATCATTATTTTTAATTGGAGTTGCGCAAAATAAAAGTTTTAAGAGGTACAATTTTGTGTTTGCCTCAATTTTGTATGCCATCTATCATATGGGCAAAGCACTTTTTTTTAACACATAGGTTTTTAAAGTCATCCAGTTTTATTGGTTAACCAAAATAGTGGATCGTATATCGCATTTTTCTTTCAGTTACTCCGACTTATCTCGATTTTAAATCCTAATTTACCAAGAAAACAACAACATTGTGACACCTTTTCTCTAGTGGAAGGCGAAGAATAGCCCCGGGATATTTTCTGCCCTGCCACTCGGCGAGGCGGTAAATAAGCATTAGTTTCACTACGCTGTCTGTAGGCTTTATTAAAATGGACTAAGACATAAGTTTTAATTAGAGTTCTTTTTACTTTTCTTAATGAAGTAAAATATTACCAAACATAATAAAATCTAATTATCCTCTTGTCTTAATCTAAATTTGTTTGAAGTAGGCGCCACATTGTCTTTATCTGAATATATTTTTGGTTACGATTCCCTCATCTCATTATTGTTATTTCAGTGAATACTTTTTATAGCCCATTATTCTGATGAATAAAATAACTTTATCTCTTCTAAGAGGTAAAGTTTTTTTGCGTGTAAGAGCCTATCTCTAGAAGTATTCATCCGTGATTACAAAATAACTTTTACTAATAGAAAGCTAAATTATTACCGAGTACGATATGTTTTATGGTATATTTCGTGAAAACTAGTTCTGTCAGTTACTGCTGGAGAACCAATTGCATATACCTATTTTATGGAAATACAACAACAACAACAATCTTATTTTAACGAAAAACAGGGCACTACCTTTAAGGAACGATTGCAATCTAACCTCAGACTCAATCTGTCAAAAATGCATCTAATCTACAATTTTTTTTTATATTGATTGCACTTGAGATGAGATTGTGATTAGATTTTGAACGTTTTTAATTAGTAGACAAAGCCTTCTGAACTGTCCATATTTACACTGACAATCTACTACTACCAACTGTATTAAAATAATACATTTTTAATTACTCGTAGAGTTGATCCGTTCAAAAGTCCATTTTCATCAACAAACGAATATTCACGAGCTAAAATGAAAGAGATTTTCTTTTTTTTAAGTTCGGGCGTTTGAAACGTTATACAGTCAATACAAAGCCTGAATGCTTTGCTTTTACGATCATATTCCAGTTTTTAAAAACACGAAGTAATCCAAGAATTTATATTTATGAAAGCTTCCGATATAAAAAGAAATCAAGGTTACTGGAGCATTGTATTATGTAACACATTTATTAAAATTAATCACCTTATCACAACTTGGAAAAACTTCAAAATATTAATAACTAACTTCTGCACGCGTCTTCATCCGTGGAGGAAAATCAGGAAATCATGCATTCAACATAGCTTAACACACCCGGCAATATTGTATCTTTTTACATGTTGTTTTTTTTATAATCGCGCCAGATCTTTCAGAGATTACCTCTACCAAATAAAAAATAAACAAACTTTCCTCTCTAAAATATTGATATAGATAGCCTACTTCTTTTATAAATCTTCATTCAATAGTATCTCAAGCAATTAACGCGTAAACAGTAATAAGGAAAAATTTTAATTCACTGCATTTCTCCAGGCTACCATTAAGCATTTTATGGAGCGTGGAAGTGGTTCCGTAGAGGAATAATTAAGGGCAGTCGACGATCTGAGTGCAATTCTATAAAGTACTCTTATTACTCCAAGCATTAGCCTTATAGCTTTGAAGGCGTGCTCGTCAACTAATCTATACTATCTATACTAATATTATAAAGCTGCAGAGTTTGTTTGTTTGTTTGAACGCGCTAATCTCTGGAACTACTGGTCCGATTTGAAAAATTCTTTCAGTGTTAGATAGATTAGTTATCGAGGAAGGCTATAGGCTATATACCATCACGCTAAGACCTACGGGAGCGGAGCAGTTACCAAAGACGCGGATGTAACCGCGGCGAACAGCTAGTTTAACATAAGTAGTAAAAGTACCCAATGGCGTCCAAGGGATCTGTCTTTATGTCTATATTTTTGCTAACATACTGTAGCAAAAAATGTTGAGTGTCAGTTTAAACTATTATGCAACCCAAAGAGATAGGTATGCAGGGTCGTCAGATATAGTTGAAGTTTTGCTTAGAAACCGATAGATGTTTTCAAAAGTACTTTAATTAAAAAAAAAACCGGCCAAGTGCGAGTCAGACTCGCGCACCGAGGGTTCCGTACAAACCTGTAGGTATATAAGTAAAAGTTATGGTATTTTTATTGCTAAATGAAATCCATAACATAACAATGTGGAAAGCTGACGGTACCTTGTCAATACATATGAAAACATTATGTATGTTCGGAAAAATCTTCATCTCTTTAAGAAGAGAAGTGATAGACATAATTTTAATACTAGAAATAGGCACAATTTGGATCAATCTCGGTTTAGATTGGCTAAGGTACGAAATAGTAAGTTTATGATTATTAAAAAAAATATACTATGTGATGTAACTAAAAATTTAAGATTTTCGGAATTTTTCCTATATGTGTACTTTATAACGTTGCTTCATGCCAAATTTCAAGATTCCAGGTCGTCTGGAAGTATCCTTTAGGTTTTGATTCCCTTGCGAGTAGTTGCGAGTTTCAAAATATGCGGCTTTAATTGCTGTATCTTTTGATTGCGTTGACGTAGAAGTTTGATTTTGTTACAGCTTAAAGATATTATAGACTTGAGTATTTGTTAAGAATTTCAATATAATACCACTACGCGTTCATGAGTAAAGGGGTAATAAGTTTAAAATTATTAAAAATATTTTTATTATATGATGTAACTAAAAATTTATGCTTTTCGCAATTTTTCCTTTATCTGTGTTATAAGACGTTGCTTCGTACCAAATTTCAAGATTCTGAGTTCACGGGAAGTACCCTGTAGGTTTTGATTCCCTTGCGAGTAGTGGCGAGTTTCAAAATATGCGGTTTTAATTCCTGTTTCTTTTGATTGCGTTGACATAGAAGTTTGATTTTGTTACAGCTTAAAGGTATTATAGATTTGAGTATTTGATATGAATTTCAATATAATACCACTACGCGTTCATGAGGAAAGGGGTAGTAAGTTTAAAATTATTAAAAATATTTTTATTATATGATGTAACTAAAAATTTATACTTTTCGCAATTTTTCCTATATCTCTGCTATAAGACGTTGCTTCATACCAAATTTCAAGATTCTGAGTTCACGGGAAGTACCCTGTAGGTTTTGATTCCCTTGCGAGTGTCGAAAATTTGCGGCATAAACGGGAGTATCTTTTGATCGCGTTGACTTAGAAGTTTGATTTTTTCACAGCTCCAAGAGACCATAGACTTGAGTATTTGATATGAATTTCAGCTTGATACCTCCACGCGTTCCTGAGAAAAAAGGTCTTGACAGACAGACAGACAGACAGACAGACAGACAGACAGACAGACGGACAACAAAGTGATCCTATAAGGGTTCCGTTTTTACCTTTTGAGGTACGGAACCCTAAAAATAAAAATAAACAGTAAGTTCATTAATTAAACTTAATTAATTAACTGCTTATTATATACTTTGAAACCTTAAACCTATAATTAAAAAGTATATAATAAACAATTAATTAATTAAACCTAATTAATGAATGAACTGTTTATTATATTATTTTTAAACCTTTGAAACCGATGGATGCTTTAACCTAGTCAAGTTTCAATCGAAGATATCCATCGGTTTCTACGGAAACTTTAACGATATCTGACGACCCTGGATACCTATCCTTTTTTTTTTACTGTACCTATGTATAAAAGAAATATATACACATTAGATATAAGTTTTATACAACAAAACATATTTATTAATTATTGACCACGTGTTTAATTTTATTTGATTACTTATCGTTTTTAAGAAAACCTCCTGACATTTGACGAGAATGCAAAACTACACCATAAATTAATATAGTAAGTATAGATAAGCTACTGTTTAACCAATTAAATATTATATATAGTAGCTTAAAATGAACACGAGTGTTTCGTGGTTTATCCTGAGTGGAAACCACAGAGCAATTTCATTGTTGGCCTCACTAAAAGCCACATCAAATCAGATGAAACGTAGAAAGACTGAGTGTACCTATACCTACACATATGACTATAAATAATCGTTTTTGTTTTGTTGAAATTACTGTATGTTTCGAGATAGAAAAAAGGATACGTACAGTTCCAAGCACATTAGACTTTTTGTTGTAAAATCGCTCTTATAACAACCGCATAAGATGCCGCGGTATTTTCCTCAATCAGTAAAACTATTTCCTCAATCAAACCACTTAATTTTTATAAAAAAATAACATCTTTACCTCTTTATAATATTCGAATATATATTTTCCTATCAAATTAAAATAAAGAAAGGTCCTTATTAGTCTTATGTGAATAGAGAGGAACATACCTGTCTCATTAGGCTTGATCTTTAGTCCGCTTTTCATTGATAGGTCAGTACTACCCTTAAATTACCCATACCAAGTGTATTAATATATCTACACTGAAACTTTTGTTTGATCTATATCGACTTACGAATATTTGAATTGACTCTTCAGAGCTAGACAGTGAAGCGATATTCAGCCTATTTTAGTTATTCGCCTTAATTACTCCAAAAAATGTTTTAACGTTTACAAATGGGTTTAATTTAGGAGCTACTTGATAGACTTTCCTGTTGAATAGATCTGTCTTTGTGAATGACCCTTTTAATTAGCATTCTTCACTGTTGATAAGAGAAAATGAAGTCGAATTTCTAGTATGATTTATCAATTTAAACAATAAAATATCGTGATGGCCCAGTTAAGGGGCCTGCCTCTCGTACAGTCGAATAAGCCATTTGGTATACAGGTAGTACAGTTTATCTTCCAAGTACTTTTAAACAATGTTCCGAGTGTGTCAATTCTTATAAATCACTCTAAATAAGTACATACGTTTTAAAATTATTAGAAGCCACAAGCTTAAAGTAAACACAAAATAACAATGGATGGCAATGTAGCAGAATGATAATTATCGTTGTCTGTAAACCAAATAGCTTTTAATTAGCGTTCCGGGCAAGTACCAATATGACTTAGATTTCGATCGAGTTAAATTACTTATTGACTAAAATATTACTAGAATACTTTTGTAAAAAAACGCGTTGTTTAACAACTTCAATTGCTTAATACTTTACGTGTGCCAGTCGGCAACCTTTTAAAATCCAATCGAGTTTAATAAACAATGATCGTTATTTACCCCCTCTATTGCGATGTGCACAATAAAATTGCAGACTGGAAGCGCTACGTTTTCTCAAAGGACGTGACTCAGATGCTCATTTGTTTCTGTTGTTCTATGATTAAATATAAATTACTTCTGTGTGGCTCTGTTAACAGATTAAAGTTTGATATTGAAGGTAAGAATTGTATGATTATGGCATAGTGGCTTGTTGGGTTAAGAAATAAATAGGCAAATAAATAAGATAATACACAGAAATAAATGAGATTATAGTCTATGCTTCCGATCCAATCTATCCGAAAGTAACACTGTCTGATTGTTAAGCTTTTACGACTAAATCACTATACGGATTATGATGAAATTCGGTACGGGATAAGTTTGAATCCCAAGAAAGGACATAGGCTACCTTCTATTCCGTGGCTTCGTCTGCGTTTGCGATAACCGACATTTCCGCGGACAAAGTCACGGGCAAAAGCTAATTCTAAATGTCATGGGTTTTTTAATCCTATCTCTACATGTTCGGAAATTATGATCAACAAAGAACACCGCCTACAGTAGGCTACTATGCGGTACTAAGCGCGCAGAATTACGGAAGAGATTTATCGTGATATTTAGGCAAGTTACGTGGAAAGTTTTTGACCCACGTGTGCGGTTTGACACGTTTGTTATGATTTGAATTTAAGAAACATATGAAACCGAGGTATTAATAATTCTTAGTCAAGTATTTTATATTGAGCTGAAATCCTTGCCATATCGTTAGTTATCATCCAAATAAGCCTTACTCTTTGTATGTATATACCCTTCCCGTTACACGTTGTATAAATAAGGATCTATTGTATGAACAGCAATTGAATAACTACGTAAGTAAGATAAGAATCAGACATGGTCAATTACCTAGTAATTTTACTTACACCAAAATTGATGGAACTTTCTCACTAATGTGTTAAAGTCAAAGTCAAAGTCAAATCATTTATTTCAATTAGACCATTAAAAGGCACTTTTGAACGTCGAGAAAAATTTGAATCTAGTTGCCCAAAACAACCCAAAACCTCTTAGGAATCCAAAATTCTGGGTCAGCGATAAAATCTGATAGGTAACTAGATTTTGCTTTTGCAGACTGTAGGCACAAAAATATACTATAAATCAAATCACGTTCCCAAACTTTGTTTACAGTGAACGGGTGGAATATTGTACCTTCGCCAAAAGTATGCGTAAAATTTGATTTGGTATTCCATTCGAAAGAAAGAACTGTGACTGATACGATAAAAGTATAGTGTTTCCGATTTTCTATGAGACAAAATATTCGGGAGACGAATCTTTACCAAGTGAATTGAATTTAGGCAACAGATCCGTTCGTAAACGATCACTCAATGTATTCCAACTTTGATAATTCGAATAGAAAATAAGATTTCACTATTAATAAATATATAAATAATATATGTATAGATTCTTTTCATTGCAACAATAATTATAATTAACGAATTATTTATCATCTTAAAAATAACATAATACAGAAATAATAAGTTCAATAATTATTTAGCTTGTTGTCATAACAATTACTTGACGAGATAACGTTGCAATCACTTGAGTTTTTGAATAAATAAAACAACACATTTATGATTTATATGTATATAAGCAGTTATATATTATTTCTTCATAAATAATTTTATCTGAATATTATATACGTGCATAAAAGAAATGTCTCCATTAAACTCAAACTTTTCAAAATAATGTTTAACATTTTTGCACTTTGTTAAATTAGATTTTATTTCAATCGAGGTTGAAATGCGGGTCAAACAATTTGGAAATGTAACAGAGTGACAAGGGTTCTGACAATTTTCTTATTAAAGGTTTTAGGGATCCTCGTCTATGTTATTAAAACCAGGAATAAATGAAAACCTTCATGAATACTAAGTGAAAATAACAAACTTCCGTGTCTGACTGTGGCATGTATCTTACATAGAACTTTATAATATGATGAACGAAGTATTAGTACCTTTTATTATTATAAAGAGGTAGAGTTTGTGAGGTTATAAGGAGTAATCTTTGGGTCTACTGAACCGATTTTTAAAATTCTTTGGCAATTGGCAGCTACGTTGTCACTAAGTGCTTATGTTAGTATCAAAATATTAGGAATCCGTAAGAAAAATCGCGCGAACAAAGTCGCAGGGAGAGTGCTAGTTATCTACACTTATATTGAAAAAGAGTAAACGTTTTTGTTTGTTACAAGTAATGTCTGGAAGTACTGGTCCGACTACTAAAATCCTTTTACTGATAGAAAGCTAAACTATAACGGAGTGCCATAGGCTACGTTTTATGATATACTTGATATTACGCAGGCAAATTCACGAACAAAAGCTAGTATTTCATAAAGATTGTATTATTCAGATAAATAACTTTTAATGAAAATAGAAAATAGTAACTATTACAATAATATGAATAAAGTTGCGAACAACAGCTAGAAAATCAGTCAGCTTATTTAAATAATACTTTTTTATATAAAATTAAGTCACTATTTAACTTTTATTGGTAGTTAATGGAAACTAGTGGAAACAAACGCGATTATTTTTGATTAAACACAGACCTTTGTCGACTTTAAAACAAAGGTTATTTACAATTTAAACTGGCTGATTTTATTTAAGTAGTTTACAATACGAAACAATAATATTACTTTTATTGTACTTAAAACTTATTCTAACTTTTTTATGAAGTCAGAAACAGTGAAGAATTTTATTTTAGTTTACCAAACATTTAGAAGTTATATTTGCCTATTTTCAATGCGTTTTTAGGTTCTTTTTGTATTAGATGCAAATGGAGATCCTAGCATACAATAGTCAACAAAAATGTATAAAAAAACCTACACATGAGGGAATATAACTGGAAACAACTACTTAGCGCGCTCGAACGTTTTTCAATTTCGGTTCTACATTGAAACTCCCCATGGTGCAAGTGTACAAGCATGAAACAAACACAGAGCCGGGAACACAATATTTGCAGGCTAGGTGGGTGCTGCTATAACAGAGTAAGTAATTTTCGGTTTAAAGAATTTATTAGTCAAATACTAATTTTCGTGCTAATACCAAAGGTACGCAGGTTACAGTAAAATTTTCCGGTCAAGTGCGAGTCAAACTTGCACACGAAGGGTTTTGTACCACCGAAAAAAATATGTCACTACATAAAAAAAAACGCTTCACTTGTATCCTTAATTTTTTTATTTTAGTTTATTTTATTTTTTTTTGTGTTATAGCGGCCACGGTTGATTCACTCTGTAAAAATTTACCCTTAAATCTGTTTTATTCATTGTAATACGACATCAGCTTTTAACAATAATAATTTGAGCTGAGTAGGTACTTAGGTACCTATAAATAGGAATTTAAAACCAAATTGCTAAAGAAAATGATAGGCTCATTATTTGAACAAATAAAAGGTCGGATCCTTGACTTATCATTGATGGTCAGCTAAGTACTGAAATATATGGTAACCATAAATAGCCGACCGCGCAAGACAATGCACCTGTCATTTTCATAGAGTATATCAGTGCAGCGCCATACTAGTAATAATGAGTGTTAATGATGCCGCTAGTCTAGCAACAAATTGCTGATTTGTTTTTGTTTCGGGAGCCGCTCAGTTATGAATCTTTTCAATACTTTTACAAACACTTCAAACGTTTTGAATTGTGGAAGGGCTCGTCAAGTTACTGTAGTTTATCTCTACCTACATAATCCTAGACTAGGATAAGGCTATTCTTACTAATATTATAAATGCGAAAGAACTCTGTCTATCTGTCTGTTACGCTTTCACGCCGAATTGTCGTGATGGCCGAGTGGTTAAGGCGCCCGCCTTTCATGCATGAGGTTGCGGGTTCAAATCCGGGCAAGTACCAATGTGAATTTTTCAATTCATATGTACTTTCTAAAGTTTATCTTGGACATCACTGGCATCGGTGAAGGAAAACATCGTGAGGAAACCTGGACTTACTGTTCCACTCAAACCATGTCAGAGGCCTTTGGCGGTTTAGAAACTCTGACACTAGGGTGTGTGAGGTCATAAGACCTTACTGCCCACACGATAAAGAAAGACAACAAAACCACTGAACCGATTTTGATGATTTATTTTTAACGGTAAAAGAAAATGCTGATTGGCTTATTCAACTACTTCACAACAGGTTAGTAAAGGTGTCCAACCTATGTACCTGACATAGTTTGCTTTACCTATGTAGGTAGGTATATATTTATCTTGCCATCCCATCTAAAGTGGATTTTATTAGCTTAACCCGATCTCAATAGCTGTTCAAGTATTGAAATTATTTATGCTTAAAGCGGGGCGTATGCGTACAGTATGTTCCCTGAAGGCGATCTTGGGATGAAAGATAAACAGTAGCATAAAGTAGGTTGCGGGACGTCTTAACAGGATACCGTGGCCCCAGAACGTAAAGGGCAACAGAAGGAACAGGGTGGTTTTTTAGTCAGTAAAAGTCTGACAGTCCCTTCCGCCCCACCCAGGGCGTAAGGACTCATTTGATGATTTTTACCACCTCAAAAAAAAAGCATAAAGTAGGTAAGTTTACTTTGTGTGGACTTTACGTTTACGGCTTTAGATTGAGAATCCAGAATCACCAGATTACGACTTTAGTATAGACGAAATAAACGCCCATCCTATGCCATTTAAGCAATGCCTAAATATTTGGAATTTAAAGAAAAATAAGTAGTTAAGGGGTAGGGGTTTTGAACAGCTTTGTTTAAGACCCCAAAATCGCAGTACAAAATGGAGAAAACCTTAAAAGTAATTTCAATGAATAAACAACCTTTTCTTTTTAAGAGAATGGTAACAATAAACCTTTGTTAGACTTGAGATTTATATTTTCTTGGAACTCATAATGCAGGTGTTTACAAAATGTCAAGAGTTAGGTGCTTGATTCCAGTTTGTTTTTCCCTACGGAAAAGAAAACAGCAAGAATCCATTTACAGCTCCTTTGTTACTTAGCATACATAATATAACATCACGCCCGTAATCTCTGAAGGGTTAGGCAGAGATGTACCCATAGTGCATCCACATTTTGTTGCCAGCTATGTTTTGCGTCCCATGTAATACGGGGCGAGCCTATTGCCATCAACCGGCCACAAATCAAGACTCCGAGGCTGCTACTGAGAATTTCCTGATAGTAAAACCCAATAACACTTTGCCCGACCCGGGAATCGAACTCAAGACCTCATGCTCAGCAGTCCGGCTTTGCAACCACTAGACTAACGAGGTAACTTATCATAAATATTAAAAACAAAAGCTGGTACGTTAAGATTCATTATTTTAATAAAGGACTTCTAGCTTAATAAATACTTTCTTGTAATAGAAAACTATTGAAACTTACTTGAATTAAGAACATGTCAAATGAAACTGTATTCAATATAGATTATGGAACAAATTATTGATATCTATTAAGATGTAATCCGTGCAATCGAAGCCTTAGAAAAAAGAAGTCTATTGCTACATTCAATAGAGTCTTTATAAGCCTAGAAAATATAATAACTGTAGCTAATACGCTGAAGCTTATTGAGTACTTAGTACTGTACATTATTTAGAACTTTTACGAAAAGGGATTGAAGAAAACTGCATTTAATCTTCAAGAACTCGTAGGATTACAAAAAGACCCATTAAAGTTTAATTACTTACTCAAGTCCCACGTAATGAGACATAATAATTGATTTTCTATTGTTCTGACTTACCGGTAAGTCAGCCGAGGCTTGACCGGTTAATATAATTTGAATACCTTAGAATACTATGTACATAGTATACAGTAGTAGTAGTGAGTATACCTATCTCTTTTGTTGACTGTACCTAGATAATTATCTAAGTCAATTAATTCATCTTATCTTCTTCGTCAATTTACCTAAGGATATAATCTAAGATCAAATACCTATTCCATTTACCAAGTTTACATATTCTATCAAAACCGAGATACAATCGGTACTATTTAGACTGGGTGGTATAGCCATTGTATAACCTTATGTCAATAATCCAATATGTACAGTAAGATACCTATATTAAGAGACTAGCTTTTGCCCGTCACTTCCGTATATCATAATTAGACGATATATAGTAATTCAAAAGTGCCTGTAAATAGTCTGATTAAAATAAATGTCTTTGACTTTGACTTTGATTTTGACAGACCCCTAAAAAACGATAACAAAAGCAAACGTTTGTTTGAACACCGTAAACTGCTAGAAAATTCATGAAGACACACTGGAGATGGCTTACGAATTCATTCCGCGTCTTGCCTTTATTATTGATACATAAAAATTGGTAATGCCAAGCAGTTTTATGTCAATGGAATTACATACATCGTGTATGGAAATGTATATTTCACTTTTAGTTTATCGGTTTGTTATCAATAAATTTTAAAAATAGAGGTGTTCCCAATATGGCGTTAATTTGGTCTGTGGGGGCATGATTTCAGCTTTTCGCAGTAAAGGTTGGAAAAGTTTTGGATCTACAAGTGGATTTGTTCGAGGACTACTTGTAATCTTGTATTATCCTATATCAAAAGTAAAAAGACGCCAAAAGTTACATATCTAAATATGATTGCTATATTTTTGTTTTGTTCTGGATCATAGCTCATAGCAAAGTAAAGATATGATGGTCAAAGCATAGCAAAGATATTGATGGTCAAAGTTCCAATTATATGACGCGTTTTTTTTTAACGCAATCCAAAATTTTATAACTAAATTTTTAAATACTGCCCCTGTACATTTGTATGTAATCATAAGTAAACAGTGATTTTTCACACCATAAAACATAGTTGTTTCCCAGCAATATTTTTTCCTCAATGTTGTTTAATGGGTATAGGTTTAATGGGTATACGTAGTTACCGGGTATGTGATGTGTCTTTTTACATCCCGTATATAAAATATTATAAAACATTTTATTTTGAAAGAGTAGGTAAGTCTGTAGTTTCTCGCCCATTCTTCTCTATATGAAACTACTACTAAAAGCAACTAGAATCATTTTTTTCAAATAGTCTTATTGTAATAAACAATTTGACTTTGACTTTACACTAAATCTTGGCCGTTCATTTTTATTTTAAACTTCTCAATAATACAAGGCAGTCATTAGAAATGTTATACAGAAGTACATCATTACCAATCCTTTCCGCGAACATGTGTGTACGCATCATAAAATTCTTCAAAGTTACGGTAACCCGGTTTCGCTACGTCACTGCTTGTTAGTAGAACCCTCGTATTTATTCAGGTCAATCGCTTAGTCAAGCCAATTTATTACGTTACATGGAATCTAATAACCAGCGATTAGGTGGATACTCCAACCTTTACTTCAGTTATGTAGGTACATAGGTACATAGATTACTGGCTTATGCCCGTGAGTGCGACCGCGTGAATGTCGGTCATATGCGGGGTTTTAATATTTTTTCTTCGAACCCTAATACTTTATCTTAAATAAATCCTAAGTCACTCAACATTAGCTAAGCTAGTAAAGATCGTTTAAATCGATTATCGTATAGATCGATTTCGGACAACAAACCGCCACAGCCTCAACGAACAGAAAGACATACAACAAGAAAGTTATTTTTTTTTTAGGTATCGTAATGCTTTTATAATGGACTAGCTTTTGCTCGCGACTTCGTCCGCGTAAATGTCGGACATACATCCCCTTAGAGGGTAAATTTTAAAAAATTCTTTCTTAGCAGATGCCTACGTCATAACATCTACCTGCATGCCAAATTTCAGCCCGATCCGTCCAGTGGTTTGGGCTGTGCGTTGATAGATCACTATGTCAGTCAGTCAGTCACCTTTGAGTTTTATATATTTAGGTTTAGAATAAATTTGCTATTTTGACATTACGCACAAACACTCCAATTTTATTTATTTGTATAGTTTGTAAAACTGGTCCCAGCAAAATTTATATTTTTAAAGCAAACAGGCAATTCAGGAAAACAAACACTTTAGATAAATATTATTCGTCCAGCCATACCCCGTGCAACAAAGAGTGTAAACTAATTAATTTTGAATTTTAATAGCAAGAGGTCTATCATTAATTTTAATTACCAGCTGTAACACAAATTTAATCACGTTTGGATAGATAGATAAATTAAATTAAAATGCAAATTTCGGAAACCGATACAAAATGTTAATATAGATCAAATTTTATTATGAATTGAATTGTATTTAAGAATTTTAAGAGTAAATCTTAAGTAATTTATAAATGCGAAAGTATGGATGCTTGTTACTCAATCACGCCAGAGCAGGATCTAGTCGAAATTTGGCACGGAGATAGATTATAATCTAGAATAGCACATAGGCTACTTTTTATCTCGGATGTAAGGATGACGAAAATGTACAATTCTCGTAAGATAATGTTTCATCGCACTCGAGGGAAAAAGCTAGTATAACATAATCTAAATTTAAAATTACACCCACGAATTAATCGCTAAAGTAAAATTCTTCTCTACTAATATATTCATGCACTCTCAGTAATGTAAGTAGCTACCTACTCGAAGCTTTATAAGAGAGATGTATTATTAACCAATTCAGCTTTACATCACGTCTAATGAGGTACCAAGCAAACATATTCTAGTAGGAATTAAATTTGTACACCCAACTACGCCGTTGATGGAAGGGTTAATTGAATTATTGAGGATGTAGGTGGCAATTATCTAAGATATTATTTACTGCAACAGGATGGTATCATCTACTCATTATCTATCTACTTAGTAAATGACTGGCTATATGTGTTGCTAAGTGCAATACTCAATTCGATTCTCGATTCTTTTTTGTTGAGTTCGTACCAGACCAGCCTAATAATGTACCACTGCAAATACCTCTTCACATACAGAGAAGGTACGAGCATTGATCACCACGCTTGCTTCAGGTGAATTGGCGATTTAAGACTTATTTTTATAAATTCAGATTTCTTTATGATGCTCAATGTAGTAATTCCTTTAAAGGGTTGAATACATTTTTTTATCCTTTAAAAACCTCCAATTCAAGGCCAATTTTAGCAACTTTAGAACGTTTTTAACGTTCAAAATCTAGTTACAATCTCATCTCAGTGACAATCAATGTCAATCGTCAAAAATATAGGCAAATTAGAGGTTTTTTTTAGAAATTGAGACTGGGATTCCAATACGATCGTAATGCGATCGTTGTTAAACCTACAGGAACGGCTCGTCTGTTTAATATTAAAACACTAAGACCTCCAGTAAACGAAAAACTCATTCAATTATATCTATTTATAGTCGATCTTACAATATGACGTCTTTTATGATTACTACAAGCTTTTTTAACCGACTTCAAAAAACGAAGGAGGTTCTCAATTAGGCCGGTATTTTTTTTTTTTATGTATGTACACCGATTACTCCGAGGTTTCTAGTCCGAATAGTGTGATTCTTTTTTTGTTCGATGCAGTATACTTGCCATTTGGTCCAATTTGGTTTAGTGCTTTTTATTTTGTGAGCATTTTTCTAAATTAAATATATCGTGTGAGGTATTGTTCGAAAGGGCTTTTATTAAGGATTTCAAACATTAACACACAAGCACTAAAAAGTGAAAAATAAAAAGCTTTTTTACAAAATAAGATAACCGCCTTCAAAAACTACAAAATAAAAAATAACTTTAGTTTGGAAGTCGGTGGCAATACCTACATAACAAAAAACAAAACCAAAGCCGCCGACTTCCAAACTAAAGTTATTTTTTATTTTGTAGTTTTTGAAGGCGGTTGTCTTTTTTTGTAAAAAAGCTTTTTTGGTAAACCAATTACATGAGCTAAAATTATGTAAATAGATGTCCAGTTAATGGAAAACTAGCAGCTTCCAGCGACTTCGACCGCGTGATTTTTTTTGCAATTGTTTAATTGCAAATGTCCCATTCCTACTTACTCGCTGGGTCATCAAGGCATCTTTTATGTAGTTGAAGAGTTAAATTAAAAACACTACCACTAAAATAGGGACAAATGCTACCCTACAATAAACAATAACTTAATTACTTCCTACATGGGTGTGGCTGTAGGTATATTCGTTTCATGTATCAACATCAAAAACGACTTATATAATAAATTGAAACTTATGCAAATATAATAGGTATCTTCAGGCCCCAGGGACTGATGTTTTCTATTAAAATGGGACCACTCAGAACTGCCATGATGTGCATGAAAGCTGACCCAATTTACCAGGAAAAGAGGGTAAAATATGTGTATTACGTTGGCAGGAGCTTTGTTTTTTGAACGATTTCATTTAATATGCTTGTTTATGAAGGAAACATTCGTAGGTAAGAATATAGGTTGAATTATTTACTAAAAAATAAACCGGAGAAGAACATGAATTCGTTAGAGAGGTATCTTCATTACCTTTCTCTTCTTTCTTAATAAAAAAAAACGTTACCTCACACTAGGGATTTTTTTCTGTATCTTGTGTGTGTTTACAAACATTTTTAACTTACATAATTACATATACAAACAGTCAGCCCCGAAAAAATTATTTGTAGGCCATACAAATATTTGTTACTTTATAGTTAGTAAACATCCGCTAAAAAAGGATTTTCTAAAATTCATCCCCTAAGGGGATTGAAACGGGGGTCCAAACTTTGTACGAAGACTTTGACGCGGACGACGTCGCGGGCAGAAACTAGTATTCTATATGTCTCTTTATAATATAACACTCTCTGTAATCTAAAAGTTCTTCGCTCCGTCACTTAATTCAGAAAGTGCCTCAATTGGGCACATTAGAGAAAAACACTTTCATACATTGCACGTCAAACTAAATTATGTGATTCAATTTGAGGAGAGACGTGAAGTTGTGTTATCGATGAGCGTGTGCTGAAATAATATTACCAACAGGCTTTATTGGTTTTAGATGTGTTTTCCTAAAACGTGGTTATTCTGTTTTATCGCTTCAGGTAATTTGTTTAGTAAAATTTCAGTACGTTCTGAAGTTTGTTGTGAACTTAGATTGCTTGAGCATTTTCTACTTTTAGGTACTTTGAACAGTTGAGGTGACGCAGAAAAGGGATGCCTGGAAAGACTTTCCTTTGCCCATTAGTGGGATAGTGTGGACTGAAGAAAGAATTCTTTTAAAAAATTAAGTTTATTTTTTTCTAACACGTAACATAACATCACGCCTGTAATTCTCGAAGGGTTAGGCAGAGCTGTACCCATATTTTGTCCACCCACATTCCGCCTGTTATGTTTAAGTCCCATGTAATATAGGGCGAGCCCATTTCCATCAACCGGGCACAAATCCTAACTCCGAGGCTGCTACTGAGAAATTCAAAAGAAAGAAGAAGAAGAAGAGAAATCATAAAACTGAACCAACAATAATATAAAATACAGAGTCCGCATTTACAGAACAAACATTTAATTATCTCATAAACGAAATCACTTAAAACAACAACAAAAGAAAGTAAAGCCAATTATAAGTCGGGTCTGAATAACTTTGCGAAATTTTCTTTATTTTCGCAAAAGAATGAGAAGATAAGATGTCAAATAAATTATAAATAAAACAATAATTGTATCTACTGTTTTGTTTGTAACCGTAAATATGGATTTGTAAATAACCCACTTACGAATCATCATAGATTTATAATCAACAACAGCGAAGTATTGATATAATTAACTAAACTTGAAAAGAGGTAAAAAAATGTTTGGGATTATCAAGGGTGTTCATTGAAAACAAAGCAAAACAATTGCTCCAACATTGTGACTCGCAACATTTACTTGATTTTGATACACAAACAATGTTGTTTATCTTTTTGTTTCCTGATGAATACCGTATCCGCAACAGAAAACATGTTTCTGAAACATTGTTGCACAATTTAGTGTCCCAAGAAATATGAACACACAAAGCTCACTTACATATGTATTTGTATCTGAGAATGCATGCACGCTTATAGTACAAACATCTTCCGGATGGTTATTTTCATCCGCGGAATGTTCTTTGGTTACTGCTTCGCCCCCGTGGGTCGTGGCGTGATGTTATATAGCCTATCCTATTCCTCTTAAATCTACCTATCATACAAAAAAGATTTTATCCACGCTGACTGGTAGTTTTAGCGCGTTAAACAAACACAAAAACAAAAAACTCTTCAGCTGTATTAAGTACTATAACGCACATTATATGCACACAACAATGCTTCTAAAAATACAGCCATGTTATTAGAATTCAGGCCTCGTATTCAATCCCGTGACGCGTAGGTTCCAACAATGCAAATATTTTGGCAGCAGGCAGAGAAATCCTGGGAATTATCATAATATGATAACATGCAGTATGAGCTTGAATTATGTAAACATAAATTTATCTAAATATATAAGTTAAGCGAAAGGACACTCACCTACTCACTCACTCATTCATCACATTGAATATCGGTATATAGTTAGTAGACGTCCGCTAAGAAAGGATTTTCCAAAGTTCACCCCCTAAGGGGATGAAATGGGGTAAATTTAAATAAATAAATAAATAAATAAAATAAAAAAAAAAAACGCCGCTGACAATAACCGACATTTACGCGGACAAGGTCGCGGCTATAAGTTAGTTTATTCAATAGATCCAAACTCAATTCAATCAATCTCTTTTCAATTTCTCAGGGACAGATCGTAAAGGCTTCGCCAGTGAATACCCGACCTTAAAATGATGTACCTAGATGTAATTCTGAACGTGACAGCTGCTTGAAATAATCATAAAAGAAAATCATTACTTTATTACGACAAGAATTAATATCTTTCAATACAATATTAAAGCAGAAAATACAAAAGACATCTTGAAAATGACAAAGACTAACAAGTAAAAGTAAGTACTTTTGTAAACAAGGAAATGACAAAGAATATATTTTGTAGTATAACCACCAAACTCAATGGCTTTTCAACAATTTTGTACCGTGATTTCAAAAGTACAGTAGTAAAGATTTCAATAATATACATAACCTTACGCCTTTTTCCCATGGGTGAAAGCAGAAACCACAGACCGCCATCTACTACGATCCTTACGTGCTTCTTACGCCTCGTCCACATTCATACAAGCACGCTGGTTACGAGCACTGCGCACCTGACCTTTCTGAAGAACCTCACCAATAAAGTCAGTGTACGTATTCTTAGGGCGTCTCCTCTTTCCGTTGCCACTCACATCTGCCATATAAA
Organism: Hoplodrina blanda; assembly: GCA_949316365.1. Classification (NCBI taxonomy): domain Eukaryota; kingdom Metazoa; phylum Arthropoda; class Insecta; order Lepidoptera; family Noctuidae; genus Hoplodrina; species Hoplodrina blanda. The sequence continues at coordinate 7,102,142 of OX438563.1, forward strand.
TTCCTTTTGTTAACCGCCTTCCATTCATCCTCTCAACATGACCGAATCATCTAAGTTTCAATAATTCTGCTTTATAGGATTTTCGCCACGCGTCGCGTGATGTCACATGGTGACATATTGTTCTGCAGGTAATATGTGGCACATATTGCATACGATATGGTGGGAACGCAGCGTGGCTTTGTTATTTCACCTGAATAACTGAATATGTTATTTTTTTTTTCATAATTTTCATGTTAAATTGAGGAAACAAAACACAAACCCCCACATAGTAATTACATCTTATTTTGTTTACGGAAGAAGAGTGGTCGGAAAAATGCGAGTTATACGAGATTTTCTCATAAAATAAACAACTGTTTGTTGTTGAATAAGTACAAAACAATAAAATTATTAATACAGTAAAAATATGACTTAGTATAGTATATTGACTTTGCTCGCGAGGTTGTCGACATGTGAGATGTGACAGCAGTCATTATGCTGATAGTCGTGACGGTCAATGGCATAATAGCCAAAAACCTCGACTAACACCTGGGAGTCTCTCGTTGGACGGTTGTATCAAGGGCATGTATTGTTAAAAGATTCTTTTCTCAAAAGCCCTGACCACCGGTAGCTTGAACACAGTTCTCGATGGCGTTCGGCTATATTTTTTTTTTGATAAATGTTTTTTATTTTTATACAATTAATTTAAAAAAATAGAATGAATAAATGAGAATAGTACCTAAGATCATATACCTACTAATGAAAAATTACTACTCGTACTAGGTACCTGAAATTTAATTTAATCGTTCCAAGGCCTCAAACAAGAAGCATAAATAAATAATAATCCGTAGGTATTTTTTATATTGAAAAGTATTAAAAAATTCGTAAGCATAGTAGCTACACCGAGTGTTAAATCATCATTACGTCCAATTAATAAGAAGGAACACCGTTTCCGAAACAAGATTAAGTAATTGGAGCAAAAAAGATAATTGTCGAGAAGTTCCAAGGGGCTTTAGTATCTACCTAAGTAGATACTTATCAAGTAATAGAAGGTAATGATTTTTATTATTATTATAATTAGCCTGTAATGTTTCCACGCCATGGCAATTTAACAATTTTTCTTTTAAATTAGCAACTTGAGCCCAACCCTTTAGAAAAGTCCAACTCATCTGGCTATATCCTTCTCGGCTTACCGCGTCGCCGATTAACGATAAAACTAGCCCACTACAAAAAACGCACCTAACCATCTTTAAAAGACGGAATGGAACTCTTCTCAAAGCAAAAAGGTGGTAAAAATAAATGCCGCCCCTCCAATCGAACAATCCCCATTTAGTGGTAAATGACCCTTAATTTGGTTTGTATCCGAAAATGTCGAATTTAAACTGTTTGCTACAGGTATGATTCATAAAATAATTAACGAAACGTGGTCTAGACAGTGATATTTTAGTCTTTAGTAGATTCAAGGTAATGTGATCGGAGTTAAATATCGAATGTCAATCGATATTCTTATTATAGGTAGGTAGTACATAATGATCTGTTCCTAACTGTGATACTTTCACCGAAAACTAATTGTATTTTTTCGAACGATATTCCATAACTCGGCTAGCGGGATGGGTTATTCATATTCATTTATTTGCATACCATAATGTGTTTAAAGATTTTACATAAGGCTTACAGTTTACAGGTAGAAATAGTCACGTAAGGAAGAAGCGTTATCCCACGCCACCTTCCCTCTCTTTCTACCTGCTTCTTTTTATCATACAGGATTTTCATTAAAATATTTAGAGTAGGTACTTTCCCTCTAGGTGAGGTTAAAAAAATTCCAACCTGGATACGGGAGTCCCCGATTTTTTATATTGCTAACATTTAATTTTATAGGCATTTAGGCACCCCCATCTGCATCGTGTTCGTCCCATGATATCACTATGATTAGATCTCCAGTTTCCGCTTGGGAACTGTTTCATTTGCAAGTCATGATGCTAAATTGGGTTCGACAGGCGTCCGCTTACACTGAGACAGACCACAGTTAAAGGCCGGAAAAAGAAAACGTGTGATTTGAGTTTTTTTTTTCAAACGAAATAGGAACCTATTTACGTAAGGATATATATTTATTTAATAATTTGCGCTAGGTATATGTACGTAAGTGATTACTTTCTGCCTACCACTGTGTCGCTCAAGTTTCTTTTTTAATACGGATTTTTTGTAATTCTATGATACTTGGGGAAGTTATATACTATTTCCACTAAAATGTAATTCTGTTTAAAATAGAATTTTTAGAACTATTCAACGAAAGACTGCCTTTTAGTTATCTGTCAAGTCACTAAGTGACTATATTTAAGTTAAACTGGCAGAAAATGCCCAAGGCATTAAGTATGCCTTTTTACACTGTATTTTTTACATGTACATAAAGTTCAAATAAACAAATTAAATAAATAATAATATCTTATAATACCAGCCTATTATTGGCCTACTGCAGAGTAAAAGCCTCTTGTCTTATAAAGAAGGCACAAGCATTGATCACCGCGCTTACTCAAAGTTGATGATTTCAGACTAATATTATTTAATTCATTATAAGTCCAGGTTTTGTCACAATGTTTTCCTTGTCAGGAATGTCCAAGATAAACTTTGTAAAATATATATTATGAATTGTAAAAGTCACATTGGTACTAGCCTGGTATCGAACTCGCAACGTCATGCATGAGAGAATTGAACGTTACACCAGCGGGAACCTCTACAATACACAGCAAGTATAGCAGATGTTCCGATGCATTCGAAGCAAGAGTATTAATTACTCAAGTCCCACGTCACGTAATGAGATATAATTGATTTTATATTGTTCTATCATACCGGTTTGACAACCGGGCCTTGAGCGGTTAAAAACCATTTGCTATTCTAGAATGACCGATAATTATTGTGTTTTGATGGTGGGAATCAGTAATGGTTGACAGCCGGTAAATCTTTTTGTTCAATAACGCCTACGTTAACGTTTGTGGTGGGTTTGCGTCACGGAAACGTAACCCGCCGAAAAACTATCGTTATCGTCGAACAATAGGTATACTAATTATAAAATAGAGACAACAATTAGGTATATTGGATTTAATCGAATCCAAAACAATGAAGGAAAAAAAACTCATTCGAAAGTTGAAAAAAAAAATATTATGATGTCACGGTTATTATTTTATTTAAATGATTTCCTGTAAATGTTTATTTATGTTAAGTTCGTATAAAAGTAGTTAGAAGTTTCACGCAATATTAAACCACAAGATAGAGAGATAGGTAGACCTACCTATTGGTATTAATGTTTTAACTGGAATACGTCGTGGTTCAAAATTAAAACTCCGAAAACCTATAAACTATATATTTCATATTCGTCGATAGAATTAAAAACACACCGTCGTACTTACTTTTACCTATCAACATTTAACATAAAGTTTTAAAACTATCATATTATCTTACAATACACCTAAACATTAATTCTAAAAAGTTAGTTTTCTTGTGATTTAAACACTCAAACCAATTCTAATTGTCATACAACAAAGTTAGATAGTAGTTAGATATGAAAAAGTTAACTTGTCATGCAAATAACAAACTATTCATTCATTAAGCGTGATTAGTAAATCACAGGTAAACTACAGGAAAGAATTACTTACCCCTTTTACAAAAGTCACAGGTACACCTAATTTTCAAGGGGATTTTCGAACTTTCTAAACACACATAGACATGCTTTTCTACTGTTTTTAATAATGCTTACATAAAATACCGGGTGGATTTACTTGGGGCAATAAGTGCGAGCGAGATTTCGCTCAGCTCTGTATACGTACGGTGGTCAAAACTACCGCCAACCCACTGGACAAAATCCCACCGCCAAAGTTGCTCCAAGTCCGTACTGCGCATGTCTCTTTCATTAACTTAAGTTAGGACTCGTACAGACCTTGTCAACTCAAAATATAGTGGCAGATAACTGTATTACACACATGGAAGTATCCTCATCTGTAAGTATAGTGAAAGCTGTTTTTTTACGATTACATTTACGATATATAGGCCCGGATTAACAAAATTGTGAGATTTCTATAGACCATCTGTGGATGGGATAAGCTGCGGAGAAAGGGGATGAATGTAAATAGGACAAACACAAACTGTTTGGGAGGGTCAAATTAGTCCCATGTTTGAGTTGCCAAGTTTAACGCCATAGAAAGGCATTTGTTTCAGCGGAAAGTTCGAGTAACAAGCTTAGTCGTAATTGTGTGGTTTTCAATGCATAGTTGTGGGTAAAAATATACCCTATAACATGAATAGTGGTGCGTAAACATACATAAAATCACGCCTGTAATCCCCGAAGGGTTAGGCAGAGGTATACCCTTTAGTACACCCACATTTCGGTAAGTTATGTTTAAGTCCCATGTTATAGGGGGTGAGCCTATTGCCAAACGCTATTAATAGTGGGAAACGGTATTGAAAATTGAGTATACGGACCAGTTTAAACTGTTTCACAATTTTAAGGCATAAAACCCTACCCTTTTCCAATTGGATTAAGTCGAGTTTCCGTTAAGCCAGAATATTAAATCTTTCGTTCTATTTTAGAACGTTAGACGTCTAGTCAAAGATGTCCAGTCCAGTTCAGGACAAAGGGTTTTGCCTTTATTTCCCCAAGCATGACAGTACAAGCCCGTCGTATAACATCCTGCCCTTTATGCCATTCGGTCTTTTGAAGTATAAACTGACCTCACTGATAGTACATCCAATTAAGGATTCTATTTCAAGTTCCTACGATCTATTATTACAGATACACAAATGACGTAAGCGTTTCTTACAAATTCGCCATAAAGTAATTAGTACTAAAGTGGGGTAAGTCATGAAATTGTAAATTTATTAAAACTTTATCGCTATCTTATTTACCCGTAATTAAGGAATGTAAAACAACGCAATAGAAGTTTGTTAAATTTTGTAGCTCTATACGCATTTCAGTTTGTACCGTTATAATTAAATCTCCGTCAAAGTTAGCGCTTTGTTATAACTATAGATTTTTATAACAATAGCCTATTTCTTAATTATGACTTAATTATTTTGGAGGTATTTCTTGTACCTAAGTAATGCTAATTGGGGAACGCCCTAGGAAACCTACACTGACCTTATTGGTGAGGTTCTTCAGAAAGGTCAGGTGCGCAGTACTCGTAACCGGCGTGCTTGTTTGACGAGATGTATGAACGTGGGAGAGGCGAAAGGAGTATGTAAGGATCGCAGCGTCTGTGGTTTCTGCCTACCCCCATGAGAAAAAGGCGTTAGTTTATGTATGTAATGTATGTACGTTAATGCTAATTATTTAATGATTGATTGTCAGCACTAACCAAAGAAGTAACTTAAAACTGGTGACAATAATCACGCAGACGAAGTCGCGAGCAGAAGTTAGTATAAAATAAACTCGGAATAATATAATATAATAATAATAATAATATAACAGTAACAGTATAACAGTTACTGGGTTGTGGAGGTCAGATAAGCAGTCGCTTCATGTAAAATACTGGTACTCAGCTGCATCTGGTTAGACTGGTAGCCGACCTCAACATAGTTGGGAAAAGGCTAGGCAGATGATGATGAATAATAATATAATGCTACACTAGTATTAACTAAGGTTTAACCATACCTCTTTCGAGGTTTAAGTTCACTTGGGATTTATTGAAAAGGGGGTTAAAATCTAATTTCAGAGATCCATGCCGTATCAGAAACGTGGCCAAGTCGTGATCCGTGACGCTCAAAAAATATCGGTGCAAAGCCTTTCGTTTTACCAACGACCATACAGCCTATGGACGCCTTACACGATCTAATGCACGAAAACTATTCTGCCAACTTGCTGAGGTACTAGGTACACGAGGGGGACGGGGTACTGCGTTCTGATTGGCTAACTCAAGATCAGTGCATTTCAGCGGCTCACAGGAGTGGTCGAAACTAATACGAACTTGGTGAGAGACGACGATTATAAGACTTTTATGCCTAATGTGTTGACAGACATCGGTCGTCTGTTATTAGGAGTCTAGGTATATTTATGGTCGTTGCGTTTTACCCATGACGGAACAGAGCAAGTGAAATGCATTTAGGGTGAGAGATTGTTTGTTTGTTTGTTTGTAAAAGACACCGTTCTTAAAATGTGCATCAGTAGATCCCGGACAGCAAAATTTCTTCTTAATGAACTAGCTTCTGCCCGCGGCTACGTCCGCGACAAAGTTGATAAAAAGTAACCTATGTGCTATACCAGATTATAATCTCTGCGCCTTTCCAGATCTGTTCAGCCGTTCTGGCGTAATTGAGTTACAAACATCCATCAAAACTTTTGCATTTATAGGTAATAGTAATAAGATTGTCACAACGTTGAAGAGAATACAACCGCAAAATTAAGGCACTGGTATTTTGTGAATATCACTTTCACTTTCACTTTTGGGTTCGAATCCGAGCAAGTACCAATGTTACTTTTTCAATTCACATGTACTTTCTAAGTTTATCTTAGACATTACTAACATCAATCCGTGCCTCGTAAAGCACGTTACGGCGTGAAAGGCTAGGCAGATGATGATGATGTATAAAGTGTAGTTTTATTTTAGTATCAATGAATTCATAACAGTGTTTATTCCTCACTAATGTGTTGAAAAATATCGTATGACACGCGTGAGCATTTATCATTATGCTCCCGGCTCTATTACGCCTCGACCGTAATCAAACAGAATCATCTCATTTGTAAGTCTTCACTCATATAACCGTTTCAGTACCGATGCACAGATTGTTGTTCGAAACAGCTGGCCTAATGATGACAAACCAATGATTCTCAATTAGGCAGAACGACACAACACGGACCTATTAACTACACACTGATGGACTAAGGGTCACTGCCTTTCACCTCTGAAATCCAACTGTAATTGACTTAATTGCTTCACCCGAAGTGGTGCCGGACCGGCAAAAAAACCTGATCACGTTTCATTTAGGTAATTTTTAATGAATGTTTGTTTGTAAACTGTATGAAGTGATCTTTACTTTGATTTTAGGTACGTGTGATTTAATTTTATAAGTGTAAGAATCATATAAGAATTCTTGGGAAATGATCAAATTATAAATTTTATCTTGTAAAGGAAATAAAAAAATTATCTGACATAAATGGGTGTAGTTTTGTCAAAACGTACTAGGCCACGTCAAAATTTCTCCCATTTTTCGACCTCGTTCTGAAGATTTTAGGTACTCTAATTAATTTTAAATCTATTCTACGCATAACTTAAACAATTAATTGTTATTGCTGCATAGTCATGTAATGGCATAATGAATTACTTTGTACGTAGTTAATTTATTTATTGGTGGATTGTAGTCTGATTTATTTTAGTAAAACTAAACTCAATATTCTTTCAAATAAGTACATTGAAAGAAAACTTTACCAACTGTGGAACTTTCAGCTCTTCATTATGGCACTCAAGATAATTACTTCAGGTTTTACTACGTACTTTCTAGACTACTTCCAAGTACAATATAAGCTATATCTATTCCATCTAGTTTTCAAGGAAACAGTACCTACATATAAGTACCGCAGAGGCTCTGGCTGCCTGAGTTAAAACTGATTTAGACGGTGCGAGAAATGTCGTGCAAGTTCAGGTACATTTCTGTTGATGATCGGTCACTTTTGACACGACAGCCGCGCGGTTCCGCAATGTACGGCAAATCGCACGATATTACTCGCATTGTCTTAATAAGGCTTTAGGTACAACCATATAAGTTGTCCATGCCTATAAGATAAATACTAGGTTTAAATTTAGATGGTTTTTTAAAGAACCTGTCTGCGACTGACAGGCTAAGAAAAATAGAACTAAATATAAAATATCTCTACTTAGTATAAAACAAAATCGCTTCCCGTCATCTGTACGCTTACATCTTCGGATTTTAATGCGGTTTACATAAATAGTTTACGTATAGTTAGTATCTACATTGCACCCAAGTCGAATAGTAATGATTCAATATACGAAGACATAAATAAATAATGTTTCAGTCATAGTAAATTGATCATACTCCCGGTACAAGTAGTGATCCCACGTCGGGGAATCGCTACAGTACATAGGTACTCTACACATCTTATGTATACCAAACCCAAGGATACTGTTCTCCACATTCGCCTCAAGCGAGACTTTAGGATTAAGCGCCGCTTTGATGCATAAATAGGTACCTACTTAAGTAGTGGACGGCTAAGCTATCGCCTGGAGCACTGTTATAGCTACTTAACCCACTGATACATCTAACCTTAGTTCCTCAAACAGTTTATGTGGGAAGTTTGATCTATTTATAACATAAACATAATATCATCATGCCTGTACCTAAACCCCGAAGGATTAGACAGTGGTGTACCCATTACACCCTTTCGCCAGTTATTTTCAAGTCCCATTTAATAGGGGGCGAGACTCCCATTAGCACACCCATATTTCGCCAGTTATGTTTAGGTCCTATGTAATAGAGGCGAGCCTATTGCCATCATCCGGGCACAAATTCAGACTCCGAGGTTGCTACTGAGAAATTCCTGATGGAAAATCCCAATAACACTTTGCCCGACCTGGGAATTGAACCCAAGTCCTCATGGCTCAACAGTCGCGCTTTGCAACTGCTATACCAACGAGGCAGCCAAATATATTTACAGTTTCTTAAAAAAATATACTTATATCTAATACTCGTATAAGATATAAGACTGCCTCGTTGGTCTAGTGGTCGCAAAGCGCGACTGCTGTGCATGAGGTCTTGGGTTCGATTCCCAGGTCGGACAAAGTGTTATTGGGTTTTTCCATCAGGAATTTCTCAGTAACAGCCTCGGAGTCTGGATTTGTGCCCGTTTGATGGCAATAGGCTCGCCCCCTATTACATGGGACTTAAACATAACTGGCGAAATGTGGGTGTACTAATGGGTACACCTCTGCCTAACCCTTCGGGGATTACAGGCGTGATGTTATGTTATGTTCGTATGAGATATATAAGTATATATAAATACATTTCAAATATCAGGTAAAGAAATCAGCTGTCTTACACACTTTGTTCGTATAAGTTTAGCACCTTTGTATGGAACAGCCGTTTTTTAAAACTAGACATGTTAACCCTGAGTGGCCTAGAATCACGTTCTGAATACATGGCATAATAAAAATTACTTTTAGATTTTCAAAAGTTTTCTGCCACGTTCCACGTTACGTTACAGATTCCATCAAAAACACTAATGAACACGGCCACATTAAACGTAAGCAACAAATCCGTTTAACAGCTACGAATAAACATAAGTAATTAAATGACGCTCGTACAATCAATTAATAGCCGACCTCCTTCGGAACATGACATTGAGGCTGCGAACATTTAACGAGCACTAAAATTCAAGTTGTAAGACAAAATAAGATTACACGAAATCGAATGAACCTGCTTTTAATGTTTCTGAAGCAAAACTCGGTAAAACGAATAGCAGGAGCCGAGCTTCCTGCAATATATCTACGAGTAAATAAAATTACCTTTTAATTACAGCCCTCTCTCAGACTTATAGACTGAGATGGCAGAGTCTCTAGACCTAAGTCATTGCATGGCTAAAATTGAGGATAGATTGAGGAAGGCGCACAATGTGTTCCCTGGACGCCTTTCTGAAGTCAGTGCGGCCGATGGGTGACGGCTGCACCGGGTGACGGGATTCACCATGTGGTGACGGCAGGTCATTACCTGCCGGGGTGCGGAAGAATGGTCTGAGCGACCATCGCGTCTAGGTAATTGGAGGAACGTCATAGGGTTTTAATCGGTAGAAATCCGACACACGCACGATACGCCATGAAAATGTCTCCAAAGATATACATATAGAAGAGCATGTCGTTGCTTCATTCTGGGCTCTATTTCAAGTATTATGTATAAAATGTACCTTACTCTCTTACATTCACGTTAAACTGCTTGTTTTTGTAAATGTTTTACAGGACACTGTTAAGTAACAGTTGTTTAACACTTTTTGTGGGCTTGTCAGTTAAAATGTCTAGTTGCCATTACGGCCCACGAAAACTGTCTGGCAATAATGAAAAATAGCTTATATCCTGTAAACCATGTAATAAAAACCAGCCCCCTTATTTCAGAGTAAGAGAAGTATGTACTTTCGCCTTCTCAGTATTTTAGCCTTGCTAAATGACGTGGGTCTATTGACTCTACGATCCTGAACCACTAGAGAGTGCTGTAATTAAATACAGAAGTAGCATCTTAATGTTATTTCGTGACTACACAACATACCAGTACCAACCAACTAATCAGTATCAATTAATTACGTTTAAGATAAACCAATTTGTATGGCACAAAGGAAATCTACTAATTTGGGGAAACTTTTGGATTATTTTATTGATAAGTTGTGTTACCTAAAAGTGTTTTAAACAAGTAAAGTGCATCGCGATTTTCATACTTTGTGTTTTAAACAAAGTGCATTGCGATTTTTTCATGTTATGTTCGTGACTGGGCGCTGTTAGTTGGGATTTTTCATCTCTTATCTGCCATGACTTATATTTTAATTGCTTTTTAATGCTCTCCACCTATACTGTTGATAAGGTAAACAAAATTTTATAAAAACTTAATTGTAAAGCCTGTCCGTGGAGTTTCTTGCTCGTTCTTCTCCATAGAGACCTATGTTTTAGAATGAGCAACTAGCATTTCGGCCTAACTGAGTGCCTGTAATTTTTTTTTAAATAATTTGCTTCAACTTTGACTTTAATATAATTGTAAGTAAAAAAATACTTAGTAGCGTTTTTGTGCTTAATTTGAAGCAATTTTTTACGTATGTACACACAAGAAAACAGATAGGTATGCAAGGTCGTCAGATATAGTTGAAGTTTTTTTAGAAACCGATGGATGTTTTCGAATGTAATTTAATTTAAAACGTAAATAATAAATAGTTCTTTATTTAGGTTAAGTTTCAGTCAAAGACATTCATCGGTTTCTTAGAAAACTTCAACTATATCTGACGACCCTGCATACCTATCTGTTTTGCTGACTGTACCTAATTCATACAGTTACGTGTGCTCTTTAGGAGAGTCAAAATGTTCCTACCTAACCTAAATTATTACGTCGTACAGCGTTTCATACACAAGTCCTTATTTTTCGAAATGAATGAACCGATTTAAATGAAACTTCCTACGCATAAGCAGGATATAATTACATATTTGTAGGTCTAAAAAATTTGAAATGTCGTACGACGTAAACGCTCTTAATGCAAAATCTTGTAATTTCGAAACCATGTTTGTTTTGTTAGACAAAAAAAAATACAATAAACAAAAAACCTGTTATTAAGCTAATTACGGAGGCTACAGGCGGAGTATTTTACAAAAAAAAACATTTTTTAAAAAATATTTAAAAAAAAAAACATTTTACTTAAAATAAATTTAATTAAAATTGAATAAAATTACATTAATTGAATATATCTAAGATTATAATAATAATAATAATTCATTTAATTCAGATTAAAATAATCCATACACAAAATAAAATCAATTCAAAATTAAAATTAAACACAAAATTAGAAATTACAAACAACACAAACAACAGCGTTAGTAACAATATACTTACAAACTATGTTAGTAAGACACAAACAACAACACAAGCAGATAGTGACATCACTGCTGCAAGGTAACAGGCCCAGCCGATACCCTGCAGCAGCGGTTCACAACCTCACAATCAAGCCTGCTTGCTATCATAGACAGGATGCTGTTGGCACTGCCCCGCACCCTACGAACCAAGGATGCGCACCGTTTCCGCATCACTGTGTAAAAACAGTCCACGTGAGCTTCAGCAAACATCCCTGATGCGCTGCAGTATCGGGGCAACCCCATCAGCACCCTGAATGCGTTATTGAATTGGACGCGAAGGGCGCTGTATGATTTTTGAGTAAAATGAACCCACAGACTGCACGTGTAGAATGACGTACAATACGCACTAAATATAACACGTTTGACCTCTTTAGAGGCGCGCCTGAATCTGCAGGCAATCATGTTAGCTCTCACACACAGCGCCCTCCGCTCCCTATCAAGTGGCCGAAGTGGCCGTCCGATGCCGTGGAAGATGGTGGCGTGCTGGCTGACGTTGTGCCGTGTCAGCATCTCGTGGCCCGACCACGAGTTCGTGGCTGATGCAACGTGTTGTTTGGTGAAAATGAGGTTAAGGCATCGTCGGCGATTTCCCTGTAGTACCGTGGTTTAACAAGCTAGTAATTACTATGTTATCTGTGATCAAAATAAACGTAAATAATGATCCTCAAAATAAGTTACAACTTATATTTACTATCAATCATCGAATAAATTATTCTGACGATATATCTATTATGGTTTATAAATAAGTTATTATTTACCACCTACGTGTTATAAGGCCTATTGAAATGTCATCCTAATGACTGTATTAGGCCCGGTCTCCATCAAAGCGGAGAGGAGAGGATATAATGTCTTGTACAACCAATCGGCTTGCGTTATTTTCACATCGCACCTACAAGTTTTAAAGACGCACCCGGAGCCTGTAATGTGACAAATGACAAGCCAAGATTCGAGTATGAGCAATCAAGCACCTAATACTGGCTCACTGACTGACGGGCAGTCGCATGTAATTTTAACAATCCATTATTGGATCTTGAGAATTACGTTACAATACTGTTTCACTGACTGACGAGCATTCACCTGTTATTCAAGATCAAATCTTGAGCATAACGTTGCATTACTGCCTCACTGACTGACGGGCTTTCGCTTATACTCGTAATGACAAAGATTCAATTTTGATCTTGAACCTGGACTGTTACATTACAGGCGGATGCTTTCGGTGACGGAGCGCCTTAATGTTATAAATTATATCATTACATTACAATTGCGCATTGATTTACGTGAGTGAGGAGAACCGAAATCCGGCCGATATTACAGGCAAATACTTTTGTTTAAGGAGCGCTTTTACGCAATACAGAGCCCTATTGGTGGTATTGGTTTACGAGACATCTCTTCTTCTCTTCGCTTCGGCGAAGACAAGGCTTTATGTTAGTACTGATACCTTAAAGATTACGTTTCGTCTACTCTACTTTATACACACTTTCATCTGTCGATTTAAAATGAAAACTGAAGAACATAATTACACCAGTTTTCAGCTGGAAATGGACTTTAATATTCAGATTTTCGAACAAGAACCGCTAGCAAAATGGAATTTAAATTCATACAAAGTCGACGCTTACTTAGTTCTATATAAACGCTCAGTTTGTTAAGAATATGCTTTCACGAGATTAGATAATAAGCTAGCCGGCTAAAGTGGAAGTAATGGCTTCTTCATAATCCTCGACCTTCGGTGTAAAGGAGATAGCTACATGTAGGTATGAGGTGCTTAAAGTTTGTACAAGAATGTTAGTAAGAACAAAAACTTAAATTATGTTAATGAGCACATCCTTGGATGTCAATATTTACATACTATACACGTGTATCGAATCGATTTTGAACTTTCTACTGTCGCTCAGTAAAAGCCTTGATCGTACTTTGATAGAACTGTGTCACAGTATTTGTGAATAAACTGTGCAAGTGCCGCCAAAACTAATAATAATATGATTAAATGACACAGGAGTGATGTTTATAAGGGAAGTACTAGGGGTTTACTTACATCATGAGACATAACACTATTTTTCCAAACCGCGTCGCTCTAGTCTGCTCGACGCCTGATTGTTACACGCGGATACATTTAATCAGCATTGGTGAAATCTTGGGACACACACACCACACGCTATTCGTTCCAAAACTGATTGTTTCGATCATATTCAAATTTCGAATTGTTTCTTTTTTACAAGCTTTTATTTAGCTTGCACTGTTCGTATGTAAGTTGTCCTTTCAAAATTTGCAAACCAATTTTCGACCATTTGTTGGTATCCGATTGAGCTGAAATTTTGCATACACACGTAGTTCTGGTGACAATACAATGAGCAATACTCAGTATTGTAATAATTTCAATATGGCCGCCGTTCCAAGATGGCGGATTACATATTTAATCTCAATCCCCTTGATATGGGTATCAAATGAAAGGATTAGAAGAGAAGGAAACGATAAAGCTAGTAACATCACACTAAAAAAAGCTTGTTTTAAAAAGTTTTTTTTTACCATTAATTTATCTTTATTTATGGTGTCACTCAGTCACTATGTTCTAATTTTGAATTTTATTGTGCCTTATTTATGCATGTACAGTTACGTTTTGCACATTTTTGTCTGCTGAATGTAACAGAAGTATAAAGTAAAAAGTATGAAGTATAAAGTATTATTGTAAGTCTAACTTTATATTGTATTTAAAAAAATACTTTTAGATTATTGCTCATCCCCAGTAGAAAAGTAAATTCAAAAAGAGTAAAAATAATAATTAGGCACTCAAGAATAACATTAACATAAAATATACGAAAACTTAAATATGTAGTAATGAACTTTATAAAAATCTCTTTGCAGGGTGATGTTATTCAAAAAGAGCAAGAAAAAAAGTGAGAGCTTAAATAAAAAGCTTTAAATTAATTTTTACATGTTATATTAAATTCTACAGGAATACAAAAACTAAATAATAAGTACTTACTATGTGCTATGATGAAAAATTGCAGCTAATTCCGTTCAGCCCTTTAAGAGTGAAAGAGTAATAAACAACCATCCGTCCTCACAAACTTAAGCGTTTATGTTAGTAGGATATGATTGAATTATTATTAGGTACAAAACAAACTTAATTCATAACAAAACTTTTAAATTATTAAGTTGGTACTACCTACAACAAATAAGTAAAATCCCAAACACCTACATACAAATACTTATTACTTCTTTATTCCACAAATACACTTCGTGACAAAACATCAGATTCATCCTAATCTTTTAAGGCAGAGATTAGGCGCCTACGCAACATCTGTATCTGAAAGAATTGCTATTATCTCACTGAGAACGACCTTTATCCAGATCTCTCATTTATCAGCCGATCAATCTTTGCAAACGATCCTTTTGTGGAAGACGAGTCCCGTTTTTATTTCGCAGTCATTTGATACTTTCAATGTTGGCAATTTTACGTTGGCCTTCTTTCAGAAGTATTGATTTTTTTGTTTATTGCTGTTTTTGGTTGCTGGGTGTCTTTTTGTGTTTTCACCGATTTCTCAGCCAATTGTCAACAGATTTTCCTCCAGTGGTGATCCCATATTATTTTCGTGAAGATCTGATGTAAACCTTTGAAGATAAAAAATGAAACTCCTCAGTAACAAACAGTACACACGCATATTATATTGTGATTATATTTGATTGTGATATAATTTATTTCGAAGTGCGAAAAGAGCTCGTTCGCATAAAATATATGTCATTTATTTCAGTGTCAATGGAACTTTTAAACCAAATTTCCAAGACGATCGCAGCTTTTATATGTACATACATTAATTTGTATTGGGTTATCGAATAACTTGAAGCATGTGAATAGCCTTCTAATGTCTTGTGGCAAAGTTTGGTGAAACTTAGGTTTGAAGAGCATCCAGCCTTCAAGAGAAACTTACTATCTGAAGTACATACTTAGACAGCCAAACTATATCTGAGAATATTTGTGTATTATTATGTGTATTTCAGATTGGAAATTTTCAATTCAAGATGTAAAGGCAGAAAGGCATTTGGATAAAAAATAAAAGGTTATTTCGGACTCTTATCGACTATAACCCAACGGTTCCTCCTGCTACCATGAGTCTCGGAGCTCGGAATTCGCTTAAGGTATGATCCACGCCTCCGACTGCGCCTACACCATGTGCGGCCTGTCCTATGATCGCATATTCCCCTAGAGAACACGCACCTTCGGAACACTGCGCGCCGCCGTAACATCGTCGATGGCTTAAATAGATAATAGATGGTAATAGTTCAATGCCAATAACGTAAAAATATTTTGCATTATGCCACAACCAACATGCCATTAACTTTCTGGAAAAAAAAAGTTTGAAACCATCTTTAATCAAACCTCTTGAACCAAAACATCAATTAGATACATACGTTAATATTATAGGGTACTTCAAGGTTACTCAGAATACTCGATCTCATAGAACTAACGTGCCTATATCTAAGTAGAACTCTCCTGTAATAGTACCTACTTAAACATTTCTCGCAAGAAGCCCCAAATTGCAATGGCAAAAGTTCGTAATGGTCCCCCGAGGTGAGACAAAACCAAACCTACAAGTTCATACTGAAAGCATCACTATTACAGAATCACCCTATACGGAGTAATTAAACTAGATGTTCTACGATTTGACGGTACCTAATTCACAGTTTAAATTAAACCGCCTTGCTATTGTTTGAAGGATATTAGATAAACTAACTAGGCTTTGTTTGCCTTTTGCTGAATTAATTTTGATGTAGGTATTATGGTTTGTAAAACAATTTGCATAACAAAACGCAGATTGTATCTGCCTAGCCATGTCCTAACTATGCTGCAGCTGAATATCAGTATTTTACATGGAGCGCCTGACTATCTAACCTCCACAACCCAGTAACTGAGCAATACGATGCCCCTTTGCTTGGTAAGAATTAATGTCAGACTATTAGGCTTCTGACTACCCGTAATAGTTGGGGAGGCCAGGAAGGGATTTCTGGATTTACTCGAGCGCGGCAGATTAATATAAGGGGGGATACCTAGCACCCTGTTAAGTACCTCCACCATATATGAGCCCTGTATATAGGGCCGCGCGTTTCAAACCATCAGATTAAAGAAGTCCCTGCACATAATTGTCAGATTAAGGGTCAGCACGACAAGGACATCAAGCTGAACTGTCTGTATATTAATTTGACGCGCTCTAGCCCAGGCAGCACAAACCTTCTGAGTAAGTTTTGTTTAACAGCAGTCCTCTAGAAACTAATTGCTGAATAAGACTACCATAATTAGCTGATTTGGCGCTTACTCAGACGTTATTCAAGCAATTTGGGCACAAAATTATTTTGCTAATAGCTGTGTAATAGCAACGTAACAGATGAATAAGTTTTGAATAATTATACGACAAGCTGAGTATCGTCTGGATAAAAGCATTTAGTTCTTTTATACAAGTATTACAGCTCTGTTAGCCAGATGATGAATGAATGATGAATGAACTTTATGCTTATGTCCTTCAAAGCTGTGATAGTCAGATGATACACAGCATTTAGCTTATTTCAGTATATTTTTATCAAGTGCTATTCAGATTAAAATTAAATTGACAAATACCGAACAATTAAGTTAGGACTGTGTGACAGGAGTCAAGCTTTGGCCAAATTATTGTACCGATCGGTATTAAATAATTTTACCCTTATTTAATGCCTATAGAAATAAATTGTAGGTGCGCATGCAACTTTACCGTGTATTTACATATACATTTTGTGTAAAATTTTCACGCGCCACCTGATAAGCCGGGTTTTTGAGAAATAAACAACTTTTCGTCTGTTGGTTTGTTTTTGCGAGTGAAATATTTTTTATGTATTATGCAATTTAAGGGTTGAAAAATAACTTTTTAATAATTTTAAAAGAATATTATAACGATTTCGTTATTGAAATTGAGTATTTGAGTATGAAATTCCACTTATTTAATAGGTTATGTTATTCATTTTAATGGCGACTCTCATTCTGACTAAAATCTGCTTGCACAGCGGCTTCTCGTCTTATGTCTGCATAAAAGACCTTATGTATCCACATAATCAGCTGTTCTCTGGTTAAAAGTGATCTTCACACAACATATTTGCGATAACTGTTCTATAATCACACTCATTCGTACTGTAAATCAAACTATTAGGATTCAGTCATTAGTACTGAAAACCCACAGTTTAGGTATATATTTATTTGATCTTTTTAGCTCTAATCAAATTTAGGTAATTATTTAATATTCAATAAGTAATACAACGTAAGAAAACAACTAACGTAATTATTGTAGTAACGCACTAAGACTTAGTGCAACCTAGTGTTTCTAACATAGTTTTAAGTTTTATTTACTAACACAATTGTTATTATATTATATAGTATACTTAGGTTAAGGTATTTATCTATGGGTCTTTGTAACCTGAAAATAAATGAATTATTATTATTATTATTATTAGGAAGCATTTTTTCACAAGCCCTCAATTGCAGCGCCGAACTCAATATGTCAACTAATACTAGCCGGTAAATGCTTACTAATGGTGCAGAATAGTTCTTCTAGCTTTAAAAACGTCTTCTTTTCGTGAATACCCAGCAAACTTCTGCATAAGAATCTGTTACTATTGCTTTTACCACAATTAGCTGCACATGACGGTAATTTCGTACTTAAAGCGGTATAAAGTAGTTATAACAGCTATCACAATTTCTGTTAAGTTACTATATGCTTCATAACAGAAACAACACCAACTTTATACTGCAGCTGAATAACTGTCAAAATGTGATGTGTAATACAGCTAAAAGAGAACAGAACCAAATTATCCAGTATCATGCTTGATAATGGAATTTTATACCAGTGTTATTCAAAAGGTTACACACACTCTTGAGTAACAGGTCTGTTTATGATGACTATTCAGCTTTAAGAAATAAAATCAGCATATTACATAACTTACTCATCTAAAAGCATTATTATAGCAAAAAAAAACTTTAATACAGAACTTGGCAATACACTTAGCTTGTATACATTTATAATAAAGCTTAAGCCTCCATAAGGTTAAATTGTTGGCCAATTATCTGACTTGTGTGCTGCCTGGGAGTATTTCAGTGTCATATTTTTTTCTTCCATTTGTAACCATTTTCAGCCCCTTCGTACGGCCAACCCTACCATGCAAACCGGCAGATTAATATTCCTCGGTTATTAAAAACACGTGGGGCGCATACACTATTAATATCGGACACGCTCAATTAGGCACGGGGGTGTCACACAACCCACTGTCAGTTTTTTTTTGTTTTCTCTGCAGAGACAGATATTCCTATTGAAAAAAAAAATTAAAAAACAAGCTTTAATTTAAAATTGTTACAATTTTGAGCATTGGACTTTGTATTGTCATCAGAATTAAAGGTTGAAAAATGGTTTGCAAATTTTGAAAGGACAACTTACTTACATACGAACAGTGCAAGCTAAATAAAAGCTTGTAAATACCCAATAACACTGTTGTTAATCTTAATGAACCTATAGACTTAGCCCTAATAGCACAGGCAGAACATGAATAAAAAAAGCAATAACATTTTTATATGCCCGAAAACAGACTCTCTCTTTGTTCGTTACATTATAATAATCCTTGAATTACCCAGGTTCTCCGCTACGGTTATCACATAGAGCTTAAGTTAATTTTTTTTTTTTACTGTGGTTAATCCCTAATTGCTAAAGCATCAAAGGTATAATCCGCCATATTTTCGGCCGATGATTTTCTAGGTTAATAGAATATGTACTTAGTACCTAGGTAGTCGTATTCTTTCTTCATGTTCAAAATAAATATACCTAGTCATTAATTTATATATTAATAGGTATTATGAAGCTGGGGGCCTACCACAACCTCTTAAAACAATATTATTTTAATGTAACTTTGCTTTCTGCACTGTTCGATTTTCAACGCTCGGATCAGCGCCGAGAGTTGAAAATGTAACAACAGAAATTACAAAGTAATATTAAAATAATCTATACTAATATTATAAAGCTGCAGTGTTTGTTTGTTTGAACGCGCTAATCTCTGGAACTACTGGTCTGATTTGAAAAATTCTTTCAGTGTTAGATAGATTAGTTATCGAGGAAGGCTATAGGCTATATACCATCACGCTACGACCTACGGGAGCGGAGCAGTAACCAAAGACGCGGGTGTAACCGCGGCGGACAGCTAGTATTGTTATAAGAGATGGCCGTAGGCGCCCTGATGAGTTTTTTTGTTTGTTTAAAACTCGCTAATGTCTGGAATTCCCAGTGGGATTAGAAAATATCTCTATTTGTATGCCAGATACATGAGAAATAGTATAGGCTTTATAACATCACGCTACGACACACTGGAGCGGAGCAGTAACCAAAGATGGAAATAAATTGATTCCGGTGAAAAAAACAACGCGGCCGAAGTCGCGGGCATAAGTTAATTTAGTGTAACTATGTCGCAATCAATTAACAATATGGGCATTATAACATTAGATTTTTACCTAAATGTTTCATAAATATTGTAATATTAACATTTTTTTGTCGTTTTTTTAACTTGCGTGGTTACGCTATATTTTTAATAGTGTCAGTTTGTTTAATAAATAGCCCCTATTACGCCTACACACGTATTCGACCCGCCACAAAGTATAAATCACCATCTAGTGGCTAAATTATTATCACACAACCCTCTAGGTAATATTTATTATATTTAGTTTATAATAATACCAGCCTATTACTGTTCCACTACAGGGCAAAGGCTTTGATCACCACGCTTAATTAGGTACCTTTTCTTCACCGATTTCAGTGATTTTCAAAGATAAACTTAGAAAGTACATAATATGAGGGATACATGGGAGGCGGGCGCCTTAACCACATAGCCATCACGAATCGCGATTAGGTACTCTTATATATGTCTAGTTAAAACGAAAAAAAAGATTTTTGTTCTTTTTAAATATCAGCAAGCGCGTATAGTATTTAAACTTTAAAGTAGGTATTTTATGAGAATATTTTCCAACGATGTTTTTCTTCAATGAAATTCATTAGTCTTATTACAAATACCTACTTACAAGGTGTTTGAAAAGTGATCCTTATTATCCTTTGGTTCTTAAGACAAGTTTTACAAAGTTAATCATAAAGAAAAACTAAAGCATTAGAGGACGACACCATCTAAGACGCTAAGTATAAAATGCTGGTGCAACTTTGGTACAAAGTTAAAACAAATATGGTATAAGTTCGAGATACTTTTGTTGCTAAGTGTAGCATAGGTACCTACTTGAAGTCATTTCCTGGAGGATGAAATTTGGTTAGGTACGAGTAGGAACTTACAAGTTAGTTGCCCTTTTGTGAATCAGAAAAGACCAGCCTTCATTTTCTGTGGGTGTATCAGTCAGGTGACTAACAAGTTGCTTCTATCTACCTCGGTTGCGGCACGTCTTAACAGGATACCGTGGCCCCGGAACGTAAAGGGCAACAGAAGGAACAGGGTAGTTTTAGACAGTAAAAGTCTGACAGTCCCTTCCGCCCCACCCAGGGCGGAAGGACTCATTTGATGATTTTTACCACCTTAAAAAAAAACCTACATTATACCAATGCCAATAAAAAGACAGAAGAATTACATACTTTATAGACGCTTGTTATAAAGTTAGTTTTTCTTTGTATTTAGGTATATCGTATGAATTGTCGATTTCCCGTTCCTACACTATCGGTTTGTTTTTCAATAACGGGAATGTGTAATACTTCACCACAGGCGGAATCGTTTCAGTCGACAGAACCCAACCCGCACAATTTCACACAGCATTTAACTTTGTTTATACCCTGAAACATTATGTGCCAACTGCCTAAATAACTCGCGATGCGTAGGCGTATATGCTCTAAACCCAAGTTCGTACGAATTGTACAAATAATTTTATCCGTTGCAAACTTGGAAGATTTTGCGAATCATTTATTTTTGCACTCGTGGAATTTTTAAGCGTCGACAACGTGGGATGTTTCAATTAATTTGCTGCCGTTCAGAAATACCTTTCGTAAGTAGGTATTAACGCAAGAAGGGAGCAACGCCAGGTTTAGTATAAGGTTATACCTATTAACTTTTGGGTATATTCTTTGACGTTGCTGTAATTTTTAATTGCAGTGACTTATTTTTTATAGAAGGCATTTTGAAAGGAATTAATGATTAAAAAATAACTGGCGAAATGTGGGTGTACTAATGGGTACACCTCTGCCTAACCCTTCGGGGATTACAGGCGTGATGTTATGTTAATATAATAATAATATCAGCCTATTACTGTCCCACTGTAGAAAGGAAGAAAGAAAGGGATTATTTTATTAAATTAGTATTCAACCACGTACAATATTTACAGACTCAATGAATAAGATAATCTATAAAAAAACAAATAATAATAAAAAAACAGAACATCAAAAAAACCGTAAATGTACCTACCCAAAAAACTGGCGGCATTGCCACATTGGATGGCAATGCTTTTCCTCTAGTCAAGGTAAGAGTCGGCCATATTTTATTCTTTATTAAAATGTAACCACAAGCCTAGATATTAGTGCCCTTTTAAAATTTGGTGTTATAAATATTGAACAAATGGTGGCATGATACGTATTTACGATAAAATAAAAAAAATGAAAAATTTGACGACCGAAGCTGATCTTATAAAAGTTCTAAGTAGATTTTTATCACAACCATAACAATATTCAATACCTACCTTATTGGCATATAAAAAAACTCCAACTTGTGAGAAAATTCCAACTTTTTAGTAGCTTGTTACTTACTGTCACGTATTTTACTTTCATTTTTACACCCTTATACTTACATTTTAGGAGGCTGTCAAAAAAAATAACAACACGTGGTCAATAATTATTAGACCATATCCGGGCAAGTACAAATGTGACTTTTTTTTACAATTTATTAAATTATTAAAATTAATTCATTTGTACTATCTAAAGTTTAGCTTGGACATCACTGACATCGGTGAAGGAAAACATCGTGAGGAAATTTGGACTTATACCGGCCTATTACTGTCCCACTCAAACCATGTCAGAGGCCCTTGTTTAGAAACTCTGACACTACTGTGGTGGGGTCGTAAGACCTTACTGCCCACACGATAAAGAAGAAGAACGAGATAATACTAATCTACTGTCAGTGGTCATTTCAATCCTCTTATCTCCTTTAATAAGAGCTGTTTGTTTCCTTATTTCTAAACAAAAAAGTTAGAAAGTTTTATTTTTATCCGACAAATTAAAAAAGGTTTCCGTCCTTTTTAAATTAGATCTGTCTTGAAGTCTGAAGTCGGTGCCTGGCCATTTAATGGCTGATAAGGAAAATGATTTTTACGAATCAGCAAGTAAATATTCTTTGAACAAGTAATGCTCATCATACTGTGATAGGCACCTACTTTTGCCATACTTTAATTTAAAATACGAGTAGTTAATAAATTATCTAAATGGAGTTTCAGATTTAATAGTCACTATGACTACTATATTATTATCTAAGTGTGTCGTGTAATAAAACTGGATGAGTAATAGCTTCAAGATGATAGTTGATGAATTGATTTCCGTGCGATAACAATTCTTCAAAAAAAAATGTTTTAAAAAAGGAACGCACCTAAAATAAATTCTGATGGCCAATTCTGCTAATTTAAAAACGTTCGAAATTCAGTTGCAATTTTTTTTTGTTGTTGTCTGGCTTCGCACGGTTTGTGCATTTAGTCAGTTGCAATTTCATCTCAGCGACAATCAATGGCAAAAAATTTAAAACGTTGTTATCTGTCCTTCTGTTTGTCTGTTTGTTCCGGCTAATTTCCTTAACGGCTGGCGAGGCTTTCACTGACAGATAGCTGATGTCATAAGAAATAACTCAGGATACTTTAATTTTAGAAAGAAAATGAAAAAACGAAAACAAAAAAAAATCCCGTGTTATCCGACTTTCACGCGAGCAAAGTCGCGGGCATAAGCTAGTATATAACAATTCTCGTAGTTAAAATTACAATCCTGTACTTAAGTAGTCAACTTTTTCTCATTCCTTAACTGTCACGACCATGCCATTGTGTTATGACAATGAAAATAATGGTAACAAACAAATCGTAAAAAAACGTTTCGCGAAATATTTTATTTCCTCTCTTCCTTTTATTGCAATTGACAGTCTTCAACATCAGAAGGACGTATGCGTCACGTGTTATCGATGGTGACTTTGTTGTTGATTTATACATACACCTGAGCATTTTTTCGAGTTTTACCATGTAATTATGTAACGTGCTTACGAATGGTACAATGCAAACAAAATTATGTAACATTCCTATTGCTGTGTTCGACGTATTGCTCAGGGCAAGTGAGCATTTACATGTTACTAACCTTTATTTTTTGCATTTACTGTTCTTTGAAAAATTAAAAAAAAATACGTACATAAAATGAAAAATGTTCCTCGTAAGTTGTATCACAACGTCGAGCGTCGTCGTCCTCTATGTTCTTTTACAAATAAATGCTCAATTGTATACTTACTTTTAGAAGTCTAGAAAAACTGACCAGTGAAAACACAACAATAATGTTTTGACTATTCAATTTTTAAGACTGATATTTGACTGTAAGTGGAGAAATGGTTTTAATAATCTTTCAAAAATCTTTCGCTTTTTTATTATCTTATCTATCAAAAAAAAACGTTGCCCCTTACTAAAATTTTCTCCGGTTCCGTGGATGCATTTACAAACATATAGACTCACATACACAAAAATTCAGACCCAGACAGACAAAGACAGAGAAATATTAAGATAATAGAGAAGCGGTATGTAGGGTCGACCTTAACCTAAAAATAGAATACATTATTTCAAATTTCCTTAGACCACCGTTTAAAATCAATCTTCATCCAGTATAAAATATTCTACTTTTCTTATCCTAAAATTCCCAGACAAGTCTGAAAATAACTAGGCCAGCTATTACTTTGAATGGAGTTAAAAAGTTATTCTATTATGCGAGCCAAAAGGCCTAAAATGGATCCAGTGTCAGATTTTAATGGCTACCGAGATTATACCACATAATTATCTTTTATGCAAATACCTCCTGTTACAAGACCTCTATAACGTTGTAAAATGCTTAATTATTCCCATTTCAATGTATAATTTTTACTTTTTAATGGGTGTTTATAAAAAATACAGGCTGTCTTTTAAATCACTACGTATCTCTCAGGCGGTGAAAGTACTTATTAAAAAGTAATTAATAAATACTAATAATAAACAATTGAGTGCATTGTTGGTCTAGTGTTTACAAAGCGCGACTGCTGAGCATGAGGTCTTGCGTTCGATTCCCAAGTCGGGTAAAATGTGATTGGTTTTTTCCATCAGCAATTTTTCGGAGTCTGGATTTGTGCCTGGTTGATGGCAATACGCTCGCTATAATGGGACAAATGACTTTTATTTTGTAATAATATTTCTGTAAGAAACATGTGAGTTTTTTGTTGCATTTCAGGGTTGGTCCCATGTCAAAATTGATCGTATTTAAGAATACTTTGACCCTGTGTAATAAATCAGCCTGTATACAAAAATATATAACTCTCACATGCATAAGTTTTTTAATTAGGTATGTTATGAAAACAGCTGATTAAACTATCAATAGTTGTTACTTACCTTAATGTCATTCTCTTGGACACCTAGGACGTTCACTTACGACCTTTGATATTGATAGGTATTTATTGATATCTATAATGTCTAAAAACATTCAGACCGTCATTCTGTGTTATTACTTTTATTATTATACTTACAAAGATTATAAAAGTTATAATAACAATATTACTTGAGAGAAATTAAATTTATTTATTTTATTTTTCAATCTAATAATTTTTACAGTTTCGGTAAATATTAGGTACTATTTTTTTTAATAATTATCTGCCTGTAGCTGGCCGTCGCGCGTCGTTGGTAATTATGAATTACCATCCATGTAAAAATATTGGTATTCAGCTGCAGGCTGTTGACCCCTAGTTAGGAAAAGGAAAGACAGTTGATGATATTATTATACACGACTATGATATATATAATTAAATACACGTCAAATAAATCTTTCTGCCAACTCCAAAATATGTTAAGAAAGATGGCTTGTATGAGATAATAGGTAGCATCATTATAATAGCATGCTTCAATTATTATTTTGTATAGAATCATTCAATTATTTCTTTAACTGTACTACAAATCTTATAAATAAAGACTCTATTTCAAATAAAATCAACAAAACTTTGCTAACCCGAAACATTCTAAAGCCAATTCGAAATAGGTACCTCTCAAGAATCTATCCCCTGACAATCGTAAGTACGAGATGAACTAATTAGATTATTTGGGGTAAAAAACATTTTATTGTCCTCGAGACATTTTTTGCGATTTGCTCATGTTGTGTTTTTATATTTTGCCCATTATCTCCAAAAACCACCGAGTCCCAAGAGCTGGTAAATGGTTAATTTCACATTAGAATTGGTTCAGAATGTCTAGATGTCTTGAATAAGATCAAGATATTTTATATAGGCATTTCTCAGCAAGTCGCATTCGAAAAAACATAGGTATAGGGTGACTGGCCGATACTTACACATAAATGTACTCATGATAACAAAAAACTTTCAAAAAAGAAACAATTTTTTTTAGTTTGCATAGTGCATGACCCGTAACACCAAAAGGGCTACCAAATGTTTGCATAATCAAGGCAATACTTAAAGTTTTGTTTGTAAAAAGTGATAAGTATAAAATAACAGTTGATTGTGTGTTATTTTGATTACTCAATATTCTATTGCGGTATGCAAATTATCATTTTTTGGAAAAGTTGTTTGTTATCAAGAGTACCTCTCATTATGTGTATAAGTATTATACATATAAATATATAAATGTTTTTCTGAAGAAATATGGTGGTTTGTTTTGTGAACTACTTTTATAGATAGTTTTCTTTTGTTGAATGATTATATTGGTAAGGTTTTTATTATACGAGAATGTATTATGTAAAATATATTGTGTAAAAGTTAAGAGCATCATTTAAGGATTCAAAAAATAATAAAAGAGATAGCTAATTTTTTAAATACTTGCAAATTATATTATTTTTTCAAATTGCATTCATTATACAAGTCATATTCTTAGCCACGTCGTCAGTTACACTTTACACATCAATTCGGTTGCGATTAACTTTGTTGTCAAGGTCGGTGTCCACAAAGTACTTGTCCGAGTCAAACGTGTAGTCCACCCAGTTGTAGTTCTTCAGCACCCAGCGGTTCCACCTGGTCTTCATGTCGCACATCATCTTCTTGTGGAAAATCTTAACATCCACAAACTTCATGTTAGGTGTGAAGAAGTTTGCAACATCAATGCGACGGTCGAAGGGGAAGCCAAGAGGCATCTTGTCAAGAAGAACAGTTGACCTGAAGTCGAACATGAAGTCTTTGCGATCCAAGTCAGTGATGTTAATGTCAACGTTATCGACCGATTTTAATGGTGTCACAATAACGTAGAACACCATATCCATACCTCCAACCCAACCCTTAGGAAGCAGAAGCCTGGTGGGGAAACCAGTGTGGTAGTTTCTCAAGTCCTTGATCAAGAAGTCGCGCATATCGGTGATGGACTCAACCTTCTTCATCAAATCACGAGTCATCATGCGGTCGCGGACCAGGTTATGCATGTCATAAGAGTTCCTGACGATCGTGTTCTTGCCAGTGGTTAGCTTGTACAGGAAGGTATCCAATTCAACGAAGTTGAGGCGGTTAATGTTGATGTCAATAAGACGTCCCATATGGTCCTTCTTAGGTCCGAGGAATACCCTTACGACACAGTCGACTGACTTGTCAGAAATTACATCAAAGGTGACTTTGAACGGCTGGTGGTTGAGGCGGCGCTTGCGTACCAAGAATTTCATGTCAGATTTGGTCTTTTTCATTTCCTCTTCAGTCAAGAACACGGCGTTCGTCATATCCATTAGATAGTCATCAAAGTAAGTGACAAGCTTGTCAACCACTACATTGTCGATCTTCACACCCGAGAAGTAAAGGTCCTCCTTAGTGTACATAGGCAGACGCAGCTTGAACAAGCACACCAAGTCAATAATGCGTTTCTGCAGCATGTAGAATACTGGGTCACGAAGAGCCGTCTGGTATTGGTCCAAGATGGAAGGAACAACGAAGTATCTGTCAAAAATAATAAAAGTTTTACAAGTGATAATATTTAAAAGCAGTAAAGATTTTCTCTTTCATGAGCTACAAGGCTAGTTTTATCAGACAGTTCAGTAGAAAAATGGACTAAACCTATAAAGAGAAGTCAATACTAACTTGTCAGAATGGAAAGTGTTAAGACCAAGAGCGGCCTTCATGACGATCAGCAAATAGCGGTAAGAGTCAACGACGGTCCTGTCAATATCAAGCTTATCGATTTTACCGAAGATCAGTCTTCCGAGAACTTCTATATCTTCAGTCTTGGTCAGTTCCAGCCTCAAACCGTTAATCTAAAACAAGTTATTTTAACATTAAGTATTTTTAAATACTATTTAATAACATAATATCTTATTTCTTATAATACTCACTTCAATGTATCCCTTAACGATGGCTGCTCTGATGATCCTCTCATACTCGTCGCATAGACGGATAACGTCACGGTTGTAGTCATGTGCAATTACATAATTGTCGAATCTCACAGGGAACTCTACGCCGTTGTGCAGTTTCAACCAAGGCCAGTATCCCTTCTTAATTGTTTTGTGCCAAGAGAACTCCTTTATCCTACCTAATCCATTAGACAAACGCTCTAGGTAGTATCTGGCGAGGATCTGTTGGTACATGTACACAGTCAGCTCAAAACGCCTCATCTTTAGTTTGTCCATAAATCTGTCCTTCATCCAGAATGGATAGTCAATGTGGAAGTAGTAGTAGTAAGTGTTGAGATCGATATCTTCTGTGAAGTAACGAAGCTTGTCTTCTTCGCTGAGATACACACGTTTGTCATACACGTTCTCGTCAATTATGTAAACATCATGGTCAGTCTTCTTAATTCCGTAGAAGTCGCACAGTTTATGGTCCAGTAGTCCCTTCTTCATTTTCAGTAAGTAAGCCTTCTGAATAACATCGGCGCGGACGAAGTAGTATGGGTAGATCTCATAGGGAGGAGGCAGGATGATTCCCTTGCAGTCTTCACGGTGTCTGACTGCCACGGTGAGAGCGTATACGAACATGCCTTCGTTGACATAAAGGCGCATCCAGCAGGCGGTCTTGATGAAAGTGTTGAAGTCCTTGGCGTAGTAGAGCATGTGGAACATGGTGACAACTTCTTTGAGCTGGCGGTCAATGTGCATGGTGAAGATTTCACCGCGCGGAAGCACTCCAACCTTCAGCATTTTGACGAAAGTCTTGACAACATCGGTTTTCTGAAGCATAAGTATTGTAATTTTTTAGTAAACCAAGATATATTCATAAAATAAACTAAATAAACACAAGGATTGGCTTATGACAAGTTTCAAGTTAGCACAAGGTTTGATTTTATTGTTAGAAAATATCGTAATTTTAAACTTACGACGAACAGGTCTGTGTTTTCTTCAATTTTAAAGTTCTTGCCCATGTCCTCAAGATCCTTGTACATTAAGGGTTCCATCACGTGGTTCAGTAGTTTCAAGATGACCAGTTGCCGTTGCTTGATGTCCATTGTCGCTAAAATTAAAGTTTAAAATTAATAATCGTTTACATTTTTTGTCCCAATCTTTCCAATAATATTAAAAGACACATCACATTACCTACGCCGCGGATCATCACTGTTTATGACATTGAAAGTATCAAAGAGCTACTGGGTACTACCAATAAAAATGATAAAGAAATAAAGACACAACTGCACTTCTGTTTTTAACTAAGTTGAACGGTTCGCTTCAGCTTTAGAGACATTAGTCCAAATTAAAATGTCTACCCGTAACGAAATAATATTGTAGCAAGATGGTAGTTATGTAATAGATAAAGAAATTTCTACTAAAATACAAACCATTGAATATTTTTTCATTTCCTTTATATTTAAAAGTCCTTATACTTTTAAAAATTATAAAAAAATATTCAGTGCTTTAGTAACACAAGGAAATAAAGGTAAAAGTACTTACTAATAGTAGTATCGTCGACGTCTGCCCTAGCCATGGCCACGGCGGCCAGGCTCACAATAACTAATAAGACAGCCCTCATCGTGGAGTCGACTCGGTGTGAGATCAACTGTGCTCCTACCAAGTATGCACCCCCTTATATACGATTTGATTACAGTAATCTGGAAGAATACTTTCTTTGCTATTTTCGTACCTGATACATATTTGTTTACAGGGCGTTACAATGTAATCTTTTATAGGCATAACAATATTTGTGTGAACTCTAGGACGTACCTACATTTTATCTCAATCACTGAGTTTACTATTTTTATATTTTACTAGCGACCCGCCCCGGCTTCGCACGGGTGCATGTATTATACATATAAACCTTCCTCTTGAATCACTCTATCTATTAAAAAAAAACCGCATCAAAATCCGTTGCGTAGTTTTAAAGATCTAAGCATATATAGGGACAGACAGACAGACAGACAGGGAAAGCGACTTTGTTTTATACTATGTAGTGATATCTAGTGCATATGAACTTGTGAATGGAGAAAACATTGATAATAATGAAACACTGGTAGCAATTTTGCAAGGGTATACTGGATAGCCAACGCACAAAAAAGCAGTTATAATCAGTTATATCTGATGAGCTTTAAAAACTCATCTGCCTCGCTATCAATGGAAAATGTGTCCAAAAGTCTGGCTCAAAGATAAGAAAATACAATGACTCAGTGGTCAGTTCAGATAACAATCGGTAACTAACGCATTCAATTGATCTCTGTTTTTTTTTAATCTTTAATTTCTAGATAACCTAACATTTTTGCAGCAATATCAGTAAGTAAATTGTCGAAAGCATAAACATTGAGATGAGAAATGTTAAACAAAAGTGCAGATTAAAATAAAACATGTCTGAGCTAAACTGTTTTATTTCATGACCAAACTTTAACTTAATAAAATATTTTAACGACAACGTTTAAACACGACGTTTTAACGTTTTTTTTTTTTGACGATTAACAAAAGGTGAGTGACAACGCAGGGAGGGGCGCCCTAGGAAGACCTACACTGACATTATTGGTGAGGTTCTTCAGAAAGGTCAGGTGCGGAGTACTCGTAACCGGCGTGCTTGTATGATGTATGAACGTAGATGAGGCGAAAGGAGTATGTAAGGATCGTAGCAGGTGGCGTTCTGTGGTTTCTGCCTACCCCCATGGGAAAAAGGCGTGAGTTTATGTATGTATGTATAAAATATTTTGCTCCCCCAACAAATTTGTCTTAATGAGGTTTTTTGACCCCACTACACTATAAGGTATTGAATGGACTGTTTCTGGAATCTTTCTCATAAATACAAACTTATTTTAAAGTTTTCATTGTTTGTCTCACACTACAAGATTTATTATTATAGGATAGCGTTGTGTGTTGTAAATTTTCGATTTTATATAGTATTTCAAGTATTTGTTAAACCCCAACTAAACGTTAAAAAAAAAAGTTAAAAGTGAGTGGGTTTTGTAAGGTGCAGGGTTGAAACTCAAGTCTTAGTAGTAGAACCAGATAAACTTAAGCTAGTTTCCCACAGGCGAAGCAAGGAGTGGATTAGATGGGCGAGAATGTTATACAAACTAATCTTTGGTGTGAATGGTTTGGATGTGCAAAGACATGCGAAGCGAAAATTGAAATATTTGTTCTTACAATATTAAACTAAATTGCTGCATAAATAGAGTATTTATTACGTTGCAAAATGAACATAAATCTGGCGTGCCGACAGGTGCCAGCGTCGGCCGACGCGTGCCAGCAGCGGTGGTCGATCTTTTAGTGTGTAATCACCTTTACAGCGTTGTATACAGTCTGGATACTTTTCATAAAATCAGCTTTTACTCGTCTTTACCTGAGTGTATTTTATTTATAGTATTAAACTGGGATTAGTGAGCTGAATAAATATTTTAACACATCTTCTCTTTAGTCAGTTCAGTTGAATTTTTAACGTATTTTAATTAATATTGCGAGCAAGGGCTCGTGTACGTTTATCAAAGTTATTTCAAGCTTAATTATTATTATTATAGGTTTATATCTTTAACACCGCTTTCATCGGACTATCAACTGTTAGGGGCGTCGCCCACACGATTAACAGTCGAGGTGCAGTTGAGGCGGAGGCGCATAAGAGGCACGCCGCAACAAGGTTTTCTTTACAAATGAATGGTAGTGCGCTCACATACAAGAGTTGCGGCGAGGGCGAGGTGAAGGCGGGGCGGAGGCGAGGTGCAGGCGGGGCGGAGGCGAGGTGCAGGCGGGGCGGAGGCGAGGTGCAGGCGCAGGAGAGGCGCTCAAGTGTGCCCAAGCCACGATTCCACCGCTATTTTGTCATTTTGTCATTCAAAATGTATAGCCGCCTGCGCCTCGACTCTACGCAGAGACCTATCCTCGACCGTGCTGCGACGCCGCACCGCCGCTGACGCGACGTCGCCTCGACTTAACCAGTGAGCGACGCGCCTTAAGCTTTTTCCAAACTAATGAATTCGTCTGTGAATTACTTAACTTAGGTTCTTCCATGATCGTCCACATGCAGATGACCTGAGGATAATGATACAGGACCTACCTCCCCTATGATTCGACCAAAAATCTGACTTTACCATAAATGTCTTATTTACAAAAGAAGATCAATTCTCTTATGCAAAGCTTGCAAAATCTAGTCGCACATTCAATTCAGTGCCCCGCAGGTCAATGACCTCTTCGAAACAAGAAAACATTACATTTTGAAATTAAAACCCTTTATAGATAACTTTACAGACTAAGTGCAGATTAACCTTTGAAATCAAATTAACCACGAGACATTTTAACAATTTATTTATGTATGCACCCCACACCAACAGCGTATCTAAAACAATATTTATTTGGACAAACAACAACAATTTTATTACACAATTTTATAAAAAATCTGTCACTTGCAAACGTTATAAAGTTTAAATTACAATGTTAGCAATGAATTTCAAATATTGTTTATTAAAAATAATGTTTAATTTAGTTAGGAAATACTGAGGGACTATAAAAGGTCATGTTTCATAAAGGTAAAGTTTTAATTGGAATAATATAATTGGATAGATATCTAACTCTACTGAAAAGTTCAACAGTCATTGTACGTTACAGCCTAAATTAAACCTGGTCGCACACGGGCCACACGCGACAGCCACAAACGCCGCCACCTGAAGCTAGAAGCGACGTTGTGGCGACCACCGACGGCAACCGTGTGCGGTACGTCCATATAAAATGTATGAAAACTAAAGGAAATACGTCAGTGGCGGCGTTTTGTGATTGTGGTCGGTGGCCCGTGTGATACGTGATACGAAAAGTCCTTTTTTCCCAAAGTTGACAATCAGCTAGACAAATGGACCCACGCTGATAACGTGCGTAGCCTCTGGGTGCACATCCTACGCAGCAACCGTCTGCCGCGTGTGCAGCGTACGCAGCACAATTCTTGTAAAGTTTTGTTTTAGGTTTTGTACCTGGTGGTAGCTAGGTTAGGTAGGTAAATTATAGAGATGTAAATTAGTCGTAGCATTTAAATTTAAACCTTATATCAATGAAATAAAAGTCTCATGATGCGACTGCGAAACACACACACTTGTGTTTTGCGATTCATTAATGCTTGTGTTTGCTACAAATTAGTTCTGTAGAAGCAGATTGTATTAGAAGCTCGACTAACACTCTCTATTTGTGCACTAAACTAGCAATCTGCATACTAACCAGTGATTAGAACAACTAATTAAAGTTTCACAAATCGCTTTTCGCTTGCCTTTTGACGATAATACTTAGCATCATAATGGAGTGTATTTTGTTTTTAAATGCCAGAATGGATAAATACTATTTTGTCAATATGTATCTTATCTTAACTATTTATGACGTTGTTGGCTTTAAATATCTTAGAAAAGTAATATCTTATAAAATAAAACGCAAGCGTTCGATATTAAAATTAAAATTAGGGTTAATTTTGCCAAAATAAACCAAACCACATCAAAATGTCTCCTATTTTTAAGGGAATGATTTTGAAAAATCAACGTTGTTCTTCAAAAGCTTTCGCCTGCGACTTCGGTTATCGCTAACGTAGACATAATGTAGTCCCCAAATAATAAGTAGCCTATATTCTTTCTTGGAGTTCAAATTTACCTCGTACTAAATTTCATCCCAATCGGTGCAGTGGTTTAGTTATGTAAGCGTAACAGACAGGCAGACAGACAGAGTTACTTTCACATTTATAATAATACTAGCTTTTGCCCGCGGCTTCGTCCGCGCAAATATCGGTTATCGCGGACGCAGACAAAGTCGAAGTCGAAGTCTAATAAAAACTAGCCTATGTCCTTCTCCGGGTCTTAAACTATCTCCATGCCAAATTTCATCAAAATCGATTCAGCGGTTTAAGCGTGAAGAGTTAACAGACAGACAGACACACTTTCGCATTTATAATATTAGTAAGGTAAGGATTACTAATGTAACACATTTAATTTTGGTATATTGATTTAGTTTAATGTAATTTATCATCATTATCGGATGAATTTCATTATATCAGCCGATGGACTTCCACTGCTGGACATATGCCTCCCTTATATATAAAGATGACCGGTCACTGCGCTTCCCGCATCCAGCGGTTTCCCGCGACCTTTACCAGGTCGTCTGTCCACCTCGTGGGGGGCCTTCCCACACTGCACCTTATGTAATTACATATTAAGTAGGTACACTATACATTTCATAGGAAAAAATGTGTGGACCTTGCGGAGGCTGTTGCGGTGGCTACTGCGGTGGATGCTGCTGCTCTTGCATCACGATTTACACCTGTTGTACGAAGATTTGCTAGTGGGTCCTAAGTAGCGCCGTTCGAGAAGACAAGCCCCATGGCTTGTCTGCGTGAACGGCGCATCGAAGGTGCGCCAAATTCCACGGAGACACCATTGTCTCCGTGGAATTTGGCGCACCTTCGATGTGTTTGTCTTCGAAGTATGCACGCCGTGCCGTTTTGTGGAAATAAACTACTATAAATAAATAAATAAATAAAAATATTTTTAAGTACTTACAATAATTTGCAAATACTTTTAAAAATGATTGAAGAGCTAAATTAGCTTCAATACTTGCTATATTTTTACAACTACGTTTTTAAAATAAATGAAAAGAGAGCTAAATTAATTTTATTATCCGTAATGTAAAAATGAAAACTTTTAACTACGACGGCCAATCTTTTGTTAACTTGTTATAGAATTTCAGAGCCAGTGAACCTGCGAGCTACAATTAATAAATTATAATGAAATAAAAATAAAATGTGTCTTTGTATTAATGGTCTGTTTTTGAAGTGATGAATAAAAATCTTCTTCGACCGCAATACGGCGTGTAATCATGGACTACGGGTTCTTATAAAAATCGGTAAAGTGCGATTCGAAACTCGCAAACGGAGGGTTTCATACCATCATACAATAATAATAAAATACACAACAACAAAACAATAAACAACAACAATATAACAACAATACAAAAACAACAATATTTAACACAACATACGTAAAAATAACTTTATAAGTAATCGCTAAAAGTTATTATTTTGTGATGTAACTGCACATTTACGTTTTCGAATTTCTTCCTTTACTTGTGCTACATGGCATTGCTTCTTGCCTTTCATGATTCTCTATACTATGTGGAAGATTATGAAAGCCAAGAAAGGATTTTCCAAAATTCACCCCTAAAGGGTGAAAGGTTCAAAGTTTGTATATGAGTTCTATAGAGTGAACTACCGAACCCCCAATATAATGCGAGCGAAGCCGCAGGTAAACTCTAATAAGATAAATTTAAGTAGTTTCCGCAAGGAAACTTTGACGACTTTTGCTCAGCCAGACTTTTTGTTTTGTTTTGAGCACGTCCCTTATATGA
Source organism: Hoplodrina blanda (assembly GCA_949316365.1). Lineage (NCBI taxonomy): Eukaryota > Metazoa > Arthropoda > Insecta > Lepidoptera > Noctuidae > Hoplodrina > Hoplodrina blanda. The sequence continues at coordinate 7,137,687 of OX438563.1, forward strand.
TAAAGCAACATAAAGCTTTGCGATAACATAGAAGTACATTAAGTCATAATAATTGGTCCGTTCAAAGATAATGCATCATTTTTGTTATTTCTTGTTATGTAAATAACGGGTATAAAAAGATATTTACAGAAGGTGAAAGTTACATGTTCTTTCTATCACTGCAATTGTCTTTGTGCTGGACCACCACCTTTTTTATTTCGTGGGGATTTCCTCATTTGTACCCTTTGTCTAGGGATAACAGAGGGTTATGTCCACAGGTTATGTCGGACTCTTACCGAATAAAACCCCACGGCTCCTACTGCTACCACGAATCGGAGGCCTGGTATATATTCGCATGACGCATGATCCGCGCCCTCGACTGGTCTGGACCGCTATTTGCGAGCCCCTTCACCATGTGCGACCTGTCCTGCGGCCACACATTCCCCTAGAGAGGCGCGCACGGAACTGTGCGCGCCGCCATCACAGATGCTGGCTCACTCCTGAGAATTTTTTCAGTTAAAGAATTATAGAAGTCAAACTTACAATGTCTTTTATGAAAACGGTCCAAATGTTCCAACTTGATTTTAAATACCCCCATGACTCATGTACTGTTGCATGCACCCATAAGTGTAAAAACAATTTGTTACATTGCATGGTACCTCAAATAGTGATATTTCAGACCAAAAAGAAAATATTTTCCAGCAATATTTTTTGCTAAATATTGCTTAGTTTAATGGTCAATATGCATCGTTAACGGGAATGTGATGTGTCTTTTTACAACCCGTATACTATCCCAAGTCATTCCTTGAATATTAAATCCTCCTTTTAATTTATTTTCTCACAAGAATTATTAAGTTGGCCTGTTGACGTTATGCATTAACTATCTTAACGCGATACGAAAATACATTAAAGCAATGTAACCTCAGTATCAATCATAAAAATAATATAATTGTTGATAACCTGCACTGTCTTTACATTGTAATGCCCTTTAAATTATAGTTGTTAACTGCTAAAGAATAACACGTTGGAAGATAACTGTTCACGGATTTTGTATAAAAGGGGGTGTACTTTTGGTTCGAGCACAGTTGAACTCAATCAGAGTCGACTCCACGATGAGGGCTGTCCTATTATTGATTGTGAGCCTGGCCGCCATGGCCATGGCTAGGCCTGAGGTCGACGACACCACTATAGGTAAGTTTTTCCTTTTTCATAGAACTGACTAATTGGAAAAATAATACGGTCTTCAACCTCACACCGACGTAGATTCCAAATGTATCCTTTAATAATCTTATTTTATAGTCACAAAGACTATGCTAGCCCCATCGTAACTTTAACATTTACTTATTCTAAACTATCAACTATTTTATAAACTAAAAGGCTGTTTCCGAAAGAAGCGCTAATAAAATATTAAATTGTATCCTGCAACTAGTATTTTTCCCCTGCTTTGGATATTTTCAAAACGCACCAACTGTTACTGTAAGCGATAACTTTTACCTTCTAGTGTCAATGGACATCAAGCAACGGCAACTGGTTATCTTGAAATTACTGAACCACGTGTTAGATCCCCTGATGTACAAGGACCTTGAGGACATTGGCAAGAACTTCAAATTCGAAGACAACTTCGAACTTTTTACCGTAAGTGCAATAAACAAGCAAACAAAGTTTTTTTTATTACACGACTTCGTGCTTCTTACTATTCAAAGTTTATACTAAAATAATGATTTCTTTTCAGAAAACTGATGTTGTAAAGGACTTCATTAAAATGCTGAAGGTTGGAGTGCTTCCGCGCGGTGAAATCTTCACCATGCACATTGACCGCCAGCTCAAAGAAGTTGTCACCATGTTCCATATGCTGTACTATGCCAAGGACTTCGACACCTTCATCAAGACCGCCTGCTGGATGCGCCTTTATGTCAACGAAGGCATGTTCGTATACGCTCTCACCGTGGCAGTCAGACACCGTGAAGACTGCAAGGGAATCATCCTGCCTCCTCCCTATGAGATCTACCCATACTTCTTCGTCCGCGCCGATGTTATTCAGAAGGCTTACTTACTGAAAATGAAGAGGGGGCTTCTGGATCTGAAACTGTGCGACTTCTACGGAATCAAGACGACCGACAAGAATGTTTTTATAATCGATGAGAACGTGTATGACAAACGTGTGTACCTCAACGATGAAGACAAGCTTCGCTACTTCACAGAAGATATCGATCTCAATACTTACTACTACTACTTCCACGTTGACTATCCATTCTGGATGAAGGACACATTCATGGACAAACTAAAGACGAGGCGTTTTGAGCTGACTGTATACGTGTACCAACAGATCCTCGCCAGATACTACCTGGAGCGTTTGTCTAATGGATTAGGTAGGATAAAGGAGTTCTCTTGGCACAAAACCATTAAGACGGGATACTGGCCTTGGTTGAAACTGCACAATGGTATCGAGTTCCCTGTCAGATTCAACAATTACGTCATTGCTCACGATAACAACCGTGACGTCATTCGATTGTGCGACGAGTATGAGAAAATCATTAGAGAGGCTATCATCAAGGGATTCATTGAAGTAAGTTTTATTAACTATACCATTAATGTCTCCTTTTCGGAAACTACCACAATTCCTTTACCAAAATAATGTCGTAAATTCATGACAAGTATTATCTCAACGAATCTACATATTATACATAGGCTGCTAAAAACATAACCCTCCTTTTGGCTTTGCCGTAATCGGGAATAAATATTTTACTGTTGTGCCATACTGTTGGATATAATATCCTCGGTCTTGGCACCGACTCCAAAAAAATGTTAAATTTTAGTGTAGGTTAATCGTAGGTTAGGTTAGGTTATCTTGTTCAACAATAGTAGACGAGTATAAAATCAATTGCATGCCTTTTTATGTAAATAATAATTCTTATAAGTTGTGGACTATTGGGTGAATATTTTAACAAACTTAATTAATACTTTTCTCAGATCAATGGCAGGAGGCTTGAGCTGACCAAAACTGAAGATATGGAAGTCCTTGGAAAACTCATCTTTGGCAAAATCGACAAGGTTGATATTGACAGGACCACCGTTGACTCTTACCGCTACCTGCTGATCGTCATGAAGGCCGCTCTTGGTCTGAACACTTTCTATTCTGACAAGTAAGTATCGCTAACTTCTTTGTTTTACCCAAACGTTAAAAGGAATGTTGTTTTTTTTATTATTACCCAATAACTATTGCCTAAACGTTTGTATGCATAGACAGTCTGTAACTAATATTACTCGCTTTTAAGGATTGGTAGTTAAGAGTGTTTAATAATACCTTATGTATTTTACCTTTAATGGTTAGAACTGTGTTATATCAGTTTGTTAATCAGGCAATGGGACACGAGATGGTTTTATATTCATAACACTCATGAGAATGACATTCTTTTTACAGGTACTTCGTCGTTCCTTCTGTCCTCGACCAATACCAGACGGCTCTTCGTGACCCAGTATTCTACAAGCTGCAGAAACGTATTATCGACTTGGTGATCTTGTTCAAGCTGCGTCTGCCTATGTACACAAAGGAGGACCTTTACTTCCCCGGTGTGAAGATCGACAATGTAGTGGTTGACAAGCTTGTCACATACTTCGACGATTACTTTATGGACATGACCACCGCCGTGTACTTGACTGAAGATGAGTTGAAAAAGACCAAATCTGACCTGGACTTTTTGGTACGCAAGCGCCGCCTTAACCACGCGCCGTTCAAAGTCACCCTTGATATATTATCTGACAAGACAGTCGATTGTGTCGTAAGGTTATTCCTTGGACCTAAGAGGGACCATATGAACCGTCTCCTTGACATCAACATCAACCGCCTTAACTTCGTTGAAATAGATACCTTCCTCTACAAGCTTACGAATGGCAAGAACACGATCGTCAGGAACTCTTATGACATGCACAACCTGGTACGTGACCGCATGTTGACTCGCGACTTGAAAAAGAGGGTTGAATCCGTCACCGATATGCGCGACTTCTTGATCAAGGACTTGAGAAACTACCACACTGGTTTCCCCACCAGGCTTCTGCTTCCTAAGGGTTGGGTTGGAGGTATGGACATGATGTTCTACGTTATTGTGACACCATTGAGACCGGTCGACAACGTTGACATTAATGTCTTGGACGTGAACCGCAAGGACTTAATGTTCGACTTCAGGTCAACCGTCTTTCTTGACAAGATGCCTCTTGGCTTCCCCTTCGACCGTCGCATTGATGTTGGAAACTTCTTCACACCTAACATGAAGTTTGTGGATGTTAAGATTTTCCACAAGAGGTTTACGTGTGACATGAAGACCAGATGGAACCGCTATGTGCTGACGAACTACAACATGGTGGACAAGACCCCAATCGATTCGACGTACTACGTCGACACAGACTTCAAATTCAAAGACGTTAACGTGAGTGATTTGTAAATCTATAATTGATGACTGAACTAAATATAAAATGACAACGACTGTTATGAAAGCAATATAAAAAACTAAAAAAAATAAAACTGAAGTATTTTTAATTAAAATGTTTGTCTATTATTTCTAAACTTCGTATGCTTAAACGATTCTTTCACGAACCTAATCATTTCAAATAAAACATAACATCACGCATATGCCCGAACGGGTAGGCAGAGATGAATTCACCAATATTTCAACTATACCTACTGTATCATGGATTATACACTCCCTAAAAAATCATAATAAAAACTATATCAGGTACATAGTTTATTAATCACTTAGCTAACAATTGCCTATTAGGTACATAGTAGGCTACAACTTAACAACGATACCTCATTTGTCAAATTATGATAAGTAGTATAGAAATTATGAAGGAACAGATGAACATATTATTATATACATTATCACATACATACATACCGGTCAAAATCACAATCCTCCTTTTTAAGTTGCCTTAGTCGGATAAAAATAGGGGTCACTGTAAACTGAACTGACTGGAAACAAAACTTATCGGGGCTTTACTGGTAGACTATTTTATTGGCATTATTTCATTAGGTAGTAGTGAAAGTACCTACTCATGAATGTTAACAACTTTTACTATGGGACCAGCTTTGAAATATAAAAAAGTCACATTTTTTCAAAGTAATTAGTCTCTTAATAAAAGTGATGAAAAAGACGAAAAATGCTTGTCTTTAATGCCATTTAATTATTTTTATTGAGATGAAGTGTTAAGTACTGACATCTACATCAATCTCTGAAATAACTTTCAGTTTCCAAAGAGTCAAATGGTTCACGAAACCGCAACAAGATGGCGCAGAATAAAACTTGGAAATTATCTTTTTAATAGAAATTAATTAGTCTTCTTACCTAAAAGCAGTGATAAATTTGTACACCATAATTTCTTTTCTTAATGTAAATTTCATAATGTAACATAAATTATCGTTATCTTCAATAAAAATATTAACTTCGTGTAATTCAGTAAGTCAAGTTTCAGTTATTTTTTACTAGATGGCAGCAGGCTATCCACTGTACACTCCAGGTAGGCTTCTCCACTGGGCACTCTGGGCAATTGCCCAGGGCCTCAAGAAGGCCACAGGCCACAGACCACAGGCCACAGGCCACATCCTGCCCTCAAAAAAGAAATTGCCCTATTAGTACCCGATTTAATGACTTATTTGATTTGCAGTGAGTTTTACGATAAGTTTCTAGCCCCATAGTATTATGTTTCTTTTAGGGCTGAATTTCAATAGTCAGATAACTGTTATCCAAAGAATAAAATATAACAGTTTGACATAATATTTTCTATACAAAAGCTATCAAATCGCTTTACTTATCCTTCCGTTAAGAGTTATGTGACGATTGAAAAATTAACACATAACATCACGCCTGTTATCCCCGAGGGGTTAGGCAGAGGTGTACCCATTAGTACACCCACATTTCGCCAGTTATGTTTAAGTCCCATGTAATAGGGGGCGAGCCTATTGCCATCAACCGGGCACAAATCCAGACTCCGAGGCTGCTACTGAGAAATTCCTGATGGAAAAACCCAATAACAAAAAAAAAAAAAAAATGAAAAATTAACACTAAGTAATTTCATATATAATTGAATTAGGTACAATTGAACATTGAAATAAATTCAATTTGATTGTTATCAAAATACGTCAAGCACATCCTTAAGTGCCCAAGGCCTACAAAAGGTTAAAGGCGGCCCTGGATGGCAGTAGTTATTTCTGTACAGTTGTCAAAGAAATATTCACCTATACAGGTCTCACTCATCTCACTCATTATCCCTGCTAAAAATAGGGCATTTTATTTTTCACCTGTGGAAGAAATAAAAACAATGATACATGTTATTCTAGGATTTCCTGTCAACATACCTAAAGCGTTCACCATTCTCTCTGCCAAAAGTGGTGATTGTGACAAAAACCCCAGTTGAATATAGAAATACATGTAATTATCATTTGAAGAGCCAAATGACGAACCAGAGTGAATAACTAAAGGTCAATTCTAATAATTAAAATCGTCCAAATTTTAGTCGCAATCTCATCTCAGTAACAATCAATGTAAGGTAAAGAGGCATTTTTGACAGAGTCGGGATCGACTCTGAGTCTGGATTTGTGTCTGGTTGACGGCAATAGGCTCGACCCCTATGACATGGGACTAACATAACTGGCGAAATGTGGGTGTACTAATGAGTACACCTCTGCCTAACCCTTCGGCGATTACAAGCGTGATGTTTGTTTTGACAAATTGAGACTGAGAACTGTGAGATAATTATGCCGTACATAACAGGGACAGACAAAAGTACAGTCAGCAACAAAAGTCGATTAACATTTATGATTTTTAAATTCTAATTATTACGTACAATATTTAAAGTAAAACGCAATGAATATAAAATTAAGATAAAATAAACCCTTAGCTATTGCCTGAAATTCTGAAAGCCAGTACATAATGTGTTTAATGTCTGTTTAAATGATATAAAAAAGTAACATTGTTAATCGACTTTTGTTGCTGACTGTACCACTGCATACACTATTAAAGTTGTGATGTGCATTAAGTTGCCGGTTCGATACTGGGCAAGTACCAATGTGACTTTTTGAATCCAAATGTACTTACTAAGTTTATCTTGGACATTACTGACATCGGTGAAGGAAAACATCGTGAGGAAACCTGGACTTACACCAGCCTATTACTGTCCCACTCAAACCATTGGACCCATTTTAAACCAGTGAAGCTTAGCGCTTTCAATAAAAGGTTTGAAGCTCTGAATAATAATGAGCATGATGTAACATGATGGTATTTAATTGTTTATTTGCTAGTAGAAGAACTGATAAACATAATCTCTACCTGACTAATAATAATAAAGCTGAAAAGAATTTTTTGTCTGTTTGTTTATTCAAAAGCGCTAATCTCTAGAACTGCCAGTCCGATTGTAAAAGATCTTTTTGTACTCTACATGATAGCCAGATTCATGAGTAACAGTATAGGCTATATAACATCACGCTATGGCCCATGGGAGCGGAGCAGTAACCAAAGACGTAAACTGTTTGCGAGGTGGACTTGCACACGAAGTACCTATTCCGTACCACCGTACAATTAATATTTAACACATAAACTCACGCCTTTTTCCCATGGGGGTAGGCAGAAACCACAGAACGCCACCTGCTACGATCCCTACATACTCCTTTCGCCTCATCTACGTTCATACATCTCGTCATACAAGCACGCCGGTTACGAGTACTCCGCACCTGACCTTTCTGAAGAACCTCACCAATAAGGTCAGTGTAGGTCTTCCTAGGGCGACCCCTCCCTGCGTTGCCACTCACCTCTGCCATATAAATACCTTTTGTTAATCGTCTTTCACTCATCCTCTCAACATGACCGAACCATCTAAAAAATCACATACAAAACAACATATTTATTGAATGGGGATCCCCTTATTTTTAAGTTTATTTTTTATTATTATTAAAGCGTCACCAAAAATAGATAGGTACTCTGTGAGAATTTCTCTTACAGAGTGAACAACCTCTCTACCTATTACGGTTCATGAGATACCGCTGACAGACAGACGGACGCGACGGTCTGACTGTGTAGGTGTAGTACCTAATAGGGTATCGTATGGCACCCTTCGGGTACGAAACCCCAACAAAAGTATAAATCAATGCAGAAAGATCAAAATAAATTATAATTGGTACCTACTGACCGCATGTTACCTATTATCTTAAGTAAAAGATAAATAAAAATGAAATGAAAAATATTATTACTGATATTGTTAACCCAGTCTGACCTCACATTTTTGTCTTAGGTCATGTCTACATTGGTGATATTATGTGACTGTGATTGCACGAACCACTCAGTGCGTTGATCTCCTGGTATGCTACGTATTGCGGGTTCGATTCCCTCTCATTGGTAAAGTATGAGCATATACAGAAGGACTTTTTTAAATATTGTTCATCAATGAGTGAATTTCCCGGGACCGAAAATTGCGTGGCATCAATGAAATCGGTACTAAAAAACATAGCTATAATGTTCTCACATTTTTTTCCGGTTAGGTGAAATAGTAATCTATGTGTAGCACTAAATATTTTATTAATTGGATTAATAGATACTCCAAAAAAATAAATTAAACCTCGAAATCTTTCATTGCCGTGTCTGTCCACACTTCACCTTGTTGTGTATTATTCCTCATTGATAAAAATCTATTGGTTATTTATATTAAAACCTAGTTTTATTTGATACATGAATAGTTAAAGTATTGTTACGGAATACATTTATTCAAATATTTAAACAATACAACGAATGGTTAATAAAAAATCATTTGTCCCAGAACTACCGTTCATCGCCGTGTCCTAATCATGTTCACGGATATTGTTTTACCTACGACTTGCATCCCCCCTCCCGGTATGCTAAACGTTGCATATTAGTGCCCCCTAAGTGCTCGACGTGGAAGGATGTACACACATGCCTGCGTTTTCGCGCCATAAATGTAAGTATTCCATTTTTATGTTACTGGACATTTTTTCTTTCATCGCCGTGGATAGGTATAACTTATATTTGAATAAGTTTGTCTTCATGAGTAAGCAATCGATAGAACACCATTTCTCATATGTTAATTTATGAAGTGTTTATTTCTTCGAATAGTTAATAGATTTTTTGTTATTTATATTTTTTGCCTTGATTTTCATCGCCGTGCTTTCATTGCCGTGGTTTCCGTGGCCGAAATTTACTATGGCAATGAAGAAAAAGACACGGCAATGAAAAAAATTTCATTGCCATGCCTTGTAAAACAATTTAGTTTCATTGCCGTGGCCAGGTATTTCATTTCCGTGACTTGTGTTTTCATCGCCATGGTATGATTAGGCAAAGAAAACATCTTTTATCACCTGTAATACAGGTGATACCGATTACTGACAGTACAAAACTCGTCAAGTTAACTCTAGACTCTCTGGTCTCTCTGATGAGTTTTTTACTGTACAGTCAACTACAAAAAGATGTTTTCATGTTAACCTTACAAAATGATGTAACATTTGGTACTCTATCACACGTATATACACTGACACACACGCAAGCACCCTCACATACTACAGTCTGATTTTAATAATGGATTGTTTATTTTTAGGATGCCAAGATGCCTAAACCAAAATTATCTGAAGAGGAGAGAAAGGAGAGGAAAGGATTGGCTGAACAAAAGCGACGTCAGAAATTAAGAAGCAACCCTGTATTAAAAGAGGATATCTTAATTTTTCACTTTTTAGTGCTTGTGTGTTAATGTTTGAAATTCTTAATAAAAGCCCTTTCAAACAATACCCCACACGATATATTTAATTTAGAAAAATTCTCACAAAATAAATAGCACTAAACCAAATTGGATGAAATTTTTATGGGACCAAATGGCAAGTATACTGCATCGAACAAAAAAGAATCACACTAATCGGACTAGAAACCTCGGAGTAATCGGTGTACATACATAAATAAAAAATAAAAAAATACCGGCCGAATTGAGAACCTCCTCCTTTTTTTGAAGTCGGTTAAAAAGAAGGCTGCAGGAGTAGTTGTTCCTCGAAGTGCAATGACTTCGCAAAAGCTTCGGAATCCAAAAATATATCTGATCATGCCTGTCTCCGAGAGGGAAATGCAAACCCAGACAGATTGTGTATAGGAGTAAGATTTGGATAGATATTACAAAAGGAAAAATGGGAGTATGTATAAGAAAAGAAAGACTGTAGTATTAAAGTCTCTAAGTAGTGTTGCGAGTGTAATTCAACAGTTTTTGTTTACTTATTGTACTTTCATTCTTTTTTTGTAATATCTCCTTACCCAAATTTTACTCCCATACAAGTGTTGGAATCAAGACCAAACAGTAAAATAAACAGTCATTTTTATTCTATCTATCTGTCTATTTCAATAGATAAAATATTTTTTAACTTCCGTGGATTGATTCTTTCATTGCCATGGCACAGTTCTTTCATTGCCGTGGACGCTTGTTTCATTGCCGTGCACGCATGTTTCATCGCCGTGGCACGAAATTTTGAATCCTGATATCTCGTTAGTGTTTTAAGTTATCTGCTAGACATTAAGCAAGAATATATGCATTATCAAAAACTTTAATAAAAGCGTTTTTTTTTTTAAAAAAACCTTAAGATGAAAAAAAACACGGAAATGAAGATTTTATAGGACCTGTTGAAATTCACTCCAATATATTATCAAACTTGTTTCCTGGCAATGAATAAACAAACACATATACACATATATAAAATGAAAGAAAGAAATAGATTTATTTGGCAACAGCTTACATAAAAAAAATGGGGTAGCCAAGTACTACCCATCAATTGAGCTGTCAAAATATTTGCTAATGTCTGTCTTTATAGGTACGATCACTCTTCAAAAACGTTAATCACTTTTGCACCTTATCACATTCTACTAATGTTCATTGATGAAATGCAAAACATTTTTTACGACGTCATTTGCATCTACATACGACATGATACTAAGGAAATAAAGGGTTTTAAAATTCGAACATACATTAAAAAAAAAACGAGCCAAATATTAGTCGAACTTGCACACGAAAGCTTTCTTTCCACCATACACGTGTCTTGTATAGGAACTCCCTGACACAAAAACCCATCCGTGTTCCTCTTAATAATACCCTTTGCGTTTCAGAGCCGTGGTAACTCTTTCGAACAAAATCCGCAACCTGGCAGGCATTGACCCTAGCGGGCCTGTCTTCTATGCTGACATCTCTTTGAGACGCGCGTCAAACACAACGCGACGACACGGGCCTGGTTCTGATCGGACGACGAGCCACCCAGTGCTCGCCGTTCGCTGGCCCGCGCCTACGGAGAATCAAGAACCCTACGCTCAAATTCGCAGTCACATTGTAAACTTACCTTTATATTGTAAAAATAATAATCACGTAATCACAATACTTACTCAATTTCTTTAATAATATTATGTCTGCATGTGCAGATAAGCTTGTTCTTATGGAGCAACATTCTGTTGACAAGTGACTTTTTATATTTGACTTTGACTTAGGTCAGTTCAGCCAACATACGACTGTACTGATTACGTTGTTTTCAATTAATGTTATGTCATGTGTTATTTTTATGCTGTAACTGTTTACAACTGAACAGCAAACTGAAGGCCAATTCTCAATAAAAACCGACAAGTGCGTGTCGGGCTAGTCGCAGTGGAGGGTTCCGTAGTTGCCCATGACAATAATGCGTAGGTACTAAGAAGGGCTTTCAATGGAATTTGTACGAAATTTTTACTTCTTCGAGTACATTTTATAAGTTGTTCTACTATTACTCGTAAAATTGTAAAGCCTATTCAGTTGTGATTGTTTTCCTTTTAAATTTGTTATTATTATAGCGTGGAAAAAATCAATAGGTCCTGAAATGACTACTTTGAATCATTAAGATAGATTATTTTACATAAAGGAAACATTTCTTTATTTTTAAATAGAAACAAAACTGCTTTCCTATGTTTCTTAACGAGCTTACCTTAACTGGAAATCGAACCAGTTAAAAACTCAAAACCTAGCACTTGCTACTTTTTTTCACTAGTCGATAGGTACAGTAAGTGTTAAAAATAAAAAATTGCTTCAAGTAACTCACAATTTTTTTCACATATCCATAAATAACCATTTAGCTTGCAGGATGAACTTGATAATGAAAATTACCACTTTAAAGCTCAATATTTTACAAACGAATCTCTTTATCGAAAAATAGTTTGTACAACCTCACAATACTTTTAAAAGACCCATGGCGAAGCTATAAGTGTTCCTTGTTGACTACGGAACCCTAAAAACGTTCAAAATCTAGTCGTAATCTCATCTCAGCGCCAATCAATGTCAAATAATGTGGGTAGTTAAAGTTATTTTTGAAAGATTGAGACTAAAATAGAATACAAACGCTATATGAAATACGATTTTTTTTTTTTTTTAAAACACGCTAGGAATTTCTCCTATATCGTGGGTGCGTTTATTATGAACCCACATTGGTACAGTTCTATTAGAGTATTAGAGTGTACGACTAAACGTCGACAGACACTACGCCGACAGACTAAACACCGACAAGATTTTACTTCAACGGGACTCTTCGCCGACAGGACACTTCGCCGACAGGACTCTTCGCCGACAGGGCTTGTAGCAGATGTGTTACATATTTCTTTTTTTTATAAGCTTGCAGTCGTTTCGTAGGGGGGTCACAGTTTTAACCTAACCTAACCTAAACCTTTTTTTTTAATACGTAACCTTTATTCACTTCTACTATGAGCCCTGTCGGCGAAGAGTCCCGTCGAAGTAAAATCTTGTCGGTGTTCAGTCTGTCGGCGTAGTGTCTGTCGGCGTTTAGTCGTACACTGGTTCTATTAATTATGTTCTGCCCGCGACTTTTTCCGCGTCGAGTTACGAAGTCAAGTAACACTACCATTAAACATAGTATATCATTTCTATCAGTATACGGTTTTTTGTAATTAGACCAGCAGGTATTTTCAGAGATTACCTCTTAAAAACAAAAAAACATTTTGAAACAAGCTTTTTCAGTGTGATGTTACTAACTTTATTGTTTTCTACTCTTCAAGCCCTTTCATTTGACACCCATATCAATAGGGGATTGAGATAAAATAATTATGTAATCCGCCATCTTGGAACGGCGGCCATATTTAAATTATTACAATACTGAGTATAGCTCATTGTATTCTCATCAGAACTAAAAAAAAATATCTGTCTATCTGTTTGTTTTGGTTAGTCTCCGAAACAGCTGTACCGATTTTGAAGGAACTTTCAGTGAAAGATAGCTGATATTATAAGGAGTAACTTACACAACCTTTATTTTAGAAAAATATTTAAGGTAGCAACAAAAGTCGATTAACAATGTAACTTTTTTATATCATTTAATCAGACACTAAACACAAATGTAGGTACTGGCTTCCAGAATTTCAGGTAATAGCTAAGGGTTTATAAAATCTTAATTTTATATTCATTGCGTTTTACTCTTTATATTGTACTTAATAATTAGGATTTAAAAATCATAAATGTTAATCGACTTTTGTTGCTGACTGTACGTCGCAGGCTTATGCTAGTTTACAACTTGTTTACGGTAACAGACCTTAAACTTTGATGGACTAATTGACAGTACCTACACGCTACCAGACATACACATCCGCCATTAGCCGCATCCTATAGATCAATTGACATATAAACAACTCAATGTACAGGCAAAACATTTCCCGAAGTGCTGAAGAGCTCACATTAGCCCATGACGTTGGAATGCAGAGCTAACACTCGGCACAGCTGCCAAAACCGACCTGATCTATTGAAACTGGCCAATTAAACGTCGAAGACTTATCTCTGAGGAATGTAGGTGCGTGAACAGCCGACATTGTTGTCGGTAGATCACATGACATAGACATGAAACAAATACGTAATGATCAGATATACTTTCATTGTTTAATTTTGTCTAGTACAGGGGTATGCAACATGCGGCTCTTTCGATGTTAAGCTGTGACTCTCCGGTTCCATACGTAAAAATAAATAAAATGAAATACTGTAATTTATAATGACGCGAACTATGAAATTTTGTAAATTGTAACTTTTGGCTCTTCTGTCTCAAAAGGTTGCCGATCCCTGGTCTGGTATGTATACGGTGTAAAACACACCACCTTCGTATACTGCCCATCAAAGTAACTTTGAGCAAACATTTTTCCTGATCAACGACTTTTTTTTTAATGTGAAAAATCACTCTATAAGGTATTGTACTTTCGGATGCATGCAGCAGGATAATATGACGTATGATTTGAAAAAATCACATTGGTACTTACTACCCGTGCCTGGTTACGAATCCAGAACCTCGTGCATCAAACGTGGACCGTAACCACTGAGCCATCACTACATTTTACTTCTGATTTACATAATAACATAACATCACGCCTGTAATCCCCGAAAGGTTAGGCAGAGGTGTACCCATTAGTACACCCATATTTCGCCGAGGCTGCTACTGAAAAATTCCCGATGGAAAAACTCAATAACACTTTGCCCGACTTGAAAATCGAATCCAAAACATCATGCTCTGCAGTCGTGCTTTGCGACTACGAGGCAGACAGGCAGTACACAAGCACTTCTGATTTATTTTTTGCCCTTCTAATCGCTAAACCCTTTGCTAAATAAATGTTAAATGTCGTGAAAAGATTTTCCTTTTTCATAAAAAAATTATGTCAATGACCGGGGCTTAGTACTGTCAACAAATTATTGCACAACCAGACAATGAATCATGCACTTAGGGCATTAGACCGATGAACTGTGAACTTGTTATTAACCACACTGCATTACAGTTGTAACTCCTAGTACATTCAACTATTGTTATCAATAACTCCGAACAAAATGTCTATGAACTTTGAAAATTATTTCTCTATAAATTGGTGAGATTAAGTCCAAAAAATACAGTCTAATAAGCAAGATGAAGACGTTAACAGTTGTGTTAGTGGTTACTGTGCTTGCCATACATATCTCTGGTTACTTGATTCAAGTACCAACTGCACCATCGATACAACCTAGAGAACTTGGTAAGACTTATTTTCAATTGATTGTACCCCTTAGGACAATATCTCAATAGCGCTGCGATGCTTTATAACATACTAGCTTTTGCTCGCGACTTCGTCTGCATAAATGTCGGTTATCGCAGACGCAGACAAAGTCATGGAATAATAAAAAACTATTTTACAAAAAAGATAACCGCCTTCAAAAACTACAAAATCAAAATAACTTTAGTTTTGGAAGTCGGCGGCTTTGGTTTTTTTTTTTTATGTAGGTAAGTATTGCCACCGACTTCCAAAACTAAAGTTATTTTGATTTTGTAGTTTTTGAAGGCGGTTATCTTTTTTTGTAAAATAGCTTTTTATTTTTCACTTTTTAGTGCTTGTGTATTAATGTTTGAAATCCTTACAAAAAGCCCTTTCAAACAATACCTCACACAATATATTTAATTTTGGAAACTGGTAGGAGGGGGGTTGACATACCCCCCCCCCCTTTTCCTTCAGTCAGTCATCGACTACACGTATAAACAAAGCAATTTCACTTGTTACGATATTGCTGCTGTGATTCTATGAGGAGTTCCATTCCATATCTCCGAAGTTCATCATCAGATATTGAAATGGTGACAATGGGACCACACGAGAAGCACCAGCTTTCAAATAAAAAAAGAATCATGAAAATCGGTTCACCCAGTCGCAAGTTAGGAGCTAACAAACATAAAAAAAAAATACAGACGAACTGATAACCTCCTCCTTTTTTTGAAGTCGGTTAAAAAGTAGCCTATGTCTTTTCTTAGGGTTCAAACTAACCCTGTACCAAATTCGGTCAGTGGTTTAGTCGTGAAAGCGTAACAGACAGACAAAGTTACTTTCGCATTTATAATACTAGCTTTTGCCCGCGACTACGTCCGTGTGGACCTTGTTTATATCGTACTTGCATACAAACTTCCACCCCCCTTTTCACCGCCTTAGGGGGTGATTTCCGGGATAAAACTATTCTATGTCCTTCCCCGGGTCTTAAACTATGTCTATACAAAATTTCACCTAAATCGGTTCAGCGGTTTAAGCGTGAAGAGGTAAGACAGACAGCAGACAGGACAGGCACACTTTCGCATTTATAATATTATTATGGATTAGTATGCATTACTTTTCTTCATAAATCTAGCTTTCATACACAAATAGATTATTTTCCAATACGTCAATTCGTCAAAGATTAAGGCACAACGGTGCAATGGCGAACTGATTAACGGCTGCGCTGCGTGTCGTGGGTTCAATTCCCGCTCGAAACACATATTTATATGTCCTACAGGTAATGGTCCCGGGACTGGTTTATATGTATGAGTTTTTATATTTGTAAAGGCACCCACGTTACAAGAAAAACAACGTGGCAACATTTTATTAAAGAAGAATAAAACAAATAAAATCATGTAGAAGATTTAATTTAATATACCGTAACCATTTAATATGAAATATTATGACTGATCTTATGTTCGTCCGGAATAATCAGCGATACTTAAAAGTGTCATGATGATCATAAATACTTGGCACTCAATACATCCTCAACGTTAATAGCTCACGTCAAACGTAATGGGAGGCTAACTGTTATCTCAGGACAGTTGAAATGTTTTACAGCTCATTAAGATTGTAGTTTTAACTATACAATTTAATATCTTGCCTCGATGGTTTTGTGTGTGGCTATAAACAGGGCCGGATTGGACATGTCGGGGCCCCTCGGGGCCCATAGGCAAATGCACGTCTCGGGGCTCCTTTATCCTTTTTTTAACTTACAAATAGCACTGCACGATTGCTGAGTATTTTTTGGGGTGAGTTGTTTTTGGGTCCGATTATAGTGTAAACTTTTTGGGTTATTCATTCAGAAAATTGTCATCCTGTTATTCGGAAAACGTATTTATTTAAATATTATATACCATAGCCAATTCTATTAATTAAAAACGTTTTTTTTTACACGAACCCCGTTATTAATAAACGTAGTGTAAAGTTATTCCAAACTTAAACCTCGAAAAATGTATGAGTAAACCGAATTTACTACTGGTGCAACTTTACTTCGTGTTTTTTAATAAGACCCAAAGTTTTTAAAATTGTAGGTTTTGTGGTATATTTGACAGATTGAGATCGTTCCTAAAAGTTAGTAGAATTACCCCTCCTTAATACTCAGGAAATATATAAATCATGGCATAATGTGCAGTAATTTTAAAACATTTATTATTTTAGCACTTGTACATAACTATAGCGGTCATAAGGGGCCCTAGCCAAGACGATCTAGTTTGGCAAAGTATTTTATTGAATCATATCAATCGCGAGCTCATACGGATATTACATTCAGTTGCAATGCACTGCACATTATTCTTCGCTAGTTCGTTTCTATCATACAGTAATGACAAACTATTCTTGCAAACTGTTCAGAGACATCTAGAGATGATATTCGTATAAGCATGAAGCTATAAACCTCGCTAGCATATAACCGCGACTTCGTCTGTGTGGATATTAGTTACAGGCGATGTTTTTTTTTTTTCGCGGAACCCTTTTTTCTAAAATATAAGTAGTACTTATAAGTAGTAGTACGCATTAGTAGTAATTATAATATGAGCTATCTGCTTGTAAAGTCTCGTCAAAATTGGTCCATCAATTTAGTTGCTTAGCCGGTACAAACAAAAAGACAAACAAAAAATATAAATTTCTTTTTGTGTACCTACGTAGGTACTGCGTAAACATGTATATGTATTAAGTAAAAAGCTGTTATTTAGACACTTCAAATTTATTTATTTGTATAAATAATATACCTAATTAACACATATTTCATTTAAGTTTCAGTACAATGGCTGCAGATTCAAAAACTGATGACGCCGTTATTTGAAAACGTCTGCGAAGAAAACAACGGTCAATTTAAAACTGAAGGAATAATCATAAAATCTGGAGATTTTTTGGTTAGTAAACATTTTGCGATTTCAATTTAGTTATTTGACAAACTATTTCAATCCGTTTTTCAAACAATTATGTTTTAATTACAGAAACCAGATGCAGTTACTAATTTGGAGAAGCTCATAGTAGCTGGCTTACTGCCCAAGGGAGAAATTTTCAGCGAATATAATCCTCAACACATGAAGGAGTTGAAAATAATATACGAACTTTTGTCCTCCGCTAAACATTTTGAAGCGTTTTATCAAGCAGCTATATGGGAGCGTCTAAACTTAAACTGCGGGTTATACGTGAATGCTATTTACATGGCTATTCAAAGTAGAAGAGACACAGAGAGACTATCCATTCCACCGCCGTATGAGGTGTTACCAAACTACTTTGTACGCAAAGAGGTTTTAGTAACAGCTTCATCTATTCTTGCTGGTCAAGAAATCACTACTACTGACGGCATTCGTGATGAGGGTAACGCATACTTTTTAGATGCTAATTACACTGCAATGTTTTACGACAACAACGATGACTCAAAACTGGCCTATTTCCGTGAAGATATCGGCCTAAATTCCTATTATTTCTTAAGAAAGCTAAGAACGTCGCCATGGCTTAACGACGATATTAATAACAGATACGGAGAAAATATGTATCAGATGATGAAACAATTTATGGCAAGATATAATTTAGAAAGATATGCAAATGGTTTCCCAGAGGTAGATGGCATAAACTGGTCTTCTTTACCTGATATTCCTTACGATCCTGAATTAGTTTACTCTGATGGAAATGATTTTCCTCGCAGAACTGGACCTTTAGTATTTCCAGTAAATGAAGATATAGCATTGTTACAAACAATAGAAAATAACATTGAAACCGTTGTTAGTCACATGGTATGTATTTGTATATATTACTGATAACTACTGTTATAACTTAGTAAAATCGTTATTATTGTTTTATACAATAAGCTTAATAAATAAATTATTGAAGATACAATTCTTTCAGCGTCAAAGTGGATATAATAAAACACAAATATTGAATCACCTAATGGAAATCCTTGTCACGGGAGAGAGAAGTTATGAGACATTGGCTCGCCAGCTCCTTGGCAAAGATCGTACCAACAACGGGTAATTTAAGCATTGATTAATTTGTATTTGATGATGGCTTTATAAAATAATTGCATACTATTTATGACATATAACTATTTCAGACGCGTGTCGGTGCTAGAACATTACATGACTTCTCTACGAGACCCCATGTTTTGGAAGATAAACAAAAAGATAGTTGACCTCGTTGACAGTGCTCTTAAATTGTTACCTGCATACGCAAGAAATGAACTGTACTTCCCTGGAGTGGAGGTCGTAAATATTGACGTAAAAAAAATGATGACAGCGTACGATTACTTTGAGTTCGATGTTACGGACGCTCTAAAATTAGACGACAGTAAGTCGACGTTCAACGTTAAAATAGGCCAACCTAGATTAAACCATAAGCCGTTTACAGTCAAAGTAAATATTTCGTCTTTAGTGGCTAAAAAAGGTTTGGTTAAAATTTATTTAGGACCTAAACTAATGCCTGGTGAACTAGCAATGAAAAAGAATCTTTTCACGCTACTTGATGTTTTTGAGATTAATCTCAAAATAGGAACCAATATAATATCAAGAACATCAGAGGATATGAAACACTTTTCTTCAGACTTTATGTCGCTTAGAACTATTCGAAAGAAAATGGAAGATGCCGAATTTGGGTTGGATTCTTTGCCATTAAAAATGATTGAATCTCAAATTGGATATCCAACGAGACTTATTTTGCCTAAAGGTTTACCCCAAGGACTACCAATTCAAATGTTTGTTTTTGTTGCACCATTTACTAAAGCTTGTCTCACTGATTCGTACTCAACAAATAATATGGAATTTAATTCTGCAATTTTATCACCTGGATATCCACTTGATTTGATGGTAGAAGATAGACAATTGTTTGCGTTACCAAATGCATTGATTAAGTATGTCACAATAACGCAAAAAGGGGATAATAAAGTTGAAAATTATGGCGGACCTGGAGTGACAAAACAATGGTATGGCACTAGTACTTATGATCCATCTTCACGACCAAATTATTCGCAGAATAATAAGAAGTCTTTTGATTACACGGCCAAAAACGGACCGCCCGTAGATAAGGAAAATGACGCGGGTGCATTCAATGAACTTCCGACTACAACAGAAGAATACTACAATTATCCCTCAGTGATGCCTTTAAAAGAAGACGCCAATACAGTTTTTGACGTGCAAATGAAATATGATGAAGATACGGTACGTTCATTAAACTCTATGAAATTTGATAAAGAACCTAACAATTACGTAGAAAATAATGAAAAAAATGAGAAAAAAGAAAAATTTACCAAAAAGAGTGACTACTCTAAATATCGTGCTGCCACATCGAAGGAGAACGATGACTCTACCTTTATAACTCCGGTATACGAAGATAAAGCTTCTGATGTTGAGAATCAAGACGAACTCATAGCGAATACGCCTCGTCTGCTCAAATTGGCAAATTATGATTATTCTTCCAAATCGAAAGGTAAAGAACCATTTGATTACAAAGCAAAGAAAGCTCAGTTTGATAAAAAAGACTATTCTGCAAAAAGGGGAGATTATAGTAAGTATCGCACTGTAACGCCATCAGAAGAAGAAATCTCCATTCCATCTACCATAACAACTCCGATATCTGGAATCGTTGATGACGATAAAGAAGACCAAGATACTTTAGACGTCATGCCTGGTCTGCTAAAATCTGCAAAATCTGATTATTCTTCCTCATCTAACAAAAAAGAACCGTTTGATTATAAAGCAAAGAAAGCTCAGTTTAATAAAAAGGACTATTCTGCAAAAAGGGGAGACTATACCAAATATCGTACGTTTACACCAAAAGAAGAAGAAATCACCACAGCTTCCACAGTTTCAATATTTGAACCTAACGAGGAACTTGCAAGAGTACAGCTAGATAAGGATACTAATAATTTAGATTTAATCAGCGAAATTATAGATAATGACGTAAATGAAAACGAAGATTTTGCACTTAAAGAAGATGTTGTAAAAAGTAATTTAATAGATTTAGAACCATTTTCTTATGATGTAAGGCGTACGCCGTCGGTGTATGACTTTTTGTTTCACACATTTGATTATGAAGACAGAGTGTATGAATAAAACAAAAAAGTGTACCTATGTATCTTTCTTATCTTAATATTGTATTTATGTAGAATAGTTTACTGTGATTTTTAATAGACGAATCCTGCTATTATTTTGTGTTAGTTGAATTAAATAAAATTATTATTTTATATAAAATATTTTATTTCATATCTCTTGCGAAACTCTTTTAACAAGACATAAAGCTTTGCCTGTGTATTGTAAAAGCTAAATTATAGAACCATAAACCAAATACCTAATAAATTATCAAAGAGGTGAATAATAAACACAATCACCTGTAAGTCTCCTGTAAGAGTTAGAGCTACTTTAAAATATATAACATTTACGATTAAACCAATAAAACTCTCTGAACGCGGCACATCGTGCGGTTGATTTTCATTGATCATTAAAACAGACTAAATGTATATAATAACAAGGAGAACGAATGCACATTATTGCTATTTCGCGAGGTTTTCTATCATTATTTTTGGAGAGGTTCCAAACATTTTACAACGACGTTACGCTTTCCCTATTTTCATCGCGGAAAATTTAAAAACCATCGGTCACTACTGTGACAACAGCTAGAATACAAATAGAAAATACTTTTACAGTCGATTACTAAATCTGTAAAACACCCAATACAATAACCATATTAATTGGGTACTTGACACCATCAACCAATAATTCCAAGACATAACTTGTTTAAAGAAACACTTTATTTTAACCCTGAAAATCCGATTATTTTTCAATTAACTGTAAAATTAGATTTAAAATTGCTTTCAAATTAATAAATAGTTCGTCAATTGAGTCGACACAAAAGTGACGTCACAGTTGTCTTTTGCCATACAAAATGGGAGAATCGCGTTTTGACAGGTCATAAAAACTACGTCAATTGATTGATGGTGTTTAACGCCCAATCCCAGATATGTATTGAGATTGATATATGCACATATCATGTGCATGTCTGTGCAGAAATAGAAGCACAAAATAATATATCGTATTATTTGTTTTCATAGTATCAGGTAAACAATATTGATTACATTTGGTGTACCTAAACACAAATAAAACTTTATGATGTATCGTTAAATTCAAACGGTGTACGTACATTTTCCTGACGTACAAATACATAAATTCTTACAAATCATATTTCCTCGTTACATGGGAAGAATCGCTGTAATAAATTAAAATTATATGCTATGCCTAATCTTGTTTTCTATTTTGCATTCGGTGAAGATGCAATAGGTATTAATAATCTATGCCAAATAAGATCAGTTTATATACTCTGTAGGACGTAAAGGGTTCTAAAATTAAACAGATTTACATCTTCTTTGTCCTAGCCTCTTCCCGTTACTCACGTAATAGGAAGAGGCTAGAACAAAGCAGTCCGCTTTCTTAATCTCAATTAAGAGAGAGAGATTTTAGTCTCAATTTAAATCTTGCTTCAACGGTTATAGTACACCAGTAAAAAATAAATTTACAAGGAAGTACCTATTTACTTTATTTACATTTACAAGTGTCTTAATTTTTCAAACACAATACAAAGTAAGACAAATGAAACAGAAAAATGCAATTCAAAGACACATTACCTGTGAAATATTTCAAGAATAATTTACATTTGGCTTTGAGATATCAGCCGATGGATTCTGCAAGGAAAATCCTGTGTTACGTGCCAAAATGAAGTTATATGTATTTCCACTCCATTGACGCTGATGATTCAGGGTGCGGTGCCGGCAACTCTGACCAAACTTTTGGCTGTGATTATCAATTATTTTGATTATGGAATGTTAGGTCAGTATAAATTAGTCAAATGTCGGTTACGCATCGGCAAATAAATTTAATAAGTCCCTGCTGCTGCAACTGACTATGTCGCTGTAAAATTATTAGCGAGTTTATTTACGATACTACATTTCCTGCTGCTCAATGTTTTATGTTTTGTCATCGTTTAAATACCTACTATGTCTTTTTACTGCCCGTCTATCTTGTCTTAATAGCCACATTATATTAATTTAAACGTGATTAATACTCAAATTGTTTAGTACTAACTGAAACTTTAGCTTATGAAAAAATATACTTTACATTTCAATAAGCCAACCAACCTAGTCCACATGTAGTAATAACTCACAATATATATCATTTTTTAACGAAGAAAATCCCTGCTTTAAAGACGGACATAATAAAATATTATGATCCTATTAACTTAAAATACTTTATAAAATGATGCTATAGTCCAACAAGACGATCGTTACACTGATGGATGAGCACTTGATAGGTATAAATAAATCCACACAAATCAGAAATAGTTTTAGGATGCCTTAATTCAAGGTTTCACTGATCGCTTGTATCCCCATTCCTATACATTTAAACAATAGAAAAACAAAACATACTACATTATTAAGATGATGCTAATTTTCAA
The DNA here is from genome assembly GCA_949316365.1 of Hoplodrina blanda. Taxonomy (NCBI): domain Eukaryota; kingdom Metazoa; phylum Arthropoda; class Insecta; order Lepidoptera; family Noctuidae; genus Hoplodrina; species Hoplodrina blanda. The sequence continues at coordinate 7,161,182 of OX438563.1, forward strand.
GGGAAAATGACACGTACTGGGTAGGAAATAAAATTAGCGTGAAATTAACATACAGACAGTGTGAATTATTTAACGATGTATTAAATGAATCACTTACATAACACAATTACTATCTTGTCCCATTTGTTTTCATTATTTCGTTTACTTCGTAGTATAACAAAGACCTCGGTCCTGATTGAGTACGAAAATAACCTGAGTGTAGTGTTTCATAAAATATTGAAAACGGTAAAAGCTGTAATTATGTGTTGAATTATTGTTTCTTTTTAACTAAAAAGTAATTCTTATAACTAAAATACAATAACATACAATTAAATAATAAAAGTCAAATTAAATTATTACTATTATAAAGTGTTCAAATTTTGTAAATGTTTACAAAATTTAAACAGTTTCAAACGTTATTTTGACAATAGTGTTTCATAAAATCCGCCTTAACTATATTGTTGTGCCATAATTCAACAGAAATGTCAACGATTGATTTTACTGCTTTCTAAGGAATTCGTTGAGACCAAAATAACGTCACTATAAAACCAAGTGTTTTAAAAATAAACTTGTAACCTGACCTAATTTCGGGTTGTATTGTTGCTTTAAGACTAGGTACAACACGTGGTCGAAGCGTAAAGCGCGACTCAGATTAGATGTTTCTCTCATTGTGGCATTCACATGAGAACACAAAAATTATAGCCGATCACCGACAGTCTATATCTGCCCCGGCGCCGCAGTATAACCCGTTTCACGCGCCAGTGGTCGCCAATCATCGGCCTTCCTTGCATTAGCTGCTGTACTCACAATATTCAAATATTTACATTTGCGGAATACATCATTATATTTTATTACTTGTATCGTAATTTGCTATTTAATTCTAACATCGTAAATCAATTATGTTGTATCACGATTTTTATTTTTATTTAATTATTGCGTGGTATTTTAATGGTACTGTGTTTAAACTATATTGATTTTATGTTATTATTATTGTAAGTGCTAATGGAACTAATGAGTAAAAACAATTAATATATTCTTACAAAATATTCAGCTGCGTTTATAACATGTTTCGACTAAAATACTGCAATATTTTGTTTGGTATTTGATTTTTATTGAGTTATGTAAAGAAACTACATCTCCAAAGAAACTTAAAATCTATAGAATTCACAATTTGGAGATACTTATTTGCACTCAACTTTATGACGTATTAATTAATAAAATAAAACATCATTTATAAAAAACAGTTGATGACTCCTGATAGTGACGTCGCAACACGTAACATTCTCGTCGGGATTGTTGTGAATCGGCGGCCGCATCAAAGGAATTTCCTGCTCTTAATCAAGGAACAGCTTTATATGCGCAAGAGTTTCTGCTACGTTTTAAAATGGGCGTGTTGAAGATGTTCAGTTTCACATGTTGCAATCGAGAACTCGGACGACTAATCCATGTATAAAACAACACTCCTTATACAGGATATATCCATTTATACCTTCTTAAGAGCTGACAGTATTTACTAAACTTTATACTTCAGACAAAATATGTTCACGTGCTCTATAAAATGCACCTTGTTAACGAATAGTGCCAGCGCAATGCTTGCAAAATATCAGGAAGTTTACACGAATGCCAACTCAACAGGTAGTGTGAACCAAAAGAAACTGTTAAAATAATAATAATAAACATTTTATTTTGGATTTCCAAACTTTTATCTCATCAACTTAAATACCGAACACATTTTTTACAATTACATCTTTTATAGCTATGTAGAATACGTTAATATAGAATAGAATATAAATTAATACTATTAATCAATTAATTAATAGTGGTCTATTAATTAATTAACGAAAACGTATTAAGCAAATACGTCATTGTTCTTGAAACGCTACGGTGCAAACGGTATAAAGCTATTCGGAAGCTTCGTCAACAACTATGATATTTCTATAAATGGTTCGCATCGTCCATGTTCCTACGTGTGAGTCGGTGTCAATTAGTTTATATAAATCTGACAGCTCACTTCCTGCAGAATGCAGGTTTTGCTGAACATTTTCACCATCTGACGTAGATATAATTCACGCTGACGAAGAACTCAATAACAGCGTCACTATTCGGAACGGGAGAGGGAGACAGCAGCTTTTTCACTTATTTTTGTATTCCAGTCTGAGGAGGAAGGAATGCTATAAATAAGGGTGCCACATCGACGTAAAATCTAGTGTAACAACACTCGCACTCGGATTCGGTTCTTGTTACACCTGCCAACCCTACGCAAACACCATGGTGAGGATCCCAAGGATTTCAAATCTCCTGTTCGTTGGACGTGAATGTGACAGTTAATTGTGACAAAATTTAAAAGTGTTAAAAAATTGAGAATTTTGAAAATATGGAATATCCTACTGAAAATTCTTACATCATTTGGAAGCGAAGTGATATTTGCATAAAGTAAAGGATACAATTTTCACGTTCTGCAATAGTTTTTCTGCAGAGTTCTAAAACACGTTTTTTGCATTTTTCTTCTCCATCAATGCAAATCGATCATTCATAAAACCTAAATGAAGGTAGAAAAATGCATTTCACTAAACATTGGTATTCTCTTCTTAGGACACTGACGATGACCAGAAGATGGCCATGCTGCGCAAGGCCTTCCAGATGTTTGACACCACCAAGTCGGGATACATTGATGTCCTGAAGATCTCAACCATCCTTAACACCATGGGCCAGCTCTTCGATGACTCCGAATTACAGGCTCTCATCGATGAGAACGACCCAGAAAGTGAGTACTGCTCCATATATAGGTATAATCATTTCTCCCAAGATGAAATCCCAGGCAAAAAAAAAAAAAAAGAGCAGTTGCCTTGTCCTGAACATTTTATCAAAGTCATCCGTTTCGAAAATTTTAATTTCTAGTAAAATGCCATACAAACGGTAATCTATTCCATAGCTACACTATAATCAAATCTAATAAACAATTGAAAAAAAAAACATATTGATAAACATATTTCAATCTGATGTCAAGGCTCAATCTTTATTACTTACTCATAAATCTTCTCGCATGAATTCATCAATAAGAATTTGCTCTCTTACATTGTATACATTTTCATTGATTCTGGATTCTAGTAAAGAAAAGTAAATATTTATATCAGCATCAAATTTGTTTACCCTTTTAACAAGTTTATGGATATTTTATGTAAAAACTTTAAGCTGAACTTTAATTTTATTGATTTCTTAAATTATTGGAGATTTTATTACGTTTGCTTTACGACTCGAAAAAGTCAGATATATCATAGGTACTGGGTTTTTTTATATTCTAGTTGCCAAGTACCTACAAATGTAATAGCGATAAAAAAATGGGAACAACAACTGTCGTGTAAACAGCTGCAATCATCTCTTGTTAAAAAGTAATCCATCATCAGAATACGCTAACAAGAATTCACACGTACCGAGGCTACGACACCTTTTCGAATATATTCTCGAAATATTTTTACTCGTCGCGGGAACTAATGAGGCTATTTCCGTACGGTAGTTCTTCGAGCTTCCAGTCCCTTTGAAAGATGCATGTCTCTGTTCCCAAAGTTTATTTATCTAGTCTGTTTTCATTGAAAGAAATAGAGCGCTCAAGGTTTAGAACAGTTCTGGTTTTAGTCTCAAATTAATTGTTTTTTTTTTTTACTTTATTTTAGAAGCCGGCAGAATTAACTTCGATGGCTTCTGCAACATCGCCTCCCACTTCTTGGAGGAGGAAGACGCCGAGGCTATGCAACAGGAACTGAAGGAAGCTTTCAGGTGAGCATATTTTTATGTAAAATGCTAGTTAGCTGGCATTAAAAGCTTTCAAAATATACATTGTCATGCTGCCTGGCATTTGGTCAACGTCAAATTTTATCAATCTCCAGGTTGTACGATCGCGAAGGCAACGGATACATCACTACTTCCACCCTGAAGGAAATCCTGGGCGCCCTTGACGACAAGCTCAGCTCGAGCGATTTGGATGGTATCATCGCTGAAATTGACACTGACGGATCCGGAACCGTCGACTTCGATGGTAAATATTTCTACTCTGGCATTCATAAATTCTAATGAACTAACTAGCACTACTAAATCACTGTTATGTTCCAAATTATTATTATTACAATGTTATTGGAATATCGGCTGGAGGTCTGCCCACATTTTGTCTCGTCGCCAAGACAGGCCTCCGTAGTTAACACGCAGTTACCTGATGTCACTTTGTCGACAGAAGTGTCAAAAGCGTGAACATAACAATTTGGCCACGTATCAACCCACGTCAGCTACTTTAGCAATATATTATAAAAAACCACTAAAATGTCTGTTTGACTAAAACAGAATCCCGTTTCAAGTTGTTTTCTAACTAGATGCCGCAGCAGCTGCTTTTGAAGATAAACTATAGCATAAATTTTCGCGAAGCCAACATAGATACACAAACATAACACTCATACTAATGGCGAAACATTACAAGCGCATCGAACAGGCGGGTGGTATGCGACGGTCAAAATTAATGTTGTCTTATACACACACTTATTACAATATCAATTCATTTGTACTAATCTCCTTCATTTGTTTTGGATTGAGATCAAAGAATTTAATGGAATGGCTTTTTGACAAAATCTTCTAAGTGGTTTTACATCAAAGTTCTTTTACTTATTGAATCAAGACGACGCCTGGAATACGTTATAATAATCATAACGTGATATTTTATTTAAACGTTTTTATTTATTTATTACTTCTTTATAATTCTACAGCATTTTACTGATCCACTTTATTTTATTTAAACGTTTCCCATAATCGTTAGTTTAAAATTGCTATAATATATGTTTTTTGGAATGGCACCTCACTGATTAATTAGGAGGTTGTCGTCTGCTTAAATAGACTTCCCTGTGGTGCCTTAAAAACTAGGCCTCTAGCTGTCTAGAGACCTAATTTTTAAGGCTTGTAGTCGCTTAGTCAATAACTATTAAGCCCTGTGGCTTAATACTTATTGACTAAGCGACTACAAGCTAAAGGCACCACCTGGTCTGTTGGGTACGGAAATCGGCTTATAGCGTCACTGGGGAGGTCAGAAATGGAACAGGCTGAATCGGATCTATTGATGCATGTGCCAGTGGCTAAACTTTTATCTGTTTTGTTTCAGAATTCATGGAGATGATGACTGGAGACTAAGCAAATCGTCTGACATTATTATATTATAGTATTATTAAATTTAGAGGCTATTTTTATTGTATTAAAAAAATTAAGACTTTGATTCTAGTACAAAACCAATTGCGGTATTAGCATGGTTGTTTAATTAATTTGCACATTTTACTCTATCTTATAGATAGGCACTTGTTAATATAATGAATAGTCTACAAGGGTAGGCCAATAATCATTGAGTTCGTTCCAAAGAATTATTTCCGGAATAATTCACACCTAACGAATTCACAAACAATTATATGCTAATATTTATAACGCATTGCACTTTATTTTGAAAGTACTTACTCTTTAAATTACTTCATTATTATAACATCAATACACAAAACGACAGTCTTTTACTCTGGTTTCAATTGGTGTATTGTATTGTCCTTGACCTAATTATTCCTTCTAAGCTTCTCTTAGTTCGCGACCACTCGTTGTTGTGAACGCACCAGCTTTGTTGATCAAAGGAACAGAAATACCACACTGCTAGTGTCTAATGATTTATTATGATTTATACATCCCGACCAGCTGTTATTCATAAGCTTATAGTTATAAATATTTCCACTGGCACATTTTGTATTTCTGTATTATACGGTAATTGTGTTCGAGAGTGAAGAATTGCCTCTTGACCAAAATTAGCCGTGTTCCAAGAGTCGCAATTGAAAAATTGTCCAATTGCATTTTGTTTCCTGTGGGTACTGTACAGCTGAGGACAGAATAACAGGCCGCCACTCATTTTCCTAAACACTTTTCTATTGAAGCTCTAACTTTATTTTTTTTTAGTTTATGGTAAACCATTAATGACATTTTAGGCATCAGTATTGTTTATTTTGAAGGCCGTATACAATTGTTTTATGTTGCTATTAATAACAAAAGTTTATACAATCACAGTGTGATATTACTATGGTCTTAAATCAAATCAAATCATATAATGCAATCCATGATGTACACTTACAGGTGGCAAATAAAAATTAGATATAATAAAAACAATCATGAACCCTGTCGGGCACAGCAAATTATCTCATTAAGTAGAGAGAGGAAGAGCGCTTTATTAATCTGTTGTGGTATGTACTGGCTGTGTTTATGTAAATGCTGTTCAGGGTCAAGAATTCAATTGCTTGATTAGGTAAAATTACAGTTGGTTGAACCTGGCAAGACAGTTAGTTAAAAATTGTAAGCATGGTCAAACTATGAGTGTTAGTCAGTGTAAGGTTATGTACCTACATTACAATCGTCAGTGCTCATCCAGGGCCCTTCAGGCTCGCTGGTATCTTGAAGATCGAAAAAGTACACTCGCTTTCTGCGATTATAATTACAAATACAAGGCGTGAAGTCCTCAACAATGTGACCACAAGTGTACAATGAAAATTGTACCCATTAAAGCGACCCTCAGGATCTCAATTGGATCAGTAGAAATACCGTTATGAATCCTCGTGTGCATATAAGCCATGTTTAACTATTTACGACACCAGTTCACTGCAGTGTTAGCTATTGTGATGTTTCGATCCGCCATCCTACTATGGCTACTTTTTGTGGGAATATCCACATCAGTACCATCGGACGAATTCCGTGGTTTTGTCAACGAAGGAGGTATGTGACTGTGTTTATTAGCAAATAAACTGATCCTATAAATATAGTAAGCGTTTCTAGTGCCAAGGTCGGCGTAATGGTTTTATGGCCATTGTACAGCTGGCAATGAATTTTAGTCGATCTTACTACTTTTTATTGTTGCCCTATACATAGCATTGATAGACGCTTTGACTTGAACGATATAAAATTACCGTAGGTAACTAACCACATAAGAATTTCGAACAATAAATTAGGTAGTTGGAACCGTATTGACAATGCAATGATTTATTATTTATTTCATTAAAAATGTTTAATTATTTTATAACATTTATTCTAAACCATTGTTATATTTGCACTTACTTATTGCTTATTCGTTCTCCAGAGTTATCTATGAACGACGATGGTCCACTTATGGGCATCGTGCCCGGAGGGTACCAAGCTCAAGGGTCACAGAGAATTAGAAATATACTTTATGAACTTCTGGAGATAGGCAAGGTAAGGTAAATAAATTCAAGCATGAGATCTTTGTCATCATTATAACACAGTTTCAGCAACACTGTTTTGTGTTGCCGGAAACAATGCTGCGCTACTATTTCCAATGAATACGGGACTTAATATTAAAATATAAACCATAGGTCGTTAATTAATTTAATCATAAGTAAATATTTTCAGTACCATGAAGACTATAAAAACTTTAAGAATTCAGTGAAGAAAGGTGCTACTATGAAAGGTCTTACATTTAACATATACGACGAAAACATGCAAGAAGCAGCCAGCAGTTTATTTGAGCTTCTCCGTGGAGCAGAAGATGCAGGCTACAATGCAGAGAAGTTATTCGATTTTGACGAAATAAATGAAGACTTAACAACATATGCCACCCAAATAAACATGTTATACCGAGACAAACATGTAGATATAACTGCATTTCCACCACCCTTTATTACAAAACCTTTCTTTTTCGTCAACGGCGAAACAATAGTAAAAGCTTTAAAATTAAGTAATTACATTAACAGTAACATGGACATTACTGATGAATCAAACGCATATCAATACTTCAAGACTTACGATACCATCACAATTAACACCAATTACTCTGGATGGAATCTACCTGAAAATGGAGGTGAAGAGGTGTTGAATTACTTTAGAGAAGACATTGCTTTAAACAGTTATTACTACGGGGTACACCTGAGGCATCCATATTGGATGTTCCGCCATAGATTGTATGCATTAAACGCTAGAAATGATGAACATTACTATTACATACATCAGCAGCTAGCGGCGCGTCTTCGTCTTGAGAAAGAGCATTTACGTGAGGAAAATATTACAAAGAAAAATGATTTTAGTGATTTCCATCCATATCTTATCCATGAAAATGGATTGCCTTTCCCTACTAGATCGGGTACGCTAGGAGATTGGAGTGAGGATAGAGCTAAAATTAAAGCAATAGACATTGCAATTAGAGAGTGTATGTCTAGAGGACTCATTGTAATGGTAAGTAATGGTATGCTAATAAAAACTCCAAAAACTTATTAAACTTATCAATAGAGTCGAACAAAGAGAATTTAATGGATATGCTCAAAGTAATTTTTAAACTTATGTTTTTGCATTTTTTAAAGTGGTAACATTCTATTTTTAAACATGATACCGTAAAACAACCAGCATTATTCACAAAATTCACAAATTCACCTTCTTTTCAGGACAATAAGTCTCCAATAAGGCTGTCAGAAGAAAACTACGTACAGCTACTAACAAGGTTGTTCCGAGGCAATTTTGAAATTGGAAGATTGTCCAAAATCGTTAGGTCGTTGTTTGGATATGGCGGGAATGGATATCCTTATGACCAGTAAGAGCTTACTAAAACTCGCACATTATAATATACTCACTACCAATGGATCCCAAATTACCTAATATGTAACCTTTAATTGCATGTGACCTACTTGAGACGTATTGGTCAGTCATTGGTGATTCTAAGATAATAATATTATATAATACTAGCTGTCCGCCGCGGTTACACCCGCGTCTTTGGTTACTGCTCCGCTCCCGTAGGTCGTAGCGTGATGGTGTATAGCCTATAGCCTTCCTCGATAACTAATCTATCTAACACTGAAAGAGATTAGCGCGTTCAAACAAACAAACAAACAAACAAACAAACAAACAAACTCTGCAGCTTTATAATATTAGTATAGATATAGATAACATAATGTAAGACTGCCCAACGACAGCAATATTAACAGAACTTCTCATTGAAACAAGTGTCATATTTCTTACAGATACAATCCGGCACCATCAGTAATGCACCACCCACAAACAACATTGAGAGATCCTTTGTACTGGTACATGATTCAGTATGTTCTTAACTACTTTACTGAATACAAGGAATCCATTGATCCTGTTAATCTACAACCGTATACACACAAACACTGTGAAATCCTTGAAGCTGACATTCCAAAAATTACGACTTATTTTAGCTATTACCAGTTTGACATCAACAGAGCTATCATTAAATCGGATTACCCACAAGCAAAATTGCCACTGACTGTAACTGCACGCCAAAAGAGATTGAAACATTCCAAATTTGAATTTAATTTTACTGTAGACTGTGATAGTATCAAAAATAGTGTTGTAAGATTGTTCCTTGGACCACCGTGTACTGACAATTGCTGGGAAGAATACTCCAATTTCTTTGAACTTGATAAGTTTGCTTATACCTTTGATGAAGGATTAAATATCTTAACCTGGTCACCAGAAACATCAAATAGATTTTCAAGTGATGAATATTATAATTTGGAGGGATTGGCATCACTGAAAGAGAGAACAAACAATTATAATCTGTTCAAATTCCCAGAAAATTTAATAATACCTAGAGGTACTGAGAATGGTCTAAATCTTACATTATTCATTATGATAACGCCAGGAGATGAGTTTTTGGATGATTTCTATTCAGCCAACAAGTTCTTTTCAGAAATAATGAACGATATAGATAACAAACCTATCGGTTTTCCTTTCGATAGACCAGGAGTCGAATACTCTCAGGATGCTCCAAATTATAAATTCTACAATGTTACAATATATCATAAGAAAAATACTGTTTCAAAGAATGGTTATTTTTCGAGTCACCTGGAGTGAAAATGTTAATAATGAACCATTTTTCTCGTATTTTGATTCAGCAAGATAAAATACTATATTATTGTTAAGTATATGTTAGGTTTTCGTTATAATAAATCTTCGTTTCATTTGTGTTGATTTCATTTACTTGGCTGAACGCGTACTGAAGTAACCAGAAAACCCTAGAAATCACGTATACGAGATGTAAAATTTACATCAAACGGTTGGCGGTTAACTACTCGAACTGACCATCAAGCTAAGTAACTATGAGCAAAAATGATTGCTGGGAAACTACTTTTATATTTGGTGTGAAAAATCTCTCTTTATGGTACTACACAATATAAGGCACGCTAAATACTTTCAGATGCGTATAGTGCTGGGGTTGTGGGGGTCTTTAAAGCTTAGTTAAAACATTTAAAACTGTTTCTTGTAAAAAAAATACCGTGGTTAAAAGTTGGAACTTTGGCCTTCAATATCTTAACCAGAAGGTTTCAAGGTTATGGGTCCATAACAAAAAATGATCGCAATGATGGAAAGAAAGGTCACTTTCGACTTCGTTAAGTGTCATTTTAGTTTAAACCCGTTATACCTAGTTGCAATGTCGTTCCTAAGGACATGATTGATTGACGAGCTGGAAGTAACCCTGCATTTTAATTCCAGCAACCCAACTGTAGTTACCGAGTGTAATTTGCAATTAGAGTGCAATATTCAATGAAAATTCTATGAAATCTAACTACTTCAGAGAGAGACGTTCCTTGCAGTTAGTACAAGTAAATCATCAACATTACTAGAATTACACAAAGCACACCACATAACCAAATTGAAGTGTTCTATCATGTTTGTGACTAATAGCGTTCCAATAACCAGTCAATAAATGATTTTTAATAATTATGTATCGTTTCTCAGTGTGGCATTAATAGTTGCCAGTTAAGGTAACCAAGAAAATCACTAAGTTTAACAACTAATTTTCAGTTGTGATTTGAAAACTCTTTTCTTGTCAAACTAGAAGTAAAATAAGTAAAATGTAGATTTTGTCATTTGGATACGTACCTATCAAATTGTTTGATATTATTATTTTAGTGAGTGTTTGTATTTAGATACGACGTGAATTGTATGGGTAGATGTGTAGGTTTTAATCTGTCGGAAGTAGGAACAAAAACATGGAACTAAATAATATTGATACTTTATTACAATTGCAACTTTAACATTTTCACACTTAAACTAAACTATATTATCATATTATTGCTTCTTATGAGAAAGAAAGTAAGAAGGAGTGTTGAACTCGTAAGGGAAGTATGCATCCTTGTGGTAGACTTGCACATCCTCGAAGTACATGTTGGGTTGTCTGTAGTAAACCTCACGCGCGGGACGGTCAAATGGATATCCGAAGGGCTTGTTGTCCAAGATGTAGTTCTGGTACGCGTCATCTCCCTTCTTAACGCTGTTGTATGGGTATACGAACACAAACATCTGGAATGGATATCCACCGGGGGTACCCTTAGGCAGCATCAGTCTCCTGGGCAAGTTGTCGGGAACAACAGACATGTCATAAGGCACCTTTCCTTGGTCTAACCACTGATAGACCTCATTGATGGGGATCGAGTCATCCTTGAAGAACATAAACTCGCTAGATTTGCGCACAATCTTATTCTCACCTGGGACAAGTTTCTGTACGAACCAGTCGAGTTCGTAGAATTTCATCCAACCATCCTCGATGTTAATTGGGTAGCCGTTGGTATCGTATTTAGGTCCGATGAAGACCTTAACGATAGCATCAGACGCAACATCGGACTTAACGTTAACAGAAACTGTGAATGGTTTGTGGTTCAAACGAGGTTGACGGATCATGAAACCAGTAGGGTAAGACTTGAGCTCTTCCTGGCTGAAGAATACGCTGCTCGTGGCATTGAAGTCGAAGTAATCGAAGTAAGTAATCAGTTCGCTGACTTTCACGCTGTTGATCTTAACACCGACGAAATGAAGATCATTGTAGGAGTAAGGCTTCACGTACTGTTTGTAGTCAATAAGGTAATCGACAATTCTCTGGTAGAGCTGGTAGAATGCAGGGTCACGCATGGAAGTCTGATAGAAGTCGAGAGCCGTCGGCATGAATGCGTATCTGCAAGTAAATAAAATCTCTTATAATTCGATGATTAGGTCATAATTTGTTGACTCAATGTATGTTCTTATTCATTTTGTATATTGCTTTCAGTGATATCTAGGATACTTACTTGTCATAAGGCTTAGGACTCGCGCCGAGCACGTGACGAGCGATGATTTCATAAGAGTACTGGTGTAAGTCCTTCTGGCTCTTCTCGGAGTACAGGTCTTGGTTCATGTGCCAGTAGTTGCCGACGTAGTTCATTTCCTTTTCGGGCTGAAAATATTGCATTAATATAAATATGTATAAGTAAGGTCACTATTGGTCACGACGGTATCACCATAAATAAGTATGATTTATCTACTGATACTCACAGTCTTGAATTCACCCTTCTGCAAGAACTGGAAGAATGTCTTTTCATAAGTGTCCAGGAAGCGGATGTTTTCATAATTCCTCTCAGTGTGGATATTGTAATCGTTACTCCTTTGAGCGAAAGGCAAATAGTTTCCTGTCAGTTGGGGATAGTATCCAGTCTTGAATTTGGAGTACCATGAGAACTGAGGAATTTCACCCAAACCGTTGGTAAGACGCTCCAGGTAGTAACGAGCCAGAATCTGCTGGTAATAGTAGAAGAATAATTCACCTGTACGCTCTTGGAATAAGCCTAATTTTCCGGACTTCCACCAGAACGGCATGTGTGAGTGGAAATAGTAGTAGTACGAGTTCAAACCAATATCTTCAGTGAAGTACGACAGTTTCTGCTCTTGGTTGGGGTAAGTTAAGGAGTTAGAGTAGTTAGCGTAGTATACATAGTAATCGTTCTCTTTCACGATACCATATTGAGCTCCAGCTTTGGCGTCGGACAAACCACCTTGCATCTTGGTGCGGTACATCCTAATCAGAGCTTCTTTGTTGAAGAAGAACTGAGGGTAGACTTCATAAGGTGCTGGCAGAACGATGCCTGTAGTATCAGTCCTTTGGACAACGGCAATGTAGTACGCATATAAGAACTGTTCTTCGTTCAGGTTAACCTTGGCCCACGCCGCGGTTTTGTAGAAGGTATCGAAATCCTTGGCGTAGTACATAACGTGGAAAAGAGCAATAGCTTCATCCCTCATTCTTTCATAGAAGATGGAAAACTTATGGTATTTTGGCAGGAATCCGGTTTTGTACAGCGTCAAAAATTCTTCAACGGCATGTTTGTTCTGCAAAAATGTATTTGTTTGAGTAAAAGGGAAAAAAAAAGAGTAATATTTCAAAATATTAATAAGAATTTTAAAGAGTTACATCAATGGCTTTTATAAAACTCACTGTATAATTATCAATGTTAGCTTCGATGGTGTATTCCTTGCCAAGTTTGTAGTACTCGGCGTGTAAGTCTAATTGTTCAGAGTGTTCGAAAAGTGCCAAAATTTTTCTCTGGTTCTCAATAAAGCTAGGTTCAACTGTAAAAGAAGATCTCATTATTAAATTACTTTTTTTACTAGCATAGTTGAAAATGCTAACAATAATCAAACAGTGGTTAGATACGTCTTTTATAACGCAAGCATTGTTATTATCAATTTGGTACTAATATTACGTCAGTATAAATCACACACAAAGCTGTGATATATTATACAATTTTTTAAAGAACCACTTCTATCACTGTTAGAAATTCAAAATCGAAGGGTGTGAAACCACTTATGGTCCGCCCAGCCGAAAAAGCACAATGGCAATGTTAAAATCAATTTATCTTATAACCAAATGTTAGACGAGTCTAGCTCACGTCCTACCCAACAACAGCCTCCTACTCTCCCTTCGCATGTCTCTCTATACAATATAGCTTTCTACGTTCGAATTCACCACCTTGGGATTGATTAACGGGTCCTTAAAAATACGGCCGGTTAGGACTACCCTATGGTAGTCATAAGGGCTTGGATTTCTAAGGACCTAACTATACCATTATTTGTCAAACCATTTTGGCATCAAAAAGAAAATATATCAAAATTAGTTCTTACCAGCCTTCAGCTTTATCTTTTGGTGGGATGGGAGGGCACTGCCCAGCACTAGGGCGACGAGCCCCGCTAGGATTAAGACAGTCTTCATCTTTGTCACAACCGCTGCAAACTGTGATAGTAAACCTGGCTGGTCCACTTTTTATACTATCTATGCATCCCGGTGCTGAATAAGTTTGATATCGAAATGTTATAGGCACTTTCTTTATCGTTATCACTGTATTAACCTTTGACACGATTTGCACTTTTCTGTACCATAATATCAAAACAGATTTATCGAAATCTGTTGCGTAATCTTTTCTTTGGTATTAACTTAATCGGTGTTGTGTTCTCGTAGATGTTGTTAACAGAGGTATGAGTGACTACCTAATTACAGAGCATTAGAAAATACTTTGTTGACAATCAATACAGTATTGTCCTCTGAAACATAATAAACTATCAATTTATATAACATTGTTTTTGTGACGCAAGTCATGACAAATCAATACGTATTTGTATTTCATTTGATTCGAAAACTTTGTTACGTCCATCTTCTTCTGACTGTTATCAGATCTGGTCTTATTATTGAGTTTTATCTTAATTACTTTCCTGTGTCGTGGTCTTGTCTAATTCCAAGAAAGTGGGTAGGAACAGGGATAGCTGACGTAGCTCAAAAGTTGCCCAGCTAAAATGGAACTAGAGAGGACATGTCTGCCGCATGCCAACTAAGGAAACGGCGCGTCCCGCTATTTTCTTCGTCAAGTGGATTCGAAACGTGAAGTATGGAAGGAGTGCGGGAAGGAAGCCTTTGCCCAAGAGTGGGACAGACCAGACTAACAAAGGTAAGGTGGTCCTCCTAATGGAGAGACATAATTTAGTTAAAAACAAGTTATCTAGCCTTAAAATCAATTCTAATCTTGTGATTTACAATTCTGTAATCGGGATCGGTATCAAAGCTCTGTGGTGCAAAAAAGGGATCATCATGTCATGTATTATGGAGGTATATAATTAACTACTATTGTCTTTGCACTGAAGGCGTACATTCGAGCTGACATTAACAGTGGATAATATCGATGGCAGCAAAGTAGAAACGGACATCTACAAAATCGCAACTTTACAGGAGAGCAGATTTAGTTTAAAAGAGTGGTTATTTTGAGAGTTATGGACCGATTAACCTGAAATTTTCTATAATGCTTTAAAATAACCTTCTTTATGAATTGTGTAATAGGTTTTATCGCTTTATCGTTGTTTTACTGAAATAATGTAGATGTCTTTTTTACTCTGAAAAAACTTTGACGTAGAAGAAGACATCTGCCTGATAACCGTTTATCAGGCAGATGTCTTCTTCTACGTCAAAGTTTTATTACACACATCAAAAGTGTCTAGGGATCAACATCCCTAATAAATAACATTGTTGTTGATCCCTAGACACTTTTGATGTGTAACAAAAAAGTGCCCATTTCATTTAAAATATCTAATAAAGTAAGATAATAATCTCCTGTAATACATTTAAGGATATTTAAAGAACATCTTTATAAACGAACAAGTGGCAGATGTCCGTGTTTACGTCGAACCGTAACCTCAAAATAATTTTTATTACTCACTCTAAGATTTCATTACTAGCACTAATAATGAACTGTATACACTATCATTATTATTACATTTATACCGGTACGCGCTAGAATGTGACAACTGACTGATGTCTTTGTTGACGTTTCCATTCATCTGTCAAAGCTCCGAAGTAAAGGCGGACAAATTCACATGTCCGTTTCTACTGCGATGTTTTTTTAAAATCCAGTGTAGATGTCTTCATTGACGTGTCAAATTTTCTTTGTTATATTGAATTTTGAAAAATTTTTAATACAGACTAGTAGATAGGATTAATATAAGCTCATTTTTGTAAAAAAAGCATTTTCGAAAAAATGTAGATGTCCGTTTCTACTTTGCTGCCATCGATATATCAGCAGCCTGCCTGCCTGCCTGTAAAATTCTTTCTCGGTTAATTTAGCGAGGAATTCACCGCAAGAGATTTTTACAGAGTTAAACAGCTGGTAGGATGACAACTTACCTCAAGCTTACCTCAAGCAAATTTTCACTGAAACAGATTTTTAACAGGAATAGACCAGTTAAAAATTTCAATATTTTTCAAAGTCATATTGAAAGATTTACACAAAGTTTTCCAATTAAAAAAACTTATATCAAAATAAATAAACAATGATAATTATTATTGGTATTAATGCTGATCCAATAGGTACCTACTACATCTGTCATCCAATGATCCGTCAATGACAAATAAGCAAGTTCACGACAAGGTTGTTGAATTTCTGTTTCTAGTGGTCAAAAACGCAGCTGCTGATTGTTGAGTTTCGGGTTTGATTTGGTCTGTTAATAAGGGTTTTCCATTAGATTTTTTTCACCAGTCAGGAGTCAGTACTTACTTATTTATGTGTAAAAGTGTCGCCCTCGCCCTGTACGTTAGCGAAGCCGAAAGTTACATCATTGTGATGTACCTACATAATTTTTTGTTTTGAATCTATCTCGAATTTTTATGAAAACAAGTTTTAAATGTTATAACTTAAACTTTTAATACAACCACGACTCTTGAACTGTTGCATACACCTATCAGAACAATGTTTTTTGGCCCACGAAAAATTAAAGTCGTGTCCCAGCATAAGTTTTTGTCCAATATTACTTAGTTTGATGGGCCGTATGCGTACTTTCGACTACCTATGTAATGTATTTTTTACATGTACAGTCAGCAAAACAGATAGGTATGCAGGGTCGTCAGATATAGTTGAAGTTTTCTAAGAAACCGATGGATGTCTTTGACTGAAACTTAACCTAAATAAAGAACTATTTATTCTCTACGTTCTAAATTAAATTACATTCGAAAACATCCATCGGTTTCTAAGAAAACTTCAACTATAGGTATCTAACGACCCTGCATACCTATCTGTTCTGCTGTGTGTACCTTTCAATGTTACCATAATTATTTCGTCACTCTGCAAACCGCAATTACACCTTTTTTTTCGGATAAGCCCGCCATCCTCTTCCCAACGACTGCTACTCCTGAAAGACATGTCAACAGTGGCGACCACCAGAAAGGCGCCGAGGCAATAAAGCTGGACGAGTTCCGAAGAAACTATTCTTGGACCCCAACGAAATTAAACAGAAAAGAACAGTGGAGGAGTAAGAACTAACATAACTTCCACTTCCCTCCAAACAAGCAGGAGATCTCTTTGGGTATGATACCTACGTGTGCTGTTATTTTATAAAACATTTATTACGTAATTTGTTTATTATGTTTATCCGTGAAGAGGCTGAAATACCACTGATGTTTATATATTTATTATCGTTATCTTATGAACAGTTTTTGATTCATTCACCTAGATAATATTAGAGGTGATTCGTAGATTACAGAATGACAACAGTTTTGTAACTTTTTAGAGTTAATTCTGGAATTGTATATTACCTATCTATACTTATCTATACTATAATAATATTATAAAGCTGCAGTGTTTGTTTGTTTGTTTGTTTGAACGCGCTAATCTCTGGAACTACTGGTCCGATTTGAAAAATTCTTTCAGTGTTAGATAGATTAGTTATCGAAGAAGGCTATAGGCTATATACCATCACGCTACGACCGACGGGAGCGGAGCAGTAACCAAAGACGCGGGTGTAACCGCGGCGGACAGCTAGTGTTTTTATAAAGGCCATCGCCCATGTCATACTTTTTGTAGGTCCAATCAATGCTAAACTAAAAATAGATATTTAATCATTATGTTTTACTTATAGTACACCAACATTTCGCAATTTGTGTTTAAGTAAATAACCTAAGCTTTTATTTTGTAAGATTACAAAGACATACGTCTTTTGATTTTTATTAGGCACAAATTCAGCACAGGGGCTAATAAAAAATCATAATGTAAAAATCTAGTAAGTACTTTGCCCAATGTGCTTAGCTTTGTCAGCCTAGACTATCAACGCAGTTAACTTCTTATGGTTATGAGTAAATTTGATTAAAAACTGTTATCTTCTTATTTATCGTGTGGGCAGTAAGGTCTTACGACCCCACACACCCTAGTGTCAGAGTTTCTAACTGTTATAATAACTCTTAACTCTAATCTTATCAACTCTCTTTATTTTATATATTATAGTCTGTTCTATGAAATAAATACGTAATTCAATGTTACCATCATTATTAAAGTTGAAAGAGTTAAGAGTAAACACTATAACTTTTTGTATTAGTTATATACCTTATAAGGTTGGATATACAATACGACCAAATCGTCGCTTGGTAATTTTCTTTCTCTCCACTGTCGGTATGTAATGTATAAGGCAATGTACTAATTAATGTGATGTGAAAACATCGTCACTACGGGAATAGGCAATAATTGAAAATAAAAATTAATGTTATCAATTTATTTGGTCATTTATGCGCGAAATTTATTTACAAACACATTTCTCAAGTGCAGTTTAATAAACATGACACATCCAGTTTTAAAAACGACCTTCACACATTAGATAATTGCACTGCAGCAATTACAAACGCATAAATCGAAAGAGCTCTTAAAATTGATAGGGTATTATACATTTTTCACTGGGTATATGCGAACATATTCCTTGATGGCAGTAGGTCCCGTCTGGGCATTCAATGACTAATCCGCCGAACAGCGTACAGATCAATGTTGTACGACAGTCATGGCACCGCGCCCTCGGGCCCACTTTGATGTCACAAGGAGTCCAATGTATGTTAGAGCTGATGGGGAACCAATCAGGGGTGTTATTATCATAAGGTTTGTCTAGGGTGACTAGTGGCGGCTCCCCGTGGATGTGCGGTGGTCTAACTTCAGGTTCAGCAGCTTGAGTGAGGGCACCAGCAAGGATGCACTGTAAAGAAAGTTCGCGAATTACTTTAGGTATTGGTATTATTGACGTACGTCCGCTGCTATAGGTTAGAATACGTATTTAACGTGAAAATTCCATTTAAAATAAAATAAAACTGATCAATATAGACTTTTAGACGTTTTAAAAACGAGATAGTAGGTAATTACTTATTTACAGATACAAAACATTCCATATAAACACTTGAAAGCATTCCTGTTCACAAATTTGTTTTACTAAAAGGTCTTTCCCAATAGCGCGCTTCATCCAAAAGTAGTTTAGACGTTAGAAAATAGAATTTTGTAGAAAGGATAAGATTACTAATATTTAAACCTATGTGATGTGACTTATGTACGTTTTGAAAAGCACTTACTGACCAAAATATGACTAGATTATTATAATATTCTCTGTGCCTCCCTTCCTAGCCTTACCTAATCCCATTTTACACTTTATTAAAATACTATAATTACAAATAAGTATACATACCAGTACGGCAAAGATCAGAACGTTTTGGATAGTAGCCATCGTGTATTAGTGTGTTATTTTTCTATATGATTATAATATCTATTGCATTACCATCCTTTATATACACCTTATTTATCTTGGGCTTATCGTAATCTATGTCACTACATCTCATTGAAAATATGACTCATATTTATCTCGAGTGAAAAACTGATAAAGATTAAAGGAAAATCCTGTGAATCATACACAAAATACGCCTTTTTGTTTGTATTAAATCAAAACTGTACTTATTATTCCCTCTCTAACGTAGACTGTTGTACGAAGTCTTGTCCATACACTCCTTCATCAGTTATTCCACGTCGTGCAGTCCAGAAGTCGACCAATCTCAACAAGTAACACATGCTAGCCAAGACAAATACAATACCTGTGATGTGACCCTTATTGCACCTTTGCTAAAACTCCAACTTAATCTAAACTCGTCACTTATCGAGCTAAAAGTCTTACCTAAATAAGCGAAGCATAATACTTGGTGATAATTCTATATAAGCAAACTCCTGTTACTAACCTTATAGTAAAATAGTCTTTACTATATGTTTGCGTTTCTTCATTTTGGTGGAACCTATTTATCAAAGAATTATTGTTCTTTCTATGTTAAAAAACTGGGTGCAACCTGTGTAACACAAGCGGTTCAACAAGAATTAATAGTCTTATTAATACCTAATAAAGGCCCTTCTATATAGAAGTCCAATAACACACTGGAAAGACAGTAATTACTATGCTAACTTATTGTCAGGATTTGGTATCAGCTCTGCCTATCCATTGTTCTTGGTATCATCGCACAAGGTGGAGTGACGTTACAGAAAGGTAGGTTGCCTCAGCCGTCCTAAACTGCGTTTGCCAGGTTTAACGTAGACTTAATATCACAGTCTCCAAAAACCTATCTATACAAATAAATAAAATTAAAGTGATTGTTTTTCATGGTAATATAAATGCTTATGAATGTTTAAAAGGTGTTTTAAGGTTGTCAAAACAGACATGTTTGTTCCAGCTAATCACCAAAATGGCAAGATTGATTTTGACGAGACTTTCACGGAGCAGATAGCTTTTATTTTAGAAAAAGAATAATTAGTGTTCCTATATAAGATTGGTGCACAAATTATAAAAGCCAGGCATTTTCTGTGTAATGAGTCTAATGTATGTAGTGCAGTCCTTTGCTCAGTAGATTACTACCGTAAGTAGTGGACCTAAGAAACTGTAGTAGAAAATCACCTGGATATAGGTACCTATGAGCAACATTTGTTTTATGTGTGTCTATGGAGTGTCCATTTCTAGAACAAGAGGAAATACCTCATAGTGAATATATGTATCCTATAATGTTTAGCCTAGTAGTACTGTATTCAAAACTACAGCAGAAAGTCAAAAAGGACAGGATAGGGTGTAATGGTTCACATATGTATATCAATTAAATTCAATGTTATATGTAAAGATATATATATATATATATATATATTTATTTCACTCGTATTTTTTGTACATTTCGATCTATGATAAAATAATTCTCTAAATAGTTAAGAACTTTTTATCATTTTACTGTTTCTTTTGGGTGAAATAAGAAGGAACATTAAGCTCGTATGGGAAGTATGCGTCCTTGTGGTCAATTTCAATATCCTCGAAGTACATGTTGGGTTGTCTGAAGTAAGCCTCACGCACGGGGCGGTCGAATGGATAACCGAAGGGCTTGTTGTCCAAGATGTAGCTCTCGAACACATCCTCTCCCTTCTTAACGCCGTTGTATGGGTATACGAACACAAACAGCTGGAATGGATATCCACCGGGGATACCCTTAGGCAGCATCAGTCTCCTGGGCATGTTGTCGGGAACCTCAGACATGTCAAAAGGCACCTTTCCTTGATCTAACCACTTGTAGACATCGTTGATGGGGATTGAGTCATCCTTGAAGAATACAAACTCCCTAGATTTGCGTTCAATCTTGTTCTCGCCTGGGACAAGTTTCTGTACGAACCAATCCAGTTCATAGAATTTCGACCAATCCTCTTCGATTGTAACTGGCAGTCCATTGCTGTTATATTTAGGTCCGATGAAGATCTTGAAAACAGCATCAGATGCAACATCTGACTTGACGTCAACAGAGACTGTGAATGGTTTGTGGTTCAAACGAGGTTGACGGACGATGAAACTAGTAGGGTAAGACTTGAGCTCTTCCTGGGTGTAGAACACGCTGCTCGTGGCATTGAAGTCGAAGTAGTCGAAGTAAGTGGAGAGCTCGCTGACTTTTACGTCGTTAATCTTAACACCGACGAAATGAAGATCATTGTGAGAGTAAGGCTTGACATACTGTTTGTAGGCAATAAGATAATCGATGATTCTCTGGTAGAGCTGGTAGAACGCGGGGTCACGCAGAGAAGTCTGGTAGAAGTCAAGAGCCGTTGGCATGAAAGAGTATCTGAAATGAACAATGATTTTATTAGAAAAATTTCATTGATCAACTTATTATTTGAATACTTTTAACATGTCTCTTTTAATTGTTGAGTTTATCTGGCCACGGGTCTGCATAGCAAAACTTGTTGCAACACCTTGGATTTGTGATGAGTAATTTTGACAAACCAATAAGTACAAAATCTAATTACAAAGCTAAGGATAGTTTGATGGTAAAACTCACTTATCAACAGGCTTGGGACTCGCGCCGAGCACGTGACGAGCGATGATTTCATAAGAGTACTGGTGTAAGTCCTTCTGGCTCTTCTCGGAGTACAGATCTTGGTTCATGTGCCAGTAGTTGCCGACGTAGTTCATTTCCTTTTCGGGCTAAAAATATAAAATTTGCACGTTAGTCTTATTTAAGCGGTACCTACTATAATTACATTAAGTAGATTTTTTCTGTTAATACTTACAGTCTTGAATTCACCCTTCTGCAAGAACTGGAAGAATGTCTTCTCGTAGGTGTCCAGGAAACGAATGTATTCGTAGTTCTTTTCATTGTGGATATTGTAATTGTTGCTCCTCTGAGCGAAAGGCAAGTAGTTTCCTGTCAGTTGGGGATAGTATCCAGTCTTGAAGTTGGAGTACCAAGAGAATTCAGGGATTTCTCCCAAACCGTTAGATTGACGCTCCAGGGAGTAACGAGCCAGAAGTTGCTGGTAGTAATAGAAGAAGAGTTCACCCATACGATCGGCCAAAACACTAAGTTTTGTAGACTTCCACCAGAAAGGCATGTGAGAGTGGAAGTAGAAGTAGTAAGAGTTCAATCCAACGTCTTCAGTGAAGTATGCCAGTTTCTGCTCCTGGTTGGGATAAGTTAGGGAGTTGGAGTAGTTGGAGTAGTATACATAGTAGTCGTTCTCTTTCACAACACCGTATTGGGTAGCAGATTCAGGGTTGATCAAACCACCTTGCATCTTGGTGCGGTACATCCTGAGCAGAGTCTCTTTGTTGAAGAAGAACTGAGGGTACACTTCATAAGGAGCCGGCAGAACGATGCCTGTGGTATCAGTCCTTTGGACAACGGCAATGTAGTATGCATATAAGAACTGTTCTTCGTTCAGGTAAACCTTGGCCCACGCCGCGGTTTTGTAGAAGGTGTCGAAGTCCTTAGCGTAGTACATTACGCGGAAAAGAGCGATGGCTTCATCCCTCATCCTTTCGTAGAAGATGGAGAACTTGTGATATTTTGGCAAGAATCCAGTTCTGTACAATATCAAGAATTCTTCTACAGCTTGTTTGTTCTGCAAAAAAAGCATCAAATTAGATGATGTAAAGATTTTACACATTTTAGAAACACCAGATGCGACCTAACCGAAAATAATTAACTTACAGTGTAGTTCTCAATGTTAGCTTCAGTGTTGTAGTCCTTGCCAAGTTTGTAGTACTCAGAGTGTAAGTCCAGTTGTTCGGAGTGCTCGAAAAGCGCCAGAATTTTCTTCTGCTGCTCAACGAGTTGAGGGTTAACTGTAAAAGAAATTATATTAGTTATTTGCCTTAACCCTGAACTGCACAAGGAACATAGTTAAAATGGAGGTAACGGTCAACATAATAGCGACTGCATTCTGACAAAGAAATTTGGACTAAGCTACAAATACATAGATTGCAGTTTCCATAATATTGATCTATGGGAGACAAGATTTGAAACTATCTGAGAGTAATTAACATACCGTTTGTTATTGCCCATCACGAAGCGCAAATTTGTCAATTGGACGATTTATTTTACAGAATATCCGTCGCCTAGTAGATTTATAGGAGGTTATAGAAGTCAGAAAGGGAAGGGCTTCGTATATTATGATATAAGAAGCCCTTCCCTTTCCAGCCAGCTAAAATGATAACCAATAATAGCAAATATTTTTTCAGAAGAACGTTACTGCTTTCTGGGAACTTATCCTGTATCTTAGATGCATTTACAAACATATTATAAACGCACATACACAAACAACCACTCCCGGAACAACTACCTGTAGGCCATACAAATATTTGTCCCGTTCGTGAATCGAACTCGCGACAATTGTCTAAGCTATTGCGCCAACCGTGTTATAAATATGATTTAATAGACAATTTTATAAAATAACGAAATGTACATCATGCATGTATTCAAAGGGGTCAGCAGGAGTATACAGTGCACTCACTTTTCCCAAGTTTCATGTAAGTGGAAGCTGCGGTCAACCTAGCTGTTTTTAGAGATTCCCAAAAACCTAAAACTCTTAGCTCAAACCGGGGATCGAACCCGACCCCACGTTCAGCAGTCGCACTTGTGATTATTGTCCAAAAAATAGTCAAAAAAAAAAGTAATAAAATAATTAAATAATACTTACTAGTTTTCAGCTTGATCTCATGTTTCGGAGGGACGGCACCGCCCAGAGCCAGGGCGACAAGCCCCGCAAGGAATAAGACAGTCTTCATGGTTTTCACAGCCGCTGTCAACTGTGCCATTCTGTTGGCCGGCTCACCTTATATACTATCGCCGCATCCCGTTCCTGAATGCATCGATATCTCTATAAAAATATTTTGCTTTCTTTATCTTAACGCTTCGTTTCTGTATCATTGTCTGTCGTGACCTTTGGGTTCAAGCGGCTCATTATCTTAATCATTACTCACATCGTTTTTTTTTTTTCAGCAAATAAGACCCTTTCATCTACCATACTCGTTCACAGGAAAAAGTACCATACAAGTGCAAAGGAAATGTTATGATGGATAAAATAATAATAATTGTTTAGAAAAAGAAATGTTTTTTTTACCCGATTGTGGTGAAGCCTCAAAGGAAAGTTATGTGTTTGACCTGTATGTATGTCCGTTGCTATGTTCGCTCGTAGTTACTTAACGCCTCAACCAATTTTGATAAATGATACGTCATTAGATTTGTCTTGATGGCGCAAGTGTCACTAGGGAACGTTAGTGGCACGTCGACTGTGAAAGTCTAGACTACAATACTTAAAGCCTAGAGTACTTATTTGTTTTTTCTTTTTATTAGTTTTTATTGAAGATCATTATTTACGTAGTCCAGTTTTAAAATGTTTTTGTTTAACTTTTTTCTTTTTTTGCCCCATTTGATAAAAATGTTAGAGTAGCTAGCGATTAGCGCAAGGCAAAGAGTATTCTTTGCCTTGCTCTATTTTTTTTTACTCTATTTGGTCTTAACTCACCTTAACTCGCTTATTTACTATATAATACACAATATATACTATAAAATATACTCGTAGTTATACAGTAGTCTCCACGCCACATGTTGATATAATTATGTACAATTTTATTACGAAATTGTAAGCATGGTGATCGGTCATTGCGTATAGGACGATGGTATAAAAAGGGTTGTAGACATTTTTTAACCACTACACCGTTGTACATTCGGAGCATAGTAATGTGGGTAGAACCCGTGTAAATTCTATTTTTAAAATAATTTCTTTTTAATCTTCTAAATATATATAACTCAAAGGTGACTGACTGACTGACATAGTGATCTATCAACGCACAGCCCAAACCACTGGACGGATCGGGCTGAAATTTGGCATGCAGGTAGATGTTATGACGTAGGCATCCGCTAAGAAAGGATTTTCCAAAATTTACCCCATAAGGGGATGAATCAGGGTTCCAAAGTTTGGATGGAGAAATCAACTTTGACGCGGACGAAATCGCTGGTAGAAGCTAGTAAACCATATATAGGCACTTTTGAATTGTCAGTCAGTCAAAAAGTAGTTGCTCGTTCCAAACAGTAGTATCCAATTAATGTTTTAAGTCTCTCTTAAAAAATACGTGCAAAAGACTTGTTTTAAAATCGAATCTTCATTACAATTTGCTGACGATATTGACTTCATTAAAACACACAATGATTAATTTCTCCTCATTTTAAATTAATGTTTGACGATCATAACCCATTCATACTTCCTTTAATTTGGTTTATTCAGACCAGATTATTTGATTGACATCATAATAACATCGATACGTCAATTACGGATAAAGATTGCTGTTTCCTCTGATCTTTGAAATGCCATCAATCTCTCAATTTGAAGTAGATGAAAATGCGTATTACAGTTCTCAAATAGCCAAAGTACTTATATAATGGCATATTTAATAACATCCAGTGGCATTTTAGGTATTATACATTTTTTCGAAGTGTCTGCAAAACTTCCTAGTAAGTATAGTATAATACGATCCACGAAAGATGAGACTTGACAAGCGTCTGTAGTAATGGGGAGCTTGCGCAGGTATGGATGAACGAAATAGTTATCCATAATTTGTGTATCTATTTAGGGATATTAAGAAGACATTTAGATTTAAATTCTTAACAATAATATAATATTTATTACGAAATAAAAAAAATTGTGTCGCGTGTCAGTCAGTCAGTCAATCAGTTTCTGTCTAACTCTTTTAATGTCATTTCTTATGTAATTATAAATCTAGTGTAATTTCTGGAAATAGTCATATACCTAAACGTAATAGTCAAATGATTGAAGTTTGTTATTTATAAACCTACTAGCTTTTGCCCGCGACTTCGTCCGCGTGGAACTTGTTTATAAATATCGTACTTGCATACAAACTTCCACCCCCCTTTTCACCGCTTTAGGGGATGATTTCCGGGATAAAAACTATTTTATGTCCTTCCCCGGGTCTTAAACTATCTCTATACAAAATTTCACCTAAATCGGTTCAGCGGTTTAAGCGTGAAGAGGTAACAGACAGACAGACAGACATACTTTCGCATTTATAATATTAGTATGACTACTATTTTCCATTTCCACGTCCTTTGTAAATTCATGTATAGTCCTAGGCTTAGAATAGAATAGAATAGAATAGAATAGCATTTATTTGCAAATATGGGTAATACATAAGTAGATAGTAGTAGGTGTACATCTGAGTTCTGCCATATTTCACCATTCGGCATGCAAACATTTTCATTATACAAAATTATTAAAATTTACTACATTCTCATCATTCATTCTTCTTCGATCTAAAATAAATATAATATACTAACTAGAACTAGAACTGGCTGCCTGTGCTAACGTAGGTATCCTACCTAATAATTATAAAGCCGAAGAGTGTAAGTAAAGTTTATCCCCGGAACTAACGGTCCGCTTCTGAAAATTATCTAATGAAAAGCCAAAAATACCTAAACTATTGTTAAAAAAAAAATTGGAATCTATAAAAAGTGGAATACACGTCGTTGGCAAAATCTAGCTAACCAATATTTTTGGCAAATATTCGAAATCGAAAAAAATGAGATTGCAACTAGATTTAAAGATTCTAAGTATGGAAATTAACCTTCAGATAATAGGAAGATAATATAATGAGCTTCCTATTACTTTATATTGTAAGCTTGTCATACAAGGTACAGAGGTCGAAAGAGTATTGAACCAAAGTACCTACCTACATAATATGTATTAATCTTGTACTAAGCCGCTTCTTTCATAAAAACACAATACTTTTTTATTGTAACATCCTTTCGATCGTAAATAATGCTACCAATGAACAATGAGCAACGTCATCATTAATATTAGTGATCAATACGGTTTGTTCTTAAAGCCATTAATTAACATAGGGTTAGGAATAATTAACTGTCTCGTTGGTCTAGTGGTCGCAAAGCGCGACTTCTGAGCATGAGGTCTTGGGTTCGATTCCCTGTTCGGGCTAAGTTTTATTGAGTTTTTCCATCAGAAATTTCTTAGTAGCAGCCTTGGAGTCGGAATTTGTGCCCGGTTGATGGCAATAGGCCTGCCCCCTATTACATGGGACTTAAAACATAAGTTCTGGTGAAATGTTGGTGCAGTAATGGGTACACGTCTGCCTAAACCCTTCAGTGACAGGCGTGATGTTACTGTTTTGTTAGAAATAAATAACATAAAAGGAACTATTCAGTAATGTTTTCCTTCGATAAAATTAGATGAAGGGAGCTTGACTAGCTTAGCTGTTGACCCCTAGCAACATTTGGTCTATTCTGACCACGAACATATACATCACCTAAATATGTACCTACATCAAGATTTTTACATGTTATAGTGTCGTGATGGCCCAGTGGTTAACGCGCCCACCTCTCATGCATGAGGTTGTGGGTTCGAATCCGGGCAAGTACCAATGTGACTTTTTCAATTCATATGTACTTTCTTAAGTTTATCTTGGACATCACTGAAATCGGTGAAGGAAAACATCGTGAGGAAACCTGGACTTGTAATTAATATAAGTCTGAAATCGCCAATCCGCCTTGAGCAAGCGTGGTGATCATGCTCATGCCTTCTCTGTATAAGAAGAGGCCTTTGCCCTACAGTGGGACAGTAAAAGGCTGGTATTATTATTATTATAATGTAGATAGATCTCATAGGGTCAGAAATTAAACAACCAATATAATACAATTATAGGGATAGCTGACGTGGCTCAAAAGGCTGAAGCTGCGTTTATACTTAACCTGCCCCGCGTGTCGCCACGCGTGGGAAAGCTATCGGTTTCATACATTTAGTCGATTGCTCCACGCCACGCGGGGCGGGATAAATGTGATCAGTCCTAAACTAAATGTATGAAACCGATAGCTTTACCACGCGTGGCGACACGCGGGGCAGGTATAAACGCAGCTTGACAAACTGTGGGCCCAAGCTGGTGCCTTGAGCAGGTTAAACGGCGTCGACGGAGTTCGAAGGACTGGCGCGGAATTGCGAAAAACAGAAAGAGTGAAGAGAGGCTTTGGTCCAAGTGTGGGCCTGAACAGTCTAATAAATAACAACCACACAATAAAACTTTCAAAATTAAAAAAAACCTCCAATACTCATTTAATCAAATGATTGTCTTTTTCTCTTAACTACCTAGCCGGATTACTTAATTTTAACGCGTTGTGATAACCTGTACTATCACCACAAATAAGTAATTAACTGTAAATAATGATGAATCTGTGGCAATAGCTATCGAACTTTATCCGTCAAGTTCAAGGCTGTTACTATCTGGTTTATAGATTAAAAATGGCGTAAAAATTCCAGACTTTATCTCAAGAATAAACGAGATTCTGTGGTGGTCTGATGTGTTATCTTATTTTTACTTTCTGATTTAAATATCACCTTCCACCTTCGATGTAAACATGTAAGTTTAGATGTAAACAATATTAGTATGACAAGTACTTATTTTCGTATATCATCCTATACGTCCGTGATATCCTAGTGGTTACGGTAGCCGCTACTCATGCGCATCGTGGTTGTTGGTTGACAACCGGGCACGGGCGAGTACTAATGTGACTTTTTCAATTCATATGTACTTTCTAAGATTATGTCGAACATCACTACCGTCGGTAAGGGAAAACATCGTGAAGAAACCTAGACTTATAATTAAAACTAGCGACCCGCCCCGGCTTCGCACGGGTGCATGTATTATACATATAAACCTTCCTCTTGAATCACTCTATCTATTAAAAAAAACCGCATCAAAATCCGTTGCGTAGTTTTAAAGATCTAAGCATATATAGGGACAGACAGACAGACAGACAGACAGGGAAAGCGACTTTGTTTTATACTATGTAGTGATGATAAGTCTGAAATCTTCAATCCGCCTTGAGCATGCGTGGTGATCGATACTCGTGCCTTCCCTGCTTAAAAAAAAAAGAGGTCTTTGCCCTGGGACGATAATAGGCTGGTATTATTATATCATAACATTACATAAGATTAGATACTTGTTGTTGTTATTTCATGTTACTTGTTTCTATGCTAATTAAAGTAAATTGGTGCTACATCGTTTTGATTAATAACTATACCTATTTAAAAAAATCATTCTAGTGCCTTCCTTTGTTTATTACGTTGTTTATATACTAACAAACATACATACATAAACTCACGCCTTTTTTCCATGGGGGTAGGCAGAAACCACAGAACCTGCTACGATCCTTTTTTTTTTGAGGTGGTAAAAATCTTCAAATTAGTCCTTCCGCCCTGGGTGGGGCGGAAGGGACTGTCAGACTTTTACTGACTAAAAAACCACCCTGTTCCTTCTGTTGCCCTTTACGTTCCGAGGCCACGGTATCCTGTTAAGACGTCCCGCAACCCTGGCAGGCGTTTGGCCCCGTTGGGAGCCCCGTCCCTGTGCTGACAGCTCTTTGAGGCGCGCGCGAACAGAACGCGCTGTCGACCCGGGCCTGGACTTTGATCGGACGGCGAGCTACCCATTACTCGCCGTCCGCAAGCCCACCTGTTACGATCCTTACATACTCCTTTCGCCTCATCTACGTTCATACATCTATACTAACAAATACCAACTACTAATCAATTATATTATGTATTATAAAGGTGACGAGTTTCTTTGTTTATTTGAACGTGTTAATTTTAGGAGTGAGCGTTAGGAATTGCGTTAAATAACATAAACATAATTATGATATGTTTTAAGTCCCATGTAATAGGGGGCAAGCCTATTGCCATCAACTGGGCGCAACGCCAGACTCCGAGGCTGCGACTGAGAAATTCCTGATGGAAACCCTGAAAACTGAACCCAAGACCTCATGTTCAGCAGTTGTGCTTTGCGACCACTAGACCAACGAGGCAGTTTGCATTGGATATATAGCCCAATTGTCGTGGAAGTTTACAGGCTATACAGGGTTATTTTTAAAACACCAGAAACCTGAAAAGGAGTTATTGTACTCATCAATATGAACAACTTTTTCTATAGGACCAACCCTGAAATCATGAAAAAAAAATTAGCTGTTTAAAAACAACCCTGTACTATAACATCACACTACGACTATGGGAGCAAAGCAGTAACCAAAGAAGTAACCTAAATGGAGGTGAAACCGCAGAGTATTGCTAGTTAGAAAAAACGTTGCTGCACGTCCACTCATTTGTTTTTATTAAAACAACCGTCGATCAGTTTATTCATTGTAGATTATGGAACAATAATATTTTTTTATCACCAACTTTTGCATACTCGCTTAGCGACTAGCGATAACCTGGTGTGCAAGTGACGATAGCCTAATGCAATTGTCAATTAACTACATCTGTAATAATTCTGGTGCAATCTTACGTTTTTAGGGTCCCGTCGTGATGGCCCAGTGGTTTATTCGCCCGCCTCTTATGCTAGAGGTTGTTTAGAAACTAGGGTTTAGAAACGGGTTCAAATCCGGGCAAGTGCCATTGTGACTTTTTCAATTCATATAGTCTACTTCGTAATTTATTTTGGACATCACTGACAGCGGTGAAGGAAAACATCGTAAGGAAACCTGGACTTATACCAGCCTATTATTATTCCACTCAAACCACGTCAGAAGCCCTGCGGCTTAAAAACTCTGACACTAGGGAATGTGGGGTCGTAAGACCTTACTGTCTTAGGGTCCCGTGCCCTAAGGGTGCCAATGGAACTGTCTTACAAAGCCTGCGTTGTCCGTCCATACGTTTGTTTGGCAGCGAGTTGTATCTTATACACCGCATTAGAAAATTTGCTGAAAAATTTCGTGCGAGTTAAAAATAAAAGGATACACGAAACGTGATTTTTTGGCGTGTTTTTGCTCGATCCTAATATTCTACGGTGGCACAGAACTTTATAAACGAGTTCGACTAGCACTTGACCAGTTTTTACTTTTTCTTTCAATTAAATATTTCTCACATAGGTACAGTTGCCGGCACGTAACTTGGCAAGAGATTTTCGTAGTGGGGGAAGTTCGCGCATATAAAAATGTATGTATGAAATTGTGCGTGCGCAAACTTCCCCCACTACAAAAACTCTTGCCAATATACGTGCCGGTAACTGTACACAAGATGCTAGGATAGAGAGTGCTATAATAATAATAATATCATTTAACAGGTAACAAAAACTCATAACATTAGTGATGACAATTGCATGAGTTTTTTCATAAAATGGCTGTATAAACAAAAACAGTGCGTTGCTTTTGTTTATAGGCATTCATGGGACCCGTGTTCATAAAAAACAACTCTGGAAAAAATCTAATAATAGTTTTTTTTTTCTATTTAGAACTAGACGGTGTCAATAAAACCGTTATAAATCCTGGCAAATAAATTAATAGAAGGTAACTAATAACAATTTCAGCTGTACGGAACCCATGCTTGAGTTAAAGTCGAACGGAGCTGGTTTATTCAGTGAAGCTAGCTTTGTAATTGATAATATCAATTATTACAAAAGCTAGCTATTATAGTTTTTGTCATCTTATGTTAATATAGATGAAATTTAAGGAACGAAAAATACACATAACGAAGCAAAAACTTACAATATGTTCGTTCCATCACTGCGATGATATTTTTTGTTCTGCATGAGAACTTTCCGGTTGCGGACACATTGAAAGTCAAAGTTTCAACTTTTTTTTTTTTAACAATTGGTTTTAAATGTTATAACTAAACTTTACATAACCTGACGACCCCTTACTGGTGCTTGCAACCGTAAACAAAATGTTTTGAATGCGTTACAAAGTTCCCTACCATAAACAGATATTTTTTACACCATTCACTCCATAATAAATTAAAAGTCGTTTCCCAGGAATAATTTTTACTCAGTGTTACATAGTTTGACGGTCAGTATACAAAGTCGATAGCTATGTGATAATAAAATGTCTTTTTACATGTCGCATACAGTATAATATTTTTTAAATCAACACTTTAGCGCCATCTTACTTCATCTGTCAGAAGTAAAGACTGTTGGTTTCATACATGCAATGTGTGCGGCGTATCATAGATGGCGTTATATTCAGAAACTGAATATTTTACAGTTTTTGCATTGTACGTCCAGATGGAACTACCTACCTTTTTTGAGAGAACGAGGTAAGATAATTTTATTGGAAAGAAAGAAGGTTTTTTTTACATATTTGTATGCACGTGATGTTTTTTTTGTCAATGTCGCTCCATATAACTGTTATTTTCGTTATTGGTCTAAGTAGCTTTTCATTTTTCAGAGAAATTAAAAAGACAAAATAAAACAATTACACTTATTTACATATTATCTCTCTCTTTTTCATGATAATAAAATGTATTTTATGCCATCTTGCCAAGCTCGGAAAATAAAAACAATTGATGCTCTTTTATTTTTTTATTTACGCGTTGCATTACGCGCATTTTCTATGTATGCATGTAGCGGTGAGTTACAAGCTGTAGAAACAATAATTTCTATGAAAACGTGTCATAGTTTTAATGACAGTTGCTGATGTATTCCACCGGTCACACCAAAGCTCCACCATATATGCTGGACAGACACAGTGTGATTTTACTTAGTAGAAGACCAATATAATTCTAAATGCCAGACGAATACGGGTCAATACTCAATATCTAAGGTAAGGATAAGGTCATAAGGATATACAAAAAAAATACGATTTTTTTTATTACTTGTATCCTTACTTAACCTGCCATAATTTGGGTAACTCTCTGACCTAATAAATCAGTTTAAAAAAGTAAGCCAGACTTCCCTTGCCTGGATAGGTCTATAAGACCCAGCAGTTTAAGCAATCATTTATATTTTTTAAATAAGGAACTTCGTTCTCAATCTATATCAATTTATTGAAAACAGTCATTTCGCCACCCCTTCTGCAATCCCTTCGCAGTCGCGTTCAAATAATGCGTGTTATTTAATATTTAT
This sequence comes from Hoplodrina blanda, assembly GCA_949316365.1. NCBI lineage: Eukaryota > Metazoa > Arthropoda > Insecta > Lepidoptera > Noctuidae > Hoplodrina > Hoplodrina blanda. The sequence goes on from OX438563.1 coordinate 7,194,467, forward strand.
AATCAGGTAGGCACCTACTTTAATTCATTGTACGAGTTTGCTAGCTGATGTAATTATTATTTAGTTTTCAAAAACAGAAGCTATACAATCTGCTGAAGAAAAAAGAGTAAGTACATTGGTAGAGTGTACACTTTTTCAAATAACCTGGCACTATAAGTGTACCAATGATACATGTATAATATGCATTATCTTTAGGTAGTACCATTTTTTTAATTTTGGGAAATCATCAAATGACTTATTTCGCTCTGGGCGGAGCGGAAGGGAGTGTCAGACTCTTAGGGCGCGTTCACATAGAACGTCCGATTTTACAGGATCCGTTTTAACTGATCCGTCGCTACTGGAGGTAATATTCACACAGCATTTACAGGACCGATTTTAACTGATTCGCCGCTACTGGATGTCGGATCCATATTTTTTACTGGATCCGCAATACTGTATTCTGTGTGAACTCGCCCATACAACTACATACGCTAATAACCTAAACGTTTAAACGGACCAGTAAAACGGACGTTCTATGTGAACGCGCCGTAACTGACTAAAACCCATCCGTGTTCCTCCTAATGCCCGTTGCATTCCAGGGCCGCGGTGACTCTTTCGAGCAAAATCCACAAGCGAACTGTAGTACCTACCTAACAAGCTTTTAGAAGTATAGCATTCAATTTCTTCTTCTTGTCGAGCCGAGTGACTTTACCAAACCAAGATTTTTACAAGGAAAATGTTGCAGCAAGTAGAAATTAGCAATAAAATGGCAATATTTTCAAACATATTTTATTTATTTATAATACATAACACAAAATACATATAAGTTTATGTGAATCTGAGATCTATCTAGCTGACTGAAAGAGTAACTAAGTCATTTTTTCATAACTATAGAGTTGTAATGGTACAAAATTTGTGAACATGAACAATTCAACATCTTAGGTGGGCAAATCTTTTACTACATAATACATACATACATTATTAGAAAATAAACATCAACAATAAATACATATACTAAATAAATAAATACAATAAACATAACACATAAATGTATATAATCCCCTTTATTTATAAACGTTGCTTAAAGTTAAGACAGGCTTAAACGTCAATAAATGTATGGATAAGCAGATGGTAATCATTGCTTAACTTTAAACAATGTTTATAAATAGGATACGCGCCAAGTCGCTCAATTAAAATTATCTGGACAAGCTGTTACGGCCAGCTTTGCTTCTCAATAGGTAGAAAAATATAGCGAGAAGTTTAAATGACTGAAATAGGAATATTTGCATTTGACTGTAAGTCAAATGTTTCCTTAAATTCAGTGATTTATACATAGAGAAGCAACATCGTTTCACTTGGCGTCATAAACATTTCGAGAATCACTTATTCCATATGAGGAACGTCGATTTCGGGGGTATGCTTATGATGGATCTGAACATCTTGGAAGTACAAGTTCCTGACATTCTCCACCTGCCAAAGGTAGAGAGGCCTGTTGACAGGGAAGCCTAATGGCTGGTCGGTCAGTGGACCAATGACAGGAGTCAGACCAAGCGTCACAGTGGCGTCCGAGGAAGTACCGTGGGGAACCTTGGCGGGTGCGCGGTATTCAGAAATGTAGACCATGAGGACGAAAGGCATGCCGCCAACACGACCTGTAAGAATAAAAAAGGTAATGAGTTTTTTTGTAGTACTGAGTGTTAGATTTGGTGAAGCTACAAAGTGAAGTTAACACTGATCACATTGTTCCGTCAGGAATTTCTCAGTAGTAACCTCGGAGTCTGGATTTGTGCCCGGTTGATGATAATAGACTCACCCTCTATTACATGGGACTTACACCTCCTCTGCCTAACTTTTCGGGGATTACAGGCGTGATGTTATCTTGCACGTGAAATCGAGTATTTTTTAATATTACACACTTACCTACCAACAAAAACCACCTTTCTTTTATTACCTGTTTTATAACCCTGATGGACTCAGTCAAATAAGCCAATAATAACGTCAAAAGACACAATACGTACCTTTAGGCAGCAGTATATGTTGAGCCAGTTCTTCAATGCGTCCTGTCTGGTCAATGTAGAACTGTCCCCTGCCGCGCACTGCCTTCTCAACGGTCTCGTAGATTCGGTGAGCCGATTCCTCGCCCCGGGCAGTATTGGCATTAGAATCGCGGGTGATGACTGATTCTCCCACAGGTACTGCAAATAGTTTCTGGTTAGTATGCTCTCAATAAACTCTCACTTCTGTTACTTAGTTATTCGGACGTAGGCTGTTGAATTGCATTTCAATATTTACATTCTGGACGCTAGTATTGGTAAGCTTAATGGAACACCCACTCAACAAATATTTTTTGTGGTTTTTATTACATTTAAAAATAGGTAAACCCATTTTCCACATAATTGATTTGGTATAGGTAGCATTTTATATGAGAAAGAAGAAAAACAATATAGTGAATTAAATAAACTTACAGTCATGAACGAATTCGTCTATCTGCATGAAGTTCTGTGTGTTAATGTGAAGAGGAATTTCATTGCCGGTGCTGTCGTACTTAGGCGCCAAGAAGAACTTGACTAAAACACTCTTGGCAACTTCGCTCTTGACATTAACGCGGACTTGGTACTGCTTGTGGTTCAATCTTGGGTGCTGTACTAACACGCTCACTTGGTCGTACACTTCCTTGGCTATTAACATAAATAAAATTAGTATGAATTTTATGAACGCACGAAAAAGAACACAAACGCTTTACAATTATAATACTATACCTTCTTCTTCATTCATGTGCAGATGCGATGTAACGTTCATGTAGTCGTATTCGAAGTATGTCACCAGCTTGTCAACATCAACATTCTGGATAGCCACTTGGGGCAGGGCAAGCTCTTCAGGCTTGTAGCGAGGAAGTGTCTCCTGCCACAACTGGAACAGTCCCAAGACACGCTTCCAGATCTGGTAGAATGCAGGGTCACGCAGAGCAGTCTGATAGAGTTCCAAAGCCGAAGGGACAACCAAAGGAGCGGATCTGAAAATAGTCACAAATACATATTATACCTATTGACGAAGAACACAGTCATTTACGTGAAAAAAAATTCAGTGCAATGTGTTATGTTCTCACTTCTGTTGGAAGTACTGGCGTTGCTGGAGAGAATTGCCCAAAACCTTTTTCCAGATGCTGATGAAGTCCTTGTAGTATTGCACATTCGGAGAATCAACGTTGGCTTCAATAACACGGCCCAAAATCTCAATAGCCTCAGGAGTACGAATATTGATATGTTCACCAATATGCTGCAATATAAGGAATATTATTACAAGTTTCGATAAAAAGGAATTGATAAATAATTATGTTATTTAAATTAAAGAAATACTTACGTTAACTACGTAACCCTGGTCGATAGCGTCACGAACGCGACGTTCGTAATCTGAGATTTCTTGAATTTGATCAACGAACTGAGGCTGGTCGAGGTGGAAGTAGTTAGGTCTGACAGGGAAAGGTATTCCGTTGTGGTACAAAAGACCAGAATTGTAACCTTCCTCAACAATCTCGTGGCCAAGCTCAGGGATTTCACCGAGACCATTAGACAATCTCTCCATGTAATAACGGGTAACTATCTGCTTGTGCAGGAACCAGAACCATTCTCCACGACGGTGACTATCGATTGGAAGAACTTCGCTGTTCAGCCAGCCGGGTTGAGATAGATGAACGTTGTAGTAGAAAGTGTTTAGACCGTAATCATGCGTAAAGTAGGCGACAGGTATCTCGTGTCTATTCACGTTGTAGTACGGCCAGATAGTAGCATTCCATCTAATGACTACATTCTCGTCCCATTTGTAGGTAGAGGGGTAAGACTCGATCATGCGGAGCCCGTGAGTGTTTATCCTCTGAGCGGTCGTCATAATTTCACCGTTGTTGAAGTATGAAGGGAAGACCTCATACAAACGGGGGATGTAGATTCCTTGCGTGTCTGGACGACTCACAATCACAATACTAAGTACGTAAGCAAAGAGATTTTCGTTGACACGATCTCTCACATATACAGCAGTCTTGTAGAATGTGTCGTAGTCTTTAGCAGAGCGTAGCACGTTGTACAGAGTAATTGCTTCAAACCTGTGCTCGGATTCAAGGATGGAGAAGGGTACAGCGCGAGGAAGTGTCCACTGGCCTTCTAACATCGCGGCGAATGTCGTCACAGCAGTCACATTCTGAATATAAATAAATAAATTGGTTAAAAAAAACTAGCACGTTTATTGCTCAGCGCTCAATTGGGAGTTTAAGGCTCTCAGTGGCGACCACGTAGCGGAAGGTGTAATATGGAAAGGCCCCCACCAGGTAGACGGGCGACCTGGTAATGGTCGCGGGAAACCGCTAGATGCGGGCAGCGCTGGACAGGTCATTTTTGCTATGTTTAGGGGAGGCCTATGACCAGCAGTAGATAGACGTCGTTCTGATGAATTCGAGACAAGAATTAATAAAACTTAGACTTACGCTAAAGTGTTCAATGTTCTTCTCGAGACTCCAGGTCCTGGAAATGGTCCTGCTTGATTCGACATGATTCGGTTCATGAAGGTGGTAGTACAGAAGTAACAAATCCAATTGGCGTTGCAGGAAGACTGGATCCGCTACAAAATATTATAAAAAATCGATTTAAGAGTCGTCTATTTATGGTGTAACGCATTCGGTGGTGGTGTTAACTTTTTTCTGATTGCCTTGCCTTGTGTTATTACTTGAACTTAGTAAGCAGATTTTAAAGTCTTCATATCCTGGTTACTGACAAAATCAAAAACAAATCGACAAATGTATGCTTAAATAAGCACACAACAGTTTTCAATTTAAAACATAAATCCCCTTGCGATAAAAACCTATAAGGAACTAGGTTATGTCCGCGATTTCGTCCGCGTAATTATTATTTTTTTCTTTCGCAGACCAGGGATTTGACAAACAGACAGAAAGATAGACAGAGAAAAATTCGGAATATTAAGTTTTTGGTACCTTGAAAATATTAGTTTATGCATTTAGTAAAAACCTGTTATTTTGACATTAGAAATGGACACTTCAGTTTTATTTTTTGCATGTATTTTGTAAGTATAAAATAATAATAAAATATGAACTTACCAGGTTTCTGCGACACATTGTTCCTCACGGGTTCCGAGAGGATCCCGGCCGCCAGGAGGGCCAAAACACACAACACCAAACGAGCCATGTCGACCAGTGCCAAACCATCTGCTGCACCACATATTTATACGTACCTTTTATCGCAGGTCACCTATTAATTACTTATTGTTATCAATGAAAACGTTGTAGTAAAAGTACGATAATTAGAGAGTAGGTGACGAACAAACGACTTTCATTCTGCTCTTACAACGCCGATAAGGGATCAATATCTTTTCATTCTGTCTATTAAGTATGTTTTGTTGAAGTCTGTTCGTTGTGGCACTTAGCAGGCCGTTCCACACACAAACAATTCCCGCTTGATGGACCCGAAGTCACGAACTTAAGCAATAACACCCAACAATAGGTAATTGACGACAACTACGATGGTCTTAACATTGATGCAGAAACAATAAGTGGTCAGGTGCAGTATATTATTCAATTATTATGTTCGTTTTTATAACTTTTTACTAGTTTGGTAGGAATTCATTACAAGTGTTTTATGTCACATGTGATTGTATAGAAATTTTATGAGCTTTCTGAAAATCAATAAAATTTTCTTAAGACTTTAGCTATCGACTGATGTAAGAGAACTATTAATGTCTTATTTTATGTTATATTGTACTTGTAACTTTACTTCATTTTACTCATTACTGTTTACTAGCGTGGTTTTACCTGCGTTATATTACGTCTTACTGTTCCGCCCCTGTGGGTTATAGCTTGATGTTATATAGCCTAATATCACGCTACCTTCCTCGATAAACGGGCTAAAGGAATAACGCAAAATAAAACTGTTATTTGTAACCGGCGTGCTTGTATGACGAGATGTATGAACGTAGATGAAGCGAAAGGAGTATGTAATGGCGTTCTGTGGTTTCTGCCTACCCCCATGGGAAAAAGGCGTGAGTTTATGTATGTGTATTTTTTCAAATCGGACCAGCAGTTCCTCAGATTAGCGCGTTTAATAAAAACATCCTCTTCAGTTTTATAATATTAGTATAGTTATATGTACGTACGTATATGTATGTACGTATGTATGTAGATACGGCACATTTGTGAGTGACGTATGCTGGTTAAAGGCTAGTCAAATCAATTATTCAAATAGGTACCTAAAAAAAAAAAGCCTATTCAGGTGATTATACGCACAATGTGTTATCTTTGATTGGATCGCTCTAACTTACGGATATTAATAGCAATGCGGGTAGCATAATCACGTTATGCTAATTGATTTGTCAAAGACAAAAGGTCATGTGTAGGTAATAAGTATTGCAGTATCTAGGGCAAATAGGGGCTAATAAAATAATGCCATTGTCCTACTGCAAGACAAAAATCTCTTCTCATACTGAGAAGGTACCAATACAGGGCCCGATCTAGCTATTTAGCCGCTCCGGGCAAAAATAATATTCGCCGCCCTTTACACTAATAGTAATACCATACAGGATGTCCCAGACAAGGACGTCCAAACAAAAGTTTTGGAAGTCTCTTTACTTGGGCTACCTAATTTTTTTGTGGTTTAGGAGCTAGACGATTTTTAGTATTTTTTTGGGATATTCTTTCTTGCTTCAGATTTTGTTGATTTTCTCTTTTTATGTCGCGTTTTTTGGAAATATTTTTATTGATAATTAATCCTGAAATTATGGTCTTCGATCGATAAAAACAAATGTCTGTCTTATCGTCACCCGAAATTACCAAAACTTAGTTCAAAGCGAAAAATTTTGTTTTGCAAAATTCGTTGCAGATTATCGGCCTTTAAAGAAAAATCACATTATGTGCCCAAATGACCTTAAAATAATTTCAAAAACTTTCACGGACCCTCAGCTCTTTAAACAATACAGAAAGCTAGTATTTTACAGGACATTATTCGGTGCAATTGAAGCTCGAACATGGTAACGCAATTAACACCCTACCCTGGAGCTGTATTCGGAAGGCATTGCGCTATCATCGGCTACCTCCCTACCTCCGCCACATCGTTGGGGCTAATCCGTCATAGAGGTCACCTAAGTGGGACGGAATGGTAGGTACCAGCACCAAATGTCGTGCGGTGTTCCGCAGGGCTCGGTTCTGGGCCTGCTCCTGTGAAACATCGGATACGACATACGACTGGGTGCTGAACTGCTGAGGGGTAAGCTCAGACCGGGGATAGACCTGACGTGTTATGTCGACGACACACTGGTCACTGCACGGGGGAGCTCGCACAGGGAGGCAGCGTTGCTGGCAACGGCTGCGGTCTCACAGGTGGTGGGCCGCATACGTCGCCTAGACCTAGAGGTGGCCCTCGGTAAGTCGGAAGCCATGGTGTTTCATGGCCCCCAGCGAGCGCCGCCACCCGGCTCACACATCGTGGTCAGGGGGGCTCGGATCGTTGTCAAATCTACCATGAGTACCTGGGATTGGTGCTCAACAGCCGGTGGGACTTCGAGCCCCACTTTCAGCGGCTGGCGCCCAAGTTTCTGAGCGCGGCTGGAGCGCTCGCAACGCTGCTTCCCAATTAGGGGGGTCCGAGCACCGCCTGCAGGCGTCTGTATGTGAGGCTTGTGCGATCTATGGCCTTGTATAGGGTTCCGATATGGGCGGCTGACCTAACGGCTGGCAGTATCGTCGTTCTGCGTAAACCGCAGAGGGCGATGGCCATCAGAGTCGTAAAGGGTTATCGTACGATCTCCTACGAGGCGGCCTGCGTACTGGCTGGAGCCCTGGGACCTGGAGGCGAAGGTACTCGCGTCACTATACCGGTGGCGTGAGGCTAGCAGCCGATGCAGCGCGAGTTTGAGTTGCGTCAGTCGCAGCTTCGCGAGGTCCTGGTGGCGGAATGGCGGAACAGGCTGTCACGCCCTACCGCCGGCCTCATCACCATCGAGGCGATCCGGCCGGTGCTGGCGGACTGGCTCGAGAGAAGGCATGGCTCCCTGACGTTTCGGTCAACGCAGGTACTCTCGGGGCATGGCTGCTTCGGAAAGTCGCATAAACAGAGTGCTGGACGCCCGGTGTCAGTGGTGTCACCAATGCATGGACAGCCTGGAGGACACGCCGCGGAATACGCTGTCAAAATGTACAGCTTGGGAGGAGCCGCGCCGTGCCCTCATCTCTGAAGTAGGCAGTGACCTGTCGCTGCCGGCCGTCGTCGCTTCGATGGTCGGCAGCGAGGGGTCCTGGGAAGCGGTGGTCTCCTTCTGCGAAACGGTTATCTCGCAGAAGGAGGCTGCGGAAAGAGAGAGAAATTACGACCTCTCTCCCGGCAAGCGCACCGGGCGTCGGCGGAGGGCGGACAAAGCCTTCTTCAGGGCCCCCCTAAATGGGCCCAGGAACCCGAGGTGGCGGCGCGTAGTGTTCCACGCGCGCGCGTTTTGAGAGTTAAACACCTCACTCCCCCCTGACCTGCGGAGGCCCGCAGTGGCGAGCCAGCACCAGTCGGGGATCGCGGAAGGCGAGTACGTTCCCGTGATCCCCGGCGTAAGTGTGGGAAGGGAACACAGGGGTGGTTTTTAGACAGTAAGAGTGACAGACCCCTCCTTGAAACTAAAATATTGCTTTTTTGCCTTACCATGTTCGAGCTTCAATTGCACTGAATAATGTCCTGTAAAATGCCAGTTTTATGGTTGTATTGTTTTTAAGAGCTGAGGGTCCGTGGATGTTTTTGAAATTTCTTTGAGCTCTATTGTGATTTTTCTTTAAGGACCGAAAATCTGCAACGAATTTTACAAAACAACATTTTCCTTTGAACTAAGTTTTGGTGATTTCGGGTGTCGATAAGATAAACATTTGTTTTTATCGATCGAAGATCATACTTTTAGGAATTATCAATGAAAATATTTCCAAAAAACGCGACACAAAAAGAGAAAATCAACAAAATCTGATGCAAGGAAGAATATCCCAAAAAAAATACTAAAAATCGTCTAGCTACTAAATCACAAAAAATCGTAGAACAACCATGGAGGTGGTTTAGATAGCTCAAGAAGAGAGGCTTCCAAAATTTTCGTTTGGACATCCTTGTCTGAGACACCCTGTATAAAATATAAGTCATGAGCTTGCTATTCCAAAGATGGGATGATTAATATGTGATATTGTTTTAATTGTATAATATTTAAACACGTTAGTCTACTACGACTTCTGAACAAGTATACAAAAATTCATGAGAGTATGTTGGACTTTGTGTCACCGTCCAGCACCCTCAATTTTGCCGCCCCTCAGTTTTGCCGCTCCGGGCAATTGCCCGGCTCGCCCCCCCCTGGATCGGGCCCTGAATATATATCACCACACTTGCTTGAAAAGGATTGGCGATTTCAGAAATATATTAATAAACTAGCACTCTCCCCGCGACTTCGTTCGCGTGATTTTTCTTACGGATCCCTAATTTTTTGATAATAAAATATAGCCTATAGTACTCAGTGATAACGTAGCTTCCAATTTGTGAAACAATTTTCAAAATCGGTTCATTACTTCCGGAGATTACCCCCTACTTACATACAAACTTACAAACAAATGTTACCTCTTTATAATATTGTTATTACAGTTATTATTATTATAGTATATAGTATAGTATAGTACTAGCTTCTGCCCGCGACTTCGTACGCGGATCCTGTTGCTTATGCCAGCGACAGCGGGGTCGTCAAAATCGAAGATCTGAAACGTCTGATGTACAATTCTAAGGCCTGGGGACGGGAAAACAACGGGATGAGCGAGATTTCATCGAAAATCAGTCCTAAACTGTTACCGCCTTCACCGCGTCGAGGTACTCCCAGCATATGTTATTTTATAATTATACAGTGAAATTGAGCTTTGATTTCCACATCAGGTGTTCCAGTTCTTCAATTTTTAAACGTCAACAGAGAGTGCTCATCAGGCTGAACAACTGTTGCTAAGACGTCATTCCTATATATGTTATAGTGTAGCTGGGCGCTTGGAATTTCACAACGCGTGTGCCAGATCTACAATTTTTATACGTCAACAGAGAGTGCTCATCAGGGTGAACAACTTTTGCTAAGACGTCATTCCTGTATATGTTATAGTGTAGCTGGGCTCTTGGAGTTCCACAACAGGTGTTCCAGATCTACAATCTTTATACGTCAACAGAGAGTGCTCATCAGGCTGAACAACTCTTGCTAAGACGTCATCCTATATATGTTATAGTGTAGCTGGGCTCTTGGAGTTCCACATCAGCTGTTCCAGATCTTCAAATTTTATACGACAACAGAGAGTGCTCATCAGGCTGAACAACTCTTGCTAAGACGTCATTCCTATATATGTTATAGTATAGCTGGGCTCTTAGAGTTCCACATCAGCTGCTCCAGATCTTCAAATTTTATACGACAACAGAGAGTGCTCATCAGGCTGAACAACTCTTGCTAAGACGTCATTCCTATATATGTTATAGTGTAGCTGGGCTCTTGAAGTTCCACATCAGGTGTTTCAGATCTTCAAATTTATTCTCTTAGCAGAAAATGCTCATCACGTGAAACAATTTTTGCTATGGTACCATTTTTGTATCTCTTATAGTTTAGCTGGTCTGTTGCGGTTCTGCATCAGGTGTTCAAGTTTCCAAGATAAATTATAGCCTATATGTTGCCCGGACTTAATACCTATACAACAAAAAAAAAATCATTCAAATCCGTCAAGTAGTTCCGAAGATTAGCGTGCACAAACACACAGACAAACAGACAAACAGACAAACAGACAAACAGACAAACAGACAAACAGACAAACAGACAAAAATAATAACAACCCCTGCTACTTTTTATTTATATATTTCCATTGTACAGACACCACTTTTCTACAATTTTATTATATGTATAGATATAGAAGATAGATAAGTGAGTGGGTGATGAGTGGTAAGTCCTACTAATGAGTTAAGTTACGTCGTTAGTTACTGCTCCACTCCCGTCGATCGTAGCGTGATGTTATATAGCCTAGGTATACTATTTCTCATGAATCTGGCTATCATTTATATATTTTTTAGACATTAGCGCCATTAAATCTATACATATAATAAAATTGTAGAAAAGTGGTGTCTGTACAATGGAAATATATAAAAAAAAAGTAGCAGGGGTTGTTATTACATCGATGCCGAACCTGAAATTGTAATTAATTTTTTTTTTGTCTGTTTGTCTGTTTGTCTGTTTGTCTGTTTGTCTGTGTGTTTGTGCACGCTAATCTTCGGAACTACTTGACGGATTTGAATGATTTTTTTTTTGTTGTATTGGTATTAAGTCCGGGCAACATATAGGCTATAATTTATCTTGGAAACTTGAACACCTGATGCAGAACCGCAACAGACCAGCTAAACTATAAGAGATACAAAAATGGTACCATAGCAAAAATTGTTTCACGTGATGAGCATTTTCTGCTAAGAGAATAAATTTGAAGATCTGGAACACCCGATGTGGAACTCCAAGAGCCCAGCTACACTATAACATATATAGGAATGACGTCTTAGCAAGAGTTGTTCAGCCTGATGAGCACTCTTTGTTGTCGTATAAAATTTGAAGATCTGATCTGGAACAGCTGATGTGGAACTCCAAGAGCTCAACTACACTATAACATATATACGAATGACGTCTTAGTAAGAGTTGTTCAGCCTGATGAGCACTCTCTGTTGACGTATGAAGATTGTAGATCTGGAACACCTGTTGTGGAATTTCAAGAGCCCAGTTACACTATAATATATACAGGAATGACGTCTTAGCAAAAGTTGTTCACCCTGATGAGCACTCTCTGTTGACTTATAAAAATTGAAGATCTGGCACACGCGTTGTGAAATTCCAAGCGCCCAGCTACACTATAACATTATAGGAATGACGTCTTAGCAACAGTTGTTCAGCCTGATGAGCACTCTCTGTTGACGTTAAAAAATTGAAGATCTGGAACACCTGATGTGGAAATCAAAGCTCAATTTCACTGTATAATTATAAAATAACATAAACTGGGAGTACCTCCACGCGGTGAAGGCGGTAACAGTTTAGGACTGATTTTCGATGAAATCTCGCTCATCCCGTTGTTTTCCCGTCCCCAGGCTTTAGAATTCTACATCAGACGTTTCAGATCTTCGATTTAGACGACCCCGTTGTCGCTGGCATAAGCAACAGGATCCGCGTACGAAGTCGCGGGCAGAAGCTAGTAAAAAAATAAAAACACACAAACAAAAAATATCTTCAGGTTTATTAAATTAAGTATAGATGCTTTTCCTGGAGTTCCAGTATTACTTAGTAGCGAAAATATGGCTAGACTACTTTTGAATGAAGCGCGCTGTTGCTGTCGGTACAGTAAATTGGAAATATTAGTCTTATAAGATATCACAATTTTGTATTTACACTGTTATGACCAATAAGATACTAATTTTGATATTGCTAATAGGATAATATTCAGTCCATTTAACAATCCAATAAGTCATAAACTAACTGTCAGAATCTTAAATTCAGTGCCTTGTTTAGATGCTAACTAAAAGCAAGTTTGGCAATTGTGGCATCCACATGAGAGGATATAAACGCTTCTATTGGAGAAAATCCAAAAAGCCTTTTTAAGGTACCTGTACAAGTGACTATATGGATACTACCAGCCTGCCGGGGTAGCGGGACGTTTTAACAGGATACCGTGGCCCCGGAATGTAAAGGGCAACAGAAGGAACAGGGTGGTTTTTAGTCAGTAAAAGTCTGACAGTCCCTTCCGCCCCACTCAGGGCGGAAGGAATCATTTGATGGTTTTTACCAACTTAAAAAAAATGGGTACTACCAATACATGTTCCCAACTAGGTTTCGCTTAGGATGCCTAGGCTATAACTCTCTAGAGGTTTGAAGATCTAATGACCAACTGGTTGTTATGCGCAAGGTCCTCAGAAAAAAGTGGATGCCTCTAAGTTAAACCATGAGCTGTGTCATTTGTTTGTCCCAAAACCCCAATTAATGATTACCTTTTTCATTTAATTAATGATTATTTATCAGTTTCGATTCGTATTATTATTATTATAAGCCGGTTATGCAAATCTTATAAGATTTTGCAGTATTACATCACACTCTTAATTCTCTTAACTGGCGAAATGTGGGTGTACTAATGGGTACACCTCTGTCTAACCCTTCGGGGATTACAGGCGTGATGTTATGATGTCATGTCTTAATTCCCATGACACAATCTATTAATAGATTTGGTATTTACCTACTTACTTGTTTCCACTGTAAATCAATGTTAACATCGATTTCATCGGTTTCATTAGACTTATGTCATAATATCCATGTTATCTCTTTACCACATTAGATTGACTGTTGAGAATACCTAAGGCATTAAGTCCGCCTTTGCACTTTTATTGCATAAAGTTTAATATAAATAAATAAATAATAATAATTGACTGCCTCGTTGGTCTTCTAGTGGTCGCATAGCGCGACTGCTGAACATGAGGTCTTGGGTTCGATTCCCAGGTCAGGAAAAGTGTTATTGTATATTCCCAACAGGAGTTTCTCAGTTGTAGCCTCGAAGTTTGGATTTGTGTGCCCGGTTGATGTCAATAAGCTCGCCCCCTATTACATGGGATGTAACTGGCGAAATGTGGGTGTACTAATGAGTACACCTCTGCCTAACCCTAACGGTGATTACAGGCGTTATGTTATGTTATGTAAATAAATAATAGGATACAATATGGTTTCGCAATTTAACCTTTGTTGAGCTATCAAAAAATAAGTAAGTAGATATTGTAAGTTGTGTTTACAGATGAATTAAATGTCACTGATATTATAAATTAGTCACTTGATAAATTGCAAAAAAATTGATATTTAATTTTATTTATTTTCGCAATACTGTTCTGATTGCTTTATCACTTTTTCTTTTCATAACAATTAAGTCCTAATTAGTCACGCATCGAGATGATGCACTTTCTCCTTGATTCATTTAAAAGTTATCTAAGTTTGAACAGAATAGGTACCGGAGGGCTAATTTAAATTGATCTAGTAGTGACGACACGGTCGGCGCAGTAGCTGAGCGATTCGCTTCGACGCTGCGTGTTGCGATTTTGATTCCCATACGTAACAAATATTTGTATGGCCTACAGATAGTTGTTCCGGGTCTGGCCATATGTGTACGTGAGTTTGTATGGTTGTAAACGCACGATGTAGAAAAATTCTTGCGGCGGCAACGTTTTCTTTAAAAAAACAAAAAGTATTATAATACAGCGCTTAAAAAATCTTCATCCAGGTGTTACTGTTTTCAATACAGTCTAGCAGCAAACATACAATTCAGCGCTAAATTTTATAACAGCAACCAGTAATTAGCCAATGGCATTGCCGTAGTACTAGATAAAATGTACGTAAACCATTATTTCTTTGTTGTCAAACGTATTAAAAAAATATGATTTTTTATTGAATTCCAATCAAAACATGATCGTAAAATTATGTATAAGCTTTAGGTGGCTTCACCAATCAAAAACTAACAGTTGGTAGTATTCCGATCTTATATCCATTCAATTAATAGTTTTTTAATCAATAGCATTAATTGAAACAATAGTCTTGAATAGATATGATGCTGCTTATAATGGCATAAAGATTATTCTGTCAGGAAATAACGCCAAAGCTCGAAGATAATAGGTTGCAATAATTTAAAAAAAACCCCCATGTTTTTGCAGTTTTAGACATTAATTTAAATAAATCGTTTTCTGGGATTGTCGAATCGAAATATGTATTTTAATATTATTATGTAGAATGACGTAAACGGAAAACTATTTTGTGAGTCTGTGAAAACAATGATATTAACATTATGGTTTTTCTTGTATTTTTTACGTCTTATATTGTAATATAACGTTTATTTATTTTGATTGTTATCTATCGATACCTTAAGAATAAGCTACACGTGACTCGACATCACTTGGCTATTAGTGTGAAAATTGTAAACTGACCCTTATTACTTTATAACACTGATTTCTGTCAAATGTATATACGTAGGTATATTTAAATCTAGGTACTAAATCTACATTCGAAGCGCAAATAATAAAAACCATGAAACAAAAGCAAATGACAAGAATCCAGGCTCTATAATCGACTAAAAAGTATTATTTTTTTAACCAAAAACCTAAGAGTAATTTTATAAAAAAGACAGAAAGAAGAAACTTCATAGGGCATCATAAAATTCGTTCGCGTCGCTGTCAATAGAGCAAGTGGCCAAAAGGCTGACAGCATTGCCACGTTGTATGGCAATGCTGATTCTTTGGCCTAAGAAAAGGCCAGCCCTCTGGTCATGTGAAGAGTCGACCAGTCGCTCAGCGATGTGTGGCGATGTCCCGAAAAACAAGGTGAGCGCGCTCGGACCCAATGGAGCCATGGCCTATTTTTTTACTTTACCAAAGAAGTAGTCCGGACATACGAACGTATGTTTTATACTTATCTTAATTAAACAGGGGAATTTTTTACTAGCCATACAATACTGTAACACACTATTCTGTAATAAAACGACTAAGCCGATATTTTTATAAGCAATCATCTATTTTTTGTTCTGGACTATGCCTTACCTGTACTGTACCTTTTGGTTACGGAGATATTGCACAAAACATTCCATTTTTTAAAATGTTTTTTTACCAAAATAAGTTTAAATTATTCTGACTAAACTTTAAACACTCCTACAGCCCCTGTACGGTTTTGATTCCCAGTCTGACCATTGCGCATTGGGCTTTGAGCATTCCCATTATTATAATTCTTAAGAACCCTGCTCGCCCCTTTTACGTGGGGCTTTAAAACCAATCTAGCGATGCACTTGGTGGGGTACGCCTCTGCTAAAGCCTTAGGGGGGATAGGCGTGACTTTGCGTAGGTAATATAGAAGTAAAATAGTCCCCTTTGAAGTTGAAATAAACGCTTTGTCGTTATTTTCGCAGTTCTTGATGAGTTTTGCATAAAAGGAGAATGTTTAAAAGCTTCAGACAATGCAATAAAGTGTAAAACGGGAGGAAAAGCGTCTGTGAAATATTGCAACGTGTCATGAACTCGTTGTAAAGGATTGGAAAGTGCGGAATGGTGTTTGTAGAAAGCTTTATAAAGAGAAACGAAGCCTAGCAGTAGTCTTGGGTTTGGAATTGTGCAAGGCAAAGGTCAATAAGAGACTGACCCTCAGATTCTGAAAGGTTATAGCTAGATTGGTTAATTTTGTTTTTATCAACTAAATTCTAAAACTGACTTTAGAATACTAGGTTTTACCTATGACTTTGTCAGCGTTAGTATCGGTTGCAGATGTCCTTCCTTGAAGTTCAAGGTTACCTTATTCCAAATTTCATCAAAATCGGTTTGTAGTGTAACTGTTAAATCATAACAAAAAAACTCACTTTTGCATTTATAATATTATAGTTACAATGGCATTAATTTGAGGGTAAGGTAAACTTTCAATCTTCAGATTTGGATGGCAGCTCAAGTCAAGCTGCCTGAATCTACACTGATTCACTGATGGAGATTTTAACAGAACAGACAGAACAGTTTTATTAATCAGTGTAATCAAGACTTCTAGGATCAGGGGTAAATAGGTACACACCCGTTACGGGTAGACATTCCTTTGTTAAAAGTAGGTACCCAACAAAATAACAAATGTGCCGGGTGTCTCATCCTCAAGTCTACGCCGACTCATTAGTAACACGGACCATCCGAAATGAGCAATTTATTAATCGAGCCTCATATTAAAATTGTTAGGAAAAGGTAGAGTGCTGTGACAAGGGCCAATATATCACTCGGATGCGCTCGCGCCGCCCGGCCACGTCCGAAGTTTTGACGTATGAGTAATTTATTGGCTAAAAAAATAAATTACCGGATTGCCCACACATTTGTTGAGCCCAAGGTGGTTGATTCGGGTGCACCCGCAAAAAATGATCAACGCCCGAGGCGCGATATTAACTCGCTACTTGCTCGCCTAAAACAGCTCATAAAACGGGTATGTTGATGTCTACACGCACTACAAGATGAGATAAGAGGCTTTGAACCAAATCGCTATTGTTAATTTATAGATTTTGTTCCTTCGTAATACTTTACATAGGTGCAGTCAACAAAAGAGCTAGGTATCCAGGGTCGTCAGATATAGTTGAAGTTGTCTTAGAAACCAATGGATGTCTTCGATTGAAACTTAATTAATGAACTGCTTAATCTACTTTTGAACATTTAAAAACACGCATCGGTTTCTATGAAAACAACTATATCTGACGGCTTGCATACCTATCTCTTTTATTGACAGTACCTACCTATTGTAATCTATACTAATATTATAAAGAGGTAACATTTGTTTGTAAGTTTGTGTAAATCGGTTCAGTAGATCCAGAGATCCCTACATCTCTGGATCTACTGAACCGATTTTGAAAATTCTTTCACAAATTGGAAGCTACGTTATCACTGAGTGCTACTTATAGGCTATATTTTATTATCAAAAAAAGCTTTTTTACAAAAAAATAAAACCGCCTTCAAAAACTACAAAATAAAAAAAAACTTTAGTTTTGGAAGGCGGTTTTATTTTTTTGTAAAAAAGCTTTTTATTTTTCACTTTTTAGTGCTTGTGTGTTAATGTTTGAAATCCTCACAAAAAGCCCTTTCAAACAATACCTCACACGATATATTTCATTTTGAAAAGTAGTAGGAGGGGGGTTGACGTATCCCCCCCCTCTCTTCTTTTAGTCAGTCATCGACTACACGTATAAACAAAGCAATTTTACTTGTTACGACAGTAATGCTATGATTCTATAAGGAGTTCCGTTCCATATCTCCGAAGTTCATCATCAGATCATGACAATATTTCTATGGGACCTATTCGGAAGTATACTCTTTCAAACAAAAAAAGAATCATCCAAATCCATTCATAATTGGCTGAGAAATCAGGTAACATACATACAAAAAAAAAAAAAAACATACGCGCCGAATTGAGAACCTCCTCCTTTTTGAAGTCGGTTGAAAATTAGGGATCCGTAAGAAAAATCACGCGAACGAAGTCGAGGGGAGAGTGCTAGTCAATTATAAATGATAAATGCTAGATGGATGTTGGTTACTCAATCACGCAAGAACGGCTGAAAGGATCTGGATGAAATTTGGTATAGAGATAGATTATAGCCTGGAATACCACATAGGCACATGAATCCTAACCCGGAAAAATGTAATATTTCCGTGGGAAACTATATTAATTTTGACGCGGACGTAGTCGCGGGCGGTTGCTTGTTTAAGATAAGAAGAATAAAATTTTAAGTAATGAAAAATACTTTTTCCCTTAAATTTTTAGTTCGAGTTTTGACAGTTTAAGACTAAGGGCTTTTTAATTTCTTAACATAATTGTCAAATAAGTTGATTGCTAAAGTATACGCTTGTGTAAGATTTTATTTTTCTGAACATTATAATGCTGTGGAAATTGCCAATGAAAAATATCTCACGCATTAATTATTACTTTTTATTACAATTATTTACGTAACATCATAACATCACGCCTGTAATTGCCTAGAGGTTAGGCAGAGGTGTACCTATTAGTAAACTCATATTTCGCCAGTTAAGTATGTTTTATGTCGCATGTTATAGGGGGCGAGCAGTGGCGTGCCTAGGGGTCATAGCTAGGGCAAGCCCGACGGATTTTCAGGAAAAACAAACCAAGACAATTTTTCACGATCACACCGAACTTACACATAATTAATTTAAGAGCCATCTATTAACATTATCGGCGCCACTGAGCTCATCCAGTTCGACCGCAGATAGTAAAATCACAGACCAATAGATGGCGCAGAAATATGTATGATGTTGATAGAAAATAATATTTCTTTTAATTAAAATTTTAACTTCGAGTTTAATGCGAGATATAAAAACATCAGCTATAGAATGAATAATATAATTTTGATGTTTATACAAATACTTGGATGGTTTACCGCCTTATTGTTGTTGTGTATGTTCGTCTAAGATAAAATCGTATTAGAATCGTATCGTATTTGCCAATAAATTGCCAATTTGCCACTTTAAAGTAGGTATAGTTACCGGCACCAGTGGTGAGCACAAATGTCACCTGCGCAGTTGTTAATTTTTCGGTCTCTTTGGCGGAATGAAGAAGGCGGGGGGCGCCGATCCTGCAGTCGGATGCACGCGATTGGTTCGTCAGTCGATGCTCATCGTCTATTGGACTTTCGAGTGTCATTCGGCTACTTGTACACTTTCGTGCAGTTTTAATGACTTACATTTTGACTTTTAAAATAGTTAATTTTTGTTATTACGTAATAGTTGTTTTTTTATATAGTTTAATTTCGTTTTTTCTTATTTGTTGTTTTTTGTTTAATTTAGTTCACTTTTATTATTTCGTTTTTTCAAATTACTGTGTTTTTAATTTTTTTTTTTTTAATTGTAGTCATTTTCGTACTTTGAAAATGCCGAGGAGAAAGAATACAGTTTTGTTTTGTTTTATTGAGATGAGTTTCAGTCACGAAGGCCATTACAGTACCTATCAAAGTAAAATTATAAGTACCACTAATATTTAAAACTTTTTTTATACTTTGTGTAAGTAGTTACCTAACCTACCTAAGTACCTACCTAACAATAATTTTAATAAAAACGGGACTGAATAAATTTGGCCAAAAGTGTACATGCGCGAAGTTGTACTATCTGTGCTCAAGATACGTGCCGGCAATTATACAAGCTTTTTGATGTTCATGATACGCTAAATGACTCGCACACAATATCAACTAACCTCTGAAAAAACGGCTTGAATGTTGTCAATGCGTTAATTGTGATTAGAAATAACAACACATAAGTATCTAAACAATAACATTCAGGAGTAGGTATAAGTGAAGTAACGAGACGATAATATCTGTAAAACTCAAAAGTATTTACCTTCCTGAGTACTTAATGATTGCACACACTTTAATCCTTCACAAGGAACAATTGCATGCGTTTCTGAATGCATGATATAAGAAACGTTAATCACAAGATAATCTTATCACAAACGTTAAAACAAATCTGAAAATGGATAAATAAACATCACAACAAAAATGCTCCGTGTCCCTAAACGAAAACGACTCAAAACTTTGAACCAAAACAAACCAACCATTCAATTCAAATCAGTCAGCAATTCAGCATCTCACTCTCAGCAACTTCATGCTAGATAAAGCCAAAAGCCAGGCTTGCTTCTTCATATAAATCGGCGAAGGAATGAATGAATGATTTTAATATATTTTTCGCAATTTGTACTGGATGAGCAGTAATTCCGACAAGCCACATAAGAAGCCAACGCGTGCGGGCGGGATAGCAATATACACGAGACAGAGTTTGGCAACGATGCGCGCGCCGTATTACGCGCGAAATTGAAAATGTTTATTCATATGAGACAATAATTTACCTACTATAATACTTCAAAGGTGTTTTTATTAATTATATTAATCTCGAGTTATTGATAGCAAGCCGGGCTTTTCGGCTTCTATGGAAGGCACGCCACTGGGGGCGAGCCTATTGCCATCAACCGGACACAAATCCAGACTCCAAGGCTACTACTGAGAAATTCCTGATGGAAAAATCCAATAACACTTTGCCCGACCTGGGAATCGAACCAAAACCTCATGCTCAGCAATCGCGCTTTGCGACCACTAGACCAAAGCGGCAGTCAACAATTTTTTTTTTTTTAAGGTTTATTTGCTGATATAAATAAAAATCGTTCTAGTGCGAGGACTTTAAAGCATTACATAAATGGAATACCAAAACAAAGTATCTCTAGCGTAATTCTTTGAAAACTTAAACATTTTAAACAAGTGAATTCCCGAAATATTCATTAGCGACAAAATGAATGTTACGAATTGCGCGAGCAGTTTCTATCAAAATTCCATTTTCCTGTCGGCGTGCAGCGAGCGCTAAAATATGCAGTGACATAGAGCAAGCTGAATATTTGCGAGCGCTTGCACGTACTTACTTATACCTGTGAATAATTAGCGCTCCACAAAATGAAGCATAAAATCATTTTGCTCAAAAAGGGTACTAATAAAGTGGGTATGTGAACAGTTTCATTTAAGATTTTCAAAGAAGGAAAGTTTTTAATGGGAAGGATTTCTTTCCTTTTTTGGACTGTCTCGTTGATCTAGTGGTCGCAAAGCCCGACTGCTGAGCATGAGGTGTACGATTTCCAGGTCTGGTAAAGTGTTATTGGGTTTTTCCATCAGGAATTTGTCAGTAGCAGCTTCGGAGTAAGGATTTGTACCCGGGTGATGGCTCGCCTCCTATCATCAGACTTAAAAACATAACTGGTAAAATGTGAATGTACTACTGTATTGGCTATAAACCTAAGCTATAAACCCTTTCAACTTCTAGTAACATTTCAGAATCTTACTTATCTTACAAGTAGGTACCTACTAAATGTGAAAGTTTGAATGTTTTTTACTCAATCATGCGGCACGCCAGAACGACTGAACGGATCTGAATAGGGAGACTGAAAAATTAAAGTCTGGAATAACTCATAGTACTTTTTATCCAGTTTTTGTGTTCCCGAGTGATAATTTAGGATGTTAGCTTAGTTACGAAATCTATACAGACGAAGTCGCGGGAAGCAGCTAGTTAGTAAAAACAAAACACAATTATTTTGCTTTGCTTTAAATATTTTCCTAATATAAGACGCAATGTCTAAAAATGGAACGGCTTACACATATAGGTAAGTATAATAATATCAAAAAACTGATAAATTCCTCACATAACGACAACAATATATCGACGTAGAGATATATCGTCTCATTTAATATTCATATATTTGTTTTCGACGCCGTTTCGCCCTGACACTTTACCGATGGCTATGTATTAATTATTCCATGCATGAGCACGCATTCATTGAACCCTGCACTCGTCACTGTCTTTGTAAATAACGAGAACCTTGTTCTTTCATGTTTTATTATTACTGTCACATTAATGTTTTGTTCAATACTTTCGCAGATACTTGGGAGTTTATGACAATAGGCTGGCACTCCACTACGGACTTCGCAAATGTCGAAATGTGGGTGTAGTGCTCTACCCAAGAAATACTGGCATGTTATTCTAATACACTGGCTTAGGTCATTGTTAATATTCAAATACTTAAATATTCGATTTCCTACATTAATCTACAGATTACGTCAGTGACGCATCACTAAGATGCTGTTTGATATTTCAGTTTCAGCAAGAGTATCTAATATTACACACATGGATTTTGATTGGGATAAAATTGTAGGGTCCTCTTCTTATTTATCGTGTGGGCAGTAAGATCTTACGACCCCACACACCCTAGTGTCAGAGTTTCTAAACCGCCTCATTTTACCACCTCAAAAAAAAAAAAAAAAAAAAGGGCCTCTAACATGGTTTGAGTGGAACAGTAAGTCCAGGTTTACTCACGATTATTTCGTTCACCAATGCCAGTGATGTCCAAGATAAACTAGGAGGGTAAAAAAAAACATTATGAAGTAAGTGAAATTATAATTGAGTCACATTAAATAAAAAGTACCTAAAGTAAATATTATTATAATATCTCATAAATTCATAAACGCTTTACCTATCCTCAGTAATTGTTTGACCAGCCTCAAATATTATGTCCGTAATACAGATACCGTCAAAAGGATCAAACGGTCCTTTGCGAAGGACACAATATTTCGCAGAACATTCCTATTACAATACCCTTCATTTGAGTACTGTCAACAATAATCCCGTCTAATCCGTTATAAAGAAAGAAAAGATTAGTAGACAACAAACAGGAATATCCGCAAAATATTTTGTCAATTTTGTGTCACAATTGGTGGTCTTATCGTTTCACATCTTTGTTAACACTTTCTTTTTCCATAGTTATCTTGAGGGTGGTAAAGCGAAAATTAGATGTCAACATGACGCATTTAAGTCGGATTATCCTATTAACGTCACAATACATGTTGTTTGCACGGGTTTTTGCTTTCACTTGAGTGGCCCGGAATGGGATTTGTGTGTTTGCTTGTTTTTCTATTCGAACTTGTTCCGGTACAGTGCGCAAATCTTTAAGAGGTTTTATGTAGAAAAAACTCACGAGTTGGACCTGGCTAGTTATTTATTCTATGACGTTAGATGTTTATATTTTTTTAATTCATATGTACTTTCTAAGTTTATCTTAGACATTACTGGCATCGGTGAAGGAAAACATCGTGAGACAACCTTGATAATATAAGTCTAAAATCCCCAATCCGTCAACGTGATGATGCTCGTGCCTTCTCTGTATGTGGAGAGGCCTTTGCCCTGCAGTGGACAATAATAGGCTGGTACTAATATCACTATCATCACTACATATTATAAAATAAAGTCGCTTTCCCTGTCTGTCTGTCTGTCTGTCCCTATATATGCTGAGATCTTTAAAACTACGAAACGGATTTTGATGCGGTTTTTTTAATAGATAGAGTGATTCAAGAGGAAGGTTTATATGTATAATACATGCACCCGTGCGAAGCCGGGGCGGGTCGCTAGTTAATTAATATTTCTTCAAACAATTGACATTTAACCTTGCTAATGCAACACAAAGGATCAGAGTATTTAGGTTTATATTTAGATAAATCTAAAGCCCTTAATTTTACGAACGTTCGCATTTTAATCTTAGTCTGAATCGACAGATTTAAACTTCTTGAAAAGTTTTTGACATTGTCGCTGAAATGAGCTTTCGATAAAAATTGTAACGTTTCTAATTACTAGATTTAGCCTTCTGGTTGCATCTAAGTTTAAACGACCTTAAAGTTAAGCACGTATTAATTATTCAATAAAAATAATCATGTAAATCAACTTTGATAACTCAATTTCTACAAAATAATCCGTAACATTTAAGTATTCCTTTAATATCCTAAAACATTCATTCATAATTTTAAGTGCTTTCTTCACACAATATCCTTAGATGTTACATAAAGTTGAGAATTCTATTAACACATAAATTGTTCCAAAACCCAGTCGTGTCGACCACACATTATGGTATCCCATTAAATTAACGGGAACCATTCCGAACGATTCGGAACACAAAGTTCATATTTCGTGCTATATGACTATAACAATCGTAACTCGTTTATTACTCGAATTAAATAATTAAGTGAAGAATCGCATATCTCACAATTATCTGGCAATAATAACAGTTCTTTTATCGCCCTTCGCGGTCACCTCTATGATCAGTTATCGATTGTTTAAAAGAATAAAACGTCCCAGTCAGTGTGATATGATAAGAAGTAGGTATTAAATGTAACAATTCGTTTACGTATCAGCTTAACTACAGTGAAATAATGCTCGTATTATAATTATCTGACCCACGTGAACCTTACTGGGTCGGTTGCACCGCAGTGTGTTGGTTAACTTTCGTTTAGCTAGTAAATTTTTGGTCATCATGAAATTTTGCCTAACGCAAGATGTAGTCAGGTAGGTTTAAATAATATGATATTTTATGTAGTTTTAGCAATTTTTGTTCACTTTGATTATAGGTACCTACTACTGTCAAATCTACAAATTTATAAAAAAAATAATACGCAAGCTCAGCTTGGTAACCCAGACATCTTAATGTGGTCATAGTCCCAAACGCACCATATAACTCTACCTACATTGCAATTAGTAATTTTAATAAAATAATAATACTATATTATTAACTTAAACTGTTTAAAGACTGCTGTTTGTATCGATACTTTCAGTAACCGCTAGTCAACTTAAATTGAGATCGAATATAACACTATAGCCATATAGGTCTCTAAGCTTTAACTAAGCAGACTTCTAATATTGCATAAAATATCAGCCTTCCAATTAAAAGTGGCGGTTAATTAGTTAACCACAGTCACCACTTCGATGCCATCAGCCGTCGGTCAGCGGGACCGCATCGGGCGCGCATCACACCTGTGCTGTCGGCATCAAACGCACCGCCCCCCACCACCCGCGCTCCCCCCACTCTGTATCATACGAGCCGCCTCGCATATTATACTCCCATGAGAACTAAAAAAGCGAATGAAGTTTTGAATAAGTTTACTAGATGTGGTAAGCGTGCTTGGTGTAGACTTTGGAGCGGAGTTTATACCTATGAGATTGATAGGAGCAAAGAAATAATTAGTCTGATTGAATTGTTTTTAATAATTGTATGTTAAAAATGAACCATATTGCTATAAATAAAAGTATTTACAAACTTTGTACGGTATACTGACAGCCTCAGAAAATTCCGCTCTATAAATCAAGGTTGGACTTATGTGTATTCTAAATTCCAGAAATTAATACGATGTCAAAGCTGCGAAACCTATCCTTGATTGTTGGTGATTTTAGGAGAACAACATCAAAACATTGTTAAGACCAATTTTATTACCACATCCAGCACATATCAACCAATATTATGGCCTTTTCTGATTTTATTGATTTGAAATACCTAATCCGCTGATTGATTTCTTTATTGCCCACCGATACTCGCCGGTATTATGTTGATCCTATTGACGCTTGTCTAGGCATTAATTGAGTTAATTGCCCATTAATTGACGCCGTTTACGCGTGTCCGGGTTTTGGCACCTAATTAAGTCCTGTGGGAATACAATAGTTTGTTACGTAAGTTCGTGAGAAAAAATGTTGATATTTAATAACTAGTGTGTAATAGGCATTACTTTAACTTTTTGTTTTCTATTATTCTGTTAATTATCGTGTTATGTGTGGATTGGGTTTATGCTGTACCTATAGAAATAAATGTTATCACCAGACCTGACTATGGGGTGTAAAAAAGACACATAATATGATAGCTGTGAACTACACATACAACCTATCAACCTGTTCCATGTTCCATCAAAAAGCTTTGAGCGAAAATAACACGCAATATACTGCTCGAAAAACATTGTACTGGAGGAGTCATACGTAACAGAACAGGGGTCGAGATAGTATTTATTAAACTAAACTATAAATATTTCCACGATCCCTGTACTGTACTAACATTGAAAAGGGTTTTCGTAATAAAACGTAAAATGGAGTCGGAATCTGGATTTGTGCCTGGTTGATGACAATAGGCTCGTCCCCTATTACATGGGACTTAAACATAACTGGCGAAATGTGGGTGTTCTAATGTGTACACCTCTGCCTAACACTTCGGAGATTACAGGCGTGATGTTATGTGTTCTGTGTAAAAAGAAATTGGAAATTTTGACTTTCAATATCTCCTTAACCAGAGGGTATCCAATCCGTGGTCCAGTACGAAAAACAACATTAAGTTTATTTTTATACCCGTTATCCGAGCATAAATTATTTTGCATACAGCTGATAACAGCAAAATTTGGTTACCATAACCTACAGATAAATAATACTGATACTTGAACTACGTCAGAAAGCTATATACGTCACAGGAGAATTCATTTTTATAGGTATTTTTAAAACTTCCCACTCAAAAACGTTTAGTCATTTATAGAAACGCGTTCTGAGCAATGAAATGATTTCAATATCCGATTGCCCTTTGAATCAAATAAGTCTTTGACAAGACGGTACCTACAGACGTGCTTACAAACAGAAAAGACTAACTTTCTAAGGAAGACATGAGGCGTACCTACTGAATGTCAAAGATATATCCGATCATTATGAAGTATCTTTCTTAGAAAACTTCTGTACAAGAGTGTAGAACTGAATACGCAGATGGAACAGACTGGAAACCGCTGCTTCAAGCTAAGTTTATAATTAACTGTAATTGCAAAATTCGGTACTACTGTTTTACATAATTATGAGAGTTTTCTGCATCGTGCAAAAATAATAATCATACCAACCGCTTCCGAAATAACACAACTTAAAGAAACTAATTACCTTTATATTACTCTGGATTTAGGGGCTAACTTAGTTATTTTACGACACTTAGCATAAATTGCTTAAGGCTTGAATGCGTTTACCGTCATAATATTATACAAAATGTATTCTTCATTATACTTGTAAGTAATATTCTTATTGAATACTAATTTAAGGATTGTTTACCTGTATACGGTTGCCTCGTTGTTGGTCTAGTGGTTGCAAAGTGCGATTGCTGAGCATGAGGTCTTGGTTTCGATTCCCAGGTCAGGCAAAGTGTTATTAGGTTTTTCCATCAGGAATTTCTCAGTAGCGGCCCTCGGACTCTAGATTTGTGCCCGGTTGATGGCAATAGGCTCGCCCCCTATTACATGGGACTTAAACATAATTGGCGAAATGTGGGTGTACCAATGGGTACACCTCTTCCTAACCCTTTTGGCCTTCGGGGATTACAGGCGTAATGTTATGTTTATAAGGTATCTTCAAACTAGTGTTTAACTTCATTCTTCTTAATGTTTTAATATGTGAATAGGGACCTACTGGGTATATTTTATAGAAAAAAATATCATCCAACAATGTATTTTTATAATTATTTTACGAAGATTTTCTTCATAAACATATTTTTGGTAACTTCAAAGAGAGAAATATTTGGACGATGTTTGAAAAGAGCCGTTGACTAAGGATTTCAGGTAGACGTATCTGCGTTATTTTCTATGCTTTGTTATTTTGTTGACTCTCAAAGATCACTCGTAGCAAAGGCAATCGTGTGTAAGACTTTAAAATTGAGACCTTTGAAAAACGACGTTTGACCTTGTGTATTTTATTTACAGATGCAGGCAGTGAAGCAATAGGTGTCCCTTAAAACTGGCAGCAAAAAAGACATCTACTTATCACTTTTACGCTGTCTACCGCCAAGCAACATTGCCGGGTACCACATGAAGGGATACGCCGTTGAAATTACAGGCACATCACAAAATAGCAAACTTAATTGCTGCGCTAGCCAATGATATAGACATACCACGTCCTAGGCAGACGCGACTAAAGAGTGGATGTACCTAAGCGTTGTTTATACATTTTTTACCATAATCAAAAGTGTAAGGAACATTGAACAAAAATTACTGGAAAATGTTTTTTTTATTGGTTTGCAAAATCTTATACTCAATACTTAATTTTTATTGCATTCCATACCTATTACATGATATAGAATAAAAGATACAAAGTAAAAGAGATCAATATGGACCCTGTCGGGCTCAGCAAAAATTACTTAAAAACAAAAATAACTATATCTTTGTTTAAAACTAGGAACTTTGACCTTCAAAGTCTTCGTGAATAAAAGCTTCTCAGGTATGATCCAAAATAAAATTATGGTCACAATAATCAAATGAACATAATTACACCTTGTATTTACCATGATTGAGTCAAATTCTAGTTCCAAGTCGCTACTCACACCCAATAAATAGAGAGGGTATTTATTTTAACGCATGCCTCATGTTATCCCCGAGGCGCCCATATATTCAGCCAATGAATATGCAATCCGATAGGGGATCTATCGATCCCACAGTAATAACTTATCACATAGGACTTCCTTATTTTTAGATCAGTAAGTAATATGTAGTTGGATTATTTATAAAATGTGTAACACTCAGAAACACCTACCAAGCATGATCTGATGATGATGACGACCTTGAACCTTCCGGTCGTGGGGTTCGTCTTTTCAAGGCTTTGTCCAAACGGTTGGTTGACACTTCCCGTGACCCAAGGACTTTCTATTACCTTGGCCAGAGGCTAAGCATTGCCATCCAAGGTGGCAAAAAAGTTATGATTGACTATTTATTTAGTGTACCTATCTATTTTTAGGGTTCCGTACCTCAAAAGGTAAAAACGGAACCCTTATAGGATCACTTTGTTGTCCGTCTGTCTGTCTGTCTGTCTGTCTGTCTGTCTGTCTGTCTGTCTGTCAAGACCTTTTTTCTCAGGAACGCGTGGAGGTATCAAGCTGAAATTCATATCAAATACTCAAGTCTATGGTCTCTTGGAGCTGTGAAAAAATCAAACTTCTAAGTCAACGCGATCAAAAGATACTCCCGTTTATGCCGCAAATTTTCGACACTCGCAAGGGAATCAAAACCTACAGGGTACTTCCCGTGAACTCAGAATCTTGAAATTTGGTATGAAGCAACGTCTTATAGCAGAGATGTAGGAAAAATTGCGAAAAGTATAAATTTTTAGTTACATCATATAATAAAAATATTTTTAATAATTTTAAACTTACTACCCCTTTCCTCATGAACGCGTAGTGGTATTATATTGAAATTCATATCAAATACTCAAATCTATAATACCTTTAAGCTGTAACAAAATCAAACTTCTATGTCAACGCAATCAAAAGAAACAGGAATTAAAACCGCATATTTTGAAACTCGCCACTACTCGCAAGGGAATCAAAACCTACAGGGTACTTCCCGTGAACTCAGAATCTTGAAATTTGGTACGAAGCAACGTCTTATAACACAGATAAAGGAAAAATTGCGAAAAGCATAAATTTTTAGTTACATCATATAATAAAAATATTTTTAATAATTTTAAACTTATTACCCCTTTACTCATGAACGCGTAGTGGTATTATATTGAAATTCTTAACAAATACTCAAGTCTATAATATCTTTAAGCTGTAACAAAATCAAACTTCTACGTCAACGCAATCAAAAGATACAGCAATTAAAGCCGCATATTTTGAAACTCGCAACTACTCGCAAGGGAATCAAAACCTAAAGGATACTTCCAGACGACCTGGAATCTTGAAATTTGGCATGAAGCAACGTTATAAAGTACACATATAGGAAAAATTCCGAAAATCTTAAATTTTTAGTTACATCACATAGTATATTTTTTTTAATAATCATAAACTTACTAGCTGACCCAGCAAACGTTGTTCAGCGATTAAAAAAAAAAAAACCGGCCAAGTGCGAGTCAGACTCGCGCACCGAGGGTTCCGTACACAAACTCCTCCGAAATGGCTGAACCAATTTGCATGAAATTTTGTGTGCATATCGGGTAGGTCTGAGAATCGGCCAAAATCTATTTTTTTATTTTTTTTTGTTAATCGCATAACAACGTTTGCTGGGTCAGCAAGTCTAATATATAAAATTCTCGTGTTGCGGTGTTTGTTTCCAAACTCCTCCGAAACGGCTGAACCGATTTGCATGAAATTTTGTGTGCATATCGGGTAGGTCTGAGAATCGGCCAACATCTGTTTTTTTTTTTTAATCGCTGAACAACGTTTGCTGGGTCAGCTAGTAAGTTTATGATTATTAAAAAGTATATACTATGTGATGTAACTAAAAATTTAAGATTTTCGGAATTTTTCCTATATGTGTACTTTATAACGTTGCTTCATGCCAAATTTCAAGATTCCAGGTCGTCTGGAAGTATCCTTTAGGTTTTGATTCCCTTGCGAGTAGTTGCGAGTTTCAAAATATGCGGCTTTAATTGCTGTATCTTTTGATTGCGTTGACGTAGAAGTTTGATTTTGTTACAGCTTAAAGATATTATAGACTTGAGTATTTGTTAAGAATTTCAATATAATACCACTACGCGTTCATGAGTAAAGGGGTAATAAGTTTAAAATTACATATTAAAAATATTTTTATTATATGATGTAACTAAAAATTTATGCTTTTCGCAATTTTTCCTTTATCTGTGTTATAAGACGTTGCTTCGTACCAAATTTCAAGATTCTGAGTTCACGGGAAGTACCCTGTAGGTTTTGATTCCCTTGCGAGTAGTGGCGAGTTTCAAAATATGTATGCGGTTTTAATTCCTGTTTCTTTTGATTGCGTTGACATAGAAGTTTGATTTTGTTACAGCTTAAAGGTATTATAGATTTGAGTATTTGATATGAATTTCAATATAATACCACTACGCGTTCATGAGGAAAGGGGTAGTAAGTTTAAAATTATTAAAAATATTTTTATTATATGATGTAACTAAAAATTTATACTTTTCGCAATTTTTCCTATATCTCTGCTATAAGACGTTGCTTCATACCAAATTTCAAGATTCTGAGTTCACGGGAAGTACCCTGTAGGTTTTGATTCCCTTGCGAGTGTCGAAAATTTGCGGCATAAACGGGAGTATCTTTTGATCGCGTCGACTTAGAAGTTTGATTTTTTCACAGCTCCAAGAGACCATAGACTTGAGTATTTGATATGAATTTCAGCTTGATACCTCCACGCGTTCCTGAGAAAAAAGGTCTTGACAGACAGACAGACAGACAGACAGACGGACAACAAAGTGATCCTATAAGGGTTCCGTTTTTACCTTTTGAGGTACGGAACCCTAAATGTTGGCCGATTCTCAGACCTACCCGATATGCACACAAAATTTCATGCAAATCGGTTCAGCCGTTTTGGAGGAGTTTGTGTACGGAACCCTCGGTGCGCGAGTCTGACTCGCACTTGGCCGGTTTTTTATATTAAAACAATTTACGAAGGAGCGCAACTATGCTTGCCCTAAGCACCATTTTCTATTGGTACGCCCCTGGTCATCTCCAGCCGATGTCCATGACAAAAAGCCTACCACTACTGTCTGATGATTCCCTTTTAAGTAAGAGCCAAGGGTCAATAGATAGGGGGGGCCTACAGACCCCTGGCATGTAGACAAGCATTTTTACTTTTTTCTTTTCTGAAAAGGCT
Organism: Hoplodrina blanda; assembly: GCA_949316365.1. Classification (NCBI taxonomy): domain Eukaryota; kingdom Metazoa; phylum Arthropoda; class Insecta; order Lepidoptera; family Noctuidae; genus Hoplodrina; species Hoplodrina blanda. The sequence continues at coordinate 7,225,956 of OX438563.1, forward strand.
TTAATACAGAAGTACGTAATAAAAAAAAATGTGTCAAATGCCAACCAACATCTTTATTCAGAACATTTAAAATTCCAGGGGAAATAAACATTTTGTCAGAATATCACAGGCTTGTACAACGACAAAAATATTAAAGTTATTTCAACTGAGCAGGGTTAGAATTATCCCAGCAATGGGACAATAACGGCTAGAAGAAATTTAAAAAAAGCCATCTCTTTCCTTTTTGTATTACTTTTATTGCTCGTTAAGATTCTGTAAAGTAATGATGTCCAAAGTTTCGCAACTATGTAATTACCGTTCTCTCGTAATGAAACAAGGATTATAATGATCGTACGCACAGCATTTAATGATGTGTGTGATGTCTTTATTACGATAATGGGATAAAAAAATATAAACACCGACCATAATCGATTCTGACTCGTTTATATTGTTACCGTTCTATAAAACCCTTTAGCTCTGCCTAGAGTTTGTGAATACTGATCATTATGAGTTCTTGAGATCAATAGTTTGACTACTTTGTCGGTATAATAGTCGTAAGTGTAACTGCGGAGCGATTGGTACCGATTGGTACTGTCTTCGGATCGAGTAAATTGTTGTGTGTATTATATATAGGTTTACATAAATATGTATGTATGTTTATTTTATGGTATTTTTATAGTAAGTATGTAGTTTTTAAGTATTTTGTACTTATGTACACTTGATTTTATTTAGATAAATACTTTTTGTGTGTTTATTCTTTTTTCAAATTAATTTTGCTGTTTAGCGCTCGTACTATATTAATTTGCACCTACCATGTTATCTATTCACCACTTTTGGTCGACTGTTAGAGAATGCCTAAGGCATTAAGTCCACCTTTGTACTTTTGATGCATAAAGTTTAAATAAATAAATAAAGGGTACATTTGGAAGGTATAAAGAACAATCTGCAGTTTTGATCTGTGTCCGGTTAATAGCAATTTCTTTGTTTTGGTATACAAAAACTGCGAAATATGGATTTCAAATAGGCAGGTACCTACCTACAACACCTAACTTTTATAATGCGGGTATGATGTATAAGGTTATGTTGACATTAAAAATATGTCTACTCGACAGACACCTTATCCATGATGCCGCGTGATTCCGAATTAATGAGCGTTAATAATCATGAATTTCGTCCAGAGAAATTACCACACAAAACGCCAAACAACTTTTTTTCGAAAACATTTGTTAAAGTTATCTGGTACATGTCCTAAAGTTAGACATACAGGCCCATTGCCGCATACTGTGTAACCATGCTATCCTTTGGTGGCACGGTTGGCGCAGTGGCTGAGCGATTGACCGCTGCGCTGCCTATCACGGGTTCGATTTCCGCACGGGATAAATATGACCTACAGATAGTTGTTCGAAGTCTGGCTGTTTGTGTATGTGAGTTTATATTATATGTTCAATTTGGACCCATAACAAATATTGGTTTTCTATTTTGGTCAATAAGTAACTAAACTACGAAATTTTGTAAGTAGAATAAGGACATTACGTAATATGTAGGCTTGTGATTGGTCAGCTTTCCTTCAAAACGATACGTTTTCCGAAATCTTGTTCGAGATTTAAAATTAATCGTTTAGTTTTTAAATAAAGTTACTCGTACTTATTAGTTAAACTCCGAGTTTAATTACTAAGACTATACTAGACTACGTTTTGTATAGAGCACGCAGTCGGTACATTTCTCTTAAGGGTGCTGAAGAGGCTTCTTATAAAAGTCGCTATAAGTAACAAGGTAAGTACTAATAATAAGTGAAGAAGCGAACCGTGCGCGTGCAGCCTCCTTGGTGCTTATTTTAAGCCTTTTATAATAGGTTTTTATAATAGGTTCGGAAAACTCTTTGATGAAATTTTAAAATATATTTTCTCTTTAAAAACTCTCTAAGCTTTACACTCTTTAATTTTTTCCTCAATATTTACCTATGTTTAGACAGTAAGATTGTAAAGCCATTATTACCTATTTTTTAATCCTTTATCACTAGTGGTTTCCTGGATTTATTAGAATGTTGCCTAACAACTGGCTTCTGATCGCGACTTCGTCCAAGGGGTTTTTTCTATCGCGTTAAATGACATCTTTGCTTACTGCTCCGCTCCGCCGTTAAATCGCAGCGTGATGTTTAATATCCTATATTATTTCTCATAAATCTGGCTATCATATAGGTACAAAGTTTTTCTCCCAATTCGACTGGTAGTTCCAAAGATTGAAACAAACAAAAAACTCTTTAGCTAAGTATGTTATAGATTTTGCACTGGTACTTAAGTAGTGATAAAATATATTTTTTTCCTTATTCGCCTCTAGACGTAACCTAATCGCTAACTGTCATTTTCATGAAATTAAACATTTTTCTCAGAATCTCAAACCTAATATAATATCAAGGTAATATAATTTTTTTTCAATAACTTACAAGTAGGAGGTACACACAGCAAAACAGATAGGTATGCATCGTCGTCAGATATAGTTGAAGTTTTCTTAGAAACCGATGGATGTTTTCGAATGTAATTTAATTTAAAACGTAGATAATAAATAGTTTTTTATTTAGGTTAAGTTTCAGTCAAAGACATCCATCGATTTCTTAAAAAACTTCAACTATATCTGACGACCCTGCATACCTATCTGTTTTACTAACTGTACATGCGAAACATAAAAGAAAAATTCCAGGTATTTTTCTCTGGCTTATAAAATACAACTTTGGTATGAAATACTGCCATTTTTACTACCTATAGAACCTCTTACGGTTCCTACTGACAAAAGCAGAAAAGCTTCTTACACGTATCTCATGAGACTTACAGAGCATTAAGTGCAGGGGCGTTGGTTATTGTGTAGCTTTTATAAATGTTTTTCCAACTTAAAGTCAAAAGCAAAACAAGAAAAAAGATTTGAACCTAGACGCCCCTTCTAAAAGGTAGTTTTATATGGGTAAGAATGGGCAAGAAACTCCATTCTACCTGTTTATAAAAAAATAAAGTTACAATATTTTGTGTGAATCATGTAATAACTTACAGGTGAACACGCTGATGTAGGTACTTTGCATACAACCACTATATCTATATAAATAAATATGGCCTTGTCGGTATGACAGCGTATTGGCCTTGCCGTTCTAATTTGAAAATAACAGCTTTTTTCTGAATACATGTCAATATTTATGAATGTTATTATCCCAAAAAACTAATTTAAAAATCTGTCGCCTGTCTGTCTGCTTCTTCCGGCTAATCTCCTGAATGGCTGGACTGATTTTGACAGAACTTTATATAGCTGATGATATAAGGAGTAACTTAGGCTGCTTTTATTTTAGAGAAAGTTAGAGTTCCGTTTAAAGAAGAATTCAACCTTGCAGGTAACCGACATTCACGCGGACAAAGTTACGGGCATAAGCAAGTATTAGAATAATATTACAAAAGGTTTGTATTGCTAATCAAGAAATAATAGCAATGTAAAATTATTTCTGAAACAAAGACTGCTGAAATAAGCTACCACAATAAACCTTTTCAATTAAACTTCCAACAATTCAACAATGACACAATTAGTCAACAATAATCATATGTTATACACGATATAGTACAATTTGCAATGAGATTCCTCGACGCCAACTTCCATTACGACGTGTTACCATGTTAGTAACTCCGACACTTCCAAGTTCGAACTTTGTACAAACGATCGTTTGAACCAGAACAATGTAAGTCGCAAGTTTAGTCAGCAGCCCTTCGGCAGACCATAAAACGTTTCCGAACTTGAACAAAGACATCAATCGGTTCACATTTCATCTCAAATTACACATGTTTACTCATAACGTTCGCTGAAGTTCCAGCAACAGACGGACATTCACAACCGAGTAAGCAATATCAGGATTTAGTATTCTCCGAATTTCGCTTTAGGCAATCAATAAAATATATCTCAAAACATTTTCTCAAAAATATACACCAGAATATTCCATCGTTCGTGAATTGTGGATGACTTAATAACCTTACGATGTTTTAGCTGTAAAGTTATTAAAAAGTGACAGAACTTTCTTTTAACCGATTTCAAAAAGGAGGCGTTTCGCAATTATTAAGTTTTTAAGGCATTACTTCCAAATTAGTCCCAATTTTATCAAAATCAAGTTTCTATGGTGGAATCCATAATTGAGGGAACTTCTCAAATATTATAGGGATACGTATAGCAATTTTGGGATTTACAGCAACAAGTCAAGCATTTGTATTCACAAAATATCATTTAGTAAAGTGGAACTGATGAAGAAGACCACAGATAGCCACCGAAACTATTCAATGATAAGTATTTCAGATCGATTGAGATAGAAATAACCTCAAAATATTTTAGCTTTAAAATGATTAAAAAGTGGTAAAACTTTCTTTTTGCATGAAAGTATAATAGGTATACCTAGTTGGCGGGGAAAACGTAATTTTTTCCTCACGACTTCCCCACGGATGTTAACACCTGAACCCTGATATCGGAGCTTCGAATTCAGCACTACCCGTCCGTAGACAACCAATTATTCAAGCATTCGCTCAGGTCGACCAACAGGTTGGTGGTTTACCGTTTTCCTCCAAATACTCACTGCAGATTTCTTAAAAAACCAGAGGTGTTACTAATGAGCTACTTGCCTAGGTACAGTTTAAGCGGATAGCTTTTTTACGCTTTTTAACAAAATTTCAGTTTAAAAATTCACTTCGCTATTCTTTTTAAATAAAATTCGCAACTTTTAAAATACTTTTTCATCTTGCTATATTATGTGTGTCTTTACAGTTTACTGATGCTGAAACTACTGTAATTGATAACGTTTAGTGTTAAACTTCTGTTGAATTCAGAATCGATTTGCCATTTTAATTTATTGGCTCTCTTTAAAAACGTAATCGATAACCGATCTATAATAGGCTGTTATTGAATTAGTTCAGTAATAGATATATTTGGACTATTTGTAAAGAAGTTAAATCGTATAACGTACTTTCCCCTTTCGTCTATTGCACTTTTTGCCTCTGCTTTTATTTTCACCTCAATATTGATTTGTCAACGCTAAATTGCAATTTACAATTTGATTGTTCGTTAATGTGATTTGTTACTTTAAACACGGCTTATCTAAAAGAGTCTATACAGCAATCTTCACACTTACAAAAAGTACTTCTACAAATAATATATACCTATTAATACAAGATTGTCAGATTATCATCTAATGTGTTTCCTTTGAGCTATCGCGATTTATTTCCAATTAATGATGCAATTTCCTAGTTGATTTCATTTTGCCAGTCAAAAACTAGTGACCTAAACACAAAATGTGTGACAAAATCATTTCAGTCGATTCGCGATAGGTACGCTAATCTGTTTCTGGTTTACGTAAAAGACTTGAAGAAGCAAATGTAAGAGGTGTTGACTTTTTTATCGAAGTTAAACAACACTAAGCACCGTATCTAACAAATTGAACACAAAACAACAAGTGTATTGAGTAGCAACACAAAAGAATAAACATGAAACGTATTATTCACCTCAGGCTACACGCCAAAGTATGTCCGAACCTGTTAACATGAAAGGCGCAGCTATTAATCACTATGAATTAACAAAACTGTAACACAATCAGTAATTAATAGTTCATATTTATTGGGCTCAACATAAATACCGTGTTCTCTATCGTATCAAGACAACAACTCAAAATAAAATACCCTTGAGAGCGGCAGACCTCCAGGTGTGAGTGCATAAATATAATACACAGGCGACCCGCTGGCACGCTCATGCCCGCTGTCATATTAACTGTTACATTAAATTACGGCCACGAAACTTTTCGACCTTTCGTACTTATTATCTTCATAGCCCACAAATCAAAATCAACTCTCACATCAGAACTCAAAGCTCAAATTCAAAACACAATTCCAACAAATATACTACGTTTGAAGCTCGATAATTGAGATCCGGCAATGAAGCAGAGCTCGCACATTGATTTCGGCTCTTTCGAAAAGCTATCTTTTTTGTTCATTTGTTTGTTTTAATAATATTTTATCCAATGTGATGGAACGGACGCATTTGTCAGGTCTGTGAAATATATCTACGTCCTCAGCGGAGCCAGGACTGGCCAATTAATTAGGTAGATTGTTACCTACATGCATGCTAATGAAGGTACGTCGCTGATGAGTTTGGGTAATATAAGTGGGTCTGCATTGATTATGTACACATGCATCTTGTATATAATTTATTAAGGTCAAACTATGAGGTGCCTGAAATTTTAAAACACGGGACAAAAAGGGGAACATGCTCATACCATGACAACAGATTTCTCTAAATTTTTATCAGCATATTGCCTTAATTATTATGATTACTAAGCCTGATACTTATAAAGCCAGGAAGTAAAACAATAATACTAAGTTCACGATAACTGCAAAAGATGGCGTTAGTAGCATTAGATTGGTCATGATGAAGTTTTATTTTTTGGACAGTGTTTTGCCATTTCATTGTATAGGTAGATACTTACTTTGGAGATGGATGTGCAGATGAACAATGACGTCTGAACCAAAGAGTCCCTTAGTAGTCGCTTGTTACTTGTAGGTTTAAAAGATAATATACCTAATCTGAACTAAGTACTCATAAATCTCTTTTGTATAAGGAAAACTCGTAAGTAGGTAGTAAGCTCTAACAAGACGGTTTTAGTATACCTATATAAACATAAATAATAATTATGATAATATAATTTAAAGCAAAATATAAAATAGTAAAATCGAAATGTGTTTCAATTGAATAGATTGAACCCTCCGGTACCCCAACCTCGTCTTAGGGGTCTCTGGGTTACATAGGCAAACCTAACAATATTCCTACTTCAAAAAAAATTACAAATGTACGAGTATGTCCGTCCTTCCTATTGCCCAAATAAGATCTAAAACCATTGCAGTATCCATGTATGGCACACTTCTCAAAACTAATTTTAGCCAAATTGCCCAAACGTATCATAACTTTTAACCAAACCTATATCGTTAAATATAATTTTATGTATCAGATATATCACCCACTTATTCCTAACCCACGTCTATTGAAACACGTTCGCGACCCGTTACATACGATTCGTCGTTTGTCTTCTAAAACCACATAAGTCTAAATCTTGCTGTTTTCAAACATCGATGTCATGGAGTATTGTGGATGATGGCGCTCGTCGTGTGTAGCTAGTAGGTAACAACATGATTATAACACTTTTAAAAAAATAAGGGGGCAAAGTGCTACGTTATCTCTATAACGTGTAGTTTATAGCGCCTTAATAAAAAAACTGCGCCATTTTTCCATTCCTCTAGTTTCAAACAATAAGAGTTCAATAAGGTCCCCCGTTTGTCTAGAAAAAGATTTATTTGTTTTAACGATAAATGGCAAAGTCTGACTTATGGAAATTGAGCTCACCGATTATCGCTAATGGTCCAAACGTTTGACGTCACAGCAGAGGTCCCGTAAACGCAGCGTGGCGAATACGTTTCGGCGTCGGTTCGTTATGTGTCGTTTGCCTAACAACTTGTAATGGGCGACTGTCATTAACTATATTAACCCTAGTTCGTAATTCTAATGGCTGATATCGCAAGTCATTCGGCGGGCTTTGTCACAATCGTCCCTTATGATACTACTTCCCGATTATGAGATAGAGGCGTCCGCGTGATATCTTTTTTATTAGGCACTTCTGTAATAAACGAACTTTACTATTTTTTAAGTGTTGATACACTACCTAGGTATTTCAATTAGGAGTATATCTGCTTAGGAGGAAACTTGGGCGTGCTTCTACTAACTTTCAAGAACTATCGCAATCTAATATACTAAGATTAGATTGCGATAGTTCTATTAAAAATACCTCTAATTTTCCTACATTTTTTTTACATTGATATCGCTGACATGAGATTTTTGTCATTTTTTTTATTTGAATGACTGTAATTGGCCTTCATAAATACATTACTCTGCATATTCAATATTGGTAATCATTTTCTTAAGCTTTTAAACTTACTTTCAATACCTATTTGTATTCTTTGCCCAATCATTGAAATACTACTTCGATTGTCCCCGGGTAATAACATATCGAATTGAGTGCATGAGTCTCAGCCACAAAGTCTTAGTGCATAAACATCAGTGTATCAGTGTATCAGCAATGTAACAGTTAATAATATAACAAAAATATGAAGCACGGAATAATTCGAAAATGGCGACGTACAAAAATTCCACTTATCATGTTGGAGTTAGGTAGAAAACCCACGACCTACGTATAATGACTAGTAAGCCCTTACTTAATCCACAGAATTATTATTTCATCCTTTGCAGAGCTTTTTCTTTTAAACCGAAGCCGCGGTAAGCTTACAATAACACTGAAAAATTATCATTATTGTCCGCAGCTTGAAATTTAAAAATATATTTCAATATTCCTCTTTGCCTTTTGCCCGTATTTAATAAGCCAGTCAATACATTATAAGCAAATATAATGAAATCCACTCGAAGGGCGCTTATTATAAGGCGAAGGATGTACCTTGACCCACTTATGGAGCAAGGCCTCAGGACGTCGAGTGACAACCAACATTGAAGCCAATTTACTTGCCGAGGATGCATCGGGAAATGTTGAGGTCAGGGAAAATTAGTATTCACTGAGGGGAACACATGTCTTGATACACGGAATATATGGGGGTGGCAATTTTGATTGGGTTGTTGTTACGAGTATTTTCCTCGTTCCTCTTTTTGTCGTGTTCGTATGTTTTGTTTTTTTTTTTGTTGGTAAAAGTGATCAAACCAATAACGCACTCGGTACAATAGTGGTCTAGTTATATTTCGGTCAATAAGTAATTAAACTCATTGACTAAAATATGATAAAAATTCTTGTACCGAGATCTAAAAATCGTGGTCATTTTTAAATTAAGTTATTTGAAGGGGAAACTGACTAACTATGAGATTAGACATTAGGTGACCAAAACATGTATTTACTTTTGTAAGAAGCGCGTAAGTAGTTACCTACTTACCTATACAACAATTCCAGAAAAATCTCTTTAAAACCAGCACAATAAAAATAATTACATTCAGTATGTTACATAACCCTCTTGTTCCACAAGAGAAATCAGGTAATGAACAGAAACACTTAATGTTCATTATAATAAATGATGCACATACATAGCCTAGACTTGTTGAAAGTGTGGTATAGGTAGGTACCGTTAAAAGCCTCGCAGGATACATCACGTAACCGGTAAAAGGCGGGCGTGGAGTAAATAACAGCTTATTACCTTCAATTACATTATTATATTCACTTTAGCTTTGTCACGAGGCCTGCGATGACACGATCCGGTGCTTAAGTGAATATTCATCACGGTATCTTATACACCACTTTGAGGATTTATGTTTTTATTCAATATAATAAGAAAAGGAAAATGAGGTTGGGGGGAAAATGCTAAAGACATTGCTTGTATAAAAAAAAAATCTCTTCATAATCATCGCATACAGAACTCAAGCAGTGTTTATTGATTAATGTATAATAAACTAATCCGCATAAGTATACAGTCGAAAATTGTTTATTTGCATAAATGCTGAGTAGAATTATTTATTGCACCCAAATTTCAATTATATTTGTTATAATTTTTAGTTCATTATCAATTAATAAATGCCTCAAACTGTTCGAGCTTATTGTACATTGCTCTATATGCATTAATCCCTACGAAACAAAAACACATCAGTCACAAAATATGTACTTACATCCTTTCTCCCTTTAAATTCTTACACATCAACACCCAAAGGCGTTTTACATAAATTCCTGACGCAACATTCTACCATCACAAACAAGCGCGCGGAGAAGCGATAAGTTTTATAGACGCATTGTTACCTTTTCTTACCAATGTCCTGACTGACTTCAAGGGAACAGTGCCCAATAACACATTGAAGGGCTGCTTACAAATTTGTTTCACCTATTCGTGGATATTTGGGCGCGTTTCAAAGACCACATCCACGTCAGACCACCAGCGCAACGCATAAACTCGCCAATATATTAAAAGTAAACGTCGAGATGAAATGAGCGCGAGTATTTTGCATATGATTAGTAAGTCTGTTAGGAGTCTGCCAGTTCGCGGAGCCCGCTATATACACGTCACAGCGAGGCTTGAATACGTTACTGGATGTCCAATAAATAAACATTTATTGAATATTTCCAATACACGTGCTGGCGGTGTATTCAAATAAATTTTCAGTGCTGAGATTGAAAAGAAAACCCACAGGTATATTACAGTATTCATTCATACTTGACATTATCCATTCTTGGGTACCTATTCGTTGAGTATAATATCTTCATTGCAATACGCAAATGCAATACGCAACTGGTCGTAAACAAAATATTTGTATGTACAGTGTAAATTATGCGCTTAGAAACAACTATTTTCAAATTATTTTTTCTTAAATAACATGTTCTTCTAGTCGTACCTTTATTTTTCTTACGATTTTTATATTATATCTTTTTTTATGGTGACATGTTACAACGTCAAGATTTTGTGGCATGTATATGAATGTGTTTTAGGTACAGGAATTTTTTCCAGAATAAACAAAAATTGGTGGTAACATTAAAGTTTATTGTAGGCATAGTTTTAAAGAACTAAGTAAGTAAGTAACTAACTAACTAACTAATAATTGTAAGCACGCATAGGTAGTAAGATCTAACATTTATTGTGATTTGTGACATATAAACATAATATTTTCAAAAATTGGATATGATATTTATTAATATACATATAAATATGTAATAACAAAAATATTTATCTTGATTGAACATTGTTCTATTTATTCTATTTATATCCATATAAAAGACTGTTGAGTACACAGTCTATATACTAGGTACTTTATGAAATAACGACGTTATAATATTGATTTCCGAATGCCACACAAACGGAGCCGCGCCGAAATCGTCTTAAATAAAACAAGTTACAATAGTTTTTCTAGCAACTTCTTTATTTGGTAACAAAAGATCAGCGATCATCATTCGTTTTGGTTGTTATGAAAAACGGGTGCAATGACACTGCAAATTGCAATCGACGCCTGAAATAAATTAGCATATTTACTGGACTGCGACATTTAATTATTTTGAGTAAAACTTTTAACTAAACAAGCGCAAGTAAAGGGTTGTTTGATTTTACTTAGCAGTAAATAAAACTAGTAAGTACCTGACGACACCTTTGAATTAACTTCATTCCAACTTGAAATTCGGTAAGAAGTACTGTTGTTAGTTTAGGCTCATTTCTCAAACAAATGTCATTTTTTTTAAGTAATAATTATGAAACAATACAAAATTATAATTATAATATTGTCGTTTCTTTCGTGATGTAGGCAAGTACTTAGAAGTACTAAGGGGAGACTTAATTAGTATGAAATATTTTCTTTATTTCTTTAATTGACTTGAAATTTTCATGAATATGAACCTAAGTAAATAAAAAAGATTAATATTAGTCGTTTTTTTTAACTACCTTTCAAAGGGGGCCTAAGGGGTATTGATTTTGCAAGGAAAATAAGATATCTACGCAGACGAAGTCGCGGTCCATGTGCTAGTATATTATTAGTATTGAATCCAAAGTCGCTCATGGGAAACACCCCGTGCATGCCAAGAATACCAAATCAAAAAGTTGAAAATGAATTACCTACAGTTCCCCGGTATCAGCGTATGTATAAATATTTGCTTTCAATTTGATGAAACTATGCTAACAGTTTTACCGCTCAAAATATACACATCAAAAAAGTCTAGGGATCAACATCCCTAACAAATGTTAGGGATGTTGATCCCTAGACTTTTTTGATGTGTGTATTTTCAGTATTCGCAGCATCGTTTCGTTTTCACTTTATTAAATTCTAAACTTTGGCAACAAAATCCAATTTGTGCGATTGGCTCAACAGTTAATAAAACGTTGGTTTAATTAGTAAAGGAATTTCAGACTGCTGTGTATTAAAATGAGTGTTCAGTCCAATACGAATATTTAACAAACTTCTTATTAGATTTGTTTCTAATAATAATATGTATTGCGTTTTGAACTTATTGTTATTCTAAAAAGCGGTTTGGTCTCAGTTCGCGAGTTCATTCACCCATATTCAAATGAAAAGCCGAAATACAATGCAACCATTAGACCAAAAAAAAAAGACACAAAGAATAAATAGATAGCATCCGTCATTATTGCTTCAATATTTGATTCTAAAATTTCGTTTATCGCAAACAAGCGTTAAATAAATGTTGCCAAATGGATGCAGAGTACAAAAAAAAACATTGCCAAATGTTATGGGTCGCCTGTGAATGGGCAAGTTTCATCTTTGCATACAGAACTACTTATTTGGCAAATGATATGCACTATTTACTCGAAATACGAAATCCAAATCCAGTAATTATTTTTTTTACTACCTATTTTATAATCTTCGACGATCGTGAATCGCAGAACCGATTGCTCTGTCAGCCGAAGCCGTAATTTGCAAAAGAGAAAAAACAGTCATTTGTCAGAAACATACAAAAATAAACAACGAACCTTTCCCACGGTTTCGAAAAACGATAGATCCACCGAATAGAATATTATTAACAATCATTTTCGGCCAATAAGAAATCCTATGTTCATCTTTAGGGGTCCACGTGTTGATTGCGAAAATAAAAACTATTTCCGCGTCATGATGGTGTTATTTAAACTGCATGATTTGTGCAGATTTATTAATAACTAATAGTGTTAACAAAAAGCACATGGATTATTAAATTGTTTATGTACGGAATTATTTACTCAAGTGCTTTGTACAGAACCTCACACACAACGATCAAAATTAATTATTAAAGTTACAAATTCGACTTCACTAACAATGGCTCTTCAACATTTAGATGTTTGTGTTCTGCTAAACGCTGTTATATTAAATTTGTTTTAATACCCCCAATTAAGTCATTAAAATTAACTTTTTTGAAGAGCTAAACGTTGACATAGTTATATCAAAATAAAGACTTGAATACTATTGGTTGATCAAAAACATGGGCAAAGTAGTTTATACATAAAGAAACACTTTACGTCCAATAAATAGACACGTAGGTGGCTGTGGTAATTACAAGGGTTATTATAAAACTTTGATGGTACACCCGACAGCTCGCGTCGACGTTATAAAAGACAATTTCACAGTTCCCTAAAAATAATGCTCTTTAGTATCGTCAATGTGATCCATCAGCGAGAACATCTGCTGAAAATAATTTCAAAAATATATAAAAAGCACCCAAGCTTCTTAAATAGAAGTTTTCATTCAACTTTATAACAATAGTCCTTCCTTCATTGGCACACTGACGTTTGATTACTGCTTAGGTACGGATAGCAAAAAAGTGGCGTTTGAATAATAATATTTTTCGATCGAGTCTTTAAAATGATGTTTATTCTATTTATATTTTCCATCAAACTATGATAGGTTTTAATACAGAAACAATGTTAATAAAAAATTACCTTAATAAAATTGATGTCATGTATCTTTTTATCGAATTCGTAGTCGTCTGAAAACACACATACCTACTTAAAATAATGAACAAAATCCATCTTTCAAAATGACTTCTAATTTGATTATAAATGGTTATCACAACTCTAAATTGATAATACATACAACAAAAAAGTTATTAAAAGTTGATATAAAATAAAATAAAAAATTAAATTAAAAATCTTTCTTTGCGAACCCTACTGACGCACACAGCGGCACACACACACAGTACGTATAACTAGTTAATTTCCTTTGTGACAAAGGCCCGGCTCGTCGGGATGGATGCGTGGAAATCGCGATGCGACACGGTGATCCACGCACCGGCCGCTGCTGTCCGTACCCGCTCGCACCCGCTTACGTGGGACGAGCGCTAGTCTAGGTAAATAAAAGGCAATGTTAAATTTTTGTTTTGTGTTACATCTGTTTATAGAAAGGGTTTAGTTTATGTAGGTAGGTACTATAGTCATACACCTACCTGTTTTAAAGCAGTAAGTTAAACGTACTAAAATATATGTAGAAGAGCAGAGAGAATAATGTAGCCAGGATTTTGTAAAAACTTAATTGGAAAAAGTGTCCGTGGAGTTTCTTAACCATTCTTCGCTATGCAGACCTGTCTACATTTTGAAACGAGCAACTAGCTTGAACTTTCTGACTAACTGACCGACTCTGACTACCAAAAGTACCTTTAATGGTCTAATTAAAAAACAGGCTCTAACTTTGACTCAAGATAGCATTAAAATATTCGGTCGTGTCGCTGGCAAGCGAAGTGTACCCAAAACTTCACAAACTTTTTGGCCCTGCAATATTAATTTCTTGAACCAAATTAAAGGTTCTACCTTCATTACAAAATGGCAGATCACAATACAACCTAAGATTACCGGCCTAATGTTATTACTGTCTCACTGTAGAACAAAAGCCTCTTCTCATACAAAGAAGTCACGAGCTCAAGGCGAATTGGCGATTTTAGACTTACCTATATTAATTATAAGTCTAGGTTTCCTTTACCGATGTCAATGATATCTAAAATAAACTTAGAAAATACATATGAATTAAGAAAACTATACACATCAAAAGTGACACACTTGACACACGTGAGACACTTTTGATGTGTGTATATAGTTTTCTATAGGTATATAACAATATTGGTATATACCCGGTATCGAACTGTCAACCTCATGCATGAGAGGCAGGCATCTTAACTATATCATAACGATAAAATTATAAACCTCGAACGGCTCCTGACTCAACAAGTTGATTATTAGAGAAAGCTTTTGTACAGCTGCTGTTGTTTTTTTCTTGGTTTAGGTACCCTTTTCGTAATGCCTCTAACGTGGCATAATCCAGTGTATTGTCTTGATACTTCCCCTCAACTACTGAGATCTTGTTACAAACTTTATTATGTAAGTTTGCATGATGTTTACAAACTTTTGAGAAACCTAGTTTATGAAACAACTGAAGTTTATCTAGAACGTTTAGTGCAGCTCTCTCGAAACATGATGTGCTAAACTTAAATGATTTTTTAAATGTATGCGGGTGTGTTGTGTAATGTTGTTTACTGATGTCATCGGTAAAATGTTTGTCAGTTGTTAAAGTATGACAAACAAGTCAACATGAAAAAACAAGTAAAGTATTGGGAAACAGCTGTGTCTAGAAAGCTCTTACCGCTTCTTTATTATTATTTTGTACATACGCTGCGAAGTACCATTGGTCGAGGTACATATACACATCAAAAGTGTCTAGGGATCAAGATGTATTTGGTAATAATAATATATTGATCCCTAGACACTTTTGATGTGTGTAGTTGCTTAACTTCAAAAATGTTACGACATCACCCTGTACCGTTATCCTCAAAAATAATAGGTACCAATAAGATCTCTGCTGATTTCATCACGTTAAGTTACATTCGTCTTGCTTCCATGAGTATTTACTGAATAAAATAAATCTGCGCAGTTTACATAAGACGGTGTAATCAAATGCAATGGTGGCTACTATTGTGAAACTGTACATAGGTACACGTAATTATGTTATGTAACAGTAATCGTACATTGTTAGCATATAGCAGCGTTTTGTCCACAAGCAGCCGGCGAGTCTGCGCAGGCACAGGACCTCCGCGCCGTGCCGGGCGCGCGCATGCGCGACGTTCCCGGAATACGAGCGCGATTAATAGCGACACAAACTATTTCCGCTTAACCGAGACAAATCATAATTACTCCTTCGGGTTTGCTCTTACGCACCCCCCTTTGATGTTTTTATTCCAAATCCCGGTTACGGCCAACTTAAAACAAATAGAACGGCTCACGACCGATTATACGTTTGCGTTAAAACGATTTGTAACGGTGATAGCTTTCGTGAATTTCGCCCATGTTTCTGTCCCTGTGTGGTCCCGCGCTCGTTTTGGATAATTACTTGTTTGCTTTTTGTTATTAGTTCGCCCGTCAATAATTTGACGTTTGAGTGATCAAACGGAACGGCTTCCTTATTTCCCACGACCAAGAATACGAATGAAAGCTGGACAATAATTTAAATTGTAATTTTAAAATAGCTACAATAGTCACCTTAGATATAAAAATAATTATTATCTAGTACACAGGTTAACTTTTTAAAGTCGCAAGTTCTTTGACCCGCCGCGACTAATTCTAGGCACGCAATACGACTTCACGATTTTGCCTCTAACCGTAGTTACCAAGCACCCTGCGTGTATCGATTGAAGCCAATTACTCCATTGTGTGTACGTAAATATCTGTATGCTTTTAATGTCGCTCTCACATGATTTCCCTTCACAGATCGTCGCGTATTTTGGGTGCAGACAAGCGGCGGCCGTACAGTCGCGCGCAGATGCGACATCCGTCGGTCTCACGTGAAAATCGATTTTCCACGGTACGCCAGCTGGCGCGAGCGACAGCTATAAACCACGTTCCCTTTGCTTTCCATGGCAAAAATAGTGTACCTTACTGCTTTTGACATAGGGTTGACAGTCGTATAAACTGGTGTTTCTCATTCATCTCATTAATTTGTCTCGGTGTATGTACTATGAAAGTCAAAAGTTCCTTTGTTGATATTTTTAATGTTTCGCACATTGTTCGTCAGCAAAACGGACCCACCGCGTTTGATCCGATTGCAGTAGTTATTTATGATTATTAGAATAGCGTGCCGATAGCGAATAATTAATTTTTACGTTCAATTCTTTATTGTTATGTCACGACGTTGATGATCCTGATATATTGGTTGCGTTGGTCTTTATTATACGTTCATGTTTGCCCGTTTAACTGACGTCATTTTCCTTAAAATAACTTTATTTTTTATTTTACAACATATTATTTTGAAATAACATTTTTATTAAATATACATATTATAGTATTGAATTTTGTTTACCTACCTATCTAAAAATATACTTATTACATTTAATCGGTATAGCAAACTTAATATTACACAAAAATATTGACTCTCGGATAATCCTGGATCTTAAAGGATATTATCCAGAACAAAGCGAATCAAAGGCAACGTGCCTTTGTAGAGTCCTATACAAATGAGGCTTTATCTTCTTATCGTCACGAACTATGACGAAATCCCTTCTGTAGACAAACGTATTAGGAACCGGCTAAGCCGAGTCAGCGACCCGATACTAAAGCTCATTACATTAAATCTGGAACACAAATAAAATAAATAAATATTATTATTAATATTCCTCACAAACTCCGCCAGAAACAATAATTTCTACGTTGCAAATGTTGCCTTTCAATGTAACGAAGATGCAGAATTTTAATTTATTTTCAGTATTAAAATAAAAAAGAGAAATAGCCAACATCAGAAGCCAGTCCGTATGATTGACGAGCCACAATATATTGAGCGTTCTCAAATGAAGAAAGACTGATTGCTCCCACTTCGACGATCTCAGAAACGTCAAAGTTTGATTGGTGATTCCCATGTGTAATACTAGTAGTCTCGTAGTAACAAAGGCGTAAGGCCTCTTTAAATGTCAATTCTTAGTTATAATGAAGCACAGCGAGCACCGAGATCCATCATTGTCCAGACAAGGTCGCACCCGCACGAAACAATGCACAAAGATATTCGACGAATAACTTGGATCTACTAAAAAAAAAAGTGTCGTGTACCGCCTTATAAAGATGTTTGTTCCAATCCGGTTAAAGGCGAGACTATCGATTGAGCACACTTAAAATTAGTGTAATATAATTAGGCATATGACATGAATTCAACGGGTATCACAATGGAACAAACGAGGCATGGCATTGTGATATGACGGCGTGTCAGATGCGTGTCGGCTGTGCTCTATGAGGAGATGTGACCACTCAATCGTGCACCACAGCCACTAAATACCTGGATCTAATCAGCATTTCTACACTCATTTTTAACACTTAATTTTACACGTATCTTAGCATTATACATTTGATTTTACGCGTGGTCCGTATGTAGTTCTATCATGTTATACGTAGCCGCACGCCGCGCCGACTGAAAGTATGCCTAATGAAATAACGCGTGCATGTTAATACTAACAAATTGTTAACTTAGTATTACAAAATGCACTTGTTGCGGTAAATATAATTCCAGCAACATTTTTCTGATTTCGGTTACATGTTTTCAACATTTGGTCTTTTACCGTTAGCAACGAACTAACAAATTGTCGAGTTTGTAATATTTAATTTAACAAATGTAAGGAAACAAATTAAATTCAGTTTGAAATTAGCTTCTGTAACCATGCTTGTTCCACGTTCTTCAAGTAAGTACGTACACGCGGGTATGCGTAACATTTGCGTGAAAATTCATCCCTTATGTTAATTTGACACGGCTTAAAGGAACATAAGTTTGTGAAACATATTAGCAGGTGGGACGCACGCTTAAAATACTTACTGTGAACTACCGTCAGGTTTATTAATTTTAATTATGTTCAGCTTTTCCACGCTCTATCGAGTTTTCGTTCCCGGTACACTGTGTAAACTGTGTTGCATGTTTGTGAAATATTTAATTATAAATTACTTATTTTATTTAAGTAGGTACTAACTAACTTTTCACCCTATCTCCTTTCCTCATTATCGTTAAGGAAAACGGTTACTCTCTTTTGGAAGTACCTAGGTACAATTTCAAATTCCAACTGAAACGATCTAACACGACTAAGAGCACACATTAAGAAATGTTTTTAGTTCTAAAGACTGTTGAAGTACATTATGCGAGGGAATGTTATTATATACTTCATAATCATAAAATATTATAAATTATATAATCATATATAATAATAATAATAAATGTTTCCGCCACCGGTGGGCTACTATTTTTTATATTTTTAAATGTTTTTATTTTTTTTATATTAATATTTAAAAATGTAATTTATATGTATAAAAAATAAATAAATGAGAATAATAATAATAATAAAATATTATAAAGAGGTAACATTTGTTTGTAAGTTTGTATGTAGGGGGTAATCTCCGGAAGTAATGAACCGATTTTGAAAATTGTTTCACAAATTGGAAGCTACGTTATCACTGAGTGCTATAGGCTATATTTTATTATCAAAAAATTAGGGATCCGTAAGAAAAATAACGCGAACGAAGTCGCGGGAGAGTGCTAGTACTTTATAAAATCTTAAGTTTGTTTATCGTTATTTATTTAAACGCACTAAGCTCCGGAACTACTGGTCCGATTTTGAAAATTCTTTCGCTAATAGGAAACTACATTACCCTTGAATCTTAGTTATTCAATGAAATTAGGGGTATACAAGAAAATCCATACGGACAAAGTCGCGGGCAAAAGCTAGTTATCAAAGTCAAAGTCAAATCGTTTATTTCAATTAGGCCATTACAAGGCACTTTTGAACGTCAAGTAGGTACAAAAGAAAAAGGAATTGAATCTATATAGTTGCCCCTTCCAAAAGGTAGCATTGTATGGAGAAGAATGGGCAAGAAACTCCATACGTACTCTTTTAAAATCAATGTTTACAATATTTGCATACAGAATCATACATATGGCACGTGATCCTTTAGACTTTCATGTCCATCCATATATTATAATACATAAAATGAATTTCGTGAGCGGAATGCAAGCAAATAATATTCTAGTCACTATATTATATCATTATACGTGATTTATTTAAGATAATAATATTATGTTGTAACTTAGTACACCTAGTATATAAGTCAGTCCTAACTGGCAGCCGTCATAGTTATATTAGCATAAGCTTAGCATACGCTTAAATAAAATTATAACTTAAAACATACGAGCTACGCTATTATTTTAGAATTGAGTGGTTTTTGGCAACGAATAAGATAAAGTGGTCTGGTTTATCTGTATTCAAATTCTGAACACTGAATAAATACTGATCTTTTAAAAGTGTTATTGGGTTTTCTATTTGGAATTTCCCCGGAGATTGAAAGCAACCCCGTGCCTCGAAAAACATCTAAAACTGTAGGCCCTGCGCCTGATGTTCCCCTGATCGCGTCATATTGCAGTCCCATCGTACTTTAGGTAAGAGTGAGGGACAAGGGAGTTCACCTTTGTCTGCATAGAGTGCGTATATCTCCTGCGTAAACTATCAGTCAGGAGAATATTAATAATCCAACCAGTTTAATTAATAAAAAATACATACTTTAAATGTATACTTTACACTTTGCATAAATATGCCTAAAAAATCTTATTTTTTTTATGTACTTACCTAGTCATCAAATAGCAAATATTAATTTTGAAAACCTCCGGACTGATTAAATCCTTTAATTTCTCCGTGATTAGAAATAAAAGTAAAAAAAAACAAATTAATATAATTTACAGGGAAAGGAACATTTTTAATCAATACGCTATAATTAATTTTATTTTCTTGTTTACTAGAATCTGTTGTTAATTAAGTTAGCAGGAAAGTTCTGATTGAATTACTTGCCGCAAATCCGATATCTACGGCTTCACTAGAGGAATTAAAAATGAAGTTAAGTATTTAGAAATTCACTTTGTCTACAGTTCTATTCAGAGGAAAATCAAATTAATGATTCTAGCTTAATTAGAAAGGGACAAAGAATACATTTTATCTGTTATTTATATAATAATAACAGCCTATTAGTGTCCCACTGCAGGACAGAGGCCTCTGCTCATACAGAGAAGGCACGAGCATTGATCACCACGCTTGCTCAAGGATTGCCGATTTAGGACTTAATCCAGGTTTTCTCACGATATTTTTTTTCACTGATGTCAGGATGTCCAAGATAAACTTTGAAAGTACATATGAACTGAAAAGTTCACATTAGTACTTGCCCACCCCATTCCGAACCTACAACCTTGTGCATGGCAGCGCTTCTGCCACTGCCATCTGTGATCACTAATAGGTATGTTAACGATGGTAACTTGAATATAGTCCTGCAACCGCTCATTGCAAAAATAGGCAGCGCTTAACTCACAACTGATTTCATCAGTTATGAATGATCCGTCATGTACCAATCAGTATCACCCCAATAGTAGGTTAACTTAATAAAAAATAATGTTGTCTGAAATTCACAAAACTACTTACTAACGAAATTATCTAAAACTCATTCAAAGTCAAAACCATTTACGTAAGTGATAGATATCAATTTCGAAATTGTTTGCTTCAAATTCTGAGGGTTTAAGGAATGCCTATAAGAGTTCGGAATTTGGGGGAAACTTTTCAGACCGTCTTATTTTGTTACCTTCATGTGAAAGGGCCGTATCATTAATTTGCGAAAACCGTTTTGAAATTATTTGACGTAAATGAGGGTAAAAGATTTGTAAGGGTTGATTTCAACGTGAGTTCGTTCGGTTTTGAAAGGTACACGTGAGGCAGCCTACGAAAAATGATTTCGAATTTTCTTTCGTGCTTTCTTTTTGTGCTTACAAGTTCGAGGAATCCTTTGTGTTGATTTGGTTTTGCCATCAACACGTGCCCTACCCCCAAATACGGTAGGTATTGGCCTCAAGTGCTTTCTTAAAAGTTTGTGTCTATGTTAGCTTTTTTTCTTACTGTCGTGTCTTAAGTTATACTAGACTTTTGTTTCTAGAACCAGCAGTAGTGTGGTCATAATGTAGTTCCAAAATTTAAAATAAGCTTCTAGCCCTGCATTCACACGGGTGCAATTTCCGACATTTTGAGTGGATTTTGCAAAAAAAAAATTACCTATTAATTACGTACAAAACAAAAAAAAAACAAAATCTGTCGAGCCGTGTTCTCAAGTGAATTTCACGCGGCTATTGATTATTATTTATATAGAAAATATGTTTTGTTTTGTTTTTCTAACCGTGGTAAGTACACGTGTAACAGAGGTTTTCCACTCTAATATGATTACTAGTTATAAATAGCTACTTATTTGTCGGCACATGTTAATAATACGAGTAGGTATATGATATGCGGCACGCGCTCCACATAATCGAGTTCACTGTTACCAACAAATTAAGTTACATCGAACCCATCTAGCATCACATATAGCCTATAGTCAGGACCTACTCGTACCTTTTTAGGTCTTACGATCAAAATAATAATCTTTATGGACGGCCAATAGTCTATTTTGTGTTTTTTAGAGATATACAGCCACGAGCAAAAACAAGTATACGTACACTTACCAAAATTCAAAAGCAATTTTCTTGTAAAATAATGGTTGTAACTTTGTTATAAGACCTATTTCATAGTAGTATTGAATTCAAAATACTATATTCCTAAAAACAAGACATTTCAATCAATATATTCGAAGAAAATAGCTTCGTAATGTTGCTAAGTGTTTACTTGTTTTTGCTCGTGACTGTACATAGATAGAGACTTACTTACTAGATTTAATATTAAAATATTTCTGGTTTTTTTTAACGTTGCCTCACTATAGGAATTTCTCCAATATCGTGCGTGCGTTTATGTAAACGCACGCACGATATTGGAGAAATTCCTATAGTGAGGCAACGTTATATGTAACGTTAACGTTGTAACGTTATATGTATGTACATACACACATCAAAAAAGTCTAGGGATCAACATCCCTAACATTTGTTAGGGATGTTGATCCCTAGACTTTTTTGATGTGTATATTTACTCACATACACTCTTATCTATACATATAATAAAACAGTAAAAAAAGTGTGTCTCTACATTGAATATATTAAAAAAATAATAATTGAGGGGGGTTTAGAAACAGTAATAGAGCACGAAACAAAAAAAAAAATTCTGTCTGTTTGTCTGTTTGTCTTTTTGTCTGTTTGTTTGTACACGCTAATCTTCGGAACTACTTGACGGATTTGAATGATTTTTTTGTTGTTGTATAGGTATTAAGTCTGGGCAACATATAGGCTATAATTTATCTTGGAAACTTGAACACCTGATGCAGAACCGCAACAGACCAGCTAAACTATAAGAGATACAAAAATGGTACCATAGCAAAAATTGTTTCACGTGATGAGCATTTTCTGCTAAGAGAATAACTTTGAAGATCTGGAACACCTGATGTGGAACTCCAAGAGCCCAGCTACACTATAACATATATAGGAATGACGTCTTAGCAAGAGTTGTTAAGCCTGATGAGCACTCTCTGTTGTCGTATAAAATTTGAAGATCTGGAACAGCTGATGTGGAACTCCAAGAGCCCAGCTACACTATAACATATAAAGGAATGACGTCTTAGCAAAAGTTGTTCAGCCTGATGAGCACTCTCTGTTGTCGTATAAAATTTGAAGATCTGGAACAGCTGATGTGGAACTCCAAGAGCCCAGCTACACTATAATTTATACAGGAATGACGTCTTAGCAAAAGTTGTTCACCCTGATGAGCACTCTCTGTTGACGTATAAAAATTGAAGATCTGGCACACGCGTTGTGAAATTCCAAGCGCCCAGGTACACTATAACATATATATAGGAATGACGTCTTAGCAACAGTTGTTCAGCCTGATGAGCACTCTCTGCTGGCGTATACAATTTGAAGATCTGGAACAGCTGATGTGGAACTCCAAGAGCCCAGCTACACTATATATACAGGAATGACGTCTTAGCAAAAGTTGTTCAGCCTGATGAGCACTCTCGGTTGACGTATAAAAATTGAAGATCTGGAACACCTGTTGTGGAACTCCAAGAGCCCAGCTACACTCTAACATGTACAGGAATGACGTCTTAGCAAAAGTTGTTCAGCCTGATGAGCACTCTCTGTTGACGTATAAAAATTGAAGATCTGGAACACCTGTTGTGAAACTCCAAAAGCCCAGCTACACTATAACATATTACAGGAATGACGTCTTAGCAAAAGTTGTTCACCCTGATGAGCATTCTCTGTTGACGTATAAAAATTGAAGATCTGGCACACGCGTTGTGAAATTCCAAGAGCCTAGCTACACTATAACATATATAGGAATAACGTCTTAGCAACAGTCACAAGGGCAGACGCCGCTGGTGTTGACCTGACAACCGGCTGTTTTTCTCATGGCCAACTTTATGTTGCTTTTTCAAAGGTCAGCAACGCTTCCGGTCTTTATATATTAGCTCCTGAAGGAAAAACCCCAAATAGTTATTTGCAATATTATTGTTAATTCAGTGTACCCTTGGGATCCGCTGCGGAGTAACGGGAAGAAAAGTTTTTTATTGTATGGGTATTAAGTCTGGGCAACATATAGGCTATAATTTATTTTAGAAAATGAATACCTAATGCAGAACCGCAACAGACCATGATGGGCATTTCCTGTTGACATACAAAAATTAAAGATCTGGAACGACTCCAATCGTCTCGCTCATCCCATTGTTTTCCCGTCCCCGGGCCTTAGAATTCTACATCAGACGTTTCAGATTTTCGATTTTGACGACCCCGTTGTCGCTGGCATAAGCAACAGGATCCGCGTACGAAGTCGCGGGCAGAAGCTAGTGCCGAATAAGTCCTGACTATATGATATATGATACTAATAATATAGGTATATGTGTTGTATTGCGTTGTGCAGAAATTGAATCCGACACACACAGCGCAGCAGCCAGTCATTCAGCCACTACGACAACTGGGCCATAAGTTTTTTTTTATACTTATCAAAATATCAGAAAAGGATGTTTGTATAGTATCTGTAACTGTACCTAATTATAACAAATGCTAAGTACCTATTACCCACAGTTTAACCAAATATCAATTAACCTTTAACATTACAGAGATATTTTAATTGCTTAACTTTACAATAATTTTAATGAGAACCGCAATAATATTTCAGGGATTTATTCCCTTGGCTTATCATGCAAATACTTTAAAAAACTTTGTTCTTAATTAAAACATGAATGAAACTGACTTTATAAATATTTCGATAATGAGGTGTTTAAAAAGATTTAAGAACAAAGATTTGTCTAAGTTTAAATTAAGTTTGATGGCCGAAATTAATTCCATTCTTTACTTTTCTGAACAATTGTTAGTACGTTAACAGGATTCATTATTTGCTACTACTTAAATAAGTAAAGATTCATCTTAAATGAGTAAAGTTTTACGGGCAGAAATCTCAAAACTTTTCAACAAATTATAAGTAAGAGGTTTCACAGGCAACGCGTCAATTTTGTGACGATTATAATTAAAGAATGTAACACAAACTACGGAGCTTTCAATAATTTCATGCATCGTTTAGTCATATAAAATACAAGCATGAAGACGTTGAATAATTCATATTTATGTATGCGTTCATCGTTAATGTCAATTTTTATTATCACTGTTGCTAAACCATACCTAATAGCGTGGTGTTATTGTGGGAATACACCGGCCGCCCATCCCATTGTATTGTTTTATTGACAACGTTCATTTAACGATAGTCACTATCGTTAGCCGTTATTGAATCAATATACGTTTCATTCATAAAAGTAAACGAATTCTTTCACATCGACATCGGCGTGACGAAAATGCTGTCAATTAAACTTTCTCAAATATTTTCACATACTTTTCATGTGAATCAATTAGTACCAAGACAACATTTTGATCAGCCGACAATTCCGTGACGTAGATAATGGAACCTTCAGTACTCTCATGGACATTATGTAGATGTTAATGTCATTGCTTTTCACTTGAATGTAGCACTTGACGCGCGAATTTTAACAGAGAAATGTAAAATAAGGCCAAGTTACTGTTAACTGTACGAAGGAGAAATAATAAAATAATGCTTCGTAATTTGGCGTCTCTGTCTGCAGAATGAAATCGGCAGAAATAGAAAATTACTAAAGTATCCATAAATTAATAAAATTTATTTACGACAAAATCGATTATAAATTCTAATTTCTAAACTTTTGCGACTGAAATCAGATCACATAAAATACGTAGTTAGTCCTAAAATACGAGAAATGTTTACAACAAACATAATCTATAGTAGTTATAATAGTTTTGTATAGGTATTAAACAGACTTTAGCTAAACTGTTAGGACTTCAAAACTTTCACAGTTTTGGCAAGAATGTCCTGGATAATTATGAAAATGTGGCAAGCTAAGTTACCAAAGCGAGCTAAGATAGTACTTTTAAGTAGTATTACAGTTCACGAAACTCTCGACTTAAGTTTACTAAGGATTTGGGGATTCTGTATTAAAATTCACAGACAAACAAACATTATAAAATATCTATGTAATATTTTCTAACACGTTTTGTATGTAACACAACCTCTTGTTACTCTAACGGTCGGCAGCTCCAAGCCAAGTGATAAATTGCTCTTATAATTTAAAACTTCTCAACAAACATCGGGGTGAAATTCCCCGCGTGAAAGCCAGTCAGGGATCCCTGAACAATAACATCCCCTACTCAACGAGGCATAACCGAACGACGTTACCATTACAAAACCCCGTCGAATAAATTCCGAACCACCCCGAACCCCGACATCACCCCAACTAAATATAAATCGCAAAAAGTAAATAAACGACTACCATTACTGCCCTGATTATTTTATACACCCCTATACGTATGACGCCATTTTGATTTCATTATATTTTTTTTCACAAACGCTACCAATAACAATAAGAGCGTTATTCAAAAATAACAGGGGATTTAGTGCAACTAAGTTGGAAATGTTGGCAACATTTTGCGCAACAAACTGCGAAGTAAGATTTATTGAGTTTGTACATCGAGTAAATTTTAAATGTTTTAAAGCGAGACTCGATTACAGAATTTAATCGAGGATGAAAATAAAATGGTGGATTTACAAATAAAGACGTTTTCTCTTCATTTTCAGCGAACATTTAAATCTGAAACGCTATTGACATTACACATTAACTCTACCAAAAGCTGAGCTGATTGCCCTGACATCAAACATTAGACACACAACTGAATTACCGCAGCTTTTACCCTCACAAACAATGTGATGAGGGTAAATTTCCTCCCCCAATTTGTTGTTTAAGTGATTTTCCCGACGACACCGCTCTCTTGGCATTGACATTGGCAAAGTAGGGTATTGGGTGAGAAGACGATTGTTCCCAACGTTTGTTGCGCTTGCTTCGGATATCGCGTCAATGGTGTATGAAACAAAGTTAAGCGGAGCGTGTGGAGCAGTTCAATGGGTAAAAGCTGGAAGTTCTTTTTGTAGTGTAAACATTTTATTTTTCGTACAGAACTGCATCAGAAAACTGGTCCAGTTCGTGGAATGGAAAATTGTGTTTGTACACGTGTCGCTAGATTTACAGTTTCCAAACTATCGTTTGATGGAGCTCGGTTACATGATGAAAAACGTATTTTTAGGGTTTTCATTTTAAAGTTCTGATAGTTTGCTAGCAATTTTACCATCTGTAAATATCAACGTTCCATAGTTTGTATTTTGAAATGGTTTTCCATTTCACTCCTACGATTTATCTTTATATCAACACACCACGTAATTTTAGAGTTATTCAAAGGAAATTGAATCGTAAATAGTTAGGTATTACTTATAAGGTACATAATCGTCAGTACATCTGCACTGTTTGTTTGTCTGAACGCGCTTATCTCAGGAACTATTAGTCCGATTTGAAAAATCCTTTT
This sequence comes from Hoplodrina blanda, assembly GCA_949316365.1. Classification (NCBI taxonomy): domain Eukaryota; kingdom Metazoa; phylum Arthropoda; class Insecta; order Lepidoptera; family Noctuidae; genus Hoplodrina; species Hoplodrina blanda. The sequence continues at coordinate 7,253,328 of OX438563.1, forward strand.
GCGTTCTGTTACCGTTTATCGAGTAAATAGCATTACTAGTCCTTACTATAATATTATAAATGCGAAAGTAAGTCTATCTGTCTATTGTGTTTTGACAACTAAACCACTGAATCGATTTTGATAAAATTTGGTACGGGGTAAGTTCGAACCCCAAGGAATAGGCTACTTTATATTCCGCGACTTTGTCTGCGTTCGCGATAACCGACATTTATGTGGACAAAGTACATTTAGTACGTTAATAAATAGGATCATCGATTAAACTGCCATTACCACGTCAGTTGCGTTACTCGACACAAGAAAATAGTCCAATAGAACCACGGGTTCACACTTATTATGCATAGCTGGATATGCCGTCGTTCTTCATCCCACTTACAATGCTGGTCACATTTCAAGTAGCTAACAATAACTATAAAAAAAAAACATAAATACAAGTTGGAAACTGAAAACATCAGTTTCTATTTAACATTTTATTAGAAACATTAAATTGTGAGATTGTGGTACAAACTGCAAATGGAATTGCGATTTGCAATCTATTCGAAAAAGTTGAAAAGATGTACGTTTCAGCGTTCAACATGCGCGACAGAAACTCATTTCCTGTAAAAAGTCGGAGTACAAAGTGACTAACTGTAAAAGCTCGGATTTCTATCCTGTTTAGTTACATTTCCATTTAGAATTTAAATTTTCTTTGCAAAACTTTTATGTTCAAGAGACGGAGGTTTTGTGTCTTTTGATTCACCTACAGCAAAAATTCCTAGAGAAAAGAACCTTTTCTGAAATGAAAAAAACTGTCAGCGTTATGCGATCACGTAGGCAATTCTAACAAGACATATGTATATTATTCAAAGGTAGGTGACTGATAGATACGGGACATAAGGCTGGTAAAGGTCAACAGGTAGATTCTGCCTCCCTAGTCTGTGAAAATCCCTCGATAAGAGGTACAGTGAGTTCGAAGTGAGTTGTCTTCCCACCTGGCGCTAAGGTTTAACAGCTCACCTCAATTTCACTTCTCCTAAATACACCGTGGGATTTTTTACAGAATAGCACTGCAGGTAATAAAGGGAAGTATATAGCTGGTATCATTCCCTGTATTTCTACAAAACTTAGTCACGACCACCAATGAACACCTCATATTCTCAGCCAAGTGCGGACTGTAAAATGTAGAAGACTAGAAAATACAACCGATAAATTTCAATGACATTTCAATAACAATTCCCGTTTCAACTCCCAGAGCCCTTTTACATGGTCATCGAACATTTGCATAGTAGTCGTTACTTCACTTTATTACTCATACGAGTATAAACATAGTCTATCCTAACATCGACTGAAGAAATGGAGGTAGGTAATTATTCCCAAAGAATTTTCCATGAAAAGCAATTACTGTTTAATGGACTTCAGCGACGATATTTACATGTCTCAAAATTATGTGATGCTCAATAACGTTTTACACGAATAACATGTAGTCATCAAATAACAAAATTACTGAATACATATTACAAAATTCCTTTCGAAAATAAGCCGGACTGGGAATAAACTCTATTCGTGACAAAACGGTTTTCATTGACATTTGTTCCTTATTCCCGGTACATCGACATATGTATGCAATAACAGGGTCTTAGAGATACAAATTGGATATCCAGCAATGTGAAGAACTCGGTGCTAGTGACACTGCGAAATGTCTCCAAAACATTCCGACCCATACTAACTTGAGCAAAATTCCATGCCATTTGTTTTAGCCGTAATGTTGTCGTTTACAAGCAAATAAAATACAGTTGAATTATTGTAGCTGCCAGTATCAACAAAACTAACTTTTTTCTATACCTATGTAAGCGAAATTAGAAAATAGTAGGTATTCATGTCAAGGCTTACTTTATTTCCGACGGTAACAATATATTTATAGACTTAGAAAGTATATCACTGAATACCTATTGGCAAATAAAATTGATACCTATTGAAAATATTAATAGACTATCAACATAATAAAGAAAATAGACACATGCAAACAAGAGACGTGATTACTTCACTACCACTTGCTTCGTTCACATCGCAGTCATCGCACAACAGACGTCACACATCGCACATTATTTGCGCGTCTCGAATACAAGCCTTGAAAAACAGACAACAATAGTACAACACTTCACACCTATTACGACGCACCCCGGTTCCATTCACGTCCCTGACGCCACACACAATGACACCAGCATAAATGTCAATAACTGTAGCGGCATTTTCAAAAATGGAACAATCTTCATTCTCTTCAGCCAGTATTTGATGTATTAGCCACGAATTAGGCGGCCAGTCCTTTTATACAGATACATAATACCTTTGATGGTATCTGAACTCATTCACGAGGTGACAAAGTAGTTACGCCCACATTTTGTGTGTGGCAGAACTTGGGTGGTTCAAGGTAGGAAGTCGAAACTTATGTACTGTTAAAAATTTGAGGTATTCATTAATGTTTTAGACTTGGAAAATTGTGTATTGTTAATGTGATTAATGTGATAAGTTCAAATAATGCCAGACTTTGAAAACTGTCGTTAGCTAAAGTCTCATTATTCTATTTTGGTATTTTAGTTTAATATCTTTTTTATCACTGATCTAAAATCTAAAAATATCGCAGATTTTCTGTAATATTATTTTTTTTATTTTAAGCATAATATTAATTACGCAGAAATGTATTTGATTTTGAAAAGAACTGTGAATTATGTAATAAGGTACCAGAAACGAAACACCCACCTATTGTTTTTCCACAGAACTCCAACACGCCAAAACCTCAAGAGTTAACAATCACATTTTGTTAAGGAAGCAATCAATAACCAGCCGTAGATCTGTCATCAGGTAAGTACAACCACACAGTAGAATGGCCCACCACCCACCGGTAGCATCATAGTTTGGTTTGCAACAATGAACTTCACTTAAGTAAATGTACTTTCAACTGAAGACAAAGCTATACCGTCCGGAGGCATGTTTCTTGCCTCAATAGTCTTGTTTGTGGTTTTTGATTAAACACAGCAAGCATCATGGGGGTCGTCTCTTGCTACCGAACAGTAGTACCACACTCTTTGTTCTTAACTCAACATGTGGTCCATAATTGTGCGGTTGGATGGAGCATTTTGTTACGGACCACAAATTAAGACTTACAGGATTGTTAAGCAGTTCGAAGAAGGGTAACCTTGAGCTGAAAACAATTTGTCTTTAAAGTACTTGTGGTTAATTAACAACACCAATTAGAAGTCGACGATGGTTCTACCCGAATTAAATGAAGACCTTCATAGTGACAATTGCGCGTCAAATTGAATAGACGTTGTTTTACTGATAAGATTTTAATTTCGTGCAGAAAGACAGTGTCATCAAATGTTTACTGCCACCTTACTCTTTTAAGCATCATGTTCTTTTACTTTTCGCTCCCTATTACGGTGGCGTAAAGCTCAAATTGCAGTACTTTCTTGTGGTATCAATAGTATGTACGTATTTCTCGAACTAGGTTTATTAAGAGGTATCATGGCACCAGTAAATGTTAATAAAACTCGAGAAGCCTCAGCAAACTGACTGGGAGACAAGGTTTATTGGCTCTTTAACGACATCGACACACGGTTTTATTGGAAACAGTACAACCTATAAAGCTATCCTATCTATTTACAGAATTGTAGTTCAAAAACATTAATATACAGAAAATATTGAGTTATTAGAGCTCAAAGATGTAGTTTTTAATTAACTAGCTTTTACCCGCGACTTCGGCCGCGTGAGTGTCGGTTATCGCAGACTCAAGGGAAGTCGCGCATTAAAAATTGGCCTAAGTCCTTTCTTGGGGTAAGTGTACACCATATCGAATTTCTTCATAATCAGTTCAGTGGTTTAGTCGTGGAAGCGAAACAGACAGACCGAGTTATTCGCATTTTTTAATACCTCTTTTAGTACGGATACTCACCTACTAATTGGTATATTCGTTGAACTCATACAATAATGTCATACTTTACCTATATCTGAATCATCTTTTAAAGTGTACACTACGTTACGTTTGTACATGTTTAATAATAATATCAGCCTATTAAAATCCCACTGCAAGGCAAAGGCGTCTTCTCACACTGAGAAGGCACGAGCATTGTAAGCGATTAATTGGGTAATAAAATCTTATGTAATGGCTTTTTGGTAAATCTTCATTTTTGTAAACCTTTTAGACCTAAGATAAAGAAATGTTGCGTTGATATACAAAAAATCCGATGGATACAATCATAGAAAAGATAGTGTAGGTAGGTATAAAAGACAGAGTATGTACGGACAGCGTCATCCACTATAGTTACCTCCTTTTTAAAGCGAGAGGGTAACCAGTTGCAACTGCAGTTACCCATCTCGACACCCATCTACTATCCATCTAGCTACCCATCTAAACCTTGCAGTGTCATCAGACACTGTACCTACATACTCTAAAAAACACAAGGAGAATCAAATTATTCTATTTTATAGGATTGCTCAAAGACAATGGACCAAGTTTTCATTAAACATTGGCTTAGTTAAATAAATTAGTTTAACATTCAACTTAAGAGTTTTGTGCTTAATAAACTATTTTTAGACGTTCTTCACTCTCCTTAGGCAACAATTGCGAACGTAGCACTTATTCTTCTTCTCCACTCTGCTGTCACTGGGCTTACTGACAAGTTCTTCTTTGCTAATGGACGTTGAATATGAATGTAAGTACAAAATATACATACATACAACAAGTGTGACATTATATTGAAATGTTTAAACTTTCGAAGGCAATAATATTTTGTTCGAAAATACGCAATTATTTTGCCTAATTATTAAGTCTAATACTTTCTGATTTTTAAACGAATTAGCTTAGCAGAACATCAAGAGAAACTAAAAGAAATCATCACGAAGATTTCACCAAACAAAACAGTGATTATGACGATTTCAACAATCAAGAAAACAAATGACGACCTCTGTTCAAATTTTGTCACCATTCCGAGAACGTGGCTAGTTGTAAATCTATTTAATTGCTAGTATTTAAAGCTTTAAACGTCTTTACACAATATTTTTGGGTGCTACCTCCTGCGGGCGGCAGGAGCTGAGCAGTAAAACAATAAAAATGTCCTGTTGTACTGTTACTCCCTTTGTGTTCTGTCACAATCGGCGACATTGGCCCTAACTGCCGTCCATTGTTTCTGAATGACAAATGAAGACGTTGGACAACACTGATTTTGTTAATACTGAACATAGTTGCTTGATTTCTTGTTTAGATATTTTCTTAAATTACTTTATTATTAAAAATAATACCGAAATGTTATTGTCACTGCAGGGCAAAGGACTAATACCGATACCAATACCGATACCGATACCAATACTGATACCAATACCAATACCAATACCGATACCGGTATCGAACCATGTAGATTAGAAACATTCTCCTCTTACAAATGCGTACTCTCACATTGATTCAATTTTTATTACTTCTCATTGCCGTAAACTCATTTTGCACAACACTATTCAAACAAAACAATGATATGATAAACTACAATCACAATATGTACTTAATTATTAGCAATGGAACCTTTATTTTACTAAAAAGCAAAAAAATAAACCATTTAACATGGAAATAACGTTTATTTAACTAACGCATTTTATTATAAATAATTATCTCTCGTTACTTTACTCATTATTTGCTAATTAATAAATTAACGATATAACTGAAATGTGAAATTCTGAATACCTGCTGAATACCTGAAAATACGTGGAATTACTTAATTTCGCTAAAATTTCACTGGAAATCTGAAATCCCACATTGTTCAAACGTAAGTACGAAAATATTTCACATTCATTAGTGCTTCAATAATACTGATAATTACCAACATTTCTGTGTATTTACAATTCATTTGTCAAATTCTGAAAATAAAGGATTTAAATTGTATTTATAGGTTGCGTGGGACCAGTGTTGGTTTATATTGAACTAGCTTTTTAAGCGGTTTTCAATATTTCGTGATGAGTGAGTGACTTATTTCGTTTTTATTTATTTAGAAAAAGAAAATAGAAAATAGAATAGAATTTTTTATGCGGTTTTCAATATTTCGTGATGAGTGAGTGACTTATTTCGTTTTTATTTATTTAGAAAAAGAAAATAGAAAATAGAATAGAATTTTTTATGCGGTTTTCAATATTTCGTGATGAGTGAGTGACTTATTTCGTTTTTATTTATTTAGAAAAAGAAAATAGAAAATAGAATAGAATTTTCTTTTTTTAACAACGTTGCCCCACACTAGGAACTTCTGCTGTATCGTGGGTTGCGTTTCGAAACGTACCTTCTATAAACTTAGATACACAAACAGCTAAACCCGGAGCAACTATCTGTAGGCTATACAATTATTCGTTTCGCAGTGGTTTAAAGGTAAGGGTTGTTTTTAATGGTTGTCTGATTCCTGTACTTCTGACAACTTGCATACAATACAAGCGGGATATTTCTTCTGTCAAGTCTCTCACTCGAGTGAAGTTAAGCTAAGTTGTCAGAATTATTTCCTTTTAGTACTGCAGTTTATTGAACTCGTCTATACTGCTCTTTTCGGGAGAATGTGCTTAAATATAGGAACTTCTTTGTGGTTTACATAGAGAATCGGATCGAATACACCAGTGGCAAGGGGTCAATTGTCTTAACAGAAAAGCCGAAGAAAAGTTCCTTAATTTATTGTGTAATTAAAATTATAGGCAATAGGTAGTACTTATAGACGTTTACATAATGTTCTTAGATGTATGTTTATAGTTCATGGTGTATTGAAAATACCTGCACTGTGACTACATATATTCCGACTATAGACCCGCCGCATATAGTCCGCCTATGTACAGTGTATTTTCTTACATGTGCATAACGTTTAAATAAATTAACAAATATATTATTTGACAAAAACCCTACTGACAATGACTATACCATTTTTCAATGGCAGTAGAGTTCCGAACTTTTGTAGGCAAGACGATGGGAATCGAGTTATGGAGTCATTGCAACTGTATCAACTATGGAACATACCAATGCAACACTAACGTTTTGCAAATCAAAACTATAGATCCTACACAGTCAATCATTGTTAATAAAACAAAAGAAAATCACCTTCTAAAGAAGCTATTAAATACAACACCTCAATAAAATGTTTGTAAACACGCAAAGCGCTCCAGCTGTGAGGACCAGCATGGACCAGCTAAGACAATGTGCACTAGTAATGGCTACCGATGACTCACAACTATAAATATATCATTGTTGCCGAGACTTCCACTGAGCTTACAGGAATCACGAGCGATTGTTGTTCCTTCTATGCTAAAACCAGACTCATAATTTGTTCAAAACAAGACACGCTCTTTGACTTTAAAGTTCCATATTCTTGATAAAGAGTCACAGTATGACGTCCAACTCGAACGAAATTCACCCTATTGTTGATTAGAAAACAAAACGGCGTGTCGACACCCTCGCATCTATTATTTAGTATACTGTTTCAATTCCTGTACTGTCAAAATGTTAGACAAAAACATGGAACGAATGTCACCACAGATATAGATAGATCTATCTATATCTGTGAATGTCACCCTTTGTGATGCGAACCTTAAAACGATAATGAAGGCCGTTATTTATATATTATTACTTGTGAGTTTCCCCGTTACAGACAAGACTATAGAATTGACTGTTTTTCAAAGGTTTGTAGAAAGTGAAATAAAAACAAATAATGATTATTATTATTCAAAACATTTGTAGTATTTTTTATAGTTCAAGTTTCCAAAACCAAATAAAATGCCCAAGAAACGGATCGCCATCTAGCACCACTCATTGCTCAATCGAACGTTTGTAGAATTAAATAAAATTCCGCCTTGTTGCGCGGGCAAGCGAAAAAAATGTTTTATTTTAGTCAATATTCTACAAAAACTAGGAATCTATGTTGACTTTTTTGGTCGAGTGATCAGTGGACATGCACGACTTTCGCATTTGATCGAGTCTCCGTGGACACCGGAATGCCGCCGAATCATTTCTCGTGAGAACCGATGAACGGCAACCAGCGTCAAGTGCCGTCGTCAAATATTTTTGGGTGATTGTAAATTTTTGCTAAGCAAATGCTTTCGTTACGCTACTAAATAGCTTTCTTGAAAAGCAATTTTAAATGTCTACCAAATGTTAAATGTCATTTGAGAGTCCTGAGAATTGTGTCAAGCATTGACTGAATTTCTTTTTTTATTTGCTAACAAAAAAATGTCTAATTAAAATTAGATTCGAATAATATGCAAAAATATTTCCTCAAGTTAAATGACAGTTACTTACAAATGGCATTTATTAAACCCTTTTATAACATTTAATTTTACTGATTGGGACATCTACAACATTTAAATTCCGATGAAAATTTTGTGCAATCATCAACAAAATCACAACGAAAAGTAAAAAATTAATTACTGTCAATTTTCCAGGGTTTGAGAGACAGTTTTCAGCAAACAACCTGTCGCGTTAGTAGTGGACACAGCTCAATCAGGTAGCGACAGTGTGTCCAATTCCTGTCGGGTCGGATCGTGACACGTGCGTGAATTATCCGCTGTGAAAATCGATCGAGTACCGATAAGATTTTTCCGAAAAAGCCAAGCCGACGCGCGACGTCCGATTAGCGACGTGACGATCCCCACCACCCCCAAATCCGAGACCCACGAAGCACCTGCGATCACACCCGACCCGCTATAACTGTCGCTGATATTTTTGAATGTTTAATTGCCTAACAGTTAGCCCGTAATTCAATTTTGAGACTTTTCGTTCTCACGCGCTGTAGTGTGAGAACAATCATCTAGAGAGTTTTACATGTTTTAGTAGTCGTTAGATACGATTACCGCTGTCCGATACGCAAATACAAGATTGGTATGTATTTATAATATACCGGAAACTAAACGCAGTTCACATAACTATTATTATGTACCACGGTGCTAATTCGATTATTGATACCATTTGTTTTAAATGTTATTCTTTGAAAATATCATGAATGAATTGTTAGTAGCTGACATTGTCAGAATGTAGCGCAATTCAATAACACTTACACATTAATTTTTATAGTTTGAAATCAAGGAATTGCCATCAAAATAAGCTCAATGTTACGCTCGATCACTATGACTCATAACAGCTTTTTATCTCGTTGGACTACCGCGAGTGTGCGCGGATGTTTTAATCCTTATTCATAGGTACTCATGTCCTCATTGTCATACAGTAGTGAATGCATTAAGATGGCTTAGATCACAAAAACCCACGTCCGCCTCCACAAAGAGTCCCCGCCCAGTTTTTCCGACAAACTTGATTCGTCATGTCCAATTAAAACTGAGCCACGATTTTTCTCATCGACGTTCGTAAATTTTTGGATTAGCAAGAGTTCAGGATAAGAAAGTGTAAAGAACATCTTGAAATATTCATTGTCTTGAAATATTTTAACAAAATGGTCATTCAGAAGAATGAGAAAACTTAACTGTCTTCACTTTATAATATTAATCGCTTCTCATATTTAGCCTAAGTTTTAATTATATAGCTGACTAAAATACATTGACGTCAGCGATAATTCAATAAAAAACTGACTAATATGACTGAATCATAAATAGAACTATAATAATATTCTGTGTAAAGTGCAACTAACCTTTAATATGAACGTAGGCGGTTTCCTAGCAACGTCTCATTAGCTGTCGCACGTGTAAGAGCAGATATTATGCAGAATAGGTACACAAGCACATTATTTAAATAGTTCAAAGGAATTTCGTAGAATGACATAAAAACTTCAGTCAGGTTACAGAATACATAAAAGTAAAATTGTATGAGTTTATTTTAATGTTGAGAGACACTGATTTTGATTTTTAATAATACATTATTTTCTTTATATTTTATGTAATATAAATTAATATTAAATTGCCTACTTTATTCAATCAGGAGACATGCCAATTTTACCAGCTAATATTTTAAAACGTTTAAGTATAAATTACTTACACCATTGTGTAAAGTAAAAGCTCTACTTATATTTAGTAAAATGCTGACTTTAAAATGCTAAAATTTTGTCATTACAAACAGACACACCAATTTTATTAGTTTGTATAAATAACTATAAGTGCCTAACTTAGCAACGACTGCAACCACAGATTATTTTCTAATATGTAACACTAGTTGTGACTTTGTCCGCGTGGAAGTGAAATATATCATAAGACATGACACTATGAAACTCCGGCAATACTGTAGCTTTCTATCAGTGAAAGACTTTTTGTTATCTCTAACAAACAAAAAAACATACGTTACCTTCTTATTAAAGTACTTCTTTAGTTTGATACTCGGCTCCCGGGTCATAACGTGATTTTATATAGCCTACTTATTTTACCTATTACCTATATATTTTTTATTCAAGCAGTAGCTCCTGATTTGCGTTCAAACAAACAAACTCATAATTGTAACTCGTATAGATACATTTATATATATTTCTAGTGTATTTTCTTAGAAATATTCAGCCGCGCAGTTCTTATCCATCCATGTTGATTCCAAGACGCAGACGAATATCGTCGTCAAGTCAACCGCGGTTCCCACGCGTGTGCCTTACCGAATACTTTTTGCGTTCAACAATCCGTTTTTGTGGTAAAAACCTGACTGAAATCACGTTTTCCATTCAAAAGCTTTACTATGTACGAGTAGGTACGCCGCCCGTCCTCGTTGATTGTACAACGTTGACGTCGCGGCACCGAACGCTTTAACAATTTTACCACCTTCGGTAGAATATTATCTGCTACCACAGACATTAGTAACTACGTATAGAAGTGAAGAGAATTGTAATATGATATCATTATACTAGCTTGCTCCCACGTTTTCGTCCGCGTCAAAGTTCATTTTCTCAATGAAACCGTAAGGTTTTTCTAGAATAAAAAGCCTATTTGCTACTCCAACACTAAAGTTACTTTATTTAGATTTTTTTCGATCTGACAAGTATCGCGTATTAGCGCATTTAAACTAACAAACAATCTCTCCACCTTTTTTTATATTAATATAGTATACTTCCAAACGGTTGTTGACACTCCCCGTGACCCAAGGGCTGGCTATTACCCTGGCCAGAGGCTAAGCATTGTCATTCACATGGCAATGCCGCCAGTCTTTTGGGCACATATCCAGTTGAAGGCAATGCGGAAGAATTTTTTCATACTATTTAGGTTTTTCTTTTTTATTCTGATTTTTTTTCCTTTATAATTAGGACTAAGTAAACATTGTTCATATTATTGATTAGAACATCAGTAAATGATTTTACTATATTACTTGGTTGGTATATAGTATAGATAAGTGCTTACCCAAACTATAAAGTAAATACTCACCCAAACTAAAAGGATTGCAAGGATTTATTTGGATGTAAACAAAATTACATGTTGTATATTTGAATTTAGAACTTTATCTGTGGTAGTAAGTAAATAGATCTGTGTGCTAATGCGGGTTAAAAAAGGAGGTTTGTTTAGCCAGTTTTATTTACCTACACTCACATAAATCTCAAAAACCAAAGAGGTCTTGAAAGCTAGTTGGACTGAATAATTTACTTTTTTAAATAAATAGATAAATAGAATAGCGTTATTCAGGACAACACAAAAAAGGGTAAGTGGGAAAAAATGAATGACAGACAATAAAGAAAACAATTTATTTCTAAAAATATGTTTCTTACTCAGTTGCGCTGACAAGCATGATACCAAAAGGGTTCGGGATTTTCTTCCGGTCTAACAATAATTATATCTGAATTCGATGTTCTATTTTTTTTATTCTTTTTTTATAAATATGGCAAGTACTAACGTTGTCGGCCATTGGGTAATTGATACTATACCTATAAACTATACCAATGATTCCAAGACACACCTTCTTTAGATAACACTTTATTTTAACCCTGAAAACCCGACAATAAAATTAGATTTACAGTTGCTTTGAAATCAATAACTAGTTAATCAATTGAGTTCAAAGAGAATCAAATCAGTGGAAACCTAGGAACTTTCCTAGAGCTTTGTTTAAAAAACATATCTTAAGTCACCATTAAGGCACGGATTAACTAAAATTTATGTGATCATTATCACACACAACATCACGCCTGTAATCCCCGAAGGGTTAGGCAGAGGTGTACCCATTAGTACACCCACATTTCGCCAGTTATGTTTAAGTCCCATGTAATAGGGGGCGAGCCTATTGCCATCAACCGGGCACTAATCCAGACTCCGAGGCTGCTACTGAGAAATTCCTGATGGAAAAACCCAATAACACTTTGCCCGACCTGGGAATCGAACCCAAGACCTCATGCTCAGCAGTCGCGCTTTGCGACCACTAGACCAACGAGGCAGTCAGACCAACGAGGCAGTCAATCATTATCACATTTATAAATATTGACTGTCTTCTTGAAATTGAGATTAGTAACTTATTTACGTCCTGATAAACACAATAGTCTTAGAAGCTATTCCTGAAGAGCCTATTCAGTAAATCTCCAAACGTTCCGTTTTCAATAAGAAAAGCAAAATCGGATAGTACACTTAATTCTCAGTATTTCATCGTTTTCAATAAGGTTTTAGTTGGAAATAACTGAAACGTTACATTATGAATAGGTCCTTTAAGTAAAAACATTATAAGATGAACATTGAGATGAACGTGATCATTTTATGAGCTGTATTAATTTATACGATCCTTTAGAACATTTTTACTTTCAAGATTTCTTTGAAATACATACATAACATCACGCCTGTAACCCCCGAAGCGTTAGGCAGAGGTGTACCCATTAGTACATCCACAATTCGCCAGTTATGTTTAAGTCCCATGTAATAGGGAGCGAGCCTATTGTCATCAACCGGGCACAAATCCAGACTCTAAGGCTGGCACTGAGGAATTCCTGACAGAAAACCCAATAACACTTTGCCCGACCTGGGAATCGAACCCAAGACCTCAAGCTCAGCAGCCGCACTTTGCAACCACTAGACCAACGAGGCAGTCAACACATACAAATACATACTTCAGTTTGAATACGTACTTTTATCTTTTAAACAGCTTCTTGGGAATCTTACTTTACCTATTCATACCTATGCAATGTCATTGTCATTTAATATTGAATACTTAAGTATCGTCTTTGTTCAAATTAATCAATAACATGGTTACAAATCTTCTAAATGTCATCAGGCATCTTTTAAGACTACATCAGAAATATATGTAGGTAGCGATGAAACCAATGTAAAGCAAACGTTAATAGAATTACCACAGAAGATATTTTTTACAAAATTCTTCTTCATTTCAAAGCGGAACGGAAAATAGAATATTAATTTCAACTAGGTTTTCCACCAACGCATACTTAGTCTTACTAATGAAATGCTCAGTACATTTTAAAGCTATTTCTATCTCTGTTCATAAGCCCACTGGCACTGCGCTATGATACGTATATTCAAGAGAATTAGACCAATTACATGTGGGGCTTGCATTTGACTGCCTAATTACGCCCATACAGTGCTGAAAGACAGCCGTTGCCATTGTCTATGTGAAGCAGAATTCCCGTTATTGTCGCTTAGTTAAATACCCTTTGTAACTTAAACATTTATGACGTAACGCTGCAGCATGTAGCGTAGCTTAATATTTTAGTTGCATTTAGTTGATATATATTTTGCTTACAGTTTTTGTTTTAAATTGTCTTTAAAATAATATAACTAGACTAATATTATAACGCTGCAGTGTGTTTGTTCGTTTGAACGGGCTAATCTTAAAAACTACTAGACCGATTTGATTTATTTTCATTAAAACAAGAAATATTAGTTCAGAGAGTCTTTGTATTGCGTTGTTTGGACCCCCTGCCCGTACCATTACACCTCTGCTTACCTTATAAATTGTCCCCCATTGCGTATTACGCTTAATTTCTCCCAAACATAAACCCATGTTCATAAAACCATGTCATTCATAACGGTCATTGTAACTTTACATAACCGTATAATAGTCACATGGTTTCAGTTGTATAGCAGTACAATTCATTTTCAGAAACTAACTGTAAATACGAATAAACTACTGAAGGAATTTAACCTAACGTTTTATATAGTAGGTAAATACTAATTAAGTTTCTCAACCTCCTTATCGCCAAATGTAAACTTTCCTTTTGCAAATGGAAACTTGGGCCCACTTTGGGGGCATAAGTACGAAACTTCTGCAGCATCTTCAAAGAACTTAATTTCAGATATGGTGAAAATTTTACTAAAATCACTTCTACAACTAAGTATGTTGATAACTTCAGCTTCCGTATAGACCAGTAGAAATTATACTTCGAAAATTGAGGCAAAATCACAAGAGTTTATTTTCATAGGAGACATTCCATTCTATGCTTAACCTCCATGAAAATAAGGTAAAAAAGAAAACAAGTCATTTAAGTGTATGCATGAAAATAATACCAGAAAAATTAACGGCGATTTACAGTTACACACATAACCTTTCCCAACACGGTAACCTTCGATCTTGGTAGTTCTTGGTAAGTACAAAACACAAACATACTTTCTACGAATTAGAAGAAGTGTGACTGATAAATTGAAATTGAAATAAAGAACAAAGAATCCTTGCAAATCATTACTGTTTTTTTGGCGAAATTATTTCATCGTTAACGGGAATACTCGTATATGGGCAAAGAGAAATTCGGTAGTCTGTGGTCGACGTTCAGATAATCGGACTAACGAAATGCCAAAGCAGTGATGATCGTCATACCAACGCATTACCTAACTACTCAATTGGTTTGCCACCTGTGTTTGACATCACTTAGATAAGCCTTCCTTCGACAATGCACAAAGCCTAGACCAGGGGCTTCTAATCTTTTTTATACCGTGACTCCCTTACGAGTTGTAATTTTTTTGCAACGGCTTTCTATAAAAATGTATTTGTGTATTACCTAACAGAGATGAAGATTACTTTATTTATTTATTATTTATATTTAATTAAAGAAAACTCCAAAGATTTAAAACTTAATTATTACTATTTATTTGAAAATGTAACTAGTGTAACATCATACTGTTACATGCGACGCCCTCTACGATGCTCCAGGGCAGTGCGACGCACAGTTTCGGAACCCCTGGCCTAGACAATATGTAGGCAAGTGCTGATGGTAATTGCTTTCGTGTTGTAAACACTGATTTATATCTGAAAATAAACTAAATTATCGGACTCTTAATTAAAAGCCTTGAACTATTTGCATTAGCATTCATTTATTCTGGGTAAACCGTTATTTTACAAAGTGCTTAGTCTCTAAACTTAATTAATCTAAGTTACAATAATAATATACCTATAAATAAATACATTACTTATATAAAATCACAACTTTATTCAAGGCAATTTTAGGATCAATCTTTAGGGTATAGTCACTAAAAGAAAGAATACAATTTGTACACATTTTTACTAAATTACATTTTACAAGTAACAATTCTTTACAGTTTTCTACCTTTTAGTAACAAAAATATGTTTTTTATTAGGAAAGTTATTATGCTTATTGATTTTTAAACATTATTACAACATTGCTTACTAACATTGATTATATCTAAAATACAATATACATATAACAACTTATAAAATGTAGCAACGATCTAAATCTATAAAGATCTACGGGAAAATTTGTATTAAGTGCGCACATTTGAGTACAGGAACCGTAAATATTACAATATAAAACATACTATGAATATATGAATATACAATAAAGCTCTATATTACAGTGAAGGCTAATGAAGGCTCTCAAAATATCTATCGGATTGATTACAACCAATTTTATTGCGAAATTGTAAATAGACAAAATATTCACATCTCTAGAAATATTTTGTACACTTTGTATCTTGAAGGCACGTTACGATATGTCCTGTAACTATTGTGAATACTATTATTAAACTGTCAAAGCATTCTATTGCTTTATTATTAGGCACTTATGTCTAGTGTACTCTGCCCATGTCCATGCCACCGAGCTGACCTAAGTAAGGATAGCCAGACTTCGCCTCTGTGGGAGAATGCGCGTGCGACGCGTAGTGTGACGCGTTAGTGCCAAAGAATGAACTGGAACAAAGGAAAAATAACATTAAAAAAAAATGTATTTTATATAAATCTTGGCGCTAAGCTTCTTATATTGCAACTCGCTATTTCCAGAAAGTACCTATTCATAGATGCTAGCAAGGCTTCTTAGTAGGCGTCTCGTGACAATAGATCGGAGGCTACAAGGAGAATAGAGATGGGATAAGGCTCTTTTACTTTTATATCGAGAAATACGTCCTGTATCTTGTCAGTATACTTCATACATTTGAATTTTACTATCAATAACTAGTCTGAGCGTGGGATACTGCCCACTGCATAATTTAATCGCTTCATACACGTAGGTTCCGTTCGGTCTTTAAACATTATACCAAGACTCTATCGATTACACTAAAAATAATTAAATAATAACACAGTGCAAGCTCTAATGCCGCCTTGTAATTGTGACTTGTACCGGCCTACCGAACTACATAATTTAGTTGAGGTCTCTATATGCACACTCGAGTCAGTCGAGGAATATTCGGAAGCATTTCGTGACTGAGCGTGCAATAAAATTTTAATTTATAGTTAATACAGTGGCTAATACATTATTAAGGTACATTAGTGTCGTACATCGCTCATAAACTACGAAGGCCGCACGTAATGCTGCGCAGGTTCAACTGTTCAACGATCACAATGAAAACCTACATTTTGTAACTCTGAATAATACATAATTACTTTGGAAAGCAGTAAAAAGTATTTCCTTTTATGGGTATTAGTTTTGGAGTGCTAGACAAGTTATGCCGATTGGCTATTAGTTATTACTTAACTTCCCAAATACCATACTTTACCCTTATGGTAAATATGTGCATAAACATTTTAACATGAGAATGAAACACGTGCGAAAACAATAACCGAGCGAGCGTTTCTGTAGAGGAAAGTGTTCGAGGCAAGGTGGTTGCTCCGCGCACCGCACGCGAGGCTTACTGCAGTTTAGGAAGTCGAATGCAAATAGCTGCAGATAAGTTTTAATACCGGGTTCGCGTTAGCATAATGCTTAGGTTCACTGCACTAATGTCACGTTCGGCCTCTCATTAATTGCCGAGCTGGCCACAAAGCAACGTGTGTTTATCTGCTATCCGCTACGTATTGTGCCGGCGTAGATTTCTAATATCAATAAATGATCGGCAGCCGTATTACTTGGAAGCTATTAACCTAAACAAATGCTGGTTTGTTGTTTCTGTTTCCGAGTAAATATGAAAGGACGAATGTTCATAAACCCCTGGAAGTATTGCGAAAATAATAATTGAAATTAACAAAAGAGCAATTGATGGGTGTTTACTTTTGTCAATACCCGTAGGTATTAATTAATCAAGCTCTGAAATATGTCGTTTAATTAAACATTCAGTCAGAGAAAACAAGAGATGAACATCAGCAATTTCACGAACCCGTTTGTGGTAATATTGGGTTGACAAAATTGAATAATTTTGTATAATAAATTAAAATACAGAAATAGTTTACAGTGCTGAGTCGAAATTGCAGGTATGATTGGAGTATCGATACGTTATTATTATGTAGATTTATCGTCTTCTGAAAGTCTTTAAAAGTCTTTACAATAGGGTCGCTTTTATCGTTTTAATATCGACGTATTAAAAACAATTTTTTTTTGTGTGAATACCCTCTATAAAATCGTGTAATATAATTTAACTTATCTAGTACTTCCAGTGCGACAATAAAATAAGGTATGAGGTGACAATCACAATCGCTATTTATGGCCAATGACTGTCCACAATAATTATAGCAAAACGTAGGTACGTATCTCACTACTAATAGATAGGCAGCTTACTGATTTATTATGACTCATGGACATTGTACAAGATATAGCTTTTCCGGCTGCGCCAACATTGCGTACAGCCGACACAAGATATAATCAAAAGGGATTTTCTTTTATTATCGTCTTCAAATATTAAACCCCTATTAGCCACACTTTCGGCACACAATACAATCTTTTTGGCGGACAAAATAAAAAATAGTGTTGAAACGAAGTGTTACGTGAATCAAGTGCGCGTAAAGGACTAGATAAGACACACCGACACATAAACGAAGCTAACCCATATATTATTAGTTTGTCTTCCATTGTGCATAGATAGATATTGTGTGTGGTCCAATGTGAGGTTTATAGACGTGCTTTGTCTCGATAACACAGATAAATGTCTTTGCCGTATACAGTACAAAGCGACAATGTATTTGTCACATTGTCATTCGACAAATTCACTTTGGTAGTTACACATACTATCGACACAACCACGAGTGAAATGTTTTCTACGACCTTCTTTTTGTTGTAATAAAACCCAGATCCCAGAGACGATATATCGAGTATCGCAGGAGAAGTTTAAAATAACTAAGTAAAACTTTAATTAAAAATCGATCCAAAATCACTATAAAATTCGCAGCCCTATTGCATTCACGATCGGATCGGCGTATTACGAGGCGCGCGCTGTAATAACCACCCGCGCGGCGTATAATGGCCGACTTCTTACACTCTTAATTGATTAGCGGCCGCTTCGGCTAATGATAAAGGAAGGTGAAAAGAAATAAAACGTACGCACCCCGATTTGCGATCGAGCCCACGCCCGATCGATAGCCACCGGACGCGGCATTACACGCATCCTATGTAGCTACACGCTCGAGAACTCGACACGACACGAGATGACGAGTCGCGTCATACGCGATGCTAATACCGATTGACTAATGCGAAATGATGTCATTGCAAAACGTGCACCCTAAACCTACCATTAGTGTAACAATCTGGTATACACATAATAGATAGTTATTTAAATGGTCGGCAGCAAAGGTCACTTTATTGTAATTGCATATTCATCCGCATAAGTCAAGCCAGATGAGTAGCACAACATCAATAATTCATAGAGCTACTCAGTAGCCGTCGGGGATTATTGAGATGTTTTAATCCATGTTTGCTTTATATGATGTAAAGTTAAATATTAAATAAACGTCGAATAAACTTACCTATAGTTTTCAGGCCAGGCGCTGACTTCGGCGAGTTTGTTTTGTGCGTGTCCGCTTAGCTGCCTCGTCGTCCAGTGATTATGTGCTGACATGGCGTGCTCCTGCTTCGAGTAGTCTCCATATCCATACGGATGGGAGATAGGTTCACTTGGATTAGCGTACGTTGAATGTTGGTAAGTAAGTGCACTGCTCTGATTCGCAGAAGGACTCGTCGTAGTGGGACTCGAGCTCGGTGGGGTAGCGTCAGTAGGAGCTTGTAAGGGAGTAGCAAGTTCCGAAGAATGAGACAGAGGCGTTAGGTTACCAGAGGAGAAGGAACTTGACGTTGGGGGATGTAGGGACGATGCTGCAAGCGCTGACTGACATACAGAAGGAGCAGTTAACGCAGATTGATGAAGGGAAGGCGCTAGAGCAGAATTCAGGACGGAGCTGGTGCCCAACGCAGATGAGTACGACTGTTGCCAAGATGCACATTGCGCGTTGAAGGTAGACGGGGGTTCGTATTGTTGATGGACTGAAGGGAACGCTGACTGCAGTGACATGGTATTGAAAGCGCTCAGTTGCTGCGAATTCAGTTGCTTGCGAAGTCGAGCTCTTCGGTTAGAAAACCATACCTAAACCAAACAAACTTTAATTAAGTCCTTGTTAAGAATAATTAAACATTACTGATTACTCAATGCAATCTAAGCAAGGAATCCAATCAGTTAATTGCGTTTATAATTATATTGTTACAAAGTCTTCACTTTATAAGGCTACGTTAACCGTAGCAAAAAAACATGACTTGAATTTATATGAGCCTACACCTTTGACAGACATTGCGATTGATACTGCTATAAATATTACAAATACCTAACTCATCAATACATAATTATAGTGGTAAGTCGATTACACTGTCTTATAGAGGTCTACAATTACGATGGGCTACTAATTGAACAAAAACTGATAAAACATCGGTAGCGATGAACAGCATATGGTAGCTCTTACTATTGTTGTAATTAATTATAAAGGTAATTATGTTTTTTTAGTGCCACGCTTTTGTAGGGGCGGGAAGTGAGTGCGGCCAACAATGGGATTGTTTGATTGCGTTCATCTATCATTGATACACCCAACCTGTTTTGAGTTAGCTACCGATACCCGTTGGCCGTGTGGTGTCTGGCAAAGACCCTCTGTTTAGCCGTAAGTGTTAAATTATGTGACTTGAGCATATATTATGATTGATAGAAACGTCCAACGTTACTCTGTGAATATTTCCGACTATTATCAACTTTAGTAATTTTTGCAATAGGTATATCTTTATGAATATTCCTACAAGGAGTATTGGAGGGTTAAGCAATTGTAACTCTTTAATGGATGCTTGTAGATGTTCTTACCTGAACTCTGGCTTCAGTGAGCTTGGTTTTCTGCGCAAGTTCTTCTCTCGTATAAACATCAGGATATTGGGTCCTTGTGAACGCACGCTCCAAAGCTTCAAGCTGGTCACCAGAAAATGTAGTCCTGGACCTCCTTTGTTTCCTCTTCAGGGTGATACCAGGCTCTGACTCCGTATCTGAGTCTTCACATGACGATGGACCTTTAGAAATGAAGAAATACTTTGTTGGTGCAAGGTGCTATGTGCTAAGCAATTTACATAAAATTGTGTTCATAAAATGGTGTTTTGTAACTATAGACTATTTAATATCGGGGCTATATTGGGAATGGCCGTCTGAAATTACTGTTCAAATAATATGAATCTTGTCGTCGTAATAGGTAATTTTTATTGCGACTTTCTAAGATCATTTGTTTTTGTTTTACGTCGATTATATTGGACTAGCGCGCGGACCACACGCGGCCTCGATTAAATTAAACGTAACCACATTACACTACGCCTCTAGTAGCCTCAAATGAATTCTTCGGGGCCTTAATAAATATTACTTTGTGCTAGCTGACAATAAAACGGAATTAGATTATAGAGAAGTTGATCGCGTTCTTATCTTGCTCTAAGCCACACTGTTGGAGTTTAAGCATTGAGATTGGTTTATTTTCTCTTTATGTAAGTACTTCTTATATTTGGTAGAAGCGGTACAAGCATAAAATAAACAAATGTCTAAGTATGCAAATTTTCAATATGCAAACTAGTTCGACTGCGGTC
Organism: Hoplodrina blanda; assembly: GCA_949316365.1. Taxonomy (NCBI): domain Eukaryota; kingdom Metazoa; phylum Arthropoda; class Insecta; order Lepidoptera; family Noctuidae; genus Hoplodrina; species Hoplodrina blanda. The sequence goes on from OX438563.1 coordinate 7,274,459, forward strand.
CCTGAAATAATAATCAACGGCTGATGTTACCAAAGTCCGCGCGTATGCAAATATTTCCACGAAAAACTCGCGGCCAAATGTACCGTTACCCGCCGTCACAGGACAAGCACGAACAGCAAATTTTCAATACTCAAGCTCGAGCAGTAAAGGGGGCCGCTTTTCCAGTGTAGATATTACTTTGGCCGCGCACAACTTAATATGCATAATCTTATCGGTGCGCAGAATCTCGCCGGCAAAACCGCGCTCCGTCACTGAACCGGGATATTAGGAGCGCCATTTTATATTGGATAGCTATACGGCACAAGACGTGCAGTACGGACAGATTGTCGTAATGCAAGCCCTGCGGCCAAACGCGATGGGATAATAACACCTTTGGATACTAATTTCATTTTTATAACCTACAATTTCGAAGCCGACACAAGGGGCGCTGCCGTGGCGTGCGCGCGCGCCGCGCCCGCTTCACTTTTACGTGGATTATTAACTTTATACGCCATTTTGTGAAGTTTGCAAACGTTCCGACAGTCTCATTATAAGAATAAATTTATAATAATAGTATGCTTTGAACTAAATTAAGTGATTATGGTCTCGAATCAGCGTTAAGGACTACGATGACACGGCGAGTTATATACGCGTCATTATGCCGAAGGTTTCGTCTGCGACTTTTTAAATTATTGAATTGAATCCGTCAGGGACTTTAAAACATTGCTAAATACTTCTTAATGCCTACCCGCGGTGACCTCGCACGTCGAGAATAATAGTCTCAGAATAAACCACAGCACAGTTAATTCTTTATCAAGAGAACAACAACAAACTAGAGCAATATAAAGTTTTATGCAAACACACAACGCGGTATTACTTTTCAAGCGGTAAAGTGCTCCTACAAACTATGCTACCAACTGATACGGCAAATGCTTGCAGTGTGAGTGCCTAAGGTCACTTCTATATTATTCTCATTGTGAATTGTTATTGAAAACATATTCAGGGATCAATTTGATCCATGCAATGCAATGTTTAATAATCCGAGGTAAGTATTATTACTTACCTAGAATACCATCAATGCTGTGATTTCTTCTAGGATCTGATTCATCCCTTTTGCCTCCTCTTATTAGTCTCGAAATCGAACTCACAGACGGCGCTGTGTTTTTATCACAAATGCCTTCTTTAATTAGTTTATCTCTAATTTCCCAGGAAAATATACCTGGGTTTTGTCTCTTCAGCTCTTCGATCCTGTTCTCTACTTCTGGAGTCGCAACTCTTGGCTTGGATCCTCCAATCACACCGGGACGTATGGAGCCCGTTTCCTGGGAACAACAAAAATATTTTTAAATTTAAATTCTAATCTTTATAAGAAGTACGTTCTGATCAATGTTTAAAAAGGTTTTTAGGGATACGTGGAGGTATGTGAGCATCCTTACCTGGTATCTGTTGAGTATCTTGGAGACGCAGCCGTGCGAGACGCGCAGCTGGCGCGAGATGACGCAGGGCCGCACTCCCGCCGCCGCCATCTCCACGATCTTCAGGCGGATGTGGTTCGGCAGCGGACGACCGTTGATGAACACACCGCCTAACTGGTTCATACGACCCTGACCTGCAGAAATAAACACTCTTAACAACTTCTCCAATATTAAATGCTTTTCACACACGAACCGACATTTCTAACTCTCAAACGCAAACATAAAGCGAGTACGTGTAAGGAAACCAGTTGCGGAAATATATAAATATATATAAATAAAACCTAAGCCCTCTGATTGTGTGCATTCTACTTGTGAAGAATAGATTCCAGTATTCTTAACGTTCAAGATTTTCTGAGGCACAATCGTATTTCTATAGACGAAAACATACTCTTCAATATATTAGATTATTGTGAAAATGTTTTGTGATGCTGTCGCCTGAGTGGAGGCACGTCTTTATATTGGATTTGTATTAGTAGGGCAACCAGTAGCTATATTAAACTCAAATAATGCGTAAGATATCAATAGCAACAATACATTATGGATCACAAAGCTGCGGCACGGTTGCACGTCGGCCGCTCGTACACACTCTACAATAATATGTACCTACGTCATCGGTAGGCCTCGATCACCTCGTAATTTTACGTTTCATTGGCAGTGTTCTCAAGCAAGAGTATCCAATTTCTTTTACACGAGTGCGGTCAAGCAGAAACGATAACACTTAAACTATTTCTGGCCTTTGTTGGGATCGACTTGTTACATTTTACGAGTATCGACTTCTGTTCACACAAAAAAATATGTTATTCCTAGATTAAATGAAATGCCACCATCTTGTTGTTGTGTGGAGAATTCTGATGAATCATTCTTGATTTTCAACAGTGAAAAGAAAGTCATCAGAAATTTTAATTAATGTTTTATAGCGATGAGTATCGTGAGTGGTAATTAAGTTGACTGGTTCACGGTGTTTGCGAATAAAATCCCTTGGAATAATATGGATTGTATTACTTCTGGATATATTAATGTGGTTATGTGTGCGTAAAGTGTCGCTATTATAATCACATCATTCGTGCGGCCAGTGGTTGGAAGACCACCTAACGTCAAAGGAAGCCGCCAGTCGTTGATTTTTGCAACGCCTTTGTGTATGCATGTTACCTTCTTTGGGAAGGAGATGGTGTTATAAAATACATTCAGCAGCTATAATCGACAATAGCAATTGGATTTAATGTGGTTTTTTTTACCATTTTTAATAAATTAGATAAAATTCCATCAGAAAAACAGAAATGAGTTTTAAGTTTTTAACTCATAATAAGAATTTTTTTAAATTGTATTTAGGTATGTTAAGCTATTTCTTAGATAATTTGTTGCTATAATAGGATATTCGTAGAAAATGCGAATAAAAAAAGGTAATTAACTTATATTACAATCCCATATCAAAGTTTGACCGCATATTAATAGTAAAAAAAATATAACAGTGGCATGTTCCACTTGCGAAGGCATTTATAGTTTATCAATTTCAAATAATTCCTCAAAGGTTCCGCCTCATGTAAGGCCCTAGACCCCTACTGAGAACCACCAATCAATTAGACAACATGTCAACAAGTATGTCCTTTGATAAGACAAGAAACCGAGACGCATATTAATCATACAATCAAAAGTAGACCATAACACAAACAACTTAAAGTTAACAACTGTATCCATCAATACAACCTCCCAAAATAACAGGAAAGCTTTCAGGAATGTTGGAAATTGGACCTTAAGTTATTCCCCATTGAAGTTATTATTGTTTTTGTACTGAAATGCTTTTGTAGTGTCCGGAGTCACGCCGCGGTTCTGCAAGCGATCCCCATATTTTTTGTAGGAGGCCGTAGACGTTGCGGTGCCTCGAAAGCCCATGTTTTTGAGTGTTAATTTTATGTTCCCGAAATATTTATGACGCATAACGTGTCCATAACAACCCCGCTATACAAATGTGGGTGGCTTTGTAGTAATGTATCACTTCATTATAATATAGTTTTCATTTTGGCGAGATAGTTTATTACAGTCATGTATTTTATGTCCTATAGCTATATTACTACGATTTTTTGTTATACGTGATTTATATTATCAAGAATTCACGACGATTAAAATATCAATCATCATTATTTGACACCTCAGTAAAAAATTAAACAATTCAAATCAAAAACCAGATATTGAAATGCTCAAATGATGTGAATAAATTGTTTTTTGTAATAACAAATTTCTATTGGCATACCTAAAAATTGTAAACGTTACTTTCAATTCGTGTTTCACTCTATATCCAACCGAACTAACAGGATCAGTCAAACACGCAATTGATGAAAGTTTCACAATGAAAATCACAAAGAGGATCTCAAGTGCACAATGTGTAATAGAATTCGCAAACATTGTAACGCTATTAACGCAAAAGAAGGTGGAGTTAACAACAACTTCAAACATTCATTGGTAGCTAATCGTCCGGAAGTGCTTTCGGAGCATGCACAAGTAGAGCGCAACAATAACATCTACGAGGGTGGCACGTCAATGTGAAGCAGTTGAATTGACGAAAAATATCAGTCACTAGGTCGATATTGTGCACTCAGGAGCTGAATGTATCAATACCCTAGCTGTCAATATTTTTTACTCACGCGTTTTATTCATAGCAAGCAAGTCTCGTCTGCTCGAAACATAATCACACACTAAAGTTAGACATAGACACCGTTGCACCGTTGAAGTATAAAATTTTCTCACAATCACATAATCGTGTTCCGATTCGTTCAACCGTTGCGTTCGTGTTAGACGAAATTGAAACAGAGTCAATCATTTAATGCTAAACGTAAGAGGCAAACCGTGACCGAATAAATGAAGATTCTGAATTCACCATTCGCATTTCTGTGTCAACTTTAATTAACAATCACATTTTCATCAACCTTCGTAGTACTTTCGGGTTATCACTTCCATTGTCGGATAGAGATTGAATTTCTTAACCTTCCATCTTTGCTATGATGAAATTCATTTTCTGTTTGTACAACTTCAATTTCTTAATTTAAAATGACCGCGTCAAAAGTACGTTGCACTTTGATTGGCTCTAATCGGTATTTACTGAAATGGTGCATTTTGTTTCCACTGTGTTGCACTTTAAATTACTGAAACGTTTGATGTCTAAGGGTATACGTATTGCACTAGCCATGGGTTCCACACAGGAATGGCTGCTAATAAAACTTATGAGCGCAATAGGCGTAAAGATATCCCGACCTCATACCAGTACAGCGACACACACTACTACACCAGGGCTACATACAATACTTACAACAGGCTAGATTATTTACCAATTAGAATAACTCTTGCAGGATATAAAATACCACTCTTTATCTTCGTATCTGTTAATAATTTATTCCAACATCGATTGCAAATCAACGAAACGTAGCTGTTGACAAATATTGGTCCTTGAAATATTTCTTGTAGTTAAAAAAAAAATATAATTGACGAACTTGCGACGAGTACCTACTTGATAACAACAGTACAGTGATAGTTTATAATGTTTGAAGTCGATATCGTATTGTGTAAATAAATCGTAAACCCCGTTTTCACAATCATAATATGTTTCTGCTTGCAAATCAATTTCACGTAGCGACATTAATGTGCCTATAGTAAAATTTATATGGGGCTTTACGTCACACGCCATGCCGCTTTCCTTACACATGAGTTGTACCAACGATAACTGTACGACGAGTGGTTTCTGCGAAACCTGGTCATAGTTCAGGAAATCTAATTAATGTTTCTGGCGTTTTTGCTATCGCATTGGAAATTATGAAGGTACAACTTGTTTTGCGCAGCGTTGCTATGCATCAATGTTATTAACGGCATCTGCGCTTTCAAGTGTAAGTCTCAAGTACAAGTATATTTTCATTAATAAATGCTTATTTAAAACTTCAGAAACTGAGAAGTAAACCAAACCTCTTACCGTGTTAGGCAAGAAAAGGTATTACTTACTTTGTTGAGACAATGGACAATCAGTATTGTTTGAATTTACATGGAAAATTCAGAAATAAATAAGTACCTAGCAGCCTCAATCAAATAGCATTCAACTCATGTTTGTTGTTTTTGAACTTTGAAAGTTTATGCACACTTTATGAAAAAACTATTTTAACAGAGAATGTAATATTTTATGTGCTTTAACATCCAACTATACAATTAATGTTTAGCTGTTACAGGTCTAGAGTCGTTTCAGAGAGATCTTAGAGCCTAGACTTTACAAGAAAAGGAGAATACCAGTCTTCGTGGCTATACACAGGAACGCGAGAGAGGCACAAACGACTACATACCCTTGTAACTAAGCGCTGGTGGAATGTCGTGAATTAGCGGCGAAGAGGTGACTCCTGGCACGTTTAGCTCTAGTGGCGAGCCAGATTGTTTAACTAAAGCTTCACAAACGCTCTTACACGTAAAATTACTATCCTCGTACCAAAATATCTAAGAAGAAACATCGCAGAGAAAAGCTAGTGCAAAATAAATTGAATAATATTTATATGTAGAACGATTTGAAAAGGTTATCACTGAAGCGTGTATGGAGCATACTAAATCAAATTCGATAAACAAGTTGAAGTTTCCAACAATACATGCTCCACATTAATAGGTAGGTAATCCATTTCAATGCCTTGCAACTAAAATAACAATGTGCCATCAATTTATATCGACACAAGATTTCTTTTCTCGTTAAAAAATCATCTGTACGCTAATAAAATAACCTATTACTATCCGAAATCAAGCAACAAAGAGAGGTGAAATGCCATCTGAATAGGCATTAGAATTGGGCGGCGTTCACAAAGGCTGTGTCATTCCATTAAGCCTTCTTCAAGTCTTCAAAGTATTCTGTGTGGCCCGTGGTCGCGTGGCGGCTCCGCCAGCCACTAAATGTAGCAATCGAATATCAAATCAATTCTATTATACTTTCATACGAGTTACATAGCAACTTAGATGGCGGCTTATTCTCATTTGGGTAATAGCTTTTGGAAACTCTAAATATTATTTACTTTGAATGTTGATAGCATGAAATTTACTTCATGCTACCGGCTCACGCCAGTTTGAGAGCAAAAAATATCATTACAATAGATTTCAATGGAAATAGGTGGTCTAGTTTAGAATCTAGATTTTGAGAATACTAATTTTACAAATCGTTTGGTATTCCAATCCTAATAAACGGAAAGAAGAACTACAGTAAAGGGAATACAAAAAGTCTTTCTAATTTGTTAAAACACGAGTCTCCCCATTGAACGCATTGCCAACTGTACAAACTGAGGCGTCGCCTTTCGGCATGTCAGAACTGAATATAATGTACCTACCTACGTAGGTAATGAATGGAACTGAATAATTTATTTCAATATAATAGGCTATGTTTGAGAGTGCCCTGTTTGACCTCATTCCGTATTCATAACGCGTTATGTACTAATTTGACGGATTCTTTTCTTTTCTTGCACGAAATGGACTCTTTGAGTTCGTCGCTTGCCGCTTGGACAAAGGATTTCGCTTACAGAAACTAATAAATGTTCCCGCAGTTGTTTGCTGCCTTAGTGTTGTTTGGTTCAATCAATCCTGATTGTGGATTACAGTTAACAGTTACATATTTTTTTACAATACCGAAAGAAAGATGAATGACAAGCAGGGGGCAATTCTAGTACCTTTTGGGAACGTTCGTAGGTACCTATTCTAATCACAGTCTGAATCTGACAAAAATGTCTTTAATTTGCTAATATTTTTTGACGTCGATGATTGTCGCTGAGATAAGATGGCGACTAAACTTTTAATTACTAGATATGCGCATTGAGATAGTTAACGACTGTTGTCAATTTGCTTACAGGTACTTATTGTGTCTGCTATAAGTACCTATGTAGAAAAACAATACAGCTACATAAAGTATTCCTTTAGTACAGTGTCATAGTTATTATTTAAAAAATACATAATTCAATATTGAACAATAACGGATTGAGAATTCATTTGTTAGTAACGTTTAACAAAAGACGATCATTATTTTAGATATTACCTGTTATCTTATGATCAGAAAAGTTAGTGTTTACAAAAATGCGAAAAAACTCTGTCTGTAAACCGATTTTGATGAAATTTGGTATGGGGTAAGTTGGGGTAAGTTTGAACCCCAAGAAAAGACATACTTATATAGGCTACATTTTATTCAGTTAGTTCGTCTGCGTCCGCAATAAACGACAATTACGCGGACGAAGTCGTGGGCAAAAGCTAGTGTTATTATAATCACATCTAAGTACCTCCATAGTTCAGTTATTAATGGTACAGTCAAATCATCCCATTGTCATGCTGGTGTGCCACATATAATAGGTATCACGCAGGTCAACGACAAAAATCTTTTTAACACTTTAGATTATTCAATATTAATTATATGTCACAAGTTTAGAAAATCCTGGGTTCATTTTTAATTTGATTACAATAAGTTTTTTAAACCTAATTGTAATTGAACGAATTAATTCTATTTCAAATTAGCAAAATGTACCTAGGTACTAGGTATACAATATTGACTGACAATGTAATGTGTGTATGTTTGGGTTCAAATCCCGGGCAAGTATCAACGTGACTTTTTCAATTCGTATGCACTTTCTAAGTTTCTCTTGAACATCACTGACATCAGTGAAGGAAAAAATCGTGAGGAGCCTTGAGCAAGGGTGGTGATCAGTGTTCATGCCTTCTCTGCATGAGAAGAAGCCTTTGCCCGGCAGAGGGACAATAATAGGCTGGTATTATATATTTTAATGTAGGTCTTCTTCTTCTTTATCGTGTGAGCAGTAAGGTCACACGACACCACACACCCTAGTGCCAGAGTTTCTAAACCGCCTCAAGGGCCATTAATGGGGCATTAATGTAGGACCTGCAGATGTTATTGTAATAAGTAGGTACCTATACCTAATTCGATAACCAAACACTTCTTAAATTGAAATTGGAAAGTACCTAATCATTAAGAACTAAGAATGATTGTGCAAGAGAAAAACAGGGTTACCTTTGCATTTGTGACAAAGACGCGCTTCGCCCTCGGCTCTTTAGATTCTCATCTCATGGGCCGCGGCTAATCTGATAATCGCTTAAAACGTTTCAACACCTGAGTGTGCGCCCGCGCACAATCGATAACTGTGGTTTTGATAATCAGATTGAATTAAACCTTACCAAAAAATAATTTTAGCCAAAACCATACCCACAAATCATTTGTTATTCATACATTGTTTATGATCGTAGGTAGTTAATTGGTCATAATTGTCGTGCTTAAGCCATCAGAGGTAGTAATTGATACCAGATGAAGTTAAAGAGAGTGTATGTATTATTGTATTTCATAAGCAAATTATCTACTAAACTGATTTTGATTAATATAACATGACGTTAAATCAAAGGTCCCGCTTCAAATATCCGTTATATCAATTTGTTTATTAATAGATCGGCATAAGTAATGGCAAGTAAGCGCCCTGAAGGTTGATCGGGCGGCGAGGCATTTCGCCGGCCGCGGGCGGAGGCGGGGGGCGCGTCATATTATGCGGCTAAAAGAGCCTGTCGGTGCCTTTGATCTGCGCGGGCGCGCCGCCGAGATGTGTGCGTGTGCGCGAGATGTGCACCGCTTGTCGGCCCGTGATATGAATGTGACTAAACCTTGATTATGGTACTGAACTCCACATAAAGGTCAGAAATCCAATGCACCGTGATGTAGGTAGTAACGTTCTTATAATTGGCTCCATCGAAAACTCTTTAACTCTAATTGAGAGGAGAATTTACGACTGATCCAAGTAATTAACAGCAAACGTTATTACTGTCGCAAATCTTACCTATATGGAGTCCAATAAAACGTTTATATAGCATAAAGGATTATGAAAAATGCACTCTCGTTCGCAGAGAAAATTACAAGGTGCAACGCGTTGGCGATCGGTATCGCGCTTCATCGCCGTCACCTAGCCGCAGGCGCATCTGATCGCGCCGCACCACTCATCGCAGATATTATGCCAACTAATATCGACATTAACTTCCATACTCAAGTTCTACGCAAATGCAACATTATGCACTAACTCTTAGCATTAGAAAATTCCAATGTATGTTGTTTAAGATTAATCTATAGTATGATACCTCAACGTTGTATATCCTGTTGTAAGTTATTAGTAGGTGCATAACATTAATTATGCACCGCATAATTCAAAACAAAAACAGTTTCTACAAATTACAAATGGCTGCATGCATATTTGTAAATAATCTTTCATCCTCTTAAAGCATTGAACAAATGTTTTGTGATGTTCACGGGCACATCAGATGGACTTATAAGACACTAATCCCGATTTATACGCGTACTTCAGAAAGTCATATAATTTGAAGTCGAATTAAAAAATCGAGACATTTTTAATAATTCAAAGAGGCCTTCGCGCCGCCGCCCGCCTCGCTTACGTACGCCGAACGTGACTCATGCAAGAAAAGCACGTAAGTGATCTTTTTTAGAAGACTCTTTTGCTATTATTCCGTGTTTTAATTTTCATTGTATGCCATTTTATGAGTAAGATAGTTTAGTATTTAGCACAATTAAAGTATTTATCAGGCTCTAGAATGAAAAAATCGAGAAACATTTAACGGTATCTACTATAGAATCTGTTGCACAAATAAACCTACATGATTATGTTCAGAATACTCTTAGATAGTAAATATAATCAAATAATAATTCAGTTATATTTATAAGCACATAATAAGAAAAAATGTGACAGGGTATAGTAGATTCCCTGTCACATTTTTTCTTACCACTGTCGTCGGCATTCTTTAATGTTATTGCTCTCTTCTCTCAACCCTTTCAAATATATGTATCTCTTTCTTTTTAATTTGCCTTAGACGAAACAGGTCATAAGTCGAAGTGACATTTTTAACAATACAGTCGAAATGTTTTCGTATGGTAATGATTTATGTGTAAAACCGTCAGTGCGAGAGCTTTTTGGAGCAGTATTCGTTGTTATTTATACACGGTAAGCCTTTGAAATGATCTTTAAGTTCAGCCGCAGGGGAAACAATGGAATATTTAATTTAAAGCCTCATGAAAATAATACTACATATAACTATATAATATAACTCTTATTATAAGTATATATAATAGCACCTGTTTAGTAATGGAGGTACTTAATTGTTTTTATCGATTTAAAATAAAAAAAGAAGTTTTTAAATAGTACAAGGAACTGGGCTGTGTAGACAAAAAATGGTATACAGAAGTACTATTTACGAACGGTTGTCCGTGAAACTTTAGATACTCATAAAAAACTGTCGCCAGTAATAAAACGTCAATACAGAGAAACGACAGGACGCTTAGAAAACAAAAGTTATTCAGTAATTTTTACGACGGGTAATAATTTCTTTTAAATATAAAAGCTGTACAATCAGTGTATTCTTGTGACTTTTATAGACCCTTCCAAAATATCTTTAATAACTACATTAGAAATATTTGACAGGATATTCCTTCAGCTAAGGGCATTTTTAGACAGTATCAATGCAATTGCCTTATTTTGTAATCTATCTTCATTAAAGCCTCTAGAAATACTTAATAAACACAACTAGAGTTTCATTTTATTGTCAGATGAAGTAATAATAAAAATATGATCAATTAAGTATCTCTTTTATTCTTCTTCAATTAAGATCAAGATCGTTCGGACAATGACTCGAATATGACAATAGATCAGTCGTGACAGAAATGCTTTATTGAAACAGAGACAAATCACTTTCTATAGCTTACGGTCCTTGACCATTCCAGAAAGTGTAGCCTAAACAAGGTTCTGTTATAAACAAGAAAAAAGCAGGCTATACTTTATTCGTCTGTCTTGTACCCGACGCGCGAAGATGAAATATTGTTATATTGGTAGCTGTAAAAGGCACTTTGTAATTCCTTCGTGATTTTATAGTTTTATGATCGTTTCGGGCCCTTTAGTTCGAAAAAGCTGTTTATGATATAATTTAAATCCAACTGGTATAACCGACAAATAATCAGCTGCTAAATGTCAGCTAATCATGGGTTAAACAACGTGTTTTATTTATTGGCCGTGTTGTGGTTTTTAAGTCATAATTTGAAGTATAATTGGTTCAAATAAATCAGTTTTTGTTAATCAGAAATTATGCAATTAACATAAAATTATATCGATAATAAAAGAAGCATGAAAAAAAATAGCAACTAATAACATAAGATATAAAACAATAAAATAAACATAGGTATCAATAAAAATATAAATTGTCTTTTATAGACTATACTAATAGCTAATATTCTATTAAGCTTTGATAACTTAAATATATTTGATAGAAATGTACCTATATAAGAAAGAAATGCAAGAGTTCTTTATACATAAAAAAATTGTTGCAGAGGTAATCTCAAACTTTAAACCGCATAAATAAGTAAAACATAGATAAGTACCTACATACAAATTATAAAAAGTAGCAAAAGCAAGAATAAAAGCAAAAATATATTTGAAAGCAATTATAAATTAATATACTATGGGAAGTTATCTCAAAGATGCTGAAAGCTTACCTTGAAAAGAGTATCCGGTGAAGTACGGTGTCATATTAAGTGTTGATACAGCCATGGACGCAAATGATATAAGAGCTAAGTGAGGAAGACGAGTAGCTCTAAACACCAAATTAGTCCGAACACATGCAAAAGTCCCAGAAGATCACTATTTCAGTCTTTCACTATCACAGCATGAACGCAGACATAATTACGTAAAGGAAACTGCGTGTGTCTAATCCGTGTTACTTTGAAGACAGCTCAGTGCCCACTGACGTGTGATGTAAAGATGTATTTCGACTCTCAAGTGTAATCTTTCACAATCAACGGACCAACAAAAAATGGTCAAACTGGCCGCCTCCGCAGCCTTCGAAACCGCTCCACCTAATCGTTTGTCTCTTTCTATCAGCCGACTGTTTTCATCGCCGATCGTTTCACCGGTCCCAAAATTTTTAAATAAAAGTATCGATATTGTTGTAAATACTTAAAATATTAAAAATCCATCAAATTATGTGTTCACTGAACTATGTTAACCCTAAATCCCAGCTTTTATTTCAGCTTTTGATAAGATTTAGCCATCGATGGTATGCCGGGGCAAAGACCGGTGTGGAAACGAGATAGCACGAAGCCTCGGATCCGGTATCTTCAAAGCGAAGAACGCTTACATTAACAATGTGTGAGTCGCGCCTGAGTCGCTGTTCCGTGACGAAAAATACGAGGCGTGTTGCCACAACGATCTATGCCTACAACGATCGGGGATTGGTCAAATTTTGTTTGGGGCGGAGTTTGTAAGCACACCAAGAAAATATTACTGAGCGTTTGTGTGAGTTAATTGCAATGTCGATCTGTGTTCGTGTACAGGACACATTTTGTTTCAATGTGTATAATTTTTCAGTTTTTTATAATAAAACATTTCGTCCCAATGACATTAAGAAAATATGATTGACATTTAAAATGACATCTGTAATGTCATGAAAGATCACGACCAATAGATGACATTTAAGCTGATACTTTAAAAAAAAACATATTTAATTTTTTTATGGTACAAATTAATATTTTCATAACAGTATTATAAAGCATTTCTATTACATTTATTTTTAGGAAAATTAATATCTAAGATGCCTGATGACTGCCTCGTTGGTCTAGTGGTCGCAAAGCACGACTGCTGAGCATGAGGTCTTGGGTTCGATTCCCAGGTCGGGCAAAGTGTTATTGGGTTTTTCCATCAGAAATTTCTCAGTAGCAGCCTCGGAGTCTGGATTTGTGCCCGGTTGATGGCAATAGGCTCGCCCCCTATTACATGGGACTTTAACATAACTGGCGAAATGTGGGTGTACTCATGGGTACACCTCTGCCTAACCCTACGGGGATTACAGGCGTGATGTTATGTTATGTTATGTAATATCTAAGATGTCTTGCCAAAAAATACAGATACCTCCTTATGCGTCTGCTCTCATCTTTGTGATCACAGAGAAGTTGAGATCTCTTTATTTTGCGTCTCACTTTGACAGGATTATACAAATTATTTTATCAGTAGATACTGCAAATAATTATCATTCAAAGAAAAGAACCCACAAAAATAAACCGTCATTTTAATTTAAATACATATAATAAATATTCTGTAAAGGCAAAGCCAATCAGTCAAAATTAATACGAATTGAGTAATTCTATGAAAAGAAAACAAGACTAATTAAAAAAAACGGTAATTACGAACAAGTTTACTAGTAATTAAATGAACGTGTCATTGGTAGGCAAACACTATTGTCCCAGGTATTTAGCACGGCAACAAGGCCGCAGTTTCGTAAGCACTTCGACGTAAACCTTCCTCCACACTATGCGACTTAGCATAACAAAGCTTAGCTAAAGGCGAACTCGCATAGATAATTTGTTAAGTCCACTTAGTTTTATTGGACATTTCAATATAGGTAGATGTTCTTATAGACAGTGTGGTTTATGACGTTTTTCACGTGGTGTGAATATTCTGTATTTTAATGATTTGTGGCTTTTTTAAGATGATAGAATATACCTATAGATGATCTATCCAACTAATAATACACTCCCTACCGAATTTCGGTCACGGCGGCGGCCAATCTTAATGCAGACTAGTCAAGTACCTATGCAGGAGATATTATAGAGCACAAACATCTGCGTAAGCACAGTTGCACTCCCTTTGTCCTGACTTCCATAGTCTGATAGGACGGCAATCCGACACGACCGGTGCGAGATCTGGCGCAGGACCAACGGCTTGTAGGTACTTTCCGAGGCACCAACTTCGAAACTCCGGGCTACTACTAGAGATATTCCTAATAGAAACCCAACAACAGTTTTTACCTGACCTTGGAATCGAATCCAGAACCCCATGCTCAGCAGTCGCGCTTGTGACCACGAGATCCACCAAACTAATAAGCATAAAATAAAAACTGCAAACAATATTCCTATAGATATTTCTAGTAATTGGAATTTGCGCCATACCTAACAACCCTTTAACAAAATGTATTGCAGATAATGAGAAACTGAAGCCAAAACAACCTCGATTGCAACAAGGGAAGTGGCACAGAAAAAGGTTAATGGCACGAGCCATCAGATGCAGTTCCCTAATCGTCACTTACCCACAGGCAAGGTTTTAGTGACCAGCTGTACATACCGTCTCAAATGCATCTCCTGAAATGCCTTTACTGTCGTCAGATCCAACGCTTATAATGTACTAGCTACGGCCCGCGACTTCGTTCCAGTCAAAGTTGATTATTCATCCCACGGAACACAAAGACGGCAATTATCTTATGTAGTACTAAGCTAATTTCAGCTGATTCTATATATTGGACTTGGCCATATTATTTAAAAAATATTTAATTATTACCTACAATACCTACATATAAGTTGATATTATTTTTTTGCCTTTTCTATCCCACTCCTGGGCAAAGGCCACCCTCCACTCTTTCCGTCTTTCGCGATTTCGTGCTTCATCCCTCCAATTTTGGTGAAATCCATCCAGTTCGTTCTGCCGTCTCGTTCCTGGCCTACCACGACGGATTGGTTTGCAGTTGGTTATTTATAAATAAATAAATAAAGTTAAAATGTAATCCAGTTGTATTAAATGCCACCTCATTTAAAAAATAAGCACTCTTGTAACATTTCTGCACAATAACCGAACCTAATTTAAGCCAGAACAATGTAAAAACTCAAAGCAAATGTACACAGGCCCTTAATAAATGAGACAGGAAACAATGCAATATCGAAACGAACAGAAATCGTCGATTCATTAACACGACAGCCTTGAGTAGAGTTACCAACTTTAATTAAAAACCAACCAACGCTTCATCGCGCTTGCGGTTTACAAAACCCTTAATTTGTGGTTGGCCTATTTGCACATTAATAGCTTTGAAGAGTATACTCTGTTTAGCTTCAGATACAAGACTCAATTTGACGTTATTATCCCAACTGGGAACGACGATATTGGTAAATACTTGAGATATTTGGACTCTCCTTTGAGAGCGGCGTTATTCCAACTACGTTTTTGGTAACCCTAGCAATGGAGCGTCGTCGAGTCGATAAAAGCTTTTTGTAACTCGATCTTGGTAAGAAAGTTTATCTTGATTTTGTTATTAAATATTAATGATATTAAATTGCTACTTTAGTATGTTGCAGATAAATTACACATCTTAACGAAGCCGAATGTTACAAAGTTCCAACTTCTTTACTTAAAATATTTCGAAAAAATGTTTGAAATATTCTAACTAACCTTTAAATACCCCATGGCCTATATACAGTTGGATGCAACCTTAAGCACAATGATTTGCAGGCGTTTCATTACGAACTACCTACCTATACCTAAACAGTGTTTCTTCACACCAAAAATAAAAGTCGTTTCCCAGCAACAATTTTTGCTCAATGTTGCTTGGTTTTATAGACCAGCAGCCCTACCATGAACTCTTATCGCGATCCAAAAACTGAATTGTTCTTCTAATACGTCAATATAATGACATAAATTGATGCGATATATTGACGTATTTGAAGAACAGTCCAGTTTTTGGATCGCGATAAGAGAAAATACGTCAATATAATGACATAAATTGATGCGTTATATTGACGTATTTAAAGAACAATTCAGTTTTTGGATCGCGATAAGAGTTCATGGTAGGACCCCAGGTAGGTAAACGGGTTTGTGATGTGTCTTTTTACACCCTGTATATAGTCTGCATTGTTCACTCAACTAAAAGTAGCTACAACATTTGTAACGTTCAAACTCAGTTGTCAATTGTTACGAGTAGCATACAACAAACAATCTTCAGCACCATCTCTCTCACAACACATAAGTTCACACTAATAACTTACAGCCGCAATTAAACCAACAGTTGTCACTTCACGCGTTATTAACAATCTTCATACGAGACTCGTCGCTTGCGCAGCGCGCACAAAAAAGGCGTGAAATGCGCTGAAATCGTGGCGTATACGCTTCAGGGCCCATTGCGCGCCAAAGATGCCGCTGAAACTATGCGCTGATGGGCCGCCCACGAAGGCGTGCTGTTTATTTGTTCTAAATATTTATTTATTGTGAATAAGAAAAGTCTTGTAAGAATTTTTTTAAGTTTCTGTTCTGTTGACATTCTTATAAGTGTCAAGATGACAAGTAGAAAATTGTTGACATTTTCAATTTCCGCATAGGACTAGAAATAAAATAAATATTTTCACAGTCGATTGGTAAGAAAACATTACTACCTATGCATAAAAATGAGATAAGATAGATAGATGAAACATTTATTCCGTGCACACAAAAGACAAATCACAACACTAAAGTACGATCAATCAGCTATGGAGTAGGACAAAGTAAGATGTGTGTCTCAAGTTGCACCAAACGGGAGTACAGCTCAGCATGTGCCAGGCAAATATACCTGACGCTGATATTCTGCTGAATCCCTGCAGTGCAACTTAACAACTTAGACCAGACCAGACATTTTATTTTTTAAAGACTGCGTGTATTTTTTCTTCAGATAATTGCCAGTTCCCGCATCGATGTATTCATCCATTTTACGAGTAACTAACACTTTCCCATGAGTTCCCAACAAGCTCGTTTTACTTCACAGCATTATCCACTTAGAGATATTTCCGAGCCGAACGAGAAACAAAAGTGATTAGATAAATGGCTTTTATACACATGAAATCAGAGATCATAAAGCACTAATTACAAATTGGTGTAACAAATCAGTCTTACCTTATCAAAACGGGAACACGTGCAGATAAATTATTTGGATCGCTATTGTTTAGCCGCGGCTGGGAGAGTTTGATTCGCAGTGAGTCATGGGCGCAGTTCGTAAATAAAACTCGTCCAGTTTTTGTACACTTCGCTAATGAGGGGCGGTCGATGGTCGGTAGGTGATAAATTAACAACACGGATGCGACCGCCACGCGACGATCTGCTAATTGCTGACAAAAAAGTGTTACACGACACACACTGAACGGAAATAAGTTTAATCGTCAGTTATACTTTCTGCACTGTCCATTATAATAATAATTATCCCCAAAGGGTTAAGCAGAGGTGTACCCATTTACACACCCACATTTCGCCAGTTATGTTTTAGGTCCCATGTAATACAAGGCAAGCCTATTGCCATCAACCGGGCACAAATCCAGACTCTGAGGGTGCTACTGAGAAATTCCTGATAGAAAAACCAAATAACACTGTCCTACCTGGGAATCGAACCCAATACTTTATGCTCAGCAGTCGCACTTTGCGACCGCTAGACCTACGAGGCAGTTAATAGTCAATAAATAGGTGTGGGACAAAAGAGGCTAACAAAAAAAATAAGAGCTTGTAAAAATAGGTGTCAGCAAATAGAAAGCTGTACATGTTTACTTAATTACTTATAATGTATAATAACAACGAATAATATAATTAAACCTAATGTGAGTCACCCCTTAATTTTTTTTCTTTAAAAAAATACTGGTACGAAATGAACGTAACGCATTAATAAGTCAGAATGATATGTCGTATGTCGTAATATAGGCCACATGTCACAGCAGGTCCGCGGCCTGACTGTAATTAGTTCCATTCGACATGCCTGCCGCTGTTCCGGGGATATAATTCATAGACTTACAAATATATTTCATATTAGGCCACACTAATGATATCAATGTTGCTTTTTACAAGTATCAAATAAATTGGAGATTTAAGTTTTAGAGTATATTTATTGTTTTCTAATAACTACGGAAATGCTTCAACTCGTTGGATGTATACATGACGCAATCAGTTTTTTTCCAATAGGAATTGTCAGAAAACAATCGAAAAGCTTCAGGCCAATCCTACTAATTGCGACAATCAAGGTCGAAAATTATGGCAAGTTAGAGACATTTTTGACAATTGAAACAGAGATTAAATTATGACCATTCCCAAAAGTTAATAAAATGGCCCCCGTATGGGGGCCATTTTATTTGGATTTGGAAGTGAACATTTTGCAAGTTAAAATTCTACAAAGAGGCGTTAATATTCTCTATAGCAATATAAAAAAGAAACAAAGTTAAAGCTGTTATAACAAACGACCTACACAATAAACTAACTAGCGACTTTAAAAGTGTAAAAGATCAAAATCTACGTCACAGTAAATGTAGTGAAACGTGGAGCGGCATTATAACACACCGTGTGAAATGGGCCCGCCCCACGTGAAAAACAAACACTCGTAAAAATATGTCCAAATGACATGTAAAATTTTTCTACGTCACGATGAGATATTGTAATGGACCGTTACGAAAAACAGTAATAGTGTCTCATGCAACAGGGGCATTAGACCGCCCTTGAAGACATGTGCCGACGGATTAGAGTCCATTATAGGAAGGAAAATCCAATTCACTCAGGGTGAATTGAATAAGCTAATGGGCTGCACACAGAAACAAAACCATAGAAGCGACATAAATGTTAATTTCAAGCTTACCTGTTCTCCATACACTCCGTCGACGCCTCTAGGTAATTGAATAATTGGCTAATGTCAATAAAAACTTACCAAAACCAATTAACGATTTCTGAGACTATTTATAATACAAAAAATATGTTTTACGACGTAGTCACGTCGTTTTGTTATGCCAAACAGGTTATATCTTTAGGCAAATGTATTGCATATTTAAAAGCTTCCTCAATTTTAGAGCTTCGTGTATTGTCTAAAAGCTTATTTGATTTGTTTAATGTTTCCTTATTTTTTTTTATTTTAACAGAACAAAATTTTGTGATCAGGATCAAAAGTATGAAAACTTCTATATGATCGCTAATATTGACACAGACAATAAGATGTCGCATCTAGTAGCGCAGCCGACAACAGTTCTGTGCAGCTGATGTTCCATATTTAACACATTTGACTTGTTTCCACAAACAGTCGGTCGCGGCGGAGGCGTGCGCCGGCGGCGCGATCACACATTTCTTAACATATTTTTTATTCGTCGGCATCCTCTCAACTTGACTAAGGCTAATGACTAAAATTAACATTCACATATTTTATTAATTTTCTGTAAACCTGACATTTAACTGAGAAAGGTCGCACGAGATGAACAATTAAATATGTTTTGACGGCTACACTATACGATTAATTTCCTTATTCATGTAATTAACAAATAGGATGCAAAGTATTGAGCATCGATAAACTGAACAGAAAACGATGAGGATCAAAACATCAATGGTCAAATTAATATACTTAAGATTAGACACGCTAATATCAATTACGACTAATAGAGAACACCTAAGCTGTACGAGTATAACAGCGTCAACTTAAAATGGCCCTCACATTCCATCCTTTTTAAATAGAGTCGTGTGCATACTTGCGTCCGTGGAGGCTTAATAGCTGTAATACAGGCAACGTCCAGGCGATTTGCATGTGAGCCGGTGAAAGTGGTCCTCAACACTCAAGTGCCTTGACAAACGCACCACGTAGAAGAACAATGGAAACTGGTTGTTTGTAGAGAGTCCACCATGGCGCGCACCTACATACTAGTAATGTTACTATGTACAGTTACGCTCACTGTAGCGGTTGATTCGATCTCTTTATGTCAAACAAAACATCTTTCTATACTCACTAACGTTTACTTGATTTACAAATTACAGCTAATTTAACGGGCATTGTCCGAAAATTTAAATTCTATCAGTTCAATCACATTGTCAAAGAATCAAAAAGAAATAATTTCTTTACATATCCAAAAGCAGAAAAGGTCTCTCATTGACTAAATGGACAATCAAATTCCGATAAAAATACTCGAACTAAAATAGAAAACATACAAAAACTGTGTTAAGTAACAACTTCTTGCTTTTGTTCGACACAGTCGGTGATTCCGCGTTCGAATAATCGACTAATCCCTAGACGCCACTCGATTTTGTTTTGACACACTTACTCGTGTCACATCTCACAAGGAGTCCTGCCAGTAGTGCCACTGGAACCTCATAACGTCTGATACATCACTTCGTTAACAAAAAGCAAATCGAAGTGCTCATTCAACTTGTTTTTTGGTACTGAAGTGTGAATGAAAGCTTATAATAACTAAATATGAATCAGCACTTTTTGAGGTGTCGAAGAATTCAAAATATCCTTTAGAATTTTGATTACAAGTTTAGTGTCTAAAATGAACCTAGTTCCTAATAGCATAATAAGAAATAACTGATATAATTTAATAATTAATTGTTCATAAAAAACGGATTTCGATTTTCTAGTAATTGGTAGATACTAAATTTAAAATAAGTACATATATAGAATAGGAAACAACTTTGCCAAAGATTCCGGTTGCGAGATTTAAGCAATTTCGGAAATAGAAAATATAATATGACTACCCTGACATTATTATTTATCAGTAGGTATGTACGTCCATTTTAAAATCGTAGGTATATGCACGAACGTTGCTACATCATACAAGTCCTACAGCTGCTTTTGGAAATACTGAGATTCCCCAAAAAACAGAACGCGAATCGAATCGCTCGCATCGTCCGCAGGACAGTCGCATGCGTTGAGCGCTCATCGTACAATACCACGATACAATAGTCGATAATTTGCATGACGGCTTTTTATCGATACTATTGTCGACAATCCGCTGGCAGCTGCACGTTCTACGATCAACGACGACAGATTATATATTTTTGATAGAAGTTTGTCGATAAAACTGAAAGTTTCACGTCAGTGGAATCTGCCAGGATAGTTGAAAGGATAAAATTATGAGGTATTGTGCTGTAAATATTCTGAAAACGTTACTTCACCGTGATGCGTAGCCAGTCTGGCTTCAAAGCAGTTCTTATTTTACTGCCGTGAAATGTGCTTTTAGCATCAGCTTTCAGCCGCTAAGCAAATTCTTTCAAAGAATTTTCAAACTACTCAATTTTAATATTGAAATGTTACGTGTAAAAGTAATAAACATTTTAATTGCAAGAAGCACCAAAGCGACTACAAATTATTTCTCATTAAAAAGGACATTAGAACCGATATTAAGTTAGTAAACGGAGATGTAACTGTAACGATCACTATACATACAATCGTCATTAACATACTGAACGGCAATAAATTTTTTATACATATATTTACACCCTTTTAATGCCCTTTGACGCAGCAACACATACGCGACTGTTCCTTGTGATTTACTATTATTACTAGCAAATAAAAAGTGGTAGGGGAGCAAAGAGGTGGAGCGAAATGCTATTGTAATACACGCCATGAGTAGGGTCCGAAAGATAATGCACAGAACGCCATCGACTTTGTAATTGATTCACTTATGTCGCACGCATCGAGCTTTCCTACGTTCGCACCAATATGTGCGGTAACTCCGATCCTTTGTGCAATATCCAAACATAGTCAGTGTTTAAAGAGTCCCATAAAAGTTTCAGTATTAAAATAAATAAGATCGTAAAGTGTTGTGTATATGAAAGTCACGTACAAGGAAAAACTGTATAAGTGCCTATAGACATTGTGATCGTAACTCAAAATGATTTCTTCAAGATAATATTATGTTCATTTAAAAAATGATAGTGAAGTGAAAGAACACAGAATCGTAATTAAAAACATTAAAATGGATTACACAACAGGAACTACGTCTTCGATGAACAATATGAGACCAATTTTCGGCGCGTACGCCTTTCAAGGTGAGCATCGAATTATTATTGTCCGTAGACACGAAAGGATCCAGAAAGATGAGAAAAAAGGCCCGATATGGTTAATTACGATGTTCCCAGGTACCAATAAAACAAGCAATAATACGTCGGAATCAAAGACCCGAAATCAATATCGACTATTGCCTAAACAATAAAAAATTGGGCACAGCACATTACATTTATTTTCCATGAACGGTTCCGTAAAGAATTGTTATAACATTCCTATCGCGGACTCATGTGATTTTGTAAATTAATGTCTCTCTCGTTGTTACCATGCCGTATGTTGATTTTTAATTATGTTGCTAGACATAGGTATTAACCCACGCAATACAGACGCTATAAACATAACTCGTATAACAGCACTCAATCGATTAGAAAAATTAATAGCAATACTTTTCCGGGGATAATCACAATATTATAAACTCGCCTAACCCTAATAAAATCTCAACGACGATGCAGACACAGTCATATTTCTATTACCTACCTATTAACGCGGAACTCTAAAAAACGAAGATACCTTTCAAAGTGCCGCTTATTAACCTCTCATCGAGTCCGACCGTAAAATGTAAACTCGATAAAGCCACCAATTAAAACTAAATATGAGAATCTCAACAATCAAAGCTCGAGCCGCTACATCTGACACCGAAAAACATTTCTCCAAAAAATAAATCGCGTTTTTTGTAACGAACGCAAGGTCGCAAACGCAGCATGATTTTCGCCTTTCGACAAACGCGATTACAAGCGGGCCACGCCGATCACATGCCAACCACGAATCGATCGTAGCACAATTCTGAACCTTAAAAAGAATACTTAGCACAAGAAGCGCATTTTCGATCGACAATACGTTCTGGTCAGGACGGGGTAGGTGGTGATAATAACAATGCTTTATGAAAAGGTTTAGCCAACTAATTTGTTTTTTCTCGGCTACTGTCGATCTCGGTAGCGCTGCAACCTTTTTTTGTTGGAGGAGATCAATCAGTCAAAATAACAGTGTGATACCGCCTTTGATGCGATCCGGCCGGCCTGTTTTAATCTCCACTGATACATGATTAGATCACCGATGATGCAGCAAAGGCGAGTAACTGATCTGAAATTGGACGAATCCAACGCTTTACTCGTAGATTAACTGATGAAATCTGCCTTATCTGTTGGTATGTTTCGAAACACAATGTACTTCAATTAAAAGCACTAAATGAGTATCCACCTCCACTACGCTAAGCTCCAGTGTCAGCAAAGTCTTGAAAAGTATTCCAAATTAAGTTTTTAAGTTTTCATAATTTTTCACAAACACTAGTGAAAATATTACTACTACTCACATAAATATATTATTAAATGTTTTTGGCAACATTAAATTAAAAATTATTTGCAAATGCATATCAAATACCTAATAATAATACTAGATCAGTACTTATGGAAACCAAAATCCGTGCGGTAGGCGACCACGACGACCGCAACAATAGCCTTGCGGTTCTTTCAACTTGAAATACAAAGTAAAAGGCCTATGAAAAACAAATGATGTCAATGACATCATAATGACCGTCCATCATTTCACAACGCCGTCAAAACTGTCTCAGCGTACGCGCATGCATATTACATGCGTATGTCTTTAATACCTTTTTCACCCAAAGTACTTTTTGCCGCATCTGATAAAATTCGCGCTGATGTGTTGTGCTCACGACAATGAGAAATGAGATATGAAATCAGTCCTCTTTTTAAAATGCGATATAAAGCAGTCTAATTAAGGAAGCATTCAGAATGAACTAAATTACGTAATGATAGTTACCGTGTGCAAAAAGCGATTTGAAACTTGATTACTCGGGTTTATTATGCTGTTTACTATACACCGTCTCGATGAACTATTCAGTTCTCTCCATTAAACTAAAACATTCATTAAATCGGTCGTAATAAGAAAATAAAAGTAAGAAGGGAATGATTGTGATTTGAAATTAAATCGGGAGCTGTCTCATCACCACGCGTACCTCCATTGTGGTAATGACAGAGAAATGCAGAAGCTTGTATGATTAATTACATATATGTTGTGTGTTCGTTGTTTATTTGTTGTGTGTGTGGTGTGATTACTATATAGAAGCCAGCGACATACCATCAGTCTCTTATTACATTCTTATCCTTTGAAAGTATTCTTTTCTCAGCACATGTTTTGCGTTGTAAGTAATAAATGCCACTTAGTAAGCTCGTATCGGATTTTTGTGAAACATTTCAGGAATTTGCGTAAAACAAATAAAAGGATAGCGTTCCCTTTTTCAGAGAATCATGAACTATAATTTGTTTTTGGTCTCAATGAGTAGGTAGGGTTTTCTTTTATTATTTCGTTAGCCTTCAATATTTTCTGTTACGTACATATTATTATCTACCTACTCAAGTACTCAGTACTCTTGTTTTGGTACTCTACCTACCTATACCTAACACAACTTTTTAGGGGTGACTGCTTAGTCAGTCTTCACACTCCATTATATTTAAAATCGTCTAGAGGTTAACTTTAACTTATTTTTTTTCACATTTGTAAACGTTTGTTTCTTAATTCTGTGTCATTGCTAGCGTTTACAAGTAAATAAACATATAAACAATTTCAAGATATTTTTCTTTTTGGAAAAAGATATGTTTCTGAAAAGAAAAACCGTGAATTGTTAACTAGGGTTTTTCAGTTAATCCAGGCAATTATGGACGTAAGCTTTAATCAAAATTACGAAGAACTCTAATTAAATCTAACAACTGCTAATCAGTTTCATGCAGTTGCTATATTTATTTCAGATTAACACTATATTTTTTAATTAAAAGATAAAAAGCTCATCATCTATACTAATATAATAAAGTTAAAGAGATATTTTGTTTGTTTGTTTGTATGTTTGATCAACCGTGCTTATCTCTGGGACTACTTACTGTTCCGATTGGAAACAATCTTTTTGTATATAATAGCCAGATTCATAAAGAATATAGGCTATATAATATGGATTACGAAACTTAAAACAGGTGAAAAAAACCTACGCGTACGGAGCAGGGAGCAGCTAGTAAACAAATAAAGTCTTAACGCCATTAGAAACCTCATGTAAGAATGATCGGAATTTTCTTCATTGCGTTCAATTTTCTCTATTTTCTAAAGCGTTCTGTTGTCAAAGCGTCTGTTTGCTGGGCGACGTATCTGTCGCGACAAGAATGCAGATAATGGATGAAAAAGTATAAAATTCCTATCGAGCAATGCCGGCACACCACGCAGCCATGCCGCCCGCAGGACGCAACTGATTGAGTTATAAGCTATAATGGCAATTCCATTCTGTTTTTGCACTGTTTTTCACTTGAATGCCATGTAGTAAGGCGTCTACTCATATTTAATATACATTAGGCACTGAATGTCGATCTCAGATTTGTGCTTCTTGCCCGCGAGTGAACCGGAATGCGTGTCTTGTTTATTTTGATTTGTCACCTTTGATATATTATGGATAGGTATCAACTTTTTGTTATTATCTGAATACGTTATTATAGTCAACTGGGAGGCGACCTTTACTGTTTTTTGTTCATAATTTAACAGTGTTGACTGGACGATTCTTCAGACACTTGATATCTAATTATCTATATATATAAAGCTCAAAGGTGACATAGTGATCTATCAACGCACAGCCCAAACCACTGGACGGATCGGGCTAAAATTTGGCATGCAGGTAGATGTTATAACGTAGGCATTTGCAAAGGATTTTTTAAAATTTACCCTCTAAGGGGATGAACGGGGGTCCGACATTTACGCGGACGAAGTAGCGGGCAAAAGCTAGTTTTAATATAAAGTGGAAGTATGGGCTCCAAAAGGTCATTAAACTATTAAAATCCAATTACTGGAAAGTAGGATAAATTTCAAGGAAAACTTTACTATTAGTTTAGATATCTGGGAATTCTATTGAGTACTCTGTTGGCAAGCCTAAAGTTCTTCCTTACCACAAATGAAAACAATATCAAAAAGGTACTTAGGTACTTACTGCTGTCAGGTTGTACAATAAGTAGGTACTTGAAATGGTTCCTGAGAACCAGTTCCAAATATTGTTTAAAACATTATTATAAGTTCTTCTCTTCAATCTAAACGTGTTGTATACACGTTTGTATAACGCATAAATCATCTAACTTGGTTTTCTACTAGTTTGAAATTGACACTTCATCAACCAATTATGTGATCATCATATCAACCATAAAATGAACAACGTCGTAAGCAACTGCACATATTATATATTTTATTGGGCTAATTGTGCACATCCAACCATCTGCAATGTTAAAAAGCGAGAGGATGTAGGCACTTACCTGACAAACTACATTTTAACGTCGTTTTACACATCCAAATCTGACTTTAATGATCATGCTCATACAACGAACTCCTAATATCCACATACAAAAAACAATATCAAAGTCGAGACATCAAGTCGCCAGTGGAACTCAAAATGTGTACGGTTGACCTTATTACCGTGTATTAGAGTCATTTTTCGTTTGTTTTGATGAAAATGTATTATGCAGAGTTCAGTGGCAGGTAAGCACAGCGGGCACAAAGCCGAGTAGCCGCGTCTTATAATCGAGAGTGCCTCCGGTTTGATAGTTAATTAAAGAAGTGAATAACATGCGGCAATGCAAGTCAGCTGCAATCTTCGTCATTGTACGAGATGTCCTCAGAGCGGATAATACCCTCAGAACATTGTTTGTATCAACATCGACTAGCGACAATTATTTCTGTATCATTTATTTGTCATAAACATTTATTGCCAATCATTAAGGTGTATAAGGAAATTGTGCGACGTGTACCAATTAATATTATACGCAGAGGTAGATATTTCGATGAAGCCGTTAAAATCATTGTTTATGTTGTACCCGCTGAGATTGTGCAAAGGTTTACGTTTAGTGTTCTGAGAAACAAAGGTCAGGGTTATTTAAAGCTCTTGGCACAATGACTCGTCACTGAATTTTAAGAGTGAAAAATAATTGTAGGGGTGTGAATCGCTCTAAGTTTTATATCGACGCTTTGCACTACGTCGCCGGTGCAGCCTCAGTGACTGCGAGATGGATCTATGTAGAGGACATTATAGTACGATAGGAAATAAGCTCTACAAACCATTAATTTATTCTGACACGTTGGAATTACTCACGAGAACTTGACCTCACGGCTTAAACCAGACAGATCACGTAACAAACTGTTATCAAATTATATTTTATGATTATTACTCATATTGAATAATCTAAATCAAAAAACATGTAGGCAAATCAATTCTACTCGTGCTCATAAGTCAAAATAAAAAATATAAGTAGCAAAACTGTAATCGTATATTTCTTCGTCTATCCATTGTCACTATGATATTTTGAAAACTAAAAGCAACTTTAGATACGCAAATAGGTAATATTTTGAGGCAATAAAACCGTTATCGGTGAAGTTATCGCTGCGCAACGGAGCGCATTTTGCACGCTTCTAATGAACGCCTTATGAAACAGGCAATTTATCACATGTGGCCTTATCACAGAATGCACTGATAAATTTTATATGAGAAGAAACTTAAATAAACAATAGCTATTATTCGAGCTAACTACCTACACGTGCATAGGGCACTCCATCAATATGAAAGATTCGAGTGGAATCCTAGAGAGCTATTCGATTCTTAAATTCTTCATAACATAACACCTGTAAACCTCAAAGGGTTAGACAGAGGTGTACCCATTAGCATACCCACATTTCGCGAGTTACGTTTAAGTCCCATGTAACAGGGGGCGAGCCTATTGCCATCAACCAGGCACAAATCCAGACTCCGAGGCTGCTACTGACAAATTCCTGATGGAAAGTCCCAATAACATTTACCCGACCTGGGACCTCTACCCACTAGACCAACGAGGCAGTCTAAATTCTAAAGTAATTCTATATTCTTGTGTCCCTTTAAACAATTGTTCAGTTTCACTTAAGGTAGGCAGTACGTGACTTATTATTTTGTAACGTTTCACACAAACTCTCATTACTAATTCGAAAAAGTTGGTATTTCAAAAGGACCGTCTTCGTCGGCGCCTTGCATCGTCAGTCTGACCATGAATAAATCAATGAAAACAAATAGTATTTGGCTACTAGTGTTCCTAAAAGCTTTTTTCAATGAGGTATGATCTATTGTCTCAACTCCCGTTTAGTTACAGAGCCTCAAGTATGTTAATTTATTCACAGTCAGATAATAGGTAGAGCATATTTTCCTACCAAGATCCAATGTGCTGTACATATAGATAGGTTTGAGGCGTAATTTGGTAGACACCGAAACTAATTTATTTAACAAAGGACGGACCGACCGATAGAGCATTTTTTATGCGTGTACAAATATATTATTACGTCCAAACATATACAGACTATGTGTCTATACCTATATCAGTGGTTCTTAACCTTTTAGTGTCCGGGGACCATTTGACGATTTTTTTGTCTTTGACCACCAACTGTTCGGCGGTAATATTAATCATTCGTAATTTATTTATTCTGATTGTTTTTTTTATAATAAAATTACAAAGTAAAATAAATAAATAAATGACGTTGGTTTTTTATTTATTTGTAACACGTATAAAATTATCTGAAAACAATTGGAAGTACTCGGAGTGATTCGCAGTTTTGTGTTTTGGTAACAAAGTTGTGTATTCGACTCGTCATTTGATAATTATATTTATTATTTATTTATTTAACCTTTATGCAAAACAAGTACAAAGGCGGACTTAGCATTCGGCCTTAGGCATTCTCTACCAGTCAACCAAAGGTGGTGAAGAGATAACATAGCAGGTGCAAAAAATTGTGCACGAGAAATAATAATGAGATTTAAAAATCATTAAAAACAAAAATCTAAATTAATTTAAACGTACACAAGTACCTACTAAATAATTATAATTAATTAATTAAAATTCATGTATATATGTGTATGTTTTATTCATGTGTATTATATGTATATGAAAACGTCTCGGACCACTTTTAATGCTCTCAGAGCTTCTGAACCACTAATATTTACTGTGATATTTCCCCGTACCTCTTAAACCATTCTATATAATTATGTACTTGAAATATCTTTTCACAACTAAAATATCATATCTTTGTTGATTACTTACAAGAAAAATATTTTTATCATTTTACCCAAAATACTCTCTTGTTATGAAATAATTTCATAGAAATAATCTTGAGGGCTTTTGGCTATAAATATGTTACTCCCACTAATATGGTGGGTATATACGAAAACTATTTCTATCATAATACATTGTAACTTTTTAGTATCACTTTCTGATACAATATTTATATCATATTAATAAAACTAGCGCATCAACTTTTTTGTGCGGTACCCTAATTCTTTATCTAAAATAAAAGCCTAGCGTATGTCCTGTCAAAATCGGTGTAGCCGTTTCGGATATTAACCGGGGCAAACAGACAGACAGGTAGACAGACAGACAAACGAACAGACTGAAATTTTATCAAAAAATTGGTTATTTGTTTTATCTTCAAATGCAGTTATTTTAACATGACAAACAAACGCTTATTTTTTTTAATTTGATTAAATAAAGATATATAAATTATTGTAAGATATCTAATGAATCTTTACAAAAGGACGTGACCATAATAATTCTAAGAAACGTAACAATTAAATACGACCGGAAATTAGAAATTCCTGAGACGGATGACGTAAAAAAACGTTATCGTTTTTATGACAAATAATGTCACGAGAAGTGAGAAACATTCCTGAGACGATTGTTGACACAATTATATCTTTAATGGTTTACTTTTATAACGACGCTGTCAAAGTCACTGTTATGTCAGATTAGCCGATAAAAGTTTGAAATGTCAGGACTATAACATATGACAATGTAAAATGTTTTATCTGTGGCGAACGAAAATTTGAAGATAGAACGCCATTTTACGGGAAATCGTGAGATTTTCTCAATCTACTTGAGAAAAATTTAAATGAAAACTGGTAAAAATATTTTTTTAATTTTTTTATTAATATTAAATATCAACAGGAATGTTAGTTTTAGACCATAATTGCTATAAAATAATGTGATTATTGTAGAAGAATAAAATAAAGATCTACCAACATCATCTGCCTAGCCTTTTCCCAACTATGTTGGGGTCGGCTTCCAGTCCAACCGGATGCAGCTGAGTAGGTACCAGCATTTTACATGGAGCGACTGCCTATCTGACCTCCACAACCCAGTAATTGGGTAATACGATACCCCTTGGTCAGACTGGTTGTCTGACTTTCGGGCTTCTGACGACTCGTAACGACTGTCGAAGATCCACGTATGACAGCCGGGACCAACTGCTTAACGAGGCACGGATAAAGATCTACCAACAAATAATAATAATAAATCCTATTATCAACGAAGGAGATTGATTTGCAGGGTCATCAGATATAGTTGAAGTTTTCTTAGAAACGGATGAATGTTTTAAAATCTTGTCCCACTGCAGGGTAAAGGCCTCTCTTCTCATGCAGAGAAGATACGCTTGCTCAAAGCGGATTGGTGACTTTAGACGTAATACTAATTATAAGTCCATGTTTCCTATCAATGTTTTCATTCACCGGTGTCAGTGATGTCCAAGATTAACTTTGAAAGTATATATGAATTGAAAAAGTCACATTGCTATCTGCCCGGTACCGAACTCGCAACATCATGATGAGAGGCAGGATCCTTAACCATAAAGCCTTCACGACATTCAGACCAATAAATGCATAACTATATTTTTATATATAGTTGTTCTTTCTAATCTGTTACCTATAGAAAATGCCATAAAAATAATATAAACATTGACACAATTAAGTAAAGAAATAAAATTAAACTAGCTCTACCATAAAAATAAGCAAATACTTTACAATAAAACTACAATTGTTATAATTGGCCCACTCGTTGCTTGTTATAGAAAATGAAAGATTTACATAAATAATGATTTGTAGGAAGAAAACGTGCGTCAAACGCAGAACAAATTATATTTGCTTTCTTATCTATTACGTAACCAATGTTACAGTTACAACATTTTTGAAGGGTCAGCACTTTGCCACTATGTAAGTATCACGACCACCTTACTTAATTCCTTACTTGACTAAGGGCTGATTTTTCCATCAGTAAATAACTTAAAACAGACGAATAAATCTGGCTGTTTGACACTTTCTTATAGAAAAGCTGTGAGATAAAAAATATCTGACGATTGAAAAATCAGACCTTAGGAGCAAAAATAAAATCTGGGGGCCAACCACCACCTCTTAAAACAATATTATTTTAATATTACTTTGCCTTCAGCACTGTTGGATTTTGAACGCTCGGCTCAGCGCCGAGAGTTGAAAATGCAACAACAGAAATTACAAAGTAGTATTAAAATAACATTGTTTTAAGAGATGGCGGTAGGCCCCCTGAATGCCAATTCCACATACTAATTAAAAACGTTCAAAACTTAGTCGCAATTCCACCTCAGTGACAATTAATGTAAAAAAATATAGGGAAATCTGAGGCATATTTTTGTAAAAAAATATGACTTAGCACCAACAACAGTAAGACAGCTAGCATGGGTTATCATGGCGTCTACGATCCTCGTCACTGCCGCTACGCCGCGTTTCTTAACATCTACGTACCTGCTACGCCGCGGCTACACAGCGTTCTTACTCGCCTAGTTATCTACTTCGCAGTGCTACGCGGCGTTTTCGACTTGCTACGCAATGGCTTATCATTGCCTATCATCAGCTACGACTCTTACACGATCTGCTACACAGCTACTATATGACTTTATTTTATGCAAACGCTTTGCACAACGGCTTCATGGCGTTTATTACCGGCTACACAGCGGCTACGTGGCGTTTTAAGTCATAAACACTCCGGCTACGAAATTGCCATGAAGTGACTACGCGGAATCTACTCGTGACTCTGGCTTCGGTCACTTTTGCACACTGGGTTCGCTCAGTGCCCACACATTTTTATTAAATCTTATCAGCTTATTCCGTGTTTATTTGTAGGTACGAAGAACTGTATTTCAGAAGGGTTCGTATAATTGTCTTCCTACACTTTGCGGTTATCGATGTGTCGTAAACCAATCATCATCAAAATCCTCATCATCTGCCTAGCCTTTTCCCAACTATGTTGGGGTTGGTCGAAAACAATGACATTTTTTTTTCTTATAATATAAGTTTTTTCAGTGTTGCAAAAGTATCTATAAAATATTCACGTTGAAACTAATAACCGTCTGATACTATTCATGTCAACACAATTGGATCAGTATAATAAAAAACGTTCTATTATCCCTCATTTTCCTTATGTAATATTTGCTCAATATAAATGCTTATTTTATTGTCAGGCGCCCAAGCTCCTTTCGTTATAAATACTTTATTGGTTTTTTATTTGAATAGTTAGTAATATAGTTTCGGTGAATGATTTTTCGTGTTATTTTTTCCTATTCTATCCCAGTTTGCTACTAGATTTATGCTTATTTTACCCGTTGCTTAATAACCGTTGGTTAAACCTACGAATCATTAAACCAATCATAAACAAGCAGCAACAATTAAAACATTAACCATCTAATCTCTGCCTAACTGCCTCTCTGATTTTAAAAATTAACATTTAACAATAATATATTTTTTGTCATGTTTCTAATAAATACATAGTGAAAAAATGTGTAGGTATTCATGTTTGTAAGGAAGTACTATATAGTACTTAATCTGCTCATGGATCTGTTACAAGGGTTTGCTCTTCGCCGTGTTACATATGTAAGTACGTTGTGTTGTTACGTACCTACCTATTTTCTTATCCACAACAAATAAGTAGATTCTTTTTTACATTTCTATTATTTATTTCCTCCGTTTCGTTTCCTAAACACAAACAAAAAAGAAATAAACTTTGTCTACGACTGACATAATAATGTCTATAAAACCTGACATACTTTTGAGAGAATGGTAAATTACCAGTCTAATTCAACAAAGTCAGCTTCTGAATGAACTTGTGCAATTCGATCATCGAATCACCAGTTCTGTGCATAAAAGGAGAATGAAATCCAATTAATATCGTAGCATTGACTGTCGTCAGCCCTTCGAGATTAACTGAACAGTCTGGGAATAACTGCTTTCACATTGAAGCTATTTATTTCAAATACAAATTCAAATAGCCTTTATTAACAAAGTTGTAACTGTTTTACAATTGCCATGAGTTGTGGGTTCACAACCGGGCCCGGGCAAGTACCAATGTGACTTTATATATTTCAAAATTATTTACTTTTTAAGTTTATCTTAGACATCACGGACATCGATGAAGGAAAATATCGTAAGAAAACTTGAACTTTTAATAAATAGGTATAAGTCTCAAATCTTTCTCAAATCTTCGAGCAAGCGTAGTGATCAATACTCGTGCCTTCTTTGTATGAGAAGAGGCTTTTGCTCTGCAGTTGTACGATGATAGGCTGGTATTGGTGCCAATTCCCTTGTTCACAAACTAAACTAAAATTAGACTATTTCTATCTTTTTCTATCCAATAAAACAAGAAAGAGACTAATGTAAATAAGAGCTGTCAAATTTAGTCAATCTGACACATCCATACAATTATAGTCGACATCCTATAACGTGTAGATTAAAAATACGGAAAAGTTCAAGGCAAAACTAATTTGACATTTCTAATTTAGTTCTTAAATGTCACCGTCCTTTTCTTTCGCTGTATATCAGTAAGAGATGTCAATTCTCTAAATTTAGTCTAGTTTGTGAACAAGGGAATCGGCACCATTATTTATTTAATTTTACAATATACATGTTGTATGTATTAAACAGCAATAATAGGTTTGTTTTGATTTCTAGCATAGGTTTCCTCCAGCCCCTTCCAAAATTATTATATTTTAATCGTCATTTGGACCATAAAGGAATACAATAAAAAAATCACGTTTAATATAAGTTATACCATAAAGGAATACAATAAAAAAATCACGTTTAATATAAGTCAATTGTTGTATGTATTTGTATAGTCAAAAAAAATCTTTGAAACACACTTATAGATATAATATAATTATATACTAATACAACATTCTTAGTAGACTGTTTTTTATTACCACATGCATCATCTGAGATAAAATGAGTATATAAAAAAAGAAGTAAGTAGGTACTTAAAGCTTATCTCAAAAGTAGCCTTACTTGGGTAAGAAGAAAGTTTGTTTTCCAGTACATCTTTTGTTGTGAAATATAAAGACCATTTTTCCGGATCAACGGTGTAGATTAATAGGTAACAAAACGCACCACATGCCTACAAAAACCAATCGTTTACGTCGTAGTCAACATAAAAAATAATTTGCTTAATTGCAGCCTCCAACACTGTTTTTAACAACAAATAATTGGTTCCCAAGAGAGCTGCCTATTATCACCAAACACTTAAATCTAAAATTCTGTTACTGTGAGAAATATCTGCTTCAGTTAAGATTAAAAATTTGGGAAAAAACTTTGAGGAAATGAGTCAGGAGTGGAATGAGGGTCGGTAACGAGATCGACTCGCTTCAGTAATCATAGTAGGGCTTCCGGTGAGGGAAATGGACATCGCTGGGACTACACCTGCTGTGGCCATACCTAATGAGTACCTCACAGAGGTTAACCAACTTGGCAGAGGAATGATATCATTTTTACAAGGAAATGTGTGGGATGAGTTCTTGGAAATCTGTATTTGGGTTCCTTAATTGTTAATTAGTTTGATATCATAGCGTTAGGACGAAATAGTATCAAATTATTTCTTAGTATTTAAGGCAGGTAGAACCCCCAATAAACTCTAAAACCAAATTAAATATTAACCACGTTATGTAAGTTACGACAAAAATATACCATACAATCAACTCGCCAAACTTAATGATGACTAATGATTGTACGATCTAATCGAAACGAGGAAGCTAATAAAACGAAACAGGACACCTACCCAGGAACGCGCACCAAAAAACATCGGATCGGACATTTTTTATTTTCGTTTCCACATCCCAAAAAGAACGATTAAAAAAATTCGGCGCTAAAAAGAATAACACCGTGAGTCTATTACTCGTATAGCATGTCATCGACGGTTCATTAAAATGCGATGACTTAACACAAACACCATAGTGGACTTCATTGATAGCCTCTGACGTAGGTTGGACTGCATAAAAACTCCATCGAACTGCCACACAAACATAACCCTTAATATAATGAGTTAAGAGTGATAATTTTCCGTTGAAGCAAGAATTCTCTGGTTCGTTTTGGAATGAAAGATCGTTTACAATAGCATTTCATTCCGTGGAATCCATTGATAAGTCTGATGCTACCAGTGTTACAAGACGGTTATCTCACGAGCGACAGCAGAATAGTGTCGGTAGAACCTTACAAGAACCAAAACATTGTATAAAAATGAAAGTCTCATTTTTTATCACTAACAATATTGATGAAATAGGCATATCATTTAGTGAGAACTTAATTATATGCCTATTTCACCAACAGTATCAAATTATCGATCGGTTAAATAAATTATTTCAAGCCTAGGTCTAACCGTACAAATATTTAAACTGTTGACATCAAACATCATCAATAAAATGTTTTCTATCTTAGAGCAACTTAGAAATTAATACAGCAAGTTATAAAGGAAAATAACAACGTAATCATGTAATAATGAAAGCGCAATAAAACGTATTAACAGTTTTATTTCTCCATTGGCAGTTTTATTTACACTCGTTTGTAATCGGAATAACTACAAATTAATACAAAAAGAGATAGTAACGTGTAGTAACAAAATACCATGTACCTGGCTGATTCATTCAAAGTAATTGAAGCGGAAAATGTAAAAAGAGCACTGTGTACCTTCCTTACGCTATAAAGAATTTTCTTAACTCTAAAAAAGAAAGCTAGATAAACTATTTACTTTCCAAAACCGTGAGAAAACGTTCTCCTCTGAACTTTCAGTGAGTACTTGGATTAGTAGCAAAAAAAACAGTAAAACGAAATGTTACAGTTACAAATTATTGTGCCGTGAAAATTACAAATTCAATGCAAAATTGAATGCTTTGAAGGCACTTTGTGAAGCCGATTCTGTTTGGAATAAATTAATTATGGCAATTTAAGTCGATTTTCCATCGTTACCAGCGGCCGACACCGTTCAAATTACAATTTTGTACTGCGGTCGCTTGATATTGTTTAACTTACAGCAAATGTATATCCGGAAGTTCATTTAATAGTCCGGAAATCCAATTTTAGAACAGAGAAATTACTCAAAATAATCCCCAGAAGAAGCCCAGAGATTGGAAGTTGGTGGTGTGACACCCCTGTGCCTCGTAAAGCCGTTGTTCCTTCCTGTACTTGATCTCTCCCCAATCGTGTTGGATTGCCATTCCATCGGGCTATAAGAGTGAAGGAAGAGTGCACCTGAGTTTGCATATATCGTGCGTTCTTGGCTAGTCTCTAAGGAGATTGGCCGAACACACACTCAAAATAAGTAGGTACAGATAAAATTAATATGTCTAAGTTAGAGCTGTATCTACCTATACAATGGGCTTATCGTCAAAATTACTGTATACCAGACAACCTTCGGAAGGACCAGACTTGTTTAAAGGATAGATTTAGGGCGTTAATACAAACAGTCCCTTAAATTCTGTTACCTAAAACAGGGGTTCCCAAACTGTGCATCGCGATGGCCTGGGGTGTCATGGAGCTATCCTGAGGGCGTCGCACGACAGTAGGCAAAAGTCGCATTGTCAACGTCAAAGTCAAAAATCATTTATTTCAATTAGAACATTAAAAGGCACGTTTGAATGTCATTCAGGTACAAGAGAAAATAAATATAATAATATTGAATCTAGTTGATTGTAGTAAATGGCGAAATGTAGGTGTACTAACCCTTCGAGAATTACAGGCGTGATGCGTTATGTGTTTGTGTTGATTGTAGTACAATCATTATACTGCTATAATTTCTAATTATAGTAATAACTAAGATATAACTAACTAATAACTGAGATATAAGTAACTAATAACTAAGAAGAGTATTCTTTAATTAATTAAAAATAAATAAAGAGCTACATACAAAAATCTTCGTTACAAAAAAAATACAACTAGTAAAGGGAGTCGCAGTATTAAAAAGATTGGGAACCTCTGACCTAGAAGCCTACAAACAAGCTAGATCTATTAATACTTATCTCACTTAACGTAAAAGCATTATTCCGAAGCGTTGTTGATCACAAACAGAAGTTTATTTATAGTGAGCTTTGAATTCAATGGAACGCTCAACAGGGTTTTCTATTTGCGTATAAAATAGATCGCGGGCGGAAACTGACCGTGCATGGAAAAACAGGCTTAGAGAGATTTCCACCCTTTTCACAACTACCTAAGTAGTTATAAATCCCATTCAAACTGGAGTGTTTATTGAGTGTTCATTGTTTGTACTGGTTTATGAAAATCAACCAATAACGACAATACTTAATTATAATATATGTTACGTAAGTCTACGTAGAATATTATAGAATACCTACATTAAAAATGGTAGTTAATCATGTGTGTCACCTACGTCTTATTTATACTCGGACTCTTACAACTTTTTTTGGATGTAATAATTATAACGTAAATATTAATAACTTGCACGATTACTTGCAGGCAGAATACAGACTTTAAGGTTTTATGATCTTAAAATAATATCTAATATTAAAATAATAACTAAATCCTCTTACTTCTTCTTTTTTCTGCTTCTTTATCGTGTGGGCAGTAAGGTCTTACGACCTCACACACCCTAGTGTCAGAGTTTTAAACCGCCTCAATGGCCTCTGACATGGTTTGAGTGAAACAGTAATTCCCAGGTTTCCTCACGGTGTTTTCCTTCACCGATGCCAGTGATTATATTTATACACTTTATGCAACAAAAAAGTACAAAGGCGGACTTAATGCCTAGTGATGTCCAAGATAAATTCCTCCTCTTACTTAATATCTCTTAGCGACACTCTTAATTTCAACTCGTAATTGTCTCTTTTTAAGTAAAAATAAAAAACCGGCTGCGGTTACAAATAAATACTTTACAGTGCAAAAAAAAACTACCGCAGTAGATAAGCCAATACTAACACAGAATATACAGACACGTAACATGATTTCCGTTTTGTAACGGATGCTACAACTCTTGTGGCGATAAATAGTTTTCCCTGTTCAGTCTGAATAACCTTTTTCTATTAGTATAGTACTTATATGAATATAGTTATTAGAACTTTATTTGATGTTCGTTCAGTTATACATATAATATAATCGTTATTTCTGAGTTAATAGATTTGGATAAAAAATATTCTGCATTATTCCCTTCTACAGTTTTAGGACCGGTTTTTCGAACTCAAACGGAGGAATAATAATGGTACTAGTGCAGTTTTTGTGAAGAAAATATGTCAAACTGTCGTATTGTCATTAGGTATTCGATAAAAGTTATCTGACTATTGGCAATAAAAGCTAAATAACTAAATGAAAACCATGTTTGATGGAAGTATAATCGAAGTCAGCGTGCATATCCATGGGAAGATATTATGTAGCCTAAAACATAAAAATAAGATTTTTTTGCAATTATAAAGCTGTTATAAAAATAAAAAAAATATTTTGTATTGTGCGTCACTTTCACGTGAATAAAAAGTTTTTCTTTCTTTCTTTTTTCTTTCATATACCTACTGGCCATTATTTTAGAGTCATCATTGTTCGACATTTGAATTGACAGTAATTTAAAAAGCTGCAAGATACCTTCACATAAAATTGCGGTTTGGCCCGATTTAGGAGTCTATAATGTAAATGCTAAACTAACATCATACATAATATAGTTGCCCGATCGGCAATCACCCACTGAAGTAAAACATCGACCCACTTTTTTGACAGCTGACGTTTACGAGTTGTGCGAAATGATAAAGTCATTGAAAGTTTTCCTTTACACGCTTAGAAGTTAGCAGCAGATTTCAATTTAATTTTTTTAGTTTTCCCCTTGTATTTTATTCAGACCTTATTACAAAGTAATGAAGTAAGTAGTGATTTTGTTTGTGTATTTGTAAACGCACCTACAATACAGATAAAATATTGACGTGATTAACTAACATGTTGGAAATTAAGGAATCAGTTGATAATATAACATAACGCCTGTAATCCCCGAAGGGTGAGGCAAAGGTGTAGGTACCCATTAGTACACCCCCTATTTCGACAGTTATGTTTAAGTCCCATGTAATAGGGGGCGAGTCTATTACCATCAACCGAGCACAAATCCAGACTCCGGGGCGGCTACTGAGTAATTCAATATCTATTTTTGTATCAATTGATGTCTACATAATAAATGCATTGCTCACCTCAAACTCACTTCACCTTGAATCACCGAAGCAAATTTCTACAGAATAGTCCGGCTGGTGCTATAGGGATCAAGCTCACTTCACCTAAATTTATTTAGAGAGACTTTTTACAGAATACCACTGCTGGTGGTTTGTTCCCTTTCTACATATATGAAAAGAGATTCAATTTACCTTGCCGTAGGAATTTAGCTCTTATTTATTTCTTAACACACTCCCGAGAAAATAATGAAGAGTATTGGATAACCGGTGCTTTAGCAAAACCACACCTTTTTTCCTAATTACACAGCACAACACCGTTTGAAACTTACTGAAGATCGTAGGTAGCGCCATCTATTGGCACAACTTAAACTTAGCAAAAAATCCTAAAGGTAATCTGCGATTTTAGTAAAAGGTTTTGGTAATTATTTTTATTATGTGTAGATTAAAAAGTAGGTAGGTATAGTCGAATGAATAAACATTTTTTTTTGTATTTTTTATTTAGTTATTTATTCGTAAGTACATTGGTTTCCCTAGTATCTTAGGATTATAGTTGAAAAGTTTTAGTATTACGTTAACAATTTCGGAATATTCTAATCAAAGCTCTTAAAATAATTATTTATCTATTTGAGCTAATATATTCATCACTGATAATAATCCAACTGAAAAAATAATTTTCAAACTCAAACATTCAATACTTTATTAAAAAACCTCTCAAATGCCGAGCATAGTTTATTAGAAGAGGACAAGTATATTTCTGTCACTCTACTGTGAATGGGCAGAACTCGGCCCCCTCCATCGGCGCAAGCGCCTGTTTTGGTACCACACTCGGGTGACAAACATTTCCACCTGATTTGAAAACTGAATAAATATTGTGTTAACATAACGTCGAAATAGTTACAATAGTTAGTAAGTGTTCGGTTTCATATTGTTTTAAGTGTTGGTTTTTTTTATATTATTCCTAAATTAATTGCCTAGTAGAGATTGCATAAAAGTCTTTTACAAACTTTTTCCGATGGCAACAATGCTTATTTTGAAGTGGATTTTTTCCTGAAAACTATTGTCCCCCACCGCATGGCTCCTCTACAGCCTCACACTGCTGTAGTGGGAGTGTACCATGCACTCACCAACACAGCGACAGGGGCCCTCAACACAGCCTCCTCGCGGCACGCACACCACCACACCAACCCGTGTCCGTACGAACACAGGCACTCTCAGTTCACTACACAACCTCCTCTACTGCACTCACGCGCAGTAAAAAAAGATAACGCGATCTATCGATCTTTTTCCAAATCCAAAAAACAACGTCGCCAGATAGCCTTCATGAATATAGTTTGGTACAACTGACGTCTAACATCGAACGCGTCGCTACACCCCAGACATTTATTCCGATCACAATATTTATGACATCGTAATTAATTAAACATGTCGTTTTAATTATGTAAATACAAATGGGTGATAATCAATTTAAATTATGTGTTTTGATCTTGTTCGCTTAATTTAATGTAAACAGATATTTATCATTATTCGTGGCGTTTTTACGGTGTTAACGTTTAAATGATATAAAGCTCGGCGCGATGTTTTTTGTTAAAGCTAGCTGATACTTGTGTGGCGGTAACATGTTTGAACTTAAACAGTGAAAACAAACTTTGTGTTCGCGTTTGTTAATGGAACATACTGAATCTCATACCATTATGGAAAGACACCAAAATGGTATGGATGTGTGGGTAGGTAAGGGTATATTAGTTTTTATTTATTTTTGATTAACAACAATTGATTTTATTTTTAACTTAACATTTTTAATCATTAAACTGTCCTCGTTTGAGAAAGTTTAAATTAAAAGTGTATAATCTAACTTTTGAACCTTCATCAAAATCTAACTCGAAAACTATTTCATGTGTCAAGTTGACGAGCCGAATGTCGCAGCGGCGGAGTTTGCTTTAGGTTCGTGAGTACAATACACACATAAAAATATGTTTTCAATTTTATTTATTAAAAAACGAACTATTTTAACTAACTTTTTAACTTAACTTTGACTAAAACCTTTTAAACTAAATCTTATAAGACGGGTACATTCAGTTCGTTGATGAGAAACAGTTATTTTCCAATTAGACCATTTTAACTTTTATTCTCTTACAAAATAAAATTTAATAATCTGTAAAAAAAGCCGTCGGTACACCAAAAAGAGTCATGAAGACAGAAAAAGTTACCAAATAAAAATATACATTATAATACGCATACATTTGCCGATGGTAACATCATGTTCCTTTCTCAAAACCATCCATCTTGATAGGGCAAGGGCGCGTCAACCAATTGGGTGGCTTGTTCATCAACGGTCGTCCGCTGCCGAACCACATCCGCCTGAAGATCGTGGAGATGGCGGCGGCGGGAGTGCGGCCCTGCGTCATCTCGCGCCAGCTGCGCGTCTCGCACGGCTGCGTCTCCAAGATACTCAACAGATACCAGGTGAGTGACAACAAACATACAAAAAACCAACCATTGTATTCCATTTATTTCATACATTTCAGACTGAAGACCTGAAGACTGCTATCAAAATAAATTGTGTAAGAACTCTAAATAATATTGTTCTAGATTGGCGCATAAAGTACCTAACTGTTTGAAAATAACGTCGGATATTAAGTCTTGGCAGTTTAGTTTGTAGCGCAATAAAAACTATACTAACGCTCGCTTGCACCAGCCATCAGGGTTACCTTTAAACTCCGAGTTAGTTGCTAACATGGACCCATCAAGTACGACATTTTGTAATTTAACCTTGTATTAACAACTAACTTTGAGTTAAGTTTTTGGTGTAACTGGGCCTAAAGCAGTTAGTTAACGGTGATTAAGAATGTCAGCTATAAAACATTAACTAAATCGCTAAATAAGATTTTGTTTTTCTTGTAACAGATTGATATAACACACCAATATTATTCGTTAAACTGAAACTCTACTTCAGATGCCTCAAGTATTGTTGTACCCAGTCTACAAATAAAACAATACGCTTGCAGCATCATAATAAACCAAGATGTCGGCTCAAGAATATACATAAAATATATCGAAACAATAACTTACGATTGTGTCCGAAACACAACGTCCCCCATTTTATAGACATAAGAGTATTATATGAATGGTTGTCGAGTCGCCGCCTACGCATATCGACTGGTCAGCCGGCAAACAATCGCCATTGATCTGCTGCGCAGCCGAGCCTGAAGGTTCGTTTTCACCACCGCTCCTATAGGCGCTATAGCACACCGCCATAATAGCGATTGTTTCGCCCAGGAAGCGTTTCGCCACGCTCCGCGAGTATAGGGAACGACCTCAGCTACCTACTACCTGCTTACATACATCTAAAACAAAGTACTCGCATTTATACAAGATTTAAACGTATAATTTCATTTCTATTTACACAAATATAATGCCTATTAGATACCATATCGTATTCGGCAAAAATATGTTGGTGAAATAAAATATTGTGTGAACATTTACCTCAACAAATAAGAACAAAAATCTTGAGACGTTCTTGTTGAGTAAATATTGGCAGCAATGCTGTTTATACTTTAGAATTAATTTTGTATTTAATGTGCTTATCGAATTTTCACAGAAATCAATTTTATTTATATAGCCATTTTAGGTTACGAAGGCTCTCGGGTTGCCAAACCGCTAGAGATTGGGCTATTTGAATAAACACCTATTTGAATATGAAAGACAGTTGGTTTTCTATTGTTATTGAAATGTTTATTGTTAAAAGCTTACAAAAAATCCAGAGTACAGAATGAAAGAAGAATTTCCAAATGAACCTAAAAAGTCTTGCTATAAAATTACACATACCTATAATAAAACAACGATCACTTTCGCCTAGGAGACGGGCTCCATAAGACCAGGCGTGATTGGCGGGTCGAAGCCAAGAGTCGCCACACCAGAGGTCGAAGCCAGGATCGAGGAGCTCAAGAGACAGAATCCTGGGATCTTTTCATGGGAAATACGGGAAAAGCTAATTAAGGTACACGTGTATTTTATAATTGAATTATCTGAGGAACTTTTTGTATTTTACTTTTATGTTACAGTGAAAATCGCTATATTAATACATTTGAAAAGGTTTCTAGCAATATTCAATATGGAAATTAAGCTTCAATATAAATCCGATTGTTGGAGAGAATTCCATGAAAAATAAGCCGGTGTAGGCGGTATTCATTTTAAAATGACAATATCAATGCTTTTTCCAACTCACAGGATTAACAAACTATTCATACCGTGCACGCGCTACATGAGTTTTCAATTTTATTTTAGTTTTCCGAGAATCATTGGACATAACATTTGTAGCTTCCCAGTGCATTTATAACTTTGCTTTGTAATTATTATCTATTTTATTAGTTGTGGTAGGTATATTGAAGTAGAATCTTATACATAAGTATCAATATACCTACCACATCAAGCCTGTAATTCCCGAAGGGTTAGGCAGAGGTGTACCCATTAGTACACCCACATTTGCCAGGTTTATAACTTAATCACGTACCTACTGATAATTGACACTAACATTTGTGATGGCCCAGTAATTAATGCACCCGCCTCTCATCGTCGCTCTGGCAAGTACCAATATGACTGTTTTTAATTCGTATTTACTTTTTAAGTTTATCTTTTATATCACTGACATCGGTAAAGGAAAACATCGCGATCCTGGACTTGGAATAAATATAAATTTGAAATCGTCAATCCGCCTTTAAAAAAAAAAAAAAAAAAAAAGCGATCAACGCTCGTGCCTTCTCTGTATGAGAAGAGGCTTTTTCCATAAAAGACTGGTATTATACAGCCATTAAGCATACAACAGCAGCTCTCAGATCAAGCAATAACACAACTAAAAA
The DNA here is from genome assembly GCA_949316365.1 of Hoplodrina blanda. NCBI lineage: Eukaryota > Metazoa > Arthropoda > Insecta > Lepidoptera > Noctuidae > Hoplodrina > Hoplodrina blanda. The sequence goes on from OX438563.1 coordinate 7,318,647, forward strand.
ACCAAACCTCATCAACATTAAGATCAAAACCGAAAAAGAACCACAACCCAGCTTAAAATTTGTCTTTGTTTTACTCCCAAACACACATGGACCCAATACGTTATACTGATAATAAGGCAGTGAGAGACAAACGCATTCGGTTACAGGAGGGCGTGTCGGACCCACCCAGCATCTCGTCCATCTCGCGGCTGCTGCGTGGCGGAGCACGGGACCCGGACGGAAAGAAAGATTATAGCATCGACGGAATACTTGGAGGTATGTTCGTAATACAATATTATTGCCGTGCTAAATGCAAAAGCTCAGCATCTCAGGGAAAGCTAGTTTCGAAAAAAAATAAGTTTTAAAAATATAGTTTTATTTATTTCACATATTGATTTTTTGGCTTATTAAATTGAATTAAATGTTTTAAATAAGATACCGCTATTTGGCTTAGTTCAAAGTCAAAGTCAAAGATTTATTTCAATTAGACCATTGAAAGGAACTTTTAAACGTCATTTACAAGAGAAAAGAAAGATTATAATATTGAATCTAGTTGCCCATTCCAAAAGGTTCATTGGATGTGTTACTATCCGATGCTATCAAAATTACGGTTTTTTTTAAACAGCTGAGCATAATACGGCAGAATAAAATTGTCGAATAAATAAAAATTACATTGCCAAATAATTATGCAAGACAGTGACTTTTATTTTCGCCTTTCATATTCGAATTCGATAAAATTTATTATGCTTCAATGAAAATACCCACAATTTTAGTCAAAGCATGTCCGCCAACAATAGCACAGACTTTTCCGTAACGCTCATTAACAGAACTTAAAATCAATTTTACTTCCGATAATACAAAATGTTTTCAAACCAACAAACATTGCACAACTTCCCATTGGCCACAAAAGGTTACTCTGCGACTTTTAATGCCGCAACCTGTCAAAGCTTTCTCACGAGTTGAGTTCAAAAAATCAATTTCCGCACACAAATCTTACGTCGTCATTGTTGCCATTTGAAATATTGAAGTTTGTTCTCGACGCTTCAAAGGGCGGTGTTTTGCGAATGAGCCAAATGGGTGGAAAAGGTGACCGACAAAGTGTACCGCGGTCGCCTGCCGCGCGTCTCGATAGTGCTGAAATACGAACAATCTACGTAACATGTTTTGGTTGTAGTGTCATTGTTGTATTATTTTGTCGCCAAGTTTTAATTGTCCTTTGAATGTGCCGTACGTACCTGTTGCGTTTGGGGCTTCCCGGCCAAAGAAGAGCCGCCCACCTCACAACGTTTTTTTGACAGAATCGGTTTCCGCAATTACCTCTATTCTAATTGCAAACAAGCTTATGCCCGCGATTTCATCCGCGTGGAAATCGAGTATCCCATAAACCATAGTTTAGAGTACCCGGCAATAGTATAGCTTTGTATCAGTATTTTTTTTAATCGGACTAACTCTCAGAGATTTGGTTCAGTTTTAACGAATTTATAACTCTGGTATTAAAGAGATGAAGAAGATAAGAGTGTAAGTAAGTAATAATATTTTCCAGACCGATTTCGGTCACGGCGGCTAATCTCAATGAAGACTAACCCCACGCTTAAGGCAGCTCGCGTACACGGCCACGACCACGACCAGAAGCCGCAACGACCAGATTATCTACCTTGGTCATGGCCGTCAAGTGTGCGAGGTGCCTAACAGTCGCGCTTGCGACCACGGGACCAACCGGGCAGTTACCTACCTATTTCAAGTTACCTGAAATAATCATTAATTTCAGTCACGTACGTGTACCAACATAATGTGCATCCACTTTCAGTTTATTGAACGATTTGAATCACTTAATTCTGTTTACAATTTGGAATAGATTGGGTAGATAGACGATTGAGGAAATAAACGAAACGTACAGTTAGTCGCGAATACTGTGACAATTATAGCACTAAGTAGAACCAGTTCCTGAAAAAAAGCTCAAAGGAAAAATGTAGAACGGTGACACGTGTTACATGAGAATTAAGTACATTTCCGATGAATAAGAATTATAAAATTTCTTTGAAGCCATTACAAACTACCTATTCAGCACACATTTTATGTTATTTGCCGCGTGTATTGAACACCCACTTTTATATATTTCATGAAGAATTATAATATCATGAATTTAATGATGTTTGCATTTGATTTTTATTAAATTTCTATTTCAAATGATTTGATGAACCTTAAAAACCGTAAAATGCATTTATTTTTAATACATCAATGGCTTCTTTTGAAGTCACGTTTGGCGCTGTAGCTGAGCGGCTGTATGTCGCAGGTTGAATTAACGCACGGAACAAATATTTATATATGGCCTACAGGTAGTTGTTCCGGGTCTGTTTGTTTCTGTATGTGAGTTTATAATTATGTTTGTTAACGCACCCACGATGCAGGACTAACTTATAGCGTGCAGCAACGTTTCTTTTCTAATACACACGATAATACGATACGTAAAATACGTAAAAAATGTTTTTTTTTACCTATATTTGAAATACTTATAGGTAAAAAAAAACTTTTTTTTTTATGAACTGTCTGGATTTTAAGAACACAGTATTTACAAACTTGCTGGACTATTAACGTTTGAGCTAGCTCACCCTGAAAGGCGGAGAAGCGTAAAAATATTATTTACCATTCGATAATGTGTTGTTGGTAGGTATTTGATAAACTTTAACGGTTGGAGTATGTAATCAGAGCAATAATTACGCCTTCATAACAAATTTATGACCCATTGAAATGTAATCAACAACTCTCGGCAGGCAGTCGCAGGACTCGCAGGCGCAGCTTAAAGCAGTTACAACTGGATCTAATATTTCTCACATTTGCAGTCTTACAACTAGTGTTGCCCAAAATCGGTCTTGGTCTTGCGGTCTTGGTCTTGTTCTTGCATTTTGGGCAACACTACTTACAACATTTTCCAATTTGTTTTAGGTATTTTCTACTAAACCAAATATATTAGGCAAACATATTTCGTTATAATATGGTGTTTGCGAGTGAAATGTAAGCCGTAAGACGTTTTTTTTTTTTTTTTTTTCTTTTAGGTGGTAAAAATCATCAAATGACTCCTTCCTTCCGCCCCACCCAGGGCGGACTGTCAGACTTTTACTGACTAAAAATCCACACTGTTCCTTCTGTTGCCCTTTAAAACAGTTTTTAGTCAAAACTCCTGGTCTACACCTAATGATATAAGTAGGCTATTTAATCACTTAAAGTAAAAATAGCACGTCTGCCTTTTTCACTGTAAACCACACCCTCCCAATCCGCTTTAACTCCGTTCAATTAAATGGTAACTTTAAAGTAACTTGTGATTATAAAATGTAACTTCAGCCCTCTACTTAATCTTTTCCCACGGAATAAGAGATACATTTTGCGACATGAAAAGGATGCTCATTATTATGGAGCCACACACAATGACACGTTCATTTAATTTGCATTAGGTAATGCATAATTTATTACTGCAATGCAAATCAACTTACGAGCCATTTACAACTCTCATGTAGCCAATTCAATGTAATATTTTAGATAGGGAGGTACCGTAAAATAAGAAAAATAGTGGTGACTTGCTGTCAAAATTAGACACGAAACATTACTGCTGAAATACTTCCATGTACCTACAATATTGCTGGCAACATACTAGCAATCTGCTTTCACAGCCGCATCGAAGCATCAAGGCAAAACAAAAGAGTGCGGGAGGGCGATAAAATCTCGCATTTGTTTAATAACATCGGTCGTTAGAATCAACTAATGTCGCGGGCCGCGGCCGCAAAGGCGATTATCGAACCACCAGTGAGACTAACGCAATCACTCTATATCTGAGCTGGGTTAACTTTGGTTTCTATGAAGCGGAATTGCTTTTGTGAATTGAACAAACAACCTAATCTAATCAACCTTAAAGTCCAAATTGGTAAAAGAAATAAAAGCACCAAACAGACCGAACAGTCTACTGTTAGGTATGGTATTTAATCAAAAGGAAAGCTAAAAGCTTAAGCAAATGAATGTCTGTACTCCATTCAAGAATTGTAATCTTGTAAAAATTTTGTACAAAACGTAAGCATAGTAAATTGTATACTTATATACCTACAGGGTTCAATATATTATGATCATAGAGACATTATGATTTTAAAGCATTTTTGTTTAGAACAGGTGACTTTTTTTTCGTGATTTCTGGGTTGGTCCCATAGTAAAAGATGTTCATAATGATGAGTACAATGACCCCTTTTCAGGTATCAATCACCCAGTACTTATATATTTTTTTAAACAATAAATTAATTAATAATTTTAATGAAATTTGGGACAAACTAATCCTGAGCCCTAAGAAAGGAAATAGGCGCTTTTTAACCGCAACTTATTCACGTGGACAAAATCGCGGCCAAAATCTAGTTCATAATAAAACAACAAGTATTTATTGGATGGTTAAAACTCCATTTATTAAACACTGTACTTAAGTTCTTTTTACATGACGTGGCATCCAAACTGCTCTTGATTTATTTGTTTTAAATAGCTTATATTATTATCTAGATTTTGACCACAAAAATATACTACGAACATAGATTTGTCTATCAAAATGACATTGAATACGCCTGCTAACAGTACATAGGTTTTCAATCTTTTCACATAAGTAGGTATAATGCAATTTGTGACAGATTGAGAAATGATGACATTCAGTATTTCTATAGGCAATTTAAAGCATTAAATTAGTCTTATTCTTAGGCAATCGATGCACTTTCACTGTCAACGTCCATGTAAACCGCGCGCGATGCCCAACACGTCTCACAATTATTTAGTGGGCATTTATTACCTCGCGTTGTATTCAAGACAATTTTGTCTCATCACATTATTCAATAAGAGCCCTCCCAGAAAGACACGAGGCTGTCCGGAAGTGGCCGAAGCGGCCGACAAAGAGGAGGCGGAGTACTTTTGAATGAGCATTAACAAGCTTACATCATAGCTTAATGGCGTCTCTTTACGACCTTATAGAATTTATTTGAATAAATCTATTGTACTTGTGTTAGTAATGTTATGATAGATTTTATAAAATCATTTTATACAATTTGCATCATTTAATATTTATGAATAAGTAAATCTATAATTGCAAATAACATCGTATTATACTTCATCCTACCTATATCCTATACTACAAACGCAAAAGTTTATAAGGTTGAATGGATAGTTGTGTGAATGCTTGTTACTCTTTCACGCTTAATCGGATGAACGGAATTTGCTGTATTTGGCACACATAAGATACTTCTTCGAGATTCTTCTTCTTCTTCGTTTCTTTTTAACCCACGTATTTATATTTTACGTATCCCACGTATACACAAAATACCTAAGAAAGGTATTTTGTGTATACGTGGGATAATTTAGGACTTTGGCTTAATTCGATCTACGCAGACGAAGTCGCGGGAAAAAGCTGTACTATTATACAGTACTTAATGGTTTTGTTTGTACTTTTGTTGCATAAAGTTTAAATAAATAAATTCCCAATCAGTTTTCCTGCATCACCTTTGAACATACCTACTTATAACCAATCTAAGCATAATAACAAAGAAATAATGAAATCAGTATGAATGTTTTAAACTATTTCTGTGCAAAATAGAGGAATCCTTTTACGATTGTTTGTTAAACAATTAATGCTAAGTGGGCGCAAATTACAGAAGACCGCAACTCCACAACAAAGCGATGAAAGTGCCCTTGTTAGAGTAGTTCGGACATCCCACATTTATGGATTAACCCGCAACAGAAAGGTCAATAAGTTACAATATTATTACTTAATTTTTAAACGTTAATTAATTATTAAACCAAACTCAGCTTTTTAATTAAAAATAAAAACAGAATCTGAATAAATGTAGTTTGTAGATGCCTACGTCAGATTCATCATCATCAGCATTATCATATCAGACGACGATGTCCACAGCTGGAAATGTAATAATATTTCAATTTCATATAATCTTTTGATAACAGTTCTTGAATATCTTGACAAAAAACGAAGACAGAAGTACTAATAGCCAAGAAAAAGATTTAGGAATAATATTTTAAAATCAAGAAGCCCACGAGTGTGTGGCACGGAACAAGCGTCGCCGCCCACAAAACGCAGACGTGCTAATCCGACCATCTGTTAACATTGAAACAACCCGCTGAAACAAAGGCCGACCCGACCATTTTAATGAACCCAGATTATGAAGGTGTTAAACCGCCGCCGCTCTTTCAACTCCCAAATTATGACTTTTGAGCGGAGCCGCGCGCGCGCCTCTCACGGGGTCACATTTCGGCAATCGCCAAAGTTTCTCTCGCCCTCTCCCACGTACCACTCACCCATAAACCTCTCGCCTTTCTTTGAGCATAAAATCCCTCATAGTTTTGCTTTAATGCTCCTCGACAATGAAAACAGCCGGAGTGGACTTTACGACCATGCCATAAAGTTTGAAATCGCTCTCGATTATTTCGTATTTTTGATTTGTATTTAGCCTCATACGTTATGATCAGAACTCGTAACAAAAAAGACTAAATAAATCTGTCCCTGTCTCGGCCGGCCGGAGAATTTGAGCAATGTAAATCATTTTATTACAATGCGTTGTTTTTTATTTGTCGCAACCTTTGTGCTTAGAGATGTTGCCTCGTGCGTTTAATTATGCCGATGCATCATTATGAGGAAACAAATTAGTAAAATAAAACAATATATCAAGCAGGTATCCTTTAAGTTTGCTAATAAAACATTTGCAATAAAATTGTTCTTGTAAGTTCTTCAAAGTTGTAACTTTGAAGAAATTTTTGTAACTTTCGCAATTACTGCTAGAATAATGTACTGTAAATAATGGTTACCAGCTTATTTATAAGAAAAGTTTTTCACTATACAATTCTCATTCAAGGAATAAAGTCACAAACTAAAGTTAATTATATTACAAGTACTTACTTAGTTGATGATACAATACTGACAAATAGGTATGAAGGTAAAATATTCAAACAATCAGCAAACCTACTTACTCAACGCCTACACAAATTGCTTGTTAGCTTGCATGTTTGTGCGACCTACCAATTTTAATTCTGCGGGTGTCGTATTAAACCCGTGCTTTCGCCTTACATCTCATAAATCCAGCTCGCGACACCAAAATATTGAATGGTGCCAAAATGTCACCCGAACAGCAAAGACGCCGACAAAGGGGCCGCCGCGCTGGGTGTTCCTTATTCCGCGCCACGCTGAGCCCCTATTTTTTCATCTCATTCAATTTTGACTTCTTTCAAAAGGCTATTAATATAAGCCGCATTTTTTAAAATCAGTTTTAAGGCCAAAGCCGTGTATTGTTGCGGGTGTTTTTTAATCAGTTTCCGTAGGATACCGCTACCGATTTATAAATGAGATCGGCCCGCGAGCCCCACCGTTCTTGATTTAGGCGAATTAAAACATGATGTGGGTTTTCACAAAAAACGATCCGTTAATAAATAACGCGTGTTTCAAAAAAAGAGATGAAGACAAATTGCTGTAATACAATGTCAAATAAATTATTGGAATGCCTGAGGAACGTGACAGTTTATCTTGTTCTATTTAATCATCAAGAACATCAAAAGAAATCAAAAGGTTGTCACTGTGTTCAAACGATATTAATGAATACAATCAAGCATCATTTTCGTAAATCAAAAATTACTGACCAAGGCTTTATTTATTTGAATTACAAGTAAACCGTAGATAATTGAGGGTTTTATTACCCCTATAGGGAAAAATCGTCTCAAACCTTAAGAAACTTGGCCTCAAAACGGAAAAGAGTTTAATTGACAAGAACTTCCCGCCTTTTCAATGACGTATTTGTTCGAGATATTTCTTTTTTTTACTTCAATTTATTAAAAAGGTCAAACGTTTTTCTGATTCAAAATGCAACATGGGGTAAAATAAACCCCCCATTCACCCGGTAAATGTTTAATAGGTATTATTTTCTTTTTTTTTTCCAGGTCGAGGTTCAGATTCGTCAGACATAGACTCGGAGCCAGGGTTGACGCTGAAGAGGAAGCAGCGGCGGTCCCGCACCACGTTCACAGGAGAACAGCTGGATGCTTTAGAGAGAGCCTTCCACCGGACACAGTACCCTGACGTATATACTCGTGAGGAGCTGGCTCTGCAGACTGGACTAACTGAAGCTAGGATACAAGTATGCATTTCATTACTTTCAAGAGTGGCTGACCATTAGCTACTACAAAATTTTTAAGCTTTGTTTATAATGACTGATGCCTCGTTGGTGTTGTGGTCGCAAAGCGCGACTGCTAAACATGAGGTCTTGGGTTCGATTCCCAGGTCGGGCGAAGTGTAATTGGGTTTTTCCATGACGAATTTCTCAGTAGCAGCCTCGGAGTCTGGATTCGTGCACGGTTGATAGCAAATAGCCTCTTGGGAATTACCATAAAGTCTATTATGGAAGGGTTTAAAAAGTTAGAACTCCTGAAACACTGTTAAAATCAGTTTTAGGAGTTCAGTTTTCAAAATTACGTTTACTCTGCTTCTTAAGTTTACGTGTAGTAACATCCATGTAAAAATAGTGTAAAGCAAAACATGATCGATGTATTTATAAAGTCTGCCTCATCATTATTATTATAGTGCTTTATTATATAGTGCTCATTAATGTAAACATCTTCTACTATAGAGCCAACTATGAAAAATATTAGCGGTTTTGTACAATAATGCACACGTTCAAAATAAATAGCTGACTTTTATACCCACTGAAAATTGCGTAGTGAATGCATAGAGTGAGTGCGTTCTCAAGCTGTATTTCAAGCGATGTGGTTATTACAATAAGACGTTTTACTGTATCCATTGTTGAGAGACTCAAGTAACTTTAAGATTGCAGATAACAGAACAGTTACGCATTACGACGTTTAGTAATACGTATAATTTGTAATGACAAGATAAAACACCTCGTTATTAGGGTTTCGTGCCTCAGTCGGTCAAAAAGGAACTCTTATAGGATCACTTTATCTGCCTGTCTGTCCGTCTGTCCAGACCCTTTTTCTCAGTAGCGCGTGGTGGAGGTATCAAGCTAAAATTAATATCAAATATTCGGGCCCCCCCTTGGAAAATCAAACTTCTAAGTCACGCAATCTAAAGATAAGGTAGTTAAAGGCGCATATTTTGACGTTCACTAGAGAATTACAACCTATAGGGGACTTACCGTTGACCTAGAATCATGAAATTTGGCAAGAAGCAATGCCATGTAGCACAAGAAAAGTAAGAAATCTGAAAACCGTTTTGTAGTTACATCACAAAATAATTACTTTGTTGCGATTACCTTTTTTTTTGTACGTTGTTTTAAATATTGTATGGTGTCACAGAACCATTCGTGTGTAAATCCGAATCGTACTTGGCCGATGTTATCTACCATCAACATTGATAAATGTAACCACTGTCACTTTCAACTTGTTTATAGAATTCATACTGTTTTCCCTTCTTTCATGATTATTCACACAAAACAAATCTTTTGTGTCAACAGTTGTCACTACATCTTATGGCAGGAAATAAATAAATTAAGTTTCTTTTTTCTATCACAAGATTCTTTTTTTCGTTTCCAGGTTTGGTTCTCCAACCGACGCGCCCGTCTACGAAAACATACTGGATCCAATCCAAGTCCGGGTATTGGCGGCTATTCTTCCATACCCATGCCACAGATACCATGTCCCTATCCTGCTGGAGAGATACCTTCTTTATCCCAACACCATCCACAACATCCAGATGCTTGGCACCACCAAAAATATGCCAATTATAACCAACTCATGGCGCAATCACAACATTTGAACCAAGCTTTCCAAAATGCCGCTTTCCCTAGTACTTCTGGGTCTACTTTCGGCCACTTAGTGCCCGGTGCCAATGGCCCGCCTCATAGCCAATTATTGGACAGTGGATTACCAAGAAATGATTACGCCCGATATCCTAGTAGCGAAATATATAACAAACCTATCAACTATTTACCAAAAGAGGCTGAAGTTGACGATAAAGTTAACAGTGATGAAGTGATCGAGCCCAGGGAAGATGCTTTTGAAAAACCTACTGGTGATGAGTACAGCAAAGCGTTACCAAATAATGAATATCCAAAAGTTCCTGCTGATTACTCCAAAGTTTCTGCAGATCCGTCTGCCGCCTCCAACTGGAGCCCTTCACATAATTCATTAAACATGAGCCTTGCGGGTCTGTCCAGTGAATACAAGTATATGAATGATCCATATTCGTTCCCAAACGTATCTGATCCTCTCTCTCAACACAACTATCCAAATCCACCTAATACTGCCAACAAATATTGGATTTGACAAAATTACTATAAACTTTTGTTTTAGTAAATATTATGTTAACTTTATTTAAATTATATTATAGTGTAATTATTATTTTAAGGAACTTTTGTGAGAAATTACCTCTATTTTGCATTCCATTTATTGATACCTACTATAAACCAAACATTTGTAAATTGTTACTAAGTGAGTCATTAGATAATAAAGGGTTAAATATTATTAACTCGTTTTATTAATTTTATTAAAATAATCATTTATTAAATTATTTTTGGTATGTACAGGTATAAATTGTAAGTTATAATTAAAACATAAAATAAAATGCCAGACCTTATTTAATTAAATAAACATCAAAAACGACTCTTAAATATTAACGTTGCAGAAATATAAAATTCCTCATCACTGTGTTGTTACTTCTAATAATGATGCACCAGCTTCAAAAGGTACTGGAGCTAATTCTTCTCCAAAGAATGACTTAGGTATAGCGGTATTGGTGTTCTCTTGGGCAACTTGAGGTGCGACTGTAGTCTCAATAGTTTCTGTATTTACCACATCAATCGTACTTGGTACAACTGGTTCAGCGACAGGTGCTTCGTTTACAGGTGCGCTACTAACGTCGGTGGGAACAGCATCAGTAGAACTTACAACAAGTCCATCGGTACTAACAGCAGCAGGTACTTCAGTAACTAATGTAGAAACACTTTCCACTGGTGTTACAGAAGGTATAGCCTCTGCAATAATGGGGTTTGACGGAGCGCTTATGTCAACAATGACATTCTCAGATGGAGCACCAACCGACGCGGTAGCGACAGTGGAAGGAGAGACAGTGTTCGAATCAGCAGGGGCGGCGCTAGATGTAGCATCGACTGAGACACTGGCATCAACGGAAGCGGGTTCAGCTGCAGCTGCAACTGGAGCACCTGCATCAGCGGGGGCGGCGCTAGATGTAGCATCGACTGAGACGCTGGCCTCAGCAGGAGCGGGTTCAGCTGCAGCTGCAATTGAAGCACCTGCATCAGCGGGGGCGGCGTTAGATGTAGCATCGACTGAGACACTGGCATCAACGGAAGCGGGCTCAGCTGCAGCTGCAACTGGCGCACCTGCATCAGCGGGGGCAACGTTAGATGTAGCATCGACTGAGACGCTGGCCTCAGCAGGAGCGGGTTCAGCTGCAGCTACAACTGAAGCACCTGCATCGGCGGGGGCGGCGTTAGATGTAGCATCGATTGAGACACTGGCATCAACGGAAGCGGGTTCAGCTGCAGCTGCAACTGGAGCACCTGCATCAGCGGGGGTGGCGCTAGATGTAGCATCGACTGAAACGCTGGCCTCGGCAAGAGCGGGCTCAGCTGCAGCTGCAACTGGAGCACCTGCATCAGCGGGGGCGACGTTAGATGTAGCATCGACTGAGACGCTGGCATCAGCAGGAGCGGGTTCAGCTGCAGCTACAACTGAAGCACCTGCATCGGCGGGGGCGGCGTTAGATGTAGCATCGACTGAGACGCTGGCCTCAGCAGGAGCGGGTTCAGCTGCAGCTGCAACTGGAGCACCTGCATCAGCGGGGGCGACGTTAGATGTAGCATCGACTGAGACGCTGGCCTCAGCAGGAGCGGGTTCAGCTGCAGCTACAACTGAAGCACCTGCATCGGCGGGGGCGGCGTTAAATGTAACATCGACTGAGACACTGGCATCAACGGAAGCGGGTTCAGCTACAGCTGCAACTGGAGCACCTGCATCAGCGGGGGCGGCGCTAGATGTAGCATCGACTGAGACGCTGGCCTCGGCAGGAGCGGGTTCAGCTGCAGCTACAACTGAAGCACCTGCATCGGCGGGGGCGGCGTTAGATGTAGCATCGACTGAGACGCTGGCCTCAGCAGGAGCGGGTTCAGCTGCAGCTGCAACTGGAGCACCTGCATCAGCGGGGGCGACGTTAGATGTAGCATCGACTGAGACGCTGGCCTCAGCAGGAGCGGGTTCAGCTGCAGCTACAACTGAAGCACCTGCATCGGCGGGGGCGGCGTTAGATGTAGCATCGACTGAGACACTGGCATCAACGGAAGCGGGCTCAGCTGCAGCTGCAACTGGAGCACCTGCATCAGCGGGGGCGGCGCTAGATGTAGCATCGACTGAGACGCTGGCCTCAGCAGGAGTGGGTTCAGCTGCAGCTGCAACTGGAGCACCTGCATCAGCGGGGGCGACGTTAGATGTAGCATCGACTGAGACGCTGGCCTCAGCAGGAGCGGGTTCAGCTGCAGCTACAACTGAAGCACCTGCATCGGCGGGGGCGTCGTTAGATGTAGCATCGACTGAGACACTGGCATCAACGGAAGCGGGTTCACCTGCAGCTGCAACTGGAGCACCTGCATCAGCGGGGGCGACGTTAGATGTAGCATTGACTGAGACGCTGGCCTCTACAGGAGCGGGTTCAGCTGCAGCTACAACTGAAGCACCTGCATCGGCGGGGGTGGCGTTAGATGTAGCATCGACTGAGACGCTGGCCTCAGCAGGAGCGGGTTCAGCTACAGCTGCAACTGGAGCACCTGCATCAGCGGGGGCGACGTTAGATGTAGCATCGACTGAGACGCTGGCCTCAGCAGGAGCGGGTTCAGCTGCAGCTACAACTGAAGCACCTGCATCGGCGGGGGCGGCGTTAGATGTAGCATCGACTGAGACACTGGCATCAACGGAAGCGGGTTCACCTGCAGCTGCAACTGGAGCACCTGCATCAGCGGGGGCGGCGCTAGATGTAGCATCGACTGAGACGCTGGCCTCAGCAGGAGCGGGTTCAGCTGCAGCTACAACTGAAGCACCTGCATCGGCGGGGGCGGCGTTAGATGTAGCATCGACTGAGACACTGGCATCAACGGAAGCGGGTTCACCTGCAGCTGCAACTGGAGCACCTGCATCAGCGGGGGCGACGTTAGATGTAGCATTGACTGAGACGCTGGCCTCTACAGGAGCGGGTTCAGCTGCAGCTACAACTGAAGCACCTGCATCGGCGGGGGCGGCGTTAGATGTAGCATCGACTGAGACGCTGGCCTCAGCAGGAGCGGGTTCAGCTGCAGCTGCAACTGGAGCACCTGCATCAGCGGGGGCGACGTTAGATGTAGCATCGACTGAGACGCTGGCCTCAGCAGGAGCGAGTTCAGCTGCAGCTACAACTGAAGCACCTGCATCGGCGGGGGCGGCGTTAGATGTAGCATCGACTGAGACGCTGGCCTCAGCAGGAGCGGGTTCAGCTGCAGCTGCAACTGGAGCACCTGCATCAGCGGGGGCGGCGCTAGATGTAGCATCGACTGAGACGCTGGCCTCAGCAGGAGCGGGTTCAGCTGCAGCTACAACTGAAGCACCTGCATCGACGGGGGCGGCGTTAGATGTAGCATCGACTGAGACGCTGGCCTCAGCAGGAGCGGGTTCAGCTGCAGCTGCAACTGGAGCACCTGCATCAGCGGGGGCGACGTTAGATGTAGCATCGACTGAGACGCTGGCCTCAGCAGGAGCGGGTTCAGCTGCAGCTACAACTGAAGCACCTGCATCGGCGGGGGCGGCGTTAGATGTAGCATCGACTGAAACACTGGCATCAACGGAAGCGGGTTCAGCTGCAGCTGCAACTGGAGCACCTGCATTAGCGGGGGCGGCGCTAGATGTAGCGTCGACTGAGACGCTGGCCTCAGCAGGAGTGGGTTCAGCTGCAGCTGCAACTGGAGCACCTGCATCAGCGGAGGCGATGTTAGATGTAGCATCGACTGAGACGCTAGCCTCAGCAGGAGCGGGTTCAGCTGCAGCTACAACTGAAGCACCTGCATCGGCGGGGGCGGCGTTAGATGTAGCATCGACTGAGACACTGGCATCAACGGAAGCGGATTCAGCTGCAGCTCCAACTGGAGCACCTGCATCAGCGGGGGCGTCGTTAGATGTAGCATCGACTGAGACACTGGCATCAACGGAAGCGGGTTTACCTGCAGCTGCAACTGGAGCACCTGCATTAGCGGGGGCGGCGCTAGATGTAGCATCGACTGAGACACTGGCATCAACGGAAGCGGGCTCAGCTGCAGCTGCAACTGGAGCACCTGCATTAGCGGGGGCGGCGCTAGATGTAGCATCGACTGAGACGCTGGCCTCAGCAGGAGCGGGGTCAGCTGCAGCTGCAACTGGAGCACCTGCATTAGCGGGGGCGGCGCTAGATGTAGCATCGACTGAGACGCTGGCCTCAGCAGGAGCGGGGTCAGCTGCAGCTGCAACTGGAGCACCTGCATCAGCGGGGGCGGCGTTAGATGTAGCATCGCCTGAGACACTGGCTTCAACGGAAGCGGGCTCAGCTGCAGCTGCAACTGGAGCACCTGCATCAGCGGGGGCGGCGTTAGATGTAGCATCGACTGAGACGCTGGCCTCAGCAGGAGCGGGTTCAGCTGCAGCTACAACTGAAGCACCTGCATCAGCGGGAGCGGCGTTAGATGTAGCATCGACTGAGATACTGGCATCGACGGAAGCGGGTTCAGCTGCAGCTGGAACTGGAGCACCTGCATCAGCGGGGGCGACGTTAGATGTAGCATCGACTGAGACGCTGGCCTCAGCAGGAGCGGGTTCAGCTGCAGCTACAACTGAAGCACCTGCATCGGTGGGGGCGCCGTTAGATGTAGCATCGACTGAGACAACGGCATCAACGGAAGCGGGTTCAGCTGCAGCTGCAACTGGAGCACTTGCATCAGCGGGGGCGGCGCTAGATGTAGCATCGACTGAGACGCTGGCCTCAGCAGGAGCGGGTTCAGCTGCAGCTGCAACTGGAGCCCCTGCATCAGCGGGGGCGGCGTTAGATGTAGCATCGACTGAGACACTGGCATCAACGGAAGCGGGCTCAGCTGCAGCTGCAACTGGAGTACCTGCATCAGCGGGGGCGACGTTAGATGTAGCATCGACTGAGACACTGACGTCTGCAGGAGCGGGTTCAGATGCAACTACAACTGAAGCACCTGCATCAGCAGGGGCGGCACTTCCAACAGCAGAGGCCGCACCGGATGGAACATTCACTGAGGCACCAGCGTCAGAGGGAGCGGGAGCAGCCGAGACAGGTACTGACGCACCTCCATCAGCAGGGGCCGCACCGGATGGAACAATCACTGAGATACCAGCGTCAGCGGGAACGGGTGCAGCTGAGACAGGTACTGACGCACCTCCATTAAGGGAAGTAGCAACAGAGGGAGCTCCGGCAGATCCCAAAACGTTTACGGAACTAGTACTAGAGGAGGCTGAATCTGAAATGACAGTAGCAGATGAACCTGCATTAGTTGCGTTAACGTTGGTTGAAGCGCCTTGTCCACCAGTTATCCAGTTAGGAAGTACGTTTGACAAATACTGTACAACGGTTTGAAGAATGGATTTCTTTTGTTCTATAGACTGCTGCGCCACGGTCACCCATGGTAAACTAACATTTTGCAGTATGGCAGTTTCATTATCCAATTCAGCAATTTTAGTTTCTAACTCCGCACTGAGCCGCTGAATGTATACAGCATTCACATGACTGACCAAAAAGTTACTAAAGCTATCTTGGGAAGCAGAGTCATTTAACAATTTGTTTTGTACTAGTTGCAAAACAGCCTGGCGATATTCAGTCTTAGTACTATTAACATTAAGACCAAGTTCTTCTCCTAAGTATTTGTTTACTGCAGCTTGTTTTTCTAATTCGCTGCTGTTAGCAGGCAAAGCATACTTAGTGTACACATAGCTTTCCCAAATGTCTTCTAGGTCCATTGGATCATTTTCTTCCACCGATTCGGAGGAGTTGTCAATAATCGGGGTGCTTTCCTCGAGAGTTTTCTTTTCAACTTCTTGTAGACGTTTTTGGATTTCTTCTTGTCGTTTGCTTTCTTCTTTGGCCAATTTTTCTTGTCTTTTGCGTTCTTGTTCGGCCAGTTTTTCTTGTCTTTTAAGTTCTTCTTCTTGTCGCTTTTGCTCTTCTTTAGCCAATTTCTCCTGTCGTTTACGTTCTTCTTTTTCGAGCTTTTCTTGTAATTTGCGTTGTTGCTCTGCTAATTTTTCTTCTAATTTACGCTGTTGTTCTTGCAGCTTGCGCTCTTCTTTTTCTGCTTTTTCTCGTAGCTTACGTTCTTTTTCTAAAAGCTTTTGTTCTTCTTTATGTCTTTTCTCCTGTAATTTCAACTGCTTCTCATTAAATTTGCGCTCCCAAGAATCATTGTCATTCTCATTGGTATTGTCCTCTTCATCGTCATCATCATCGTCATTTTCTTCAGTACTTTCTCTTGACACATTTGATTCATCTGATAGAGATCTTTGCTTCCGTAGCAAGATCCCGGAAGCACTTTCATCGGGCAGATATTTCGCGCTCACCAGACAAAACAAGGACACCTAAAACAATTAAAAGTAAAAAGTAAAATTACACGTATTCATAAAAAGTTTCATTAGTTTTACAACAAAAATAAAAAGCCTTAATAGCCCAATAACTGAGGTGTCGTCGGAATGGCTCCTGAGATTAAAAAAAAAACATTTCTTTCAATGCCTTAACATACATAAAACTTCTTTTACAAATATATCTGATTTCATTAATGCGGAGAAGTATACATTGTAATGTGCAACAAACATTTGCAGTAGTAGCTTTTAGAACCCACGAGAAAAGAAAAACTTGGAATGGTCTTAAAATAAATATTTAATAATACTTACAAGGAGTAGTAAATAAATGATCCTCATTTTGAACAGATATTGTTGTTAATTTGTAAATTATCAATTCTCATTTACCGCGAAATTCGTTCGTTTCACACTTTAATATAAATGTGTACTTGTGTTTCGTATGAGCTCGTTCGTTTAAATTTGTTTAGAATTTTGTAGTCATGGCCTTTTATACTTGGCAGAGCAATTAACGTAGATAACATTAGATAATGGTTCCTACTGAGATAGCTGGTACGTAGTAAAGTCTTGGCCAAACAAAATGTTTTCGCGCAGTCTGACTCAAAGTAAACACACGTTACAATTTTAATAGCGACAATCTCATCAATGCAGTAAAGAAAGTCTTGATTAAATGTTATAAACAAACAAGCGGATGTTTGATATAATAAAACGTAACAATCAGAACGGAAATAGGCTTACATACAAATAATCATACAAGCCTAACATCCGTTAGTAATCTTCTGCTACAGCTACTCTTCTCTCTGTCTATTCTCTTATGTTTCAGAATAGCCGTTGCATCTAATATTGCTTCTACTCATAGTATTCTAATAAACCTGTCATTATCATGATTATATCTAAGACAATATTTTGTTGCACACTGTGCTTCTATGAAATAATATTTATCATCATTAAAGACATGTGTTTGTTCTGTGGATTTGAAAGTGTTACTGGGTTTTTCTATAACAAAACCTTCGGTGTCACTATTTATAAGTAGTACAAAAATACTGTGTGATCACATCCTAAGAAATAAGGTGGGAACATGGAGAACTCCCCCCCCCCTAAAATTTGACTGTGCGTGTCTGCATTCTGCATCCACTAAACCACAAGTATTACCATGCATAGCCTTTACGGTCCTTCAAGCACTGGCCGTGCCCGGGCTCTCTTGACCTACAATTCTACAAGGTTTCTGACACACTAAGCCTCAATGGGGACATCACCATATTATTATCTCAACAGACCGTGTAACCGTGTGATCTGGCGGTATGAATATTATCTCCTTTATACATTTTTGAATATTAATAAAAACTGCCTCGACTGTATCGTGGGTGCTTTTTCAAACATATAAACTTACATACACAAACAGACAAACACGGAACAACTATCTGTAGGTCATACAAATATTTGTTCCGTGCGGGAATCGAACCCGAGACGCTCAGCCACTGCTGCCAACCCTGCCGTCAAATGCAAATTATGCCGTTCATCAACCATCGCGTTGCCTCATCATCTGCCTAGCCTTTTCCCAACTACGTTAGGACAGGCTTCCAGTCTAACCGGATGCAGCTGAATACCAGTGTTTTTACAGTATTATTAGTATTAGTAGCAGTATTGGCAGAAGTGCCTACAATAGAGGATTCACGACTCTCTTGTCTCTGGATTCTTTTTCTGACCCAGCCGTAGAAAATTCTTAGAGAGAAAACATACTATAGGTTTCTCTTTAAAATGGATGATGTTGGGATGAATGATCAAAAATGAACTGTATAAGATTAGATAGGTAATCTATCAGTCCTTTTTGAAGATATCAAGCGTAAGTTCTTTATAGTTTCGGACAAAACGACATTAAATAAACAACTGAGGGCTAAGCACAAACGCGCACAGTAAACTTTACGATAATTTGATCGTATTTTAATTTTAAAAAATTCGCTTTGGCACATGTTTATTTAATGTGAAGGTTTTATTCATAAGTGACACGTATTATCGTATAAACATAAACCAAAATGCTACTAGATTGTTATATTTCGAACTAGCTTTTGCTTACGACTTCATCTGGATCAAAGTTGATATATTACCCAACGGAAACCGTAAATTTTTCCGGTATAAATAATAGCCTATGTGCTAGAAATAGACTATACTTTATCTCTGCGCCAAATTTTATCCAGCTCCGTTCAACCGTTCTGACATCGTGTAACAAACATCCATCCATTTAAACTATCGCATTTATACTAGTATTTAGTACAGTAGTAAGATTCGATAATAACTTAAATCCATATTACATTTAGGAACGTCAGCACGCTTACCTATATGGTCTTCTGCTGTCTATCTATAGTAACTATATGACTTTACGAGCTTACAAAGTAAGTATAACCTATATTTACATGAAGATTATATACGATTATTGAATGCCAAATCTTCGTATAATTAAAAACCCTCATTGCCAGGGTCAGTAAGGACAAAATTACGCAATATGATCACGTGCATTTGCCTGTGTCTCCAAACTTATCTCTGAGATTACATTGTTTGCATGCTTCGCCTATTGTACACCAAATGACTGTCGGAAATTGAGTATTAAAATTCTAAGAACCATACGCAGAATTTTTTGAATAGGTACAAAGATATTTTTCTAATCTATAACGTGTTGCGCTGTTGCGTCGCGTCGGTTCAAGCGTTAATAATAATAAATAATAATACCAGCCTTTTACTGTCCCACTGTAGGGCAAAGGCCTCTTCTCATACAGAGAAGGCATGAGCATGATCACCACGCTTGCTCAAGGCGGATTGGCGATTTCAGACTTATATTAATTACAAGTCCAGGTTTCCTCACGATGTTTTCCTTCACCGATGTCAGTGATGTCCAAGATAAACTTAACAAAGTTCAAGCGTTATCCTAACTAATATTATAAATGCGAAAGTAACTCTGTCTTTCTGTCTGTCTGTCTGTCTGTCTTTTCTTCACGCCTAAACTACTGAACCGATTTGTGTGAAATTTGGTACAGGGTAAGTGTGAACCCCAACAAAGGACATAGGCTACTTTTTATTCGACTTCGACTTCGTCTGCGTCCGCGATAACCGACATATACGCGGACGAAGTCGCGGGCAAAAGCTAGTAGTAAATAATAATTATTCCGCATTATAAGTCATGTCGCTAGGTGTCAACAAAAGAGTTAAGTAAGGGTCGTCAGATATAGTTGAGGTTTTCTTAGAAAGCGATAATTGTTTTCAAATGTAGTTTAATTTAAAAAGTAGATAATAAACAGTTAATTTACTAAATTAAGTTTCAAGCGATGACATCCATCGATTTCTAAGAAAACATTAACTATTTCGTACGCCCCTGGTTACTTACCTATTTTTTTTGTTGACCGTCAAAAATTTACAACAATAATAACAATTAATTAATTTTTAACAGGTTGAAACTGAGAATAAAATGCAAAATTAATTTCCTAAAAGTTACTAGAATTTAGTATTAGACACCATTAACCCATAATTCCAAGACTTAACTTCTCTAATGATACACTTTATTTTAGCCCTGAAAACCTAACTAATTTGAAATTAACTGTAATATTAGATTTTTTGAAATAATTAAATAGTCAATTGATCTAGCAGAAAAGTGACGTCACAGTTTAAATTTGTAATTACGAATTCTATGGAAGAATCGACATAACCAATATTGTTGTTGTTGCTGTTGTATTGTTGTTGTTGTTTTTATGAACCAATATTGAGGAATACCTTATGAGGAATCCATACTAATAATATGTATATTATAAATGCGAAAGTGTGTCTGTCTGTCTGTCTGTTACCTCTTCACGCTTAAAACGCTGAATCGATATTGATGAAATTTGGCATGGAGATAGTTTAAGATCCGAGGAAGGACATAGTATAGTTTTTATCCCGGAAATCAGCCCCTAAGGCGGTGAAAAGGGGGGTGGAAGTTTGTATGCAAGTACGATACAAACAAGTTCCACGCGGACGTAGTAGTTAGCAAAAGCTAGTTCATAATAATAACTTTGTATTTATCTGTGGAGGCTTGTAATTAGTAATTTAGTTTTATATTTTTGTTATTATTGTTATCAGACTGTAATCTTTCCCAAAATAAAATAAAATAAAAAGTACCTACGTAAGTTGATTGTTTGTGTCTAATACCCTATTGCCCCCCCCCCCCCCCCCCCCAGTCAAAACTGCCATTATTTTTAGCTCTAGAGTACATAGTTATTAGAAAAACCAGACTTGTTTTCATTGTCTTATAAGTAAATACTACGAGTATCTTATACCTAAGTCTCTTTTACAATATCAAAGTATAACAACTACAAATATTAATGGGAAAAGAGAAATGTATTGGCTTAAGCAGCATTATTATGATAATAACAAGTACCTACTCAGGTATTATAAAGATATATTAAATAAAGTAAACATTGGAGAACACCCACATTATTGCAGTATTTATATAAGTACCTATCTAGGTAATGAAAACAAGCGTCTTCGGGTTTTATCACCAAAAAAGTATAATGTACCTATCCATACTAGTCCATACTAATATTAAAAATGGGAAAGTATCTCTGTCTGTCTGTTGTGATTTCACGACTAAACCACTGATCTAATTTTATTGAAATTTGATACAGGGTAAGATTAAACCTCAAGAAAGGACATAGGCTACTTTTTAACCGACTTCAAAAAAAGGAGGAGGTTATCAATTCGACTGTATTTTTTTTTATGTTTGTTACCTCGCGACTTGCGACTGGGTGAACCGATTTTCATGATTCTTTTTTTATTTGAAAGCTGGTGCTTCCCGTGTGGTCCCATTGTCACCATTTCACTTCGTCTGCGTTTGCGATGACCGACATTTATGCGGACGAGGTCGCGGCAAAAGCTAATAGTTTATAATTTTATCTAAAACTTTATCTCTCGTTCTCCTTAAGACGGAAAAACCGTAAGGCACAATTTTTTCTTATTAATTAAACAAAGTGGAATTCATCAAGTTGGAATTCATATTTATTTGGTTTTATTTTACTCTGAACAAAATAATTCCAAAAGTTCCTACAGCCAACTTAACTATGGAATACGTAACACACAGTTAATGCTATCCCTAAATTAGAAGGCGCTTTTTAGATCATTTGCAGTACCTGTATGCATTAATCTTTAGCCTATAACAATGAATTAAATTAAATATGAGAGTGGTAATTTAATTTCATAAAAATAAAGTTTTTGGTTTTATGTTACAGGGTCAGCAATAACTGCCCCGTCGATCTTATGGTCGCAAGCGCAACTGCTGAACTTGGGGTCCTGGGTTCGATTCTCAGGACGAGCAAAGTTTTATAGGATATTTCATTATTAATTTCTGAGCAATAGCCCGGTGTTTAGAACCTGTTGGTTATAGCCCCCGGAGAGCACGTAATGCCGTTGGTCTTGCGTGCGTCTGTTCCCTCCTCTATCGTGTCGGAATGCCGTCCTATCGGACTGTATGACTAAAGGAAGAGAAGTCATTCACTTGTGCACTTTAATTCATATCTCCTGCATACTCATTTTAATCTCGATTGAGATTGGTCGCCATGGCCAAAATTCGGTCGGGAAAATATACCTTGCCGAAGAGATTTATTGTGGTTTATGCAAGTAACGTGGAAAGTTATTGACCCACGTAAGGTAACACCCCCAATAATCGACACTTTAACGTGCGCAAACAAGCATTTTTTTAAATATTTTCTTACTTTATGATATTATAAGGTATTTTGGAGCATTGGGTAACGCTTCAGACTTCGTTGCGTAATATTTGAAAGCAAACATAAGTTTCATATAAATAAATAAAGTAATAATATACCGAAATAAATTAACGTTTTTTGGTCTAGTGATCGACATCAGAATTCTATTTTTCGACACCCGGTAATCGACATGTTCCAGTAATCGACATCCAATAATCGACATATTCCTAACACTTTTAAACAATAAATCCCAATAGAAAAGCCGAGATAATCTAGTATTATATGTGACGAAATAAAAACTTAGTCTTAATCAGTATTTTGATCATTTTAATCAACAAACAATCTTATAATAAACAAATAGTGGCTAGTAATTCGTAGGTTTCTAAAAAAATACACTTTTGCAATATAATACATCTCTTAAATGTTAAACAATAAATGTAGAAGATGTGTCATTTGGTTTCGGTTTAGTATCCGCCTTTTCTTGTTTTTATCTGTTAGTTTTTTCTGTTTTTTGTTTTTCTATCTTCCTCAATTTTAATCGTTTTCTTTTTTCTCTTTCCTTGGATTTAATTTCTAATTTTTTCACCATTCTGACAACTTCTATTGCCTGTATTATTTGAAAAAGTGTGGAAATTTTTTTTGGTGCCATAAAAAACATTTATGTCGATTATAGGAACATGCGAAAAAAAAAACTCCAGTTATCGACAAGCGTGTTTTCATATTATATTATAAACTTAAAATTGCAAAGACATTACTAAAAACTAAAGAATTTGGGTTCTAACTTAATAAATAATTTACATGCTCGGTCAAGCAAAACAATTAAAAGTTATGGGCATTATATCTTGCTCACCTCCTTAGCAATTTCGCTAATGAAACGGGAATTTATTTAGAGATCTCTGCCGGTTGGTATGTTCAGCTACGCCATTTTCTTTAAAACAGCCAAATCTATGAAATATCTTTCGCAATGATAGCTAGATAATCCTCAACTATGTTTATGGTTCAAATACGTTCCGAAGCGAGACTCAACTCTTGTTTTTTTTCGTTAACTTTTTAAGTGTCGAACACTGGGGCTCTGTCGAACACTGGGTGTTTTACCTTAGTGCGGAGACACGTTTGTTATGATTTCAATTTAAGAAATCGATGATACCGATTTGGTATCAATTCTTAGAGTATTTTATTTTGACCTGAAACCCTTGCCATATCGTTAGTTATCATCCAAACAAGCCTTACTCTTTGTATGTATATACCCCTTCCGTTACACCCTGTATATTAACCACAGGGTCAACTTGGTGGCGACCGGCCCATCCTCTCTCACAGAAAGGAGGCCTGTGTCCAAACAGGCCTAAAATTATCTATGTAGCAAAAAAGCCCTAATCGTATCTTAATCTTTGAGTACATACATACGTTCTAAACACGTGCTTTGACCGTTTACATATTTGTAAAATCTTAGGGTTCCTCATAAAAAATAATAATTTTGTAGTAGGTATACGAAACGTACCTATTAAACGGCCTAATCACCTTTTACCACTGTCAAAGAGAAATAAAGAATTTATTTCTCTTTGACAGTGGTAAAAGGTGATCTTTCTAATGTTATACTTTTAGTCGTAAAAGAATGCTGCAGCCTCTTCTCCTGAAATAATCCTGGAGTCAACTGCACCTAAGAAGATCCTTTTCGTAGATTTTCTTTTGCATAAACTTTTATGATCGCAGTATTTCCTACTTGAAGTATGAAAACCATCACTATAGACATTTTATTCTTTGCCTTACCCAAAGTTTATGTATCGGTCATCAAAAAATAAATTAATAAACATGCAGAACCGTCTATTTTCAAATTCGAGTTGTACTTGATTTCTTACACAATTTTTCCAAGAGTATATGCAGATTCATTATACCTTTGCAAACAAAGTAACACGAATATTGTTGAGATATATATACATTGTTATCTAATTAATGTTTAGATAACGACACACAAGCTTAATGCCTAAGTAAATGATCTTGTTCTTAAAGTGCCTATCATGAAATACAGTGTTCGTGACGTTTATTTTCTTTACAGTTATTTATTTTGATTACGCTTTTTACCTGTGAACCATTCTCTTTGTTTTACAGTATTAAAATAGCTATTTTTTTTACAGGTTTAAAATTACTTGCTGATTTGAAAAAGTTCTTGTTATGTCCTACTTATGATCCAAAATCCATTTTTTTATTGCCAGTAATGTTCTTTGGAAAATAACTTTACGCTTTAAAGATTAAAGTGTTTTTCTAAAGTTTAATTTAGAAAAACGCTTAGTTTAGTTTATGTATGTATGTAATTTATAATTTCAATTCAATTAGACAAATACAAGGAACTTTAAAACGTCATATTTCGTCCAAAAGGTAGTTTCGCATGAGAAAGAAATTCCATACCTACTTACTCTTTTAAAATAAATGTTTTACAATATTTTTTATACTGGATTGTACAAGATAACACGTGAATACGATGTGCCTAAAGACTATGGCCCACGAAAAGTGTCTGGCAATTTTTTTTTGGTTTTTAACAATATCCTTTAGAACAAACCCGCCACACTATTACCATTGAAACTCCTAAAATCCAGAATCAACAGTGGTGACCGCCAGAAAAGCGCCGAAGCAATGGAGTTCATGGAGAGTCGTAAAAACATTTCAACTGTCTTAGATCCCTCAACGAAATTAACAATATCCTGTATTTAGGTATATGAAAACCAACCGTCTAACTTAAGGAGAACGTAAAGTACATTTTAATCGTGTTGCCTGAAAAAGACGCCATTGTGGAAGCTAGTAAGTACGCATACCTTAATAATGACGTCTGGCGACACTGGGAGGTCAGCCTTTGTTACCTAGAACTGGAACGCATGTTAAAATTTCAATACCTCACCCTCAATGGTTGGTTTGGTTGTTTTATTTAAGGAAAAAAACCCAATGTAAATACGGAGCATTTTATTAAAAGTTCGGAAAAAATAAATTGGTTTAAATTGACTTAGGAAAATTGCATACAGTGAAATATAGGAAAAGGTCTTGTTACAATTTTAGCACAGCTTCACATAATCCTCAACCCACACTGACTACCGAGTAACGAAGCAATTCAATTATGCAGTGCACCTACACCTAGGGTGGCCATCATCCAAATTACCGACGCCGGATCAAACTAAATATCCTGGACATTTTAGTAAAATTGAGTTAGATTACCGGACGCCACTGTGAAAAACAAAATACAACAAACAGTGTTCAGTTGACAGTTTTTGAAATCCCCTTTCGGACGGCTCCCGGTCGCCGTCTAAACTAGAACAAATCCAGGGTATCCCGGACGGATGGCAGCCCTTCATAACACCAAAACAATAAACGCAATCAAACTCGTATTTTATTGTATGAAACAAATATACATGTATTCTAAATCCTTCTATAGAAACCAAATATTTGCGCGACAGAAGAATATATGAAGGAACAAGTGAACTTTCCTGATGAACTCATGTTAAAAATAGTGTTATAATAAAATATCCAATGACTTAGTACGCGGCGATGATAAGAGTCCTGACAACGTGTCTATATTTCTTTGGAAGATGGGTAAGCCTTCAGTATGGAACGCAAAGTTACGTGTGTCGATAGTTATGCGCTATCCCATTTTCCTAGTTCGGCGTGCTGTGTTGATGCTGCCACTGCGACTACACAGAACTTCAAGCGGCAAAATTATTTTACTGGCCTCTATATTTTTAGGGTTAAAACCCTTCGCTCGTGGGGTCCGAGTACCAATTTCCTTACCTATAAAGAAATATCAGTTGACATAGTATAGTAGTTTTTTTTTATTTAATTGATTTATTTCAATCTTTAAAAAATATAAAATTCTCTGAACTAAATCGTCGAGATGAATGAGCTTGTTGATCATGTGAAACCAACTATTTGATAAAGTACTTAGTTTACGACATAGACAAATTCAACAAAACATGACAATTAGCGTATAATGTGATTTAATGTAATCTTTGTTATTTTCCACTAACAAATAATAGAGAAACCGCTTGACTCTTGCTGTCACTACCCAGTTTTCGAAATTACTATTCGATTACGCTAAGCAGTTTTTTACATTTGTTTAATGATAGTACCTACTGGCTTTCAGAGTATCTTATCTCTACTAATATTTGTAAAAAATATTGATTTTTTGATTAAAGCAAAGAGTTTACCATTTTACAAAACAAGTGCGTAGAAACTGTAGATACTCTGATTATTATTATCATAACTAGCCCGTACTGTCCCACTGTTGGGCAAAGGTCTCCCTAAATTTCTTCGTCTTGCTAATTCTTGAGGAAGTCTGCCAAGTCGTCCCGCCATCTCCTTCTTGGTCTGCCGCGTCCACGTCTCGCCATCTCGCCAGAGACTCTGATATCCAACCTTATTTTATTAGTTTGTATTCCTATGAGATAAACTCCGTTCTAAAATAAGGTTTTGACAAGACGCTACGAGGGCGGACTACTTATTATGCGTACCGCTAAGAACTCTGTGAAACGCAAAAATAGTTACAAAGCTACTAACGGGTCAGCCCAAACATTACAAATTAATAATGAACTTAAATGCGTCACAAAAGAACTGAAAGTTGTATGCAAGATAAAGTTCTGCTCGGCATTTATTAGGATCTTGTGCAATTGTGCAATTTTCAAGCTTATTTGTGTTGAAAGTTGTTTGCTTTATTTCTGTATGTGCGAGCCGTTAGCGAGCACTTTAGTGGAAATCGATCGCAGTACGATTTTATTAAGGACATACGGTACCAAAATCCTAAAAACAAAAATTGTGCAAATATCCGTATTTTCTAAGAAACATACGCATGTAATATTGTTTCTTACTGAGTCATAAAGTTGATAATCTAATAATGTATGTATAATCTACATACAACGTTTATTTTAACTGATGTTAGAGTTACAATTACAATAGTAATAGGTACCCATATTGTTTTAGGTTTCTGGGAAACCGATAACACATATTGTAGAAACCCTATTAAACAAATTGCTTATTCTAGATTTTATGTGTATGTAGGTAATTCTAGTAGTCAACGTAATGTAGAGCACAACATGAAAAAAAAGAACATAGGTACGTCACTGCTCATGCCCCAATAATACCCCAATGCCGTAATACCCCAGTGGTAAAGGCGTCTGCCTCTCGTGCATAAAGTTGCAGGTTCGATACCGACAAGTACCAATTTCAATTCAGATATATTTTTTAAGTTTATCTTAGATGTCACTGACATCGGTGAAAGAAAACATCATGAGGTAAACCAGGACTTTATAATTAGTACAAAGTCTGAAATCGCTCATCCGCCTTGAGCAAGCGTAGTGATCAGCGATCGTACCTTCTCTGTGTGAGAAGAGGCCTTTGCCCTACACAGCAATGGGACAATAATATGCAGGAATTTTTATAACGCTATGTTACAATCATCTTTGCAGGTTCCCTTCGCAACTGAATGAACGAATTACAAACGCGCAAATAAAACGTTCCTGAAAAAATATTATGTATGATTACATGTTATCACATTCCTACTGCTGTTCAGACAAACAAGTGCTGTTGTTGACTGTACACTCCTTATCTACTTTATGACTGCATACTCTTTCCATTCGGGAAAACCGCTGTGTATATAATATACACTACAGGTGGTAACCATATAATCCAGTAGACAAACACTACATGTATAAAAGGAGATAGTTTCGCTCATTAACAATAGAAACGAAGTAAACCTGCTAGTATTACGAACTCGAAATATAACGAATAATACTTCAATTATGTCTGCGAAAATCGTTTTGGTTATTTGTGCATTGGTAAGTGACTCACACAATTCTGATTTTGAAAGCCTTCAGCATACTGACTCATTGTAAGAAAGTAGTTTGGTACTTATCTATCAGGAGGATATCTGTTGATAAGTTCTAGAAATCATGTTTTGGGTCACGTAATAATAATAATATTTCCCGACCGAATTTCGGTCACGTTTGCCAATAACATGCACAAGATGCCTTATTAATCATTTGTGTATTTTCCAACAGATCGCCTGGGTGTCAGCAGTTCCTGCCCAACCCGCCGCAGGAGTCGGCCCCTGGGGCGGCGGTGGCGGTGGCTGGGGAGGTGTCGGCTGGGGAGGCGCTGGTGCCGGCGTATGGGGAGGTGCCGGATCGGGTTGGGGTGGAGCTGGTGGTGGCGCCGTCCCATGGTTGCCACCATGGATCACGGCCGCTCCCTGGTACCCGCAGTGGGTTCCTTGCACTGTTGTCGGCAGCACATGCTTGGATTGTAACACTAAGGTGGTGTGCACTAAAGTGGGTGGACTGCAGCGCGCCTGCACTGACCCCACCCTGCCCTACTGCAACGCTGGAGCGTGCTCCGCCACTCCCTCTGCAGAATGTGCGCCGCCAGCTGTTAATGCCGGAGACGCCGTCGCTCCTCGCACCGTTGCTGCTGTCTAATCAAACGAATTAATGACATGTCTTCCAGCTTCGAATAGGTACTTCTTTCTCAAAAAAAAGAATTACGAATATATGACCCTCAATTGTTTTTTGACTACCACTTTAAAATTGTTGTATGTATTTCCAAATTGTTACATAAATTAATTGCCAATCACTGTTTATAAGCTGCTATTTGTATTTTTCTTATTTATTAAATCCTAGTTATTAAATCGATCAATAAATTTTTATTATAAAATGATTTGTTTTTATTGCCTAATTAAAATACTTTTATGATATCAGTGTCCCACATACCTAATACCTGAATCTTACGAACACATGGTTAAGGTACCTACGTATTGTAAACTAAACACAAAGTTTAAATGAAGCAGGTAGGTACTTACTGGAAGAAAGTCCCTAAATAATTACCAAAGTTAAACACGTTTAGGTAGCCCTTTACACAAACATAAGTACCTAATTAGTATCTGATCTACTTTTTTATACCTATGTGTAAAACTGACATTCAAAGTAAAACACACCCAATTAGTATCGTAACTACTTTTTCAAACCTAGAAAATATAAAACTGATTTTTAAATGGTACATTTCAAATGCAGAATTAACCGTATACCTATTTACGAGGAACTTTGAACTTTAACTTAAAGCCGCAATTGTTTACCGTTAACTAACTACACTAAAGATTTAGATTAGATTTCTTCTCAATATTTTCAGTAACGACAAAAGTTTTTAAAGTCGTCAATATTTTTTAGAAAAGGATCACAATATGCATACACTGAATGAGATTACTCATAGCAATGAGTCAAAAATGACTCTAATTTACCAACATTTTTATACTTTGATTGTCACTGAAATGGGTTTGCGACTAGATTATAAACGTTTTTAATCGGTAGAGTTGGCTTTCAGGTCCACCACGACATAAAATTAGCATGGCAGCATGAGAGAGTGTCATGCCATTTGCCGTCACGGCGAACTAGCCGATTTTAATGTCAAAGTGCGCTAAAAGATGCGCCTAAAAGCACTTCAAAAGTTTTAGGCCCCATTGGTTAAAATTTATTTTGATCTTCAAATAACTTTGAAAAGGCTTTAATAATTATTTAGGTAATATGTACAATATTTACGGACTTAATTATAAAAAAAGAAACTATAACTTTCCTCTTAGTATCTAAAACTAAATGGCATCAAAAAAATCTTTTAGATACTATCTTTCACACGGGGGAAAAATCAATTATTTTCTTTCATGACTCACTCTGATACGAGTACCTACATAAATAGTAGCTAAAAACAAACATGAATGAGTATATTATTTTGTATATTACTCGCAAAATTTCCCAAATCCTTATCGATTTTCCACTTGAGAAAAAGATTGAGTAACAAAAAAGATTATCATAAACATAAGATAAGTAAGACGTATAAAAAGGTATTGCAATAGATATTCTTAATCAAATAGAAAATAAACTCGAATACAAGATGGCTCACATCAAAAACGTCCTGATCTTTGGACTATTGGTAAGTACTAATAATTTTTATTAACAACAAAATTAATCACTAATTTGGGATTACCTGACTTTTCATTGTAATTTAGCAGTTTTATACAAATTTCTTATAAGCAAATATGTAGATATCTATGACTGCCTAGTTGGTCTAATGATCGCTAAGCACAAGCATGAGCTGAACATGAGGTCTTGGGTTCGATTTCCAGGTCGGGCAAAGTGTTATTAGATTTTTCCATCAGGAATTTCTCAGTTAATGGCAATAAGCTCGCCCCAATTTAATTGGATTTAAACATAACTGGCGAAATGTGGACCGGTGTACTATAACCATATAACTTCTCTTGTAATTATGAAAAAAGAACTTTTTGTGATTCACTCTTTTCGACCCCCTTAGTGATAGTTTACCATTTCTTCAAGATCGCCTACATTTGTTTTGGTTTGTTCGTGTAAAAGACATCTTTTGTAAATGTAACACTCGCTTTATCTTTCCAGTGTATCCTCGCTGGAGCTCTCAGCCAAACAGCTGAAGATGAACCGCAAGACATCGACGACTGGTCACCGGACACCGAACAGAAGATTATGGAAGACAAAGATTTTGATCCCACTTGGGTTACCTGTGATTTCACCATAACTCCAAGGATGAGATGCCAAGATTGTAATACAAGACTTATCTGCAAGCGAGTCGGTGGCTTGCTGCTGGATTGCCCCAGTACCTTCGCTCCTTACTGCAATAATGGTCTTTGTTCTCCTGTACCTAGTGTTGATTGTGCATAAGTGTTTCCATTATTTTTTTTTTTTGAGGTGGTAAAAATCATCGACTTTTACTGACTAAAAAACCACCCTGTTCCTTCTGTTGCCCTTTACGTTCCGGGGCCACGGTATCCTGTTAAGACGTCCCGCAACGAAATGTGTTTTTAATTAATTTCAATAATAAATAAATGACTGGAAACTACTAATATGAATTTCTTTTTCTTCACAGAATTTGAAACAATCCTATTGATTTTTCGTTTATTGTTAACGGAATATGACCATATACAAGCTTAAAAACATTAGTATTTAGATATACCTAAGCATATTTGTAATAACACATAATTAACTACTGCTGAACATAGACTTGTCAGTATTTGGGTAAAAAAAAAAGATGAACTATTAAGGAACTTTCTTCATAAATGACTTTAAAAACTTAAGTCTGTACGAGGCAACTCTAATGTATAGATTCTCCCGAACGAATTTCTGCCAAAGCGGCCAATCTCAATGGAGAGTAACCTAATGTGTCACCACTGTGTGGACCGCCCGGAAGACACGGTGGAGCATACGGTGCAGGTCTGCCCCGCTTGGGCAGAGCACCGCCGTGTCCTCACGGAGGCGATAGGCGGCGGCGACCTCTCGCGTCCGGACCTGGTTCAGGCCATGCTCCGGGGCGAGAGGGAATGGGATGCAGTCACCTCCTTCTGCGAAGCAGTAACGTAGTGCTAGCGAAGGAGGAGGCGGGCCGCGTGAGGGAGAGAACAACACCCTCCACCTCACGCCCCAGCCGCCGCGGGAGACGCCCAGGGCGTCGGACGTCGCGAGGCGACATCCGGCCACCGTAGGCGCGGGCTTGCGGACGGCGAGTAATGGGTAGCTCGCCGTCCGATCAAGGACCATGCCCGGGTCGACGGCGCGTTCTGTTCGCGCGCGCCTCAAAGAGCTGTCAGCACAGGGACGGGGCCCCCAACGGGGCCAAACGCCTGCCGGGGTTGCGGGACGTCTTAACAGGATACCGTGGCCCCGGAACGTAAAGGGCAACAGAAGGAACAGGGTGGTTTTTTAGTCAGTAAAAGTCTGACAGTCCCTTCCGCCCCACCCAGGACGGAAGGACTCATTTGATGATTTTTACCACCTCAAAAAAAAAAAAAAAAAAGAGTAACCTAATTGGTTGTTCTCCATTAAGATAGGCCGCCTTTCTGGGAGATATTATAGCGCAGAAGTCTGTGCACAAATAAAGTGCACTACCTCATCTCTTCCCCTCATATTTGGATGGGACAATAACCCAACACGACGTGGAGAGATCAGGCGCAAAGCGAACGTTTTTAGGTTTTCCTTGCTCAAAAGTGTCATATCAGCAACTCTCAAACACCGGGCTGCTGCTGAGAAAATCCTAACGAAAAATCCCAATAACACTGCCCGAACATGGCAAACAGGGCAATCAAAACCACTCTCTTAGCCAACGGAATTAGGTAACCAATCGTAATCTAGACCAATCAAAATTTGACAGTTACAACAAAACATTTTTGATAAGATTACTATTATTTATATTAGGATTGGTTTCCCAATGCGAGAAAAGTCTCTAAAATGAGGATAACATAGAATTCTTAACGATAATTCACGCAGAATTATGCAAATATTGAAAATTTCAAATAGTTCGCAACACCAACAGTAACCGCAAGAACGGGCGTGTAAAAAAAGCACCAGTGGATGTGCCAGAAGTACTAAAATCGCCCAGTTCTAGTGAGTAATGATATTTGCAATTATTAATTTATTTACATAATAATAGAGGGCGTTCAAAGACGCCACATACGAGTTGCAAAGTGGAAAGTTACTTGTCACCATACCTGGGAACTAAGTATGTGTAACGGAAAGTTCAAACACCTTGTTTTTTTTTTACTAAAACTTGTTTTAAATGTTGTAATTAAATAAATGTCTCAAAAATGTACACCCGTAAGCAACATATTTTGATTACGCGCTACCATAATATACTGATTTTTCACACCAAAAAAACTTGTCGAAAATTTAAAAAAGTAGCAAAATGGTATTGTCGTTCTCAGAAATCATTTTTGTACCATATTTGATGATGATTAGTATGCGTAGATGACGGCTATATTATATGTTTATTAACACCCCGTATGTACTGTTGATGCGTATAAATGTACCTATTGTATCTACAAATAGGTAACTGCGATTAGAAATTTCCCATTTGAAAACAACAACACAGATGTTTATAGAATTTATACAATAGGAAAACCCTACTGAGAGATTGAGATTTCCCTATTTGATTAAAGAAAGAGCTCGCAATAAACATTAGATAAGTAGGATGTATAAAAGGGATTGTATGCAAATGATGAATCAAATAGGAAGCAAAGTAACAATGGCTCACATCCAAAACGTACTCATCTTCTTGGCGCTGGTAAGTTTTCAAAAAGATAAGTACACTTCTCTTACTAAATCGTATAGTAAAAAAGTGCCCAAACGGCAAACACGTATATAAAAGAAAGAAGTGTGATATGTCTCGTCTCAAGAATGGTACAAGCTCCAATCACACCTACCAGCACACCCGGTCTGAAGTTTCTGGATCTCCGACATAATGCAGCAGTACCTACATTGGCTATCCTTTTGCCTGTCCTACTACCCCCGTCGCGGAGGGTAGAACTTAACTGCTCAGTGCTCGTGTCCTTCTCAGGGTTTGGTTACATTAAACTGTGCCAACCAATCAATAAGGAGCTGAAGTGACCCCTTTCACAGACGGCCATCAACGAATTGACGTATCAATATTCAATTCTCAACTTCTCTCATTATTTATTTCAGTGCGTCTTCACCATCATATTAGCTCAAGCGGCCCAGGGAGGACCGCACTCCAGTCAAGGACCAACCTCCCAAGGCGGGCCTCATGAGAACCAAGGCAGGGCCCGCCGACAGGCCCCAGAGATCGGCACCTTTGATATTAGTGAATCAAATGCTAACTGGACCACCTGCGACTACACTGTCATTCCGAGGATCTCTTGTCATGATTGTAACACCAGAATGATCTGTAAGGAAGTCGGAGGAATTCTGAAAGCCTGTTACAGTCCTTTCAGACCTCACTGCAATAATGGCATCTGTTCCGCTATCCCGAGCGCTGAATGTGCATAGATAAACCAGTTGATTTTTCTACAAAGACATTGCATGTAATGTATTGTTAATTAACTTTTTGATTGTGTCTAATTAACATTTTTTTCTTTCTCTATTACTTTGGTTTAAAAGATTAATTAATTTTTAAATTTTGGAATTTGTTTAGTTTTATTTTTGGTTTCAGTAATAAAATTCGATAAATTGTAAATCTCTTTTTGTTTGTCTTCTATGCAGCTTTCATAAATAATAAAATAATGACATAAATTAATACAAGAAATGTGCACATCGTTATTATTGCAGGTTATCTAATTTACCAACAAAAGTATCGATATCGGTTTTTTCAACAAATGTGTGCTCGTTCCTATTAATAAAACTAGGTTCTTTCTTTTGTTACCTTCATTAGGTTATTTAACTAACACAAAATCTAGAAACATCAAAACGTCTAATACGTCGTCATCTTGTTTTGTTATGAATCAAAACAAGATTCGAAGAAATGAAACTGGCAGCAAATAAAAGGTGCTAAAAGAAACTTTTTAACGAAACCAAAAAGTTGTAATGTCTTCCCATCTATATTGTGGATGCACCTGAAAGCACGATATTTTGAGTGCCTTTGCACGTTACCAAAAATAAAAGTCTTATCCCAGAAATATTTTTTTACTTCTCATTTTGATGGGCAGTACACATAGTTAAAGACTATGTGATGTGCCTTTTTCATTTCGTATATTTCTTTATATAATTCTCTTTATAGAAGTTAGGTACATCGTCCAAAGAACAGATTCTAAAGAAAAAATCCTTCTCAAAATGTACGGTGAAATTCGCGAAGATGTTTAACCACGGATATACGGGGTTTCAATTCAACCCATGGCAGCCAGCGATGCTCATTGTATGCTTTTATAATGGAAAGACTGACTGACACGTAGTATGGTAAAGGAAAATGATACTGAATTAATTTTCAAGAATAAGTCGAATTGGTAGAAGAAGATTTAGAGAGATGAATAAGTACTTACTGATTATGTAATTGTTAGATCGAACAGTCTGGTCGGCAAACAGCAGGACTTGGGTCAAATCTATTTAGCCACCCCAGTGCAACTGTATAAAATCCTCTCTTTGTTACACAACCGATTCGCAAACATCAGAAAAACGTAAACCTATTAAAAAAAAAACCGAGTGCTCAAAGCAGATAAAACTTAGTTCATTGTAACTCCTACATACGTAGTCCGAGTGTCAATACAGTTACTAGTGGAAAACAATAAACTATCCGTAGTTGAACAAAGCTGGGAAATGTGGCTTTGAGAGCGAGCGATATACTTTATGTGATTTATGAGAAAATTCTGCAGTAACTATGTATAACTTTTAGTAGCTATTACAAAGTAAAGTTAATGTAACATGGTCAAACATTTTATCTGAAATAAAACCGACTAGCATCTGCCCGCGACTTTGCCTTGCCAGCCTATGACACTTGGCAATAATGTGACTTTCTATCAGTGAAATAATTTTTGATAATCGGATCATGTAATACTTCCCGAGGTTACTTCTTACGAGTACAAACAAACACTTTTACGCCTTTGTATTACATTTGCCACTTCACGCGAAATCGATCGAGTGAACGTCAATTATACCATCAAACATAGGGTGAAAAAATTAATATTTTAAATCTTCAAAATTCCAGTGTGTTTGGGACATAAAGAGGTAAGTTTTCACCAAATACCATGAAAAAAAATTTTTTTGTAAAAGATAAAAATAAAAAATCAAAAATGTGGTTTTTTGGATTTTTTACATGAATTTTGAGGTTATGGAGAAAAAGTGTAGATCCAAAAGTTGTAGATCTTTTTATTATCTACAACTTTGCCATTTAACTTTTTTCGATAGGACTTGTAGTTTTGCCGGAAATCGAGATTTACCGATTTTTACCCTTAAAAACTCACCCCCTACCCCTTCCCAACCGCAGATCGCCCGTATATTATTTTTGCTTTCATTTTATTAGTATTCCCTTCCTTTTCCAATAGGTTTCATTCTACTTTATTGTTTTTTCGTTATTAATTATTTTTGACGGCTTCGACCCTGGGGGCCAATTCTCGGTTTTAGAGATGGTGTCGAACTCGACAAAAGTTTCTAATGACGTCATTTTTTCGACAAATTTTAAAAGTTGCTATTCTGGGGATGTCGAATTCGACATTTGTCGAAGGCTAACGTTAGAGTTCATGTCGAGTGCTTCTGAGCAGTAGAGATGTCATGTCGATTGTAGAGATACGTCATTTCTGAGTGAATTCGTTGAGTTTTGGATTGTACACTTAATGTACACTGTGTTTTCTTTTCTTTAGTTTTTAAATAAAATCCGGCTTGGCATCTCATACCTACTGGAAATTCGATATGAACTCTTTGATTTGTGCATTGTAATTTGTGTACCCACGATTGGATTTGAAACCACTGAAAGATGGACGAGTTTATAAGCATTTTTATCTCGGAGTTGTTGGAAAGTGGCGAGCAACTGGCCAATACACGGCGACAACAGCGCGCTTATCCCGCCGTCAATACTGGTCTACTATGACATTCGACAATAATGTAGCTTTCTAACAGTAAAAGAATTTTTGTAATCGAAACAGGTTTTCCAGACCAGGTTTACCTCTCTTACAAACAAACAAAAAAGCCAACAATTTTACCTCTTCATAATATTAGTATACTTAGATCAGTTCAAATCCATAGCTACCTATAGGTATATTCTATTAACAAAACCTTAAAAAAGAAACGGGTAATGGAATAATTAAATTGACACAGCAAATTCATCTATTTCTTTGTAGATATTCTTGAAGTTCTACTAACTCCATAATTATATTATCTAGTGAAGGTAACCGACTGAAAAATAACAGTACAATGATATTACCTCGTAAACATTTCAACATCTGCTATCTTATCACAATTTGTGTACAAATCTTTCACGTTGATCACGCTTGTTTTCTATCAATTATATGTCACGACTCCGCTAACAATAATATTATCTTCACTTCTTACATTTACTTATGTTCCTTCATTGTGTGGGACAAGCGAGAAACGGTGACGTTTGTATGAGGAATAATAGCGCCTTTCACGTCTGTAGACTGTATCTCTGCTATGATTGTTTACAGGAAGACAGCTCTCTTACATTGTTTGCTTTTGGCTCAAGTGTCCACGACATCAGGGCTGCAGTTCATATAATTATAACGCATTTTGAGAATTAACATAACGTCATACTTTAAAACACAGATAATTAATTTAAGAATGAGATGTTATTTTGAATTTTGAACAATACACTGTTTTATGAGATATACCACTTTACTTTTTTTGTACCTTTATATTTGACATGAATTATAGAATACAATGATAGATAAGGATATTATTTAGTAGTAGACAAACGTCAGACTGCAATCTGTATTCGACAACCCTATTAACAGAAATGGATCAATTAACATAATCTTTATGTATAAATCGTATATAAACACGGGCACTCTTCACATCAAACAACTTCTTCATCTGGAGAACACGAGGAACTAAGAAATCCAATATGGCTTCTATCAAGAATCTTTTATTCCTGTTCGCTATCCTGGTAAGACTTTACTTTCTACATTTTATTGAACATTTTATAGGTCTGCTAAATGGGTTATTTTTTTATTAAAGGTCTCTTCTACAATAATCTCAGCACGTCATCCGGATGGCCCAAGGTCGAACTCGACAGGACCCACAGCACATCAACCGAATGGCCCAAGGTCGAATTCGACAGGACCCTCAGCACATCAACCTAATGGCCCAAGGTCGAATTCGACAGGACCCTCTGCACATCATTCGGATGACCCAAGGTCAAATGAGTCTACCGATGTGGCTCCACACAATGGTGAAGGTTCTGATTCTGACGAACCACCACCGTCGTCAGCTCCTGGAGAATTCAACTTTCGTCAGAAGAGGCAGGCACGCAAAGTGATCAATTGTGACTACAGCAAACAGGTATGTAAATAATTAATCCGTAGTATTGTAATTTGATTGTATTGTTTAATATGTTACAGCATCATTTTACCGTCGATCTTTGAAGTAAGAAAGCGAACCATTTAAATTTTAATTTAGATGGTATTAAAAATGGTTTGCTTTCTGAAAAAAAATTGGTAGGCCGTTAACTGTTCATAAATTTCGTTCGAATACCATTAAATAAAGCCTTCTTCATAATGTTTAATACATAATAAAGAAACTTATCCTAAACCTTTATCTACTCTATCTTAATCAGATAATTCTCTGTTATTCCAGAGGGGCAACAGATGCATCGGCTGTCACAAAGTGCGAACCTGCTATTCGATGAACAAGGGCACCGAATACACTTGCAGCGGTGCTTTCCAGTACTGCAATAACGGTCAATGCTCTCGCACTAAGGGCGCCCTCTGCACTAGTACTTCTTCCTCTTCTACATCGACTTCTACGACCGGGTCTACTTCCTCCACTGGCTCTACTTCCACCAGTACTTCCACCAGCTCTTCCAGCTCGTCGAGTTCAAGCACATCAACCTCGACATCTTCAAGCAGCACCTCTACATCTACATCTACCACCAAGGCATAAGCTAGAGAAGTTCCAAGTAAGATTTGTACATCTAGTAGTTTTGTGACTGTTACCTCGCGGTTGGCAGGCCAGCAGATTTCAATCTTAATCTTTTTTTCAGATATTACCGATTTTTGGCCTAACAAATCAAGATGGAAATTAAAACAACTGTTTTATCGATGATATTATCCTATTTACTTTAATTCAATAAAAATGCGTTCGAATCTATTTGACTTGTGTTTTGTTTCCTTTCGAGCTCTGATTACACTAAGTTGTAATCACAATTTTTCCTACTTAGGGTTTCTGGGATGGAGAATTTCAAAATAAAACAAAATATGGCACGGTATTATTTATTTACAGTAACACAATACTAAATTCAATGAGTATCATCAGTAATAATATTCGTTTTAAAAATATTTTGATTGGTATCAGATATATCATAAAAGTGAAGAATAAAATCTACTCCCTACAAATATATTTTAAAAATTATTATCGTCATATGGTCGCACATCATTCATCATTTTATTGTCAATTTTCAAAACATTTTCCACATTTACTGACATGTTTCAGTAGATATTATTCAAACATTGATCCTTTCGATTTAAAGCTTAGCTTAAGCTTGATATATGAGAATAATCTCTAAGTTTTGAAAAAAACTTTCAATTTATTTGTCAAACACAGCTACCTAATTCTAGTCAATAGAGAGATACGTTCATATTAAGTTTAACGATACGATATCAAAGATATGACTGCTTTTCTTCCTAATTCATTGGATCTCTTTCCTGACGCTTCCTTCACAAGTAATGATTATCTTCTCCAACATATATTTTAATATTTACCTACTTCCTCGTTCATTCCACATTTATAATTCTTACTTACAAGAGTATGTATATATTTTCAGTATATTGATATAATCATAATCGTTAACACAAATTGTTACAGTAATATATTTGCGATTGACATCTTAAGTTATTCTATAATAAAATTACAAGTACGATATCTGTATTAAGCTGGCCAAAGTCGTTTTTTTTGTAAAAATGAGATCCCTTAGAAATAACTTATAATTTATTTAAACTAATAATCACAACATTTAACATATATATATATATGAAATACGAACAAATGTACTGACTGTGTATATACTTTTTAAAATTATTATTATTATTGTCTAATTTATATCATAGATCCATGTTCCCTACATCTTGACAACGATATGAAAAAAAAACAAAGTCCTGTTCATGTTTCACCCTGTTCCAATAACCAATAAATATACATATGTATGGAACTATCATTGTATAATTATAGCCCCAAGATATGGTGAATGTAGTCCTTGGAACAGAATTAAATATGATAAAAAAATGGCCCGGCACACCCGATGCACCTCATAGTTCATGCGCTAGAATAGCCTGAGCTATAGAGCGTGGCATCGCCTAGCGGGCACTGGCATAGCTACTGATTCTTACGTCGACTCGGTAGACTGCTGTTGCGGTAACCTTTTCGGAGTAGAATGTTATCCACAGCTGGCAACAACAAGTATCTCTTTCCTGATGTGTGGTAAGGGACCTTCAATGACCTAAAGTAGTAAAACTTGGGCGATTCCTTGGTGTAGGATTGCCAACGGTTCTTAGCAAATCTGTCTGCGTAGTTGGTTGGTGCGATCGGTGGCAGAGGCAGGGGGCTGGAGTGTGGCAGATCGTTGTTTAGCGGTCGGTGGAGGAGCCGGCCGGTCGGGTGCGAGTAAGCAGGTACTGGCGGCGGCGGTACGTCGGCGTCGTCTGTATCGACTGGTGCGTCAGCTTCGGCACCAGAGAGATATTCCCTGTCGACAACCGAAAAGCATACACGTTAAACGATTGCACCGATACCTATAATCTCACTTTTTATACACTAGATATAAAAGCCAGAATAATAATAAAATATGATACTTATAATAGATAATAATAGATTAAAATACGAGATTCATATGTTGCGCCCGACTCCCCGCTAGATTGCACACGACTAACTTCCGGAAAACTAGCGGTGACGACAATACAAGCTTACATTTCCCCGTGCATGTGTTGCAGTAACATTGTTACCGGCAAAATCCTATTAAGTATACAGATAGGGTAGGACGTGCCCCGAATAAAAATAATTCTCTGCAAGGTAAATAAAAAAAGAAAGTGAAAATATTTAAGCCACTCACCTAATTCCGAAATTCTCGTCAGGGGAATGCTTCCTGTAAATAAAAGTCTGCATTAAAAACAATCCTTTAGTGTTGAATGTTCATAGACACCAATATTTATTTTACTATCTTGCAAACATCAAAATATGCTAACATGTATTTTTACACCAATTGGACTACCTATAACATCCATGCCATTTGACATCATTATGTCAACAACGTTAACACTAAACACATAGACATGCGACGCGACGTCAAGTTATCATCCTTTTCTCTTTAACACAGAGCCCTTACAACCTACTCTGAAGCATTCTACTACATTCTGGACTTCACGATATTCCAATCGAAACTCACTTTAAACATCAAATATGCACTAACATACCATACCATATCATGCCGCTATTAACACCTATTGTTGTTCTTCTACGCGATTTCCT
Organism: Hoplodrina blanda; assembly: GCA_949316365.1. NCBI lineage: Eukaryota > Metazoa > Arthropoda > Insecta > Lepidoptera > Noctuidae > Hoplodrina > Hoplodrina blanda. The sequence continues at coordinate 7,359,931 of OX438563.1, forward strand.
AATATACTAAAGCACAATGGATTCTCTGTATTCTACACACAATGATATTCAAATATTTCGAGACCTGTATAATTCCTGGCTAGGTAACAACAACCTGGCTCTTCCTGATCTACTATAACGGCCTCCCGAGTACCTAAACGAGGGAAGCAAACCTAACCTCGCTAGCGAACCGATATGACGCTTTTCATAAGTTTCGCGGACATCATCATCAACATCATCTGTAACAGAAGTAAATAAGACATAGCTATAACTCAAACATCGAACGAGTTTGTCGAAAGGTTTGAGTTTATTTGCGGATGTCTCTCACTTTATCTATGTAGGTACTTATAATTTTATAGGACATTCTGGTACATAACATTTTAAATTGTTGTTTATACTGTTATAATTTTTCGTATCATTTTACTCACCTACTGAACGTTTTTCATCATCAATATCATTTTGTTCGATCACTTCATCTCCTTCCAAAATATCAGAGTACGGCATCACATATCTTTTGGGCCTGGGATTATAGCCTGGCTCATAGTAAATTGGTCTATACATTCCATGAACGGGACTGCCTACAAAACTTCTCTTTAAAACCGAATTGTTGTCATAATCGTAGGGGTCGTAAACAAGCTCACGAGGAATCTTGTACGCTTCGTATACAGATGGTAACATGTCTATATGTACCCTAAAATCATCATTACTCTGTTTGACATCGAATGGTTCGTCAATTGGATTTTGATAAACGGAAAAGCCGTCTTCGTTTTCATTAGCCTCGTCCTTCTTGTGAATAAGTCCACTGCGTGCCAAAGCAGCAATATTGCGTTTATCATTAGAGGGGTTGTACTGTCCCCTGCCTACACGATAACCATCTCTGGCAAGGGCTTGGATATTCCTCTTCATAGCGGCGTAGCTACGGAGACGTGCAATAGATGCCATGTTTCTCTTTTCTTGCGATTCATCTTGATTTTGATCTTGTTTGTCAGCTTCAACATAAGGCGACCGATATGTAGGAAGTAATCCATTTTTGGCAAGGGTAGAAATACCGCGTTTATAAGCATTCGAAGCGGAATTTCTCAAGTAACCATCCCTGGCTAACGCTGCAATATTTCTTCGGGGAAATGAGGGCCACTGACTTACGGGTTCTGCTGGCATGCTCTCCACCTAAGAATAATATTTTTATTTCACATGACGGTAAAATACTACTGTTTATGCTACATCTAGATCTCGATTTTTCACAATAATTATGAATATCAAAACGTAATCCTAATCTAGAGAACCTAATTTTAAAGAATTAATCTCCAATTAAATTCTGAAGAAAAAATACAAGTGTGTCAGAAATATAAGTATGTTAGTGGTATAGTTACATAATTCAAGATACCTAATTTCCCTAAGTCCATTGTTTCAACTTACTTGTTCAATATAGCTGGAAAAAGCCACTGCCGAAGCAGCAAGCAGTAGAAGGCATCCACGATGCCTTCCGATGCTCGTCCGTGCGTCGTTCATCTATGTCGCAATGAAAATATATAATGTAAAGTAAGTACGGAACACTCAGGACATGACAACAAGACCCTACCTTGAAATCTTACATCATACTATCAAAAAGTACTGCCTCGTTGATCTAGTGTTATTGGGTTTATCCATCAGGAATTTCTCAGTAGCACCTTGGAGTCTGGATTTGTGCCTAGCTAGTTGATGGCAATAGGCTCGTCCCCTATTAAATGGGACTTAAATATGACTGGCGTAATGTGGGTGTACTAATGGGTACACCTCTGCCTAACCCTTCGGGAATCAAAAGCGTGATGTTATGTTACTATAAAAAGTAGGTGTCTGTCTATTTTCTACGCGTTACATTAAAAGAAAGAACTACGAAATAATAAAAAGAATACAAGTGAAATTGATACAGGAATTGGACATAACGAGATTGAAAGCCAATTTGTCAAATTAGTGTTCCATTATTGTGAACTATGATAAATGGATACTTCTCACCGAGTTAAACAAGTTATAACTTAAGGTTAACTCAGTTTACAGTGTCAGTATTCGAATAAAGGTCGTTAGGGGATGAAGCTCGGATATCTGCCACTGGAATGGATATGAAGTTGGCAGATTCAATTACGCGGAAGTCAGTTATGAAGCACCTGAGCTTCTACTTCGAGAAGAGTCTCCGGAAAGGTATGTATATACCTAATTATGTAGACCAACATATAGGATTTAGTTTGTTATGAATAACTTAACATTCTATACGTATCATTTTAGTTATGTTAGTCCATTTGCCTTGCAAACCCAACATGAAAGCTTTTTCAAGAAAATTATCTTCGACACATCGATTTTCGATTCGAACGACAATACTATTTTGCGAAGACTCGAGGGAAATCCAAATCGTGATGTTTCTATTTTAGATGTAAGATTATGTGAATCCAATGATCCTGTATGATCCCATTTGATGGGTTTAAAGGATCCTCTTCAGCCTCGGCTTTACGACTGCTAATCATTCTACGGCAGTGATAATTGGGTTAATCATTAAATTATTATTACTCCGCTTATCCTTTAACCTTTTAAATAGAAAATCTGCTAACCTAACAATCAAAACCCTCTCAAAATATTCGATAGAATATTGACGGAATAAGTATTTTCATTTCTAAAGTATTTGCTTGGTTGATTTAATTTAAAATAGTATTTTTAGATGGTTGATAACAAAAATTTATTTGATTTTAAATGGTAGTTTATTTGTCTTTGCCCAAGTACATTTAAAAACCGGGGATTTATGTATTATTAAAACGCATGTCTTTATGGTCAAAAGTAAAATAAAACAAATAAAAAAAACAATCGTAAAATTCTACAACATTTAACGCCGTGTTTTGTGCGAAGTGTTTGTAGAGACAGCAACAAAAAGTACAAAAAGCTTTAAAAGGAAAAAGAGCTTCTTTAGACGAAGTGCGACCTGGGTGTCGAGTCCCTTTAAGATAGTTCTCAGATCAGTAAACAAAAGGGTTTTCTTGCAATTTTCCTTGCTCAGCTCAAAGCATATTTAAATTCCCTTTGATTTGAGTGGACTTGACATTAGCTACTTACCAGCAAATTAGCAAAACATTACATTATACATTCGAGGCATTATCAGCAAAAAAATTACCTTCTATTTATTTTTTATTTTACTTACCGAATTCTAGTGATCAATAAATTAATTACTGACTTAAATAAAATTATAAGTCTCGTAGCATATTTGAATGTCTACGAAATTCGTAGCCGGCCTACGCCGCTTTTGATTTATAAGGTTTCTCGTAATTGAGTAACGATATAGCGCTTAAATTAATAATTGGCCTTCGACTAGCTACCCATAATCGCCTAATAGATTCTGAAGAAACTTATATGGATTATTTAATACTTCAAGTCCCACGTAATGAGACACAATTGATTTTCTATTGTTCTGTCATACCAGTATGACATCCGGGCCTCATTCATATGTTGTTTATGTAAATACAACACACTTTCTTTCTCAAACGTTTGATTATACAAAAATCTATGACGGGCAATTATAAGCAGGCGAGAAGTTTTTAATTTACCTTTTACATAATCATAAAAGGCTATTGTCGATCTCCGCGTGTAAAAATAATGAGTAGGTACGATTAGGACTCATATTTTTAATTGTGTTAACCTGAAGTTTGATTTTTTCACAGCTTCAAAGGCTTGTAAACCTTGGTATTTGATATTAATTTCAACTTGATACTAGCACGTGTAACCGAAAAAAAAGCGATCAACAAAGAAAACCTGAAAGATTCCTTTTTTTTTCTTTTCAGGTACGGACCCCATAAAATGCGGCTACCAACGAACATAACTAATGTAGATATGTACCTAAATTTCTGACTAATAACGGCTGCATCGAATTATTATTAACTTACGAGGTACCTAAAACGTACTTACCTAATATGTATGTTATTAGCTTACACGAACACTTTAACCAGATTCGACTTCTTAGCAAGATCGATTATTTGGTTGGGTAATGTTTAAATTAGATTTTTCTATTAGGAACAGTTACTAATTTAATTCCCAGGGTTCCTACCTACATGGCTACGGACGAAAAACCGTATCTCAAAGTTTTAATAAACTCATTGCGTACCTATTTAAAAAATAACTCCTATGCAGTCGACCTACGTAAATTGACCTCAAAAAATACTTTCATTTAAAATTGGAATTAAAACTAATTCAAACAAAGATACAGGTACACTCAATCGAATTCCATTAACGATTCGAATTTGAAAAAACAAACGATTGGGTTTTTTTTTGGGCAATTATTTGGCCATAAAAGTACTCTGTGTGTTTGGCCGAGCTCGAGATAAGAGCCTGCAAATTCTCTTTTAATTTAATATACCGTAAAAAGTGTTTCAGTTTCTAAACGTAGTTGAAGCCCTAAACACTTAGAGAAGCTAGATTCGATACCTGAACCCACAACACCTATACTCATAGTAAGAAAATGAGAGTCTAAGAAGTTTTTCACAAACTTTCTTGTCTTTAACTTCTTGGCTTTACGCCGCTTCTGTGCACATTTCAATGATTAAGTTTTAATCATGATTACACCCATTATATTCTAAGTCGTACTTTAACATTGAAAAACGAGAAAAATCATTGTAATATTGTATATCATGCTGATATCCGTAACTCGACGTCTCGGCGCCTATTTTAAACGTACGGGTTGAAAACCATTATATGTAATCTAATACCAGCCTAAAATTATTGTTCCACTGGAGGACAAAGGCCTCTTCTCATACTGAGAAGGCACGAGCATATCACCACGCTTGATCAAGGCGGATTGGCGATTTCTGACTTTATTCATTAAGTCCCGGTTTCCTCACGATGTTTTCCTTCACCGATGTCAGCGATGTCCAAGGTGAACTTAGAAAGTACCTACATATGGCTTAGAAAAAGTCACATTGGTACTTGCCCGTACCCGTTGCGAACCTACTGCCTCGTACACCAGTAGCGGATGCCTTAACCACTGGGCCATCGTGGTATTAAAATTAAATTAAATTTTACATAACCACATTATAAAACACAACATTAAATGTCGTAAAAAAACTTTACCTATAAAATGAGTTTTTTTGTGATTAAGTCCACCTTTGCATTTTTAATGTTGCATAAAGTATTAAGTAATCACAATCACAACTCTATAATAAGTATTAAGACTTATTTTTACAGACTTACCTTTGAAGATACCTGCCCCAGGGACAGCCCACTTTTTCAAACTTTAGAGCAACTTTGAACTTGACACTTCTCTTAAATTCAGTTAGTTACTTGAAGTTGTTGGCGGGAATGGCTGTTGGTCGGCATTAACCGAGCTTTTATAGAAAACTACATGTGGTCTGCGCATGCTCGGTTCGTGAGGGAGGAGCTTACTGCGAAACTGTATTATATGCACTTTAATTAATAAGCTGTAAGGTCATAGGTTACGTTTTAATTAAATTTCTATGTAGAGGAAATTGTGATAGCGACCAACGGACCAACAATAAGCTAGACACCTTCCTGTCGATATCAGTCCGATCGGATTCCCTGTAAACTTTGTTATCCACGACGGAACGGAAAAGGTTAGAGGTTGTTTGTTTGTTTGTGCAAACGAATGTTTCCAATTTTATTGGAACCTTTCTGCTTACCCATAACTATCTAGGTACTGTCCTTTACTACGTTGCCAATAAAAATCAATCAATAGTTTATTGGAATATTAGGTACCACCTCTTTGAAACGTGGGCGGTGATTTTAGTTAGGCGATACTGCCACAGTTCGATTCCGAGATCCGTCATTCCAATTTTCTTTTTATATATTTTTATTTTGTTAGTAAGTATACCAGTTGCCAATAGTGGAGGTCCAGGGGGGGGACTAAGCGACTGAAGCCCCTTTAGAAGCATCTGAGTTGTTCCGTGACAATTCTTAAACCCTACCTAGGTACCTACCTATACCTACAATTGTCATCAATTTAAATATTGTGATATTTAATGTTTACTTTGCTAAAAACCTACCCTCAAGCCCCCCCAAACGACAATCCTGGATCCACCACTGCAAGTTGTAAAGAACATTATTACTCAGTAAGCTAAATATGCAATGTAGGTATCTATGTAAAGATATAAAGTGCGAGTATTTCATTGCTTATATTTGCGAAACTTACAGTTAATAACTTGGTGTAGGTTGAGATTCAAAATCATGACATTTCACTTATTAGTTCACCGCCTACGTTTTTGTGCCATTCGATCTCGTGGGAAGCAAGCATCCGGCCGGGTGGATTAGCTACCCAAATTTTAAATATGATGCTGTTTACCCTGCAGATTATGCAAGGTTGACGATCCTCAAGGTACCTACTTTTTTTTGCAATTTTACAGCAAGACTTATTATCTATATCGTTTTTTAACTTGCTCATAAAGTACCTACCTCATATTACACCGCTTTTAGGGTTAGAATCTAACGTATTACATACACGTACTTTTTACATAATGTTACAGCACTACTGCCTGCCTCGTCAGGGGCGGATCTACTTAAAGGCTTTTTGGGCTGCAGCCCAGGGCCCGTGAATAAAGAGGGCCCACCGGACTGAAAATAATAGACGATATTGTCAATTATAAAAAAATATCTTAAATTAAAAAAATCCGATTATAAGGTTGGCAACACTGCGATCAAATTATATGTATACCTATACCTATATCACTACAAAAAACAGTTTTTTGACAAAATGGCAATTGATTGAGTAATTAGGTAGGGCCCCTAAGCAGTAGGTATAGCCCAGGGCCCCACAAATTCAAAATATGCCCCTGTGCCTCGTTGGTCTAGTGGTCGCAAAGCGCGACTGCTGATCATGAGGTCTTGGCTTCGCCCCTTATTACATGGGACTTAAACATAACTGGCGAAATGTGTGTGTACTAATGGGTACACCTCTGCCTAACCTTTCGGGGATTACAGGCGTAATGGTTTTTTTTTGGCAGTGTTTTGATTGTTTCATGCCTAAATATTTTGTTAATTACTAAATTAGCAAATCAACTTAAAGTAGTATCAGCATCATTAAGATGTAGGGGTGTAGGTAGGTACACCGCAAGCCTTCTATTGTGAGCTTGTCGAAAGTCACGTGTAGGCAGGGCCGTAGCTAGGGGGGGCATTGTGGGGCAATGCCCTACTTTGAAATCACAATGCCCTACCTTAAAAATACCAAAAATAAGATAAATTGTTTGTTCCTAGTTTCAGAGTCATCATAAGATATCAGATATACATGGTGATTGATTAGGAGCCCGTGTTTCGAGGGCAGATCAATTATGACATTTTTTTTACTTCCGACCTACCTGTAACCAATGCTGCCCTACCTCAAATTCGACTCTAGCTACAGGGGTGCGTGTAGGTGTTTGTTACTCAATCACGCCAGAACGGCTGAAAAGATCTGGATGAAATTTGGCACAGGGATAGATTATAGCTTGGAACAGCACAAAGGCTACTTTTAATCCCGAAAAATATTTACGGTTCCCGTGGGACCATATATTAACTTTGACGCGGACAAAGACGCGGGAGGAAGCTAGTATACCAATAAATCAAGAAACAAGACACTTAAAGTAACTCAACTTGCAAGAGGAGCGTCATAAATAACCTTCAGCATCGAAGCTTCCAAGGAGTCCAAGTGATTCCCAAAGGGAGGCCATCAAAGATACAAATCAAATACTGATTGGTTGCATCGGGACCAACGATATCCTATTACTGTCGATATGATTTAAATAAATCCTTAAGGAAACCACTGCAATACATTATTATTTAGAACTAGCGACTCGCCCCGACTTCGCATGGGTGCAATATAACTATACGTATACACCTTCCTCTTAAAACACTATCTATTAATGAAAACCGTATTTAAAATCCGTTGCGTAGTTTAAAAGATCTAAGCGTACAGACGGCGTGAAGCAAATTTAATTTGTTTTATACTTTGTAAAGATTAAGGGTCCGTTCACACAGACCGGCTCGGAGAGGAGATCAGATTCTTATCACGTTGAAAACAGAGTTTTTAGTATTTGTAGTAAGGTTTATTTTTGCATGTGCACTGCTTTTGTCATTAACCTACCTACGTACAGTCAGCAAAACAGATAGGTATGCATGGTCGTCAGATATACTTAGTTGAAGTTTTCTTAGAAACCGATGGGTGTCTTTGACTGAAACTTAATTAATGAACTCTTAATTATCTACGATTTAAATTAAATTACATTCGAAAACATCCATCGGTTTCGAAGAAAACTTCAACTATATCTGACGACCCTGCATACCTATCTGTTTTGTTGACTGTACGTAGGTAGGTTAGGTGGGAAGGACTATATGAACCAATACAAAAGTCAACTTTGAATAACTTTAAACAATAAATAATTTATTTAAATTTTAGTTAGGTACTTCTACAATTTATACAAATATCGATAAAGTCTTTCTTCATAATGAGTTAATTTCTTCACTTATTTGCGGTGAAAGTAACGAATCTTTCGGTTTTTTCACTGGTTTCGAATTTTCTTGCAGAACCGGTTCATTTATTATAGGCTTCGTTATTTCATGGTTGGCTGACACATTAGGTGCTACTGTAGTCTTATTTCCCTTATTGAACACTTGAACGTACGGCGGCATCGTACTCTGGCTCGCTAGAGCAGGATCAGCCTCCTCGGTACATCCTTCAGTTTTAAATCTTGAACAATAACCATTGCGGCAGTATGGGAAGATGCCAGCGCACTGAACTAGGAGCGCAAAGTTAGCAGGATAGCAGTGTAGTGCGCTGCTGCAGCTGAGGCATTTATATCCTGGCTGCAAACATTAAAAAGAAATAGGATTAAATAGGCATTCAAAAAAAGTTGAAAAGTATGGGACCCAAAACTGAGCCTTAGAGGACACCTCTTCAAAAATACTAATTAGGTACGTTATATTATGGTATGGTATGTTATATTAACACCTATATGTTGATGTCTTTAGGATAGATAAAATAAAACACGCTGGGGAATACCCACTTAAATTATTCCGTTATGTTGCAATTTACAGTGAGCAAGTTGTGATCAATGTAATCAAATGCTTTTGAAAGATCGACACGGTTGGCGCAGTTGCTGAGCGATTGGCTGCTGCGCTGCATGTCGCGGGTTCAATTCCCTCACGGAACAAACATTTGTATGGCCTATAGATAGTTGTTCTGGGTCTGTATATCTGAGTTTAAACGCATCCACGCTACAGGAAAAGCGTTTAAAAAGAAAATAAAGATTAAGAATATTAAGATCACGGAAGATACACACAGTATCCTGAAAACTTGGTACTAATAACAATTATTTTAAAATGGAATACAAAGAATTGGTTTTTTACCTCACTCCTATAATCGCAAACCCAGGGATTGTAATGTGCTCTACTAAGCGCGCTAGCGTAGACATCGAAGTGGGTGTAATTGTCAGGTCGAAAAACGGGTTCTATGCCTGAAATATAAAAGGTTTATTTGCATGAACCTAAGAGAATTAAAAATAAATATAAATTTTATTCATGTCTTTAACGTTGCACCGACCCTTTATCGTGGGAGCGTTTACAAATATAAAAGCTCACATATACATACAACACCCAGACCCGGTACAACTATCTATTAGTAGTACAAGTATTTGTTCCGTGCGGGAATCGAACCCGCGACAGATAGCGCAGCAGCCAATCGCTAAGGCTCTAGACAGACGGACTGCATTTCAACTGCACGGTTGCCAAACATTTACCATGACTGCAATGAAACTGCCAACCGACCGTGCAGTCGGTATGCAGTTGGCCTGCAGTTCCAATAACTACGCGCAGTTTTGGCAGTTGGAATGCAGTCCGTCTGTCTAGAGCCTAAGCCACTGCGCCAATAATGACGATCTGTTGATCCGATGTCCGATGATCTGTTATTTACCATGCTGTTGCATGAGCAGAATAATATATCTCATCGTTACCTACTATAACAGATAACTTACCCACTTCAGTCCCTGCGTGGATAAGGGCTATGTTTACCTGAAAAAGTAACGACAGTTTACAGTAATCTTTGAAGATAATTTGTTCTTTATCGAAAACAAAAGAAAATTGGGGTTTTTATTTACCAAAAAGGAGAAAATAACTGTCAAAGCCATCTCCTGTTTGCTGCCGAAAGAGCCCAAAGAACAAATTGTCGCGAACTCCAGGTAGTCCGCAAGTAGTTTGTGCAGCACGTAAAAATAGATCGCGCTTATATACTGTGGAATAAATTATGTAAATGTGTCAATATGCACGCAAAAGATATTCGCGATTTGAAATTAGATAAGTTAGAAAAGTCTTACTCGAGATACATCATTAATTGGAGATTTATGGCGATCGTAAAAATTTGTAAACGATATCTACTATTATCTAAAGCATTCTGATTGGCTGGTAGACTGGAGGATAATCTTGACAAAGTAGTTCGATAGAAATTCTTGCAGGCTGCAGCAGTAACAACGATCCTGGAAAAAGCCAGTGTGAGTTGAGTAACAGAGAACTTGAATGATTGAATAGGAAGGTATCTACAGAGAATCGCATGCTAAATTTTGCAAGGAAAATGATAAAAGACTAAAAAACCCACACACGTCTATGTACTAACTCGTCACTTTCCTACCGTTACACACGACTGGCCATTGTGTAAAAAATCTGAATAATAAGAAAACAATTACCTAATACAAAAAAGTGTATATATGCAAATCGGTCACGCTACATCTTTTGCGAGGGAAAGGACACTTCATTTTTGTAGAAAAAATGCCCAATACTGTTTTCAGTGAAGCAATTTTACAATGTAGGTACCTACATACGTTCTTTCTTACTCTCTTTGGCGAGGAATTATTTGAGAAGAGGGTACTTACTTGTTTGTTTACATTCAGGCGTTAGATTTTTTTTGGACCCAACAAACGTGACTGGCAGCGCCATCTATCGGCTCAATAACAAATCTAAACCATCAACCTCTCAAACATAATTATAACCCTTTTTATTCAAATCTGGTGAGGGTGACGGTGTTCAGTGACATACACAAGTACAGTAAGAATTATTTACAAATAAAAATGGAACAACGTATAGTTGAGTTGTAGTGTTCAAATTAAGAAACAATAAAACGTTCATATTATAAAAAAATATCATTTATTCCTCACATAAAATATAAAAATCTTATTAAATTTTCAACTTAATCATAACATATTGGGACGGTTATAATATTCAAAATTAAACAAAAATAATTACAGACTAGTTTCTAACTGCGTTTTCAAATTATTTAGTTTGCTTTCCACATAGTCTAGGTCATGGAGTCTTTCCAAAGTATCCACATTGGAAGGCTGAGTCATGTTTGTGGCACTGTCTTCTAAAGGCATCTCCACAATGCTACCATTCACTGGGATATTCCAAATGTGCTTGGTTACTGTAGTGTTCTGGTTGTTTACATTGATTCTTAATACATTTTTCGCTTCTTTGTCAGTCCTACCATCCCCTTGGTTTGTTAATTGAGGATCAGTAGGCTTCGTAGTAGACAACATACTCGTCATTTCGTTCATTTGATTCAAAATATCTGTAACGGAATTTAGTATTTAGTATTATTATAATTTATAATCTTTTATTCACCAAAATATTTGTAAAGTCATTTGTGCATGTAATGCTATACAGAAGTGGTTCTATACACTAAAATTTAAATGTCTGAAGGCAAACTAATATAGGCGCAGCCTGCTTTTCAGCTTTTTAAGACCGTTAAATTAAAGGTAAGTTTAATTACAAGTGACGGTAAATTCATTTTTGTAAGCCTGTTTTTTTGTACCTGTAATTTGTAGACTTGTAGTTTCATCCATAAGATCTTCTTTATCATAAGTTAAATTGTTACCATCATTAACTTCTATATCTCTGTAAACAGGTATCTTGCACTGTCTATTCAGAACGGCCTTCCTCAACGACGGTCGATTTCTTATCGGCGAAAAGTTGTAAAGTACTGAGAATGACGAATCTTTAACTTTGCCCAATTGTTTATTTACAAACACTGTTTCGTCACACGCAGCATTTTGTTCAAGACCCTCTGGGGTATTGAACAACTGATCTAATTGAACTGAAAAACTGAGTTCGCTACACATCTTGGTCTTTAGTCGCTTCGTTAACTTCGGTAGAGGAAAGTTTCTCGTCGACGAACGTACATTGGTCCTCCCAAATACGCTTCTGGACATATTATTGAGGGGTTTCTGAGGCGACTGTACATAAGTATCAGAATTCTTTAGCACGGTGTGTGTTGCGTTCTTATAAACCATTTGTGGTTCCTCTTCACCCTCACACCCAAGCCACTGCTCGTCATTGTCCTTAGGATGGTGCAAACCGTGAATTCTAGTCACCAACGTGTATAAAAGCTTCAGCCGTTTTATAAGTTGATCTAAAGACACTTCTTTGTTATTTTTCGGCATTTTAACGTCATACACGAAATCGTCTTTCGAGCTTAGAAGGTTGCTTACAATTTTGCATTCTTTTTGTACTGTAACAGTAAAAATATCATACATTTTAAAAATAATTTCAAAAATTTGAGAAATGGGAAAATCAATAAGGTGATAAGTGATTACCTTTATTCAAGTCAGCCAGCAAGAGGAGTAGTTTGTCATGGTTGCCTAAAGCATCAGGCTCACACTTGTCATACACTTGGAAGAAGTCATACACCATGCATCCCATATTGATAACAGCACAAACATCCACATTGTTGTAGCTATTGTCTTTCAATATTCCTAAAAGTTTTTGATGCATCATTTGTTTTGATTTCTGAAACAAAAGTATTTAACTACCAACTAGCTTCAGCCTAGTGAACCTCATCCGAGACTTAACGGTAGATACACCATGTGAGGCGAGAATTCACGACGCACGCAAGTCTTGTGCTCTGTGGACTCGCCATTTCTTAGTTAATTTCGCAACAAATTTTCTATCTCGTAACACTTCATACCTCAGCAAAAGCACTTGGATCAACAATTAAGAACACATTATCTCGAATCTCCTGAACTTCATGCATCCATGAGTTGATCAACAATGTAGCATGGTGGCTATCCGGTGACATCATCAACGCTGGCACCAAATGAGGATCTAAGGCTTCCAAACTTGCTAGACCACTGCGAAGAGACAAGATCCCTGTAAAATTACAAATAAAAATTTACTTAAATTCTTTTTTTGTCTTACATAACAAAGTCAATCCATCTGCCTAGCTTTATCCTAACTGTGTTGGGGTCAGCTTCCAGTCTAACCAAATGCAGCTGAATATCAATATTTTAAATGGAGCAACTGCCTTCTGCAAGTTCTGCAACCTAGTAACTGGTCAATATGATACCCCTTGGTAAGACTGGTTGTTAGACTTTCGGGCTTCTGACGACTCATAACGACTGTCAGAGATCCACATATACCAGCCGGAACTAACGGCTTAACATGCTTTCCAAAGAACGACAAAGGATCTTCATAATAAAGTATTCTTTGATTTATTTACTCACTGTTCTGATCAGAAGAACAAGAAACAGCAAAGTTCCCAATCTGCAGCAATCTCTCATTGTACAAATCAAAATCCTTCACAAACAAGCAGTTCTCGGTAACTTCATCTTCACTCTTGACTAAACAGGAGCAAGTGCCTTTAGTACTGTTATTGAAATGGTCTCTTAGCATAGTTATAGGAGACTTGTTATAAGTAAAACAGTGTCCTACTAATGCTAGTAGAGCAGTATTTGTGTTAGTTTCGAGTGCATATAGTACATCTTTCAATACATCAATGAGAACATTGGCATTAGATGGCATTACTGGTAGCTTTAACGTCTCTGGTGTAGCTTTAACAGTTGCACTGAGGTCTCCTTCTATTAATTCACTTAGCAATGCTTTTGTTTCTCTCAGAACCTGTAAATTAAATAGAAAATTTATTATCCGGTTGACTGCAGGCGAAGTTTCGCTACGCCAAGTACAGTACACCTTACAAAAACACATACCGTTGTGTGTACTCCGCACTTGCGTTTTTAGTAGAAACACAATGGGTGTGGTTTCCCACAGTCAACGGATTAAAGCTTTATAGTCGTTAATTAAATTCCATCATTATTTAGGTCACTAACTGCCCATTACATTGTCCATGTAGAAGACAAGTGTAGCATAAAACATAGCCTTTGTGCACTCAGCTATAAAGTATCTTTCTGACAGTATAATATAATATAATATATTTTATAGTCAGACAGAAGAAACAAATTAACTTTGGCTTTCTTTATATTAGTATTGTTATAAATTATACATATAGCATTATAAATACCACTTGGCATCGTGCTTTCACAATGTGTTGATCATCAGCCAGACAGTATCGGCACAAAGTCATCGCTGACAGCAGGAGTTCATCAATTGAGACATGCAGCTCACTCACACACTCAACCATCTGTAAATTCAAAAAGAGGCACTTCATAGGTATAGTTACCGGCACCAGTGGTGAGCACAAAATAAATGTCACCTGCGCAGTTGTTAATTTTTCGGTCTCTTTGGCGGAATGAAGAAGGCGGGGGGCGCCGATCCTGCAGTCGGATGCACGCGATTGGTTCGTCCTTCGATGCTCATCGTCTATTGGACTTTCGCGTGTCATTCGGCTGCTTGTACACTTTCGTGCAGTTTTAATGACTTACATTTTGACTTTTAAAATAGTTTATTTTTGTTATTACGTAATAGTTGTTTTTTTTTATATAGTATAATTTCGTTTTTTCTTATTTGTTGTTTTTTGTTTAATTTAGTTCATTTTTATTATTTAATTTTTTCAAATTACTGTTTTTAATTTTTTTTTTTTAATTCAAAGTCATTTTCGTACTTTGAAAATGCCGAGGAGAAAGAATACAGTTTTCGTTTTGTTTTAGGGTCAGTTCACACCGAGACGCGACGCGACGCGACGCGACGCTGCGTGCACACTTTAAAAGAGCGACTCAAAATATAACTTTATTTTCTACACGAAAAGATACACATTTCATTGTAAGAATTTAGAATACGTTACACCACGCAGCACTACGTCGCGATGCGTCGCTCTACGCCGCGCTGCGCCGCGCGGCGCCGCGAGACGCATCGCGACGCAGCGGTGAATCGCCGGTACGCGCACACAGAATGACGTGCAAGAGCGGCGACGTTGCGAGGCGTCTCGCGGCGGCGCGCGGCGCAGCGCGAAGTCAACTGGCCTCTTCAAGTATCTTCACGTTGCGTCGCGTCTCGGTGTGAACTGACCCTTATTGAGATGAGTTTCAGTCACGAAGGCCTACAACATTACAGTACTTACCTATCAAAGTAAAATTATAAGTACCACTAATATTTAAAACTTTTTTTATACTTTGTGTAAGTAGTTACCTACCTAACAATAATTTTAATAAAAATGGGACTGAATAAATTTGGCCAAAAGTGTACATGCGCGAAGTTGTACTATCTGTGCTCAAGATACGTGCCGGCAATTATACTTTGATTTCTATTTTGAGTAAATATTATATACTAGCTTTTAATTTTTTGAAAATAGAATATGGCCTATGTTACTCGCTGATAGTAGCTTTCCACAGATGTAAGAATTTTCAAAATTGGTTACTTATGTAGTTTTAGAGTTTATCAATTTACAAACAAAAATACAAATCTTGTCTCTTTATAATATTAAGTTTAGATAAAATCTTACATAATCCTTCCATTGAGCATAAAGTACTTCAGACTCCTTGTAGTCAGTCCTATAGATGGCATCGGCAAGTTTACCGAGGACTTCAAATGTATGGTCAATCCAGTTGACAAAATACATGGTGGTTATGTTAAATGAATCATTTGCACTTTCATCCATGTCAGATGAGGCTGAAGTTTTCTCCAAATACTTTTCAATTGATATTAATCTATTGATGCACCATGATAATCTTTCCAGATTATACTGACGACTTTCCTGAAACAGGTTTAGACAAAAAGTATAACTTTAAGTGGTAAAGTCAAAAATTAAATTCTCTTCTTTAATTTCATATTCTAATTCTAATACTTATGTGTTTTACTTCATGATTCTACTCACTACATCTAGTCTACAAAATTCTTCAAAGTTAACTTCATCTATTTTTTCAATTAAACAAAATCTAAAGGTAAATAAATACTAGGAAGACTAGGCAGTAGGTTTTGTTTAATTTTTTAATAATTATAAAAATTCAATTTTTACCTGTAAAACAGTGTGGTGATGAAATTCAACTTTGAAGACATCAAATAAATTAATCAAACTTTTATTTATTTGGCTTGAACATAATGTATAAACGTCTCGGACTTTTGAAATATCTTCTTCATCATTGCTTTCATGAGACAATAGTTTCTTACGTAGCCGGAGTGTTACAGGTTGAATTTTGTCCAGTAACAAGCTCTGCAAGTACGTTAAAATATTCGCGTTAACATTCACACAAAAATAATTTATCAAAGATCAAACCCGCCCTAAAAATATTTACCAAAACATGTTTGGTGGCAGCGCGTGCATCTAAAGGTAATACAGCTAAACCTTCAAAACTTTCTTCCATTTTAATTATTAAAACTGAGTTCACACAATATTTTCAAAAAAAAATTCAAAATTAACGTTATCGAAAGAAATCAAATTCACAGGCACTACCTGACACAATGACACAACCACTCAATGTCTGGTCAGCTTTGGCTGACAGTCACTGTCAATCACTCTGTCAGTCAGACTTTCAAAAGAACGTCGTCATCACAGATACTATTTTTTAAAAGGGTAATGTCTATTCGTGATCCAATCGGTTCAATCTGGTAATATATTCCCTTAGATATTTTTCGTTTGCGCTTGATGCCGATGATGATCAAGCAAACGATCACGAATTTATATAACTTATATTAACAGTGCTTTCGACCTTAGTAGCTTAATTTTAACTACGTTTAAAATCAAACTTATAACTTACGACACTATTTTTAAAATAATAATCGTCGAAGATGTCGGGTGACGTAACAGAAGATGACTCGTATGACTAACAACAAAATTATAGTCATTCATGCGAGTCATACGCCTCAATCATCATTCTGTTACGTCGACGGATTTATCCGGATATTTTAACAATTTTTATT
Source organism: Hoplodrina blanda (assembly GCA_949316365.1). Taxonomy (NCBI): domain Eukaryota; kingdom Metazoa; phylum Arthropoda; class Insecta; order Lepidoptera; family Noctuidae; genus Hoplodrina; species Hoplodrina blanda. The sequence continues at coordinate 7,376,971 of OX438563.1, forward strand.
GTTTAAATTTTTTATTAATAAACTTATTGTTGATGACGGCGCCGAAACCAGCGAACAAAAAAAAACTGCTCATCTTGTTATGAATAACAATTCTTTGAAAACTATGAACAAAATATAATAAACCGGTTTCATGAAACCGGACGCTACGGAATAGTCATAGGCGTCGTTCACACGCGCATTCCACCACGCACTGTCGCAAGTCAGTGTGAATGTTGCATCAACCTGGGCCCTTACCAGGGGGAGGACACTCCCATACAGTGACCGATTTATAGACATTTTTTTAAAAATGCGACATCTGATATCGTCATCCGAAAACAAATTATAATAGTTACTTATTGTCACCATAGATGGCGACACTATCGATGAATTCTAAATTGTGGTTAATAATATAAATTAATTATAGTAGTTTTATAACTGAATTTAGAGATTTTATTTATAATTGCAAATATGTTCTTATCTATTAATTGCAAATATTTGTTTATATTATAAAAAATGCCTTACTATTACAATTACTAGCAACACAGCAAGGTTGATTAAAAAAGTCACAAAATGGCGACTGCTCCTTGCGTATGCGCATGTTTGTAGTTTTCGTTCTATTTTTGTGTTTTTCTTCGTGAAATTAATCCGCCGATCCACGTTGAGTTCAGTCCTCTCCACCAAAATATACGCAATATGCAGTAGCAGTAAGTTATAGCAATTAGCTGATCCACCTTTGCATAAATGGTTGAGAAAGAGGATACGAATCCATAGAATTTTAAACCTATTTTTTTTATATGAGTAAATAATTATAAAATTCTATCGTTATGTATTCTTATAAATATCAACCATTTATTCAAAGGTGTGTTAGCTAATTGCTATAACTTACTGCTACTGCATATTGCGTATATTTTGGTGGAGAGGACTGAACTCACTATACCTACACACACACACATGCATACATGCAGTAGCAGTAGTACCTTCACACACACATACGTAAAAGTTTGCGGATGACGTTAATAGATGGCGCTATTTTGCTGATCAATTGACATTTGCGGTCTACAAAAAAGTCGGCAAGTGGGCTCTCTATACCCGTTATATTACTTTACTCTATGGCCCTTACTATGACCTCTATAGCAGGGCAGAAGTTGCCCGGATTTTGAACTGCCTCGCTATTTTGTACTATGACATCGTTATAGCAGGCCTGTAACAGGCCTGCTAAGTTAACGTTTACAAAACCGTTCACCTTTTTTTTTATAGAGACTTTCGTACTATGACGTGCTATTTGACAGCAGCAAAATGATAATGGAACGGCTGTAATGTCAAAATTAGCGATTGCTAAAAAGTTACTATGGGACTAGCTTTTTCAACATCGTTTTGTAATCTAAAATGATATTCGTGGCAACATGTTAGGTTTATATAATAATAAGAGTTTTTAAAGTGGATGGTGAGAATTGTAAGCGAATTAAACCAGACTTTTTCATTTTTGTAGCTGTGTAACGAGTACGAAATATGTAAATAATAAAATTGAAGTGTGAAAATCGTATGGAAAAACATACCAACGGCGTTGCATTTGGGAAATAAATAACAATAATGAAGTTAATGACAGGGAATAAGAATCAATTAATATAGGTAAGAAGATATAACTTAAAATCATCAATGGTAACCAAAACCTATGAAAATACGTAATGTAAGTATAAATAAAAACCTACTCTACAAATCTTCAATAAGTACTCAATTAATATTTGTATTTTACAGGCCTATCAAAAGATTTAGTCCCCCGTTTGTGCGAGGGTTTTGAACCTATAATGAAAATAATAAATCCTCCAAAGGCTTAGTGATCTAAGCAGAGACTAAGGTGAGTGTTATCAATTCATCAGATTTTCTATTGTGGAGCATAACTACACTAGTGTGTTTCTTGTGTATGTTCCTTGCTATTAAACATAATTTGCTGTGTATTAAAGTGACAATGAAAAACATAAACAAGTAATCTTTTTATCCATTTATTTCAGGAGATTCTCGGTATTGACTCAGAAAAACAATAATGACATCAATTTTATTTGGAATGCAGAACCAGTCTCCAGAAGCCTTTTACACTGAGAAGCATAACAAGACTCAAAACATTATTGAGAGGACCATTGATGTACTAAAGGCTCGATTGAGATGTTGATTAGCCCATCAAGTGCTACATTTCCAATCACAAATGTTTTGCAAATGCATGTGTTTCTACACAACATAATGTAACACAGTAAATTTATGAAAATAAAACAATGACCGCATCTAGTTTAAAAAAATGTGTTTAATTTTTACCTGTTTACAAATTAAATTATTATCATTTATCACATGATACTTTCTTATGACTGACTGAAACATATATACATATAAGTAGGAACCCATATTATCCATATAAATGCAATGAAAGTTTACAAGAACAAAAACTGGTAACAGAGATGACTGCCTGCAAGAGCCATAAATTCATATGGTGCACTTTGTTGGTTTCTAATATGCAGGTAGGTATATGTATATAAAAACACATCATGAGTATTATTCTTTATTTTAATTTTCATCCTAAATACATAGGTATGTATAATGATTAATTAGTTAGGCTCTCCACTGGATGGAATTACTAGTTATATTATTTTTCAGTTTAGTAGACTAGATGTCAAGAATAGAATAAGTACTGGGGCTCCGTTGCATTCCTGTAAAAAGGTTATGTTTCTTGGATTATGGGCATTGCGGTTCTTGTATTTCGATATTTCAATAAATTCCTTTACTATAAATGTACCCATGTGTGTATTTTTGTAGGAACAACACAACAAAATACTTTTTTACAATAATTTTATTGTGACTGAAACAAAATTTACCAAAAGCACTCTATAACGCAATAAATAAATTACTTCATATCGACTTTAATGTCTAGTAGGGCTTTGAACATTATATATTACTTTTGTAAAAGGCTGTGAAAATCATTAAATTAATCAAGTGAAATGTTGTTTATATTTACGCGCTGACAGTTGATGAACGTAGGTACGTTCTGAATATCACATTGTATCTTTATGAGTTAAAAAGGTTTTTTTAACGTGAAACTTGTACTTTTAGAGCTTTTAGATAATAAATCATGGTAAGTTGTAATACATAATCTTAGTTATAACGTGTATTTATCTAAGAAATTCAAGTTATGATCATTAAAAAAAAAACCGGTAATGTGTTAGAGAATTATATCGTAGTTTTTGAACGTTGTTTATTCACAACACTAAGACTAAACTTCATCATCAAAGCAGGCAGAGACAAGCATTGCCGTTCAATAATCGTTCACCTTTAATACGGTCATGGTACGATTTTTAGCGATTCCTAAGCAGGCCTGCTTTTGAATGGAAGTTGACTGACAGGCATTTGAACGTTTTCTTAAAAGGTGATGGTAAGCCCCCAGGAACCTTGTGGAATTATTATTCAAGAAGAAGATAAAATAAACAAAACTTAAAACACCTATCACTTTATTACCATTTATAATATTTAACATCATGAGTGTGCATAAGCAAAACCGTACAATGTTCGGTTTTCTGTTAATAATTGCATCCTTAACTTTGACAGATGTCATGTCAAATAACGCCATATCCATTGTTATTTCGATTCCGGAATAAATCTTGAAAATATTGTTCATAAAAGGATTTAGAAAGTACGCAACAATGAGTGAATTAGTCTGGGGTATTAAAAACGGCGATATTGATCAAGTCAAAGACATAGTAGAAAACAAGGTAAGTGGATCGCATAGTGCTTGTAAATCGGTTATTATTCTACGTGAACACTTTTGTAGTTGGCAAGAGAAAGCAATGTTTCTCATTAATTGATTTCAACCCGAATTTTGTAGAAAATAAGAGGTAAACAACAAACGAAAACTCTGTCGCGTATTAAGTACTCTCCTGTAATAGTCATGATTACAGTGCATAAATTAATTAAAACTGATGAAACATCGTGTTGTAATGGTCGTAGCTATTTAATTATTATAGTCAAAGAGGTATTGCGCTCCCAATGCAGGTGCATAATTGCTACGTATGTATAAAACTGCTACAATGATGAGAGAAATATATTTTTTGTTTTGCATTCTCCAATTAGAATATCTAAACTATGATTGTCATAGTAAAACAAGGAAAATAAATTATGTCATTGCTAATGTTTTAGAAAATTGATGTCAATGCTCTCATTGATGGGAGAGTACCTCTTCACTATGCTGCTGATTATGGACAAACAGTCGTTCTCAACTATTTGCTGGACAAGGGAGCAGACCCCAATGTAAGTTGGAGCAATCAAGACATATTTTTGAACTACCAACAGTATTGTTTGTCTAATTAAAATGCATATTTCAGATGTTGGACAAACATGGCATCTCTGTACTGCTAGCAGCTATTTGGGAAGGTCATACAGACTGTGTTAAGACATTACTTAAAAATGTAAGTAAAAACAGTGAATTGTGCTCTTACGCAAAATGAATTATGCATGACTTGCAATTTCACAGTTATGGAAAGAAATTAATTTCATGCAGTAAACTCTAAATGAGTTATTAGACAGTATTTTGAGAATCTCATTGTCTTGAAAAAGCCAGTATCTATAATAGGATAGAGATGAGTCATGGATCTTTAATGGTTTATACTTGGAATTACTCTTTGAATTTTAGAGCTTATCATAAGTAAACAAACTGTATTATCTTACAGGGTGCATCTAAAAATGGAAAAACCCCAGATGGAACACCATACATTGAAGCTGCAGAAAAGGAAGAAATCAAAGAACTCCTTACATAGAATAAAATCTGTAATACTCGAACTGTAACTAGCAATCGCTCAGATTTGTGTTTTGATGCTAAGGTAAAATCACTAAGATCAAACAAAAAATTAATTAATCCATTATAAAATATTTTTACAAGCATTTATTTACATTGTAATGAATTATTTTTATACGCTCAACATATTGAAATATAAAATATGTGTTTGATTATGCGTCCATTTAGTAGTGTGTGTATCTATAAAGGCCTGACCTCCCTTAAGGGGGTGAAATACAGCATTCACCTGAAATGTGATGGCTAGCTCATCCTTCTAGTGCTTGCATGAGATTTGTAAGAAGCCCCATGATCTAAATTTAGCAAATAAACTATTTAATATTAAGGTATAATTCCAACAAATAAGATGTAATTTTTATCGCTAAAATAATAAACTGATATAAACAAACCAACTTTTATTTTGTTTATAAAATGAGTACGCACAAAACATATGAAAAAGATATTTTCATTATTCAAACTTAGAACATACAACTTTTACAATACTGGAGACTACTTTATTCTTCAATCTTCAATCACAAATCCAGTAATAATCATTCTTATTACTCTCTACCTTATAGCTAATCTACATAATTATTGGTGATTATGCCCTGATAAAAACTCCATCCTCTATTTTTATGAATAAATAAACTTACGCAAATATCACAAAATGGGTTTAACAAAATACATAAAATACACAAAATACATCTTTGGATCACAAAGGGGATAAGTTACTAAAAAAAAGTGATGTCTTCATATTATAATAATATGTTTTATAAATCTCCGCTTCCTGGATATTTCTTATACTTGCTATTTTTCTGAGGAGGACAGTAGCATGCGTTTTTCTGCGCATCCAAATACGACTTACAGCCAAGTGTTAATGTGCCAGTAAATAACAATTTTGCTGCAGCTTTGCAACCTGAAATCAAAACATAATATTTCAGAAAAAATATAGTACATATATAAATGAATATTTGCTGTTTAAGTCGTCAACAGTGTGAGAGATCTTTTGATACAAGTGTTTGGACTGCTGTGGCTCTAGAGTAGCACGGGTATCGGACTGTACAAGGATGGTTATTATATCCGTTGACATTTAGATAAACGGGTTAATGTGTTATAGATATAACACCTGACGTTTGTCATATTGCCATTCTGTGTACTGCATACTGGTGAAGCAAGGGGCTTATCATGATTACTGTATGAAAAACGATAGTCCGTGTGCAGTCTGCATTGCTCCTTCATTAAGTGCGTAAATTGTTAGATCCCTATGTAATGTTGTAGACCTAGATGGACATTTTTATTAGGAATTATATACATACCTTTGGTAATTGTGTCTCCTGCTACATTTACTGACTTGTAGCTGTCACAGTAGTTGTAAAGGCACCTTTTGAAGTCCAAGTCACAAGTTTCTTTTCCACTGTTACATGTGTCATAGCAAATATCATGGGTGTCACAACATTTCGTCATTTCTTCAAGTGGCAAGTACTCTGAAGCAACCTCAAAGCCGAGAGAACCACAACCGTCTGAAGACGGGATGTGATTTCTATTACGGACTGGTTTAGATCCTGAAAATAGATAATAAGGCATTTATCATAAAAATATAAGAAAATAAAAGTTACTGTATCGAACTTGTTAAACCGAAGTATAAATACCTTCAGGGCAGGTGAATATGCAGTCCTCTTCAACAGCCGCATCAAAAACTTCATGTAGGGATCTGAACTTCTCAGCAACTGTTATTACATTTTTAAACATATCACCAAAAACTGACTCTGCCGATAGTACTGCATCCTTTAAATTCCTCAGCATACTAGAACCCATGCCAGTATATGCATAGGCCACGAAAGTTAACACATAAATTGCAATCTTTCTATACGGAATCTCCATTTTTGACAATATTACCTTGTTGGACTTTTGAAATAGAATAGCATTCCTACATCCAGGACCTAACTTTTAGACTATCTTTCATATAAAACCAGCGCTATGAGATGAGAACACGTAATTTTTAAATTTTGGACTTGGATTGTAGCCAAGCCAAAAGTCAAAACAAAAATGTCAAAAGAGTCATTCATTCAAAACAGCTGTTGGCTGTCAGTCGATTAGTTAGAGGGTCTGGCAGTGGTAAGTTCATCCATTCATCCACTTTCATCGGATTCTCCAGACTGGTTTATGGCAGTCAATAATTCGATTATCGAATTTCAGTACACACACCGAGAATTAATTTGGCTAAAAGATAGAGCGCCTGCAGACATACAATTTTATTCCAAGTTGGCCAACTAAATCGCCGACATAAATCGATCATCGATGATCATCGATATGTCTGAGAGACTGACACATGACTCTGAGAGCATACTAATCACCATAGAGCAACACGGGTACCTGACGGAAGGGGAGACGCCATAGCGTATTTTTTCAATACAGAAAAGTCTGTCATTTTTTGCGGGGGGAAATACATACACAAACACACTTTTCAACAACCCCACACAAAAACAATCGTCTGTCGCTACGAAACTCACACATAGAAATAATAACAATACACTAACAATTTCGTACACACATAGATACATTTTGTGTCATAACAGTGTAACGACATGATGCAACTACATTGACAAACATTGCTGTAACAGCTGTCGATACGCATTATCGATAAATTAAAGAACTCTGTTATGGAAATCAGGTTTTTTACTTTATTTATGTTATTTATTACTTTTTCAACAGTTGTCAATTAAAAAATAATTAAAAGCATGTAGGTATAATTTAAAAATAATTAAAAGCATATAGGTATAATTTAAAGTCAAAGTCAAAACATTTATTTCAATTAGACCATACAGGCACTTTTGAATTGTCAAGGAGTCGGTCAGTTAGTCCGAAAGCTGAAACTAGTTGCTCGTGCCAAAACGGAGGTAGGCCTCTATGGAGAAGAACGAGCAAGAAATTAAGCATAATTTTCCATTAAGATACTACATAACTACAACTAAGTCTTTAGTTTTTGCAAATGCAAATGTCACACATCGACTGATGGTAAGTAAATATTTTTATCGATAACAAACAAACAATTTACAAAATAACAACACTATCGCACTTGGTGACAGTGACTTAACAGTGGACCATTTGGTCATATGTTTCGACAGAGGGGAACGCCTGCCTATGGCGTCTCCCCTTCCGTCAGGTACCCGTGTTGCTCTATGCTAATCACAGACGTTTATAGAGAAGATACTAATAGACTAATGAGTAATGAGAGTCCGCACATCTTACCAACTGAGTTGTCCAACTTTTTAGTCTATTGGTATGTTCTGCGATTTAGTTGACCAACTTGGATTTGTATGTCGGCTCCCTGCGGGCGCCCATAGTAAATCGACTAATTTTAAAAGTAAGTTTGAGAATGGCAACATTGCAACATTTTATGAATGTCCGGTAGCCATATTGTTTTAAAAAGTTATCCTTTTCCGTTTTGTTGTCGTGAAAATGACGGGCTTTAGTAATAAGGTGAGGAGAAAAAATATGAAAATCGCGTAAAATTTCTTCATGTGGACTTAATAACTATCATAATACTACTATGTGCTTTATATTCTTTAATTTTAATAGTTCCTGGCGTGTGATAAGATATAACAACATGCACTGTCCATGCATCACACGTGCTTTCTCGTGTTTAGCTTTTGTTACAGGACAATATTACATGAAACTATTCGTAGATTCTCTGTTACAAAGAATTCCGAGATCCCAGTTACAAATATTGTGTTTCAGGACAAACTGAATGAAAATAGTGTAAATAATTTTGAGGTTATTCGGTACGTCAGCGGCGGTTTTTAACCAGTGTGAATGCTTGTGTTCTAGGCCATAGTAATCGATGGCCGTGGCCATCTGCTCGGCCGCCTGGCCGCAGTCATTGCTAAGGTCCTGCTGGAAGGTAACAAAGTCGTGGTCGTGCGATGTGAGCAGATCAACATCTCTGGTAACTTCTTCAGGTAAGACCGTCTCATATCCCTCTTAATTTATGTTTATTTCCTGAAGACATATTTAATAAATGAACTAGGAATAGTGGTAAATTTACTAAAAACCCAGATTATTAAAATTTAACAAGGTTTTACTAGTTAAATGGTGTTTTTAGAACAGCACATTGTGGTGTTTGTATAAAAGTCTACACACCCACCAAGTATGATGTAGACTTGTGATTATACCACCATAATTCCAGCCATAGAATACTAAATGATGTTACACTTGGGTAATTTGCGACTGAATATTGTAAAATGTTGTACTCATGAGTTATCTGATAAATATCCCACAATACCATGTCATAGTTTGTTAGTGAATCCTTTGATTTACTTTATTTATTTATTTCAGGAACAAGTTGAAGTTCATGTCATTCCTTCGTAAGAGGTGTAATGTAAACCCCGCTCGTGGACCTTTCCACTTTAGAGCTCCTTCCAAGATTCTGTGGAAGACTGTCAGAGGTATGTATCATCAGCTATAGACTATTTTGATACGCTATTTAAATTTCTGAAGCTTACTTAAAATCTTTGGAAGTTATGAATTTTGTAAGAACCAGCATTTACATGTTATGAAGACAGTTCTATGGAGTAGTCCAACTATCTCCAGCAGTGGACTTCTTTTGGCTATTTAAGTAACAATTAGTGCATCAATTTTTTTCTGCAAAGCACATTGCCAAATTATGCTGTCCTGCAATTTATTTAGCTAAACCTTATCTTGACTGAAACTTCTAATGATTATTTTCTATTTTACCTACATTATTTGATGTTTATGATAAGAATTATCTTTATGAAACCCTTCAAAAACACACATAAACCTAATTTGTTACACAATGATATTCACAAGGGACATTATGTGTTTCAGGCATGATCCCACACAAGACTGAGCGCGGAAAGAGCGCGCTGAGGAGGCTTCGGGCGTACGACGGTTGCCCGCCACCATACGACAACCGCCGTCGCGTGGTTGTGCCCGCTGCGCTCCGCGTCTTCTGTTTGAAGCCTGGCCGTAAGGTATGTCGACGAATATCTATATTAACTTGAAGTCTAATTTCTGTTTATGAGTAGTATCACAAAATACATATTTTGTTAATTTTTGTAACTGCAAAACAAGGTTTCAAGGTTGTTCAAGGTTCAGGGGGCCTACCACAACCTCTTAAACAATATTATTTTAATATTAGTTTGTATTTTCAACTCTCGGCGCTGATCCGAGAGTTGAAAATCCAACAGAGCAGAACGCAAAGTATTGTTTTAAGAGGTTGTGGTAAGGTCTAGTGTTAATTAGTAGGAAAGAAAATGCTCGCAATAAATAATTAAGAAGTAGATTTTGTAACAATGATGTTTCAATTGGGTAATTTGCGACTGAATGAATAACCATGTTGCAATTCTATAAATGTCTGAGAAATTTTTAAAAGTTGTATCCTTACATCAAACACAAGAATTGAGTTTAAATAATAATTATTATTATTTTCCTCGCAGTACTGTCACGTCGGCCGCCTGTCCCACGAAGTCGGCTGGAAGTACCGCGACGTCGTCCGCAAGCTAGAGAACAAGAGAAAGGTCAAGTCCATCAAGTTGATGGCCTACGAGAAGAAGCTGAAGGTTTGTTACAAATCTAGATATTAGCCATTTTATTATGCAGCTCATAAAATTTTGAGCTGTGTCTTCGACTATTTTCTAATGATGATTACATTCTTACCTACATTATTTGAGTACTAATGAAAAACACCCTTGACTGATTAAGATTTTAATTATTATGCTACAATACAAAGAATATTTAGTAGATAACTGAGTTTATAAAATTCTTTTGCAGAGGATCACCAAGGAATCCGGCGCGAAGGTTGCGAAGACGACGGCGCCGTTCACCGCTGTCATCCAATCCTATGGATACAATTAGGATTAAGAGAATATAAATATAAAAACCTTTGGTTGCCCACACTTGTATTTTTATTGTATTACGATTACGATACCCATCTATATCCTCTAAAGAAGCATCAATGTCAAGTAAAATAATAGTCAACGTCTGCAGGGCTGGATTTTAGAGAGATTGACGAAAAATGTTCTGGTAGCAAAATGGAAAACTTAGCTTTTACTGTAGCTTGTATACCTACCTGCTATAAGATCTTAATACCTCGTTATGGCAGCACCCAGCCTCCAACAGAAGTTAGTGTTTCTGTTTACACATCAATAATTCCACATTCATTCCCAGATGCCATTCAGGTCAGTCTAAAACCTGTGTAAATGCGGTTCTGCAATCCGTCACCTGGCACTGACTACAGTTTACGTGGGTATCGTGGGTATCTTAGTAGGTACTACGAAAAAGGAGAGATTTGAAAAATTACAGCTAACATCTCAGTAAAAAAAACGCAACAGACCTTGGTCTGATGAAAAGGTCATGACTACTTAGGTTTTACAGTCGAATGATTCGCAAATAATAGATAGTCATAATGCACAACAAAATTAGGGATGTTTATCTTTTTGTAATTGCAAATTCACGGACGGCCCGCCGATATTTAATGGTCACCCTGCCTGCAGACCTTTGCAATACCAGAGGTATTGCAGATGCATTGCCATCCCAGAAACAAAGTCATGTGAAAAATCTCATGTGCCTAAATAATATATAAATAAACTAGCTTTTGCCCGCGACTTCGTCCGCGTATATGTCGGTTATCGCGGACGCAGACGAAGTCGAAGTCGAATAAAAAGTAGCCTATGTCCTTTGTTGGGGTTCACACTTACCCTGTACCAAATTTCACACAAATCGGTTCAGTAGTTCAGGCGTGAAGAAAAGACAGACAGACAGAGTTACTTTCGCATTTATAATATTAGTTAGGATCAATAATAACAACGGCACCCATAGTCTTCAAACCGGATCACACGCAACCCTTTGCGGCAGAAATAAGTACCTATGGTGGTAGTACTTCCCCAGACGAGCTCCTTCACAAAGACCTCTAAGTAGAAAAGCCCTTCTTAATTTAAACCATAACTGATGATAATGGAATGGCTACCTTATTTCTATGGTGAAACAAACATTTATTTCAATTAGACTATTCACAGGCACTTTTGAATTGTCAAGGAGTCGGTCAGTTAGTCCGAAAGTTGAAGCTAGTTGTAATTGTTTGACTGCCTCCTTGTTAAATAGTGTCGTAGTTACAACTCTGGGTGTGGCCGATGCTCAGCAGGTTTGGGTTTTGGGTTCAATCTCCTGGTCAGCTAGTGTTATCGAGTTAGATCTGTACAGTGTAGGTACCCGGCATTGTGCTCGCCTTCTATTACACAACTAATTACTGGCGAAATACGAGTAAGCATAGGAACTTATTGATAATCTCTAATACCATATTACCATCCCCACGTAGCGTGATGTTACGTTACTTAGCTGTATTCAAAAGGGCCATTTAGTAATTAATTTAATATAGTCGACAAAAATATAACGCGTAGTGGAATAAGATACAGCCAGATACAAGACCTACCCAACCGTATTTTGTATTGACGTCATAGGAAATCAATTTATGGATCCTATTTATTGCTCCAACGGGTTCAATCAGATAATTATTTTGCACGCAGGGACAAATTTTCTTGTGCAGCTGTGTCCTGCGATAATACTCGCTACATAAGAAGCTCCAATCATCTTGATCCTTTAGATTTTTAGAACTTTTGCGTTTATTTCTTTGCTTCAAAACATTACATTAATATTTTTTTTACTAGAAAGTTTATTTCTCAAGAATAAAAAACAAAATATTAGCTTTGATACTTCACGTACTCCGTGACATTGAACTTCTACCTACGGACATATTGAAGATTCAACTTCTCTTTATGAAAACATATTACCTATACCTAAATGTTCTAAATTTCTAACTGTTTAAATATCCACACGACCACGGTACCGATGCACTCGTAAAGGCGCTTTTCCGTGAGGTGCACGCCCCGTCCACGATGTGCATCATCCATGTTAGCTGCACTGGTAACGTACTGATACTCATCCGTACGTAGCGTGGTCGTGGGTCGCATGGTTATCAAACCGGGTGCATTGATGACGTTACCAACACTCGCGTCCTGCTTTGACGGAAAAAGAAATATTGGACCCACGCTGCTAACGTGCGTAGTGTATGCGTACACATTCTACACGGCAAATGGCAACTGTGGGCCGCATGTATAGCGTGGGCTTGCTCGGATAGGTATCTCCTATGCATTTCAACGCGAATTTTGGTTAGGTACTTATGAAAGTTTAACAGAAAATATTTAGGTACAGAATAAATCCAATATACCTACGTAAATTAACTTAAATCAGTCATCGCCGCTAATACTTACCTGTAACTTTGTTTTGTTGTTGTAAGTTTTGTGACCCGCGAGCTAGCTTCCAAGCCAAGGATCTAGATCAGACAATCCACATCGTAAATGCTTGGCGTGTGGGAAGCTGAAAATTGAATGCGTTCTAGCGCCTAATAAGCATTGAATCGACACAGTCTCCGAAGTCGTATATAAGCCGGGACCAGCGTTTTAAAATTCAGTTCGGAAGCGACCGCCATCGGTACACTTCCAACATATTCATCGCGAAAGGAGGAAAACCACACCATAATAGCACACAGTTACTATGAATAACTGGCGTTTACTACTACTTGCGATAGTCGCGGTTTTTCAACCTATTGCATCTTTCACTGATCGCAACCTCATTGATGGCAGGCAACAGTGTTGCGAACGTCTTTCGTCTGCTCCACTTCAAGACACGAGGTCTTCGCTTTATGGAACAAACCGGCTCGGCAAAACTACATCTCCACTTCGACGTCTAAACGACCAAGATGAAATCCGTGAAGATCGACGGTATGAACTAAGCCAACAGGATTCCATATTCAGTCGTCCTTCGACTGAGAGACCGCTGGTAGATATCAGGGGAAGGGTTGCAAGACAAGGTCCCTCTGAAATAGCCAGGTCCTCTCGAGTTGAATATCGTCTTGAACGTCTTGCAAACTCTGAAAGTCGCGAACGGCTACTGGATGCACACCGAAGGGAAGATACCGCTCGATCTATTCGAGATCTGAAAACTCAAGATCTCACCCGCAGTGTGGTTGATCGCCCCTCAAGGGATGTCCTAGAACGTCGTAATAACCGGGTCTACACTGATTCCTCACGTGACAGATTATTCAGAGATGGTTACAGAACCGAGCGCTTTGGTAATAAGCGCCTGTCTGAAAACTTATTCGATACTCAACGTGAAATGCCATTCAGATCTGTTGAACGTAGGATCACATTGAACAGAGATGCACGTCGTGTCCTCAGCCGAACTAAAGATGAACCCAGCATTGAAATTTCTGACAACATGAATAATCTTCAGCGTTTTGCTAGGGAAAGGTTGAGTGTATTGCGACACGAATCTTCAGTTCGACCAGACACAAGGCGTTACAGTGAACGTAATAATGAACGTCGAGATCTGTATCGAAACAATGAACAGCGGCGGTCACTTTCAGAAAATACTCGATTAGTAGATCAAATCCGTGATATGCGTATTCGTGTTAATGCTCGTGGTGACAACCGAGAAAATCGCTTATCCACCGAAAGAATTCAGGAACGTCGTGAACAGAGAGAAGATCGCAGAGAATCTAGGCAGCAAAACAAGGAAAATATTGACCATCGTGCTTCTGGCGACCGAATGCAGATGGCTCGAAGAATGACACGTGAATCCCGTAATACGAATACTCAAAATGAAAGAGACGTAGATGCTCGACAGGAAATTAGACACGACAGGATGTTAAGGGAAACTCGGGACGAAAATAGGGTAAATCTGGAGCAACGACTTTCTGACGAAAGAATCCAGATGGCTCAAAGAAATATTCGTGATTCCAGTAAGAAAAATACTCAAAATGTAAGAGACATAGATATTCGACGAGAAATTAGACATAGCGAGAGGATATCTAGGACTACACGAGACGAAAATAGGGTAAATCTGGAGCAACGACTTTCTAGCGACAGGATCCAAATGGATCGGAGAAATACTCGTGAATCTAGAATCATGAATGACCAAAATAAGAGGAACATTGATGATCGACGTGAAATTCGACATAAAGAACGAATGGTAAGGGAGACACGGGAAGAAATTAGGGACAATATTAGAGACAATTTGGAGCAAAGACTTTCTCGTGACAAAACACAGGTAGATCGAAGAGATACTCGGGAATCCAGGAATACAAATACCCAAAATGTCCATGATCGGCGGGAAATTAGAAATAGCGAAAGGATTTCTAGGAACACTCGAGATGAAAGGGAAAATCACATCTATAGACTATCTCTCGAAAGGGCCCAGGTAGATCAAAGAAACATCCGCGAATTCAGAGTGATTAACAATTTAATTGCCCGTGATGATGATAGACGTATTGATAGCAGGAGGGAAACAAGGAACAACAACAGGATGTCCAGGGAGACTCGTGACGAAAATAAGCTGACTCCTGACCACAGACTGTCCCTCGAGAGGATTCAGATGGAAACAAGAAATATTCGCGAATTTAGGAACGTAAATACTCCTAATGACAAAGACATCGATAACCGTCGGGAAATTAGGTACATCGAGAGGTCTACGGAAGTAAGGAAAGAAGCTAGGGTAAATCCGGAGCAGAGAATTTCTCGAGAGAGGATCCAGTTTGATCGAAGGGATATCCAAGAATTTAGAAACATGAATTTTGCAATCCGAACCGAGAGAGACGCTGATAGCCAAAGAGAGATTCGAACTGATGCGAGGTTAAATTCAGAAAATAGGGAAAACTCCAACAGTAGACTTTCCCGTGAACGGATACAAATGGATCGGCGAAATTCTCTTGAATCTTATCGACAGGATATAAGGTATAACGAGAGGTTGTCTAGAGAAACCCGGGAAGAATTGAGGGAAAATGCCGACCGCAGGCTCACTCGAGAAAGTAGGCAAGTAGATCGACGAAATATCCGCGAGTCCAGACTAAATCGCGTCGCCACTCGAAATGAGAGAAACCTTGAGACCGACACAGAAAGTCGACGAGAAATTAGGTATAACGAGAGGCTGTCAGGACAGCGTGGTGATCAGTTTATCAGCGAGCGTCGAGTGGAATCAAGGTCAGCTGACAGAGTTAATGATGAGCAAAGGTACGGTGTGATGATGGACCGAAGGGCCCGCTCTGATGACCGTCGAAACTTCCGCGAAATTAGAGCTGAGCCTAGGCTAAGCCGATCTGCTGACTTACAACGCCGAAGCGAAGTAATCCGCAGCGGAGTTGAACGTAGCCACACGATTGAAAACAGGAAACGCGAAACAATTGACAAACGTTCTCGCAATGTTGAAATGGCCCGAAATCGCGAGAGGATAAGCTCTGTAATGGTCGGAAAATTGGAAACTGAGAACGATTTTACCGTCTCTAACTGGCAATATGTTCTGTACACATTGCAAGCAGCCTATTTATGCGCTATTTTCATGCAAATGCTGACGCCAAGCCGCACTGAAAAACCAAAAAAGATGTATGTATTTTGACGTTTTAATAAGTTAGATCATTGGGATATGTAGTTATTAACTTACATATTTTGCTTGTTTCAGGAATCTTCGCTGGTTGCCCGTATCTTCTTACTACAACCCCATCAAGGTGGATTAAACGACGACTGTATTCTATGAACTTTTTAATCTATCTTATATAAACTAGTAGAAAATTTCGATTCAATGTTACTATGATCTCTAATGTAATGTATTCATAGAAAATAATAAATATTGTGTGTTATATTTATCGTTACTTATTTTTAATTTGCCCTTTTAAACCTACTTAAGTAGGAAGTAGGTATAGTAAAATAATAATAATAACAGCCTATCATTGTCTCACTGCAGGGCAAACGCTTCTTGTCCTTGTCATACAAAGAACTGACCACCACAAGATTGGTGATCTCAGAAAGATATTAATAATAACTTCAGTGATGTTATATTTTGTTCAGATAAGATAAAGGGCAAGTAATTAAAACCGAATCGTTATTAAAAACCTGATTTATTTTTATCTTAACATGTAATTTCACATACAAACTATTTTCATAAGCTTATCACATCCTACAGATCTAAAGTGTCTGATTTTTTCTTATGCTGCCCTTCATACCAGGCCTTCGAAATCATCCTCTTCATTTCATCATCACCAGTTTCGTACCTAGAAAAAGAAATAAAAAAAAATTGAATTTAAATTTGGAAAATGCCATTCGACCTTCCGAATAATCGAGAAGGTGCCGACTGTCAAGGCGAGACACGCCATTTTTTTAAGACAAATGGCGATGTCAATTGTTTATAACTCTTGAGATAAAACGACAATAGACAAGCTACAGAACTACTCGTATGATACGAGTAGTTCTGTAGCTTGTATAGGCTAATTGGCAAACACAACCTATTTTAACAGATAAAACTGAATAATTATTAGGGCCATGTTGACAAAATGTTAATGGCTAATATTAGCCATTTACATCTGCCAAGTGAGTTGGAAAATTTTGGAAAGGGCAACTAGATTATTTTTCTTTTCTTGTGCATAATATTCAAAAGAGCCTTTTAAGAGCTAATTAAAATAAATGATTTGACTTTCCAAAAAAAAAAGTCAGATTGGGATAAGTCAGCCTCTCCATCAATTACAGGAACTTGAAAAAAAAAATATCTTACATGTTCTTCATGAGGCTCATAATAGATTCCTGAGGGTCTGACTTGTCCATTTCTGGAGCTGCCGGTTTGAGCTTGCTGTTGCGCTGATCTTCAAACTTCTTTTCAAGTTCTGTCATGTGGGACCATTTAATATTGGGACGAGACTTGGCTAAGAATATGACCACCATATCTGCAATGAATAAATAACTAGTATTAACTAGGGAAAACTTATACATATATGAAAACATACATTTTTCACAATGTTTATTGCAGTTTTTATTGTAAATCAACAGTGATGGATTATACAAATATGACTCATGTTCCATATATTTAAAATGCCCAAACAATACTATAGTCACGTCGAAAGTTACATGTTTTTCCCATCATGGTGATATTTTTATGTATTTAAGCCCGAAATGTTGTAACTTTACTTGCTGCGGGAAAACACGCTCGTTGAGTTTTTACCAAAAAACGCAAGTGCGGCGCAAACACAACCATATTATTATGTGTTTTTCTATGGTAAACACACATTCTGTGCAGCCAGTCACACTTCGGACTTGGGGTAGCGAATGTTCACCCGTACTCAACGGGTTAAAACGCTCCCACAACACTTGTACTGAGGGATGCACCAGTAAACACAATTTTTTGCATGGTTTCATTGCGGGCTACCATATAAAGGGATTTTTCAAGAGAAAAATAAAAGTATTTTATTTTGCTCAATGTTATTTAGATTATGTGCTCATAAAACAATGTGTAGTTAATATTTATGTGATGTGTCTTTCTACACCACATTAGAGAAAACAGTATTTTATTCTCATTTGCATGTCTAGATGTCGGCCTAGGTACATTATGTTGTAAACATTATGGAAAAACAAGAATTTTGAATACAACATAATCCATAAAATTTATATTAACATTGTAGTCAAATAATACATTATTTACCTGTTTTCTGTTTCCAATGACTTTCTTCAACGTTGATAGGCTCCAAAAGTTTGTTGATGACCAACAAGTAATCTTTATTCTCCAGGTTTTCAACATGGAGCTCCATAGATTTGTCAGTAAGCTTACAGTAAACTTGCTCCTTCGGTATGGATTGGACATTCTTCAATGTTACAAAAACTTTGATGTACTTATCAGATTGATCCCAACCTGAAATTATAAACAGATCAATTAAATTTTAATATGAAAGAACGCAAGTGTAGTTTCTATAGAACAAATAGTTTATACTCTTCAAGATACAACCTTGATGTGAAAATGATTTATGAACATAAACAATACTGAATCATAATATGATAGAAATAAAATTGAGGAGAAGTGTATGACGATTTCGCTAATGCGATACTTCAAGAAAATTTATTTATAATGTTGTTTAGGACTTGTTAATTAAGATTAACCTACGAACCATAACCATTCAATTTTATTTGGTATCTCTTGTTTTGCGCAGCTGATGCGGTTGAAGGTGCCGGCGAAGATCCTGCCTGCGCAGCTTGTGCAGCGTCTCTCAAGTTTATCCATTCCGTTTCCAGTCTCCTGACTTCTAGTGACAATAAATCTTGTGCCCTCTTTCTTTTCGCCTGTTTTAACAACTCATTGAGCTCATCGATGTCGGTGCGTAACTAAAAATTAATAAATAAAATATGGGTGTGGATGCAGGTTATATACTGACCAAAATATATTTATGTCGTGTCACTATTATAAAATGTAAATACAAACCTCCTTCATTTTAGCTTCAGACATTTTTATGGTTAAGCACTAGTTATCTCCAATTCCGTACAATAATTTATTTTGTAAAACCGCAGAACAGCTAAGCAATGCACACAAGACAAAGACAGATTTTTAGTTCGAATTCGAATGACAAAAAAATCGACAAATTGACAGCTTCGGCGCGCCTGCGTCAGAGGCTACTATGATAGAGGTATGAAACGATCAAACGAGCATGAATCATGTCCACTTAAGCATAAAGTCTAAATTCGGCTACTGCGGCTCGTACAGAGTAAGTGAATGATTTGATGAATGGTTCGATTTCGTTCTAGAAATTGAATGAAATTAAAGTCAAGTCAGAGTGAGTCATTTGTCTTGTCTGTCAGTACTAGTGTCAGTGAAACCATGAAGGTATATTACCTTCATGAGTGAAACGAACTTTTGTTTTGGGGAACTTTGCGGTTAGCAATGTTTCCACACGGAAATTTGAAATACTCAACGCAATCCAATAAGTACTTTACGGACCACACATAATATTTATTTATCTGGAATTCATGTCTTGAAAGAACAAATTGATAATCAATATTTTTTGTACCCATTGACCTAATTCATCGCTTTTGCCACGTCCCAAAATGGCAGGTCATTGACAGGACAGGAACCAGAATTTATATCCTAATACCGCGTTTACATTCAGCCGTAGTGAGCAGGGAAGTGGGCAGGACGAGTATGTAAACGCAATACTTCTCATGCCACTGCCATTGCCACTCGCGCTGCCCGGCGCTCCCCAAAATGGCGGTTTTTTGTGCGGAAGTCAAAGGACCGGCAGCGCGAGCGGCAGTGCGTGTTTACATTCTGCTCCGACGCTCAGTACTCGCCGAGCGCCTGGAGGAGAAAGACGTTCGTTTAGATCATCGAAAATGCCGTCCGAATGGAGCAATGAGATTACAATAAAATTCTTAGAACTACTGGAAACGGAAAAAGTAATTTGGGATGTTACGGATAAACAATATAAACAGAAACGTAAGGTTCACGACGCGTAGAATTTTTTATTTTTTTTAATTTCGATGTATAGATATCATCTACCATCGTCTACGACGAACATTCTTTTTTTGTATTCGTAACCTTTTTAAATAAATAAATAAATATCTTGGGACAACTCACACACGGCCATCTGATCCCAAGCTAAGCAGAGCTTGTGTTATGGTAACCAGACAACTGATATACATACTTATATAATTTATAAATACATACATTACATATTATAGATAAAT
Organism: Hoplodrina blanda; assembly: GCA_949316365.1. Classification (NCBI taxonomy): domain Eukaryota; kingdom Metazoa; phylum Arthropoda; class Insecta; order Lepidoptera; family Noctuidae; genus Hoplodrina; species Hoplodrina blanda. Next base: position 7,397,320 of record OX438563.1, read on the forward strand.
TACACCCAGACACAGAACCAACAATTATGCTCATCACACAAAGTTTGTCCTGGGTGGGAATCGAACCCACTTTTTTTTTTTTTTTTTTAAGGTGGTAAAAATCATCAAATGACTCCTTCCGCCCTGGGTGGGGCGGAAGGGACTGTCAGACTTTTACTGACTAAAAAACCACCCTGTTCCTTCTGTTGCCCTTTACGTTCCGGGGCCACGGTATCCTGTTAAGACGTCCCGCAACCCCGGCAGGCGTTTGGCCCCTATTGGGGCCCCGTCCCTGTGCTGACAGCTCTTTGAGGCGCGCGCGAACAGAACGCGCCGTCGACCCGGGCATGGTCCTTGATCGGACGGCGAGCTACCCATTACTCGCCGTCCGCAAGCCCGCGCCTACGGTGGCCGGATGTCGTCTCTCGACGTCCGACGCCCTGGGCGTCTCCCGCGGCGGCTGGGGCGCGAGGTGGAGGATGTTCTCTCCCTCACGCGGCCCGCCTCCTCCTTTGCTAGCATTACTGCTTCGCAGAAGGAGGTGACTGCATCCCATTCCCTCTCGCCCCGGAGCATGGCCTGAACCAGGCCCGGGCGCGAGAGGTCGCCGCCGCCTATCGCCTCCGTGAGGACACGGCGGTGCTCCGCCCAAGCGGGGCAAACCTGCACCGTATGCTCCACCGTGTCCTCCGGGCGGTCCACACAGTGGTGACACCCGGGCGTTTCCTCCCGTGCAATCCGACACAGGAACCTCCCGAAACAACCGTGTCCGGTGAGGACCTGCGTCAGCCGGAAGGTGAGGACGCCGTGGCGCCTCTCCAGCCACTCCTCAAAGAGGGGTCTTACCGCCGCGATTGCAGCGTGCCCGAATCGAACCCACTACCTCCGGCTTTGCAGTCAGGGTCACTAACCACTAGACCAACGAGGCAGTCATAAAAATATCGAACATAATAATTATGTATCGCAAAAAGAGACAGCGCGGCCGCTGTAATTATTTCGACGTCTGCCATTGTCGAAACTTGAAAGCGAAGTGAGTGGTAGGGCAGTATGTAATTGTAAACACACACTTCTCTCGATCCTGCTGCGGCAGTATTTAGGGAATTATTGCCGGCAGCGCGAGGGGCAGCGGCAGGGGCTGAATGTAAATGAGGTAATAGTCTTATGCCGGCTGTACACAGTGGCCCAACCCGTTGGGCCACTGTGCACTGTGCACTGTGCGTTGGGCCAAAAATGAGGATTGGCAAGATTGCTGTTCACACATTGGCTCACATTGGCTTACTGATCATTCTGCATTGGCGCTTCAAAGATGGACGTAGTTCTTGCAGCCGCGGCAATTTATTTATACAGTGCGTTTAATTATGCGTATAAGCGTGTCCCACACTGGCGCGGCCTGCGGTGGCGGCAAACCGCGGGCCGCGGCTCCGCCCCCTGCGACAACACACTGCCGCGGTGGCGGTGGCGGCCTGATGCGTCATTATTAAATTAGTAGGGGAGCCCAAAATGCTAAATGTGGATTTACTCCAGCGTCGTGGGGACCTTTTAGATTGTAAAGATTAGATGCTAAAAAGAAAAAATGGTTAAAGATGGGACCCTTTCACTGGTGGAGGGAGAGCATATTAAGTACAGATTTTCAAAAATGAAAAAAAAAACATGAGTAAATACTCGAGCGTGTCAGATATTAATAGTGTATGCGCCCCACGTGTTTCTGATAACAGAGAATATTAATCTGCCGGTTTGCATGGTGGGGGTGGCCGCACGAAGGGGTTGAAAATGGAAGAAAAAATTATGACATTGAAATACTCAAGCGCGTCAGATTAATATACAGACAGTTCAACTTGATATCCTTTGTCGTGCTGATCCTTAATCTGACAATTATGTGTAGGGACTTCTTCAATATGAAGGTTTGAAAAATAAAATCCGCTGCCCTAGACGTGCGGCCCTATATACAGGGCTTAGGTATACAGGGTGGAATTTTGTAATGCCACCTGGAGGGAAAGTACTCTTAATACTGCATATAGAAAATTTAATCAAAGCATTCCTTTATTTTTGAATAGAAAGCAAACTGCATTCAAAGATTTTCGAAAATTCTCTTCTCCCACACCCCGGGGATCGAACTGGCTAAAATCTGAGAAAATTATATCCTGTACTTTTATTGCATCGATCGTTAGGGTCAATTATAAGGATGAAATCTCTCTAACAAACATGATAAATTAAATGAAAGGAAAACCAGGAAATCTAAAGTTTTGTAAATAATTAAATTAATTTAAGATTTCCTGAGATTTAAGCCGGTTCGATTCCCGGGTGTGGGAGAAGAGAATTTTCGAAAATCTTTGAATACAGTTTGCTTTCTATTCAAAAATAAAGGAATGTTTCCTTTGAGTAAAATTTTCTATCTGCAGTATTAGGAGTACTTTCCTCCAGGTGGCATTACAAAATTCCACCCTGTATATGGTGGAGGTACTTAACAGGGTGCAAGGTATCCCCCCTTATATTAATCTGCCACGCTCGAGTAAATCTAAAAATCCCTTCCTGGGCTCCCCTACTATATAGTTTGACCGAAACTGCTGTACGGCGCCTTAGGTATGTGCGCGGCGTCCCAAAGCATCGTTCGGAAACACCCGGACGAAGTCACGAATAAAGGGACAGTCCCGTTCAAAACGGGACGTATGGTCACATTACCCATACCACGCCCCTTCTGCCACATGAGTAGAATATACTCTGTGCTTCTGTCACGCGGCACCACGCGGTCAGTTGGAAATTTTTGCAACAGGCCGCGTGTACCACGTTGAAAAATGACGTCAAATACGAATATTGTAACAGAAATAGTAAATTTAAATAATAATTTCGCACTTTCTGTTCATAAAAGTAATATTATGAGATGCCAATAATAGATAATATAGGAATCTCACACATCAAAATAATGTTTAATTATAGTTTGACCGAAAGTGTTGTACCGCCCCTTAGGAAAGCGCGGGGAGGTGGGGTCCCAGGAAAAAAGACCATGAGTTCACATGAGATCAATATTGTCGGACTGATCTTACGATATCGGTTTACAATATTTTATGTAAAGCCAGATGCGATTCCAGACTTATATTAATTAGAATTCCAGGTTTCTTCACGATGTTTTCCTTCACCGATGTCAGTAACATCCAAGATAAACTTTAGAAAGTTTTTTTCATTTGAATTGAAAATTGCCTCCGCTACGATTTTGGCAATATTCGCATCACTATTCTATTCAAAGCTTTTGGTCTATTTTTCTTAAAATATCCGACCATTTTAAAAATGACGGTCTTGACATCACGAGATAACGCACGACCCATCTTTGTATATTTATCTCATGTGCGTCTGTCATAGACGGTCCGGTACAAACAAATGCTAGCTACCGCCGTGAGCGTCGGCGGCAGACTGACGGCACGGAGCGGCCGGTACTCCCCCGCGTCTCGCCGCGCACATACCTAAGGCGCCGTACAGCAGTTTCGGTCAAACTATATAGTAGGGGAGCCCAGGAAGGGATTTTTAGATTTACTCGAGCGTGGCAGATTAATATAAGGGGGGATACCTTGCACCCTGTTAAGTACCTCCACCATATACAGGGTGGAATTTTGTAATGCCACCTGGAGGAAAGTACTCCTAATACTGCAGATAGAAAATTTTACTCAAAGGAAACATTCCTTTATTTTTGAATAGAAAGCAAACTGTATTCAAAGATTTTCGAAAATTCTCTTCTCCCACACCCGGGAATCGAACCGGCTTAAATCTCAGGAAATCTTAAATTAATTTAATTATTTACAAAACTTTAGATTTCCTGGTTTTCCTTTCATTTAATTTATCATGTTTGTTAGAGAGATTTCATCCTTATAATTGACCCTAACGATCGATGCAATAAAAGTACAGGATATAATTTTCTCAGATTTTAGCCAGTTCGATCCCCGGGGTGTGGGAGAAGAGAATTTTCGAAAATCTTTGAATGCAGTTTGCTTTCTATTCAAAAATAAAGGAATGCTTTGATTAAATTTTCTATATGCAGTATTAAGAGTACTTTCCCTCCAGGTGGCATTACAAAATTCCACCCTGTATACCTAAGCCCTGTATATAGGGCCGCACGTCTAGGGCAGCGGATTTTATTTTTCAAACCTTCATATTGAAGAAGTCCCTACACATAATTGTCAGATTAAGGATCAGCACGACAAAGGATATCAAGTTGAACTGTCTGTATATTAATCTGACGCGCTTGAGTATTTCAATGTCATAATTTTTTCTTCCATTTTCAACCCCTTCGTGCGGCCACCCCCACCATGCAAACCGGCAGATTAATATTCTCTGTTATCAGAAACACGTGGGGCGCATACACTATTAATATCTGACACGCTCGAGTATTTACTCATGTTTTTTTTTTCATTTTTGAAAATCTGTACTTAATATGCTCTCCCTCCACCAGTGAAAGGGTCCCATCTTTAACCATTTTTTCTTTTTAGCATCTAATCTTTACAATCTAAAAGGTCCCCACGACGCTGGAGTAAATCCACATTTAGCATTTTGGGCTCCCCTACTAATTTAATAATGACGCATCAGGCCGCCACCGCCACCGCGGCAGTGTGTTGTCGCAGGGGGCGGAGCCGCGGCCCGCGGTTTGCCGCCACCGCAGGCCGCGCCAGTGTGGGACACGCTTTATGCGTATAATTATTTATGTAGTTCATGCCGTGGATTCCAAATTATTCCTTCATGTCGATACAATTCTATGAATTGTAAAACCTCATTGCTTGTCCACACCGGCGCCGCCATCCAGTGATGGGCGTAACTAGTTACTTAATTAAGTAATCTAATTAATAATTGAATTACATAATAATTTGATTAAAATGTAATCTAATTACATTATAACAGATTACCTAGTAATCTTATAAAAAGTAATAAGGTACACATTTCTGAGAAATACGAAAATGAAACACAATTAAAAAAAAAAAAAAATCTGTCAATCATTATATAGTTTATCTTATATTAGTTACTCATTACTCAAGTACTCATTGCAATTAGTTACTTAAGTAATCTGTTACAAAGTATTTTAATTACTACTTAATTATAATGGAACTGTAATTTGTAATTATTAATCTAATTACTTTTTGCCCATCACTGCCGCCAACGCGCAACGATACTGTCTCCGCTGACGAGTAACAACGAACTGAACAAGACACCAACGTGTGAACGCTGTTTGCGGAGCGCGCCAAGATCCTTTGATGTGTGCACAAAAAACCGACACTATTCGGGTTGCCTGCCAATGTAGGCGCCAACTGACCAATTGAGCCAACATACCGCCAAGTATATAGCTCTCTACACGTTGGCCCAGCGCGTTGGCCCAATGTGTACAGCCGGCATTAGCCAGGTCAATAAAGTACTCTGTGGCCAGGTCAGAAGATTAGTATGCGGAAATACTGGGTCTAGCTCTGTCGCTCGACAAAGGCAGCTTTGCATCAAACTTTTCGATCATGACAAATAAACAGCTTGTTTAAAAACTAGGGGAATTATTTAAATTAAAGCCTCAAATATATTTCTCAAATTAAAAAAATACACATAAATGCACATGGAATTATTTATTATAATTATAAGGTATACAGGTAGATTAATGGCATAATGACGATATGAGATTAAGCACTAAGCAGAAAAATCGTCGTAGAGTACATTCAGTTCTTCCGGTGGGCACGATTGCGACGCATATTGGTCTGGCATTGCGGGCAGTACCATTTTCCTTTCGGTGGGGCGGTGATGCCAACGCACGGGTAATGGAACCACTCGTAAGGGCACTGAAATTAACAGTATAATTAAACTTTACACTTATCTATATATATGTATAAAAATGAATCCCTGTTTCCCTTGGTCACGGCATCACGCGTAAACGGCTGGACCGATTTCACTTTTTTTTTTGTTGTGTTTGTTATTGTCAGGAGGTTCTTATGAAAAAAAAAAAAAGTCGGAAATGTCGTTCTCAAGGGTAGGGGTAGGGGAAGGGTATTGTAGAGGTAGGGTAGGGGTAGGGTAGAGGTAGGGGTATCGGTAGGATAGGGGTAGGGTAGAGATAGGGGTATCGGTAGGATAGGGGTAGGATACCACGCGAACGAAGTCGTGGCGGGTCAGCTAGTTTCATTATATTTTTGTATCTAATAAATAAATAATACTAAGGTCTTGATTAAGGAACGAATAGCCATTCCCGCAGGCGTTCTCTATCAATATGAATCATAGAACAGTGTGTCTATTTGGGCGGAAAACCAGTTAAACATGCAAGCAAGATTAAACTTACATCTTGGTTGTCACAAGCAACCATGTCTCCGTAAGAAACCTGGTTGCAGATGCAATAGCGAGGCTCGTTGGGGTCGTATGTCCATTCCTCCTCCATCGGCTCCTCAATGGCAACATTGTTTACGACGGTGTTCATGGCCCTAAAAACACAGCAGATACTTTTATAATTTTATTACACATACAACATGAATTAAGCATTGATTTTATGTGACCGTGGGTATATTGCGTGTCTACTGAACTAGCCACGTTTAGATACTATAAAAATATTATGTGGTGTATAGCAGGGTTACGTACGCATGTTGTAGGTAGTGCTCTTAATGGCATCTCACATTTTAAAATAGTTTAAGAGAATAATTATAATGAAAATACAGTGTACATACACAACAGTAGGCGAAGATGATCGACTGGCAGCCGACGCGGCGGCGGTTGCTTGTTGAGTATGAGCAGATACGCCTGTACCTGTAGAGCTGTAGCTATTGGTTTTCCTGTAACAAAATATTCTTAATAAAAATACTGTATTTAAGATTTTAGTTATGGGGCGGCAACTCGCCCCAACAGTTCCCAATAATATTTGCAACATAAATGCATACTTACTTTTGTTTGTTTCTCTTAGTAGTAGAGGATGATGAATTAGTATGTCCATGCGAAGTAGTATGGTGGCCATGAGCAGCGTTGCTTTGACTGTGGCTCGAGGACATGCTGCCATGTCCTGTAAAAAAATAAAAACTTAATAAAGCAAACAGGTACAAAAGTCCTAGTAATAAGTATTTAGAATTATATTAGAGCGAAATTTGGAGGTGATTTACTAGGCAGTACCATGATCATGATGTGTGTGGTGTGTCTGCAACGCCGTATGGTGTGCAAGTTCACCGCCCGCCACAGCTTCGTAAGAAGCTTTCAGTGAGGCCGTGCGACGACCATGCTGCATCTATAGAAATATAATAGGAATCATCATTTGCCTAGCCTTTTCCCAATAATGTTGGGGTCGGCTCCCAGTCTAACCGGATGCAGCTGAATACCAGTATTTTACATGGAGGGACTGCTTATCTGACCTTCATAAACCAATTATGTACTGGGCACCACAATACCCCTTGGTAACACTGGTTGTCAGACTTCCAGGCATCTGACTACCCATATCAACTGTCAAAGATCTACAAATTACAGCCGGGACCAACGTCATTCCGCCCATTCCGAGGTACGGGTTTCGCACAACCAACTTCCAATCTCTGGTCTGCTACTGAGATATACCTAATGGAAAAACCTAATGTCGAAACAAAAGAATCGAATCCAGAACCCCACACTCATTAGTTCATTCATTGTTAAGATGATCTGAAGGCTTACCTGCTGAGTTGCTGCGATAGCTTGACTTGCAGCAGCAGCGATAGCACTACCAGCATGGCCCAGTGAATAGTCTCGCCCCAAAGCGGCCTGGAAACAATGTATAAAATTGTATGTGTAAACATAGATCAACATTTAAATTTATGGAAATCTCGCAAGCCAACCAGGGTTCACATGGGAGTAATTTACTAAACACACACTTTTATTGAAATTTCCATATAAACATTTAATCTGAATTTTCAACATTTCCAGTGGATATTACAAAACTATTTTTTCAAACCTTGTCCTGAGACTAACAAACACAATTGAAAATTCAGCTAAATCAGTCATGCCATTCTCAAATTTTATTTAGGTATATAGAGATAGGAGATAGATAGACTGTGCCTAGTACTTTTGCATGGTAGTTATTAATTTTAGTTGTTACCTGTATAGCGGAATCAGTTCTGGAAAGATTTCCAGACGCATGGCCTCGGGATTCGCGGTTACCCCAGCTATCGCGACGCTTTTCAGCTCGGATGCGATATCTGCAATTATAATACCACTTTAATATGTCTGAATGAACTGGTATGGTTTGTTTTTTTTAAATAAATCCTGGCATAAGAAGTAACAGTTACTTACAGTAATTTAAATACTTTACAACATAGACATTGGAAAATTTTAACTAGCTAAAGATGGACTGAAATGATTGCTTACCTGTTTTCCTTGTAGTGATTGTTGTTAGATGTACTTGTGTGGTTGGTATTCACATCAAGTTCTAGAGACCGTTTCTCCAATAGTTCAGTAATACCCTTGTTATCTGCCTCGAGTTCACATTTAAACTTATGGAGCTCAGTATCTGTAAATTTAAGTCACCATTAAACAAATGGTGCAATTTCAGGAATAATTAACAGGTCACTAACTTAAAGCCAGCATGACGAATTTAAAATCTGCCTATTTTGAAGACTAGATTGGCACTGCGCCTGAGTAATTGTCTGCTGCGCTGCATGTCACGAGTTTGATTACCACAAGAAACAAATATTTGTATGGTTCATAGGTTGTTTTTCTGCATCTGGTTGTTAATGTGCAAGTTTAAGTGTTTGTAAATGTACCTCTGTTAACGGGAACTGTGGAACTGTTTGGGCAAGGTTGAAAAAATATCTAATGTTAACACAGAACTAAACAAAAAACTGGCACAAAAAAATCACAAACTCTATTGTATATTTAAAAACATTATCTATTGTTTTCCTTACCAAGTCTGCGCAAGTATCTATCAACTAAATCATACATCTGATTAGCTAAAGCCATTTTTTCATCAGCTTCCTCAAGAGTCTTATTGTAACCCCGCTTGATGTCAGAAAATTCCGTATTAGCCTGGTCAGTATTCATCTCCCCTCGCCTACATCCACCGAAAAGAGTACGAACTCTTTTCTCTAACGTATCCATGTTATCTGTGACAAAATTGCATTTATTAGCACTGGATAAATTAAGTAAGTATAAATATTTCAGACAAAAAAAGTATTATTTATTTACTTTGGACAGATAAATCCATTTCACGTATTTCAGTAAACCTGTCCCTTAGCTCTTGTGGGAGATGCTCAATCACTGAAATTAGAAAAAATATAAAGAAATTAAAATAAACAAACAATCAGTCAACACAACTCACTCACAACAACTTGCACACAGTTCAAAACTTCAAAATTTCAAATTTGGCGCTACTTTTAGCAACTAGCAAGGCAGGGCAAGGCACGCCACAATGCTGCCAACACTTAGGAAGTAAATTACGTCACCGCAGGAGAACAAAGAATATCTTACTTTCTAAATAATCCTCAAGATACAGCATTTTGGTGAGTTTTAATTACGTTAAATAAATATTTAAACGTAAAATCAATTCGCTCTTCACGCAATTAAAGCACAAAAAGAAAGATTTGCGATTGAAACGAAGCAATATTGACGTGTACACTATACAACGTCACGTCAAACAAACAAAATTGTTAAAACTAGTGATGTGAAATTTTATCGTTACTTGTTATATCGATATAACTAAACTAAACCATGACTGCGCATAAAATCTATGAACACCAAGACTTTTGTTGAAAAATAATAGTTTTATCAGTCTATAGCCTAGAATATAAGAATTTTAGCTCAATCGGACACCAAAAAATTATCAAAAAAATGGTTTTCTGATGGACAACTTTCATACGAACAATGCAAACTAAATACAAGCTTGTAAAAATACGAATTAGTTCCACAAAAGGTTGTTAACAATGTGGTTATTTTATCACTGTAAAAAATGATGGCCATATAAGTTGTAGTACTCGCCTTTTTCATTAGGAATTTTTCCAGTAACAGACCAGAATCTGGATTTGTGCCTAGTCAATGGCAAATATGCTCCCCCCTATGCCTTTGAAAAGTTTGGAAGTAAAATAAATATTGTTCATAATTTATGTTTTAAAAGTTTTCTACAAAGTTTGTGTACAACTAGTCTTCATAATTTTTGTTTTAGGTTTAATAAATAAATAAACAGCAACGGCACGAAAGGGTCAATGTTTTATACCTTGGTGTAAACGCGCTGTTTATTAGAAATATTTGATTACAATACTTTTATATTTTCACTTGTCGATAAGAGTATTGATTTTTTGGAAATGCCCATCACTGTTATGGGTACAATGCTGCCAACCTAACCTTTAAAGATGCGTTCATAAACAACATTTTTGTATAAAGAGCGTTCATAAATAAAAAAAATTGTTTGCGGTTTTATAGTCCATAAAATAATGAAAACCTAATCTTCTCTAAAATAAAATAATAATGTTGGGCTTTCAGGTAAAATGATCCGAAGACCTTTAACGGAAATTACTTTAAAACTAGACGATTTGAAAGAATATGAAGCTTTTCTGATCGATCAAAGGAATAATTCGTCTTCAGCTACTGAAATGCAGGAAGATACGCCAAAGCCATTACAGACAATGAAAACGATTGAAGAAATACACAACAGAATCGGATATGCCCCAAAGAAAAAACCTAGTGGTCCAAGTACTGTGTAAATAAAATAAATGAATTGATTGGTGGAACAGATTTTTATTTGCATTTCCAACATTTTTATCGTAGATAGGTACTGATTAAAAATGATTGTCATCTTAATTTTTATTAGAAAAACGGATTACCTAGGTACTAAATTTCAGTGATTAAGATAGCAAAGTGGTAGACTATGTGCTTCAAAATTACAATAACATTATATAAAAGCAATACAGGTACAATAATAAGAGATGATTAACAGGTACACATGTTCTTGAGGCCATTATTCGCTGTACGGGTGAATCACTTTGCTGGGACTCGGCCCGGGAACGGAATTGTTTTTCGCAAAATCAATACGCCGCTGCTTGCTACGCCGACGCCATAATAAACAGCATAATCTGTAATAAAAAAGACATCATACATGTTTGAGACATTCTGACTATTTGTATTTTAAATTATAATAAAATAAAATAACATTAAAAAATCATTGATGAAATAAAGGCAAGACCGTTGGAGCGGGACTTCACATAGACTACTACACGAATCGGCATCGGGTGGCGTGGGGTTTCATTAATATAGTTTTACAATAATAAGCGGAGAAGAAAATGCTCGTAGTGCTCTTGTTGGGTGAACACGATAAGAGCGGCAAACATAAATTCATAATAATATTAATCGTATTAAATATATTTAAAACGAATTCATCGATCAATTTTAAAGTTCAATGGTGAATGTGTTTCATAGAAACAGAGGTTACAGAAACAAAAGCATGCATAGTTGCATAGCCGAATACAAAATCGTTATAAAAGTATTATCAAATTGATCTCTGGATATCAGTCAGCCTATTTCAGTCTAGTGCTAGACGGGGACATAATGCCCTCTTCCAAGTTTTTATACTACTCTTATATAGGCTCAAGCAGGATTCTAATCGTAGTGAGTTGATCGGCCTTGGACCTTGGTAAACAAACGGAAGTGGCGCGCCAAGTTGTTGAGACGTAATCATTGCGTGTTCTTGGTATGTTAGTCTCAGTTATAGTGGGAATGAAACTACTTTACCTTTGCAATTAATTTTTTACCCGACTGTGCGACGCAATGAAGGGTAATGTTTATCAGCCTATTTATGTATGTAGGTATGTTTGTTAAGTTCAGTTCAGTTTAAAATCATTATGTTATAGCAGCAGTCGGAAGGCACAGGGAACAGTAAGAATCGTAAAGATCTCTACTATAAAGAGGAACGTCTGTGTACAGTTACCGGCACGTAAGTTGGCAAGAGTTTTTGTAGTGGGGGAAGTTTGCGCACGCACAATTTCATACATCTTTATATGCGCGAACTTCCCCCACTACGAAAATCTCTTGCCAAGTTACGTGCCGGTAACTGTATCAATATTGCATCCGTGCGAAGTCGGTCGCTAAGTAGAAAAATTTAAACCATGGACAGAAACAGTAACTAATACTTACCTCAAAGTTAGGAAATATACAATTTCGGCGACGCTAAGAATGGAGAAGCCCATGAAAAGTCCAAGTAATCCACCGCAGTTGGCGAGGAAGTCCGTTTGGCCGTACAGCTCGGAGCGACGAGACGTAATGAACTGGGCTTCTTTGAAAAACACCATGACGCGGGAGTAAGTCAGGCTGAAAAAAAACAAAGATGCGTGTTTAACAACAATAATTATTAAGTAATTAAGTACCTGCTAGGTAGCACAATTACGTGAGCCAAACAGTTGGAGTAGCTATTATTTTTATTTACTTTGTTAATTTTTAATTTAATTTTAATTTTCCTTTTTTAATTTTCCTAAACCTCGTCGGTTCGTGGAAAACTCGTCAATTTAAAGTGTTATAGGGTTATTCTTTTAATATTCTCAGCAGCAGCCTGGATGCCTGGAGTGCTTATTTATTGTCAGCTGATGTAAAACCTCTGCCTACGTAATCCTGCAGGGAAGACATGTAACGCGACAGAAGCTGAAGTGGATAAGACCTGAAAGATAAGGACCTGACGCCTAAAACCAAGCTTGTAGGTCCTCACTCCTGAATATTTTCAAATTAACTACCAGTGGCGTATCCAGGATCGTCGTTGGGGAAGCGTTCTTTTTTCCACACAACATTTATTTTATGACAATGGTAGGTACTTACCGTACCCAAATGTAAAATTAGAATAATATCAAGTTATGTTTATGATTCGTCACGGAAGAACTCAGATGCTTTTGGGGGTGCTTGAGTCCCTTACCCCCCCCCCCCCGCGGATCCGCCACTGGTAGGTAGTAGGACGGTTTTCATCACTTATCCTCACTTTGTTTGCAAATTTAGCTGAGCTAAGTCAAGCCCAGCTGCCAAACCAAAATCCTAGATTCGCCACTGATGCGAGACGTGTTTACGAATGATTAAGTAAGTAGGTAGGTAGGTATTCCGCCAGTGCCAACTTCATAATTATGTAGGTACGGGGTGCAAAACAATACGGCTGTTTTTGTTTTAAAACATCTCACAAGAAAAGGTATTTGACCGGGAGGTTTATTTTAGAGAGGTCGTTAGCTTCAAAGCAGTCGTGTGTGGAAACACAGAAATATGAATAAACATGAAACTTTAAAGTAGGTAGGTACCTGTAACACTGTAACAAGAGGAAGTACCTACTACTACTTTAGCGGTTTTTTTTATATTATGTAGGTAGATACTTACAAAATAATAAAAATCTTTTTTTATTTTGAAACTTAATAAAATTAAGCTGAAGACGTTTTTTGTCTTTTAAACGCGCTGATCTCTAAAACTATCAGTTCAATTAGAAAAACAAAGGGAATAGACTATAAAATATGACATCACGCTACGACGTCTACGGAAGCGGGGCAGTAAAGACGTAACTTAACACGGGTGAAAAAAACGCGTACGTAGTCGCAGGGAGCAGTTAATCTATACTATAATATTATAGAGAGGTAACATTTGTTTGTAAGTTTGTATGTAGGGGGTAATCTCCGGAAGTAATGAAACGATTTTGAAAATTGTTTCACAAATTGGAAGCTACGTTATCACTGAGTGCTATAGGCTATATTTTTTTATTAAAAAATTAGGGATCCGTAAGAAAAATCAGGCGAACGAAGTCGCGGAGAGAGTGCTAGTACTAAATAAAAATTATTGACACAAAACTGACGGATAGGTACCTAAAATATTATCGAAGGTCGATAGACGGGATTTGATTTTCCACCAAATCGGCTATTTCCCTCCGCGAGCGGTATTGACAGGATACTGTCTGGCGGATTTTGCAGATAAGTCGAATATTGCAGAATAGGCTACCGTACGTTTATCAGAGCAGCAGCGCTCTCGGGCTCCGGGCATCCGGCGGCGGCGATGCGGATTAGGACCGTAAACAATTTTATCCAATCTATTAAAAATGTTTGTATCTAACTGAAACGTACATCCTAAGTGTATCTTATTTTCTTTTGTGGGGTAATCCTCATAGGCTGCCTCCGCTTCGAGGAAAGCGGAGCGGTATGTCTCACTTTACTGACTAAAATCCCACGGTGTTCCTCCAACTGCCTTTGGCCGAGCACAGAGGTCGCTTAGACCATTCTTCCTTACCCCAACCATGACAAGGCGGTTTTCGTCACCCGATGCGGCCTCACTGACTTCAGAACTTCTCAGAGACATCCCGCCAAGGAACCCATCGCCCGCCTTACTCTCGGGCCTAGATATCTGTTTGGGCGACGGACTGACCCGAAGTTAGTTACCTGCCTAGTGTACCTACCAACTATTACCTATTGGCTGCTGGTAAAATTACTTGAAACTGGCAAAAAAAAAGGCTGCCAGCATGCCAGCCACGTTGTATGGCAATAAAAACCTTGTATAATTAGAGTCACTTACTCCTTTAATTCTTCGGATACGTTATTCAATCTGTAGGCTCTGAAAATGGCTGCCCAATCGTAGTCGGCCTGTGAAGTCTCTGCCTCGTACTCGATGGAAGTGCACGCGGGTAGACATTGGCATCTGGATGAGACTGCCAGGGCCTCCCCCAGTGAATCAGTCTCATTGCTTATTCGAGTGTCGAGCCCTGACTGTATTTCAATTGTCACCAGTTCCACTGAAAATGTGGTTAGAATTAATTAGGTTTATCATGCATGATCATGAGCCTAGAATTCAGTCTACTGATTGATTTATGGTCATTAAAATAATATCGACCTATTAATGTCCCACCGCAAGGCAAAGGAATCTTCTCATACAGAGAAGGTATGAGCATTGATAACCACGCTTGCTCAAGGCGGATTGGCGATTCCAGACTTATATTAAATATTACAAGTCCAAGTTACCTTTCGATGTTTTTCTTCACTGATTTCAGTGATGACCAACATTATAATAATTATGGACTTTACCTTTCTTAAATTGGTAGAGGCTAAATAAGTAGGTGGTAGATCCCAATTAGGTTCCTACCTACCTACTTATCGTAGAACACATTGCGTAATGCTTGAAATATCCAATAAGGCACCTAACGTGAAAGTCAATAAAAAACATTTTTTAAGGCAAAACCATGCTATGCAAATTTCTTACGTAACTCCTACGATTTAATGAATCGTTTTTATTAAACATAAGTCTGAGACAGATCTAATGCTGTCATGATGATTGGTATAAATTGCCTACTGACATACCATACTGATGACCGACTTACTCTGAGCTTTTTTTATACACTCTCTGCTGCCAGCATTGCAGACCTCCATATCTGGTCCATCTGAAAAGTAGAGTGTATTTTTATGTAGCTGCTCTGTATTTAGGGCCGAGACGTAGGCGTCAACCGAAAACTCGTTCATTATCTTCATAAACTAATATTACAATGGGAAAATATTTGTATTTTTGTTTGTAATGGAAATACTCAAAAACTTCTAAACCGATTTTGAAAATTCTTTCACCTATGGAAAGCTACATTATGAGCAAGTAACAGAGGCTATGTAACATAACGCTACGATTCACAGGAGCAGAGCAGTAACCGAAGACGTAACATAACGCGGGTGAAAAAAATCTGAAGAAATGTCGAGCAGATGCTAGTTCTGGATAATCAGGGTCGGGGCCTGAGATTTTAATTTAACGTATTTTGAGAGCTTACAGGGCATTCCAAAGTGCACACATCCACATCGAGTGTACGTAAAATTTGCTAAACACTCCATCTCGCAATTAGCTTGAGTGTAAACTTTAAAGTATTGGAGATAGCGCTCGCTTGGAAAATAGCATTGTCGCCTGTGAACAAGTAAAAACAACACATTGTTTAAGTGATATTTTGTCTTAGTTAACTTTATAGACCTAGACGAGCTAAATTAATTACATGACTAACATAATTTATTGGTCAGCGAATAGGTAATAAAATTCAGTTTCATAGTTTCTTGCCTAATTGAAAGTAGAAAACGGTTTTCGTTTTACACGTGATTTGTACTTTGTAAGTTTTGTGATTAAAGTACATATTTATTACAATAATTGAAATAAACAACAACTGACAACATGTAGCAATTTTTACAGAAAACCCCAACGGCAACATTTTTTGTCGGTTATTAAAAAAATATCTGTTGTTCCATACATTTGGACCGTGTAGGTACCTAGGTGTTGCAATTTTATACGGAATATCTGTTCTATTTTTGAAAATAGTCGTCGAAAAGTAAGTTACATCACTTCGGGTCATCACCAGCATCATGTACGTATACTAACTAGAATCACCTTTTAAAAACATTAGCTGTCCCATACAAAAAAAACGGTCCAAATTTAAGGAACCGTAAATTTTAAATTACAACCGACCAAAAATTTCTACGCTGGGGGGTCACGGTCAAGTTTTCGTTACGATGTTCCTTCCACTGTATACTTACCTAGTAGGTTCATAAGGTTTAAGTCCTGAGGAAGTGGTCATCATTTTAGGTTTCACCGCAACAACTACCTCTTGCGATAGAGGCGATCGGAAGTACTGTTGTGAAAGCCTCGGCAGCTCTGCCGGATTGTGCAACAGTATCTATGAACGTCACAGGAAATGTGTTAATCTATGTATACGATTACGATTACCTAGGTAAGTGTGAAATAATGAAAATGCATTTATGTAACAATACATACCTTAAAACCTTGCACTGGACCCCTGCACAGGTAGTCCAAATCAATCTTTTTGGCTTTTAGTAAGAAGGTCAGTCCAGATTTTACACCGTATCCCTGTAATAGTTTATTTTATAAAAAAAAATAAAA
Organism: Hoplodrina blanda; assembly: GCA_949316365.1. Taxonomy (NCBI): domain Eukaryota; kingdom Metazoa; phylum Arthropoda; class Insecta; order Lepidoptera; family Noctuidae; genus Hoplodrina; species Hoplodrina blanda. The sequence goes on from OX438563.1 coordinate 7,414,102, forward strand.
AATAAACAATTTTTTATTTTTTTATTTTACGGAAACATAGGTATTTGAAATGTTCTAATTAAACTTTAAATACCCCCATGATTCTGTTGGATGCACCCGTAAGCAACGTAAGAAGAATGTATTGCGTGCGTTACATTGCGCATAAAAAATATAGTTTTCCAGCAATATTTCCTCTTATAATTTTGTTTAGTTTGATGGTCAATATGGGTACATATAAATGGTTAGCGGCTTGTGATGTGTCTTTTTACACCCCGTATGATGTAGTATGTCATGTAATCATAGTCAATAGTAACACAGCGGATAGCAATTCATGGCAAGCCAGACTCTCAAACTGAGCAATTAGCTTGGACTACAAAACAAGAAGTACATTTTTGTCGTATGGCGGCAAAATTTGACAGCGAAAAGAAAACTCGAACTCTGCAGACACTTACTGCGCCTCTGTGTGGGTACGTTTCTATAGGCGTTCCTGCTGCGTATCCTTCTTCCAAACTCCAGGATTCTGCTCGCTGTTCATGTTCCAAATATGGATAGTGGTGATGTAAACTACCCCAAAAATACGTTGGTTAGTATCATTATTGCTTGTACCTAATTAATTTGGACAGTACAGGGGTATCACGGGGTATGTACTTACTTGTCTAATCTGAACATTTCCTCTGGTCCTAAAGTATTAAATGTGTAACAGAGCCCTTCTTCCGTCATTATAGGAGAAAATAACTCTGAACAATTTTCGCTTGGTATATCTTTCCATTTGCATCCAAAGAAAACTTCTGTCAGATTTGGGGATACCTGAAATATATGTACATAATTATACATTACTTATATTTAAATATGGAACACATGAAAAAAAATTATTGGAATTTGAACGTTAAATGCAAACCATTTTAATATTATTCACTGTGTCGACTCCAGATGAAAATTTTCGACCATTCGGAGGAGCAAGATGGTCATCACAGACCATCGTTAAGTCTTCAAACATGTGTTGGCTAAAACGGAAATAATAATTATTATAAGTACCTAAACACTTGAATATTTAAAACAATCACATCCAGGATTTAAAAAATTATGTGTTTTTTCTCTTCTTGTTCGTAGGTATTCTTCATTATAGTCGTGTGCATCCTGAACGCTTTGACGGAGTTGTTGACGAGCTGTTTCCACACCACTCCGCCTTCGGCTTTTTTCAGGGCAATGGTGAGTCCCATTATTGTCTTGATCTGATCTGACTATCGCTTTAAGAAAACAATAGGCTTCAAAATTGAACTCACTCAAATATGGAGAGGTTGTCACGATTGTTAATATACAAGTGATAGTATTCTGTAAAATTGAATTTCCTCTGCATTGCCTTAGTTTCAAAACATACGGTTACTGCAGGATAAGGAATCTGTAATTATAACAATAAAGGAAGAAAGTTTTGTTCGTTACAATTACAGAGATTCATAAAAAAGATAGTACAAACATGGACACACTTTAAACGATGCAATGAAACTCGATGCACCAAACGATCAACATTTACAGTACCTGAGAACCTCCTAAGTATTTAATTAGTACAAAAACCTTTGAAAACTTCAAGAAAATTTACAATAAAGATAAACTTATAACAAAACTTACAATCATTAAAAACTTACCTGCCAAACTGGAGTAGGGTTTTCGGCAAAACTAACAATCACTGGACTTTCATTCCACTTTATCCAAACTTTTCTGATTAATCCGGCGCAAAGTACCACACAGCAAGTAAACATGAAGAGCCAGAACACTCTGCAATGAAATACGACGCAAAATTAAGAAGGTACTTAACAATTTATAACGAAGTAAGTTTAAACTGTACAAAAAACACTCCGAAACGGGGATACCTGATGTAGCTCAAAAGGTCGCCCAACTTAAATAGGTCTGGACAGGACATGTCTGCCGCATGCAAACTGTGTGTCCCAGGTAGCATAAAGCTGGTGCTCTGAGACAGTGAGTCGTAGTCGCAGTAGGCCGCGAAGGAGATAGCGGGACGAACTGGATGGATTCCTCCAGAACTGGAGGAATGGGGCACGGAAACGTAAAGAATGAAAGGAGTGAAGGAAGGCCTTTGCCAAGGAGTAAGGGAAAAAAAGGCTAACAAAATAAAAAACAGGTTTAAATTAACTTACTTTTCCACACATGTTCTCTCTTTCTCTCCAATATATTTCAATCCATGGAGATTAGAATTGGCCGTATAATCTATCAAGTAATCTTTGATAATGCTACGCTTTCCTCTCTTTTTGGGTTTTTCAGGATGCGCTTCATATTCATCGACATCGGGGGTCTTCCCAAAGCTTTCCGACCTACAAGAATAGAATAGAATTTTATTGACCCATATAACATTTAAAAAAAAATTACACATAATAGGAATACTAATTTAAATGAACACTGGCACCCAATGTAAAATCTAACTTGGGTTTTCGGTGCGGGGGCTCTCGCAATTAAACTTTCGGAAAGAATCGGTAGAATGTTACTATTAGTTATTATTGACAATGATTGTAACATGCGTTTAGCAATTTTATTGTCCAAGGTGTACCTCGAGTGTCGCCTCATGATGCTCGGCAAAGACTACACCGAATGGGCTCAAAACAAAATGTGTTGTTAATTTGGGCTTGGTATGAAAAAGGCGTCATAGCCGTTAATATTTACCCGAGGGAAACATGAGGTACAATTACTAAATTAAAATTTGTAGAATGCTGACTAATTCGTTACATTTGTATACATTATTATTTGTATAATGAATATTCAAATCGTAACTAGATTCGCAAATATGCTGGTTAAGCACCATCTATACCTTAGTCCATGGAGGTTTCCATAATTGCCTTTGGAATGACGTTGCGGTACTTAGGTACAAAAGTTTGCAGAATTGCCCTGCCTCAAGTCACTCGAGGGAGTCGGTTTTGTAATAATATAATGTTTACTAATGACTGTGTTTTGTTTGTTTGTTATGATGTTATGTTTGTTATTGCTAATTAGCATTTAGGTAATAAAATGGCACTTTCATACAATAAATTAACTTTACCAACAATTGACTTTATTATGAAAATTGGCGAGTTCAAAACAACCTTTATTATAGGAAGCTAGCGGGTAAGTTGTTCTCTATAGGTAGGTAGGTACATATCTTTTATTTTATGCCATGTCTAAAAAATATTGCATATATCATAGGTCTGTAGTACCTACCTAGTCATTATTATCTACCTATGCACAAATTATATGCGCAACTGCTGCAGCTGGGTTTGATTTTGTATCGATCGTTATTTGGTTTTTCCATAGGAATTTCTCAGTCGCAGCCTGGTTTGGAAGTCGGAGGTGTCACACCCCCGTGCCTGGGAAAGCTCGTAAAGTCGTTGGTCCTACGCCTAATCTCTCCCCAGTCATGGCGGATTTTCGTCCCATCGGACTATGAGTAATGGGTGAGGGAGTGCATCTGTGCTTGGACACACACTCCCGCGTACCTCTCTACTGTGTGACTGTGTCAGAAATTCGGTTTCAAGAATATTATTATTGTTACAATTTACTAAGGGACCGACAACGCGACGCTGAAAAAAAATACAGCAATTCTGTTCAGTCCTATTATATTTACAATGTTATTGCTAATGTATTGGCCCAAACATACTACATACCTACCAACTTTATCAATATTCGAAATGATACTAAGAAGTAAACAACTCAAGTTTTTTTTAGATGTTGTTACTTTTAAAACAAAAACATCGCGTGACGTTGTTAAAATTTCCCACGAGAGGCATTGAGTTGGGCTTGGGACTACTTGGTGAGACACAAATAGATAATTACACCAATAATTTAATTAAATAATTACACTCGAAGTTAATTATAATAATTAAACTATGCAATTATGTATAGGTATAAGTAATTAATGTTTTAGGCGCAGTTGTTACACGCGTCAATTCCCTAAAGGAAACTATAATTTTATTAGCTTTTTAAGTGTGACATGTGACATTAACATGTAAGGACAAAGGTCATACGATTAAAATGTTAATTTAGTCATAAGTTTATAAAAACCTAGTTATCTACAATAAATATATATGTTATTGTAACCTAAACTGATGTTTTTGCATAACAGAATAGCTTCTGCCCGCGACTCGCGGTTTTTTTCACCCAAGTTAAGTAAGTTAAAGTACGTCTTTGGTTACTGCTCCGCTCCCGTGGCTCGTAGCGTAATGTTATATTCCTCATTCCTGCCTATACTATTCCTTATAAATATGGCTATTTCTTTCTCGCAATCCGAGTTTAAACAAACACATTTGAAGATAACTGAGTCTACCATTAGTACCATTACAATTTATCGTCTACAAAATACTCAATTACAGGTACCCACAGCTTCTTACATACAACTATAATATTAGCTTTTTCCTGCGACGTCATCCGCGTGATTGTCGGGTATCGCGGGCAAAAAGGGCGTGTGCCCTTTCTTGGAGTTTAAGCTTAGTCTGTACCAAATTTCATCAAAATCGATTTAGAGTTTAGCCGTGAAAGTGTTATAAACTAATAAACAAATTCCCTTTCGTATTTACTTAACTGTTAATGTGGATTTCAGTAAGGAAAAGTTACAATAATAACACATTAATGACCCATGGCCACTAAATTGTATTTTCAAACCTGTTAAAATTAGCCGCCGACGACGATGCGTTGATCTTCCTCAATTCACAATCACAACAGCTAATTTGGGATTTCCTTGATGCTCCATTTATGTTATTCATTTTAAATAATTATATTTCACACACAGTTTAGTCGTATTTCATACAAATTCATGGGAATGTACTTGTGTAGACGTAAGACTGCTATGACATCTGATGACTGAAAACTATTTACTATTTACCCAATTGTACGACAGCAAAGACGGGGTTATTTTTAAATTAAAGAAATTCGAATGAACTAAAATTTGCTGAACGTTTGACTGAATGAATTTAAGAGAGCGTGTGACATTTATCACAAGATCATTATTATGGTCACTGGTCACAAAACGCAACGCAATTGACAAATTAATGCTTTGATTGTGCGTGAATGATTTGTGTGTGACAATGTGACAAGTTTATTGCTTTGCCAAGCTTCTATTTTTTAAGGTTAATACGAAAATCAACCCAAAGAGTATTATGGTAACGGATTTGAACCTACTGGTACTCCATTAGAAAAAGTACGGCCAAATAACGGCAGAAATGACTGCATTTTGGTGATATTTTTTTTTTGTAAATGACGTAAGTATAGTCTACATTATGAAGCTTATTATACATATGCCTAATAAAAAATAGTAATATAACGATAGCGTCGTCGTATTGTTATTTTTCATTATATTGAATGGAGTGTGTAAGTTTAACCCTGACGACCCTGACGTGATCAAATCTCGAAGTTATAAGCTTAGGTACTCCACTATTTTTAATGCTTTTTTTTTAATGTTCACCTGAATCGCATCTAATCACTGCTTTGAAAACAAACGAAATACTTATAGTAGTATTTCCTCCTATTAGAAATCTGTGAATGAGTCAAAAAAAAAAAAAACTAAAGTCTTTCATAAACATGTATTGGATTTGTAAAGGAAAGTCACATGTTTATAAAAGCCGTTTCATTTAATTGTGCAGGATTGTTGCCGTTATTATGACGTTCTGCAGCGCTTGTTTATATTATTACGTAAGCGACAATAGGTGCCGAAGACATTGCGTAATGTGTGCCAGCCTGTAAAGCAAGTTACCTGAAATTTTGCTTACAGTTACAACTAATCTGATGAAAGATAAAAATGGGGAAAAAATTAAACAAATGAATGGCTGGTTTGAGGTCTTTAACGTTTTAAAATCCTGAAACAAAACACTAGGTATTCGATTCGTACGAACTAAATCTAATTTTACACGTAAACAATGTTGGACAACAATTTCAGCAACATGTTTTTGTGTTGCGAAATGTTCTAATGTTGCTGGCAATATTCTATTTTTGGTGTTTTCATGGAAAACAAACAATACAAATGTTGCTTGCAACAATGTTGCCGGAATTGTTGCTAAATATTGTTTCCAAATTAGAACCTCTGTATAGGTTCTAATTTAGGCTTAACAATTACCTATTCTTTTGTTAGAAAATGGTATCTACTTGGTATAAGTTAATAAACTTTTTGCCGCCTGCCAATAACCGTAGTTAATTTGTAGATACCTATGCTTGTAGGTGATATTAGGGAGAGAAGTTGAAAAAGGAGGGTAGGTAATATTGTTTTCATAACAATATTGAATGCAAGCTCTTTGGAGCATTGTGTCATGATGTAACGGTAACATCACGACTCACTGTCAGCAAAAACAATAACGAAACTTTGATGAAACATCTTACTGTGAGTGTATCTATACAGGGTGTGGCTTTTATTTTAGAAAAATATTTGGGGCTTTGCAGAACAAACATGAAACCCCGCAGATACTCGAAATTTACGTGGGTAAATTCGTGGGCTAGTATAAAAAATATAATAAAATAAAAATAAGCCTTTATTGCTGTTGTGTGTTTTTGGTTATATTTGACGATCGATGGACTATCTAACAAAACCCTGTCCTTTGGCAAAGGCCTCCTCTAAAGGTCAATCCATCTCTATCTGTCTATCGCTATCCTAATTCATTCTGGATCAGCAACTTTTTAAAGATCATCCGTTCAGTTTGTCCTCCTTACTTGTTTTGCCATATTCTGGGTACCGCTCTGTTATTGTTGTTTTAATCCATTTCTTAGCCCATCCAGTAACATAACTGTCCTGTTATAGTCATTTAAGTGTATTCTATCTATTTATTAACTCAAACTTTTTATATTTTCTAATCTGATTTTGTCTCGTCTCTTGTCTTTTGGCGTATATTTATTTTATTCACTAATCGTTCTGATAATGTCCATGTTTGGTAACCATATGTAAGACTGGGTGTTGTCTAACAATTTCGAAAAGTTTATTTATTTACTTTTGATCTCCCAAAGTAAAACTACGTTTTTCTCGACTTAATTTAGAGTAGGTATTTCGTACTTACTGTCCAAATATGTAGGTACTGGAACTTTGAATCCTCCCTAAGTATAGCGCGGATCGTACGTAAATAGATTTTATTTTTACTTGCCCAAATCTTAATCTCCGTATGCTTTTCTGAACATCAAGAATATTTGCTCATTAGAAAAGGACTAAAGAAAGAGTGCCCAGCTTGAGATCTGCAAAAAGCAGACCTACCATGAAACGGACATTGCCACAGCAAGTCAGTGACTGAATCAGAAAAACAGGATAATACCCCAAGGTTAAGGTTAATTGTCCTCAATCGCGCAAAGGGTCTCTCTTGCGCGATCGAGGACGAGTTAAATAATATATAAAAAGAAAACTTTATCAAGGCCTCCGGTTGACGAAATACAGGACCTGCTGCCCTACCATGAACTCTTATTGCGATCCAAAAAACTGAATTGTTCTTCAAATAAGTCAATATAACGCATCAATTTATGCGTTATATTGACGTATTTGAAGAACAGTTCAGTTTTTGGATCGCGATAAGAGAAAATACGTCAATAAATGACATAAATTGATGCGTTATATTGACTTATTTGAAGAACAATTCAGTTTTTTGGATCGCAATAAGAGTTCATGGTAGGGCAGCAGTTCTAAGCAGAAAATATAATCTAATTCAATGGAATGACATGTTGGATGAGTTTGAGTCTGGGACTGGTTGGGTATAACTTGTATCCCCTCGAAAGGGTTACACTTACAATGATTAGGTACAGCAAGATTAGACAGATCATAGAGCGGTGCGCGGCACATACGTGCGTCGATCCGTCGTCCGTCCCCCGCGACTTGATTACAGTACGAGGGAGCGAGTGCGAGGCACTGAGTGGCGGGCGCGCGCCGGCCCGCACTACCAGTGTTTGTAAGGTCGTAGTCGCAGGCAGCCTCTCGCGGAGCCCGACGCTCGTATACCTGTTTCAAAAACAACATTTTTCAATCTTTTCTTTGGCGCGAAAATCACGATGTCTGCTACAGACGAGCTCACCGGTATTCTCTCAAGGAGGCAGGAGATCAATGATAAACTTGAAGAAGGTTTGGAGGTTAAGCCGAAATATAAATTCGTAAACGTTTATACGGAATTTCATGAGTTCTCCAGGAAGGAAATAAAACAATACGAGGAGACCTTCAACAAGTAAGTGGGCTTTTTATTTTATCAAACTCGATTCTGAGGGACCGGCACGGCAGCGGTATAAAGTCGTATCTCCGCAGAAAGCCGTATTACCACCGGCGTCTTCTAACCTTTATTGCTTTAATAATCATGTTGTGTAAATAATAGTGTCGGTATGATAGCTAGAATCTAAATTTTAATGTGTTTCTACTTAGCATTTCTTTGATGTTTTATGTGATGATTCCTTAGTAGAATGTTGATTATTTGCTTGGAGAATATGTAGGTTTACATTTTAGCTATAGAACCTTCACCGGCCATTTGTTATAAAAGGTCTAAGCCTTAAAACAATAATATCAAAATGGCCCAAGTTACACAGAATTGAGACGTAACATTTTGTAACCGGTTGAATTTAAATTGGTAACAAATTTGGTTGATATTTCGAAAATATCTTATAATTATTTCAAATAAACCCAGGTCTACCTTCCCATTATACTCGTATTGTATCTTATTAATTCTTTCGGCAGTTTTACTTGATTATATTTGTAAAATGGTTAAATTTTGACTTTATTTGTTTTTATTGATTACTTACACCAAAAAAATAAAAGATACTTGATATTATTATAAGTAGCACAAAAGCGATTAGGTAAATTTATTCACTTCATAAAATTTGAATAGAAATGACAGTGTGTTTCCAATTATTTTATAAATAAGACAAAACAAAGCACTATCGCTTTTGTTTTTAATAAACACAATAGTGATACGATGTAACCTTACAATACAACAATACAAAATGGCAAACTGATTCTGCGCTCTCTTGTGACCTTTAGGCACATAGGATACCATTTTATTGCTTTATTTAAAATCAAAACTCAACTCTCAAAAAATGAAATTACGAAATGAAACGTAATAAGAGTCACGAAGTTTTCTTGCAAAATGAAAATCATACAAATTATATTATTGTACTTAATAATGTATTAAATGGACGAATTGGTTTTGAAATATCTAAGCAAATATCGTCTCGTGAAATTAGCTTAAAAAAATATTTTGACTTTTATTGAACTACCTTACTTTTAATTTTATTAGAGTTCACATCTTTGTAGTTTACTGACGGGTTTTTCTTTGTTATCTGTATCTAATTATTCGATATTCCATTAATTCAAGTATTGAACCTTACCGCGATCGTAATATAATGAGAAAAATACCAAAACTCTAAAGCTTCTTATGGTAAAAGATTGATCCAAAGTCAAGGTTAATACAGGGTGGTTTTCTCCCCTCCCTCCCATTTCGCCCTTGGTTGGGGTGGTAGGTATTATTCTCATTTCGAAAACTTATCGAAGTAGGTAGCTGGTACCTATGTTTGCCTTTGCTTTTAATTTTCAACTAATTAAATGATAACCGTCGTGTTTTACCTAGGTAGTATACCTACCTACTTACTTGATTCCCTGTCCTGAAGCTCTGTAGGCTGCTGCCGTCTAGTTTTATGCTCTCTCTCACTCTCTAGGGTCCTTATCTAGGTGGCAGATTACCCTATTATTTAGAAGTAATTTATCTTAAGGATATTTAAATAATAATACCCATTCTTCAAAAACAAAGTAATTAAGAGTAAGTAGTTAACAACCGCTATTAAACAATTGTTTTATTACTTACTTACCTACCGCATTTTAATAACAATAAGAAGTCAAAGTGAAAGTAGCGGTAGCTAACAAACAAATTACATAAAATGAGTTCATAATAAAACGTTACATTAGTTAAAAGAGTAATAACTTATTAGGTGAAATGACAACGCATCGCCGTGGGAGACAAAAATGAATAGAGTCACGCCATGCTTACGAGAATTATAATTTACATCATCGCACGACTTTCATTCAACTAGGTAATGAGATAAGTAGATAACACAACGTACTGAATTCACACGATTTGCACAAATACGCAGGTTTAAGTAACTTTTCATAAAAAGTACAATGGATTTTGGTTGGATTCTTAGCAAGAAATCATCTAGCACTAATATGTGTGTTTGTTAGATATGTAATTCTAATTATTTTGATTACCCCGTTGGTCGATTCCTAGGTCGATCAAAAACAGTTATTGAGTTTCTTCATTAGGAATTTCCCAGTAGCAGCCCGGAGTTTGAAGTAGGTAGCTTCTGTTTGCTGAAACGGAAAGACGTTGGCCTGAAAAACCTTATCATCCTCAGTTAGTTTTGTAACTGAAACAATATTAATTCGGTACATTTACTTCAGTAAATAAGTTTTTATTCTTTGAATAAAAAATAAATATAGTAAGTAATGGGGCTTGCCCCCTCCTCTTTTTTTAAATTATACGCAGTATCATTTTTAATATTTATATGTTTTATAATTATACATATATTAATTCTGATTTTTTGTTGTATTAATAAATTAACACAAATTGATAGTAATGTCCTCATAGGGACTGTTCCTAAAATAGTGGCTGTAATACTTTTTCCTAAAATTATGCTAAAATTCGTGTTTTAAGTAATGTTATTAGAGCGAAACAATATGGCGTATTTCTTGTGTAAAAGATTAATATGTTTCGTAACGGAAGTCAATATAAAAGGCACACAATCAATGAAGTTGGAAGCGGGCAACAGGAACACGTTACCCGCATGTTCACTTTATCTGCGCCTCACTTGCTATATCACTAAACAAACATTGTAAATACCGCAAACAAACTCCCTCTATGACAGCTCTGTTTATTAGGTAAAACAATAACTAGTAGATACTCATTGTTATTTTTCAAAACAAATTAAAACATGATAACAACAACAACAATTATGATAAATCTTATGATGATATGCCTATCGGACAATAAGACTGTGTCTCATGTCGTCGTGCCTACTAAGAAAGTTGAGTTATTTCCTTTTTAGGAATTGGAAGATGATTAATAGCCATCGGAAGCAGCTGTGTAAGTAGATTAGTCAAGAAATAAAGCTTAAAATTAGTCATGTTTCTAAGCAAAACCGAAGGTGTTTATACAGTGTCGTGTGCGACACAATAAAGGTACCTATAGCGTTGGTCATAATCATAACATACCCACGTGTTGTTGCCAGTAGTCTGCTAAATATTATGTGTTAATGTACATTGTGAATTGAACTCAGTGTTTAACCTTCAGATTACAACTTTCAACTTTCAAGCTGCCTACATTTCCGAAGCGGAATCCTGAAAAACTGGGCATACCAGAAAGTTGTTTTTTGTCTGCTGATGTATAGCTGGCAGTGCATGTTAACCTAATAAAACTGATCGGAGTGCATTCAGGATTGGGATTAGGGCGTCTAAGGGTTGTCCGGAAGGGGTTTTTAAAAAGTATCCGGGTAAAATTATTTTTGTGACTGAGTTCCAGTTAATAAGCAATAAATTAAAATAATAATTAATAAGGAAATGTAAACGCTATAATTTTTATTCTTAAAAATATTTATCCGGGAAACAAATCTCAATTACATCCAAATGTCAGGGGATTTTGAAGTGTCATAACCGGCATCGGCAAATTCCCAAATTAGGTAATGCCAGCCCTAATTCGGGAGGAAGTGAGACGGGAACCGGTGTTGATAAAGTGCGACGCGACAAAATCAATGAACACATATTATGAGTCACAATGCAGTTTACTACACTTTACTCATGCTCCTTGATTTCTCAGTTTCCGTAAGCATGCTAATCAAAAACACGTATGTGCGTGGGTCATTAACGCAGTGAATCACTGTGAGTAAACAGCTGATATTGAGATGCAATCACTTCGTATAATGGACATAATATCCGATGACTTAATAACTTTAGTCGAACACTTAATAGCTTCCATGATGACGCTTTCAACATTGATGATTGAGCCGCACCTGTTATGTACTTAAATACTTAGAAATGTATGACATGTTGTGTTGATAAGAATTAAGTGTAGGTGACACAGACTGGACACTATCGTAGTTTTAAGATAATGAGCGCAAAGGAGACAGGAGAAAACGTTACAAAAGGAGTAGACATCTACAAATAAATAAAATTGAAATGTCTGTTTGTAGGTATTGTTAAAAATAACTGCTCGTTACACAAAATAAATCTTACTATCTTATCTTACTACTAAGTACCTACTATAAATGTGAAAGTTTGGATGTTTGGCACAGAGATAGATCACACAGAAACAGACAGACAGTCTGGAATAGAACTACTTTTCCGGACTTACGGGCTACTTTTACGGTTTGTACGGTTCCCGTGAGACAACACGTCAAGTTTGACGAAAGACGAAGTCGTGGGCAGAAGCTAGTTTTAAATTTTGTAAAAAAAAATCTGTCTGCTTGCACTGGCTAATCTCCTAAACAGCTGTACCTACCGATTTTGACGGGACGTACACTGGCAGATAGCTGATATAAATTCTAGAAAAAGAATTATGGTTCCGCGCAAAAACAATAAAACGACATGATAACCGTCAGGCGAACAAAGTCGCGGGCATGAGCTAGTATAAGTTCTATATTTTGAAATAGGTATAGGTACACTATGTAACAAAAACCCTGTCAGATCAGTGTTGCCGTTGATCAGTTTTTATGTTTTATTTTAATTTAATTAAGTAGGTACTTCTTCTTTCTTCTTTTTTTTTTTCACTGGGGAAAAATAATAATCTCAAATCCATTAAATGGTTACGTATATGTGTATGATGCCGAATAATACCCTTTAAGGATCGGACAGGGTTTTTGTTACATGCTGTATATAAGTACCTGTTAGTGTTTGTAAACATTACTATGCACACGAAACCGCGCAACGTAGTAGTGGGGTTCGATCGTAAAAATAATCTTATGTTTTCACGGTTTAACTCGTATTTACGATAAAACTGTTCCATAGATGTTAACATGCAAAGCTACTATTTTTAAAGGTAAGCACGTATCGGCTATTGCCTAATCCCATTGACGAAATGCTGCCCATTCGTTTTAAATCCATTAAAGTATCATTTCGTCAGTAGGCAGGTGTAGATTTAAATAATTGAACGATTGTTAATCACTGTGACGAAAAGAATGGAATGATACAATCTAATACACTTTGTATTAGATTGTATCATTCCATTCTTTTAACCAGACCTTGACTATGAATTCATATTGGATTGGACAGATAGGAAAAACGATATCTTTAAAAAAGAGTTCTCGTTTTTTTCGGTCATCTGACTAGCCCTTTTCTAACTACGAGTTTTTTGGTGTTGGGGTCGGCTTCCAGTCTAACCAGATGCAGCTGAATACCTGTATTTTACATGGATCAACTGCCTACCTGACCTCCATAACCTAATAATTGGGTATACCCTTGGAAAGACTAGTTGTCAGACTTTCGGGTTTCTGACTACCCGCAACAACTGTCAAAGATCTACGAATGACAGCAAATCGCTTTACTAGCGTTCTACTAATATTGTCCTATCATCTGTCTGATAATAATATTAATTGGACCCCCGTAGGTGGCATCTATAGATAGTCCCTTTGTAGGACACATGACAACGAACAAAATTAATTCAACAGCAATTGTCGCAATATTTCCCGCATGTTATTTGAACCCAATGTGTGTATCATCATTTCAATATTTTGATAGGGACAATACTGCTACAGGATATAATATATTTAATAGTAATACGATACGGTATTAAATACTACTGAATAACACATGAATCATGCAAGCGAGGCAACTAAACACGTATTTGAGTTTTAAAAATACATTTAAGTCCGGAATTCAGACATTTACATACAGAGATGTTGTAAGTAATTACCTACCTAGCTAATCAAATACAAAAATATTTTTAAATGTGTATTATATAATAGGTATGTAGGTATGTATGCAACTCGATTCATATTTTTTTTTTTCTATGACCTCAAGCTCTCATTCAATCTTACCTTTAAGTAATGAAGCAGACAGGTTTTATACGTAGGCTCTATTTATCTAAAAGTTATGCTTCGGTTATTTAAGGTTTTATTTATCCTTTTCTACCAAGATTTGACTGCTTCTGCTAGGTACTAAATTTATATTTATAGTCCGATTCATAAATCAAGGCTTATCTCACTAAACACTCACTCTAAGGTACCCAGGTATTCCACACCAGTGCCTGTTAGGTACTAACTCAAGAGTAGATGAATACTTCCTAAAAACTAGGTAAGAAACAATAACAATGACACGATCACATTCGGTTGAGATTAAGACAGAGTTTCGTTTCACAGGCAATTTACATTCTATTCGTGTTGCAACAACTTTACATTTTGCGGTTGCAGAGCAATGCAACTGTCCTGCACTGCACCAACGTTGGCTTCTCTGCCACAACTACTTTGGTAATTGGCAAGAAGAAATTACAGAAGCTAAAATCCTTTAGCGTTAAAAGACGTGACTATTTGTTTGACGACATCGACCCTGCAAAATATGGCAATCACGTTTTTTGACAAATAAAATTATACTTCAAGGTTTTGAGTCTGTAAATTAAATAAAAGGTTAATAAATATTTATTCTGTTGTTTATAAGTAGGATCGGGACTTGACACTTGTTCTATATTCATGTTTACCATGATAAATATGTGTTCCAGTGAGTCTTTGAATAGTTTAGATCCACAATTTGGACCAAATAGGTACCTAGCGCTGCAAGCAAGTTCGGGCAGGCAGGATGACGTCTGTCGCGTCTATCAGTCTAGTATAAATATTGTCATTCAATATGTTGCGCTATTCTTCCCCAAATCACTTGAAATGGAAGTTAACAGACGGCCTTAATATTTTCCAAGAGTAGGTAACACAGGTTAACGTATTCCAAACATCGCTATACGGCGCTGCTCGTTGGAATTTCGCCAAAATTGAAATGAGTTGACGTAATCGAGACTTAATTGCTGCTACGGTCATGTAACAACTGCAATCATTCATCTTATGCAGTCCTCCTGACCAAGCATCCACGTAATGTTACTTAGAAATTATCAGTTCCAATTGCTTCTAACAGTAATAATTATGATGAATGTCGACAATAAACGGCAAAAAATATTGTCTGCGAACTAAGTACAATTTCTTAACAGTAGACATGAAAAAGTATGTCACACATGACATTAATAGAGAGAACTGTAAGTGACGGGTTGGCTGTTACAATAATTGGGATATCAACAACGGGTCGTATGGTGCTATCGTAGATAATTTTTGTGCTAAACAAGAACGACCTCATTCTGCAAACTGAAGTAGATAGGCTTGGCTTCTGTAAGAAAAAAACAAAAGCGCTAAGTAAAATGGGGCAGAGAGAGGGTAAGCTTTACAATTCATCATAAGTTGGATAGTATACCCACTATATTTTTATACGAAGGTAGCATTTAACACCTTATCCTTGTGAGGATGATTGGATTTTTGGTGCTCTTTATTCGCAAAAATTTGGCAGACATAGATTTTGATCTAGGTTGACATTTAGGGTAATTTTTATCCCGTGTTTGTGTTCGCGTGGGATAATTTACGACATTGGCCGAATTCTAAAGTCTACGCAGAGGAAGTCGCCTACTTAATACAAATATTTACCTTCCTGTAGATCCCTTTATTAGGAAGTTCTTCAAAGTATTTGTATAAACAACTACCAACAATTCTCAAGAATTGAATATATTACCATCAAGATTATATAAATTTTACTTATTTTAATAATAACTAGACACGGCTCGTTGTCTTTGGTTATTGCTACACTACTCCCTTAGGTCGTAGCGTGCTATAGAAGCAAAAGGTTTTTCTCAAATCGGACCCGGAGTTTCTGAGATGAGCGTGTTCAAACAAACTCTTCAGTTTTATAATATTAGTAAACGTAATAATATTAGAAGGAACCATACAAGTCGCAGATGAATTAGGTCTTACCACCCACTTAATTCATTTGAATACTAGTATGGCCAAGCATGGATAATAGATTTGATGGATAACTAGGCGCAGAGGTTACAGAATTCATTAGAATCGTTTGGTCTTTAGTGGGACACAGTAATGGCATTTTATTATGTCTGGCCTCATTTCCGCGGGTGTTTATAGGATAGTTCCAAGACATCGTGTTTTATTGGGTCATAGCACGCACGATGGAACGATAATCGTGGTTTAAGTAGGTAAAGAAAATATCGCGTCAATCGGTTATCGATTCCTGTTTGGGTCATTGTCAAGCCTAGGGATTTTTTTCGCAAAAAAATGAAACACGTGATTTATAAAAATCAAAGGTATATTATAACTCTTATGTTACTTAACAACAAAAATAAGTATCAGTCTGAGATCAATAATTCGAAAATGTCGATTTATAAGGAAATAACGATATTTCGGTTCCACCGAAAAGACTAATATGTCCACCGAGTGGACTAAAATGTTAATTAATGACAAAAAAACGAAACAAAATACGAATACATCTTCAACAAAAATAATGTGATATCTTAACATAGTCACAAATAATCAGTCGCTTAGTAACATTCAAAAAGTAAATAAAAAATGTTTTATATCTGTCTACCGAAAAGATAATTCATTTCGGTGGTCACAATATGTCTTCGTATTGTCCAAGTATTGCTGGATATTATCTCTTAAATTCTTGTTCTTCGTAGAACTTTCATTCCTTCTTTTTGTGTTTCCTTTGGATCCTTTCGTTTCTTGGTCTGTAATCTGTGTAATCGCATTCTGTATTTAGTCGATTTTCATTCTAGACTCATCAACTTCTTTTTCAGTAAACCGTTCTCTGCTTTCAATCTTCTTCTGTTTCTCACAGCAATACCTGTTACTCGTTTTCGCCATCGCCTGAAAACCCACAACAAGCAATGCACACAAAAGAAAACAGAGTAAAACTGTGCAAAGGAAGAGCAGGAGATTTTGTTAGTAAAAAAAGTTATCTCCCATTCCGTTAGTAATACATTACAGATACCAACCACTGTTAACTTAGAGTATGTAGCTATGAAATGAACATTACTCCAAGTCGGCACGGTGTAGAAAGGTGTTAGGGAAGTGGTGGTTTAAAATATATTTATTAATGAAAATCAAGCAAAAAGGAAACAAAAATATCATTAGTCCTTTACTGATAAAAACACCAGTATTCAGAAGCAGTTTTACACCTTGGTCATATACACACAATACATAAATTCAAGAAAACATTCACTCGGTGGACAAAAGTTCCACCAAAAAGATGTCCACCGAATGGACTTTTTTTGCAAAATCATTCACGCTACCCGCCGTTTAAAGGTTAAGTCAAAAGCCGAGGTATATTTATAAAGCTTAATTGTTTAACTAGTTAATAAAAATGTTTGATGAATTTATAGTGATTTACTTACCAAAATACAGCAGTAACCGAAAAGACAACTCAACTTTGACACAACTAAATATTTTTCTTAACACAACAACTACGTTTTCTGCGTACGAGTCACGGCAAAATAGCCGCTGACATTAGTGCGATATTGGATGCGTTCAATATAACGTTCAGTTCCATTCATTTGACATTTCCTGCATTTTTGTCAGAATCGAAAGTAATGTCCACCAGAAAGACAAAAAATGTTGTGACAAAATTGAATGATGCAAAAAGTGTGTTTAATTTCAATCTATTTTTTTAATACTTTTAATGTTAAATGGGAAACATACGTAGATTGGGAAAATAAATCATTTTTGTACAATAGTTAAAGACATATTTTTTAAAAGCAATTTTTTTTTAAAAGGTTAGAATCCGAACAGTCCACCGAAGTGGACTTTCAGTTACATAATGATGATTTAAAGTAAAAAATAAATAAAGGGTCACGGTCAAAATGGGCGTAAAACCAACAGCTTCAAAATATATTTTATGTGAAAGCTAATGACCATTACTTAATTTTATACTATGACGGCAATCACCCAAACAATGGGTGAGCAGAGATATTCAGTGATGTTCAAACGTATGTTATAGAATCCAAAAAAAACCGGCAAAGTGCGTGTCGGGCCACGCACAATGTAGGGTTCCGTAATATGCGAGGGAATCTTACAATTAAACCCATTTCCTACGCTCCGATTTGCCTTCGAGGCTGCGAACGATAATTTTTATTGTAATGATAAAAAACAAACTTACGTTTGCAGTTGGAAAACATGTTCTCCGATACATTTTGCTTAGGAAAATATGTTATCCAAGTACGTTTTATAAGTTGGTCGACTATTACTCCTAAACCTGTAAAGCCTACTTACTCGTGATAGTTTTTCTTTTAATTTCGTTATATATACTACTACTGTGAATTTTTTCACACACCCGAACATAACCGTATAGGCCAAAGAAACCAATCTATTGGTTGGCAGAAGAACAGGTGGGAAGTTGTGCCCACATAGTTTCAGTTTTGTGGTTTTTGGGGTTAGGACGGCACGAGCCTTTCATTGCACCCGCAGAACATTTATTAGATGTTATAGTTGATGATAACCATTGATATTTAAGTAAAAGGTATCAATATATAGTAGTTTTTAACAAATATGTGTGTTTTATCTAACCAATCTTTGGGATTTTTTTGCAGTGATACCCGGTCGATATTGGGGTTAACAAGTATTTAGGGGGTATTTAGAAGTACAATAAAGTAAATTACAACACATTTTATTTCTGTTGGTTTTACGCCCAGCTCTCATACAAAAATGCCCATGATCCTTTATAATAAATCTGTGACCGTATGGTGTAGTGCGTTTCGTTTACTTTATTATTATGATGTGAAATTAAAATTAAATTATTAAAAGTCGTAAATAATTCGTATGAACAGTTTTTTTCAGGGTTATGACAATGACCCGTTTATGTGGGTTGGTTCAACACGAGATAGCTCAATGAATAGGTACCTATCTATTATCTGAACTTAGGTAGTTACTTACTTAGTAGTTTGTTCATTCTATCACAGTGTGCTACTATAAAATCATGAGATTATTAAAACATTTAGGTAAGCTCGATCTTGTCGCCTGATTTACCAAGTGCTCTGATAAAACCAGGGACTATTTCAGTTTCACTTTCAATCATTGTGAACAGATTCAATCTTATTTGAACCCTTGAACTCAATCAAACCTACATTGTGAACGGGCTAGTAGGTAAAACCCTTCAAAATAAACTATTATTGTTAGGGTAACCCTTATACCTACCATTAATGGGTTTGTTAGCACATTCATACCAAACAGTAACAACCCTAATACAAGGATAACCCTTTTATTGGTATTAGATTAGTGTTATAAGGGTTACCCTTAGGCATACAACAATTTTACTGTTAATCGGGTTTGTTAAAATACTAATAAGTACTTACTAACTAATTTGTGTGTAGGTACTTAGGTTTACCCTGTTTTTTTTTTTTTTAATTCCAGTTAAATTTTACATCAATAGGTAACATTTCAATATTGGTCATTGTTTAAATGAACAATACGTAGGCATATCCAATAGGGACAAATGGCAATTCATCGTCACTAAAATCAAACGCGATTCAGGTACATAATTATGTACTTAGGTACCTCTGAAACAAACAATTACCTATACGATGACTTTATTTTATCTATCGCTTACTACCTACGTCATTGGAACAATTGTATAATTATTGAAACCACAATAAGTATTAGTTGGTTAATACATCGTAAAAACACATGAGTCAAAATGTCCCCCGCAGCGAGTCAGACCGTTTAGGGAACGCGGTATGAGAGGGATAGTTGACTGTGTACAGTGTAACTAAATCCATCCTAATAATAATATTATGTAGGTAGGTACCTATAAATGCTAAATGTGTTTGTTTGTTACGCTTTCCTTGTTAAACTGCTGAACCGATTTTGATATAATTTGGGATGAGGTAAGCTTGAACCTCAAGAAAGGACATAGACTACTTTTGTATCTGCGAATATATCTGCGTCAAAGACAAAGCTAGTATACAGCCTACGTAATACATCAGACACAAACTGTGAACAACAGAATTGAGTGCTTATCCTGCATTATTATTTTACACGGTTATTATAGGTTATTTAATTGTGCGTAAAACATAGGAAAATACGTCAATGCTTACGCATACGAGAACAAACTCTTATGGTCAGTAAAAGTGAACTGAGAAAGATAATATATATTGCATCTAAAATTCTAAATGTGTGTGTGTAGTGACAAACAAGTTAAACAAGATTATGAATGCAGGCATCGGCTTTCAACAGTAGGTAGGTATGTGTAGGTAAAGGTACCTACATATATGAAACAGTAGAAATATGTAGGTGTGTAAGGGACCAGCTGACTTTTCATTAATGGGCAATCTTTCAGGGTGAAAGTACTCATGTTTAGGAATGACTTCAAACAAGCTGTTCCAAACATTTTGATCGTGTTAAATATGGATTTTTCTGTATAATAAAATGGAGTAATTTATTGATAAATCAAGCATACCTATTTCTAGTAAGTACGACTGAAGTGCTTTGAAAGTATCGACATAATAACAACAAGACAAAGAGCAAGTTGTATTCTATTCACATCAAATTGTGGGGTTATATAGAACAGTACTTAGATGTTTTTTCATATCCCAGGGTTGATTTTAGAGTTAAAGTTGTTTATATTCATGAGTCCCTAGGTAGGAACCCTTTAAAAAATAAATTAAAATTCACCTAGTGAAACCGGTTAGGTTACAGTGGATTTTGGACACCCTAAAATATCAGTTTTCCGAAATGATTAATTCGCTAGTTGAATACTTTGCCAAGAAAATTTGGGATTCCCGGGTCGTGAAAATGGGGTTTACCTTTAGGACTTTTTAAAAGCAGTCCGAATTTGGAAGTTGGTGGTTTGACACCAGCGTGCCCCGAAAAGCACGTAAAGTCCTGTAGGTACTTGATTTCTTCCCTGGTCGTGTTAGATTGCTGTTCCATGATCCCATCGGACTATTAGAGTAAGGGAAGAGGGAGTGCATCTCTGTTTGCGGTACACACTCGTGCACTATAATAGCTCCTGCGTAGGTACTTGACTAGTCTCTATTGAGATTGGAAGCTATGACCAAAATTCGGTCGGGAATATTACTATTGATGAGACCGTTTGTAAGCATCCAACTGCTATCTGTACTTTTTCAAGTACCACAATAAGTAAAACAATTAAAATATCATCTAAGTAAAAAAAATTAGACATGGTTTGTGTGACTAAACTAAGCATTAGACTATGCCATTACTTACTTTAAAAAACTTCTAAGACAATGCGATTCGTAACCAGTGGCCAGAACCACGATGACTTTAATTCTAGGTATGTAGACATGTTTACGTAAATATACCGTAGTACTGCCTAAATAGCTGTTCTGCATGGTTAAAAGTTAGTAGATATAATTATTATGTTTGTATGTCGGACTGTCCGTCTGTTTGATACGCTTTCACGTAGATCACCTCAGATTGGAGAGCTTCAGACCATTCTCAGACAGCTTTAGAACTGGAGAAAGGTATTAGGTACGGTAGGGTAATCATACAAACTATCTCTTCCCAGATAGTTTTATTTAAAAATATTGTAGGTATCACTCAGCTGTAGGTACATATCTAGGCGGTTATTTAGTTCCATTAAAGTCTATTGAAAACAAATCAATAAAAACAAATATAAGTAGGTAGCTACGTACTGTTATATGAATGGAATCAGACGTTTATGCCAGGAAGATATATAAGCTTCCCGTGATATAACACACATAGGTACGAGTGTGTACCTAGTCTGTATCGCAGTTGTATGTTTGCTAATGAAATAAAGGGGACACATGGCCTTGCTTGTGCCACTCTATTGCACAGTAGTCACTCGACGAACATGCGATGATAAGTGTACCTACTATACCTACGTACGTACAGTATACATAAATGTTACGACTTGCTATACATAGAAAATTAGCATTAGACGGACAGGTCAAGGTATATCTACCTACATTCTACATATCTACCTTCCCACTTAGATAGGTAGTTACATATATAACTTCTAGAATAGAAAAATATTTTTGTTATGATATGGGTCCGTGAGTATAGGTAGATATATGTATAAATTAAAATTTTAATACTTATTTTTATTTAGTCTCAACCATGGTCATAGTTATAAATAAAATATGATAAATAAATAAGAACATGTCGGTATCGATAGATATAGATATTTATCACTCAATAATGTGTGTTACCCACTGTTTCGGTTAGCCGTTTAAAGGGTTTACGATAATTTTTGCAAAGGGTTTTAAAAAACCTTTACGATATTAGGTTGCTCGGAAATGTATCAGAATTCAAAACCAAGTTCAGTAAAAAAAATAGGCCTATGTGTTTTCCTATTTTACACGAACATACATTTTACATATTTCTGCCCGTCAAACCCTTTCGAAGGATAATTTGGGTTCCAATAGGTTAGCCGTTCAATTAGTTAAAGCTTACCTACCCATTTAAAGTTTTACCGGTAAAATTCGGTTTCCACCACTCAAATTGTACTTACAATGCTTAGCGTATTATTTGTATATCTTTTTTGGAGATCCTAAATAAATAAATAACCTTATAGGAAAATATACCACCGGTCTATCATGTAATTTTTACTAATATAGGTTCTAACCTCAAATTAAAAAAAAGACACCCAACATTATGCTGCGACATAAATCTACTTTACTTTTTCTAATCCAAGATCTTTTTCCCTTGCAATAGGTAGGTAGTTAATACCTATAGCTAGGTGCCTCCTTCTACTTATCTAACAATATTTCACGCATTGAATGTAACTAAGTAGGTGAAATACGTGTAACGGGCAGGTACGTGCTCTCCATACCAACAAGTCCTTAGTCATGGACAAAACAACTCGACGCGGTACAGCAGCACCAAATATGAAGTAACCACAAAATTGACTCACATAGTAGCAAAAACCTGAAGATAGTAAAGTGTTGCCAGATTTCTTTTTGGACATGTATCATTGATCTAACTATAATTACTACTTAATCCATCTTCTAACTTTCATTATGATTTGAATGCTGATGAGGCAGTTCATTGATTAAATATTGAGATTTTTCGGGCTTTACGCAAACGTCAATACAAATTTTCTTTTACAAACCTAACCAAGTCGAGTTGAGCGAAAGTGGCATATTTAAACGTATATAAATTAGCATTCCTTGAACATGACACTGAATAACGTAACGGTCATTCGTTCCATTATGTGACATAGAATATGTACAGTAAGTGAAGTAGGTACCTACGGAGAACTTTTGTTGCTGTTTATTTTTTTTTTCACAGACGTAATAATATTGGTCTAGTGCTCGCAAAGCACGACTGCTGAGCATGAGGTCATGGGTTCGATTCCCAGGTCGGGCAAAGTGTTATTGAGTTTTTCCATCAGGAATTTCTCAGTAGCAGGCTCGGAGTCCAGGGATTTATGCCCTGTTGATGGCAATTGGCCCGCCCCCTGTTACATAGGACTTAAACATAACTGGCGAAATGTGGGTACACTAATGGGTACCTACACCTCTGCCTAACTCTTCGGGGATTACAGGCGTGATGTTATGTTAAGTAGGTATGTAGTTAATAATCAATGTAACGATAACGTAACTGGCACAACGTTTCAAGAACCCCCGACCTGCAACTCGTATATCAGGGCCGATACTACTGGCTTACCACTGCTCTCTACGTCCTGCTACTATGTAACTACCACAAATACGTACCACCACAGAATTCCAAAAAGGAACGGAAGTAATTTTAATATTTCATTGGCTGTCGAAGTTTCACAATACCACGGCTATTATGTATACGACCGATTCGAAAATCGTACCACGTATTGCTACTGAGTTTTGCGAGACACGTACCAATCAATACTTTTCTTTGTTTCAGATTTGATGAAGGTCGCGACGGTTACCTAGACTTGACTGAGGTGAAGCGAATGATGGAGCGGCTGGGAGCACCACAGACTCATCTTGGATTGAAAGCAATGATCTCAGAGGTTGATGAAGATGGGGACAACAGAATTAGTTTCAGAGAATTCCTACTTATTTACAGGTAATTTTTTGGTTCCTACTTACTATTATTTTGTACTATTGCCTCTAAGAATTAGAACAAAGTGGATCGGAATCTTAGTGCAGTGCACATGGTCGCGAGTGCGATTTCCGGATCACGACACACTACACATCATACATATTGTGGTACGGAAATTTTAAAATAGGATGCTAATATATCCTTGGTTCGTTTAAAAACTTTAGAAGATATGCACTGTTGTGCGCGATGCTACCTACTGACTCTGATTGCGATTAGGTATTTCCTGTTTTGGGAACATTTCCCGGAAAATGCCCATGTTATGATGTTAATGTTATTTATAATTTTTCTATCATACTCACAGTACCTTTACCACTGTATTTATCCTGTTTGTGTGCGTTACGTAATACAAGGGCTTCCGGACCCCAAGTTCGTCACTCATACCAAACATTTAAAAGTAGGTACAACTGTTCAATACCTACATCCATTAATGTAATAAGTAGGTGACTATTACGAATTGACGCACACAGATGGTGATTGAGTCAGCGCTTCGATTAAAAAATACAATAAGTAATAAAAACCTTATGACTTGGACCCTGTTCTGCACCGTCCCGCAGCTTTAGTAAAGTTCTTCCAACCCTTTTCACCAATTATATGTTCAACTACTAAACGTAAATGATCTGTGTAATTTTTAGCATTATTTAGATAATCGAATAATTATTATCCTCATTCTAATATTTCTTGTATTTGTTTTGCAGAAAAGCGCGTGCTGGAGAATTGGAGACAGACTCCGGTCTGGACGCATTCGCGCGACTCACAGAAATCAACGTGGACCAAGTCGGAGTGAATGGAGCGAAAACTTTCTTCGAAGCTAAGATTGAAGAGCTCGCCAAGAGCAACAAATTCCATAATGAAATTATACAAGAACAAGAAGAGAAACGCCGAGAAGCCGAAGAAAAGGCTATGCGGAGGCAATTGTTCAAAGAAAAGGCAGCTTTATTTCAATAATCATTAATGTTATTTTATAGTTTATCTAGTCTTAGGGAGTCTGCCCACTACACCGTATCAAACCGTGCTGGGAACGTGTCAGACAAAAAATATTGTATGTATTCAAAAGTAAGATTATGCTCAACTGGACCGCCCCTTTACCAACTAACACCGTTGCGTGCCATGCCATGCCACGGAGCGTTGGTGGGCCAAGTAGTCCGTGTCAAGTTTCTTTCCGTGCCTGATACGTTCATAGCACGGTCATGGCAAGGTACGGTGCAGTAGGCAGACTCCTATAAGCTGTTACCATGGCTTTATTGAGGAGGGAATATTATGGATTTTATAAATTTCGTTTATATTTTCCTCTCACGTGTTTCAGATTGGTATTCCTTTTAATACTTGGGGTGTTAATGTGTAAATAAGAGTGATATAGTATAAATTCCAGATAGAGGTCGGAGAATGGAATTGATGTGAATGATGAATGTGAGCATGTCTAACTTGTTTCATTAGCAGAGATCGGAATAGGTAGAGTATATTTACCTGAAGTTCGAGGAAGTAAGTAACATAGAGCTGAAAATACCTCCTCTAAAATCAAGGGATTTAATCATCATGATTGTTTATGATTTCGGAATTTTAGAGGAGGAATTATCAACTCTGTTAGTTACTTCCTTGAACTTTAGGTAAATATACTTTATCTATTTCGATCTCTGTTCATTAGGTACTAATATTTTACTCAAATCTAAAATTATTGTTGCTAATT
Organism: Hoplodrina blanda; assembly: GCA_949316365.1. Taxonomy (NCBI): domain Eukaryota; kingdom Metazoa; phylum Arthropoda; class Insecta; order Lepidoptera; family Noctuidae; genus Hoplodrina; species Hoplodrina blanda. The sequence continues at coordinate 7,439,822 of OX438563.1, forward strand.
ATACAATCAACTGTTTTAAAGTAGGTATAATAATGTTACTAGCCGAAACTTGTTGCTCCTAATGTTAAAAATATTTCTTTATACAGTCTAAAATATTGTATAACAATACACTTTATTTACTGTAAGTAAGCAATAAAGGCCTAAAGTTAAGCTCAAAAATAAAATGCATGTTGCCTTGTATATTAATCTGGTTATTCCGTTAATAAAGATTTTATAATTAGTTAAGTTAATAATTGTGATTAACTATTAAATAAGTCACAAATAAAAGAAATAAAGAATTTATGTATATAAGGTGCTTTTTATTCTTAATAATAAAGTAATGTATTACCAATTTACCACTATAACTTAAATGCAATAGATTCAAGCAAAAACTAGAACCTTCTTTCTCTCAAAAAATTCGTTATTACGCCAATTTCAAAACATTGAAAAAGAATGACTATTACTTATTTTTGTTTCGTAGGTCTAGGTACGCATAAACTATGTTGTGTTCTATTTCCTAAACTGGGACCAATCATGGACCAAACTTGGAAGTATTGCAGACGAATCTTTGTTCGAGTTCAAAATTATCTATGTCACCAATGTCACCATCCTTTATTCTACAACTGTTTATGTTGTTGCAAAAATAGGATGTTTTAATTTCTTCATGAAATAGCACTCACTGGCTCTCTTCCACTTCAGAATCATTTCTGGAAGTATTGTGTTCTTCGGAAGACTCATTTTCATCTGCATGCATACTTAGATCTATTTGTTTTCTTGTAAACGGAGGCAAGTTCTCTAAGCTGATTTGTTGAAGTTTTGCTAGTTCTTTGATTAATGATGTGTTCTGAAAAAAAAAAAATCCGGAAAATAATATTATATTTAAATAGAAGAAAACATAGGTGGTTATTTTAATGCAATTTCATACACACACAGTGGAGTTAACAAAATTTTGGTACAAAAGTATTAAACAATATTAGGGAATAAGGTGTGAGTTTGTGTACCTATGTATATTAAAAGTATACACATCAAAAGTGTCTAGGGATCAAGATGTATTTGGTAATAATAATATATTGATCCCTAGACACTTTTGATGTGTGTATTAAACAAAATAGGAAGATAAACTTCACATTTACCTTGAAAATGTTGGCTTCAAAATCTCCACCAGGCTTAGTGAAGTGTTTAATTTGTTGTAGTTCTACTGATCTGCGAATTATACAATTTTTATACACAATCTAAGAAATGTAGGTATCTAAAATGTATCAAATATAGATAATGTATAGATTTATTAGATTTTTTGCATTTAAATAGATTCAAATATTAACAGCAGGCACAATCCGTTTACCTATTTACAGATTAGAAACAGTAGGAAGGTAGATACAGTACTAGGTGTACTTACCGATTTACTTCAAACTCTGCAGTATTAATAGTGAGTTAAAAAGCAATTTCCATGATGCATACAGTAAATACACAATACTTACATTAGTCTCAACAGTTGATTAGCAGTTGTTAATTCATTTTGTAAGTCTTGTTGCAACTGTTTATTTAATTGACTCTCGTTTCCTAGTGCTGACATTTTCGTTTTGGGTAAAAAAACCAGCAGGTAGTCGACAGTTTATCAAAACGATGGTTAATGAAGTAATCTTTAAGTTAAATAAATTAAAATAGTAATTATAAACAGCGATAAAGATACACAATGCAAATTTTTAAATTATCAGATTTAAAAGTTCAAAAACAACGCATTTGACAATTTGACATTGACATGACATGACATGCTAAATGAGACCATAGACAATCTTAGTAAACAATCTTCCATCTTCTAATCGTTGATCCCATAGAGCAACACGGGTAAAATAGTATAATAGTTCCCTTTCCCATGGCTTTACATTACTGTGGTTTTACCCTTCCGTCAGGTACCCGTGTTGCTCTATGACCCATGCCATCAGGGGGCTTACTATCACCTCTATAGCAGGGCAGAAGTTGCCCGGATATTGAACTGCCTCGCTATTTTGTACTATGACATCGTTATAGCAGGCCTGTAACAGGCCTGCTAAGTTAACGTTTACAAAACCGTTCACCTTTTTTTTTCTATAGACTTTCGTACTATGACGTGCTATTTGACAGCAGCAAAATGATAATGGAACGGCTGTAATGTCAAAATTAGCGATTGCTAAAAAGTTACTATGGGACTAGCTTTTTCAACATCGTTTTGTAATCTAAAATGATATTCGTGGCAACATGTTAGGTTTATATATATAATAAGAGTTTTTAAAGTGGATAGTGAGAATTGTAAGCGAATTAAACCAGACTTTTTCATTTTTGTAGCTGTGTAACGAGTACGAAATATGTAAATAATAAAATTGAAGTGTGAAAATCGTATGGAAAAACATACCAACGGCGTTGCATTTGGGAAATAAATAACAATAATGAAGTTAATGACAGGGAATAAGAATCAATTAATATAGGTAAGAAGATATAACTTAAAATCATCAATGGTAACCAAAAGCTATGAAAATACGTAATGTAAGTATAAATAAAAACCTACTCTACAAAATCTACAATACTCAATTAATATTTGTATTTTACAGGCCTATCAAAAGATTTAGTCCCCCGTTTGTGCGAGGGTTTTGAACCTATAATGAAAATAATAAATCCTCCAAAGGCTTAGTGATCTAAGCAGAGACTAAGGTGAGTGTTATCAATTCCTCAGATTTTCTATTGTGGAGCATAACTACACTAGTGTGTTTCTTGTGTATGTTCCTTGCTATTAAACATAATTTGCTGTGTATTAAAGTGACAATGAAAAACATAAGCAAGTAATCTTTTAATCCATTTATTTCAGGAGATTCTCGGTATTGACTCAGAAACACAATAATGACATCAATTTTATTTGGAATGCAGAACCAGTCTCCAGAAGCCTTTTACACTGAGAAGCATAACAAGACCCAAAACATTATTGAGAGGACCATTGATGTACTAAAGGCTCGATTGAGATGTTGATTAGCCCATCAAGTGCTACATTTCCAATCACAAATGTTTTGCAAATGCATGTGTTTCTACACAACATAATGTAACACAGTAAATTTATGAAAATAAAACAATGACCGCATCTAGTTTAAAAAAATGTGTTTAATTTTTACCTGTTTACAAATTAAATTATTATCATTTATCACATGATACTTTCTTATGACTGACTGAAACATATATACATATAAGTAGGAACCCATATTATCCATATTCATTTTCATTTATTGCATACCATTTGTTTATAAAGATGTTACATAATGCTTAAAGCTAAAGTACATCCATATAAATGCAATGAAAGTTTACAAGAACAAAAACTGGTAACAGAGATGACTGCCTGAGGAGCCATAAATTCATATGGTGTACTTTGTTGGTTTCTTATAAGCAGGTATATTTATATAAAAACACATCATGAGTATTATTCTTTATTTTAATTTTCATCCTAAATACATAGGTATGTATAATGATTAATTAGTTAGGCTCTCCACTGGATGGAATTACTAGATACTTATATTGTTTTTCAGTTCAGTAGATTAGGAGATGTCAAGAATACTGGGGCTCCGTTGCATTCCTGTAAAAAGGTTATGTTTCTTGGATTATAGGCATTGCGGTTCTTGTATTTCGATATTTCAATGAATTCCTTTACTATAAATGTACCCAGTTATAAATTGTGTGTATTTTTGTAGGAAGATCACAACAAAATACTTTTTTACAATAATTGTGACTGCGGAAACAAAATTTACCAAAAGCACTCTATACCACAATAAATAAAGTACTTCTTATCGACTTTAATTTCTAGTAGGGCTTTGAACATTATATTTACTTTTGTAAAAGGCTGTGAAAATCATTAAATTAATCAAGTGAAATGTTTGTTTATATTTACGCGCTGACAGTTGATGAACGTAGGTACGTTCTGAATATCACATTGTATCTTTAATTGTTAAAAAGGTTTTTTTAAAGTAAAACTTGTGCTTTTTAGAGCTTTTAGATAATAAATCATGGTAAGTTGTAATACATAATCTTAGTCATAACGTGTACTTATCTAAGAAATTAAAGTTATTATCATTAAAAAAAAACCGGTAATGTGTTAGAAAATTATATCGTAGTTTTTGAACGTTGTTTAGTCACAACACTAAGACTTCATCTTCATCATCAAAGCAGGCAGAGACAAGCATTGCCGTTCAATAATCGTTCACCTTTAATACGGTCATGGTACGATTTTTAGCGATTCCTAAGCAGGCCTGCTTTTGAATGGAAGTTGACTGACAGGCATTTGACCGTTTTCTTAAAAGGTGATGGTAAGCCCCCAGGGCTCGATCTAGCTATTTAGCCGCTCCGGGCAAAAGTAATTATTCACCGCCCTTTACACTAACACCATATAATTCATGACCTTGCTATTCCAATAATGGGATGATATATAATTATATTATTTGATTTTGTTTTAATTGCATAACATTCACATATGTTAGTCTACTTCGGCTTCTGAGCAAGTATACAAAAATTCATGAGAGTATGTTGAACTTTGTGCAACCGCCCAGCACCCTCAATTTTGCCGCCCCCCATTTTTGCCGCTCTGGGCATTTGCCCGGCTGGCCCCCCCTAAGATCGGGCCCTGCATGCCATAGTCAGTTTCAACGTCGAGAATATCAGTAATTTCTGACAAAACTGAAAGAAAACAAACAGTTGACCATGAAGGTATAGATAAAACTGTAGGCTTACCATCACCTTTTAAGAAAACGGTCAAATGCCTGTCAGTCAACTTCCATTCAAAAGCAGGCCTGCTTAGGAATCGCTAAAAATCGTACCATGACCGTATTAAAGGTGAACGATTATTGAACGGCAATGCTTGTCTCTGCCTGCTTTGATGATGAAGATGAAGTCTTAGTGTTGTGACTAAACAACGTTCAAAAACTACGATATAATTTTCTAACACATTACCGGTTTTTTTTTAATGATCATCATCTGCCTAGCCTTTTCCCAACTATGTTGGGGTCGGCTTCCAGTCTTACCGGATGCAGCTGAGTACCAGTATTTTACATGGAGCGACTGCCTATCTGACCTCCACAACCCAGTGACTGGGCAATACGATACCCCTAGGTAAGACTGGTTGTCAGACTTTCAAGCTTCTGACGACTCGTAACGACTGTCAAAGATCCACGTATGACAGCCGGGACCAACAGCTTAACGTGCTTTCCGAGGCACGGAATGATGTCAGTAATGTCTAAGATAAACTTAGAAAGTACATATGAATTGAAAAAGTCACAGTGGTACTTGCCCGGATTCGAACCCACAACCTCATGCATGAGAGGCGGGCGCCTTAACCGCTAGGCCATCACGACACTTTTTTTCACGGTTTTTTTTTAATGATAATAACTTTAATTTCTTAGATAAGTACACGTTATAACTAAGATTATGTATTACAACTTACCATGATTTATTATCTAAAAGCTCTAAAAAGCACAAGTTTTACTTTAAAAAAACCTTTTTAACAATTAAAGATACAATGTGATATTCAGAACGTAGGTACCTACGTTCATCAACTGTCAGCGCGTAAATATAAACAAACATTTCACTTGATTAATTTAATGATTTTCACAGCCTTTTACAAAAGTAAATATAATGTTCAAAGCCCTACTAGAAATTAAAGTCGATAAGAAGTACTTTATTTATTGTGGTATAGAGTGCTTTTGGTAAATTTTGTTTCCGCAGTCACAATTATTGTAAAAAAGTATTTTGTTGTGTTCTTCCTACAAAAATACACACAATTTATAACTGGGTACACTTATAGTAAAGGAATTCATTGAAATATCGAAATACAAGAACCGCAATGCCTATAATCCAAGAAACATAACCTTTTTACAGGAATGCAACGGAGCCCCAGTATTCTTGACATCTCCTAATCTACTGAACTGAAAAACAATATAAGTATCTAGTAATTCCATCCAGTGGAGAGCCTAACTAATTAATCATTATACATACCTATGTATTTAGGATGAAAATTAAAATAAAGAATAATACTCATGATGTGTTTTTATATAAATATACCTGCATATTAGAAACCAACAAAGTACACCATATGAATTTATGGCTCCTCAGGCAGTCATCTCTGTTACCAGTTTTTGTTCTTGTAAACTTTCATTGCATTTATATGGATGTACTTTAGCTTTAAGCATTATGTAACATCTTTATAAACAAATGGTATGCAATAAATGAATATGAATATGGATAATATGGGGTCCTACTTATATGTATATATGTTTCAGTCAGTCATAAGAAAGTATCATGTGATAAATGATAATAATTTAATTTGTAAACAGGTAAAAATTAAACACATTTTTTTAAACTAGATGCGGTCATTGTTTTATTTTCATAAATTTACTGTGTTACAATATGTTGTGTAGAAACACATGCATTTGCAAAACATTTGTGATTGGAAATGTAGCACTTGATGGGCTAATCAACATCTCAATCGAGCCTTTAGTACATCAATGGTCCTCTCAATAATGTTTTGGGTCTTGTTATGCTTCTCAGTGTAAAAGGCTTCTGGAGACTGGTTCTGCATTCCAAATAAAATTGATGTCATTATTGTGTTTCTGAGTCAATACCGAGAATCTCCTGAAATAAATGGATTAAAAGATTACTTGCTTATGTTTTTCATTGTCACTTTAATACACAGCAAATTATGTTTAATAGCAAGGAACATACACAAGAAACACACTAATGTAGTTATGCTCCACAATAGAAAATCTGAGGAATTGATAACACTCACCTTAGTCTCTGCTTAGATCACTAAGCCTTTGGAGGATTTATTATTTTCATTATAGGTTCAAAACCCTCGCACAAACGGGGGACTAAATCTTTTGATAGGCCTGTAAAATACAAATATTAATTGAGTATTGTAGATTTTGTAGAGTAGGTTTTTATTTATACTTACATTACGTATTTTCATAGGTTTTGGTTACCATTGATGATTTTAAGTTATATCTTCTTACCTATATTAATTGATTCTTATTCCCTGTCATTAACTTCATTATTGTTATTTATTTCCCAAATGCAACGCCGTTGGTATGTTTTTCCATACGATTTTCACACTTCAATTTTATTATTTACATATTTCGTACTCGTTACACAGCTACAAAAATGAAAAAGTCTGGTTTAATTCGCTTACAATTCTCACTATCCACTTTAAAAACTCTTATTATATATATAAACCTAACATGTTGCCACGAATATCATTTTAGATTACAAAACGATGTTGAAAAAGCTAGTCCCATAGTAACTTTTTAGCAATCGCTAATTTTGACATTACAGCCGTTCCATTATCATTTTGCTGCTGTCAAATAGCACGTCATAGTACGAAAGTCTATAGAAAAAAAAAGGTGAACGGTTTTGTAAACGTTAACTTAGCAGGCCTGTTACAGGCCTGCTATAACGATGTCATAGTACAAAATAGCGAGGCAGTTCAATATCCGGGCAACTTCTGCCCTGCTATAGAGGTGATAGTAAGCCCCCTGGAGTCAAGACTTCGAACAAAAGTTTGAGTCAAATACCTACAAAACTTCTCGCTCTCTTGTGGTCTGACTCTCTCTTTCTAACTTAGGAGGTTATCCTAAGTTAAAAAGAGAGAGTGAGACTACAGAGAGCGAGATAGCGATACATTTTTTGAGCTTCAAGTAGGTATTCAAAGTCTGGGCTCCAGTTTTATCTATACATCTTCATGCAGTTGACCTAATAATATGACAAATGTTTCGTTCACTCATCAGCCATAGAGAATTAGAGATACCCCATGATACCTATAGACAAGATAATGTATTCAGCTGATCCATAGCTGATCCTTCTTTTCCTTGCTGTATATTGTCTTTGATCTTTGTATTGTTGATTTTGATTGAAAAATACAAAACAATCGGAAAAATGGAAGAAGCTGTTTCTGTCAAGCACGAGGGCAAAAACATTGATATAAAGCAAGAAAAACAAGAAACTTTGGAGACCTATAAGTTCGAATACGATTCGGGAAGTCAGGATAGCAGTAAAAGTGGTAGCGGAGGCTACCAACGATGGGCGCCCAATTTAAACGGTGTAAGAAAAAGTGCATTTACGCCGTATAAATCTGTCCAGTGCACTGCGTTAACCAACTTACAAAGAGGTAATATCGTTTTCAATTAAATGTAATTTTTATTCTGGAATGACGACGTCTATATCTATTGATTTCTAGGAGTTTCTTTGTGAGTTTGAAGTAGGTAAGTAAAACGTTCAAGGTCGCTCTTGCAGGTAATACGCAGGCGCGAGTCCCGGAGTTACCCCAGCCAGATTGTAGCTTACACGCGAAGGCTGGCCGCGGTGAAATAACCCGTGACGACGTGAAACTGGAGCAGTATGTTGACATCACGGATGAGCATGGACTCACTGCCCTGCACTGGGCAGCCAGCTACGGACAATTAAACAGCTGCCAAGACTTAGTGTGGTAAGTACACTGTAGGGGATCCTTTGTTCTTTGTCTGCACTTAGATTGATTTTGACATTCAATGACAAAGGAACAGGGAGTAGTCTGTTCTTAAATTTTTTTTCATTGTAAAATGTCTCCAAACTGCTCTCAATCAGGAATAAAAGTGAGTTTTGTTGCAACTAGGTGTGGTGCCAATGTTAACATGCGGGGTCCGGAGGGTGAGACGGCACTACACTTGGCAGCTGCGGGGGGACACCATGAGGTTGTGAAGTTTCTTCTCAATGAAGGAGCTGATGCTGACATACAAGATGATGTAAGTATCACTTCTCATTGTTCTCCTATTTTCAGGTATTTTTTGTTATTGATTAGGTAGTTATTGTGATGCGATTGTTTCAGTCTGGTAGCACAGCGTTGATGTATGCAGCAGCAGCTGACTTCCCATATACTTGTAATGAGCTTCTCGTCCGAGGAGCTGATCTCACTCTTACCAATGATTATGACCAAGATGCTTACACACTGACCACTACCAATAACTGCAAACTGGGTAATTATCTTATTTATTCAGATTAGATTTTATTTGTTACATTTTGTTTATGGTTAAATTGCATTTCTTTTTATGATGTGTGTTTTTGTTTTCAGCACAAACTGTGATAGAGAACTTTTTGATTGGTTGCCTCAGCAAAATGTAAAAGTATATAACACAACTACTGCTCATCATAAGTTGCTCCAAACAACCAAGACAGCAGATTCATTTGCCTCCAGGAGTTAAATGAAAATACAGGGATTTAGTTTATAATGTAAATTTATATATATTTTTAAGTTCATTATATACAAATTACAACAATGTGACCATAAATAAGTATGACTCAATTACAGACAATATCAAGTCCATGTTTGTATTATTTTAAGTACCTTAATAACACATAACTGTAACAGCTTATTCTTAACAATATAAATACAGTTGTATGCAATTACAAATGCCATTTAAATACTCTAGCAATACATATCACAAGAAATGCAAAAAGAATAGTTCTTTGAAGTCAGTTTTACTAACTCAAACCCCACCACCCTGTACAATGTTATTGTTCGTGTAAAAAATATTAAAATAATTGTTAAAATATAACGGTAACCATTTTACAGTTTAGATTCAGTCAGCCAGCTAAATGTCTGTGGTTTTCTGTTGGAACTTGGGTCAATAAGGATGTTGATGATGCTGGGTTTGTCTGTGACTGCTACGGCTTTCTTGATGGCGGCCTCGATTTCTTCAACGGTGCGGCAGAGGTGTCCAGTCTCACCGAACATTTCCATCATCTTCTCATACCTAATCTCACATCCGAGAGCAGTAGGTGGGGTGCTGAAAAAGCGAAGGTAAAATGTGCTGTATAAACTAAAGAAAATGGTGCAAGTGCAAGTAAAATGCGTTACTCCTATTCAGAGGCGTATCTAGGGCGGGGTAAGTAGGGCAAAGCCCCGGGCGCCCATCGAAGGGGGCGCAAAAAACGCCAAATTATTAAAATACACTACATAAATCATTTCATACTACATATTTACTTGGTACATAACAAAATTTTAGGACTATTTTATTTAGTGTAGGTTCTCTCTGTTTTTTTATATTAAAATAATTTACGAAGGGATGCAACTATGATGCGTGCCCTAGTTGCCATTTTATTGGTACGCCCCTGCTTATTGTTATGTAGTGTTCTAAAAGCTACCCTATAACCTACCATTGAGCAATGTCGCCACCAGACTGGATATCTTCCATAACGTCTTTCGAGAAGCCGCTGTAGATACCGCTGTTGTTTACTATGACGATAATCACTGGCAGCTTGTACCGGAACATAGTTTCGATCTCCATACCTACGGAACGTAATAAGAACACCAATAATAAGAAATTATGGCTCAGAATAAAACATGGTTGATATTGTACATAACATATTGATTGAATATTTACATTCATTTTTTTTCATTGTGAACACTAACATACAATAATTATGTTGGTGTTATGAGAACCTCCTCCTTTTTTAGAAGCCGGTTAAAAATATGAAACAAGTTTAAATTTATTGTATTGTATTACTTATACTGGTTGTAATTATAACATACCTGAAAATCCGAAGGCTGAATCTCCTTCAACGCAGATGACGCGTTTGCCTGGCGCATAGTCGCGGCACCACATTGCTGCAGCTACTGCGAAACCGGGGCCCACCTTTAAATGAGAATAAAACCTTTGAATAATGTGGCGTCAGTGCCGTCTGCATGAGCCATAGAGCAACACGGGTACCTGACGGAAGGGGAGACGCCATAGCGTATTTTTTCAATACAGAAAAGTCTGACATTTTTTGCGGGGGGAAACACACACACAAACACACTTTTCAATGCCCCACACAAAAACAATCGTCTGTCGCTACGAAACTCACACATAGAAATAAGAACAATACACTAACAATTTCGTACACACATAGATACATTTTGTATCATAACAGTGTAACGACATGATGCAACTACATTGACAAACATTGCTGTAACAGCTGTCGATACGCATTATCGATAAATTAAAGAACTCTGTTAGGGAAATCAGGTTTTTTACTTTATTTATGTTATTTATTACTTTTTCAACAGTTATCAATTAAAAAATAATTAAAAGCATGTAGGTATAATTAAAAAAAAATTAAAAGCATGTAGGTATAATTTAAAGACAAAGTCAAAACATTTATTTCAATTAGACCATTTACAGGCACTTTTGAATAGTCAAGGAGTCGGTCAGTTAGTCCGAAAGCTGAAACTAGTTGCTCGTTCCAAAACGTAGGTAGGCCTCTATGGAGAAGAACGAGCAAGAATCTCCACGGCACTCTTTTAAATTAGGTTTTTACAAAATCCTGGTTACATTATTCTTGTTGATTCTACATGTGAAAACAATGAAGATGAATATAAAACAGTACTTAGTAAAAAATAATAAAAATAAATATGTAAGCCATAGCAGATAAGAGATGACCAATCCTTTTTGCAGCCCTCTTTTGCAGGATAAAGATAGAATTTATATCTGCAGCCAGTCAAATGTCAAATGTCACAAAGCATCGACTGATGGTAAGTAAATATTTTTATCGATAACAAACAAACAATTTACAAAATAACAACACTATCGCACTTGGTGACAGTGACTTAACAGTGGACCATTTGGTCATATGTTTCGACAGAGGGGAACGCCTGCCTATGGCGTCTCCCCTTCCGTCAGGTACCCGTGTTGCTCTATGGCATGAGCATATAAGGGAAAGATTCAGATAGATTCTGGGTATCAAACGATTTCATGCTTAATTCGTTAGTACAAGGCAAACCCTTATTTTATATTGCCTCACAGGTTTGAGTGGCAGTGATATCACTACAAAGTCAAACATTTTCTTAAAGGATTTGCCTTATTAACGGCCGCATACTGCACTGTATAATTGTAATAAGATTATGACGGATTTTAACGCGATTTTTATTTTAGTTTGAATGTAATAATGCGCTAACACGGGAAATTTAATTTCTTGTAAGCTAACTATGATGTCTCAGCAACATCAAGCAATTTACATCAATTTCAAGATTGTATAGAAACCAGCAAATATTAGTGAAGATATGTTTCAACTGACCCCCATAGTGCCGAAGGTACCAGCGTCGAGCCTGTGCCGTGGCTTGTTGTTGAGCAGCATTCCGCGGCCGATGTCCATGGTGTTGGCACCCTCGCTCACTATGATGGAGTCCTTCGGGATGTTAGCCTGAACTGTCTTGAACACTGCGAAGTAGTTCAGCGGCAATGCCGTATTGCTTGATTGTGCCTGGTAAAGAATGAAAATAGATCTTTATTAGAATTGGTATTAGCAATAAAATAACCTTCCTTGAGCTTCTGGTCTTGGGTTAGTGACCTAGTGCATTGTAGTTGTGCAATATTTTTTAATATAGATTACTCAACAGTAAACGCTGTAGGGCAAAAGCTTCTTCTAATATAGAGAAGGCACGATCATTGATCATCCCGCTTGCTCAAGGTGAATTAGCGATTTCAGACTTTTATTAACTATAAGTGCAGGATCTCTCACGATGTTTTTCTTCACCGATGTCAACAAAACATACCTAATAGTGTTCATATGTGATTTATGTTTATCGGTGAGCATTTATAACATTTTGTGTTAGGTACCTGAACAAACTCGGTGTTAGCCTTCTGTTTCTGTTTCAATCCTTGCCACCAGTTGTTGCTAGCGGGCTGCAGGTTGAATTTCTTCTCTGACAGCTTGAGTGCGAGGGCCTCAGTGAAGGGCTTGATGTCCGAGTGGATGGCCACCTCAGATTTGATGCTGTTGTGGAACTCCTCAGGGGTGATATCGACCTGGTAGTAACAAGAATTATATTATTTGTCTACATAATATATATTTTTGTACTGAGCCTGAGTGTATTTGCTTTCTAGTATACATTGTATTTAATAGTGGCCAGAGGTAAATTTATATTAGAGGAAAAATGTTAGGTACTCAAGGCCAAAAAGCACCATAGTTCTTCCGAGACAAATCTTAAAGTGAGCTGATATTATTCTAATTTAACTTTATTGCAAAAATTACCCTGTCTAGGGTACCATTGTCACCAATTCAAATGTTGTGTGTAAAAACGGGGTCCGCCACTGCTAGGAGGCCCGTATCGTTGATACAGCTGATACGGCGGCAGCTAAGGGGTAAAAGGTAAGGTAAAAAGGGGTAAATAAAAATCTTCAGAGTTCTCCCAATACCTGTATGACTTTAACATCGGGAGCGAACCGCGGCTGTTGCCCGAAGTGCAGCATCCAGTTAAGCCTGGCGCCCAGCAGCAAGATGACGTCAGCCTTGAGCAGAGCTTGCGTGCGCGCAGTCGACACGCAGTATTCCGACTCATCCGGTACTACTCCTTTGCCTGAATAGTTTTGTTAACTGGTTAGTAGAGAATTTGTTTTTTGGTTGCATTTTAGAACCGTGGTGTTAGCAATGTAATATATCATCACGCCTGTATTCTCCGATGAGGCAGGCAGAGGTATACAAAACAATATTTGGCTAGTAACGTCGCATGCAATTAGTTAATATTTTCTCTCGTAGATTTTTACAGATCGGATCAATTTTTTTTGGGTAAAACATAGCCCATAGTGGTCAGGGATAACGTAGCTTCCGATTAGCGTAAGAATTTTCAGAATCGGACTAGCAGTTCCGAAGATTAGTGCGTTCAAACAAAAATATAAAAAAAGAAAATATTGTGTGTGTTTTGTGTTATTTTTTGTTTTTTTTTATGTTGTCTAAATTAAATATATTTTTTTTTGTTAGGGTGTGTTGTGTGTGTATTTTATTACTTTCTTTTTTAACTGTTGTCTAAATTAAATATTTTTTTGTTATCCTACACATGAGCATGGTAATGAAAGAAAATATTTAGATAGTTTTTGTCACATACCCATAGGTGTAGGCAAGAAGGGTAGCTTCGTGGTTTCCACAAGCTTGGTGATGGCTTCCTCGGCCCGAGCATGCGCGGCGCCCTTGCCCACTATGACGAGCGGGCGCTCTGCCCGCGAGAGCAAGTCGGCGGCTTGCGCCACTAGAGCGGGGTTGGGGTGTGCCAGGGACACGAGGGGCGCGTTGTAGAAGTCCTTTGGTACTTTGTCTTCCTCTGCTTCAGCCTGATAGGAATTATTATTATTTTTGAAATATCTTTACATTTTTCGGGATTATGGGGTCTTAGACTTTAAATATCTGTGGCAGAGGGTACGGAGGTACGTGCTCAACTTAGGGGCCTGTTAATCATTTTAAAATGAAGTTAGAAACTGACCGACTATTATTTTTATTTAAATATTGCCGATTTTCCAGAAGTGTAAACCTCCTATGCACAAAGTGACATCTCACCAATCGTATCCTCTATGATCGTAATCGTACTTGAAGGTCACTAAGTCTGCCCAATGTTGCCTGTTAGTGGCAAAGAGATGTCCCTAAGCCCCTTTTACACATGCACACGATCATGGCACGGACGCCACGCCGTGCCGCGATTAGATGATTAGTTAGTAGGTGTCGTTTCTCAATGGCGGTAGAGTAGCTGTTATTCCGAACTTCCAAATGGAAGCCGGTAGGAATCGAATTGTATGGAAGCCTTCACCAGTGTTGCTTGTAATGGATACAATATGAACTTGTAAGTAGGTGTTACCATGAGTAGAGTCCCGGGCATGTCGAGGTAGGACACTCCCGGTCGGCCGGTGGCGGCGAGACGCACTGCCTTCTCCACGTGCAGCGGGATGAGCCGCGGGGACGGAGGACGGGCTGCGTACTTGCAGTACAGCCGACTGGATTCCACCTATACACATATTATAACAACAAATAAATAAAAATACTAAATTACTGTCTATCTATTTATTCCGACTAATTTCCGAAACGGCAGGGCCGATATTAGCGTTACTTTTGCTGGCACATACTGGGGTCTCAAGGCTATTTTTATTTTAGAAAATGAACTAGATTTCCATGCAATAATTTTAAAATCCATGATAAAAACAAAATCCGATTCGACGGTGCAGTTGTACTGACAATAATTGTCATTCATACAGAGAAGACACGAGCAATCGAGCATCGATCACCAGTCACTACGCTTGCTCAAGGCGGATTTTTCTTTTAACAATATCAGTTATGTCCAAGATAATCTTAGAAAGTATATTTAAATAGAAAAAGCCACATTGCTACTTGCCCAGTATCGAAAGCGCAACCTAATGCATAAATCATTAATTTGAAAAATATTTTTTTGGTGTATCAAAACATAAGTAAACATTACTGGCGAAATGTGGGTGTACTAATGGGTACACCCCGGCCAAACCATTCGGGGATTACAGGCGATGTTATTTCATGTTATGTGTTATGTATGTGGTCTATCAAAATGATGAATGACCAAATAAAATATGTTTTATTTTGTCGAGATTATTTGTAATGATATAAAGTTTATTATGTTGTATAGATAAGAGAATGTCTTAGAGATTTCAACTAAAATATCAATGCTCAGTAGGTACAAAGTCCATTATAAAAACAATACGATGACATGCGTAATTGTAAATTTTTACTGAATAGAAAATTACAAAGATAATGTGTAAGTAGCTTATCAGTCTCTATCTTGGATTACTAATACTTCTGGGTTAGCTTAATGACATTCTATGACATGGTGGTCCGTTATTATCTACATTAAATCTATACTACTAATATTATAAACCTGAACAGTTTGTCTGTTTGTTTGAAAGAGCTTATCTTATTAACTGCTGTCTCAATTTGAAAACATCTTTTTGCATTGTATACCCCGTATACAATAAGTATAGTAAGGTTATTGGCCACACCTTTTTTTAAATATCTTCCCACAGTCGCCAGTCCTCCTAATGACTGTCATTGTTGACTTCTTATAAAGAACGCTTTTTTAAACTGGATTTTATAACCTCTTTACATGGCATAGGTTTAATTAATTAGTATATATTTCGGATAGTACCTAATTACTCTACGTACCCTATTAATCCATTTATTATAGAGATAGAAAAATAACGGCAGCTATTGTGTTATAAATAAATTAAATGTTATTAAATTACTGCATTATTTAAATATAATTGTCGATAATCGAAATCGTTGTAACGATATTTTTCTAATGTTAGAGTTATAAGTTGTTTTTAGGCCTTAAAGATTAAGTACCTATCTCGAAAAGATAATCAACATATTCGTGAACAATAAGAACCTCTAAAACTTAAATATATGTACCTAGTATATTGGCGTGACTTTGCAGTACCTACTATTCAATATACATAATGACCTTTTCAAAGGCGAGATGAATATTTTGTTACATTAATTTGTGTTGTGTTTGATTATAAATACAAACTAGAATAGTAGTAGGTAGGTACCAACTACAATAGCAGACAATTGCGGTAAACTACTTTTCACCCTTACACTCATAATAATAAGGTTAAAAATTGGTCAACCGCCATTGTAGTTTGAATATTCGTCCTAATCTGGAACGCATATTTTGTTGGATGATATATGTGGGTACAATACAAATACATAATAATATGCGCCTATCTTATCTTATCATTATTTAAAAACACTTGGATACAAGTTTTGATTACCTATATTATTTATTTTTTTTAAACCTTGATTATGATGACGTCAGTCTGTTGAGAGGCAAAGAATACAATTATTTATTTTATTAAGCATAACAATAGTTATGGCAGCTATTTTGTTTTTGTTGTTTCCGAGTTTCGACACTAAGTAATTTTTAAGTAATTATTTATATTTAGGCAGGTACTTTAATCATTTTTTTCTTGGATTTAAAAGACAATGACCGTCAAGGACATGGCGGTGGCGATGGCGGCGTACAAAAACATTGTCAGCTTAATTTTTTTAAATTTAAATACTGTTACTAATTTTACCGTCAAACAAAGTAAGTAAAAGTAACAAAGTCATTACTTAATCGCTAATATTATAAAAAGTGGTAGGTAGGTATCCCTGTATGTAAGTGCTGGAGAGACTGGCCGGTGTAGCCATATTCGACCTTATTTTATTAGGTGTATTCTTATGAGATATAATTCCGTTCCAAATTAAAAAAAAAGACTCGCCTGATAGGAGGTCTAACAGACAGTTTTGTGTTAAAACTGTCTGTTAGTTTAACTAACGACCAGCTCCGGCTTCGCACGAGTGCAATATAGATACATAAACCTTTCTCTTGAATCCCTCTTGATGTGATTGATGAAAACCGCATTAAAATCCGTTGCGTATTTTAGAAGATCTAAGCATAGGTACAGACGGCGGGAAGCGACTTTGTTTTATACTATGTTGATAATAACGAAAATTGTGTCAATCAAAGATTGAACCTGCCTGGTACCATAAACTCGTTGTACATACATAAAAAGAGGTTTTTGAAAAAGTTTGTACCTGTGGCCATTCCTGGAACCCTCCAATGCCTTCATGGTCTTGAGGGCACGAACCAGCAATGACTATAAGTGGCCAGCAGTTCACCTGAGCATTGGCCATGCCACCAATGCAATGCAGTAGACCAGGGCCTGATACAGCAAGACATACTCCTGGCTTTCCTGGAATATTAACCAATAAATAATTACACAAAAAAAAGAAAATTAAATGAAATTGAATTTGGAAAAGTGATTTGTGATTTAAAAGTAGATAAAACCAGGACTGCACTACATAAAATTTTACGGCGACACTCTAAAACCTTCTGTGTGTGAGAACTCTTACTTATATTTAGTGGAGTGTAAAGAAATATTCCTATAAATCTCCATTCGTCCGCAATCCACACCAGATTCTGATGGAGTAATGGAAATAGAATGATCATTTATATGCATATAACCTTATCATAGCCAACAAGCCAAGAAATAAGTTATTGATTTTAAAATTTACTGATTGCCAGGGGCGTACCTACCGCCGTATAGCCGAGTCAAAAATACGGGGTCCCCAGGCGACAGGGGCCCCGAACTAGTTTAAGCAAAAATTCTTAAAAAAAGTAATCTCTTTCCCGGGATAAGCAGGCGCCCAGTTTTGTTTCTTTTCTGAAGTATCTTCACCCCTTATTTGAAACGTCGCGGTTAGGTAGGGCCTCCGACAAATTTTGGTACAGGGCCCGTCTAGGGTAAACTACGCCGCTGCTGATTACCGTATTCGTTTATTCCCTACATTTTTACAAAGTACATAGAATAGCTAATAGATTACATTCCAATAATTGTTTACTAGGATAGTACTTTTAATGAATTCCGTATTATCTAAGTTATCAAGTAAAGCAGGTATTATATCATATCATAATAAATGTGATAATCCTTAATTTGTTTCCAGATTGTGATAAAACACACAATTTCCTATGTGTTAACACATTACATATTTGTTTTATAATAAGAGAATAGGAGTATGCTTTTTTAAGGGTACTAAATTTGTAGCTGTGTATTTGGGATAATTATTATTTTGTAATTTTACCTCAAATTGCCCAGTAGCTAGGAACAAGAAAAAATTGTTTCTTTGTCTGGTTCATCTCATCAACATATCTCCTAATATAAAACTTTTATGTACAAATACACATCACAAAATACAAATATTGTTTTTAAGACATTTTTTTTATACAGTATTGTGTCTATACTGACAGTGTTGTTAAAACTACTGTCCAGTCAGCTTTGGAATTATTTATGTTGAAAACTACCGTTAACACCAATTTTGGGAAGTACACTTTTTATTTGAGAAAATATATTAACACACTGCGGTCAATAATTCACTATGTCAAGCACATATACAACATAACAGGTGTGAGTTCCCACCATCAATTTAATTGGCTTTTACAGAGTTGTGTGAGACTTACTCTGATATAGTCAGCTGGAAAACCACCTCATTGTATACAAATAGTGTAGGCATTAACTAGTTCATTTACCTGTGAGATACCCAACAGCCTGTGCAGCGTAGCAGGCAGCTTGCTCATTACGCATGCCCACATATTTCAGGCCAGCCATTTGGAATGCTAGGGCAGTCTCAATGACAGGGATTCCGACTATGCCGAAGACATACTCCACACCCTGGAATTAAAATTATTTAAAGGAAATTCTATTCTTTTTTAAACACTTTATACTAGATTGCATGGTTGTTCAAGAAACCAGGTCATTGCCTTGTGTAAAAATTTGCATACATGCCTAGGTAGAGGAAATTACCTTACAAATGTTTAGTTTTAAAACAGTTATCAAGGCCAAAAGGTAATAAATTGAAAAGAGCTCCTAAGACGACCCACTGACCCTAAAATGGGGTAATTAAGTTTTTTTATAACAACCAGATAAAGTTTCACTTAAGTTTTAAGTTATTTGAACTCACCTGTTTCTTCAAACTCTCCGCTAAAATGGTATTACCGTCGACACTCATTGCTTGACTTAATTTCGGCGATATGTGAATGGAACGTCTTAATAACAGCTGGCTAACTCTTCCTAATAACATTTTAAACGATTAAAATAAAATATTATCTCTAACTAAAAGTAATCTCGCGGAGTTCCGATCGGAAACTAGAAATCGCACGAATAAACTTTATACACTCTTATCTATACAGATGTTATCGATGTAAAACGTACCTTGCAAGAGTAATATTATTATTTCTTTAATCTACCGAACACCAGTTAATATCTACACTTGTACTTGTCATCCAATAAGAACACACAGTGCTCAATTTATAACTATAAAAGATAACTGCCGCACCTAAATAATCAGATATCTGAACACACTGAAGTTTGACCTAAAAATAAGATAATTTTGGTGATAAACAAAAATAAACTTTGGACTTCGGATTTAGCGCGTCAAACTGACATAAGTCATGAGAAGAATAAATGATTACACATGATGACACAGTGACAGTGTCAGTCAGTCATTGTTGACAGATTAATAAGTGTGGTCACTGCATAATGCAAAATTCTACCATATAGCACGTACATCCTTCTTGCGATTTAAATACATAAGTTGAATTTACTCTCTATTATCAACTCTTTCAACAAATACTTCATATTTTAAATGTCTAGTGAATTTGTGTAGTATGTTAGTCTTTGAATAAAATTTGGCACACGGGTAGACTATTATTTTGGGTTAGCGGTTAACGATAGAAGGATACTATATTTTTTAACTCGTTAGGTCATTTTATTTGTATTGCATATAATTTACCGTAGGTACAGGTGTAGCTGAAGTCAAAAGGCGACGTAACAATGTTGATTTAGAAAAAGGAAAATATTTGAAGGATTTTAGATGCGAATGTTTCAGCAAATTTTCTTAAACCTGCAAGTAGGTAGCGCTGCACTCATTCCCAAATATTTCTTTATTATATAATTTTAAATCAAGTTTTTGCAAGGGATTTCCATCAAATTTGAAAACATTTATAGCATCGGAAGTCAGTTGCTATAACAATTCAGTATTCAAATAATGAACTAGAACAGTTACTTACATAACAAATTAATATATATCTGCATCAACTAATCAACAACATTTAGTGAATTATAAAGCTTATTAGTAAAGCTAAATAGTTAAACATTAAAAAATAATAATAAAGGAAGGCAGTAGAGCGGCGCGGAATAAGGATCGAATTTTTTTAATAAGTTAAATCTTACCACGACTTAGTATAAAACCTACTAATCATTTTTATTTTTTGGCTTTGGTCATTTTGTTCTTGCAGTTTGACAGGTTTGACCAATGGACGACAATAATGACGTTTTTTTGACATAATAAAATGACATTTATTAATAATTTACGAAGTTAGCTTTGTTATCAATGTTGAGTGAATAAACCAAGCCATAGTAATTCCCCTCTGAATAAAGCTATCATCATAAACTCTCAGAAAACCCGCGATGTTTAATATTTTTTATACAAATATTAACAGTTCTAACATATACAGGCTATAATAATTTTGTAGGTATTCCTATTGATTCAACATCACATAGAAATCATCAATATAATTTCTTTATGTAATAATACCTACATTTATTTTGTTTTAAATAAGTCTATGTCATAAAACATAACGTTTCCTCATTAATTCATTACCTAAAAAAATTTCGGAGTCTTCAAACAAACAAACAAACAAACATCATCAAACATTCATTCATTCATTCAAACTTTCTTTTTATTTCTTTCTACCCTAGGGGTAGAAATTCTAAAAACGGAAGCCGACGTCACAAAGTATGTGCCTAACCTAATTCTTATTTTTCCAGGTTTAGTATGTTGATAACAAAATTAATCAGCACTAATGTAGGTACCTAATAATATCTATCTTTCTATGACATTATATAATCTAAGCTTTCTATATATCTAGTGCAAAAAAATACAAACGAAGCCAAGACTCCAAGAGTTATAAAATCATGCTCATCTATACTAATATTATAAAGCTGCAGTGTTTGTTTGTTTGTTTGAACGCGCTAATCTCTGGAACTACTGGTCCGATTTGAAAAATTCTTTCAGTGTTAGATAGATTAGTTATCGAGGAAGGCTATAGGCTATATACCATCACGCTACGACCTACGGGAGCGGAGCAGTAACCAAAGACGCGGGTGTAACCGCGGCGGACAGCTAGTCTTGTTATAAATGCGAAGTTTTTTTTTCTTATATTTGAGCTAGCCTTTTCTGGTTATAGCGATATTGGCAACTTTTTCTTACGTTTTTTACGAAAGCAAGTTTTGTATGATAATAAACTTTTGATACGACAACCCTTGTACCGTTGCATGCACCCGTAAGAACAATATGTATTGTGTGCGTCATTGTGCGTTATTGTTTGTAGTGGTTTTTCATTTTCAAAAGCAAAGTCGTTTCTGAGCTGTTAGATTTTGTGTACAATGTTACTTGGTTTGATATACAGAATAGTAGGAAATAAAGAGGGAAAGAAGTCATGTGGGTCAAGTGTGCGCATTTTAACTTTGATGCTTCAAAAACTCGAATATTATAAGTAGAATGTTATATAACTGTATTAATTAGAAAGATTGTTTATTTGTAATCACCTTAGACACAACAAAAGTATTATCAGTAGCTTATATTTTAAGAAACTATAGAAAACAAATACCCTTTCATATGCGCACTTTTACCCCAGTATCGGGGTATGTGTACGCAGCACTGTGGGTAAGTGTACGCAACAACAAAATATATATATTTTAGAAGATAAACAATATTATATTATAATTACACAATTTTTCATCATAGGCACTTAAAGTAATCAACATAATAATAATAATCATCTTAAGATCAACTTGCAATCTTTAGTTAGGTACTTCGTCATTACATGTACACAAATAAAAGTGCCGTGTTCGGAGCTGGTGCACTGATCGTGCCACCAGGATTCACAAAGGCTACATTTAGGTAATCCAATCTTCAGTCGGTGGCTCAGAATACTTTTCGCCACATAAGGGGCGTATTTTCTTTTACTGGCACCCTTTGAAATTAATAATTTGGCGGCTTCCAGCTGTTCATCTGTGACGATGCATCTATCCGGAGCTTTCCTCAGGTAATCTCGAGGCATTTTGATTTATATTTGTAGGCTGAAACAAAACATAGCAACACAATCATGTACAAAGAAATGCAAGCGGGGTAAGTGTGCGCATGCGCACACTTACACGATAGGGTTCTGCGCACACTTAACCCAAACCATCGAAGCAGGACTAATATGAATATCGTTGATTATTGCGTCATCATAACAACTTAAATACTGGCAAATAACAAACTTGATATTATGTTGCACTCGATAGCAAAAGGCATATTTTCAAAAAAAATACATGACTACAAAAGATTACGCGTCAAATGTGACAAAATATCGTAAATATTCTAGCAAAAATCTTCATTTACCTGTCTAACCAAAATGGCGCGCGAGAAGCCGCTGTGATACGAGCGCTTCGCAGAATGTCCCGCGGGGTACTGAAGAGAGGGGTTGCCGTAGCTTTAACGGCATCTTCATTTACCTGTCAATCCAAAATGGCGCGCGAGAAGCCGCTGTGATACGAGCGCTTCGCAGAATGTCCCGCGGGGTACTGAAGAGAGGGGTTGCCGTTCCTGGCCGCTATTTAATATTCGAGATATTTTGAATGCGCACACTTAAACGCTGCGCACACTTGACCCACATGACTCTATTCGTATTCAAGTTTGTAAATATTCTTACATTTCTTAATACTCGGATTCACAAAATTCATGCAAATATCTTGTGAATATGAACGTCAGAAAATAATTCTTCTGCTTTCTCTAAAAATAAAATGTTGCTTCATACTAGGAATTTCTCTCAGGATTGCGCTTACAGACAAATAAAATCACAATACATAAACAGCTAGGCCCGGACAAACTGTCTGTAGGCTTTACAAATATTTGCTTCGTGTGGGAATCGAACCCGCGACACCCAGCGCAGCAGACAATCGTTTAGCCATGACTGCGCTAAACAAAACTCGTGCTTTGGGCCATAGGTCACGTTGGGGCCGTGCGCGTGAGTGGTAAGGTGTAAACATGGTGCTTTTTTTGCCGGCCATTATTAATTGTGAAAAACTATTTCATCTATCAATGCTTACGTGTTTTTTAGTAATATGTGCGTAATGATCAACACACAAAAAGCATTGTGTTATACAATCATAGTCATGTGATACAACGACATAAAGAAATAATAGGCCTCAAAACAAACTTGACTGTAAAAACCCAGCAAAAAATAAATAAAAGCTAGTAAAACCAGTGGAACAGGAAAATATTAATATGCGTATTTTTAACACGGTTTGAATAGTTACCTCTCTCAATCTTCTTTCACTTTGGTAGTTGCTGAAAGAAGCACCTGAGTTATGCAGACGGGCAGTCAGATAGACGAAGTTAGTACAATATCATTTTGGTACGGACCACCCTGCTTGAACCCGCTGAAGGTAAGGTTTTTAGCAAAGTAAATACTAAAAAAAGCTGTTTTTTTTTTAATATTTGTATGACATTGTACCATAAAAGCCGTTAAAGCTTGATTTGTCAAGGAAGAACACTCATATGCTTTTGGGGGAGGGGCTTGAGTGGACCCCTGGATCCGCTACTGGTACGGAATTCTAAAAACAATGGAGCTGTAGGCAGCTTTTTATTTGTTGTCTTTCGCGACATCTATGTAGCGAGCGTGTTACGGTTTTGCGGCCTCTACGCCTCTGCTACGCTGCATCTACGCTGCTGCTACGCGGCCAATACGTTTAGCTACGCACATCTACGCCTACACAGCCTCTATGTATCTGCTACGAGACTTCAACACCTCTGCGTCTGCGCTAACGCAAGGTATTGGTGCTCATGCGGAAATTCATAATTAGGTATTATTGTACTTGCACTCGACGAACGTTGAATCTAAAGCAACTAGAGACCTAATCAAATACAAAAAAATATTGTTTGATCTATTGAAGAAGTAGATAAAGAAGAAGATTATCATTGTAATGGTTTGTCTGGGTACCTATTAGCAAACGCGATTTGGTGGTTGTAATGCGAACCAGTTTCATTCTTTATTCTTCTATTTTCTGTTAATTTTGGGTAAGCTAAACCATCAATACCCTGATCTCCTGGGGTAAGATAAGACTACATCTATGTACCGCAATTATGTTTCTTAAAAAACCACGTGATGCTTTGAAAAGATTTAATACATAATGTAAAATATTTACGAAAGCAAATTAAAAGTTAAAAGGTGTGAAGATTGAAGTAGGTACCTACGGCGGTTTGAATGAGTTACAATTTTATTATAGAAACGCATAAAATTCTACCTTATAATAATGAAATCTTTCTGCTTGTGGAACTGTCCGATAAGAGTTTAACTAGTATGCACTGACCTATAAAATAAAAATAAAATAATACCAGACTGTTTTTGTTCCACTGCAAGGCAAAGGCCTCTTCTCATACGGAGAAGGCACGAGCATATTACGCTTGCTCAAGTTGGGTTGGTGATTCAGACAAGACTTACACTATATTTATATTCATTAAAAGTTTATAGGTATTTCCTCACATGTTTTTATTCCTCATCAATACCTGTGATGTCCAAGATAAACTTAAAAAACACATAAGTACCTACGAATTGAAAGACACACATTGTATTAGCCCGGTTTAAAACCAGCAACTTCATGCCACAGATAATAATTATAATATTACCTCATGCGTACCTTTACCACTGGGCCATCATATTAATATTTAGGTACATTAACGCACATATTATTGACATACCCAGTACCTCTCTCAAAAACCCCTGATACGAGATAATGTGTTTAAAAGATTTAAAAAAATAATTAATCCTCGTTGTAATTTTACGTTATTCATCTTTGTATAGGTACTAAAACATTCAAGGAGTAAAAGCCAATACTTATTTTTTATTTTAAAAGCTTTTATTCACCCCCTTATCAGTTGTAAGTTTTTATATAAATATAAAAAAAATGCATTATGTACAAAATTAAAAACCGTGTAATATAATAAAAAAATACGTTGATCCATAATATGAAATAATTTATTGTTCTTTTTTATGTGAAAAATGGTAGTCTAGTACAGTATTAGGATTTGGGAATAGCGTCCAAGTTACCGGTCGTCAGGGCTCTAGAGAGAGGACCCTCGTCACTATGAGTGCAGTATCCAGGAGATCTAGCCTGTATATCTTTATCCAGCGCATTGAGAGCCTGTTGACTAAGACTATTTATTGGTGGTACAATACCTGCAGAGTTCACGTGCTGCAAGTCGACAATCTCGTATGCAAAGTCAAGATATTTGATTCATGAAATTCTCGTCATGAGGGACAGCGAAATTTACAAACATTGAATGGTGCAATATCAAGCTTATTGGCTTCAATAGCACTGTTGATATACTGGGCGTTAGTGACAGGTTGGCAAAAACTGAAACTGTAGTTTCAGACCACGATTTGTGATTGAAAATCGTTGGAATTTTTCTCCGGAAAATTCTCAAAATTAAAAGAAAACCGAACGAAACTTTAAAAACTATTTAAAGTTTCGTTCGGTACAGCTCTAGCAGAGGACATCACACCGATGCGGCGACGCCGGGCGGCGCGTGTTATTTGTGCCTAAACCTACATAGCTTAAATGTAGGTACCAGAATTATTTTTGTTGTGTTTACATTGCCGAGTTAAGTTTTTATTGTTTTTTTCATCAAATTTATGTTTAGAGGCCTGGACTTGGTACTTACATATCAATATATCACGAATCAAGTGAAAAATCAGTCGAAAATTTTGAGAATTTTCCGGAGAAAAATTCCAACGATTTTCAATCACAAATCGTGGTCTGAAACTACAGTTTCAGTTTTTGCCAACCTGTCACTAACGCCCAGTATAGATTCCAGTACAATATGGCATGACAATTCTCGAGAACTGGGTCGGGCTTGTACCTTTACTCTGAAGTATGGTATGGAATCCACAAGGTTATAATAGCATGCCAAGATGCTGCTGCGTAAGCTTAGCCGCTAGATTTTGCATCTGGGAATAGATACTGTACAACCGGATATAATAATGTCGGATCGATTCACCGTGACAGTAACATGGCCAATAGACTCAAACCATGCCATCCTTAACAATGCATCTACTCGTCACGATAACTCCATCGGTAATCGAACAGACAAAACATTCGGGTTTCCAAAAGATGTCCCCGATACGGAGCCACTCTTGATACGAAGACTTCTTCTTTTGCTCTGGAGAATGCGTTCCTGAAGTTACCTTGCCAAACCACCCTGTGGTGATTTGTATCACGTGCTGCAGCTTTCCACCAGATCTTTTTAGCCAAGGTGAGCGGGGTTCCTCACATCAGTTTCAAGGAAGTATTCTCTGTGACTGCAAATCTCGCGGTTAGGTTCTTCGCGTTTAAAAGCTTCAACCTATGCACTTCACTACAATTACCGAAGTACAGTTTCATTATCGATGACCATGGGAGATGCATTCGAAATGTGGTCAGCATTATAAGGACTTTTAGAGCATCAAGTTCCATCTGAGTTCATGTAAGTATACCCTAAGTAATAGAACATTAAAATCGGCATGATCCAACCGTTTGAAAGCACGTGTGTTTTCGCCTGAAAAAATAGTTTTCCTTCTTACTGCAAAAGAAGTGCTCCTTTTTGCAGAATTAGGATTCAAATTAAGCAGAATCATAAGCAAAGTAAAGAGACGGCTGAGAGAGGTGAAAAATCATTATGCCAACCACATCAATACAGGCAGATAGAAAATGAAGATAAAAACTTCAAATTGCTCAGAAGATTGCGATAATATATTAGGATTTAAAATGGTACTTAATTATGTCTACCTTAATTAAAAATGAGGTCGGTTTAGTTTATGGATCTGAAATGGTGACTCAATAACATACATAACTCTCAATAACAACTCTCAATATTGTGCGAGTGAAAGGTTGATGATGAGATTCTTCTTCTGGCCGAAATTTTCCATTTATTTATATATCGGCGCTCTTTTAAATATATATACCTACTTGTTTCACATAGTAAAGTGCATATTTGTTTAATTGAAACCCCTTGGCGATAAAATAAATTAAGTAAAGACTACTGATAAAAACGTAGGTAAGTATGTACTATATTATAGTGAAAATTAAGAATTACAGAAAGACAAAGTCATTTGTTTATCTACAGTCTTGACATCATTTTTTAATTATGTTTTGACTTTTATTTATTTGGGTCTGTTTGGCGCAGAATGTAAATTACACCGTAATGTTTCTTTTTATTTTCTTATTGCCTTTTTTTGATCTTTGTGTGTCAATAAATATAATTTTTATCTTTCTTTCTTTCTTACCTGTTACCTATCGGAATTCGAAATCTTATGTTACTAAATAGGGGTCATCCATAAATTACGTCACACGACATTGTGTGACCAGGGGGAGGAGGGGTCCTAAATTTCGTGACATCACATTTCAAAATCTATTATAATCTAAGTGTCCTCAAAAACAATGCGCCAAAAATGAAGTTTGAATTAATTAATTCAATCAATTTTTTTTAAATAATGTAGTTATTCGATTTTTGTTTTGTTTTGTTTGATTTGATGTTAATTTTATTGAAAATTGAATGGAAATAAAACTGATTTCGGAATCGCTGTTTTCATTCAATAATTTCTAAATGTAAATTTGCAAAATATGTGACGTCACACTAGGGAGGGGGGGAGTCTCACAAATGTGACCAGCTGTGACAAGGACGGGGGGAGGGGCAAAAAATCATGAAATTCGTGTGACGTAATTTATGGATGACCCCATATCTCTCTTCCTTTCTAGGAATTTGTGCCGAAGCACATAACAGCGCGGCGGCGACGCGATGCAACGCATAAACTGATCATTTCCTCAAAAAACATTTCAGGTGATGTCGCCGATAATTGCGATGCGACTACGCAACGTTTTTGTGTGTCAGTCCTCAGTCACGCAGTGAGCTGCGGCTGCGACACTCATTTAAAACTGTTTGTCGAGTGTAAAAATGTATTCAGCAGGTGATAGATATCAAACGTCTTTGTGTCTATTATCATTCAGTAGTTGATCATTGTTAGTTTAATGCTTCTTTTTTTTACAGCGCGCAATAAATTACTGGTTTTATTTACAGTTCACCGATTGCTGTATTTGGCATCGAATTTGCATTACACATGTCATCGGAAGTGCGGCGATAGTGTTCGCCAAAGCCTCCCTCGTTGTTGATGTAGCCACGTCCGTGGTCTGTGGTACTCCGCTGACCGCGCGGCCCGCCGCCCGCTGCCTGCCACTTGGCCAAGTTTATTCCGCAGTCCGCAGCCGCCGCGATCTGTCCGCTGCCCGCTACCACAACTACCGTGACATGTACCGTTTATTTGACAACATGGTCGTATTCTAGAGTGACGGTTAAATTGTGATAATAAAACTTACAATATTAAAGAACAATAAATATCAAAATGGCAGTGATTTTTGTCAAGTTTTTCGGTAAGTACCCTCTAATATCTGTTATTTATTATCGTTCATCATATTTCGGTGAATATTTAAAATCTACCGCCAATTTACTGTTTTTAATGATGTTGCTAATTTTAAATAAAAGACAAGTTTTATTTAAAATTACCAACAAAATGTACAATTATAAGCAATCAAGATAACATTTTGCAAAGCATTCCATGTTTAAGTAGGTACTTATTTCAATTAATTTTATGGGTAGGTAATAGTAAAGTGAAATTGGTAAATTTACCAAAGGTTTATTAGTGATTTATTACGTAAAACAATAAGTACGTGTTTCCAATTCGAAGTTTATTAGTCGAAACTGTTAGCCATTGATTGTTTGGATCAATGGCTAACAGTTTGGATTGATTTTACGTTAAAAATATAGTAGGTTTAGGTAGGTATTGTATGGTACCTTCTAAGTAGTTTGTTTTTGCATAAATCTGGCATTTGATATTTTCCGGAAAATCTGGTACCTACTTATCCACAATTTATTAAACTTTTGAATTAAAAATTGATTAAATGAAAAAAAAATTATTGAATACTAGCTTTTGCCGCGACTTCGTCCGCGTGAATTTTCAATGCGGATCCCAAATTATGAAAATATAATGTAGGTACTTAGCCTATCTTTTTTTATGATAAGTAATGTAACTTTCCATATTTATGTGAAAGAATTTTTAAATTGGTTAAGTAGTTTTATGTGTTTATCCATTACTTACAAACAAAAATAAATATATTTTCTCTTCATAATATTAGTTAAGAAAACTTGTTAACTTTTATAAACACATTCAAAGAAGACAGAACCATAACACCGAAATAAAAAGCTTTATTTACTTGTTTATATAATGGTTTTGTTGTAACTCGTAGTTAATGGATAAACTCAACGTCAATTTTCTATAATGATGGTCACATAATATTCGTGTCAGCTTCCTGATCATTTTCCGTTAGGTACATCAGTAGCACGAACATCATTCTAGTTTTAATTCCTTCTGAAGACCTTCTACTTTGTCAACTTATTGTTATTTTTCTTGTACAGTTTAGCACCCTTAGATAATTACTATAGAAAATACCTACCTACATTAAGTAGGTGTTTTCCATCAGGAATATCTCTGTAGCAGCCTCGGAGTCTTGATTTATGCCCAGTTGATGGCCCCTATTATATGGGACTTTAACATAACTGGTGAAATGTGGGTGTACTAATGTGTACCTCTGCCTTACCCTTCGGGGATTACAGGCGTGATGTTATGTGTCATGTGTTACCTGTATTAAATGCATAATGGACTGTGCAATGCTACACTTTTTCTTTGGTTTTAACAATTA
This sequence comes from Hoplodrina blanda, assembly GCA_949316365.1. Classification (NCBI taxonomy): domain Eukaryota; kingdom Metazoa; phylum Arthropoda; class Insecta; order Lepidoptera; family Noctuidae; genus Hoplodrina; species Hoplodrina blanda. The sequence continues at coordinate 7,469,974 of OX438563.1, forward strand.
TTTCAGGTCATATACTTAAGTCCCCTGACTTTTTCAGCTAGTGACAATAGTTTTCTCAAGGTACATTTTCTCATCTACGAATCATTGTCAAGTAGGCAGTAGTTTACATGAAAATGGCATCGGCAATCGTAGAAAAATCAAACCGGACGTGAATTTTTATCGCCCACTTGACGTGCACATAATGGCGCGAGGCACATACATAGTGCTTTATTGTACCTTTGCACTTAACTGCACAAACGCAAAATATGTAACTTTGTTATTAAAAATTGAAACATGCCGTTCTATTGTTTCTACACGTGTGCGTATACTTATTGTTAAAATATTTTACTTAACGGTCATTAGTTTTAACATGTCATAATAAGTATTGAAATAGATAGTCATACAGTATGTTGCATTTTATACAATATGTACGTAGGTAGACTCGACAAATTGTTTTCGATATTTGCGTTTGCGTATAAACTATATCTACTAATCTACTAGCACTTTGTTCGCGATTTCGTCTGCGTAGATTTAGTATTTTTGTGTGCTTTTAACACAATTTAAACCCAAAGGGAGTTTTTGGAATGTAACTGATGGTTTGAGGCTTCAAAAAAGATCGGATCTGAACGGATAGGATCTTTTTAACAAACTGCATTACTCGTCCACACAGACAGGGGTTGAATTTTTAAAAATCGGTTAGTAGTTTTGCAATAGGTACATACTTTTTTTTAATTTGAAAATTTTATAAATTGTGTGTTTTTTATAGAGGTACATAGGTACTCGGTAAGCGGTTTCCTTTAAAAATGCAATTGCCCCCCAAAAATGGTTAGGGATGTGTCATTTGTTAGGACAAGTTTACATACTTAATTATATTAAGTTAATAAACACCTAACGGGATTGTCAATTATAATAGACAGACAAAGATAATCAATTTTCATGATATATGACACATGTTAATAATGATTTTTGTTGTGATTTTTGTGATAAATGAAGTATAATTGCTTATCTAGGTACTTTTATTATACTAGGTTTTGTTTGCGTCTTTGGTTGACAAAGTCGCTCATTAAGGAGTTTATTTAAACTAATTTTATTATTAAATGAACTGAGCCTGATCATGTAATGACAATGAAGAAAGTTTGCAAAAACAAGTTTGCACATTAGTAAATTATTAGCAATTAAGACACAGGTCTTCTAGTGTAAGAGGCAGGGTTTCATTTTTGTGTAATATACACACATCAAAAGTGTCTAGGGATCAACATCCCTAACATTGATTAGGGATGTTGATCCCTAGACACTTTTGATGTGTATACTTAAATACCGATGATGGTCACAGCGGCTAATCTAGCCAAGTGCACAGTGTGTGCGCAAACACAGGGACACTCCATCTTCCCTCATAATCCGATTCTACGGCAATCCGATACAACCGGGAAGAAATTAGGCGCAGGACCAATAGCTGTATGTAGTACAGTAGCGGTCATAAGTGGAGTAGCAATCTCACAAAGCATTAAGCGCAGGCCACACCGCCAGCTAGCGGGCGGGCGGGCTAAGCGGGCGAACATCGTTTCACCTCTTTACATACTTCGGTTCACACCGCGAGCTACCGACTAACCTGACGAGCTAAGCTAACGAAATATCCGACGATTCCCAGCTAGCGGGCGGGCGGGCTAGGCGGGCGAACATCGTTTCACCTCTTTGCATACTTCGGTTCACACCGCGAGCTGCCGACTAACCTACCGAGCTAAGCTAACGAAATATCCGTCGCTCGTCTGTCCGTAGTTTTCGGTGTGAACCCCATAGTTTAGCTCGCCAATATTTCGCGTAGTTTATATAGTTTCCTTCGTTCGCTTCGCCCGCCCGCTTAGCCCGCCCGCCCGCTAGCTGGCGGTGTGGCCTGCGCTTTAGATTGTTTTTTTTTTTTAACTTACGACCTTTCGATGCCTTTTGCGAATTCTTAGGTGTTCGTAAGTACTATGTTAATACATAAACACTTTACACACAGATGTAGGTACGGCCTGTACCGCGTATTCACAGCAATTCAAACCTTAGCATGCTACTGCACTTATGACCCCTTACTGTACTTTCTGAGTCACAGGGGTGTTAAATAACCAGATCCTAAACTCTAAGAAGTAAGACTACTAAGAAATTGCTAATGGAAAAATCCAATAACACCTTTTGTCCGACCTGGGAATCGAACCCAGGACCCCACGCTCAACAGTCGCACGAGACCAACGGGGCAGTCAACCCCGATAAAATGTAAACCTTATTTATGTATAAGCAGCTACGTATAATTATTGTATTTCTACTACTGTGTTGCACCTGTGTCTAAGTTTAACTTTGGATACATTTTACATAAACATTTTATTTATTTAACTAGCTGATGCCCGCGACTTCGTCCGCGTAAATATCAGTTATCGCAGACGCAGACGAAAATAAGTCGAATAAAAAGTAGCCTATGTTCTTTGTTGGGGTTCAAACTTACCCTGTACCGAATTTCGTCAAAATCGGTTTAGTGGTTTAGTCGTGAAAGCGTAACAGATAGACAAACAAACAGACCTACTTTCGCATTTATAATATTAGTATGGATTCAAATGCCTAAAAGCAACAATTATTCTTGTTAATAAATTGTCAAGGATTAATGAAACAAAATAGTTCTAGTAGGAAAAATACTGAGACCGCGATTATGATGCTAGCATAAATAAATGTGCAAAATACTTAGGTACTTATTGTGCGTTCCTAGAACACCGTTGTGGAAATAACTGTAACCGTGTCTGTTTTTATCAAATCTCAAGCAAGTCAGTGAACATTAATGTTTTTTTTCTTATTTTTTGTTTTTTTTTATTGCTTTTTTTATTATTTTTGTGTGCACGTGGTGTGTGTCAAATAAACCTTTTTTTAACACATTAAATTATTTATTTACTACTAGCTTCTGCCCGCGACTTCGTCCGCGTCAAAGTTAATATATTATTCAAATTTAAATTAAAATAGTAGAAGATAGTTTTTATTTACACAACATATACACATTATTTACAAGCTTAATAACAAAAACAATAAAAATAAGAAAATAAAAAGAGAAGCTAAAACTAAATAGCATCAAAAAATTTATCCGCATCGCCGTCCACTGGAAATGTACCCAAAAGGCTGGCCGCATTGCCAATTCAAATTCATTTATTGCGAATACAGGTGTATAAGTTTAGATGTTATACAAATACTTCGAGCAGCTATATTCAGCTTTTCAGCATGCAATATTTTTGTCATTTTAATTCTGATTTCATTTAATTCATTATTACACACATGCTAAGATAAATTGTCAGAAATTAAAAATATACATATATGTTATGTCATACAAAAAATTATCCCACAGGAATCGTACATTTTTCATCGTCTGTTCGTCTGTTTGTCCAACTTTAGCATTTATAATAGTAGTTAGACTAGCTTATGTCTGCGACTTCGTTAAATGCCGGTTATCACGGGGTTTATATTTGCAGCGTGATACACTTATTCTTTTTCTAAAATCTTGTAGTCCAAGTTACTTCTTACAACATCAGCTACCCAGTGAAAGTTCCGTCAAAATCGGTCCAGCCGTTGTGGAGATAAGTCGGAACAAACGGACAAAATTTTTGAAATGAGGTTTTTTCGTGTAAGTACGTACCGTGTAATAATCATTCATATTTATTCTGTAAGAAGCTGTTATTTTGACATTACAACAGACACTTCTATTTAATTTATTTGTACAGATGTTAGAGGAGAATAAATTATAAATGTATGAGTGATAAAGATTAATTTATAATGAATGAAGATGTAAAAAACATATAAGTAATGGTGAAAATTAACTAAAAAGGAGAATATACATTATTAAAATACTCTTCCTCTTTCCTACTTATTTTAAAACTAGCGACCCGACATGGCTTCGCCCGGGTGCAATTTCTGACGTTTATGGGTGGATTTTCCAAAAAATATTCTTTAATTCACACGAACCTTGCCCAAACAATTAGGTACGAACACAATAAAAAATTAATCTGAAATCGTTCGGCAGTTATGCGCGTACATACATTTCGACGATTCATTTTTAATTTATATGATAAGATAATTTATATAATAAGACTAGTTTTTACCGCGACTTCGTCCGCGTCAAAGTTGATTTCTCCATACATACTTTGGACTCCCGTTTCATCTTTCATCTCCTTAGGGGGTGAATTTTGGAAAATCTTTTTGTATCGGATGCCTACGTTCATACAAAGAACACACCCTCCAAGTTTCAATTCCTATAATGAGCGGTTTAGGCTGTACTTTGATGCGTCCTAATTGGGAGCGATCGTACGATGGCGCGATGCGTTTTTCACTCAAAAGAGATCTGTTGCTTTGATTACATTATGACCGCACGATCAAACGCATCGTATTAAGCATTTTATGTGCTCGCACGATTACTTATGCGAGGTTCAAATAGGACACTGTGATGAAATCTGTATGTTTGAACTCATCGCACGACGAGAACGCATCGCGCCATCGTACTATCTCCGCCAATTAGGACAACGCCTGATCCGTCAGTCAGTCAATCAGTCATTCAGGACAAAGCATTTTATATGTAAAGATTTTGCTGTGTCTGATACCTGTTTGTTTCACATTATAGATTCCAAAAAGATTAGAGATTTAATTGAAAACACGAATTATGGTAGACGAGAACAAAACTCTCCCCTTTTATGGAGGACCTACCTGACTGTAATTGGAATTACGTACAATAAAGTGTGAACTACCTTCTATTTATATCTTGTAGGAGCTGTTTATTGGAGAAACATAACTTTGCACATGTTTTTTAAACCAACGCAACTAGTCTCGTACAGTCAGCAACAAAAGTCGATTAACAATGTTACTTTTTTATATCATTTAAACAGACACTTAACACATTACATTTACTGGCTTTCAGAATTTCAGGAAATAGCTAAGGGTTTATTTTATCTTAATTTTATATTCATTGCGTTTTACTCAATAATTTGGATTTAAAAATCATAAATGTTAATCGACTTTTGTTGCTGACTGTACCTATAGGCGCCATCAGACATGCGTCGATCCTGTTTCCTGGGGCTTGTTTTCTATTCTCAAGTAATGACGCGAATAAAAAGCTATTTTTATCACTACTGTCTATGGTAAGGTATGTACGGTCGAATAAGCTATTTGATTAACAGTCAACAATAATAATTATCTTTCTGCTACATTACCGTGAATTGACATTTTGTGTTCACTTTTTAAATTTGTGGTGTCTAATAATTTTGAAACCTAGATAAAGTGATTGAAAAGAATTGTCAAACTCGAAACTTTTTTTAAACGTAGTTGCAGGATAGCTGCCTGTATACCAAATGGTTTGTTTGACTGTACCTGGCTTTACTAACAACTTTGTATATATTATGTAGGTACAACAATAAAACAACTTACTAGCTAATAAATGGGTGATAACTAGGCACCTATAAATAATTAATTATGCAAATATTTAAATAAAATTAAAATGGACCTTTACGTTAATAATGAAAACAGGTTAGATATTGTATGTTTTCGTTGTATTATGGATAAATTAATGTAAAATATATAATTATTTAAAGTATTATCTTGAACTTGTGTAGTGAGTTTGGAAATGCTAAAATTTTTAAAAACCAGTGAATATAAAAGTGGCTATTATTGAGTGCGTTATGTATCCGTGTCAGGTGGCGCCCGCACCAGCCACCCATAATGTTAAACCGGCAATACATGTTGGCACAGCCTCAGACAATGAGAGCAAGCAAATTGATACAAGACGAATGCTAGTCTGTCAAGAAGAGTTCTAATTTGTTCAGTGTCCACTGAAAATCTGAAAGTGTGGACTCGACTTCCGAGTGTAGGCAAGCCCTATTGATTTGTGTAGAAAAACCCACCAAGTAAGCACATCAACCGTGCTGAACAGCTACATGTTTATCATGGGGGCTCAAAAAGGAGAAGCAATAGAGCACATTTCGACATTATTGTAAATTCTGTTGGTTCGTTCATAATACAAGGTGTAACAGATTTAAATATTTTCAGTAAGACGTTTATAAGTAAAATATTTTTTATTCCTAAAAACAAAACAGTGTACACGGGCTAAGCCAAAAAACATCTCCGATATGGTATTCATTCGCTAACTTTTCCGCTGGTCAACTTATTGGCGCAATATAAAATATTACACGATGCGGTAGCAGCAGCGATATGCCAGTATTGGCCAACGTTAAGTCCAATATTCTTGATGCACTCGTAAGCCGGCTTTACACCTGGAGCCGGGGTTGGAGTGGGTGGGCTGATGGGCCTGCAAAATCCTTAGCAGTCTAGTGCGTCGGCGTCGGGTATGTTAGCAGAGTGAAACGGTCTAAGCATGAGCTCCTGTGGTGACGTTCCAGAAGTAAAACGTACTTTGCTCATTTTGCACATTGCTTCTGACACGTGACTACAGCAGCATTATCTCTCGAGTCACTTCTATTGTCAGTGTAAGAAAAAATGCGTCTCCCTTCTGACACGTGTTGTTGGCAGCACTATTGATTGATATGGTTCTTCTGACAGCATGAGGAAAAGGTGCGTCTTCCAATAACTCACGTGTCCACAGCACAGTGCTGTACTGATTGTTTGCTGATTGATTGGACTTTCAGTACAAGTGTACCTATATGATTGTGTTAATTTGAGACCACACAGCTTTTTAAAAAAGTGTATGGCTACCAACATTGTTTTTATTATTATATGGAGTTTACCAGGAAGCAATGATTTAACTTATCTACAAACTATAACTTAAACTGTTTTTAACGAGGATTGTAAGTTAACTTGTTTAGTTTTGTGAGTTTACCTTATATCTCCGACATTTCTACCGATTTGGATTACACCATTATGCATTTTGTTATGAAAGACGAAAAAAGATTTTTAATCAGTTTTCTCAAACAAAAAGCACAATGGTGTGATCCAAATCGGTTTACAAATACAGCAGATATAAGGTATACTAACAAATCCGGCTATATTTGCCTTAAAAAGCTATCCATATTGTCATAATACCCGGTTGATTTTCTCCTACATCCACTACTTGAGTTATGGAGCCCAGCGTATAAGGAGGCCTGCAGAGGCAGGGTTTGTGAAAGGTGCGTAGTGCGTACGCTTCCGGGATCCCTGGCGTAAGTGTCGCATGAGAACACCGGGGTGGTTTTTAGTCAATAAGAGTCTGACAGACCCTTCCTTCTTCACCCAGGGCAGGGGATATCTATGAAGATTGTCCACTATGTCCACTCCAAAAAACAAAAAAAATTAGTGCAGCGTGGTGTTTCCAATGCGATCTGTTAAACCAAATTTGGACTTTTCTTGTTCAGTCCGTCATTGGGTTTGAGCACCTGACTAGATTAGCACTGGTAATTTGCACATGCCAAAAGTTTTCTCTTCGATTCGATGTTTATAGCGCTTATAAAACCCAGATTTAAATTAGAGGTCAATAAATATTTAAATATACACTCTGCTGTTTTTATTTAGTAGCTTAATAAGCTACTAAATAAAAACAGCAGAGTGCACCGCGTAGGTGACACGTCTCAAAATCAAAGTCAAAGTCAAAGTAATTTATTTGTTGAACATAGGTAAAATGGTACATGGTATAAAAATTGTGTTGTATCACTATGTTTTGCCTTGCAAGGCGTACAAATTAATTAAAGAGCAAGCTAAATAAAAAGCTAAAAAAAGTAGTTTCATAAAGAGTATCGAGTAGGTAATAAATTAAATAGATCGGACATTTCTTATTTTATGTTTTTGTCATCTAAAAACTCATTGATAGAGTAGTAAACCTTTTCAATTAAAAATTTCTTAAGTTGCGATTTAAAATGGTTTATGTTACTAATGACTTTTAAAGTTTTTGGTAATTTATTGAAAATTTTTGGGCCCATGCCGAGACAACTCTTCGTAAAAAGTGCAGTATTGTGTCTCTTTGACTTTAGTGTGCTTTGGTGACGTCTAGTATTTAGTGTTTCATATTTAAATAGATTCTCCTTTACAAATATTGCAATTTCATATACATATACATATAGAGGGATGGAAGCGTAAGTATTTTTAAATTAACGAAATATGGTTTACAACTTTCGGTAGTTTTTAAGCAACATATGGCTCGAAGACATTGTTTTTAGGCTTTAAATGCCATTTCTCTGTTGGTAGAGTTGCCCCAAAACATTATGCCGTAACGAAGAGTTGTGGAGACATATGCATGATATGCGGTAAGTACAGTACTACGGTTTGCAACTTTGTTCAAATTGTGTAGAGCATAACAGAATTGATGAATTTTTTTTGTCATAGTCTCCATGTGTGTTTTCCAAGTCATGTTTTCGTCTAACCAGATGCCCAGTTTGGTTCGTTCCGTTTTAATAATCTTAGTCTCACGTGTCTTGTCGCTAAATATTTTTCTTTTGTTTGTAATTTTTTATTGTTTTGTTATTTGTCATCATTGTTAATATCCAACTTAGGTATCCTTGCCAACCTTGAATTCCTTGGGTCAGCTCAGCATGTCTTTGTCCAAGTCAGTACAGCCCTCATGTCGTTGTGCATCTCTTTTCTGACTACTTATAGGCAGAGTTACTCTTACTGTCTCATTGGTTTAGTGTGGTCGCAAAGCGCGACTGCTTAGCATGAGGTCAAGGGTTCGATTCCCAGGTCGGGCAAAGTGTTATTGGGGTTTTTCATCAGGAATTTCTCAGTAGTAGTCTCGGAGCCTGGATTTGTGCCCGGTTGATGTCAATAGGCTCACCTCCTATTACATGTGACTTAAACATAACTGGCGAAATGTGGGTGTACTAATGGGTACACCTCTGCCTAACCCTTCGGGGATTGTGATGTTACTCTTACTGGATTACAGGCGTGATGTTATGTGATGTTACTCTCACTATACTTTCGAATTATAGATAGTAAGGGAAACTCTATCACATTTTACTATAATCATCAGATGCAACTATAGCAGTATCACCACGATATCGCAAAACGTAATTTTCAATTTGTTTAACAGCCGGAATTGATTAGTGTTCATTATCGATACGAATACGCTATTATGGTTTGAAAGAAATTAATTTTGATTCAACGGATAAGATTCTGCTCATACTTTTTATTGAAACGTAAAGTAATAACAATACATATTACTAGAGAGTACGATAACATTATGTAGGTATAACTAACAATACTATCGTAGTTAGTTACGCTCGTTACATATATATTCTGGAACAAACCAACTAACACCACCTACTACGTCTTCGTGGGGCGGCTTTCACTTATTTCTTGATGAATAGTGTCCTTCTAATTTCACGAATGACGCTTGTATAATTATAGTGGAATCTACAGTAATTTCTAGAATCATCACGTGGTTTTTGATTAGCTGATTACAAATTCCGTTGCCGTAGGTACTTACGGTTAACGATATGGGTAATCTTAAGCCGTAAACGTACAGTACCTACTTCCTCAGAAGGTTTCTAGTTTTCTACGTGTTTCAAGATGCTATAAGGTTGTGTAACCATGCCATTAATTTGTTGACTTCTAGAACTCATCATGTCATTATCTAGCACGACATCACAGACGTTACACATGCTACACACAGGAAAAGCTAAGTGTTAGATGACAATGTGTATTTTAATTCCTAAATACGTAACAAGATAATCTGATAAAATAGTGGAAATTCGAAAGGCAAGATGTTTGTGAAATCGGAGCGATTCATTCGTATCGACCGACATGCTAGTTATGTCAACAGTCGGATTGGTTTGACGGACCGTCACCCCGTGTTATCAAATATTCCGTAGATGTTGACGGTAACGAAAGGACGCTGATGATAAAGAATTTTCGTTCGGCGCGTGCGCGAGCGCAGCAATCAGTCGAGCTGCTTTCTGAACGTGATTTTATAGGATTTTTATCTCGATGCGTGTAAAAACGATTGATTTGTTTCTGTTTTAGGTACCTATTATGGCCAGAATACTAACGAGATGCATACCGATGCACATATTTGCACGGTTGTGGCATAACATACATAGGTACTTGCTATGGAAACAAATATGAAGTTATAGAACTAAGTAACTTAGGTATTTCTTGTAACCCTGGTACTTACACATACAGTATGGGGATCACATATATGCAATAAATTATACGACATACTTGTTATCGCCTTTTCTGACGATATACAAAAAATTAACGAAATCGGTCCAGTAATTAGGTCAAAAAGTAGAGTTTTAATTTTGAACAAATTTAAACACTGTAGAATTGGATCAATTTTTTTTCGTAAATCTCAAATTTTCAAACGAATCAAAAAGCCGCGCCAACAGAACAGTCAACAGAGAACTGTCAACAGAGTGTTTACTTTAACTGAATTTATTTTGATATTTATTTTGTTTGAAAATTTTACTTTTTTAATTTTCGGTTTTCGATTTAAAATTTAATTAAGCTATACTTCTGTGGACTAGTATTACTTGAGGTTTCATTTATTGCCTAGAAGTGAGTTCCATACCGTATATTTATTATTTGCTATTAAAAACGCAAAAGTTTATTAGGTTAGATACCTAGATGAATATTTGTTACTCTTTCATGCTTTGTTTATAAAAGCATGAAAGAGTAACAAACATGGCTGAACGAAATTACCTGTTTGGCACACATTTAGATAATTATTCTTTCGATCGCGTGTTTTTGTGGGATAATTTAGGATTTTGGCTTAATTCTGAAGTCTACGCAGATGAAGTTGCGAGCAGAAGCTAGTCTAAATTTAAATCAAAGTGTGTATCGTAACCATAAAAAAAAAATTTTAGTGTTCCCAAAAATTAGTAAATGATTACATTTTAGCACAGCTTGTGCAATGGCTTTGAGATTGACTGGTGCGCTGCGTGTCGATTCCACATGCTTCAATTTCCGCACGGATCAAATATTTTTAAGGCAGACAGGTACCTAGTGGTTTCTGGCCTGGTTGTTTGTGTATGAGTGTATTATGTTTCAAAACACGCCCACGATCCAGGAAAAAATAGTAGCGAAGCAACGGCTCTGCATAGAAATTGCTATAATCGCAATTTGCTACACATGGGTGACTAAGGCGATTAACACACGGCACCGTACGCCGCTCCGGCATGCGGTAGCGGTGAAGCGGATTTCAATTTTCGAACACCGCTCGACCGCGCGGTCGTGCGGTGTTCGTGTGCAAGGTTCAAGCGGATTTCATAGTGGCTAGTGCGACGTGAGAACCGCATCACCGCATGCCGGAGCGGCGTACGGTGCCGTGTGTTAATCGCCTTATAAAAGTAACACTTCAATTCTGTAAAAGTAAAAGGAAAATTCAACAAAGTAGTACTTACTAGTGAAAACATGCAATAGTAGGTACCATTGTTTGATGTTCGAGTGCTAAAGGTAAATGATAGCATTCCATGTTCGTAATAAATTGTTGTGCTGTATAATTATGTATAATAAGGATAACGTATCAAATAACCTTTAGAAAGTTGTTTGCTTTAGCTTTTTCCGACTTCATTGACCGACTTCAATAAAAAGGAGGAGGTTATGCAGTCGCCGAGTTCTTTTTCATGTTGGTACCTATGTTCACCGATTTCTCCGTTATTACTAGGCGGATTTAGTGGTAATCTATATCATTTTGGTGGGATTGTAATCTTCAACTAATAAGACAGTTGTTTTTCCCTATAAATAGGCTTTTTTTTAAAGCAAGATTTGGTAATATTTGATTTATCTGTCTTGATTAACAGGTTATTTAATATTCTTTAGCTTTTTTTTAAGTTAATTAAAATTCTTATAGTAAAGACTAATATTGTAATGGGTTGTGTTGCACAAAATGAATAGAAATACGAGTGCATAATATAAACAACTAGCGGCTGCCCCCGACTTCGTCCGCGTCAAAGTTGATTTCTCCATACAAACTTCGGACCCCCGTTTCATCCCCGGGTGTGAGTTTTGGAAAATTCTTTCTTAGCGGACGTCTACTAACTATGAAATACCTCCCTGCTAAATTTCATCTTTATATGTCAAGCGGTTTTCGATATTTCTTAATGAGTGCGTGAGTGAGTAAGTGACCTTTCTCTTTTATATATTTAGAAAAGATAACCTAAAACATTCCAAGTAAAAAAATCGGTCTATCACCAACAACAATGTACAGTTTTAAATATCTCCTAAACATGGAACTGGTTAAGCTCGTTCAGTATTGAGTTTGTCACATCTGTGATCTCTGTATCATCGCTTGCGTACAATACTGAACTGAACTTCTACTCATCTAGGAGTTTCATTTATAATAGACTACACAACACACGGTACTCATTTACACACTCACCTTTTTTTTTTGTTCTTTCTTTTGTTTTATTGTAGATTAGATTTTGATGCCTTTCAATGTTATGTATGCGTTTGGTGCCAGACTCCTGCAGCACTGGATTAGTGCCGGTGTCGGACTATACACGTGACGTTTGTCGTCCTACCGTCGTATGTGTGCAGTACGGGAGTTGCACGCGACGCTCTGTACCAAACGCATAAAAAAAAAATATAGCATATAAAAAATTGTAAGAGCCCTCGATCTCAATTGATTTTGATGTGACATTCGGGTGATGTAGGTGACTATAGTGATACTTTGTGATTTACAATACAATCAGAATATAATGCAACCATGTGCGTAATCGAGGTCATACTATAATATACTACTGTGCCATTGACATTGAGTTCGGTATTGTAACATTGTCCTTGGTTGGTTTTCCGGAAAATCTTTTTGAAAAAGTTTTCAGTTATTTCTACGTTATGAGATTTTCAAATAGGCGTTTCTTGTTTTTTTTTTAATTGTCCTACTCTGATTCTATGTTACTTAAGGTTAGCGCAAAAAGAATCATGTTTTTCTTTTCCAGTCTTTGTCGTCATATTATAATTACTTTGGTATAAATTTACTTCAAGATAAAACAATCCATTCATCTTTTCTTCATAGTAATAAAATAATATAACAAAACATCATTAACATAATTATAATACACCCATTTTAAACCAAACATTTCCAAAACCATTTCGCCAGTTATGTTTAAGTCTCATGTAATAGTGGGCGAGCCAATAAAATTGGCATCAACAGGGCACAAATCCAGACTTCGAGGCTGCTACTGAGAAATTCCCGATGATAAAACCCAATAGCACTTTGCCTGACCTGGGCATCTACCCCAAGACCTCATGCTCAGCAGTTGCGCTTTGCGACAACTAGACCAACGAAGCAGTCCACCTTAAAATAATATAATGAATATGTATTACGATAAAAGTACACAGTTATCACACCTGGGTTCTTTGGTCGTGTATTGTATTTGGACGATATTATCTTACTAATAACGACTGGCACAACTTCAAGTTAATTTTGATTTAAGGTACTTTAATAGGTACAACCCGTATCCTAGTGGCAATGAAATGAAACTCAAATACGTTTGAGGAAGAGACTATATTGCCTTCTTTACGCTGGTGATGTCATATCATGCGAATGCTTCTCAGCTTTGACATGCTTTGGGTTAATAAACTAGAGTTTTTCGTACTTTGAATATTAACGGTAATGTTTGGAATACCAATTATACAGTACATTGGGTTGTGGTTTATTAAGATATAGTCTTTTGGAGCTGCTAAAAAGGCAAAGTATAAACACAAAACTTGATTTCATGGCGTTAATGTTAACAGCATTGTTTTCTTGTTTCGGAATAAAATTGAATGTAAATTGAACATTAACATAATTACTAATTTTGTGCTAAATTGGTTATTGTTAACATACACTGAATTGTAGCACTAACACTGGTTGGTTATCCAATGTCAACATTGTCGAGTTTTTCCATTAACTGCACTGTTAATATTTAATTCAGGGTTTACCTATGTTTTATTATCGCTGTGATTAAACATGTTAGATATACCTACCACCATGGCATTAAGTACTTATTGATTTAATTAAGTAGGTATTGAATGGTTTGCGGCTTTAGGTTTCGTATTTTTGCTCCTTGATTGTGTTTTTGGCAGGGTCCTTAAATTGTAATCATTGTTGCTTGAGTTGAGTTGTTCAAAGAACACCGGTCCGATGACAGGACCTTGAGGAACACCATCTGTTGAGAGTACCTTGCTCCATTACATATGCATTGCTCTAACATATTTAATTAAAATTAAAAAGACACGTTCCATAATTATTCTTGTATATGCGAGAGAGAACAATACCAACATAAATAATATGTCATTTAAGTTAATATAATTACTTCAAGGCATAAAAAGCCTTATTTTAGTCACTGGGCTTCAATTGACTGATCATTTTTCTTTAATCGTTAAAAGTACTTGTGAATTAAACAGCATCTTCATATCTGAGATAAATAGAAAAACAAAATGAAGTTGCAAATATTCACTTAGGTATGTTAAGTACTGACTGTATTTGCTAAGATTACGCCAGTGTCGAAAGTAACTATAAAGAAACCGCAGTCATCATTGTTACATCGAAGTTTATTATATTTGTGTCTACTGGTGCTGGCTGCTACTGTTGACTTGCTGTGCTCAGTGCTCATTCATTTTATATGCGATTTGTAAAGAAAACTAGGGTATTTATATCTAATAGATAAAATAAATCATTTCGGTTCGGTCGGTGCGTTACGATGATTTTTAGAGGAGCTCTATATCTTGCAGTGTTGATGATGATGTAAAAGGCTGAATGGAGAAAGATGTATCGAATGTTATGAAGAGGTACACTTAATATTACGCACTTCCCCGAAGTACATACAACTACCAAATCAGCTTACTTATTCCGAAAGAATAAAGACTCTTAGCCGCGCGGCCACATCTAGCTAAGCAGATATTATGAACGTCAAGATTAGAATTGTTTGTCATCTCTAGCAGGAACAATTTATCTGTCATTAGGAAACGTGTGCTAAGTAGCCAGACACCTATTAACCACAGTGTTATTAGGTATGGTTGGATGATCCGTGTAATGTTTACTTGTGTACCTATCTTACATTTCATGGGACACTGATCTGCTTATATGCGTTTATTGACAATGATGATGATTTCCTGGATTGAGGTGAGTAGTAGTACTATACGGTACAATATATCTACTGACAGTAATAGGGTCGTAAGGGGCCACTGGCTCTGTCTGAACGACGCATATTGCACATGATTTTAATGCAACCTAATTGTGCGAAGAAAAGTATTTTTCTACTTCACTTGTGATGATTACACGATGGTTCCAAGAAGAAACTATTTACCTACTTACTTAGTTTGTGATTTTCCCTGTCAGTGTTTTCTAGTGACAAATTGACTGGCAAGTTTGTAGTCGAAGAATTTATTTGTTTTTTTACTTGAACGGCGCTAATCTTTGGAACTACGTTACAGCTACTACTCCGATTTTGAAAATTCTTTCTCTAACAGGAAGCTACGTTATTCTGATTGCTGTATGCTGTTTAATTAAAAAAAAGGGATCCGTAAAATTCATGCGGACAAAGCCGCGGGCATAACTTGGATTTATTTAAATTTACAATAAGTTCAAAGGCAGACTCAATGCCTTAGGCATTCTCTATCAGTCAACCAAAGGATTTCTTGTGCGTCTGACTTTACGAACTCTTTATTTTGTACCTACTTCCCATATTTTGTCTTTTAATGTCAAAATTTAGTCATTTTGCATTTTGACAGTAAAATGTTTAATTTTGATAAGTTTATGTTGCAAAAGTTATACGTTTTTTAATAAATAACTTACATTTTACGTGATAAAGTTCAATGGAATCCTTCAAAATCAATGATAATTTGAAATTTCGGCTACTTATGGGAATGTGTAAGTTGTTTTATATCATTAGTTGGAAGTATAGGTACTAGCTGCGTACGACGTCGCAATAGAGTAATGGGTAGCTCGCCGTCCGATCAAGGACCATGCCCGGGTCGACGGCGCGTTCTGTTCGCGCGCGCCTCAAAGAGCTGTCAGCACAGGGACGGGGCCCCAATAGGGGCCAAACGCCTGCCGGGGTTGCGGGACGTCTTAACAGGATACCGTGGCCCCGAAACGTAAAGGGCAACAGAAGGAACAGGGTGGTTTTTTAGTCGGTACAAGTCTGACAGTCCCTTCCACCCCACCCAGGGCGGTAGGAATCATTTGATGATTTTTACCACCTCAAAAAAAAAAGGAGCATCCTGTGACTACGAACGCGTGGTTTTTTCACCCGCGTAAAGTTACGTCTTTGGTTACTGCTCCGCTTCCGTGGGTCGTAGCGTGATGTTATACTCATCTTGAATCTGGCTAAGATTTTTAAGGAACGCCTGGTTTTTGTATAAAAACCAATCGTTTCTTAGAAAAAAGGTCTTGATAGGCGGACAGACAGACAAATAGACAGAAGGGCAACATAGTGATTTTATAAGGGTTCCGTTTTTGCCGACTGAGTTAGGTACGGAACCCTAAAAACTTATACCTACTGCTACTCCATATCACTTTGAATTATGTTTCTTAATCAAAATAACACAATTGGACAAAGGATTATTTTTTACATTGTAGATAAAGTTAGCTAATAAAGTGCAAAATATGATTGTTCACAGATGTCGTCCCCGTCCGCTTCAACTTGTGGGTGATGTTGTTCACAAGTTGCTGGGTGGCGTACATGCTCCGGGTGAACATGAGTCTCAACCTTATTGCCATGGTCCCACAGACATTTAGCAACTCCTCGTAAGTCATCATCTACCTGCTCTTGCGCAGCATGTCTTTTTCTTCCATGGATCTCTCTATTATAGTCGCTACTTCAGTAGTCGCTTACTATCCAGCCATATCATAGGTAGGATACATATCAGAATATCGAAAATCAAAATGTCGAAAATCAAAATATCGAAAATCAAAATATCGAAAATCAAAATATCGAATGTATTAGGTATAATATCGAAAATCAAAACGTGACGATTTTCGATATTTTGATTTTCGATATTTTGATTTTCGACATTTTGATTTTCGATATTTTGATTTTCGATATTATAATACATTCGATATTTTGATTTTCGATATTCTGATATGTACCCCATAGGTATTTTGTTACACAATTTACGAGGTTTAAAAAGACACATTATATAGCTCTTATCTACCCATATTGCTTATCAAATTAAGTAGCATTGTACGAAATGTACTTACGACTTTTATTTTTAATGTGAAAAATCACGGTTATTAATAGTGCGCAATGTAACACAGACACGTTGTGTGTACGGGTGCATGCAACAGCACAAGGGTCATAAAGATTTTTAAAATTATTTTTAACATTTAAAACTTGTTTATATATTTTAAATACGTATTGAATAGTTAGCAGTGTTGAATATTAATATCTCCGAAACCAGTATGATTCTAGAGCAAAAAAATAACTCAATAATGGGAAGAATAATTTATGTACCTAACTTTCGGCTACGTTAGTGTCTTTGCACTCGTTATACATCGTGTCTTTGATCTTCAAAACCAATGTACGTTAGGACAAGTTAATAAAAAAACGAAGTTCAAGGTCACAGACCACATTGTAAAGATTTACTTAAAAAGGCGTCACGTGTTTATTGAGTAGAAGAATATTGATTGGCTGTATCTAATATTAATGTGCGTTTTAATGTCTTCGTATTTTACTGAAAGAGCTTTTTCAAAGCCCGCTTGATTTCGGATAATTATATAGATTTTTAAAAAGCAAAGTCATAAGTACATACTTCATCAAGTTAGGTTCAATTGGTTCTAAATAGTCTATACAAGCTCCGCTTTACAGCTTTGAATCGATCTTCTAAACACCCTGTATTTATTGCAATGCACGTAGCTAAGCGGAAAATTTACCTTATTGCTTAGGTACCCAAGAATATCATGCTGGGGAAAATAAAGATGAAGATTTCTTTTCTGCACCTACTTTATGTTTTCCTTATTATGAATGACTTTCTAATGAGTGTTGTGTTTTGTCAGATCGCGATCTCAGTGTGACCCGAAAGATGATGCGGTCACAAATGAAACTCTTAGTCGTGTTGACGGAATCGATGTTCACGCGGCTCATGTCAAGGTATGACGCTAAAATATCTCCTAATGACAAACATTCTACTTAAAAGTGCCTCACAACAAAATTGTTTTATTATTTTTGCTTGCCTTATTCGTTTTTTATTGACCTTATGACACGTCTACGAATAATTAATTAATCTATTACCAATCTTATTATACCAGATTTGGCTTTAAATTAAATGTAACATTTATTTTAGTAGTTTTGTCTGTTTTCATAATTGTATGTTTTTTCAGAACATAAACAAAACAAATAGAAAATATTATGCTCACAACAAAATAGTTTTTTTTAACTCGCCTTATTAGTATTTTGTTCTATTTCACGTTTATGAATATTGGCATAAAATTGATTTGGCATAAAATTAAATGATAAGTATATATTTTAGTATGGTCGTCATTTATGTTATAAAATAAAACAAAAAAAAATTATTTAACTGCAATTTGTTTGACAGGAAATATTCTATTCCAAATAAAAAGTAGATGAACATCGAAAATTCAAGGAAGTGGACCAAGGGTCCAAATTGTCAAGTTTTAATACTTATTGTTTTATTGCCGATCCGTAGCAGATACCTGGTGGTGCGTCGTTCAACTGGTCTGGGGAGCAGCAGGCTCTGGTCCTCGGCTCATACTTCTGGTGCTACCCCTTGACGTCACTGGTGGGTGGCATGGCCGCCGAACGCTGGGGCCCGCGCTACGTGGTGCTCGTCGCCTCCTTGGCTAGTGCCGTAATGACGGCGTTGAGTCCGCTAGCTGCGAACCTGGACTACATCGCTCTGGTTGCTATGAGATTCGGCTTGGGGTGCGCTGGGGTAAGTTGACATTTAAGAAACTTTGTTACCCTATTTTCGCCCATGGTATAATAACTACTTGTCTACCTTTCTTGACGCAATCAGCAGAAGCTGAAAAAAAAGTTTTTTAGGGAAACTATAGATAGATCCAACTACGACCATGAATAGATAGTAGGTAACTACTTAATTAAAGCATTGAACCTGAGGAGAACACAATTTGATATACACTTGTGAATCCTACTTTATAATACCTATAAATGTGAAAGTTTGTGAAGATGTTTCGATGTTTGTTACTCAATCACCGTCAATCACGCGTAAACCGTTGAACAGATTTGGATGAAAATTGCCACATAGATAGACCATTTCCTGGATTAACACATAAGTAATATATATGATACTTTTTATCTCGGTAATGTGTTCCCTTGGGATAATAGTTCAATTTACTTTAAGGACAATTCATTGAAGGGGAAGTCGAAGGCAGAAGCTAGTAAGTACATAAATATTTAGGATCCTAGATAACGCTACGCAGCATCAACTTAGCGTATCACAGTTTAGTGACTTCCTCCGAGGCAGAACAGAAGGTAGGTAGAGGTACCTACATAGACTCCTCGAGTGATATAACCTCACTCCATGTTAGGGTAGTGACCGCTTAGAGCCGTACTTCTAATAATACGTCAGTGAAAACGTAGGTACTTGTTGCGTAGAAAGTAAACCGCAATGTTTTATGACTAAACTTGTTAAGGAAAATTACTTTAAAAAATAATCCAGCACTGACGGTTACTTATAGAGCACTAATAGCTTCTGCACACAATTTAGTTTACGTAGAAGTCAAATGTACTATAAAACTGATATTCGGCAATAGTTTTAGTTTTCTGTCGAACCAGTAGATACTCGTACTTCCAGAGATCTCCTCTTACAAGCATACTTTACCTCTTAAGTATAATGAAGATCGATTCTCCAAACACTTTTTAACTAGTAAGATAGAGAACGTAGCAACACAAAAGACATTATTTTTTTAAGCATACAGACTCATACAAATTAAAAGGCCTTTAAAAATTTGAACTTTGAACTTGAACTCATTTTCAAAACACTTGTAGCATATTATGACAACATTAATTGATTGTGTGTTGGAGTTGTATAATTGATTCTTCTTAACCCGTTCCATTATTGGACAATAAGACGTAGGTAGGTACGCCAGTACGTTACTTAGCACTACGTGGTGTTTATCCACCTGTTTTGGGGTTATATTCATTGTGTGAACAGCTGAAGAGTGAAATTCCCTGCCGAAGTCTGTGTTTTTCGATAGAATCTGAAGGCTAATTCTTGTTCTATAAATTGTTTAAAAATGTATTCGCAATCAATGTCAAAAATTCGTTAAAAATGCAGTTAAAATTGAGACATTTTGACAACAGACAGATTAGGATGTGAACGTTCCTAAAAGTTACCAGAATTGACCCCCTGGAAGTTTTCGAATCGAGAGTAGGTTACATCTAGGTTATCTTGCACCATCGCTTGCTAGCAGGCGAGATCAAAAGACACGAGACACGAGTCTGTCAATAAAAAAGAATATCTATTTAGTATACATAAATAAAAAATACATACTTAATTAAAAAAAGTATTAAAAACTACAAGTTGAACGGACAGGTTCACAGGTCACGTGTTGGATCTCATTTATTTAAATGAGTGATTAATAGAAGACAAATACCTATTATAATATTTACCTATTTTTTTGTAATTGTACACATTAGCATATCAAATTGGATGATAATTTTTAAATTTACCGGTCCTTAAAATATGCCTAAAACGTTTTTTAACCTTGCGCGTAATATCATGTCGCACTGTTGAGATGTTTGTCAAAACAGGATTGTTACAGTTAAACTCGTTTGTATACGGTAAATAATGTTCTACTTTCCAGGGTTTCGTATATCCGGCACTACACGTGCTGGTGGCGCGATGGGCTCCGCCGGCAGAAAAAGGCAAGTTTGTAAGCGCTATGATGGGAGGTACCCTGGGCACGGTCCTCACGTGGTCTCTAACCGGACCACTCATGGAAAAGTTTGGATGGGCGTCAGCTTTCTACGTACCAGCAGCACTGACAGTCGTCTGGTGTTTCTTCTGGTGGTACCTTGTGGCTGATTCACCGGCTGAGCATCCCAGGATATCAGATGCAGAGAAGAATTACATATTAGACGCATTAGGAGACAAGGTCAAGAAATCAAAGGTGAGATAATCATATTTACACTGGCGTTCTCATGCTAAGGTTAAATACACTCAACGTCAAAAAAATCACACCTCCCAAAAATGTTGCTAAGTGTACATGTAATTCAATTTGAAATTAGGATTAATTGAATAATCATTTAAGTACCTTGAAACAAGCTACTTACCGTTTTATTTTAGTAACAGTAATGGTACTTTGTAAAAGTATCGTTGAAAAGAAACTGTCTCAACACCCTCATAATGTTTTGCTGGCTGAAAGAGTTATAAAAGTATGTAAATTTAAAGGCATTTTTCAATATAATTTTGTTAATGTGTTGTTTAATTAATTTGAAAATTTTGTATAATACTTTATAATCTCCCGATTGATACCTTTAATGGTTCCCTTCACAATGGTTTGAAACATAAATAAAAGACGTTAGAAGGTATTCTTGCAACAAAAGGTGCGATTTCTATAACCCCGAGTGCAGTTCGCGCAAGTGATACTTGGGAATTATAGTGAATCGTTTGCGTTTTGCTCATAACAATGCTAATTGTTAAACATATTCGGCTGGGTAAACGTTGTGTCAATATCGTGGTCCGGTTATAGATAGACAAATAATACAGAGGACTAATGGAACATAGAGCGAAATCCCCATTACATCATCCATAATAATGTTTATGTTGGTTAGGTACGTGTAAAGTTAAATGTTTGCAAAGTAGGTTTACTGTGAATATAATAATATTGTAACTGAAACATTATATTGCTATAATATAATTTATAAATATGTATTCTATTATTGTTTCCAGGCATTGCCGCCGTTCAAGAGCATTGCTACGTCCGTACCGTTCTTAGCAATGGCTATTCTCCACTACGGAAATCTTTGGGGCCTGTACTTTATAATGACGGTTGGACCGAAGTTTGTTTCGAGCGTCTTAGGTTTTGAATTATCAGCCGCTGGGGTGGTGTCTGCTCTTCCTTACCTTGCGAGATTATTCTTCGCGACACTATTCGGAGTAATCGGGGACTTCATATTGGCAAGAAAACTAATGTCGACGACCATCATAAGGAAATTCTTCTGTCTGTTCTCACACATCCTTCCTGGTGTATTGTTAGTATTGTTGGTGTACGCTGGATGTTCTACAGCTCTGTCAGTGGCGCTGATCACAATGTCAATGGGATTCAACGGTGCGGCGACATTGACTAACCTACAGAATCATCAAGACCTGGCGCCGAACTATGCGGGGACTTTGTATGGAATTGCTAATTGTATCGGCAGCACTGCTGGATTCTTCACACCTATGATTACAGCGTACTTTACGAGTTCTGGCGTAAGTATCTTTTTAACCATAAACGTAACGTTGAACACACTTTGATAACTTACGCTTACAAATTTAAAAAAATCTTAACGTTTCTAGTGTTCAATAATTGTTCCTGATTTTTTCAGTAGACACAAAATGATTAAAATTAAGAACAGTCTCACTCTCAGCATTATTATTAAATTTCTTAAAGCTTTGTACTTGTTTTCAATAACTTATCATACAAAGAAGAAAATACAATGCCATATCGAATCATAAATATAAATATCAGATAAAAACGTGTGAACTTTTCGCTTACAGAACAGTTTCGAGAGTTGGCGTCCAGTGTTCTTCTTGGGAGCATCAGTTTACGTCATCTCAGCTCTGTTTTTCATATTCTTTGGAACCGGTAACATCCAACCGTGGAACTTTGCTTCCAATGACAAGGATGCCAAGGAAGACAAAACAAATGGAGATCTCAAGGAAATAAACGGTTCGCTTACCAAAAACGGCGACACAAAAGAAATAAAAGAAACTCCCATGAACGTTGCCAAGTAAATGAGATTGTTTACATGTTTGAGTGAGACTCGCATGGCGACTGGCAATCGACATGATATTGATCCAAACGGTGTACTGCAAATATGTGATAAAAGAAATTAGATTAGGTTATGGACAGAATTGAAAATATATTTCATTATTTAATCTTTATTACTTACACAAATGATGGAAGAGTATAAATAAAATAGTGACTATTGAAGCTCCAAAGGCTCTAACTACAGAGGCATAGGCGAAAGCATGAACTGAACGAAAACCGCCAACTTCAGTAGGTACGTTTTTGAAAATACTATTGTAGTGTCTTTAGTTTGACGTAGTTGTGAAATCACTTGACATATTCGTTAGAACGTTAATTGATGAGGCTATATCAGCGTTTTCGTGCCTTGTGCATTTAGTAGAGCACTCGATAGAACTAAGGGGGACGTTTCTGTAATAGAAGTTTTATGTTAGATGAAAATTAATTTTATCATTATACAGGATGTTTGGTTGTAGGACCGACAAGTTTTAGAGGGGTCAAGGAGGTAAATGGGTAGGTTTTACCTCATTGACCCCTGTCCGAAACGTCATGTTCTTGAAGATGTCTTTTTATATATGATCTCATCTTTAAGTCCTCATTTATAATTTTTGTTTGTGGTTGTAATGGCACGAAATATTTTTGTTGTATTCTGGAATGTATGTTTGTGTACATAAATACATTATTGCAATTGGTTTCAAGATAGTAACTTCCAGAGTCAAAAAAATGAGTAGATCTATAAAAATGTAAAAAATTATGACAATTACAGGCGAGATTTTGGATAATATTTTTTTTTTGGATTCTGGATCATTAAATGAAGCACGTTTCTAGTACGCTGACATTTCGTACAGTTGGGTCAATGGGGTATTGATAACACATGTCATGATATACTCAAGAACTGCCCAAGAACGTCCCCTCCCCAACCCTACTAAACACTCTGTATAATGATAATAAAAATATTATATTATTTTGAGCAGTTTATTTAGTGGATTATTTATTTTATATACATACTTGTGTTTATGCGAACCTAGTAAGTAATGAGTTTTAAAATTATATAATGACGTAAATTTATTTAGTGTAGATAAATGCATTGTAATCGCTGTGATCTTTATTGAAAATGTAGTTAAGCAATGGTAGAGAGGCGGCAATCCCAGTGCTATTATTAAATTTATTTATTGTTAGATATAGATAAATAAATCTCTAATTTTCTTGTAGGCAATTTTCTGCTACGTGCCAATCTACTAGTTTTTTTAACTAATCTGGCCTATTTTTGGACGTTGACATTTACATTACATACCTAATTATCTACAGAATTATATAAATTAAAATCAAAATCTATTTTTATTAAAGCTAATGGTATACGGCCACGTATGTTACCTAATAAAAAAGCTTGTAAAAAAAAAATGAGACATACTTGTTCTAGAACCATTTAAAATTAGTCTGGCACTATAGAGAGAAAAAATAATACTTTAGGTACGGAATTATGGGTAGGATTTTATGCGGTTGTAATAGGAGAGATTTTACATCAAAACGGTATAGTCTGATGTGTTGGCGACTGTACTTAAGTAGTTGGTCCATTCATAAAGTCCTTAAGCCATTCTTGAGATAAGACTTACATAGAGCAAGATGACATAACTATATAAATTAAATAGGCAACGTTGAATACCTTACTTATGTCAAAGAATAATAGCAATTTAAAACCTATGTTATACATTATAGAGATAGTTTTTATTAAATAGTATGACCCATTTGTATTTGTGTGAAGATTGTTGCTTTTATTCGGTTTAATCAAATCATTGTCTCTATTTAGATTTAAATATCAACAGTTATTAATTTTATTGATAATTTATATTGTAATTGAATGGAAAAAAATATTGTGTTTTATTTAAAATATCATGATTAAATCGTCAATCATAAAATAAACGTCGATAGTTATAAAATTGTTTTATTTTTATTTATATATTTGATTTAATTTCTTGTAGTTGTTGTAGTCTAAAGTTATATTAATTAATTAATTAAGTACATATATTACATTGTTAGTTAAAGCTAGTTCTATTATTTTGACGTGAAAATAATTTTCAATAGGTCGTAAAGTATATGTGATAACGCTACGAAGTCGCGGGCAGTATCTATAGTTACAATAAACATATAGTTTGTTAATTTCAATATGGCCATGGATATAACTAAAAGTACATAAAACAGACATTTTATAAACAATTTTGGATATTGGTTATGATTAAAATTAGAATACGTGCAGTAGTAAGTAGCAGCGAAGACATAATTCAGAAGTAATCCGACAATAAGTCCCTACTTCTTATACTTATATTCAGTTGTGTTCTAGGTGGGAATAATGATATTTTTTGGGTATTTTTTAATGTACATCGTCCGTAATAACCTAAGTGTTCATATAGTGGATATGGCCCAAGTAATGAGGAGAGACGACGTACCGATAGATAACGACACACTTGCCCCACAGCGTTGTGCCAAGCGAGCCGGGGTAATCTTTGGCTTTTACTAAAATCTTCTCATTATAGATGTAGAATTTTATCTTAGACATTACTGACATCATTCCGTGCCTCGGAAAGCACGTTAAGCTGTTGGTCCCGGCTGTCATACGTGGAACTTTGACAGTCGTTACGAGTCGTCAGAAGCTACTTAGAAAGTCTGACAACCAGTCTTGCCTAGGGGTATCGTATTATCCAGTTACTGGGTTGTGGAGGTCAGATAGGCAGTCGCTTCATGTAAAATACTGGTATTCAGCTGCATCCGGTTAGACTGGAAGCCGACCCCAATATAGTTGGGAAAAGTCTAGGCAGATGATGATAGATGTAGAATTTTACTAGCCTGTAATGTCCTACTACTGGGTAAAAGCGACCCCAGAGTCCTTCAAGGTATTCTTTTCTTGTGCTCCTTGAACGAGCCCTCGCGGTGCGCGTCTAGGTTAGCTCACAACCTCATTCTGGGCTGGCCCGAAGACACCTAACGTCCTGAGGCATACCAATGTTTGAAGTCTCCACGCAATCGTGGAGACTTTTGCCCCGCGATCACTGTGCATGCGGCTGATGTGACGAGCCTAATGACATTTTAACCACGTCTGTAATATGTACACACAGCAAAACAGATAGGTATGCAGGGTCGTCAGATATAGTTGAAGTTTTCTTAGAAACCGATGGATGTTTTCGAATGTAATTTAATTTAAAACGTAGATAATAAATAGTTCTTTATTTAGGTTAAGTTTCAGTCAAATACATCCATCGGTTTCTTAGAAAACTTCAACTATATCTGACGATCCTGCATATCTATCTGTTTTGCTGACTGCACCTAATATTAGTTGATATACATAGAACGTACTTCAGTTTGTTCGTGAGGGACAGACGGGTCAAAGCAATGGAATGGAATGAAACACATGCATATGTCACCGGCAATCTGTATAATTCAGGTATTCTATACAATACCTAGGCTATGTATAAAATACCTGGGGCGTACAGGCAATGTATGAAACATTATGAATATTAATCTCTTTTACATACTTTACCTAGGTAATGTATACAATTCCTAGGGATTGTATAGAATACCTGCTGATCCATCGGCAATGTGTAAATAAATAGATTTTGGTCTATATGTTACTGTAAAACATAGGTTTTACAAGTAAATCTTAGAATTGGTATTAGCCAAGGAACTGTAAGCAACTTGGCTGTGGAATGGTTAGTCACAATCCTACCCCTTTTTATGGTCCTATTTGTCTTAGGGCTAATTTTTCAATCGTCAGATAACTTCTAATGAAGGGATAAATATGGCGGTTTGACAGCTTTTGTATAGAAACTATGTCATCAATATGTGGTTCATCTTAAGCGAGCGGAGCGAGCTCAAGACTTGGGGCACCCCGACTCGGACAGGTTAGGTTAGAAGGGGATGGCGGGGTCTGAAAGACCCTGCCATCCCCTTCGTGGTTATTTTTTTTTTAAACCACCCAGAAATAGGAGCCCCGCACAGCGGGGCTCCGTTGACTGGGACCTTCCTGCTTCTTTCTTGCTCTTTTATACACATTGCCGGCTGCGATTTCGGTATTGTATAGAATACCTAGGCAAAATATAAAATAAATAATATTCCATACATTACCTGTCCGTTTTAGGTATTCTATACATTGCCTAGGTATTGTATAGAATACCGGATTATACAGATTGCCGGTAACACATATAATTTACCCATTCAAAGTGGGGGGAAAAACCTACCAAAAAGCCTCACTAATATCACAGATTCATCCCGTATTGGGAGCTCCAATTCAGAAAACAACTAGTTTTATTCTTCTACGCTTCTCTGTTTACATTATGAACTTCCAGATGGTGGACTTAATCAACTGGGATGACACTAAAGTGGGAAAATTGTTCTCCGCCTATCATATAGGATATTGTATTTGTTTCCCCATTTTCCATAGCGTCGGTGATAGGTAAGTTACTGTTCATAATTATGATAAAACGTTTAAGAGATTCAAAATTCAATTTGGATAGGGATATGTTTTTGTAATCAAGCGATCCATATCTTCAATCATAATCAGCTGATGTAGGTATTCTATCCAAAATATCTCTCTGTGAATTCTCGAAAAATCGGTGAAATTAGGTATCACCTAATTTCACTGCGCACTGCACTGCAAAAGCACTGCTGACATAAGGATCTGAAGTAATGAACGATTAGTAGGCAATATTTAGCAGCTTTGATTTAATTATAAAGCAGGTGCCTACCTGTCTTACCTGTCTTCTACTAATAATCTTTTATCAGATACCAGAATAATGGTCCCTTTTTATAATAGCAATTTGTAAAATATTCATACATACATAAACTCACGCCTTTTTCCAGTGGGGGTAGGCAGAAACCACAGAACGCCACCTCCTACGATCCTTACATACCTGCTCCTTTCGTCTCATCTACGTTCATACATCTCGTCATACATGCACGCCGGTATTCATCTTCAGTAAAATATTTTTTCAGGCTTGGTCCCACGTGGGTGGTTGGCATCTCTGGGATACTATCTGGAGTGTTGACCTTACTCACACCAGCCTCCGCTTATTATAACTTCTGGGCGCTGTTCTCAATACGAATCATTAAGGGATTTTGTGCTGTTAGTATTTTTAACAAGAATTATTGTCAGAAAAAAAAAACTTGAAGTGGTTGTGGCCGTTGTTCCGTGTGCTGACCGGTTTAGATCAACAAACTGTTTTGACTCTGTAATAAAATATGTAATGAGAGGTGACTAAAGAAACGATTTAGGAAAAAATATTATATACAATAATAATAAGTCCCAGAAGACACTGTAGTTCAAAATGGCTTAGAATAACCATTATTCTTTGCGATGCGATATTTTTTAAGTACAAATCGACTTACTGCTGCTTTTATTAGTGTCCTGATCAAATAAATTCTTTAGCAGAAACCGTAGAACTTAAAACCCTCATGTTTTCTTAAATAGGGAGCTATGCAGCCAAGTATGGTCCAGGTGCTACGGTACTGGGTGCCGCCGATAGAGAGAAACCATTTCATGTGGGCGTATTGCGGTAAGCTTCTTACTTCTTAATAAAAAACTAGCTTATAGCCCGCGACTTTCTCCATAATGACTGTCGTATAATTATATCTATTTGTATAGATAGATGATTGCAACGTAGTGCTTCGCCTTTGATACCTACAAGGTGTATATGGATCAGCCTGTACTAAGTTTCATTAAAATGTGTTTTGCATAAAGTTACTTGACTACCTGAGGATTAATTTCTTGCAAAGACTGACTGTTGAAAGTGAATATTCCGTTATAATCCATAAGCACAACGAGATAACCTACATTAATATTAATTACTACATGGACATGTAACCTAAAACGCTACCTAAGTATCTAATTTGTTATTGATTCAATATTTGAGTAAGTAGAAAAAAAAACCACGAAATACAATTTTAACCGGTGTGAGAGGATAAAAAACTTTACCGGTGCGCATTGGGCTTGTTTCGAGTTGCACTACCTATAGTTGGGGTCGCATTGGAAAACGCATGACTAATAAGGACGTATACAAATGTATATCATGCATGTTTGTCACCAGGTATAACCACAGGAACTTTCTCCACGTTCCTCATGTGTGCCGCAGTGCATTACTACTCGCGATGGCCAATAGGATTCTACATCAGCGGTGGTACTCAAATTACTTGGGCGATCATTTGGATTTTTGTTGTCACCGATTACCCAAGGAGACATCCTTTTATATCTGCTGAGGAATTGGCGTATTTATTTAATAGTATAAGTAATATTTTTCCAATAAAAGTGAGTATGAATTTGAACGAGACCAGAGAGTTAGGCACTTACTATAATTATAACTAGCTACTGCTAGCGGTATGAAATCTACTTTACGACTTATTCTCATACCTACCAAATACACAAACAATTTCATAAATATCTGTCGAGCCGTTTCGGAGGAGTACGATCACAAACACCGTGACACGAGATTTTCAATAGATATTACTTGTGTTAAAACTATACGCACTAGTAAATATCTAGTTGCTAGCTGCTAGGAATTAAGTACAATCTGCAGAAATAAACAAAACAATTTATTCATTACGAGCTCTGAAAGACCTTACATCTTTACGCATCCTCAAAACAGTCGTAAACAGGCATGAGAAAGTGGTGATGTCATCAAGGTGCAAAGTTCCAGTTTGCCCTAACCTACTTATTTCTTCACATGGATTATTTACTAAGTAATGTGTTTTAGATGACAAATGCTCAAGCTCCATGGCGACTGATATTAAGATCTGTCCCATTTTGGGCACTCTGCATCCTCAACTTTGGTTATTCATGGATGATTATTTCTCTTTGCCTCTACGGGCCGCTGTACTACTCTAAGGTCACCAAATATAGCATCTATAGCGTTAGTAAAAACTTTCTATGGTAGCTTATTTTAATGATTTTAACAATTCTGAAGAAATGAAAGACACGACTTTTCTTTGTTTCTCTAAATTAAGATCCCGTTGCGTAGATCTTCACCATTCTCTGACTTCTCAATGTGTACCTTTCTTCTTAAGAAATAAAGTTTATCTAGAAAACAAAACGACTTCCACTTAATCTTTCAACATTTTCAGGCATCAGCAATTACGTCGCTGCCATTTTTCTTGCGCTTAGTTTTCGGAACAATCCTTATACAAACTTATCACAAACACAAACACGATCCCCGAGTCAGTCGGATAAAACATCTAAGAAAGTATTTCATTATCGTGTGTAAGTGTTTTGTGGAATATTTTACTCCATTGACAGTTTGACACTGTCTAGTCTGTGCGATAGAAAGTCTTTTAGCCGCCGGTATTCTTTAATTCTAAAGTCTGCTTCATGTCGGGCACGCTGCAATCGCGGCGGTAAGACCCCTCTTTGAGGAGTGGCTAGAGAGGCGCCACGGCGTCCTCACCTTCCGGCTGACGCAGGTCCTCACCGGACACGGTTGTTTCGGGAGGTTCCTGTGTCGGATTGCACGGGAGGAAACGCCCGGGTGTCACCACTGTGTGGACCGCCCGGAGGACACGGTGGAGCATACGGTGCAGGTCTGCCCAGCTTGGGCAGAGCATCGCCGTGTCCTCACGGAGGCGATAGGCGGCGGCGACCTCTCGCGCCCGGGCCTGGTTCAGGCCATGCTCCGGGGCGAGAGGGAATGGGATGCAGTCACCTCCTTCTGCGAAGCAGTAATGCTAGCGAAGGAGGAGGCGGGCCGCGTGAGGGAGAGAACAACACCCTCCACCTCACGCCCCAGCCGCCGCGGGAGACGCCCAGGGCGTCGGACGTCGCGAGGCGACATCCGGCCACCGTAGGCGCGGGCTTGCGGACGGCGAGTAATGGGTAGCTCGCCGTCCGATCAAGGACCATGCCCGGGTCGACGGCGCGTTCTGTTCGCGCGCGCCTCAAAGAGCTGTCAGCACAGGGACGGGGCCCCCCAACGGGGCCAAACGCCTGCCGGGGTTGCGGGACGTCTTAACAGGATACCGTGGCCCCGGAACGTAAAGGGCAACAGAAGGAACAGGGTGGTTTTTTAGTCAGTAAAAGTCTGACAGTCCCTTCCGCCCCGCCCAGGACGGAAGGACTCATTTGATGATTTTTACCACCTCAAAAAAAAAAAAAAAAGTCTGCTTCATGTAAAAGCTGGGTGCAATAAGATCAGTAGGTAAGGTGGTCTGTCACCCCTGAAGGCACCTTGACATGGCGTCTTTGTATAAGGAATTGGAACAGACAGTTACTGCAACTACCTATTGATGACAACAGTTTAGAATTCTCCATGTCCTCTTGGCATGTCTCACGGCGCGGGCGGAGT
Source organism: Hoplodrina blanda (assembly GCA_949316365.1). Classification (NCBI taxonomy): domain Eukaryota; kingdom Metazoa; phylum Arthropoda; class Insecta; order Lepidoptera; family Noctuidae; genus Hoplodrina; species Hoplodrina blanda. The sequence goes on from OX438563.1 coordinate 7,501,108, forward strand.
TGCTGTACAAGTTTCCACCAGACTCTTTGCCCTGAATCATAACTATAATTTATTATTGTTTTATAAATTGTGTCATTTTTTGTTTTTTTTTATTACTTTTTAGCGTAAGTATGTCTGTAATATTCTCTAAGCCTCCACATTCTATTCATATAATCGGAGGGAGCTAAGCCTGTGCCATAGCAGGGCGTCCTAGTTCAGGGGTGTAGACCACACTGTAATTGTAATAAACTACAAAGAGCAAGAAATAAACGCATTTCTATTATTATAACCGTACCATCCTTTATTGACACATTTAACCTGATTCAGCTCACGTGATCCCAGGACTGTTGGTGTGTATTTCGTGGATGCTGCCTATAATTCCTGGACCCCTTTTGTTAACTTTAGCCGTTGCGTTAACCGCTGCTGGAATGGATCTGACGTTAGACCTCTGTTATGTAAGTTTTGCTCATGTGCTTATTAGTAGAAAAACGGGTAAGCATTTAACTACTTGAGAAACTAGTAGAAAAGGTACTTAAACGAGTGGTGTTAAATGACCTGTAGTTTTGGATGATGACGAAGATAATCTAATAAAAGTAACCCACTCAGTTTCATTATTCGATACATTAGTTATCTAATAGATCGTTCGCTCATTTGATAATTTCTTTCGGGAGGGAACGAGAATCTATAATTTATTTATAGATACAGTGAAGAAAAGTGTCTTAGTTGCATAGTCATTAGATAGTTAGATACCTAATCCAAACAATCTATTGTTTTCCAGGAGCTTACACCTACATTCGTGAATTCTATCAATACAGTCATTAAGATTATTGGAAACACCTCGGGTATAATAGTATCACTTTGCGTGGGACAGGTTACATACAAGTATAAGGTAGATACTCTCTATTTATGTTGGTAGTTCTTAGACAATAGTTTCTATACTCATTATCTAGCGAATTTAAATCGGGGTATTGCATCTTGAGAGCTAAATACTTCACTTTAGCAAACATTAATGCATGCTGTCCCCCTCTGTCTGCTGTCCTGCTTCCCAAAGTTGCTTGAAGTCTTTTTCTCGTGGCACTTGACTATTACTAAGATCAAACTTAGTAAAAACCACTCCTGCGTTAAAAAAACAATGCTTTTGTAGATATCTTACTGTTAAAATCGGTGTAGGAACAGCTTAACGTTAACCAGCTAGCCTCACTCAAAGCGACTCGTTCTAGGATAAAACGGATGCAATCTGGTAGTCCTATGATGAAGACAAGAAGTCCATTGCTTTTGGGTTTGACCTGTCCTACTTGCCATAGGACGTGCGCACGTGTTGCTATCGACCTAGTATGTGTCTAAGATTTAAACACGTTTACTTACGGCCATTATTTAAATACAATGCCCTGTATGTGCAATTCTTATATAATGTGAGTTTGCTATGACACACATGATGTGCGATTTATACAATGAAGACTTTTGATATGGTCCTTGGCGCGGGGTTTTTCAAATAGCAGGCACTTTAATGGGAACACTATACCTAGTACATAAGCAAAAAATATTCTTGTCTTCTTTTGCCACCACCATCTACTGCGAATATGGAACTTAGAACATGCAATTAGGCAATCGTACCTTTAAGGTGAACTTCATCGATGTATCTTTTCTAGAATTTGCCGATTGTATGGAAACATATATGGTGCTTTCATGCTTCAATATTATTTGTGAGCGGACTTGTATTTCTGATTTGGGGAGAGACCGAAGTACAACCATGGAATCACACGCAGAGAGATAGACTGTAAGTTGTTTTTTGTTTCAGTCTACTCATAAGCAGGTTTGTTATATTTAAATGTAGGTACATTATAATTTATGTCCCATTGGCAGACACTGTTTTAATTATGGCCGAAAACTGCTACTTCTACCATTCTACCAATACTTAAGTGGTAAGATACCTACTTTCCAACTATACGGATGGGATGATGAGGTTCATCGTTTTTGTGTTGTTTTCAGCCCTCGACGCAAATATATGATTAATCCTTTGCCATCTATAATGTCGAATATCTCCGAAGAAGAAAGCAGTGTCAGGTCGTCAATGGCAAAAATGCCTGCAAGTCCGAAAACATAACTACAGTCTGGAACTGCCTAGTAATAAAAATTTTGGTGTGATGTTTTTTATTTAAAAGGACAATGATCGCAAAATATATCTACAAAAATAAATAAATGTTTTATTGTAAAAGACATTGTGGACAAGATTATTGTGGATATTGTTTTACTTATTTTCATTTCATTTCTTTATTTTCAAACAAAAATTTGAACTGATATCTAAAATAGATGATAGATAGAATAGATAGTAAAGACATAGATGTTGCTGTGAATCAAAAGAAAAATATATAAAAAGATTTGATTAGTCAGAAGAAATGTTATTCTGACTAATCAAAAAACAACTCTTCATTTTAGCTTGGCCTTAGTAGTGTAAAAAGACTAGGTTCTGTGTCGAAAACAGTTTAAAAAGAGTACAGTTGCGTTTGTCATTGTCGCAATAGCCGTCACCTAGGCTGTCAGATGTCAATGCTCATTCATTGCTGTCATCAATGTCATACTCATGTCATTTTTGCATTTTTCTTTTCTTGGTTGGATTTTGTTTGGTCCAGGATTTTATTCTGATAACACGAAATCTCCGCGAAATAAGTTACTGGAAAAAGCTGATAACGGCGTCGTCTCAAAATGCTACGTAGCATTGTAGAGTATTATGCTGAACATGAAAATTATAGATGTGGCTACTGTAAGCGCCCTGATACTAATTATAGCCATGGTAAGTTTATAAACATTTCTTGAGATTGATATAAAAGTATATAATACTTTAATTTTAAGTCATTATATTGATGCAGGTATGTGGGCTCACGCTATGACTGTGAGTGATTATCAAGATTTAATTGATAGAGGATGGAGGCGGTCTGGCAAATATTGCTATAAACCAACCATGGATGTAACTTGTTGCCCTATGTACACTATACGGTTTGTATATTTGATGTAGAATTACTGCATTCATGCTTTCCTTGAACAATTTAACAGTATTGACCCTGATTTTTAGCTATGATTATCAAATATGTAGGTGCACAGTAAACTGATTTATGCTGTAAGTAGTATTTTGCATAGTGCAGGTTGCTTGGTGTTAGCTAGAACAAACATCCTATGTGTTAGAGTACAAAGTAATTTGTTAATATTTGATACTTAGATGCAGGGCCTTAGAGTTCAAACCAACAAAGTCACAAAAAAAAGTATTGAAGAGGGTCAACAAGATGTTAGTTGATCAAGATAAGCCCCAGATGTCAGGAGGTGGAGGACGGAAAATGTCGACCTGCAGCAGTGGTAGTGAGGTACTGGCTGAAGGGTTTGAAGAGGGTGGGGAGCAGTTCATAGAAACAATGAGGGAACACCAGGATATTAACTTGGATGTTGTTAAAAATAGTGAACTTTTAGACTGTACTGCTGGAGAAAATGCTGGAGGTATAATTTCATATTAATCTTCTTTTTAAATCCAAATTTAGATTTTCCTCAGTAGCTCAGATTTCACATTCTTTATTTAAAAGTACAGTTACAATATCTTTTGAACAGGAAAAAACCTTCACTATAGTTTGTGTAAGTACCTACCTGATTTGTTATGTGACTTCATACTTGCATGGCGAAATTTAAATAAACATTGTGAAAACCTATTCGAAAACAACAGTAGGCAATGAGTCAGGCATGTTGTAAAACAATTTAAAAAAAATTGTCACACATGTTAGTAGGGATTGGATTACTGATATGATTTCTTTTTCTTTTCAGATGGTATGGTTCAAAATAATAGTATTAGAGCATTACAACCTGCTTCTATGAGCCCTCAAGAGGAAATAGTAAAAAAAGGTTTGTGTTATTTTCTTTATATATCTACCTAAATCTATATAAAAAGTTCAAAACCAAGTAAACTAAATAAATTTGTAAATGGCAAGAGATGTCAGGAGATAGACACCAGATCTATGAAGTATTCAAATATCTTGTATAATGTTGCACATAATAATCTTAATTTTTTACAACTATTACATAAAAGTGCTGAAATTTTACACAATAACTTAACCTTGAGCACCAAGCCATTTTTAGATATTTAACACTTATTAATTTAAAATAAATTTTAAGCCTAAGTTAGGGATGCACATTAGACCGTTATTGCTGGATAGTAATGGTAGTATTTGGCATATTGAATAAGTTTGATGTGGGTAACTATTGAGTGATTGTGGGTTAACGTGTTTTGACAGTACTAAACTGATTTAGAATAAAATCAATATAATTTACGAAAACTTACAGAATCCGGTCCAGATCCCAATAAGGCGCCATGTAAAAAAGCTAAACAATTGAGGCGAGAAAGGAAGTTAGAAAAACTTAAAGCGAAAGGCATTGACGCAGTAACTATACACACAAGTAATAAAAACAAGGAGAAACAACTAGAGGATTTTTTAAATGAGTTGCCCGATGATGTCAAACACAAACTCGAGGTACTCAATCAATGTTACTTTACTTTTTTTTGTTCCCATTGTGCGTTTTTTGTAGTTACCATTCATGTACTTGTACTTACTATGCTAACGATGACTTTAGACGTGTTTCCCCAATTGATTACAATCTAAATACCTAAGTCTTGTATTTTTTATACCTTACATCACAGTTGTATTGTGGTTTTTCGGAATGAATTCAAAATGATTTTGTCTTTTTATTTCTGTTTCATGTATTTTTAGGTGAAACTCGTTAGGACAACGCCGCCGAGCCCTGAATGGCAAGCAACAGCTAACGAGACTCATGAAGTGTATGTCAAGTATCAAACAACAATACACAATGATAAGCCAGATAAATGTACGGAGCCCAAGTTTAGGGATTTTTTAGTGCAGAGCCCATTGTTGGTAAGTCCATAGTCCCTTAGCTTGAAAAACCAAATGCTTGAAAGGTCCTTTGGTAATTGGTTTGAGATATCCTTTGTTTACAACTCACATGGTACCGTACTTCCACATGTTCGCGGTAGGTGGCGTTGCTGTACGACCAACTATTATGATAAATTATCTAGGTATTTACTTTTCGTGAAGGATATAACAATAATTTAATGTACATCACAATGTTTGTAGTCCAATTTCATTGACGAGCTAGGAGAATAAAGGTGTAAATGACATTTCTGGCAAATGTCAGGAACGCGATAATCAGTTAATTTGAATAAGTGTGAATAAAAATATTGACCTCGAAATTCTTGACGTACCTAATGTCGCATAAAAACATCGTTTTTTTATGATAAGAAAAAGATACGTAATGAGAAAGTATCGACGTCGCGTCGGCTGGGCGAGGTTATAATTCGGCGCGAAGTTTGGTACATAAAAAGCCGCCGACTTCCAAAACTAAAGTTATTTTTCTTTCTTTATATATTTGAAGGCTTTTGTACCTTTGTATTTTTTTGCCTTTTCTGTGAAAAAAGGTTTTTATTTTTAAATTTTTATTACCTACCAACTTCCTATCATCCAAATCCGTAAAAAAACGGTAATACTACGTAAAATAAGTTAATTTTTTAAACAATACTATAATATATTTAAAGTTTGAAAGTGTTAGAATGTACCCCCTTCCCCCCCTCTTCCTCAGTCATCGACTACATGTATAAACAAAGCAATTTTACTCGTTACGACAGTTCTGCTATGTTCCTATGAGGAGTTCCGTTCCATATCTTGGATGTTCATTATCAGATTATAACAATATTTCTATGGGACCAATCCAGAAGTATACTCTATCCTTAAAAATTAAATGAACAGAAAGAATTTTAAAGATCGATCCACAATTAATTGAGCATACAAAAAACAAACATACAAAAAAGAAACATACAGGCCAATAGAAAGCTTATTCCTTTTTTAAAGTCGGTCAAAAATAAGTTTTTAATGTTTTATAGGAAGAGTACAGAGAAAATGGCCCTCGCTGCGGCTACGGATCGTTCCACCAACAGTACTGGCTGGACGGCAAGATTATAGCGGTCGGCGTGATAGACGTCCTGCCCAAGTGTGTCTCCTCTGTTTACTTCTTCTATGACCCACAGTATATGAACCTGACGTTAGGTACTTATGGAGCTTTGAGGTGAGACACTGTTCTTATTTTATATTTACAAGGAATCATCCTCACTACTCATTTATTAAAAAAAAAAGAAGCCCTTTATGTATTAACTATAGCATTTGCTTGCGACTTTGTCAGTGTAAATGTATAAAAAGTAGCCTATGTCTTTTCTTGGAGTTCAAACTTGCTTAAAGATAACATAACATCACGCCTGTAATCCCTGAAGGGTAAGGCAGAGGTGTACCCATTAGTACACCCACATTTCGCCAGTTATGTTTAAGTCCCATGTTATATTTTGCCATCAACCAGGCACAAATCCAACAAAAATAACCCCAAACCCTAACTTACCCCATACCAAATTTCATCAAGATGGGTTCAGTTGTTAAGTCATAAAAGCGCAAAAGACAGACAAACTAACAGACAGAGTTACTTTCGCATTTAGAATATTAAGTATGGGTTTCCATTTCTGATATTTTATGAACTTCCCATATTTTATCTACATGTGTTTCTTTTTGTTACATTTTAGGGAGCTCGAGTTCACAAGGCACATGCATTCTGTATGTCCACAAATCGAGTATTACTACATGGGGTATTATATTCACTCTTGCTGCAAAATGAGGTATAAAGGAAACTTCTATCCTTCGGATCTGTTGTGTCCAGAGACATACAAATGGGTCCCGTTGTTGGAATGTATTCCAAAATTAGAGGCATCGCCATATTCGAGGCTAGATCCTGATCTAGACAGTGTAGATGAGAATTATCCAAACGAAAGCGATGTGAACTACATTCCGATATGGGTGAACGGAGCTGTGATGCTGTACAAAGCGTTTAAGCGACATGCGGCCGGCAAGAAGAACGGTCAAAAACCAAGTGAACTCTTGGAATACGCACAACTGGTCGGCACTAAATCGGCCAAGAGTTTAATTTTAGTGCGGTAAATATAAACTAAAATGTTTTACTATAGCTAATATTATTGTTGTATTATTTCAATTTATTGTTACTTTTACAGTTCATCGAAACTTTTTAATAATAAGGATCGAAGTCCTTGCTGTTATAAGCGCAATTTTTAACGTCAATACGACCTAAAGCTTGGGATTGTACCCACTGTTACTTTTGCTTCACTAATTATACCAGCCTATTACTGTCCCACTGCAGGGCAAAGGCCTCTTCTCGTACAGAGAAGGCATGAACATTGATTACCACGCTTGCTCAAGGCGGATTGGCGATTTCAGACTTATATTAATTATGAGTCCAGTCCTAACGATGTTTTCCTTCGCCGATGTCAGTGATGTCCAAGATAAACTTATAAAGTACATTTGAATTGAAAAAGTTACATTGATTCTTGCCCGGATTTGAGCACAACCTCAGTAAGCGAGGAAGCTTTAACCGCTGGGCTATCACGACATTGCTTCACTGAAACGAACTTAATTACACTGTGTGATATCTACTTTTGGTTTTTTATATCTGGTCGTGGAACTTATTTACATACCTACATACGTAGTTAATGTATAAATTAACGAAGCGTAAATCTTGGCATCTTAATTGTAAACATGTCGCTCTTTTGTTATAAACATGGGAACGGCGAATAGTTTGTAATAGACCTTGTAAAGGGAATGGGTGTCACACTACCGGCTCGCGTCAAAGATCATGTGAGGCGCATGTGGACTGCACACTTACGTAAATAGATGTATTTATTGATATTTTATTAATAACAGACAGTTCTGCATTGACAACCGGATCTGTGGACGCAGTAAATTGTATAAGCTTATAGGTTTGAGTTTACCAGCTTGTTAAAAAATTCAGTAGGTATAGGTGTCCGTCCCTTTATAGTTATGACTCTTGTGTTAATGCTTCTTCTTTAAAGATCCTGTTTGAAAATAATTTAAGCAAATGTGTAAAATATTTTCCTTGTTCATGCATTCATAAAAAAAGTCGTTTGTATAGTATGAATTTAAATAAATTGCTTTTTTGGAGTGAACCGGTTAACTTATCTATTATTTAATGGTCATTTCCCAGCACCACTCTATTAACATTAAAAAAAAAACTAAATATTTAAATATGTTAAATAAAACTTTGTTAATTATTCTGAATTTTATTAATTAGCCCAATTTTTAGACCAATGTTGCCTATTCTAAAAACAAAACCGAGTTTTTAGTGATTTTGATACAGTTAGCTTGTGTCCTCCATTAATTTTATCGTCTTAGCCATTTTAAATAGCAGTAAGTTTTTAAGTAAATATTGTTTGTTTTGTTTATAGCCCACCTGATTGAAGCAACTGATATCTTTGTATTATTACTTTGATCGCAGGTACTTAAATGGCATTATGTTTAATTAGTTAAATAACACTTAACTAGTCATGTTAACATCCTTTAATTTGTGTTTCTTTGAGTTTACTTGCAATATATTATAATTATATTTTATTTATGCGTTTTATTTTAATCTTTTGTTTACCTGCATCATACTTGTATCGGCAACTAAGAAATATTTCCCTCCGGCCGTTTTCGCAACTGAGTTTCGTAACCAGTTGCGAATCAGGAGTAAATACTCCTTATTCGCAACTGGTTGCGAATCAGGAGTATTTACTCCTGATTCGCAACTAGGTTACGAATAAAGAATAAAACATACTCAGTTGCGATGGAAGAAAAGAATTTCCTAATTCGCAACCAGTACCTAGCTAAGATAATGATTAAAAAATGTTCTAAAACAATGAGGCCCGGTCGACGAAGCTCCGCCACGCGGCGGGGCTCGTATTTCAAGAATCCTAAGTTCAAGAAGACAAATACGCCAAGTTATTAAACATTGAAAAAAAATTGTTTAACGGTAAACTCAGTTGTAAACTCAGTTGCGAAAACGGCCGGAGGGAATATTTTTGGTGCAACAACTTGTCAACACTTGGACGAACTAGAAATGTAGATTACCTAACATATAGGCACCTACTCGTATTATTTACTTTTTTTATACCTACTGCAAATTAAAGGAGACTGTTGAATCCATTAATAACTTTTCTGACAACTACAATAAAAATACAAATCTTGTGTACCACAGTTTTGGATCAATAATAGCAGCCTATTACAGTCCCACTGCTGGATAAGGGCCTCTTCTCATCCAGAGAAGGCGCGAGCATAGATCACCACGCTTGCTCAAGGCGGATTGGCGATTTCAGATTTTTATTTATTATAAAGTCCAGGTTTTCTCACGTTTTTCTTCACCAATGTCCAAGATAAACTTAGAAAAGAAAGTAGATACATAATGAACTGTATAAGCCGTATTGGTACTTCTCCGGTATCGAATCCGCAACCTCAAGCATGAGAGGCGGGCGCATTTACTATTGGGACAACAAGACATTTTTGTTACATAAAAGTATTACTTAAAAAAAATGGCGATTATTTCGCACGTGTAATAATATAATTCTGTGGGTTGTTTATTTTCATAATCCTGACATCGAATTAATTTATACCGGGATCTTGTCCAGTTGTCCCGCATCCAGGACCAAACAGGTCTTGCACTGCATGTAGGTAAGTCTTCACCGTTCGTGAGAAAACGAAAAAAAAGTGCAACTACTTGGGAGCAATGGCTTATTATTTAGATAGATCTTGCGTCTGTTTCCTTCGATAGGTAATCGTATTTATTAAATAAAGGAACAGAATACAGTATTGCATAGGTAACACAGGTCACAGAGTAATCGGAGAGAGATTTTTGAAAAATATTTTCTGAGTTTGGCTATAAATCATCGCGTTTTAAGACATTTTGTACTAGGTACTTAATAGATAAAATAGCTAAATAAGTAAGCTAAAATCAATTCAATCCCTTTTTTTTAAATTTATAGTTAAATCTATCTACGTCACGTATCGAGTCGCGAACATTGATTATCTGAAAGCTGAAACCAGACCATTAGATTCCATTTTTAATGATGAATGATTGCAAGGCGATCTTGGTAGGTAGGTTACTTTCACTTCGCTATTTTCTATTATCGTTCGTCAAATATGATCTAGTGTAAACTCAAGCAATCAAGGTGAGGCAATGCACAATAAAAAGTCACGAGATGTTCAATCTCCGTGACTTTTTCAAACTAAACCAGCAGGATTTTATTTGTTTTGTTTGTAAATAGGTGCCTGCAGTGTTGTGTAGCCAACAACAGGTTTGCGTTTTATAACCTACCTACTGTCTAATTAATCGTGGTTTAGTTTTTCTATTTCTACGTAATCTTGCAGGGTGAACCTGCTGTGTGGTTTGCTTAGTTCAAGGTTATTAATGCAAAGATTTAAGCTAGTTTCCGTGCATTTATTAGTTGGATAGGATAGGTAGGTATTTGAAAGTACCTATAGACTTGTATTCAATTCAGTTAGTTAGGTATTCAATTATTATAGAATCAATAATCAATTTTTCATCCAACCAAATTTCGTATAAGACCACGATTCTCTAACGATTACCATGCAATAAAAAGACAGAAGGTCTTTTCTATCATAACATCACGCCTGTAATCCCCGAAGGTTTAGGCAGAGGTACACCCACATTTCGCCAGTTATGTTTAAGTCTCGTGTAATAGGGGGCGAGCCTATCTTTTTTTCTTTTGCCTGTCTTCTCTATTATGCTTTTTTATTATAAACCGCATGCAATCAGGGTTAATGTAGGTACGAGGAATGCGCACGACTAGGTAGGCTAGTGTTATACTTAGGTAGACTACAACCTTATCTATTAAGCGCAGTCTGCACTGTCGGCTGTTCTTGGAACCTCTGTCTGGCGACCTGCATTACTGCATACTACCCTAGATATGTACCTACCTACCCAATCAAAGTGGTAAGTACCAATCTATTTTTTTAAAAGCTAAAAAAGCCTCTCTACGCGTAGGTCAGTTGCACTGTGGTGACTGACATTGCGGTACGTAAATTCAATTCCAGTACGCGTACCGAGGTTTCTCAAACCAACAGATAGGTAGGTACCTAAATGATTCTTAACATGAGGTTACGCTGAATGTCAAGCAACGATTTAACATTTGTAAAAAATCAATACTCGATGCGCCTCCGCATGAGCAGATACCCGTGAAGCACTATAACACAGTCTATTAACTTACCAGGTCATGTCTCCAAAAGTAGATAGCATGCCTACCTACATAGATACGGCTGTATTAGCAGTCAAGTATGCGGCATAGGTTTTAAGTTACAACGTTGATGCTAATGCCCATTGACGATCTCATGTTTTGAAGTGGCACGCGAGGTGAGGCCTTCGCTGAATGCAGTGTGCGGACTGTGCGGATCTAAAAGCAGGCGCCGATCAACCATCGCCGTGAAGGAAGGCAGTCGCAGAAAGACAAGCGTGCGCGCAGCTCGCTAGTACAATTCGCAACCTCCGCGGACGCGCGTGCGTGCTTACATTAGTGCGGCTGTTCTGTGTTCACTCCATGTTACGTGCATAATAAATCAAAATGAAATTCCATATTAAAATTTTCGGTAAGTTTTAAAGTATTGAAAAAAAAAGCAAAGATTTATAAATAGAAAAATAAATTAATATTGTAGCGAAGGTAACTGTGGAACAATAGCAGGAATTATAGATGCACTATAATTAAATCCACCTTCAACACAAATGACAAGATAATTCATAAGCCCATGACATCAGATTTTGACCGGTAATTCCCATAAAATACTTACATAGATTTTAAGCCACCAAAGTAAGTAGGTATGGTAATTGCTACAAATTGTTGTTTTTATTTTTGAGTAAACTCAAGCGAGAGGTGTCATTAAAAGTTGAATTAACGTTAGTGACCGTCAGATAGGTACCAACTCATAAACTTTTTGCTGGTTTCGTGTACCTAGTTATTATTTATAAGGTCGACGTTTCCCTCGAACATTTAAACTTAAATGCTACTTACCTATTAGTTAGGCACTTCATTCCAATCTCAGAGAACTATAATATTTAAAGAAAATCTCTGACCGAATTACTAGATAATCTAGGTGTACCTAAGATTTTAACTTAGTTTATATTATCTCTATTATTTCAAGGCTGTTGAAATCTTAGATGGAATAAAAACAAAACGATAAATCAACTTGATGCAGAATCAATACTTTTATTTTTTGGGCAGATTAAAAATCGTTCAGAACCTGAAAATCGCGACTTCTATCTCGAAATAAACAATTATTGTTGTTTAAGTCATAATATTATATGGAGGTTGTATTCAACAGATGTTTCGTCACAGGCTATGATCATACATAATGACTTTATTATATTCTAGTAGTACCAATATAAACACTGTCTTGTCCTCCCATTTATGAATACTAGTTGCCAATACCAGGGCACAGCTGAAATAATATGCCGAATATAAACGTTAACTTATACATACATATTTATAAAAAATACGTTTTTTATGTATTCAATTCCATTATCAAGAATCGTGCCAAAAGAGGTGTTTATTTAAATGATTATTTTATCTTTACATGTTTTTAGAACACATTATTATTTAGAATGTAGGTAGGTATTCGATATTTTAGTGATACAGGTTCCATAATATAAAAACTGGTCACATATTTCTCTCGTTGTATTTATTGAAATAGAAATGTAGCGTGGATAATTGAATAATAGCGTAACTTGCTTTGCATTGTAGTGCTCATATTTGAGTGGCAGCCACGCTTGGGAAAAAAACATTGTTGATTATGATTTTGGTAAATGAAAATTAATCTTTCTTTTGTCTAATCTTTGTAAGTAACTATAACTACACTATTGTATTAGGTAAGCCTGTAATGATAGTTGTATGTTTTAAAAATAAATAAATAAATTAAAGTTAAAAGACGAATTGGCTAGGTGTGGAAAACTCGAAGAAAATATATACACATCAAAAGTGTCTAGGGATCAACATCCCTAACATTGATTAGGGATGTTGATCCCTAGACACTTTTGATGTGTGTATTATTAGAATGTTCAAACTCACCAACTAGTCCAAGCGATAACGATTAATTAATACCTACTATTATTTCAGTGTTGATATAGGTAATTAAATTTATTAGTCAGTAAGAACGGAAGGTATCTACCTGTCATAGGTACTTATAAATTTGCTGTAGGTGTAGGACGTGATCTTGACAAAATAATTAATAGTAACCTTTTCAACGTCCGGGAAATCTAGCCGTTATTAACCCGTCGCCGATAACATGTTTGAAACTACATTATCACTATTCACCACACACAACAACACATAGACACTGTGTTCATTGAAATAAATTGGTACCACCGTAATTAGAAAGGGATGCTATTAGATCTACCAAAATTTACACGTGTTAATAGTCCTCTCTTTTCCATTGGGCACTCTGGGCGAGACCGAGACCCCACGAAAGTCGCGGGCCCCGGCCTATCCACAAAAAATAAGCACTATTAGCACCCGATTTAATGACAAAATATTAGATTTTCATCTCGTGAACACTGAAAGAAACAATTTTTAATTTTCAATTATCAAAATTCGTAAAAAAGCCCAAGCCCGGGGGGGGGGGGGGGGGTTCGGGCTTTTTTACGAATTTAACCCCGTTGTGTGCCTAGGGCCTCCAATAGGTTAAAGAGGGCCCTGCATGTGACTACAGACTATGTGGACTGTGGATGTGTCAAAGTAACAATCGGGGGAAGATACATAAGCAAAATCCTTGCTTATCATCCTTACTTCCTTACTATATATATATATATACAGTATGGGGATCACATATATGCAATAAATTATACGACATACTTGTTATCGCCTTTTCTGACGATATACAAAAAATTAACGAAATCGGTCCAGTAATTAGGTCAAAAAGTAGAGTTTTAATTTTGAACAAATTTAAACACTCTGTAGAATTGGATCAATTTATTTCGTAAATCTCAAATTTTCAAACGAATCAAAAAGCCGCGCCAACAGAACAGTCAACAGAGAACTGTAAACAGAGTGTTTACTTTAACTGAATTTATTTTGATATTTATTTTGTTTGAAAATTTTACTTTTTTAATTTTCGGTTTTCGATTTAAAATTTAATTAAGCTATACTTCTGTGGACTAGTATTACTTGAGGTTTCATTTATTGCCTAGAAGTGAGTTCCATACCGTATATATATTATATATTATATTATAAATGCGAAAGTAACTCTGTCTGTCTGTCTGTCTGTCTTTTCTTCACGCCTAAACTACTGAACCGATTTGTGTGAAATTTGGTACAGGGTAAGTGTGAACCCCAACAAAGGACATAGGCTACTTTTTATTCGACTTCGACTTCGTCTGCGTCCGCGATAACCGACATATACGCGGACGAAGTCGCGGGCAAAAGCTAGAACTGAATAAAGTTAAAATACTCTTGAACAAAGTTAAACCTGTAACTTTAACTTTTAGCATAACAAAACGAATGCATGTAGGTACCTACCTTCCTACTTTTAAGTTACTTGTTGTTTATTATTTATTATACTTCCCTATGACTGTGTTAGACTGTGCAGTCATGTTCAATCAGCGTTAACAACTTAACAGGCTATTAGATGATGATGTGTGAACTTGTAAAGTAAGCTGTAGTATGCTATCATAAATTATTTGTTTAAACAAACATGTTTTGTATCTACGTAGCAATAATGATCATATTTGCGTCGATGTTATGAGATATTAGGGTTGCCATCCGTCTGGGATTTCCTAGAATTGTCTTAGTTTAGAGGGTGTCTGAAGGTCGCCCGGAAAGGGTTTTCAAAGTGTCTTGCCACGTTTTGCGTCAGGGAAATCTCGATTAACTGAAAGATTAGTAATAAATTCAAATAATGAAAATGTAAATGAGGTCTTCAAACATAACTGGCGAAATGTGGGTGTCCTATTAATGGGTTCACCTCTGCCTTACCCTTCGGGGATTAAAGGTCTAATGTTATGTATATATGAGGTTTTTATTTTTATTGTTAAAATATTTTTCCCAGTCCGGGAAAAATCTAAATTTCACCCAAATGTTTGTGATGATATTGTCCGGCGTCGGCAATTTAGGTGTTGGCAGCCCTATGCGAAATCAACAGACCTCTTGTCAGAAAGAGAGAGCTAAATCCCCAATCAAAACGAGTTATAAGTTTTCAATGAAACTAAAATTAAGGCTCTAAAGCGAATGGAATGAATACATGATTAATGTTTGCGAGGCTTCACAAACAACGTTATAATAGCTTGGTTCGCAGAAAACTGATGTTTTTGTAGAATACAACATTATGCATGGGTTGTGTTCATTGAGGACGGTGTCGCCCTTGGCAGGATCGGTTTAATGTGCTTGGTTCCGTTGCTCCACAGTTCAGTGATTTTGCCACAACATAGTTCCGGACGATCGCAACATCGTTATTTGAGTAAAAAATGGCAACTTCACCGGTTATTCAACAGGTTTTCAATTGATAAAACCGGTTTTTCTCGAAATCACGAATTATAGATAGGTAAGTAGGTATTCATCTAGTATCGTTATCATATTTCTACCTAATGTTTAAAAGTCAGATAGCGAATATTTCACATCGTTCCGATCTGCAATACTATTCTATAAAAATCTCCCTCAGTGAGTTTAGGTGACGCGAGTTTGAAGTGGTCATTGCACGTATAACAGCTCATCACCTCACGCTAACTTCTATTTTAGGGTTATTTTTACAGAAAAGTACTGCTGAGACGGCAATGGCATATCTGTAACAACATTATTTAAGACTTATGTAAATTCATAAATGCAGAAAGTACACAACTACATCACATTCAATAAATCATTAAAAATACCCAAAAATATAAAATTTCTAAAAACGTAATAAATAAATTAACTTTAAAATAATTAAGCACCTAATTTCTGGAATATTTGTTTTGTTTCTCTTAAAGTTTCTATATTTATTTTTGTCATGAAGCGGTTTCTTATACCCACGCTTGATTTAAAAGTGCGTATAGGGCTTGCCAATGCTGCAGAAATGGCCTATCATAGCCTATTATTGCCCTACTGGAGGGCAAAGGCCTCTTCTTATACAGACAATTCACGGGCATCACCCTTCACCACCCTCGATCAAGGCGGATCGGCGATTTCAGACTTATATAACTATGAGTCCAGGTTTCCTCACGATGTTTCCCTTTACCGATGTTAGTGATGTCTAAGATAAACATGAAAGTCCATAATGAATTAAAAAAGCCACATTGGCAATTGCCCGGCTTTTACAGGCGGGCGCCCTAACCGCTGGGCCATCACGACATAAAATAAAATTCCATCTAAACATCTTCTCTATAAAACCAACTTATTCTATAAGCACAGTATTCTATTTAACCGTGATTCATTACCTACTTGGAAATATAAATGTATAATAAAAAGTTCATTAAAAACTACTGTTGACACGGAACAATGAGCACTTAGTTTTTATGTGGACGCGGTACTGGCAGGAAACAGTAGGGTTTCCTTCTTGTGTGAATTGTTTTCCTACCTAATCATGAATTCATAATTTTAATTTATTTATTTGCTTGACAACTTAATTAAAGATAACTAGCTTTTGTCCGCGACTACGTCTGGGTAAATGTTAAAAAAATACATAGGTTACTTTTCTTCTACTTCGTTTGTGTCCACGATAACCGACATTTACGCGGATAAAGTCGCGTGCAAAAGTTAGTTTTGAATTAACCATTAATGAATAAAATTTTTATAAAACCACAGTTTTTCATTTAATTGTCTTTTGGTTTGATAATAGATGTTATTAAATTAAATAGAATTAATTATTATTAAGTAACTAGCTCACTCAACGAACTTCGTACCGCCAACAAAAAAGGATTTGTGAAAATGGTCC
Source organism: Hoplodrina blanda (assembly GCA_949316365.1). Taxonomy (NCBI): domain Eukaryota; kingdom Metazoa; phylum Arthropoda; class Insecta; order Lepidoptera; family Noctuidae; genus Hoplodrina; species Hoplodrina blanda. The sequence continues at coordinate 7,517,925 of OX438563.1, forward strand.
AGCCGTTCACTCGTGATGCCGTGCGTGACCAAGGGAAATAGGCATTCATTTATATTTATATAGATTTTTTCTTCAGTTTCCTTCCGAAAATTAACTCTTCGCCACTGCTGTCATAAGAAGTTTTAGTGCACACAGCCCGAAAGAAAATGGCTCAAATACTGAAAAATAACCTTACATTTAATTATCTTTGTGTTATAAGGTTATTGCGCATTTTATTCAGTTTTATGAAGGTAAGATATAGCGGTGACAGTTTGTTAATGTGGAGCCGGCCTTACCTGGAGGTTAGCAGAGTAAATAGGAAATTGTTACAACTATCTACTACTACACGTGCTAGGGGTATTGCGCATCCGAATCTTGTTTAGAAAAGTGTCACTAAGCGCAAGTGTAGGTATTGTTCTCAGGATTCTATTATACTTACTGTCTGCTCATTTAGTTTCGCTATATCCATTACGAGATGTTGTGGCATTACAAATCATTTGTGCAATATTAATTTATTGCCTTATTTTTTATTTGTCGCTTTGAAAGGTCGAAGCTGCTTGTATGTCATTGTAAATTATTATTTTCAATAGAAATATAACAAATGACAACATTAAATATGTAATGGTTGGCATGATGTAAAGCATAAGGATGTAAACACATTCTCCGGTAATTCTCCGAAGATGAAATTTTGCATCTCGATGTTGACCAACGGCGACGTGCGAAGTGAATCATAAACCTTTTTAAATATAAGTAGGCTGTACCGTTAGAGTATGTGTATATACCTGTAACAAGTCGCAGCGAGTGTTTAATCAATTTGAAAGTACAGTGTTCGACATCCGTCACTTTGTTATTATAATACTGTTTGGGTCCCGTCCCGGCTGCCGTTAGGTTTTGTGATGACGAGATTAAAACAAAAATAGTATGGTAAAAAGCTTTTGACTTACTTTCAAAGACCTTGACCGTTTCTATTTTATAAAATAGTGATAGGTGAAAGTTAGGGACTGTTGTGATCGTTGTTTTTTAAATAAGTAGGTAGGCGGCACTGCCTATGTACAATGTACATTATGGGTAGGTTGATGTACGTTTAGCATAGGTAACTAATATGGAAATAATGTTAGGGACTTAATTTTTGTAATATTGTAGTCAACAGGCATAATCACTCAGTTCAGTGAACCGTAGAAAAATAATAACTTAATGTAAGAAAAAAAAACTGTTAAGACGAATTAGCGCTAGCCCTTCCACTTAAGTAATTTAATGTGCACGCAATAATAAAAGTATTCCGTATGAGCCTAATAAAGTGTTATGGGGCAGGAACGGGATGGTCAGTCATTAGCGCGAGGCTGGCGCCCGGCAGCGCGGCGGCTGCGGCGGCGGCGCGGCGGCGCCTAGCCAGAGCCTGCATTCTTGCACTTTCACCGCTACGCAGATATTCAGACTCTTCCAGAATGCAAGCCTGACACGAGCTGAGAGCTCACCGTTACGCAAATGATTGACACCGTCCACCGACTCATTAAAATAAGCATGCGTTTGCGGGGTTAAGTAGCTCATTCAATTACACACAATTTGCATTACTGTTTAAGTCAAAAGCTCATTTATCGTTGTCTCGCTGCGGTGGACGCACCATTACGGATGCATGCGAGTTGGGTGTAAATAATTTCAAATGCATTGTCGCAAATATCTCCGTAAAACATTACTTTGAATTGTTGACTACGTTAAAGTTCGATGTCTTCGATTATTACTTTGTAAGTCTTCAATAAAAACGTATAATGTTAGTCATCAAAGTAAACAATAGACAGAGATAAGTATTTGATGGCTATTATGGGCGATGTACATGTTATAAACGTAGCGAATCTCACCACCGCGCCTGGTACGGACTGAGGTACGAGCAGTAGGTAATGATTACGTTTGCAAACACATCAATTAGGTAAACGACAGACTATTCACGACGACACAATAGGACCACCAAATAACAATAGGATTGTCGGGACAATGTGGTCACCCCGCCTTCAGTCATGTTTCTGCGAATGTCGCCGTTCGGTACAACTTAACGTTTAATGACACCATAACACGCCCATCGTAAAACCATAAATGAAGTTCTAGAACTTGATCGAGTCACTTCGGGATTTTTGTTTGTAAGTATAAAAAATAAGAATGGCAGGAGGACAACGTGTAGAGGAAGGAAGTAACCTTAATTTAAACTTATACTAATCCAATGCGACGCATAATTTGATTATTCTCACAGAATAATAGATTAAGGTTAGGTGAAGCAATCCGCCACTTTGGAAATTAAATATGAGCTATAAAGATGAGCTTCAAGATCCTCCGCGAGTGGCATCCGGCACTCCCTGGGTATTGGGAAGATAGGAGCTATCTGCCCAACTGGGTACCAGTCTGGTGACTGGTAATAAAATTGTTTTACCACGACCTTGACACGAACGTTTTACTAGTTACCGCAGAAGTCATTAAATTACTTAATTAATTTTATCTGAATATAAAAATAATAAAAATATTATTAATATTAAATGTCAATGATGCAATATGATAAGTATGAACACACAATGCAACTGCAACTATTATGAAAATCGGATAATAACGTAGTTTAATGTTTCTAAATTGGATTAGAAAATTCTAGACATCATGAAATAATGAATAATAAAAATTACTACTTGTTTCAAAATTGGAAAAAAAATAAATGTTTTTAAGGGGTAAACTTACAGGTTAGTAAAGAAGATTTTTTAAAATTACATTTAATTTATTCAGATAGACGAGGAAGGCGTGTCCTAAACATCGACTTCGGAGGTCGCCGGGGATCGTCTCCAAAAAACACAAATCGATGGCCTATAGTGGCTGAGTGAGGTTGTTTTGTTGTCATCACGCGGGGCTATTCAACGAGGCCACGGCCATAGAAAAACACGATATTTTGCAACAGATACTGATTAATTCTACTAGCTATTTACCATGGTGTAACACGAACTTGATATAATAGGTATGAACAGCTTGGAATCTGTCTAACAATATTGTGTTTTGTTATGCCTGAGTCAAGTTTGAAGGAATAATAAAGGATTAAGTTTTAAATGCATTTATTAATTACTTTATTACACAAAAAAAAACGATCTAAGAATTGACGGTGGAGATACGTTTTATTTTATAGACTAGTTCTAGTAAGCAACTAAAGAACGTGCTTGAGCGAACGTGATAGCCAATACTCGTTTGGAATCTTGTATTTTGTTGTAGACACATTTTAATGCGTCACTTATTTTTCTGTATGAATGATCAATTAATTTCACTTGCATCATGCCAATAATTTCGGCGTTGGAAACTAGTTCAAGCGCTCAATGTGCCAGGAATTTAACTTTCGCCTCGCCTTGTTTTTTTGTTTATAATCTCAGTATTTCTAATAAGCGGGTATCTCATTATGCACGGTGCAATGAACCGCACACGTTCGTCAACGCGTGTCCGTCTGATATTGACAATGTATTGGAAAGTTTATGTTCCGCACACTTACGGGTTCTGCGAGGTCGTGCATTCTTGTCGACAACTATTTGCCAAACTCAAAAACTCGTGTCTATTTCCGCATTCGTCTAAGGCCGTCGACGAAATCATCTCGCATCAGAGATTGAACGAAGCGAGCGAATAATTAATTAAATAATCGATAACGCGAGGTTACTGACACAGTATAAATATACTACCAGTAGTGGCTCTCGGCCGTAACCTTGAATTAAGTACCTAAAATTCCGTGCGACATACTCACGCGTTAGGGCTGCCCGCACATAGTATTTTAATTTCATCAACCTACTTGAGTTTCTTTCTAGTTACTTAAGTGAATTTTTTTTTGTTTAAAAAAATAATTCGTTGTTATTGAAATAGGAAGTGTTCAATAAAAATACATGTTGCGTTGTATAATTAAAAGATTTAATAAAAAAAAATTCGCCGAAGGAAACCAAACTCCAATCCTTACAAACTTCAACATCTACTTACTCAACCAAAATGAAAGAAACATCGAACGAGTAATTATAAAATCTGTTTGCATCTCAGCTTATTAACGTTCACATTACTACCTATAGTACCTACAGCTAGGAGCACTTTGGTCACCCATCCAATGTCGCACTGCTGCAAACGTTATATAACAACCATCTCATCGCGTGTGCCGTATCTACAGCAATGAAAATCTTACTAAGTAGGCAGGTATCATTACCAGGTAATAAGTAACTAAGTACCTACGTTCATAAGTAAGCAGATAGCCGAAACTAGGAAACTACCTACCTAGGTACCAGTTGTACGGGAACGGCGTAGTTAGGTCATTCGTATCACTTTTTACACCCTATCCACAATTTATTTATGTAGGTACCTATTTTATTAAATTATTAATAAATTATCAAGTATTTTACTCGGTGTATAAAGCGAAATGTGTAGGTATTTAAGTATTAAAAAAAAACAAATTACGTAATAGTAGGTAGGTAAGTGTATAATTGTTTTTAAAGTCTCACCTCTCGTATTTAAAAAAATGTTATCTCTGGGTTCGTTATCGAAGAATTCAAGCAGCCAAACACTGCACAATATAGTTTATAATTTCTCCTTGCCATATTAAGAAATCGCACGCTCACTGCTTACAAAAATATTACATCATCCATTCGTCACTACGGCGGGCGGCGCGGCGGCGCGGCTCGGCGGCGCAGTCAAGACTGTTTGTGTACCGAGAGTGTACCGAACTCGACGCGCGTAGGTATGACTCGCGTTGCGACCGTTTCTATGAAGACACAATACTGTACATTTTATTACCGTGTTACTGATATCAACAGACAACCTTATTAAGTTATTACATAACAGTTTGCTATGACATTTGGGCATCAATTAGCATGTGGAGTCGATAAGGAAAATGCGGTTTTGTATTTGTAAAAAATACGCGGGTTCCTCGAACACCTTCGAGTTGATGGTGCATGTATCTCTTTTTTAACGGTATGTTAATGAAAAGTTGTTATTTTTTACAGATTTGGTGCCGGCGCGGTTCAACGTGGCCATCATGATGTTCTTCGCGTGTTGGGTCAACTACATGATGCGAGTCAACATGAGCGTCAACATCATAGCGATGGTTCCTGATGATACCGCTACCACATCGTAAGTGTTATATCTAAGCTTCTTGAAATATGTAATTAGATCGTAAATTCAAAGTGTCATGATGACAGACGCCCGCATGAGGTTGCAGCTACGACACCGAGCTAGTACCAATGTAACTTTTACAATTCATAAACAGTACTTTTTAAGTTTATTTTGGACTATCACTGCCACTGGTGAAGAAAAACATCGAAACATCAACAAAAACACAAAAGAAAAAAAGAAAAAAAAAAAAACATCGGAAAAGAAAAAAGAAAACATTGAAACATCAAGGGAAGCTGGATTTATAAAAGCCTGAAATTGCTAATTCGCCTTGATCAAGTGTGGTCATTACCTAATGCTTGTGTCTTCTCTGTATGAGAAGAGGCCTTTGCCCTGCAGTGGAACGATATTAAGCTGGTATTTTATAGTCAATACTATAAATCTCTATTCAAATAAAAGAAGTTTAACGATTTCTACGCAAACACAAACATAATTAGATGCGTGCAATAATTATAAAAAGAAAATGTGAAATTAGCGTTTGGTTTCATAAATTAATAAGTCTACTCGTATTAATTATACCGTAAGCGTGTGCAATAATATACCTAGTCATGTATTACTGCAGGCCTTAAACCCAATATGTTATCTATTCATACGTGACTTTCCGCGGTATCAACGTGTTGGTAATGTTGGTATCGTGTCGTGAGATCGTGTACCTGCTTGTAAACTTCGCTCAACATTTTCATAGGATAATAAATATCACTGTAGAACTGACTCACTCTCAATGTCTACTTATATAAATACTAGCTGTCCGCCGCGGTTACACCCGCGTCTTTGGTTACTGCTCCGCTCCCGTAGGTCGTAGCGTGATGGTATATAGCCTATAGCCTTCCTCGATAACTAATCTATCTAACACTAAAAGAATTTTTCTAATCGGACCAGTAGTTCCAGAGATTAGCGCGTTCAAACAAACAAACAAACAAACACTGCAGCTTTATAATATTAAGTATAGATTAGACTCTTTACCTGTTTCACCATACTGACTGATTTGCTACCATTTGATTGCCAAAGTCCGCAACTCTTTGTCCCTAAATAATCAAAATTCGATCCAGCCTACTGCCTACCCCTTTGCTTTTCTCCCCAGCGACGCCGACGACCTTAGCCGAGGTCGGTTTCCCACAGGGGATGAGTTTAGGATAGTCCAGTTTAGGATTGAAAATGTTCAAGTAAATTTTTTTTGTTAAATTACTCATAATATTTAGATATTTTGAAACAAAACTTTATCGGTATTGAGTTATAATATAAAAAAGAAGACCTTATGTAATATTACAAAATAAATAATCTTATTATGAAATACTTTCTTATCTATATCAATATTATGGAGAGGTAATTGAGAGGTAAAGTTTGTTTGTTATTTTGTTTGTGAGAGATCATGGAAGTACGAGGTAGGTACTGGTGCTATTACAACAATTATTTCACTGATATGAAGTTACACTACTGCCGAGTGTCAATATGTTTTATTTTTTATTTGACTTCCACGCGGATAAAGTCATGGGCAGGAGCTATAGTTTCGAATAAACTCCTCTTTGGATTGAAGGGATTTTGATATTCTTAACAAAAAATGATAAGTTGATCCTTATCGAAAAGTAGGTGCGATGGCACCAAGCAAGTAAACGATAAGTGTATGATAATATAATATTACTCGTCACCAAAAATTAAGCGATATTTATCTTGTCACTTACTCTCAGTATATCTGACAGATATCTTAAATATCGATAATTTTGATGCAAGATATTATGATTAAACCCTGCAGCCTGATAGAAGATAAATATTTGGTTTTTCAGGGTAGGTACATCTTAGGTACTTACGATATTTTCAGTTATCTCATGCAGATAATGCAAAAACCAAACAATTTAGTGTCTGATAATATTTTGTTATTCTTATAAACACGTGTTGGTAGATTCGTCCTAAAGAAAGATGTAAACATGCACAAGTTCCACTATAATGTCTACATGCATTTACCAGTATTCATCTAGTAGTGACCAAACATATCTACAGTGAAACCTGTATAATTGGGATCTCAAGGGACAAAGGATTTTTTATCATTTAAAGAAGCTTTTCATGTGCCCAGTTTTCCAAATAGGCAAGTTTAAACTGACGAATGTCTTATTTATAAAGGGTCCTCGCTAAGAGAGGTCGAAATATTTAATAATTATTATAATATAAGTACCGGTAAAAGATTCATGAGAAACAAAAATCAATTTTTGTGGGTAAATTAAAAACACAGGCCAGGGCCGGACTTAAATTTTGTATAATTATTAAAAGAGCTTTTTATTTCGAGTAGTAGTTTGTTGGTGTACCTTTCTGAGTATGAGGTACAGCTTCAGTACTTTATATTTAATAAAATTATCATAAAAATATGTAAAATTATGGCTGAAAATACTTTTCAGCCAGCCATAGGTAAATCAGCAGCGATGCGTGAAGGCACAATGAATGGTGACTGCATTATCGCGCTAAGTATATCAAGTGCATCCGACTGCATCGCTGTGCAAAATCAGATTATACGTAGAAATGCTAATATGACGTAGGTACTATGTTGTAGAGCCTATACCCTATTTGTTTTAACATTTTAGAGATATCGTTATAACGTTATCGTTATTTTAAATAAATATATTTTTGTAATACGCTTCGTTGTTTCATGATAAATAGAAAGCAATGCTATTTGCCATTTACTTTTCTCGTTATTTGGTCGCTTTATGTCCAATGTATCTACATGGATTCCTGAAAATACACACATCAAAAGTGTCTAGGGATCAAGCATTTTTATGCGGATTTCTTGAGATTGAGATGTGGCTTTGTAATAAATTTATGATTTTATAAATTTATATGGATCCTTTTTGGTGCATTTCATAATTTGAATCAGGAACTGTGAATCAAATTCGAGTAAAAGATGAAAATCAGCTGTCAATATTTTCCCTATAAAAACATACAACGCATTGAAGACATTATTAGTGCTACTGTTTCCCTACTACTGATTAAAACCAACGTTATTATGGAGCGGCGACGTCATTTAAGCAGGGAAGAAATGCTCAGAGCCGTGGGAATGATAGAAGCTGGTTCCCGGCAACGTACTGTGGCTTTAGCTCTGAATACAAGTCAGAGTGTTATCAGTCGACTTTGGACACGTTACCGAAGCACTGGTACCGTGGCTGAGCGCCATGGAGGACGGTATCGCTGCACCACACGGAGACAAAACCGATACATTCAAATCTTAACTCGAAGAGCTCCAACAATAACCGCCATGATGTTAGCCGTGAGGCTTCATCACTCTTCAGGGAACTTAATTAGCGACCAAACAGTCAGAAACCGCTTGCATGAAGTGAACCTTCATTCCCGAAGACCGCTACGGGTACCACCTATAGCAATGCACAATCGTAGGATTCGATATCAATGGGCTCTTGAACACAGAAATTGGGCAGAAGAACAATGGCGTTTCGTGTGCTTTTCTGATGAGTCTCGTTTTGGTATGAGACCGGATACAAGACGTATACGACAATGGAGAACCCCTGGACGCCAACAGCGATTAAAATCCTGCCAGGAAGTCCATCCTTATAGTGGTGGAACCATCATGGTATGGGCGGGTATTTGGATCGGCGGAAGAACTGAGTTGATTTGGATCAGAGGCAACCTCAACGCTCAAATTTATGCTGAGACGATTGTATCAGACGTCATCGTTCCTCTACAAGTGCAAATCGGTCCCTTATTTCAGTTAATGCATGATAATGCACGACCGCACACCGCAAGAGTTGTAAGACAGACTCTCGCCGCAGCTAACATCAATGTCCTGCCCTGGCCTGCTCAGTCGCCAGACTTAAATCCGATTGAGCATGCATGGGATATGCTACAGAGAAGAGCTCTGCCGAATATGGAGGGTATCCAGTCGCAAGAAGACCTTTTTTTGTTGTTGCAACGAACATGGGCGGCCATTCCACAGCGTGATTTGGATGAACTCATTTTGAGTATGCCAAACCGATGTTCTTGTGTTGTTAGTGTTCGCGGTAGAAACACGGATTATTAATTGTTTAAGTTACCCAATAAAATTTTAAAGAAAACTGTTATTTCAGTCTTTTTTTCGAACTTTTGTGTTAGTGGTTCAAATGTCAAAAATCCCTTTATTAGGAAAATGGCAAATTTCTTTATTAATGCAAAGGTGACTTGGTTTATCGTTACTGTGACAAACGAAAACACTTTATTTGATGAATCCTTAAAGAAAATTTTAATTAATATCAATCAGGAGAAAAGTTATTGCAAAAATATATGTTGATCCCTAGACACTTTTGATGTGTGTAATACAAATAAGTAAAATTGCAGTGTCTATTTGTAATATCAAAATAACAGCTTTTACAGAATAATTAGGAATAGGTATTTACACGATATTTACACGTTCAAATCAATTTTTAAAATGGTTGTCTGTCTGTCTATTTGTTCCGGCTAATCTGATGAGTTTTTCAGATATTTGATGTTATAAGGAGTAGTTAGTTTCGCTTAAAATATGTTCATGATATACCTAGGTATGTTAAATTAACTAAGTTTACTAACTTCCTCAATTAGATGTTATGAATATTATGAATGAAGCCTTGAATGGTCTTGATTGTTTCGTACCTACATCTCAGGGTAAAAAGACAAAAACATTTTTGGAAGCAATTATTGTTTTAAAAATCAACATATATTTCATATAAAATCTCGCCATTTTTTTTGATCAGCTGATCAAGTTCCTTTAGAATTATAATTATGGTTCTTTTATTGCTTGATTTTTTCTACGGACCCGAGAGAGATCGTGAATTAGGTATATGGGGGGCTACGATGGAAGGCTAGCGTAAATATAACTTTTATCATGGATTCAGTACATTATTCAAAAACCCCCAAAGTAAATATATTCCGTAGGTTGTTTATTAAAAGAAAAGTCTGCTGTTTCATACATTTTGACTGTAGGTGTTGCACTTTTGTACGGAACACCTGATTTTTTTACGATTTTGTTACAATGTCCCTTCTCTGCGTTAATTAAAACTAAAGATGTAGGTACAGTTGAACAAGCCATTTGGTATACAAGCAGCTAACTTGCAACTACACAATGTTTCAAGTGTGTCTTTCGAGTGAGTCTTTTAAATCAATCTAAATAGGTTTCAATAGACACCACAGCTTCAAAACGAACCCAAATTAACAATGATTGGCAAAGTAACAGATAGATTATTGTTGTCTGTAAACCAAATAAATTGTTCGAGAAAGACTAACTGTCAGTGAATTATTATTTTCCTAAAAATGTACTGATAATAAATAATGCCAAAAAAAATCACATTCACGTACGCCAAACCGCAGGCACAGCTAGTTATGAATGTAGGTGACAAAGTTAACTAACGTTCGTTGTTAACCGTACCAACTGGATAGATCACTGTAGTTGATTCACATTCAATTTTCCGACATTGTTGAATGAAACAATATTGTGGTAATTCTAGATGCTTCTGGATAATGACTTGTACACGATCCGAATACTTTGTTGTTGTTTAAAAATAACATCCTACGAATTCTTTGTAACTTAAAAAAAGAACTGCAGTTTTTGTTGGGTAGATAAAGAATCCACCTACTTGAGAATGGTAGGTACGTAGGTGGTAGGTGTAGATCAGGGGTTCCCAAACTTATTTTGTCTACTGCCCACTTTGAGAATAAATTATTTTCTAGCGCCCCCATTTTTTCACCTACTTAAAACCACCTAGTAGATGAAATTACAAATCGCTCCTCAAGCCTCTACTTGTGTATAGGCTTGGGGCGCGATTTTTTTTCTGGGTCTCTTACCGCCCCCGTTTAGGCCTGCAGCGCATACAAGAGGACATTATCGCCCACTTTGGGAAAGGCTGGTGTAGATATATGTATATGCATCTACTTTTTGACTAAGTAGAGATACCCCTATGTGGTGTACTTATATTATCTATTCTAGGCTCAATTTACACATTTTTTCACATTTACATAGTTTTTATCCCAATAGGCTCGCTGCCTATTACATGGGACTTAAATATAACTGGCGCAATGTGGGTGTCCTAATGGGTACACCTCTGCCTAACCCTTCGGGGATTACAGCCGTGATGTTATGTAAGTTTTTATCCACAACTTCGTTCGCGTAAATGTTGGCTATTGCGAATGCAGATTAAAATGTAGCCTATGTTCTATTTTGGGGTTCAAACTGAGTCTCCACCAAATTTCATCAAAATTGGTTTAGAAGTTTAGACGTGATCGCGTTTCAAGCAAACAAACAAAGAAATAAATAAACTAACCTTCGTTTTTATAATATTAGTATGGATAATTGGAGCCCTTCATCTATTCCTGTCATGTTAATGAACTATTGTAAATAGTGTAATGAATTTCATCATTTTCAAGGAAAACTCCGCTTTGTAATTTAAAATCTAATAAAATATTATAGGTTTACAGGAAAATTCCTTCATTTAGGTATGTATTGTAAAAAACTAGATAGTACCTAAATATGCATGATTGAAGGTTTTACAAAAAATGTGTTGTGCAAATCCAAAATAACCACAAATAAAAAAAAACAATACTCTGTATGCAACATAGTGTATGTAATTTTAATTAACAGCCACCCACGCTCACATTCTAAGGACACTTTATTCGTAATCAAACCTTTACTTGTTACATGACACTTATTAATGATAACAAAGTCAATTCTCGTAAAAAAACCATTCTAAATGTTCAAGGCACATTGCCAGCCACGTATACAATCCTAAGGGTAAATTTTTCCTAATCTAATCTAAACTAAATATATATAAATATAATTCCTTTCTAATCTAATCTAAACTAAATATATAAACAGGTGAATTTGTTTGTTTGTTAATTTCTGAGGTTACCTCTAAGTAACCTCTGAAATTGTAGATCCGATAACCTAAATTCTTTCAATGCTATGATATTGACGTGCCACACAGGATAATACGTTTTATGATAATAAATAATGTAAGCAAACGTCACAATATTTGTAAATCTAGTCGGAAAATGAGCTGATTCAGGGCCAGCGCTGCGCTAAGGTGCAGGTACGTTTCTAGATAGTTGCGGTGCGGGAAGGACACCGCTTTCCTACATTAAATAAGTAGGTACGCGAATTTTAACTTTATGTCAAGGTACAAGATACCTTTGTCCTGTCCCAATGCAGGGCAATGATGTCTTCTTAAACAAAGAAGGCCCGAGCATTAATCACCACGCTTGCTCACGGCGGATTGGCGATTTCTGACTTATATTCAAATATAAGTCCATGTTACCTTACGATGTTTTCCTTCGCAAATCTCGCTCACAAAATAAAAAGAAACCTGATTTCCACGAGGTTGTAATAAAGTCCAAATCTAAACAAGCAGGTACCTACATAAATATATGCATTATTTGGGATATGTTTGTCTTCTGTTTTCGAATTTAATTGACAGCTGGGTATGCCGATGAACAAATAAAGAAAAATCTATTCCCTGTCATATAACGGTAAATTGAAAAATTAATTTCAATTCAGTTTTTTCTTTTCTGTAATTGTTTTAAACAGATTTTTTGCATTGCTTCAATGCAGGTCTTGGTAAAAAAATAAATATGCATATAAAGAACGCGGAGAGGCCGTTATCCAATGTTTCAAATCGCATCAGTTAGCCACGCGTGGCCGGACACGTGCTGCCGACATTCTCACGACCCTCGGTACAATCACGTTAATTGCTACTTTAACACTTTCCTTACGAAAGCGACTGCAATATTTATATCTTGTGAGTGTTAAGTAACACATGCGCAATGATTTAATTAATCTAATTTTATTTACTTGTTTTTTATTTATTACATTTGCTTTTGCCTGCGATTTCGTCCGCTTGTTTTTATTTAATCGCGTTATGTTTACGTCTCTGGTTACTGCTCGGGTCCCGTGTTTCATTGCGTGATGTTATATAGCCTAATTCCTGATGAATCTAGCTATCAAAACATAAACAAACAATAACTCTTTAGCTTCATAATAACATTAGTATAGAAATATAGATTTACAATGGCTTATAGTAAGTATAATTGAGTTTAGAACTGCTAAAACAAGCCAACCCACAATCTTTCAACAGTTTAATTAATTACGTTAAACTAATTCAATATGCTAAATGCTTTACTATCAATTATTAGCATTAGTCATTACAGTTCAATGAACATTTAAAACATATGCTTAGAATAAAATTAACTAGCGTTAAATATTCAAAACCATTACAATGACTTTTAAAAATTAGAGAAAATTGTACGTGGGTTGGTTGCGACCATAGATATATATTTCTGTGGTTGCGACGATTTTCAATTATTATTTTTGGTTGATATTCGGTAGGTGATGACTTTCTCAATTTATTTGCACTTTCTATATTTTATCTTGGACATCACTGACATTGGTGAAGGAAAACATTGTGAGGAAACCTGGACTTGTAATTAATATAAGTCTGGAATCGCCAATCCGCCTTGAGCAAGCGTGGTGATCAATGCTCGTGCCTTCTCTGTACGAGAAGAGGCCTTTGCCCTGCAGTGGGACAGTAGTAGGCTGGTATTATTACCTATTCGGTAGGTCAGTTTATTCTGCACGTATTTGATTAAGTAATATGCCTTCGCTTTGGTTTGTGTTCTGTTTTTGTGATAACTGTTACATGTTTAGGCATTTCATTCACATAAGTGTCGTCTAGTGATTACGGTTTTAGTTGCGTAATCGATACCGATAGTTAGGAGAAAAATACCGGAAAAGTGCGAATCCGACTTGCACACGAAGGTAACCCTTCTCAATATTTAAAACTACATATAAAAAGACATTTTGGGGAATTTCGAGTATATGCTATAGGTATATGGTTAATACAAGATAAATTCACCAATCAGAACACTGCTATCTTTACGAATAGTGCAATAACTAGGTTAAACCTGATTTTGAGGAAAACTCAGGTAAAGATTTTATTTTTGTATTGTTTGTATCCCTATTAAATACCATACAAGGTATCGAGTTAAACCGGCTTCATCATAGATACGTAAAAAGTGTCAAAAAAGAAAATATAGATCTCGTTCTGCAGATTCCGAACATCTACTTAGTTAACTCAATTTGGCGCAAAACTCAAGTTATTGCACTTTTCGCAAGGACGGCAAAACAGCACACACTACGACATTACCATTTGTAGAAGATCACGATTGCAATCAGATAGTTTAGTCAGACATTGATATTTATGTACACAATAGTTATTTCATTGTCATTTACAGGGTGAAAAGCGAGTGCGAGGCCATAGTGACAAACGATACTTCGTTGTATAACAGTACCGTGGTCATGAAGCGAGAACTACGACAGGTAATATACTTTAAATTATTTTTAACTATCGACCCGCCCCGGCTTCACGGCTTCACACGGGTGCAATGTAAATACATAAACCTTCTTCTTGAATCGCTCTATCTATGATAGAAAACCGCATTAAAATCCGTTGCGTAGTTTAAAAGATCTAAGCGTATAATTTAAGCAGCGGGAAGATAGTTTGTTTTATACTATGTAATTTTGGTCATCATAATATTAGGTACTACACTTATTATTATAGAGAAAATCCAAAAACAAAATAGTTTGTCAAAAACCAGAAAAGGGGTACCTACTCGAGAATACCTTTTACTATGGAACCAACATTGAAAATGCGAAAAAGAATCAGCTGGTTCATACACTTTGTCGAGTTATATTATGTCAACATGGCTTTCAGCGCTTAGCAACCGTCTAGGGAGGACCTAAGCATAATGCTGGCGTTTCAATCTTTTGTTTCCGCTATTATAGCACTGTCTGTACTACCCACTTTTAGCTGTAAAACTGTGTAATACTGAAGACAATAAACGTTTATTCTATTCTATTCACTATAAAGTTTTCATGTAAATGCATTTGGACCGACATCTTTATTCAACTGTTCCGCACAAGTGACGTACCTATTCTTTATTTAATATTCACAAATAGATACCTACTCTATTCAAGTTTCCTCGTTTGTAATGCTGCGCGAATTTTACGTAGCACAGGTGTGTCCTGAAAATGAAAACATTTTGTTATAACTCTTGTTCATGGTAAATGTTGGCGTTAATACCTATCTTCTCATTTTATGTGTCGAAGTTTGTTAATTAAATAGTGAATTTTCAAGAGAATAATATCTTAAGGTGTCACTTTTTATCCATAATTTATCATTGTATTGACTAATGTTGATTTAGAAGATACAACATTGTTTAGATGCACACTTTCCAACTAGTACTAAACACCTACGATGAGACTTGAGTTGTGGGAGATACGCGGGTACCCACCACCACCCAATTTCGTTCAACTGGGGGATCTATTGATCCCACCGATACTCAGTGCGATTGCGGTGCTCCTGATCAAACGATGGCCCTTACTACAGTGCCTATGGTGTCCCTACACCTGCACTTTAGGACATTAACAACGCTACTAATATCGCGATAAACGTGTCCACATATTGGGCCCAAAAATATAAGAAAATAGTAGAAAAAAGTTAGTGAATTATTTAGATTATAATACATCCTCGTACCAAGTAATGATTCAATTAATATTTATTTAAATTGTAGATAGGACTGTCAACAAAGACTTATAAGATTTTATTGTTAGATATGAAAATGAATACTTCAAACATTCAGGTGCGTATAGTAGCCAGGTAAATAATAATAAAAAGGCTTACCTACGAGATTGGCAGAAAATATAAACTACCACACTATTTAAATAGTCGGGTAACTAGAAACAACTACATAGGTTGTGCTCATTTGTAAAGAACCATTACACATTGCATGAATGGAAACACTAAATACCAAATATTTTCGTGCTTACCTCTGTAAAAGCAATTCACATGAAGGTAGATCTAAACGCGGTGCGTCATAGTGTTTTGATTTATTTTTATTTGGTCTTTTTCATTAAATTTTGGCAGATCCGCTACCGTGGGTCTTTTTTTAATTATAACCTGTTCCTATATTAAAATTGTTTGTTACGCAGCCAGATGGCGTGGTCACGTTCACATGGACAGCTCAGCAGCAGGCATATGTGCTGTCAGGGTACTTCTGGGGTTACTCTATCTCCTGCCTGGTGGGAGGGACAGCGGCCGAGTTCTGGGGCCCGAGGAAGCTGGTGTTCGTCACTATGCTGCTCAGCGCCATTCTGACAATGCTGAGTCCACAGGCGGCGAGGTTGCATTACATGGTGTTGGTCGCAGTGAGGCTCGTCAGCGGTCTTGCAGCGGTAAGATTTTTATTTTCTGTCTTTTTGGCATGAGCTATAATGCTCTCGTAAAATATTTAAAAAATCAGCAAGGTATTTAGGCAAAGTGTTCTGGGTGGTTTTTGTTTACAATAAAATTCAATTTTAAAAGCAAAACAATCAGAACAAAAATTCAATTCCTTGTAGCGAAAATTAAATGTAGATCTTTTTATCATAATGTTGTTGTCTATACTCGTACATTTGCATAATAAGAAGTCCAATGAATAATTATTACCAAATTTTATTTTTGGTGTGCCAAATTCTGTCTTGTCCATATTATCAAATACATAAATACAGTAAGTATTTAAATACCTATTGAATTTTATTATAACGTCAGATAATATATTATTACGGGCCATTCAACCTCTTAAAATACAAAGTTCCGCCAATGTCTTATGAAATTACAGATAATTAGGCACCCATTTTTTTATAATGTGTTAGATTACAGATATATTCGATTGTAAAATTAATTTATCCGGAATTGTACACGATTTTGTAAGACGGTTCGAAATTAATTGCGAATAATTAAGGTATTAATTAGCATAATAAATTATTGCATTTGCAACATTATTTGCAATAAGTAATTCTATAATTGGACAGGTATTCTGTTTTGAAATGTTTACTTGTAGCAAAGCAACATCCTATGTTAGATCTAACAAGACATTTACTTAGACCTTAATTGACAAAAATTGCCATAATATGATCCGAAATACCTAAAATAACTGCTAGTATGGCGTTTTAGAGATTTTAAATTAGTGCATTATAATGGTAATTGCATAATATAATCATGTAGGTATCCGATTTTATAAAATAAAAAGAACCTACCTAATAACCTTAAATAAACAGGGATTTATTAAAAATTCGACGCAAATAAATGACCTCTGTACCTACTTCCTATTTAAATGTTTATGAATAAGTATGTGAAATCTTTTTAAAAAATTAAATCTTATTCACAGAATCGTACATTAGGTACTTGAAAATAATGAAGAAACTTCTCGGAAGAACTAACAACTACTTATTTAAAGTCCTTTTCTTACAGTTGCGACTCTAATAAAACCGCAAGCAATTTGTCATAGTCGTAAAAAGTCTGGTGCATCTATGGTCTAACTATGAAAAATACTTAAAAAAATACATCTACCAGGTCGTGTAGGTACCTATAGATATTTTCCTTTGTCACTACAGCGCTTTAGTGTTTTTCAATTTGCTGAAGTAGATAGAACACATATCTGCGTTTGTCAATATGTTTATTCACCTATGTATGTATACAATGGTATTTGTAACACTAGAAAATATTATGAATTCCACGAATAAACACATTAATTCTTATCTTTAAACGCAGTAATAAAGGTAAAAAAAACTTGATTTTGAATTATAATTATATTTAACTAAGTTTTGTCTAGCTGATGAATAGCCGTTGCCGCGTTGTAAGTTTCAGGGTTCCAAAACGGAACGCTTTTTCTATAAAACTCTGCTGTGTGTCCGTCAAAGGGTTGTCTCTGAACCGTAATATTTAGGTAGACACAAGAATTTTTTTAAAAGTGTGTATGGCTGCTATAAGAACAAATAAAAAAAAATTAAGGGTATAAAATTTAACAGAAAAAGAACACGTTTCACCCAATTTAAAAAACGTGTGTCCATTTTAGTTGATTCGCACTTGTCCGGTTTTTATACATATACTATAAAATACGAACGAACACTTAAACTACTTACTTATTTTTATAATTTATTTATTCAGAGAGTAGGTAAACTACTTTAAATTAACAAATGACAACTAATCTATGCTAGTATTTTGCAATGGCCTTTAAATATCGTGTCGCGTCAATGGAACTCTAGCTCAGAAGTACACTTATTAAGATAACCACTAATTTCCCACGGCCATTTACATTTTTATAGAGGTGTCAATTGTATTTATATCAATGTAAATAAACCTGTTCGTGAATTATACTTAATAATACTTCTTAAATAAAAAGAAGCCATGCCATTATCCACTGAATACTCCAGAATAACATTATTCAGTTATTTTAAGCGACGGAGGTTTTTCGCATATTTTATGTTCGTACAGTGTAGAACCGTTTATGACAGCACAGAGTATTTTTTGCGATAATAATGATTATGTGTTAAACAATAATTTCATATTTATTTATACATGTGCATAGAACTTCGCGGAATGTTCTCTTTATGTTGTGTGGAAATGACTGACAACTCGGACGTTTATGTTGCGTTTGTGCAACTTTGAGCTTTATATCTAGAGAATTGAGTAAGCTCTAGGAAGGCGAGTTAGTATGCAACTGTAATTAAAATGTAACGATGTCATATCAAGTAATAAACGACACCTACGTCATATTAATTCTTCAAGACTTGTTTATAAAAAGAATTATATACTTCTAAGTAGTTTTCTAACTAATCCAAGATGTAATTAGCTGGTAATATGTTTTTTGTTGTGAACATAGAATGCATTGGAATTTAATATTGGCGTTATGTAAATCATTGATACCATTACTTTCAAAGGTACATTTGGTTATGATCCCCGCCTTATTACATTACAAATATTTACAGCATAATATGGTATTAATTAAAAGCGACAATCGACAAATGATGCTGTTAAAGAGCATAAATTAAAATGAAAAAAAAGTCAATAACAATGAAATAAATTAACTATTACAGTGTCACTGCACTGAAACTATCAGGCTTTAAACGTTGTAGAACGTTTGAATGGCGTAAGTCACGTTGCGTACATGCAGAGTCTACGCCGTAGACGCTGCGTAGCCGATTGAACACATACGCTACGTAAACGCGACGAACATACTATGGTCGTTATTCTTCTTCTTTTCGTATCGATGATACGTCTATAATTATTTAACTTATTTAAGCTCAGTAGGTCGCTACGTTTACTGCGACATCGGCTTTCAAAGCCCTCCCTGACTGTCACTTTAATTAATATATGGTTGTTATAATAGTTATTATTATTTGCTATGGAAGTGATCTTTATACATATGTATAGAGTACAAAATATTGATGTCGTCTGCTAGGAGTCGTGGCGTGAAACGTGTCATTATTGTAACCGGTGTCATCATTTTGCACAATTACGTGAGAAAAACTTTAAACAGTATATTTAAAGTACCGTTTCAAACGTAGATGAGCATGATGATAATGTTTGTGACCAATTAGCCACATTATACTAAAGCTAAACTGCTTAATTGAATCCTCACCTGTTGTTGGTGTTCACCTTTAACCACTGTGACGTCACAATCATATCTTAAGAACTGTCCAGTGCACATTTCGCCTCTTGTGTATCACGCTACGAGCGCCATTTCGGCTATAACATACTTCGGTAGTCCAAGGAGACAACAATGAGTGCATATCTCATACAAATTATTATTTCTTGCAGGGATTCCTGTTTCCAGCGTTACACGCGTTAGTGGCCCACTGGGCTCCCCCTGCGGAGAAGGGCAAGTTCGTGAGCGCGCTGCTAGGCGGCGCCATCGGCACAGTGGTCACATGGTCGCTAACAGGACCTCTAATTGAAAACTTCGGATGGGATTACGCGTTTTATGTACCCGGTAAGTACTTTGGCACTTTACGACTGGTGTGTATCTTGACTGTACAGTTTATGCTTTTAACAGCTAATTATCTTCGGGTAACTTGGTTGAAAGGTACGATTTTATGTAGGCTCAAAGACGGTAGCCAATTTCCTTTATATGCTTTATAAGGATAGATTACAATTCCCTTAGATGTCCAAAAATATATTACTAAGGAGAATGTACCTACTCAGTTTCCATGGTTTTATATACCATGCATGTTGTAAACGTTTAGATGTTTCTATTAAAATTACAAAATTAGAATTGAATGGTTAATCAAGACTTACATTATTTACCAGTTTGATCAGGTTTTATTATTATATTAATTAACTCTGTTTTTATTCTTAGAGTGTCGAATGGTAGACTACTTAAAATTTTATTATTATTGTTCATATTAAGTCGGATCAGAACTTTGAATAGTACAAACAAATTATTTACAATTAACTTTTATTAGGCTTTCAAACTATTCATGCGAGGTACGAGGTGTTTTTTTCCCCTTAAACCAATAATAACAGATCAACAATATTAATTGCTTCTGTATTACAATATGGTCCTAAAACCGGTATACACATTTCGCTAAGGCAGGTTTTATAAACATAAATTAATAATACCTGATACGTGGTTAAAAATACATGCATAAATGTATTATCACGCTCATTTCTTTTGTGGGGTGAGCGAACTCTGAGCATAACTGTAAGATGTGCGTCAGCAATAAGACATGTCACTTCGTTAAACCTGGAGAAGTAAGCAGAGATATAAATATGTCAATTTTGGGTTCAGTGTACATAATATTTGTTTATCCGGAAAATTAACAAATTTTTATTTGTTGTTAGAGCTGTCTAAGTGTCTACCTATGTTATTGACTTTTGCGAATCATTGAGTTCACACAGTCAATGTGGATCACAGAGATGGAATAGTATGACAAACATTATTATTATTGAATTAATATCTGTTGCGTAGAAGTCACAGACCCCTTAATTCGGCCCCGTAACAAAATCAGTTCTTAGCTGACGTCTCCTATTATAAACTACTTACTTGACAAATTTTATCTTTAAAGGTCAAGTAGTTTACGAGATTTTGTGTTTAGTCAGTCAGTCAGTGAGTGAATAAGTGACCTTTCGCTTTTATTAGAGATTAAGCAACTATCAATGCAAAAGGCATCAGAAGTAGTATAATTTCTAGAATATGAACGCAGAGGTAGCTCAGATACCAGTGTTACAAAATTGGCTTTCTTGTTACCCCTGCCTCTATTTAAATTCCGCGGCGGTTGGTGCTGATTTCTACATAACTAATTGAGCCGTGACGGGCTTGTAGATGTCTTTGAAATAGTTATTGCTCTGAGAATTAGCTTGGTAATATTATATTACTTACTTAGGTAAGAAAATGAAATAGCTGGCCACCAATAGAGACTATGGAGTTATAATGATCAATAAAGGGGTTTGTAATCCGCCATTTTTTTTTCGATTATTGAAGGCCCCTGTGAAAGGAAGGTGATGCGACCCTACACTTATGAAATATTTCTTTTTTGTCAAAACTATTACTAAGTACTCGTATTACTTTTTAACTGCATACCTATGTTTATACTAGTTTTTTTTTCTTGTATGTGAATAAATTCTTATGGGAAACAAAGACATCTCAAACCTCATGTGACATTCAATCTCAAACCTACTCTAGAAGATATCCAACTTTCTATACAGCCTCCCACAATGAAGCATGTAAATTTTCCAGGAGCGATCGCGTTTGTATGGTGCTTACTATGGTGGTACCTGGTATATGACTCGCCTGTTCAGCATCCCCGCATCTCCGACAACGAGAAGAAGTACATCCTAGAAGCTATTGGCGACAAAGTTCATCAGAGTTCTACAGATTCCAAGGTACGTTCGACATAAGTACTCGAAGAAAATTAATGACTCGATAATTAGACACGACAAAGGAAAAGTAATTGTAATTGCACGTCTTGAAGGTTAAATTGCTTTGTGCCTTTGCTAATCAAAACCTAAACTTCAACTAGGACGTGACCCGACTGGTTTTCCCTCGTTTTATTTCCTGGCCTATGACCTTTTTTTAAGAACCGGAAAGTGATTAGTCGTGCAGAGTTTTAAAAGTGCATCATTCAAAAAATGATGTCGTTAAATATTTATCTAAAACATTGATGACCTTTGCTGTAAGTTAGGAAGAGCGTGCACATCCAAAAAACAAGATACCAAAGAACATTTTGGGCATGCATTAATACCTATTTATAGCACTAATGTTTATCACATCACCTTAAACTTTAAACACGTATTTAGTTGTGACCTCAATCTAAGAACGTGGTGCTGTGCTCGTAACTACCTAAATCGTGAGGATTGTTTTTTTAACGCTATGTCAAGGATCGTCATCCTTCAAGGGGAGGTCGTGTTTAAAATACCTACATCTGACGCTTTATATACTGGCCTTTTTCTTGAAGTAAAAGGACTCATGAACATAATTATTATAATACAAACAATATGTCCTAAAGGATCAGTCCTGAAATATAAAAAATAATCAGCGATTTTCAACAAAAACATTACAATACATTCAAAATACACACATCAAAAAAGTCTAGGGATCAACATCCCTAACAAATGTTAGGGATGTTGATCCCTAGACTTTTTTGATGTGTATATATGAAACAGTTGATTTTTGTTTTCATAATTCGGGGTTGGCCCGTAGTACCTATAAGTTATGTAAATTGATAGTCAGTCTGCGGTAGACCACATTATATAATTCTTAATCTAAAAAATGGGTTATAATAGTAGTTAATATTAATCTACAGGTCATCAGACGGTTGAAGGTGATATTTTATAGACTTCGCTACTAACTTTTTGCACTTTTTATAATAGTAATAGTCATCATTGTAATCTTAATCATATTAGATATAGCATTACCTACCTACATTATAGTAATTTTATTTTTAAATATTTTGATCAAGTTAATGCACAAATAACGTAGTATTCAAAAAGATTTTTCGTTCTCATATTTCTGTATCAAACGTAAACGCAACTTTAAGCAAATTGAATTTATTTATTTGAAATAATGTACTTTTCTGTATTTTCAGATTGTTCCACCGTTCAGAAAGATATTGACTTCGTTCCCATTCCTGGCTATGGTGGTGCTGCACTACGGTAGCAACTGGGGCCTGTACTTCGTCATGACGGCCGCGCCTAAGTTCGTGTCCAGCGCTCTCGGGTTTAACCTGACGTCTACCGGCACTCTCTCCTCGCTGCCGTATCTTGCTAGAATGATATTCTCGCTAATATTCGGTGCCATCGGTGACAGGTACGAATTTGGATCATTCTTCGACTGGTTCGGCTATAGAGAATGAAATAGAACTATAGACACCGCAGTGTATTTGTTGCTACAAATGCTGTAAGCACAAGGATACCTTGCTTTGTTTGCAAATGCATTACACAATCTCTTATTTATGTATTTATAATGTTAAGTTAATAGTTCGATTTAGAATTACAAATTGAAGTGAGTGCTGAAGAGTGGTATAATCATTAAAATCCACGTCTTAAGTACCTAGTGTGTCCATTTAATTTAGCTATATTATGACTAAGTCTAAAATTGACCGATTTAATATAATATGACTTTATTAAAACCATATAATATTATATTATTTTATCGTCACTCGACAGGATCGTGAAACAAAACATAGTATCAACAACGTTTATGAGGAAGTTCTTCTGCCTGTTCTCCCACGTGGTGCCTGGTCTGCTCCTCATCGGTCTAGGCTACACTGGCTGCGCACCCATTCTCTCCGTGGCGCTAATCACATTCTCCATGGGATCCAACGGCGCAGCCACGCTGACCAACCTGGTGAACCATCAGGACTTGGCCCCTAATTTCGCTGGCACGCTCTATGGCATCGCTAACGGAATAGGCAACACTGCCGGCTTTGTCACTCCCCTAGTTACTGCACACTTTACCAAGAACGGAGTAAGTTGTTTAAATATTGACATACAGGCATACAGGCTGACTTTAAATTCACTTTCCTTTTCTTATGAGAACTTTTCTCATGAATATTAATAACTTTTACTATGGGACCTATTCTAAACTATGTACCTATTGTGAATACAGCTTTATTTTCTGAATAAATGGTAAGTAAATTAAAAGTCAGCCCGCAGATCGTAAAACTCTGTATCTTTTATTTGCTCGCGAACCTTTCCGTGTGAAAGCTGAACAAGTGACTAACAATATTGACTTTATTCCAGAACGGATTCGCAGAGTGGCGTCCAGTATTCATAACAGGCGCTTCGCTGTACATTGCGTCTGCGTGTTACTTTATTCTCTTCGGCACCGGCGAAACGCAGGAATGGAACTACGTAGCACCAGTTGAGGAAGAAGAAGAAAATAAGAGACCTGCAAACTCTACTGACACTACTCTTACGATCTCACCCAAAACACAGGCGGACACGTAAAGCTTTATGCACTCTGGGCATACATAAGTCTGCTGAATAGGTATTTTAAATCATTAGTAGTAAGTTCGTATTAAATCGCCATAATTATTTAATTTTCTGGTTTTGATACCAACGGAAGTACATTTTTTAGCCACTCTTTTTCCATAGGTAGGTAATTAATTTTTAACTTCAATTAATTAGTGACAAAGCTACTTAAAATATTACTTATTAAGATGATGTTTTTTTTTTGTATGTGAACGCCTAATATTATACTAATTAGTTAAGAAAAGACTTTGTGTATCAATTGTATAGTGACCAAATTCAAAATTGTTTACTCGCAGACTTTTTAACGTCGACTGCGATTTAAAAAAGTGGTCCTGTTTTCATTTGATTATCATTTCTATATGCTTCCTTAGCTTATTTATCATGTAGACTAGCAAAAGTCCTGAAATTGAAATTACCGTAAATTGATAAGTTATTGCTACTAATTGTTGGACCATGACATTCCATATTAATGTCTCATGTCTTAGATGCATTAAATAAATTTCATACATCAGCGCCTAGATGATTGTATGATTGCAGAACGATGAAATCAAAAGGCTTAGGTATCGTCATGAGAGTTTAATACCTATTTTCTAAATTAATGTTCCTACCAATAAACTAATAAAAGAGTATTTAGATGTCCATTTTTTAAGAAATATTGTATTAGTATTCATGAAGTATCTGTAACATTGTCTGTAGTATTTTGTCATGCTTATATAAAACTACCTACACACTTCGTTCATTTAATTGTTTCAATAATAAGCCCTCTCATCATGACTTTCGAATTATTAATATTATTTGTAAATAGCCGAATTATATGTTAATTATTTTAATTATTAACTGTACACAAGTTTTATAAGTTTACTTGCATTAATTAGGTTTTGTTTTATTCGTGACTGTGATGATGATAATAAGAGTGAATTATGTGGATTTCTTATAAGAAATTAAATTATTCTATAGAAAAAGTTGTTTTATTTTTCGAGAAATTATATATTAATATTTTATATTATATATTAATATTCGAGAAACTTTTGGTTACAGCTATGTGATGTATTATGTTATACGTCGTATACAATCTTTGTACACACTATCAATAATGCGGATAACCTGAAAAATGTTTTTAAATGAAATATCATTGAAACCATTTAATATATTTTATTATAAATGTACGTACAATATATCTACATTATATACACGGCAGGCATTCATTAATTACATAATCAAATATATTTTAACATTTCCAGATATAAGACTACACAAAGTCATCGTTTATTTGATATAGCGCTAGTCACATACTTATATAGACCATAAGAAGCGGCTCACATTGACGTGCACATCTTTATGATTGCAAAGTCACCAACCAATCAGCGTAGTTCAATGTTTCTGCTGTTTGCATTTTCCACAATGCCAAGATTGCTGATTGAGCTAAGCTCGTCGTATCGCTATGTGAACTGACCCTTAAGGACACTATGACAAATATCTAACATTAAATAAAAATTTAATAGCGAGTGATTGGCATAAACACGTCCTATATTAATGTATTAATAAAAGGACAAAATTAAAGTTACTTTATATCCCATTGATACATCCATCTACATTTACCATTAAGTTTGAAACTATTCTTACGTCTTTGGAATTACATCACCAAAACAACTCTGGTTATGGTCACATATCATAATTTTCAAGGCGGGATTCACAAGATACTTCTTAAATTATCACTATGAAATCATAGCATTCTAAAAACGTAGTAAGTAGTAAGCATACTGGTTCAAAACATAGTCCTAACATCGAGATTAATTCAACGTCGCTCTAACAAATTTGTTCAACACAGATCATGGTTACTTCGACACGTAGGGTACGCATTATTAATAATTTAAATAGGTATATCTCCATTTATCGTACATTATTTTTGTGCTTACGCAGCATCTAAACGTAAGATTCGGACTCTGTGTCTGACTCGGAGCCCTCTAAAGCTACAACGTTGTTTTGTCCTTTTGCGTCCGCGCCGTTGGATGGTTCTCTGTACAGTCGCGGTACAGACTTCGAGCGCGAGTTCTTGTCATCTTTGTTCACGTGCACCGGCTGGAACTTCTTGAGTACTCTCTGATACACCATTTTCCTTGGCGGTACTGGCGGGGGCATGTGGGGAGTCTTTTTATTATTATTGTTATGTTCGTATTCCGAGTTGTTGTACTCAGGCTTGACAGCCGTCGGTGTCGCTTTGTAAATGTCAGAAGGGTACATGTTTGGCGATTTCATGTCGTGGTAAATGTCCCTTCGGCGATTGTAGACTGATGTGTATAAGGGATCAATGTATTGAGTGGTGTAACAATTCTCGAAGGAATTCTCACTGGCCGGTGACTCCGTTGACCGACTGTTGAACGAGTTCTGCGGCTGGTATAACGTGTCGCTACTGCTCGAGTCGCTGTGTAGAATTATATTCGCCAGAGATTTTGATTGGTTTAATTTATTTGTGTTGTAATTTCGTAGCCTTGACTTTTTGTTGTCCTCTGAGTTATTATTGCGGATGTTGTCGAGGTAAGAATATGAATTTTGTAAAGGATTGGCGGCATGTTTGTCTTGTTCTCTATTGGCCGATGGAGCAGTACAACTTTTGGTGCACATGTGCGCCGGATCAAACCGTCTCTTCCGACAGCAATTTGTTATTTCGTAGCTGCCATTGCGCACTTTTTCTGTGTTCGCAAGTACTTCTTCGCTGACTTCTAAGCTCTTTGTTCTAGCTGCTTGACGAGTCCAGTCATTTCGTGTAAAAATGGTGGCTGCCGGTGTTAAATTCCCATCAGTTTTCGCCTGCGAGGTCTCTCCCTGTTTCTTCTTCATTTGGCCGTAAACATTTTCCGCAGCGCAATTGTTCGTTTTGTTGGTATAGTTGGCGCTCTTTTTTTCCCATCCCGTATACACTCGGGCATAATTCGTATTTGAAACTGTTTCTGCTTGCGTTTGATATTGATTCTGTCGTTGGATATTCTCTGTAAACATGGCTAAATCGTGTATGTTGCTATACACAATATTTTCTTGACTAGAAACCAGGTCGCGTTTACTATCGATATTTTCCTGTTTTGATTCTAAAAGATTGTCTGAGCTCTTAGCTCTGTTAAAGTTTTTGTTTGAGATATTTTTGCTTGTTTCTTGCGTCTCGGCAAACATGCTGTAGACTTTTGAAGTACGGGCTGCTTTTGAAACGTTACTTCTCGGTGGTTTTTGCGGTTCTAAACCAGTTATATACTTTGCTGGGCTCTGTTCATAGATATCAGCCGTCGATCGCTGCAATGCTGTTTTAGATACATAATTCCTATCATCTATACCATTTGAAATACCAATATTTATAGAATTGTGAACATATCTTTCTCCTATATATGGCGTAGTATATAATTCGTCATTTACCGTACTATACAGCTCCGACTTATTCGAGTAAATATTCTGCCTCTGGCCAATTTGAGGCAAACCACTTACATTATGGTTGTCGATGTTATATCGCGCTACTAATTTTGATTCTTGCTGCATGTTGCACGTGGGTGCCGACAAACTGTGTAAAATATTACGTGGTGCAGGACTGTTACCTCCATTGCTATTTGAATCGTCTTCTGAGAGAGTCAGCCCTGAATCT
The DNA here is from genome assembly GCA_949316365.1 of Hoplodrina blanda. Classification (NCBI taxonomy): domain Eukaryota; kingdom Metazoa; phylum Arthropoda; class Insecta; order Lepidoptera; family Noctuidae; genus Hoplodrina; species Hoplodrina blanda. The sequence goes on from OX438563.1 coordinate 7,545,966, forward strand.
CGGCTTAGCGATAGTTTTTCCTTGCGAGGCGTGGATAATTCCATAGAATCTAGGGATATTCCAACAGAATGAAGACTGTCGCTTTCCTCGGCTCCTGAATCTAGCAATGCGTTCGAGGTTTCAGGGCTGCCATTACCCAGTAGACCTGCAATCTGAGGTCCAAATAGGGCTTCTGCTTTTACTATAAGTAGTTCTACGACCATTGGCACTGCTTTGGGAGCTTTGTCACAGGGTGTATTGGGCCACAGAAGGCTGGGGCCGACACACACGCCCAGGTTCATAGGGCACATGAGGTTTATGTTAGACTTCTTGGCGATGGCTTGCAGCAGACATATGAAGTAGGTCAGCATGGTATAGTGAGCCTTGGGGAGCTTAAGCAGCAACGAACGCACGGCTGTTACTTTTTCGTTTTGTGATAAAGCTGTAACAAAGAAAAGGTTATTAGAGCAACCAAATAAAGAACTTACGTTAACTAAGTTGTGAGTGATGTTTTGTTGGTAACACACTTGTAATATGCGATAAGAGTAGGGTATCAACTTTTGTTTCGTAAAGCCATTAATAACATGATACTTACTTAGAACTTGCAGCCAAGCGGGGTAGAGATCAGCAGAGAGTAAGGGTTGTGGCAGCGCTCGGAAGAACTCCTTAACCAATGCTGCTAGCAGCAGCACCGGTGCTCGTTCCAGCTCTGGGCAACCCTCTGCCCATGGACCCAGGGTGTCCAACTGTAAAAATAAAAATGATTAGAAAGGTATTATATGTTGGATATATCCCTCTTTAGCTAAGTGAGAATCCTTACCTTATCTCTAAGCAGTCTGAGCGCTTTGGCATTAGCGCTTCTGCGAAAAACGCCGTGAGTGAGCGGAGCGAGCGCGCGTAGGCGACGGAGTGCGAGCAGAAGCGCGGGCGGGGGCGCGCCGCCGCACAGACGCGTCAGCGCTACGCCGAACAGACGCCCGCCACGCCGCAGTAAGCGCAGGCCTCGCCCGCCAGTCGAGTTGCCGCTGTGAATTATACAAATTAATTAATTATCTACAACATATATTTATTTATTTATTCTCTTTAAACATACAAATATCCTTACAGGTTAGACCAGGCCAGGCCAGGCTTTACAGGCTTTTTATATACCTATAAGAGTACTTACTTACAGGACAATATTTGAATGTGACCACATTCGGTTAGAGCTGTTTATTGCAGACGCAGGTATTGGGGACGCAATAAACCACATCTCGAATATCCCCATTGGCCTAAATTTTTGTATTTTACGAGAGTTTCGGATATGCACCCACCGCAACCACACAATCAAATTGTTCAACGTTATTTTAATCTTGGGTTAATTTCAGTATGTACTTACTTTTTTAATCCCTGATTCTTTTTCCTTAGTTCAAAGACCAGTCCACAGGGATTGTTCTTAGCGTTAACGTGTTCCAGGTCAAATCCATCCTCATTAGACAAAGTTTGCCTTATTCTTGACATCTGAAAATAAAAACCACTTTATAAGTAAGGCACACACATCATATGTAGGTACTTGTATTTTTATTTTCTACATCCAAAAATCCTAACATCGAAACTTCCAACCAATATGGTCGTAACCAGAGAAAGCTACCGAAAGCCAAGACCGAAATCGGCAAGATGACGTCATCTTTATCACATTCATACAAATAAAGGACGTCAAGCTTACCTGTACAGCATGAGGTCTTTCGATCCCTCTGAGCGGCGTGGGCGGCGCGTCTCTCGTTGTGCGCACACAGAGCGTGAACTCGGTAGCAGCGCCCCAGCGTGTGTCTCCCTCTTGCTCGTCGTGCTCGGCGTCGTGCTCAGGCTCGGTGCTGCCATTCTGCAGCACGTGCAGCGCTTGACGCACCACGCACCGTGCGCTCATCTCCGGGCTCACAGAGACCGTTTTGCACTGAAAATAATCGTAGATTATTAGAGATCATGCATGTCGACTACTCATTACAGGCTGTGTCAAGTAGATATTATATAAAAGGCTACTTAGGCATGCGTGGACCACTTCCAGTAATTAATTTAATAATCGATAAATTCTTTAAACCAGAACCGTTACTAAAATAAAATTAACAGTTCTAAGTAATCATTAAAAATGGTTAACTATCTGCTAAATAAACACTTACAAATTCTATCGAACTCGCCGCATCTTTGTAGAAAATCTGTATATTCGTCGATTTTGGTTCAGTGGCCAGTTGAGCGGTTAAAGCATTTTGAATTTTCCTGTAAAGAAACATAGAATCAGAAATCGATCTGAGAAATATTGTGGAAAGTCAATTAATTGAGATAATTTGATTAAAAATCTCTTACCTATACCAGGTGTCTCTTGCAGCTTGGGTGGGGTAGATGGCGAGGTAATTGGCAACACCAGTAACAGTCGGCCATCCGAGCATAAATCCAGTATCGTCACCATCAGTCATGGCGATCCAAACTTCAGCTAGTCTCACACTTTCCTTTAGCTTGAAGCAGTTTGTTCCTCTGGCCTTGCCGACGAGCAACAAGTCACTAAAGAGAAACAGGTGACGGTCGAGTGGTGGGGAGGTGGTTCCTAGTGGACTGAGCTGAACTGGCGCCTCCATGATGAAGGTGCGAGGAGACAGGGAGCTGCTGCTGGCGCTGATAGTCCCGCTGATATCCAAGCTCGGTCGCTTGCGTAGGCTTTTCTGTTTCTGAAAGCAAAAATCAGCGTCATTCGACGGGTTTGTTTCGTCCTGCTATTTTTGTAGGACGCCTATTCTTCGAGCGGCTGGTAATAGCTGCATGAGAGTAGCTGAGTAGTGGACTGCCATTTCTTATAGATATTAATAGTGATTCTTCTAAACTACTCTATTGACTATATAATTTATTGTCGATCAACAGATGTTATGCTAATCATCGCCATAGTGAACAACTAAATGGAGTCAGTCACCCCTGAGCCTGCGTATTCCTGTTCATGCTGCCTTAACTTGGTTACCCTTACCTGCGCATGATGCGAGGCGAGCGCAGCGGGCGCGTCGGCGTCGTGCAGCGCGAGGTAGTCGTGTGGGAACAGATCCTGGACCCGCTCGAGGTCCGACAGACGTGTAGCCCGACGACGCGCGCATCCTCCCCCGACCAGACGCTCGTATTGCGCTAACCGCTCGATCTGGAATAGAAGAAACATCATCATGAATATACTTAATGAGACAAAAAGTGAAAAGGGCTTCGGTTACAGTTTGCCATCGTATTATTGAAAAATATAGAACTTCCTAGAGCGTGCAGCTGGACGGTAAGCAACAATAGTAGACGCTTGATATGTTATGAAACGTGAGTCTCTCGGGTTCGATATCGCCATTACCACCGCTGCATCGCTCGCTGTCCGTTAAAGACAAAGACACGCACTAAAAGCTATTTTAATTAACGAAACTGATACCCAGTCCCGTTTCACGGTAACTGTGAGTAAGTGACAAGTTGTTGTACATAATACCCTATAGCCCGAGGTATATGCTCATATCCGTTCAAGCGTAAACAGTGTACAAGAGTTTATTAAAGTCATCAATTGTAACAATGCATAATCTAAATTCACATCGCGGCGAACAAGGGTCCTTAGGGTGTTCCTTCACGACGAAGCCCTGAACCGTGTCCACGACAATGATACGTTATTACGAGAGGGCGAAGGAGCCGTGAGAATGTACCAGCCATTGTCAGCAGCTCACATCATAAGACCTTAATGTTATAATGCGTGTAGATTCACGCATACGTTCTTTTATAAATCGGAGGTCACAAATGAATTGTCAATCGTTGCTTGAGTTTGCATAAATAACTCTTTAGGGGAAGCCGTATTCGCAAGTGCAAAGCTAGCATTAATGACCATTATGTATGCATGGATTTTTTTTTTAATGAAAATGCATCGCTAAGGAATGTTTTTTTCTTGCTTAATGTTGATTCGTGTTTTGCTTAATTAAAGATCACGGGAATATTTATTTTACAGATGAAGTGGCCTATGAACATGGCTACGGAACCCATGAATATTTGAACTTGTACTGAATCTTTAACAATCGTATCAAATGATTCAGTTAGTGTGTAGTCGTGTTCAGTGGCTCGTAAAATTATGTGTTTGACTCGCGATGACCAACATTAGAGTCAGTTACGTGTTGCGCATCCATTACGTTCCGAGAAGCGGTTGCGTTGCGCATGTTGCGACGGTATACGGTGCGGACTAGCGGCATAATATCCTGTGGTTTTATGTTTTATATCGGTTTTAAAATAAAATAACGCTAAGAATTACGTATTAATGACTTTGATTGACCCGTTGGTCTCGTGTTCAGTGTGGCAAGCGTGAGTTTTTTCGACTCACATTCGATTGCGAGCGCGTTAGAATTTTGTATGGGAAAGTAGGTTTCTCCTAGTGACCACCAGATGGCGCTATAACCTTTTCCCATGTAAAATTCAAACGCGCTCGCAATCGAACGTGAGTGAAAAAACTCACACTTAGCACCCTGAACTGTTGAGCGTGGGGAATTACGAAATCTTAGTAGCAGACCGGGGTTTGGAAGTTGGTGGTATGACACTCCCGTGCCTCGGAAAGCAAGTAAAAGCCGTTCGTCCTGCGTCTTATCTCTCCCCGGTCGTGTCGAATTGCCGTCTCATCGGACTTTTATGAGAGTGAGGCAAGAGGGAGTGCACCTTTTGCTCCATCTATAGTATCTTCTCCGTACTTGGCTAGTATTAATTGAGATTGGCCGCCGTGGTAGAAACTTGATCAGGAAGATATTATTATCAGACTTCATACAAAGACTGCTGATAACACTAATGGTTATATAATTGTAATACGCTATTATTGTATATGCAAGGTGTTGTTTGTAAGTGTTTGATTGTACAACTTTTTTGTTTGATAAATCTTATTATTATTATTACTTATTTATTATTTATCACTAATAATGACCACAGTGACGTATTAACAATAATCTACTCTTGGGATTTCACATACCTACGTTTTTTTTTGTTGCCAAGCCTTGATTATGGAATGACACAAAAAATTGAGTTGATCGTTATTGACGGCTCCATTAAGGATGCCTACACAATATGGCGATGACGCGGAGTTATTGTACTGTAAATAATTACATATTAATGTGCGCACAACCGCGAACTGACGCGATCACAGTGATTTTCATTTGAATAGACAATTTGACACTGGCACCGTTACTCGATCTTTTAAAATAAATATCACAGCCTGTCATTGTTCCACTGCAAAAGCAAATGCCTCTTCTCATACAAAGAAGGCATGAACATTAATTACCACGCTCGCTTAAGGCGGCTTGGCGATTTCAGACTTCAGGTTTCCTCATGATGTTTTCCTTATAAGATAAACTTGAAATTAGATGTGAATTGAAAAAGTCACATTCACAGTGATAAGAAAGGCGGGCGCCTAAACTACTGGGCCAACACCCACTGGACCTAAAGTTTAGAATAATTAGATAAAGTTCTGTTGTAATATTTAAAATTCGTTCCTTTAATGTACTCTATTCTTTCATAGTGGTCTATACACATTACACCTGCTCTGTAGACATCATTAGCCGAAGTATTGTTATAACATTTTAAATAAAGTTTTTGATATTCGTTTTTACTACAAAACCAGTAAATTTAATTTAATAACTACAAGTTCTTTACTACAACCTTGAAATCTATACTTATATTATAAAGAGGTACCTAAAGTTCGTTTTTTCACTGATGGAAAGCTACACTAAGTGCCAAAAAAAGTAATACCAAGTTTCTTAGAATATTTTATGGTATAATGGACTCCTACACGGACGAAATCGTGGGCAGAAGCTAAAAACACATAAAAGAACACGTGCTTTTCTAAACAAAATGTCATTGAAAACCCTAAAAACACATTATATGTTTTAACTAAAAGTTATTTAGCTTCCAAGAATACGTAACAAGTGTAAGAGAATGTTCAATTTAATTACCAAATCATCATTAGTCTTAGAACCATTAAAGCGTTTATTGTAATTAATTAATTCATTATCTTATTTCTATGTAAAAGGTCCCTTTGGATTATTAAGAATCCTTCTAAGAAATTCCCAAAACCAGAATTTAATAGCTTCGTTCAAATCTCCTTTACAAAAACCTTTTCTTAAGATGTCTATGGAAACGCATTCAGAATCCACTTTTTTACAACTCGACAATTAGGTACTTAAAAAAGGATTAAGAGTTTTTTTTTGTTAACAAACAGAACCAATGTTTTTGTTTTGATAAAAACTGCGTTTTTAAAGATTATAAATCCTTGCTTGGGTTTGGAGATAGCGTGTTTGCTTCTCAATGAACACCATTTCCTCGGCTTATTATTTTAACGCACGCATCCAGAGCATTACAAACACGCGAGTGTTATCTGTACGCTATACACGGAACTGCACTTTCTAAGTCAAATGTTTACTTTACAGTAAGTGGGCTCGAGCGTAAGTTTTAGATAACGAGTGAACTATCCTAAACTGAGATAACCTGCGCGTGCGCCGAGCCCTTCCCTCCCCCCACACGACAGCTTTTTAACAAATTTTCTTTATCTTCAACTTTTACGTTTCCTGTTTTAGTGGACACACCTAGTGGTTTATTTTCGAAATATTTAAAATGCTCCACTTTTTTTCTAACATGTCGTAAAAATGTTCCTAATGTAGGTCGTATATAATCTTTATTAGTCGGTGTGTGTATCAATCGTAAAGTGGGCTATGATAGGAGGTCTTTCGTCTGCTTGAAACACGTTTGTCCTTATGTAACGTAACGTATCAGCCAGTATTGCGCAAAGGAAGTTGAAAGTTGTCATCGTGTGTAGTATTGTGATTTATGTAACACCGCCAGTATGTCATTAATGAGACTAATTAGATGGTTGAACACACTACGATGCAACCGTTTCTATATGCTTTTGTTTTTATTTACATTTAATATAAAAGCTTTCACCATGACCAAAGAAACGATACCCTTTTATTAAATCCGAAAATCCAGTTTAAGGAATATTTATAGAATCGATCGCATTAAACAAACCATTATAAAACTTTCTTCATTATCGCTAACAAGACATTTTAGCCAAAAATGCAGACATTATTAACAAACGAGCGATTTTCACCCGCAATGAGCTCTCGGGGCGCCATAATTACGACAGAATTATCGCTTGACATTGGTTTTTAAAGCAAATTTAATGCCATAAAGGTTATTAACGGTAATGTGGCATGCGGACCGATTCACGGAATGCAATGCGCGTGATTCAGCGAGACTCGAGACCCTCGACATCGGAACAAGGATGTGCAATACCAGCGCCAAATAGGGTCGTGAATAATTTGCTTAAACATTTGTTGCAACAAAGGTTAAATCTATGATGAATCTATTTTGAATGTATAATTTCGTTTTCAACTGTTATTTTGTTTAGCAATGCTTTTTGGAGGTCTCGTTAACGAATTCAATTACATGGGAACAATTTGAGATACCTTGAAGCAAATTGTGTGTGATCAAATACGATGTTCCTTCACAATATACGCTATGACGCATACCCGTGGTAATTAATTCCGAATATTATGTTGGTAAATAAATCCGTGTACAGTACAGTCTTCGTAAACTGAAAGGGAAATCGTTCATTGCAATATTACGGTACACGACGAGGAATACAATGCAGCTCACGTTGAACTAAATACTCGCAAAGTTCATCCGGAATAAGGAGTGTAGTTATCGCGCGACATCGCGCGGGTCGCCGCGGGTCGTCGCGACGCATCTCTCTATTGTTGTGCCATACGACAAGCGCCTACTCATCCTCCATGAAAACAATCCTAAGATCACGGATAACGTTTCACTTTTGGACAAAATACCGTTCAGTAAAAGTGATTTCTTTATCAAAGGTCAACGATAGAAACTGAACTGCGAGTAGGTATGTTCTATTTACTCACCTACCTACTTAGAAATGTTATTTCTCATTCAGTTCAGTAATCAATTGCTGTCAAACGTTTGTATGTGTTTATTATTCATGTCAATAGCAACACAATGGGTATATTATTATTGTTTGTAAAAATCGCATTGCAGTATCGATTTCAAGATAACGTTAAACATAATGAGTGGCGTATTGTTTATCCGATTACTCCGAATGACCTAAATAAATACGTACTCGTTGGTTCCTGCTAATAGAATAAGTGGTAACTAGAACAGAGAGCTTGTGTTTGTACCAGAAAATCTGTGAATTGTGTTAATTATAATGCTAAGTTATTACTGGGCGCAAGTTACGGAATATCTTGGGCACACAATGCGTAAGAGAAGAGTTCGAGCGCGTTGATGTCTTTTGTAAGAAGATAAGTTCAATCGATAAATAAATGTGACCGATAGGAGCGAATCGTAACGAAAACTTTTACAATAGACTCTAAACCCTCCGTGGAAAAGATTTTTTCAGTTAATAAAAAATAACAGCTGTTATAAAAAAAAGAAACACAGGTGCGGTTAAAATGTATGGAAAAATTGTTATGTTTTTATTTTTAATGAACTGACTGAAAATGTTAACCCTAGGTGGTCTAGAATTATTGACTGAATCCAAGGTAAAAGTGTTCGTTATGACGTCCCTTCCATTGTTTATTAAAACATTGTTTTATACTTCATAGATTCATTAAATTATTATTTTGTCATTATTTATACTGACCGAAAATAGAACATAGCTACTTATCATTAAGACAAACATGGAATGTACAGAATAATGTCAAGTAATTACCAGTTGAAGGCGAACGGTCATAAATCATATCGAAAGCAGCGTTGTTACCAAAGAAGACATCAAGCGTGGAATTTTCGATTGAGAATGATATAGGACTGCCGCGGTCATTCGGAATAATGCATTCTGGGCCGAATCACGACACGCAGGAGATTGCGGTCAACGGCCTTCTTACACACCCCGTGCCCTCCTCGACAACATTCATTTTAAAACAAGGACGGGGAAAAAACCTCGTGAAACTTAACAATCTTTCAAATAAGATGCCAACTTGGATTGCGTTCGGGAACTCAACAATTAATGGCAACGATAAAACATTATTCTCGCGCTCTGTGTTCTGACCAATTTAAATGGAATGCCTTTTAACATACAAAAGTTCCTGAACATAAAATTAAGTACACACATGTGCATCAAGATGAGAAGCGCTTGAGATAATAGCATACTATCAAATTATATATCTCGCAGGGCTTGAATCAAAAGCGGTGTTTTGTTATCCTTTTATTTAGTCATTATCGTTAAGAATCACTTAACTGCAAAATAAATTTTTTATTGCAATTTATATGGGCACATGGAGAGTACCCACAGAAATTGCAGCAAAGAATTTATTGCGAACATTTATTGCGAAGTACTAAATCAAATATCAAACTTATCAACCGTAATGTGATGTAGAAAGAATGACAGTTTCAAGAAGTTCTCGGCGCGGCCGAGGCGTGAAAATCATCACGTCTTTAGCAATAATTCGTACATCTAAGACATATGTTAAGCGGACAGATCTATTGCCTAACAATTAAATGGCAAGCACAAAGAATACGCATCATTACACATTAACAAAACCTCTTGTAAATTGAGTGACGGCACATGAGATGTGTTACGTCACGCTATAGTTAACAATAGTGCGGCGGCTTCGGCGTCAATCACGCCTTGGAGACGTTTTTAAATAAGTTCATGGGAGAAAGTGCATCGCCCGAGGCGTGGTCGTAACGATGTATCTCGAACTGCCTCGAACTACCTCGAACCTGGAGGTTACGGACTATAGGATGGTTAATTGAGCCCCGGCACTGCCCCCGCAGGTCACCGCCTGACCGCACAATTTAACGCATTTCATGCCCCCTTCCTACCTAATGTGGTAAGACCATTGATTGGGTTCACTTTAAGCGATGACGCAATGCCTTGTACAGTGACGGGAACGATATTAATAGAAAAGTTTCCCTAACATACTCAAAGTCAAATTCATCATTACAACAGCGTCCCACACTGTTGCATCACATCTGATAACCCTCAAAGGGCCAAAGCGCAGCGATAAAGCAGTTAAAGTGAAGATTTATTAATATACTATTATGTGACGTTTACTGCATCTATTACCTAACAACCGGGTTTACGAGCATAAAAGTGGAAAAATATTATTTTACGTAATAATTGCGTTAGACAGGTAGAAATTTATTACCAAAAATCCGATTGGGCTAAGAATGAAATCCGAATCCCGTTAAATATTTGTTCGGATTTACGTCAACTTATGATACATGAGGTAAGACTATAAGACCGACGTGACAGCTACCTGCGTCTACGATTTTTTAAGTATCGATATTATTATTTTTGTAACCTTAAACTTTTATTATCTATAAAAGTGGAGGTTAAATAAGATAGTGATAGAGATTAGTTATTGGCTTTAAACCAACACTATTTTGGGTCAATCTTTTAAGATACCAGTCAGTCACGTACTTAGTTCTAATGTTTAGGTTTCATAGTGATGTAGTTACCGCAAAACTCAGCAAAGTACCGATAACTTTGTTTCCCGCTTTCTCTTTGCGTAACGCGCGGCATTGTTTTTCAATTTACATCACTAATTTACACGTTGTGTTACTGAATTATCGATATTTGCACTTCGATTCAAGTTCGTACGTTATTTAGTTCGACACGTTTCTAAGATTGGTTTTTTCTGAGAGGTAGATAGGTATTTTTAATCATCTTGAAAGCTAAGATTGATCACATTTAAAAATCAACAGATGTCTATTATACCTATATATTACCAATCTAGCAATTAATGATAATAATCTGAATTAAATAAACCTACTTACATACTAATTACAATACAAAAATCAAACAGACTTTGAGTTCTTATTCCAAATTCAAAATGAGGATACAATTTGTTATGAAATTAAAATGTTGAAACAAGTCGTAAGTTAGAAGTTTAGCACCAAAGTATTGTATGCTTTAGATTTAGCACTTTTACATTTGCATACAAATAATTTGATTGTTGTATCGCATGATAATGAAATTATATAAAATATGAGAAAGTATTGAACTCGTCGAGGAAGTAAAATCATGGCGTGTCAATATTAAAATCAATGTGCCACTTTTCACGTTACGTAAACCACGCTAAGTTGTATTTAGATTAGTCGGTAAACATGATGAATGGAGGAGTGCAACGCAGTAACTCCATATTATCAAACATTTGATTTTGGTTACAAAACAATAGAAGAAATAACTTTATTAAATTCGACTCTTGATATTTACTATTGAAAATGGTGAAGCGAAACAGCTGCGCTTATTACGTAATTACAAATTATACATGGTGCCAACACACGAAGTGAATAGATACTGAATAAGGACACAGCATCACCTTGAATAAAAATGCCAATAATTATTTTCAATTACAAGATGTAACAATCACGATCGAACCAATAGATTTCGTATCTGTGTGTATAATCATGTTCGGTACGTTTATAATAATTCTAAGCGTACAAAAAAGTTTAATTATACCTACCTCAAGCTAAAGATTCGTGCGTTTCAAATGTCAGAATACTAGTAGCAGTTTAAAAAAAGGTATATCTATGTGTGCTAAATTATAAAAACTACACACAGAATTAACGAGAGAAGATGAGTCAATATTAGTTGATCATGTGATGAGTTGGTTCAAGAATATGGCAGAAATGGTGACCTGACTTAAACGATAGGTGCTAGCTAAGTATGGCTGCTTATGGAGAAGCAAGCATTTTAAAAGAGGACTCCTTATTTTGATTCTGAAAAGTATAATAAATAAAAAGATCTTTAAAATTGCTTACTGAAATGTTAAAAATCATTATAATTGTGGTATCAAAACGTTGAATTTTTTTCCGTCCCTGGATATCCCCAAGGACGCAGTGAAGCGCATCATGGTCACCGCTCCATGGTTCCCGGAATATGATTTAAACGCTACGCACACGCAACCAACGCGAAACTACCAATTAACTCCCCGAGGAGGCGACATAATGATGTGTCAGCGTTTTTTCAATTTATTTTATTAGCTGAAAATATCTCTGCGACTATTGAGTTCTAAGAACGGCCTACAGTCACATTCATTTTTTGAAGTAATTGAAAATGGTAAAGATACGCTTTTTTACCATTACCTTGTTAGATAACCACGTAACTGTTAAGTACGTAGGTATAATTAAAACTGTTATTTCCAACCAAAATGCGTTTTTGAATAACGGACTGTCTAGTCTTTATTAGCCACCTAAGTACGTAACGGTTACTTTTTTTCTTCCCAACTTGGCCCCTAAGGAATTCAGTGTCGTTTTTTGTTATGTTCAAGGAAGTGGGTGTACTAAGTTTTTTGGTAAAAGTGAGAAGGAGGCTTTTGTTCACGGTCACGTAATACCATGGAAACGGGCACGGGCGTTGGACGTGTTCTGTCGACTGATTACTGACCATCCACCGTCCGCGCCCCAGCCTGTGCCCGGTGTGTCACGTCCCACACCTGATTCACGACCACCTCACCACTATTCATACGTCGCATCTCGACATCTTATGCGCACTGAGATTCCAGCTCGATAACGTCGTTAACTTCCTTCCCCGCTTATTTAACAAGCAATTTACTTTAGAACAAAAATGCAAAAACAACAAAACAATCTTCGTAATCGCTTCCCCATGGTAACCGAGGATTATTGTCCCTTATACATGAATATTTTTCAAATGACTCCTGGCTTTGTAAATGTCCTCGTTACAAAACAATTACCGAAGCATTCGTTGAATGTTACGGTGGAGGGTACAAAGAACAGTCGGATCACCGCAGGACGTCGACTAATGATACGGACGGGTCCTGACGTCACGTCGGGGGGTCACTAAACTTACTGTTCTAACACGTGTTGGCGCAATGTTATCTTTAGATTGGAAGATGCTGCACAGATTGCACTGGGAACATTATTTTAAGAGCGAGTCCTTTGGGAGCGTTACGTACGTGACTATTTTTTAAACGCGTACGCAATCACTATCGAATTACGTGACGACGTGCACTTCCTTTACAAAACTGTTTCATAGCAGTTCGCATAGTGTTGCTTCCACGGTGTTGTTTGGTTTTGCTTTTAGTGTTGTGGGAACCGACGGAGATGCACAATGATGCGAGCCCTATTAGCCGCCGATCGGCGCGGGCGCACCAACAAACAGTGTTCCGCGAACCCAGAACAATGGTGGGTAATTTTGTAATGTCTTCTTATTACCATGCATGACGCAACACACTCTCGTGTACCCGTCCCATGTATTCCTATGATTAATTATTATTCATATAATGCAATAGGTCATTTTATATTTAATTCTTACTATTTACGATGCCTGCATTTCAAATGCAACCAAGTACTTCTTTAAGTTAAGTAATCCTTGACGAACAAGGAAATTCTTCAACCATTGTTGTTCGCATTTCCTACAAAGACTATATTATTTTTATTTCGTTTTCTACAGATCTCATAAAATGCAATTCACGTAGGAAGGAAACTGTGTCACAATTGAAATTGTCTTGGGCCTACTAAAGCGTATAAACGAACTTTCATTTGTTAAGGTTGTATGGAAAACAGAGAGGTCGTAATTGCTCGTTTCATAGTAGTACACGCCTACAGGTGTGTGCTGTGCTATATTTATCATCGCGTCGTTTGGGAGATCCCGTCTTGCACATGTTGGTATCAAAATATTTAATCAATTTTCCTCACAAGAGCAGCGAGCACGCGCGTACTTACAGCAAACTGCAAAGATGAGTTTTTGCTCCATTTGCTAATAACTGCGAGACATCTTGAGCGTTGTCTGCGTCGCCATTTATAAGAAGCGACTACTTAAATAAATTCGATCGTGTTTTGTCGAGTTAATTTTGTTTTGTACGCGAATATTAGGTCTGTCAACGAGAGGTAATTTTTTCAAGTTTACTGCAGGTGTGTTTGTAATTGACAGGTGCACTAACTAGTTGCGCTTATAAATATTTATAAAGGTATATTACTAGACAATAGGTAGCAATGAACAGGCTTGTCTAACAAAAAAAGGAATACAGTATAAAATTAACCATGAAAAATGTATAACGTAGACGTACTATATTAATAACTATGTTCTCGTACAAACAATTGATATTAATCATGATAATTGAAGCATTTGTTAAATATCCCAGTTACTTTATGTAGGCTACAATTAGATGCGCTTTCGAAGTGGAGTTATGAGAAATTTAATGAGATGCATCTAAACAATGCATTATTCATATGAACCTTGTTTACATCTATTTCACCTTTGTTGAGAACGCCTCTTGTGACAGAGTAGGAACTGACTAGATATGCTGCGTAATTCTCAGAGACAGAGAGATTTACTATGAACAAGTTTTTTTTTATTTAAAGTAGAGAAACAACAACCATTTACTCGTTGTGTAAATTCGGAACTCATATTCAGCAATTCGCATTAAATAAATATCGCTTTATTCACTACCGTAAAACAAAAAAGCGAATCGATGCACACAGATAATTAAATTAACTATATCGATCAATCACTAGTTACGTACAGCAACAAGTCAACCAAATGAAGTTTTGGGTTACGGCCCATAAATCTGGTTCAAACTGGATAATTACGGAACAATAATTATGAAATACGTTTCAATCTATCGTATCTGCGATGGCTCATACGTTGAGACCTTTCCAATTACTTATGTAATGCGAGGCTCTCAAATTATGGTATAACACGAAGAAACGGGACCGATTTGCCTCGAGCTTGATGTCGGCACTATTCATTAGGTAATTATGAAGTTTTCGGGGGCTCAGGTAAAAATGGAGGGCGCCTTTGAATGGGTACTGTGTTTATTAGCGTTGTTCTAAACAAGGAAGGCATCAATCGCTTTTGTTATGTTGTTATCCTCCGGGCATTTGTTTACTGTTCGAGACTACGTTGTTTTACTACGAAAGTTACTCTATTTTAAAAGTACAGATTGTTGTGTTTAGGAACAATTTCGAAAAATATTTTGTTTTATAAATAGTTTTGGCTAGATATGATTGTTTCTATAATATTTGTTTTGTGTTTATTAGGATGTAGAGATAACAATCTTTTGTTTGGGTTGCTATTTACATTTGAACTGCCCGTGTTGCCCACATTTTATTAGTACTTGTTAAAACAACTTTTTGAATTTCCTGTAAATATATACAGCTGTAAATATAAACAGTACAACCTGCTAAGAAGGTTAGGGTCGTACCTATGTTAGAACTTTTATTTCTTTCAAATAAACCACTACCGATTTTGATTTTTGTCCAAAAAGGACATAGGCTACTTTTTATTTTGCGACTTCTTCTGCGACGGTGGAAAACCGACATTTACGCGGACGAAGTCGCGGTTAAAAGCTAGTATGATATAATCTAGGTCAGAAGTCGAAAGATGGGCTACGCTAGCGGTATTTTATTTAAGATTTTTTGCCGTTAACTCCTCAAATAAGTTTGTACTTGTATACAATATTAAGTACAAATGTTAGGTAGCTCAATAAATCTGCTATTTGGATACAAATTCAGTACGCAAATTCATAATCTAATTCATATCTGATCAGACTCATAATTCCATGTGAATTATGCATGCATTGTTGAGCATTGTAATACATGATATTAATCGTCTGTCCGGCTGCCAACATCGCAATATACACTCGAAAGTTTCAGTCGCTCCGATATATTAAGTCTCAATAATAGCGAACTAATAACTATGTTTTACAAACAAACAGTGTATTTACAAATTCCAAACCATTGAGTTTAGAATGTGAAATGTTTGTTAGAAAATGGCTATGATTGGAATTGGAAAAAATCAATACCAGATCAGAATAAGATACCACGCAGCATTGATCTGTCAACATTACTGGCTATTTGAATATCAAACATATCTACATACAACCTCTCAGATTCAAGGAGATAACTATTACAGGAAAATAATAATACACATCGTATATCGTAGTACGTCAAGGAAAATACCATGGCAGACAGGTGGCTTAATTACTAGCATTAAGTCGGACCCTGGCTCAATTAAGGTCGCCAGATGCATTACAAAAACAGGATACTTAGAAACTTGACGCATTGTCGACACTATTGAATCATACTGTAGCTAAAAAAAATCGATTGTGACCGGCCTTGTCGTAAATAATAGAGTTCGATTCAAACCGCTATTGTTTAGTTGACAATACACCATACAATAAAATAAGTTTTAAAATATACTCGTATTTGCATACATTTTAATATATGAAAAGTCGTCAAAAAATTCTACATTTAAGACTTTTTATAAAAACTCAAGTTATACTTAATAAGCTTTTCTTAATAAAGTAAAATCCATGCATGAATGTACGGTAGCAAACGGCAGGGGCACTCACATGCATCATAAGTCCTTTGTGCAGGCAATGGTAGTCACTGACACGGGAACATCACTCGCAGGGTCACGTTCGACCCTTGTTTATGTTATGAACAATTGTCACTATACAACGGCTAGAGAAAGGGCTACGGGCGTGCGTCCCGTGGCGCGGCGCGGTTGATACTGCGCGCGCCTCCCGCTTGCTCCGGCGACGCCGCCGCCCGCGCTGCGCGTACGCATCGCCCGCCCAAACGTGCGTGTTTAATGCACTGCCCGCCCGCCTAGTATTTTAATTATTATAGATGGCGAGACGATGCGGAATCCTACATAAATGATTGGGTTCGTGTTACTAAACACAGATATAAGGATAGGAGGCTGCCCTGCAGTGAAACAAATTTAAGTATTTAGCTAATTTATAAACTAAGAGTTAAGCTTTACGGCATATTATAATTTGGCTGCTGTTACTTTTGTTCTCACAATATTTTTTTTTCACCGTTTTCAATGATGTCCAAGATAAGCTTAGAAAGTACATATCAAATTATCAATTTAAAAAGTCACAATGGTACTGGCCCGGTATCGAATCCGTAACCTCATGGATGAGAGGCGAGCGCTTTAGCTATTGGGCCATCATTCTGTTTAGGTTGTTTTAATAATAATACATTCTAGGTGAGAATCTTAAATTAATGTTTTTTTTAACTCTTCTACGCCTAGTTAGATCATTTTTGTAAATTGGCAAAACATTATAGTCATAGTATTATTATTATGAAAGGTTCGGTTGTTTTCTGTTTTCATAAAATAAGATCAATAATTTTAACTCGCTTTAAAGTATTTTTGTACACTTTCGGCTTACGGTGAGCACTAGACATTCAACTTTGATTACTTAACTAAAATACCAGCCCATCATTGTCCCAACGCAGGGCAAAGGCTTATTCTCATACAGAGAAGGCATGAGCATTGATTAACCGCTTGTTCAAGGCGGATTGGTGATTCCAGACTTAATGTATCAATAAAAAGTGCAGGTTTCCTTATAATGTATTCCTTCACCGATGTCAGTGATGTCTAAGATAAAATGATATAGAAAGCAGATATTAAATAAATAAGTCGTATTGGTACTTACTATACAACCTCATGCATGATAAGCGGATGCCTTTACCACAGGGCCATAACGACATTTACTTATTTACAGAAATTAAATGGATAGAAATATTCAAATTATCGACTGCCCCTAAATTCTCCGAGGGAGATTTTTCCATACTGCAAATGTTGATTGCCAGCTCATCATGTGCTCATTTCACATTCCCTAGGTCAAACATCTTCCTTATTTTGAATATCAATAATAATAGGATAGTACAAACATTGCGTTTGTTAGACAAGCGTCCGGCGACACCTATACACGATGAAGTCATCTACGTCAGTAGACAATAGTGTTTATACATGTTTCAAATTGTGATATGCCGATAAATACACATACATTATACTGTAGTGTTTATTTATACAATACAGTATTCCAAAAATGTATATTTGATTCTGATGAGGCTGTTGTATGCCAACAATGCATTGAATTTTTATTACATTGTTAATATTTTTTACAGCCAAACTACCCGTATTATTGAATCAACAATAGAACGAAGTTACTTTTTGTTCAACTTAACGAGGTTGCTATAATTTATATCTCCATAAAACCGATATAGGTTATAGAATACATTTCAATATAAAAAAGTAAAAGTAAACTACACACTCGATCTTTACAACAATGCCATAATTTATAACAGGAATACTAAATGTCACAGTTGACTTTTGATATCTTTGGACTCATCAAACAATTGGTTGTCCTACAAACCGGTCGTTGCAGAAACTGGCAGACCACATCGGTCAGTTTTAAAACTATACGCGATACAATAGATGCTGTAGGTCAGAGATTTACGAGTGACAGACAGTGCATAAATCATCGGTGTAACATATCAATGTAATAGTAAATGTAAGAGTATATGAAAGAGTTTCGTGTTGGCAGTGAACCGGGCGGCACGCGCGCGCAGCCTCCGATATGCTGCGCCCGCGGCGATGAGAAGTGGAGTATGTCACAAGACTTATCAATCATAACCGAGTACATACGTCGCTGATCTGACACCAAATGTACATGCGGACTTGGACACACTGATCCTTTTACTATATGCGGACTGTGATGATTAGAATCTTGTCCACATCCTATACTAGTACTGAAATTTTCTACATCATTCGTTCTAAGGGGATTAGGGCGTATACAATTATAATTAACTAGGCTAGTAATGGCATATCATTAAGATTTGCTATTCAGCATACTAAATGGCAACTCTTAAACAAGACTTGGTAATTACTGTAGCAATGCAAATTAGGTTTAGCAGGGCAGTCAATGGCCAATAGAAGAGAAATCTTAACGACAATTACATTCCTGTAATAAAAACGTTTAAAACTAGTCACAATCACAGAACAGAATTGTTTATGCTTAATGTACTACTGTTTGTTTTCCCAAATGTAATAAATAAATAAATAAATCTCCTTCCAGCGCCAATCATAGTCAAAGTCAAAAATATACGTAAATTATAGGTATTTTAAACAGATTGAGACTGAAATTAGCTCGTGTTTGTGGGAATTGCCTCTCTGATTTCTCTACTTATTAATTGATTAATTAACAACTTTTTTTAACAATTTCCAACGTTCACTTCATGCGTAGGGGCTGGTTACACAGATTTATTGAAAAGCAGGAAATAAACGACCCAGCGTGCACATTTACGAAATTATAACCTATACTCCACAATTCCACATTAATTGCCATAACTTCGATGTTTATCATAATTCTACCACTTATAATCGCAATGTCGAAACTTCCGTCGTGTTGCACCACACGATCGTAGGTATCGATTGCTATTCGGTTGTCACCTAAGCTAGTTGGATAACGATTATTGAGTAATCGATTTATACTAATTCGAATAGTGTCATGTGTGAGATGACGGCTCTAATCATCGCGGCTTCGTATATATTACACTCATTATAAATCGTGTTACGATAACACGAAAAATTAGTTTTATTGAGGACATGTCATGTTGCGTTTAATCAAATGATGAACATTTACAACCGCGGTATTACAACAGTAATTATTTAATTTGGTCTATGCCATTCGACCTAAATAAACAACAACAATGTGAAGGAGTCGTGTTTCTGACAGAGTAACCCGAATTCATCGACCCCGACTGTGTCCGATTGAATTAAACCAGTTAAATTATATCATTGCCGTTCGTCTGTCGTCAGTAATTCGATTAACTGCCACTAACCACGCTCCGATGGGGAACACGACGATCGTTTGCCTTTTATAGTTTGGTATTTTCCTTCTTCCCATTTAAAAACTGTTTATCGTAATTTTAAAACCGACGTTTTTAATTTTTCCAAGCAATCAGAAAGGCAATTTGAATCGGATACGATTCAACAGCAATTGTAAGAAAGTTTTTATTTATAAAATTGATGATATGGAACAATAACAAAGAAGTTGGCTATTCTGTAAAAATGTAGCTAACTGTTACGTTTTATGAGGTTCAATAGCATTTCAATTACTTTTAATGAATATGTGCATTTCAAGTATTTTTTAATTCCCCTGTGGCTCTTGTGATTATATCGAGCCGCAGAGCATTCCCACGGGAAAATTACATGCTGAAGGAAAAATCTGTAGAAGTTCCAAGTTTGTATATCCTGAATAAGGTATAAAATCGTGTTATGCCGTCGGGTTCAATATTAATGATGGTCCGCATATCTTCGCATCGGCTCTATTAAGATTCTAATCGCGTGCATATTCACTCACATACATGTACTTGAACATGTGTCATATCCAAACCCGTCGGGTGAAGTGCCTACTCGCGTACTGAACGCGCTGAATCGACAATTGGCTATTAATGCAAATCTGCGACATTTACATTTTGTCACCCCCGCGATATAGTAGTGACGTACATAGTTTGTAACCAAAACGCTTACGAAGCTAGTAGACGATTTTACCCCGTTTTTAGGTCACGTTAAAGCAACGCAAGTCAGCACGTGCACTCTCTATGTTTAGTAACTATGCGGATAAAATCATAGGTATGCTTCTACAGAGTGAGGCGTCACACAAAGTGCCACAAAGTCTAGCAATAGGTATCAACCTAAGTGCGATATAAAGCTGGATGGGGTAAACAAGCAATATACTTTGAAAGGGCTAGGCAGATTGATTGTATACATCTATGATATGGTTCTGATAAAAAAGAAAGTGGAAAAACTAAAACGTGACTATTGCAAAAATCGTACTGAAAATCATGAAATAAGAAAATATTCCTGTCTAATAAGCTCAAAAATTTTCTGATATTTTCTCATAGATGCGGTGATATACCGTGGTCACATGCCACCTTGTTGGGTCAGCTATTACTCAGTAATATGATAATTAAGAGACTATGGTTACTGGATATCTCATTTGATAAACTACGAGTAGACTAAGACATATGAAAGAACCTTCATACATACTTCAACAACGCGTTTAAACAACTGTGCTACTCAAAGCACCAAGATGGAATGACACTATTTGTGTAGATATTGTAATTTTCAGCAAGCTTGATTCATGAAATTGATGTCTTAGCTTCTTGGTTTAATCAATTAGTACGAAATCTGTTCAAATTCATGATTTGCAAAGTAAACTTTCGACATAGCAAAATAGTTGTAAGTACATCACAATTTACAATGCAATGTAGCTGCGAAACGTCGCGGTGTCACGATACGTTAAGAAATATTACTATCACGAAAATTGACGCTATGAAACCGCTTACTTTTAGCCAACATTTATATTATGATGAATTAATTTATAATACTAACTTTAAATTTCATTAACACTCAAAAAAAGTATATTAATTCAATACATTGTTTTGATATAGCAGATCTCCTTGATATTATGCTAATATTGCAGTCTGCATGAGTGCGTGTTGCTGAGGGGTTTACAGAAAATAGGTCGGTCGGTCTAATGAGTCCGGTGCAGTAAATAACTGAGGCATTATCCAATTTTCCGTTCCACGTCCATTATGTGAATGAACCGCTTCTATTCCAACGAGTGTGCGTGATCGGTCTCGGACGAAATCACGCTATTCTCATGACTCGCAGCTGCTATCGTCTCTATTCTATTGTTTAAAAGTCGGCTAAAAATTAGTGCTATTTTCGGTTCCTTCCTTGTAAAGCTAAGTGATGAGTCACTATCTTTAATCTAAATAATATCTTACTATTTAAGTACTTGTTCCAGTAACCTCACTGAATATTTGCATTGCTTTTTTTGTTGTGAACAAAGAGCGACGTCTGCAAGTATGTAGTTTAATAAGTCATGATACCGCCTTTGATGAGATTCACAATTACAATGTGCGGGGCGTGCCCTCTGGATGTTAATACCTTTTGATGATAATAGTATTTCTTTTGTCTTTTTGTTTATTGTACCATTTTGCTGTCCCAGTGCCGCATATTTTGCCGTACCCTGATTGTTTAAATTTACTTTCGGAATAATGTTATCTGAGAGAAATCAGGTTACTTTGCCTAACTCATCGAATTTGTATACACGGTATAAGGAAATGCAGGTGCAACGTACTAACATAAATATCTTATCATAAACATGTTCCAATCGTTCTCACGTAGAAAAATCTGTGATTTACCTACTGAATGTTCGTGTTATACCTATTGCACACACATGACTTTCTCCTATAAATACGAATTACTTGATGCGAGTGCATGATGTTGTATGATTTAATGTCTGGAATTCAAATATAATTATTACTAAGACGCGCTGCTTAATACAGCTTAGTTTCGACACAACGCAAGTCGTTTCAACAGATTTGGTGTTTTAATAAAGGAAGTATTGAATACAAATGAGGCAATAAAATAAAATGCTGCGGCAAATAATATTTGATAGTCGAGGAGCTTAGCTGGTATCAGCGCACACGAGCACACCCTCATCGCTATGCGGCGTGGTTGCGCGCGCGCATTAGCCATGCGCGATGGGTTGCATTGCCAACGCCGCCCGCGTATGTACTATCGATTGTTTACACATACACGCATATATCAGCGTCGTCAAGGTCAGTTGTCACCCGAAATTATGCTCTAGTACCATCGCGATAGGGAAGTGGTGTGGTGGGCAACGCGATGGTGTACCGCCGGCGGCCACACCGACAGGCAACGATATGACCATTTGAGGAGTTCGGTCACGATCCTACGCACTCTAGCACGACACTTTAGAAGGGGATATCGACGTTGACCGATGGTTATGACGTTGGAATAACTTTGAATAGAGTAATTAGCTCATGAATACACAAAGCGAATAAGACTGCGCTGAAGAAATTATTAATAGTTAATTCTATTGTTTGCTTCAGGAATGTGGTCGCTTACTATTTATTGTATTATACTCGTAATATGAATAATAACAAATACCAAATTGACTTTTAGTTGGTTATTTAATCAGTTTCTTTATTGAAGCAGTTAGATATTTAGATAGAGTCAAGTAGCGCTTTTATACTCTTTATCGATCTGTCAGCTTCATTGTAACAAATGCTATGTGATTACGATTGGAAATGCGAGTTAAATAACCCACTTACATAAGTGACGACTGAAGATCTAGATACTGACAATAACTCGAATGCGCAGGCGCTGATTCTAATGGATAAGCCGTAGATCATGCTGAACATTTAAATCTAATTTATCTTCTGACTTTGTTGGTTAATTAAATTAAATCTTAACAAACTGATAAGATAACTCAACAAGTTTAACTCGTAAATGTCAGATTTGAATTAAATTATGAGTGTTACATAAGATTGTGCTGAGAATAGACGTGACGTTTTCATAACACCGTTTCAATGTAAGGTGAATGCACTGATGTACACAAAAACTAATGTGTAGAATATTTTACACGTAACTGTTGTTACAGTGTTGCTTAATCATACACTTTACAAGTTCATTGTGAAAAAATCGCGTCATTTTTATACGAAGAACTTTGGTTGATGATCTGTGGTTGATTTGCAAGAGATCGCGGACTTTTTGCTGTCATAAGTAGGGCTGTCATTACCCTAATTTCCGACGCAGGACAAACACTTCAAAATCTCTGGACATTTAAAATTGAGATTTTTTCCCGGACGTTCCTAATAAAAATATTTGTACAATAAAAAAGTAAAAACATCAATATATTTTTTTTTATTGCTTTTCTTTCAATTAAACGGAATTTCGGACACTTTTTGAAAAGCCCTTCCGAAAGACGGACGCAGTTGAAGGATAGCAGCCCTATTCCTAGACCAAGAGCCACTTAGGGATCGCAACTTAGAAAGTAAATACCTAATTAAATCCCAGAATATTAAAAAAAACCTCTTTACCGTCTGTTGGAACTTCAAATACCAAATAAATCTTATCTTTACCTTTTTTGGCAGTAGTTAAGGTACCGTCGCATAATTTTTAATAACAATAACCTCTTGGCATAGCTAAAGACGTGTCATGATTGCCGTTAGGACCATTAGACGATGACTTTCTAGATATAGCCCGTTATCCTCTCCATCTTGCCAAGTTGCCATCTTAATTGGCAAATGTTTCAGCTAATGTGCTAGTCTGACTGGCAACTGCAATAATGATAAGCACGTGTTCCTAATTTGCGTGTGTATTTTTTGTTGCTTTAAAAGTTTGCTTAAGTGATTTATAGTTATTTGTATGCAAATTGAACAGAACAGCGATTGTTATCTGCGGTACATACCTAACACAAGTAGCTTTAGAACGTTTTATTAACAAATGGGCATACTCTTGGCCTCAATTAACTGCTAATGATTTTCAATCAATTTTAAATTGAGATTTCAAATCGCTGGGCAAATTATTTGAGCCGGGTTTACATCGTTAGTTGGACGCGGGATTTGCCTTATACCTATATTTATAAAAAGTTCTTATTACTCTCTAAATCGAAATATAGGTAACGTCGAGCGATTACCACACACAACATATTGATAGTATTTAATTACAGGGCAGGGTGTAGTCTTGCGCAAGCGTCTACGCCGCGTAGGCTTTTCGTAGGCGCCTACGCAGGGCTTACGCGGTGTAGCCGCTGCTAAAACGCTACACAAGTTGAGTTTAAAAGCTTGATAGCAGCTTTGTCAACTGTTTATATAGTTCACGATGTTGATCTACGTTAAAGAAAACGTAATAAATAAACCTGTTAAGTATTTTTGCATTTAATTATGAAGTATTTTAGATGAACATTATAACAGTAATCATATGAAAATATGTGTTACTTATTGCTTTATTACCTGACTTAATAGTCAGGTTAAACATCGTCTTAATAGACGATGTTTATTTAATTTATCTTTGCGTAATTTTTCATCAGTATTCATGAGTCGTCCGCAAATCGTACTAACTTTCTCTCATAAGTTTAATAATTCTAAAATCTATTATCATCAATTAAATCATAGATTTATCAATTAAGTATGATATGCCAGTAATTATTTTATTTATATAGTTAAATATATAATTATGTAAATACACGTAGGTACAATTAATAAACGCGAGGAAAGTGGCTACCGGACAGATGCTTTCTTAAGTCAGTCTTTGGCTGGTATACATTATAATATTATTATGACTTAATATGCAAAAGCTAAAATTAACATAATACTTAGTGATGAAGTTAAGATAGCCAATCTTTGGAAATGAAACGCATTCAAAATAGTACGCATGCGCACTGTCATCCGATGGCTCACGCTTTGATCTTTGGTTACCTATATTATATCAGAAGTTGCTTCGTTGAAAGACTGATTTATAGAAGTATCCGAATTTTTTTTGCATAATAATTTGATATTTTTTATGAAAATACTTAGGTAATGGCAAAAATAATAACGCATAAGTTTAAGTAAGCACGCAAGTACAGTTATAAGCAAAGAACGCAACTATGAGATAGTAATGCCTTATCACTTACATAAGAATGATGATTTAGCTTCTGATAAAGGTAGTTAAATAATTTCCGACCGCTCGTTCATTAAGGATTCCGTGAATCCGATCATTTCGTCTGATATCGACATGCTGTAATACGTTATATAATAAAGATATTTAATTTCAATAAGGTTTTCATCGCACGAATGATTCATTAAAACATTTCTGTGCAAATAAAGGTCAATTTTAAATGCTATTTAAACTTACTGTAATGTCATTTTCACATGATTCAAAGAAAAGGAGACCGAGATGTTTAAAATATATGTTGTGCAGCCGCTGAAAATATAAGTTCTTATTTAATTGTCCTTATCTTATGTAATGAGATTTAAAGACTGGTCCTAACTTTTAATTATGTATTTGAGAATAACTTAGATTTCTACAACGATGTATGTTGATATATTGATTTGTGCAGTAATGATGTGATCTTTTCTAAAACATTTGTTTGGAGAAATCTATAGGTACCTATTAATAAATAGTAAAATTATAAGGTAAAGTTTGATTAGTTTTTTTAACTGATAGACAGCTTTATATTGTTATAGGATATGTTTTATGCTTGATTTCCACGCAGACGAAGTCGCAGACAAAAACTAGTTAAGTACTCAAATATTTATTTGAGAGAAAAAATCAGGGTAAATGTCAGTTAAAAAAATCGATATTAAATTTAAAACTGCGATCGCTTTAACCGAGCATGGCACAAACAAGTATATAAATCTGATATGTTTGCTCACCAAGCAACGTTTCACTTAATTATAAAAGTTGTTGAACTTTTGTTTCATATTATATCGAGTACAGAGTGAAAGTGATTCCCTTTGACTGGACCGAGATTAATGTGGCTCGTTAACCGCCATAGGGCTATCGTGAGAGATGGGTCGCGCTGACGTCACGAGACCTACCTACCCAGCACCCAAATTGTTTCTGGACTAATCTCCGCATGGCGCAATTGCACTGCATTAGAATATTTGGAATATAAATTATGGTACAAGCAATCTCACTGATATGAAAGAAATATTGTGGTTTCGGAACTAATGTCCGAGTAAATTACTCTATCTATGATGCTTTGAGAATCGAGATGAGATTCAAATTCTTATTTATGAATCATTGAGTAAATAAATCACTTTTAACATATTATCCATATTAACTTTCTAATTCGGTAATAAGTAATCGATTTAGCTTTCGTCATTTATTGTCAATTTTTTTTAGAGATGATTAAAAGTTCTTGCGTTCTTAGAAGCATGAATAATGCAAATATGGTTGCCGATGATGAGTAGAAGTAATGATTTATTATGAAAGGACTACTTATTTACTTTTTAAAATAGCTCTCATTAAAATTGACACCTGCTTTATTAAAAAAAACTAATGAGCCAACATTAGTAAACTACCAACTAATTTGCTAAATGCTCCAGTAATTGCGGCAAGTATATTAATTACACATAATTACATAACAATAGCTCTTGGAACACTAAAATCACGAGTCTCATGCTATTATGTTAAATAGCGCCACAGGTACATCACAACAACACTTTAAAGACCATTACACAGTTCCTATATGGAGATCTCAGCACTATTCATTTATCAATAGGGCATAAAATTGGCTGTGGAAATTAATTTACAAGGAATAATACATTTGACGTCTGTATACATAGTGAACTATAAGTGAGTGCCAGAGGGCATAATGAGTCTCACGATTGTTACATAACGCCGGTAATAGATAATGCATAATACTAATGACAAGTGATATTTAAAATATATTAGGTACTCAGTGTCTCGCGTCGTTTTGTCTCGAGTGCTCCATGATTGAGTGGGGCGAATTAGATAAGCGCATTAGTGGTCGTAACTCACTGCTTTCACTTTTAGGGCCCAATTATTTATTTTTCGATTCTACGCATCTTTCGTAATAAGCTGCTGGACGCCCGCGTCTCGGTTACGTTACGCAGAACCTCCGCATCCCGAAGATCTATAGATTATCTTGTACATAATAATTGGTAAATGGAGATATATATTATCATTTTCAACTAATTAACCTCAAATGTTAATACACGATCTACTGTTCGTCCTTGACTAATCAATTAGGATAAGTCTTTGGAAATTAGTTATGTTATTTGTATTTACTCATAAACTAGAGCAAATTATGTCAGTCTTCACGCTAATTAAACTAAAAATAATCAAGAAAAACAAAGCGTAAAAGAGTTTAAAATGGCGCGTTACGCAATGTATTTTTTATTTACATTTCATCACTCAAGGGGACAGTTGGTTGATAATTCACGTAATTAACAGCATGTTTGTGTTACTAAACCTCAGCAGCGCATGCGCATGCCACCCGGCGACATGTTTGCCGCTCTGCGCAAAAACTACGCGCGCATTGCCAGTAATTTCGTAAGTCGTAACTTTGTAATTACTGAGCTTTTAATTTTTTAAATTGTTGTTTTTAATGCGTTCGTCCTACTTCATTGCAGAAGACGTTATATTAAGAGAAATCATTTTATGCTCCATTTGAGAAATAATATTGTATGTAATTTGTACCCCTATTGCTATATTAGATACAAGAATAGACGAGTAAATAAAGATAGCGCATTCTCCGATATTATACGACAGTAATCACTGACAGAAGATGCAATGAGTTAGAGAAAGCTGTTGTTTTATCCTTATCGAGATAAATAGATGAAATTCCCGAGTGCTGTCAAATTAGAAAATAAACACGTAAGTAACCTGAACTGTAAAAAACGCTTATCGAGCATTCCTTTAAGAGAACTTTCTCTGATAATTCATGGCGCCGGAGTTGGAAATTACTATTATATCTTTTGAAGTGGACGCGAGCCGCATCGGTATCGAAATAATAACCTCTCTCGATATTAATTACGTCCTAACTCCTAGAGTAAGTGAGGAGAGACTCTGAGAGTGTGGAAGGGGGGGGGGGTTGTATTCTGTAATAAGATCGGTATTGAGAGCACGATACGCATTCTCACAGATGAATAGACGCAGTCACCTGTTGTTATGCGCTAGATAATTTAATATGATACGTGACAACTAATTACTTTGAGTTCGTTGATTAATATGTCAAAGTGTATTGAGATGTTGCATGTGGAATAGATAGGCTATCTTGTACTTGCATTTATTAGTAGGTTTATGTAGAAATAATGAAACTGTGGGCACTTTTATGGCCATGTTCTGTGCTATCTCAAAGGTCATATTTAATTCTTAAAAAAGTAGCCTGAAAAAGAACGAATACTTCCAAAATCCTTAAAAAAGCTTAACTTACTCTCTCGAAACTCCATCACAAACTTAATCCTTAAACAGCAAAACCAAATCCTTACCTGAAAAGAAGAAAACAAACATGATTAGTAAATGAATAATTAACATCCATAATGAGTATTTAATCTCGATAAGGCAATACACGTGTTACAAGGTATAATTATTTCATCTCGGCTATCAACGCGATCGGCTCGCAATCTAAACATCGATCGGTTTCGCAAGCCGGTGGCGACATTGCTACAACATCCGTCGTTGATTGCAAGCCGCGTGACATTAATTGACCCACCGACATGTGCAATGACTCCAAATTATATTAATTATTATGTATATGTTACTGTAAAAGCGCGAACTACGGTAAATCTTGATAATTTTCAATGAAACCCCAAGGTTTACGAACTTTTAATGGTGCAAGCTCGAACTGTTTCGTTATAACCCTTTCTTTTGTGATTTCACTTCGGAGAGATTATTTTTTACATGACATTATTCTTAACATTTAAAAAGGTTTTTTAATAATAAATAATAAAAATAAACTTACTACTCCGGTACCGGTGGGCTACTATTTTTGTTTTTAATAAATATTTAAAAATGTATGTAATTTGTAATTAAATAAACGAAAAAAAAATAACTGTTATTATTTTATACTAGAGGTGCTCCTCTAATACCCGTGTTTCTAAGAACGTTCGCATTCTAGGGGGCAAGTCTATTAAGTTTTAGGATGATCGCTATCTGACCCAGTCTGTTATAAATGCCTTCAATTTACCTACATTTGTAGGCATTGATTGTCACCGAGATGAGATTGCGACTAAATAGGGTGACTTCGCCGGTTTGCCGGCCACCTCTGGTTTTCGGCCAGTTCATAGTTATATTAATATAATAAGAAAACTTTACCTTACATAATTAAAAGACAATGCCTACTTATTTCTTTGGTATAAACCCTATAACTCTTGAATTTTGTAGATTTTTAATGATCTAATTAATAAGTCTGTAAGCCTCCGAAAGTTTTATAGTGCACGCATGTGTCAAAATTAACGAAAAAAATAGTGCGCGCGTTATTTTTGAAAGGGAAATTACATTGTTGTTTACCGGTTTATAAACATAAATTGTATTTCTGTGTATGAGAGATAAGTTGAATTAGTGTTATTTCAATTAAAATCGACGAACGATTAGGTTATTTACATTTAAATTTAATGGCCGGGTAACTAGATAATGATTTAGAAGATCTCCTACTTCTCGGCCGGGAGGCCGAAAACTAGAAGAAAACCTTTTACATTTAATTGATTATTTTGAATATTAAAAAAGGATTTTTTTCAAAATAAATATTTTTTACACGAAGTATAACCCCTTCTCATTTGTGTGTTTAGATTTCGGCCGCATGTTATCGAGCTAATTATGTGGTAATAACACTTTTATCTATCTAGTTTTTGACGGCCGAAAATGAGAGATTTAATTTTTACTTTTCGACCTAAGCAAATCCATATGGCCGAAAACTAACAATTTGATTACCGTTTCTCGGCTAGTAAAAAATAACGGTAGTAAATGCTCATAATTGAACTAATTCAATGAAAATCTTCAGTCAGACGAATAAAACAAACTTATTAAGTGTCTTCCCCAAAATTTGTGTTTTTAGCCAGTCAAAAAATTTTGCATGTTATAGAACAATAAATATAGTACAGAGACTGACTCAGAAATATTTAAAAAATAAATAAGGAAACGAGAATCAATATGAAGAAAAACTAATATTAAGAAGATTTTAGATATAATGAAAGACACTAATATTTCTCAGAGACGAAATTTCAAAGAGAGTTAGTATTATTAAAGAAAATGTGAATGTTCATATTTTTTTTATTCTTATTTATTTTTCGTTTCGCCATATTATATTTTGTAAAGATTAATTTTCCTGTGATTTTGTACAAAAATGTTCCCATTTAAGTATTATTTTAAAGGTTTTAATTAAAATCGTTGATTCTTACGTATTATTTACTTGTTGATCCATTATAGAACCTATGCAGAGCAAATAGAGATGATTTTTCAATAGTAGAATAGTGGCCGAAAACTAGCAAAAATAAGGGCCGGGAACTGACACAGATGGCCGAAAACCGGCGAAATCGCTATTTTCACAGATTTTTATTTTTTGTAATTTTATTATGATATTTACGAGTAAAACATCTACAAATATTAAAACTACAGTATCTTCTGAGTTCAAAAAGATTTAAGAAACTAACCAGCGACTTTACTATCAAAGATAAAAATCGCCATGAAGTCAGACGTTCGCTTAACTGGCCGAAAACCGGCGGAGTCACCCTATACCTGTAATTAATGAACTGAGTTACTGAGTATTAAAGCTAGAGAGTACGCATACCTTCTTAACGACATACTCCTCTATCTGTCCTCCAAATTTCAGCTATGCTAAAATGACATAGATAGGTCGACACCGGGATTTTAGACTATATCTAAAATGATTGTATTTTTCTATTTGCAACCGTCACTCGCCTTGCCTTTTCCCAGCTATGTAGGTTAGGGTCGGTAGCTAGTCTAATAGAACCAGATGTGACTGAATATCAATATTTTAGGCGGAGTGGTTGCCATCTGACCTCCACAGACTAAATGGGCAGTCATATTGTAAGCCTATACTCCATTTATTACAACGTTACAAAAATAACGGTCAATACATATTATTAAAATGACTGCATTACTGGTAATATTTTGTAAATTATGACTAATAGTCTACATTGCTTTGAAATAACGGAGCTTATTACTAGCTAACATTGAAATAACGATATCGTTGTAACGTTATTTTTCTAATGTTATGTATAACGGTGTCACTTCCTACCTATCTTGTGTCAACTGCCTTAAATGTGTTATCACTGAATATGTCACTGACTTTATTCTTACCTAATCTTTTACAACTAAGTATCCCAAACGCGGAACTAAGTAGTAATTCTGTTGCACTACACCGTTATTGCAAGTTATAATAAAGATACCGTTTTCGCTCGTATTGCTAATTTCCACAAACAAGAAGTTTTCTTATTGCCCAAGTCTACTGTGCTGTTGTATCTACATAACGTAATGATATCAGACTTTTATTGTCCCACTGCAGGTTTAAAGCCTTTTCTTCAGGGAAGGTACGAGCATTGATCAACACACTTGGTCAAAGCGGATTGGTGATTTCAGTTTATAGGAATACATTATAATTTAAGTCCAAAGCTGGCAATTATACTAACTTGTAGGAACGAACGCAATCTAGTTTCAGACTCAATCCGTCAAAAATACCTCTAATTTATCTATATTTTTGACGTTGAGTGTCGGAGAGATGAGACTGCGACAAGATTTTTAACGATTTGAATTAGTAGAATAATTAGCCTTCAGGTTTTTTCACGAAATCTTTCTTCACCGATGCCATTGATGTCAAATATAAACTGACATATTTATGAATTGAAAAAGTTACATTGGTACTTGCCCAGTATCGAACCCACAATATCATGCATGAGAGGCGGGCGCTTTAATCACTGGGCTATCACGACAACATAGTAATACATAACGTAACGCCTGGTAATATAACATACAACTTTTTCTTAGTTTTACTAAACCTGCTTGCTGCCTGAAACTAGTTATATCAGTTGAGGACGATTTATGTCTAACTTACGAAACTTGTGATATAATGGTACATAATATGCCTGGTTCCATGTTTCGTGAATTTTCTAAAATACTGGATAGTGAATAAAACGCGTGCTATTATTATGATAAACGTCTGGCTAGATAAAATGAGAGAGAGCGTGAAACGTTATGTGATGTAATAACTTTTTTACGTGTTTGAACTGAATCCGACAACCACCTGGCGCATGCGCCAACTCACGGTCACTCGGTTCACATGTAAATAATAGCTCTTAGCGTACGACTTTCACTGACAATAACAATAATTTTGACTTTGTTACCGACTTACAAATTACCGACTACCCTCATCCTATCCTATTCTTGCTTTCTAAGTTAAATTGTAACTTTAAGTAAGTCATCATCCCTCCAATTTACGTTGCTGTGTCCGACAGGGTCCACTATTGTTCAAATAAAAATATTTACTGACCACTTGCTTGTAAATTGAGGAACGCAATAAATGATTTAGTATTGAGTACCGTCAAAGTACCTGACTCTTGATCAAAAAACATTAAGAAAATGCGTGAAAATTTGCATCGATTTTGACACCCTAATAATAAGGCCGTAGCTTACTCAATCTTTCTTAATTTTCGAAATAATAATGACTAACAAACGCCAGACATTACACAAAGTCGACGGATTTATAATTTACAATCGGCTGTCCAACCGGCTTAGTGGTTTAAACACTAAAAAGGTAAAAAGAAACCTGAATAGCACTTTTACGTCCAACACTCTTGATTGAAATCAGTTTTCTATCAAGCCATAAATAGAAAATCGATTTGACTCGAGCTAATGAACGTAAGTGTCGGCACTTTGGACGTTAAACACGTAAATATTAAGGTCTATAATTAAGCTGTGATGTTGCGAGCCATGTTTACTGGAAACTCTCGCCGAAGCGAAAGTTCCACATGTGGTGGATATGCGGTGTTTGACAATTCTCATGTACTTAATAGACGTGTCTGTGACAGATGCCAATCGTGTGGACGGTAATTTCATTTTCATAACGAGATATGACGGTTGAAATTATAATAAGAGTGGGTAATTACTATAATTTATATTATACACGGCGAAGGGACATTGTGATATAAATTTATACCATGGATTCAGTTCATAGTTCTAGAACACCTAGAAGTATCATTGTTTATCGGTAATTTAAAACAAAAAATTGCTGTTCCATATACATATTTTGACCTTGTAGATAGTGCACTTTACAATCGATCAGCAAAAAAAATCATCACTGGGATTTAGAATCATGAAATCGTAGTATAGTCTGTGTCACGATGTGACGATGTCCTTTAAACCTTGTAAAAATGCAATTGCACCTTAAAAGAATAAAAAACGACTATTTCAATTTCAACTTGAATTTTACGAACGTTCTTTCATAATGTCTGTCTTGTTCAATAGGTTTCTAGTGATGCGGATGTCATCTAGTGGAAAATTAACCGAGTAAACGTTAGATAGGTACGTCACCGGTTCCAGGAACCGTTACGTTGCAGCGAAATTGCAATATCTAG
The DNA here is from genome assembly GCA_949316365.1 of Hoplodrina blanda. Lineage (NCBI taxonomy): Eukaryota > Metazoa > Arthropoda > Insecta > Lepidoptera > Noctuidae > Hoplodrina > Hoplodrina blanda. Next base: position 7,579,641 of record OX438563.1, read on the forward strand.
TTTTAAAAGGAAATTCTCTCCGCCTATTACTAACGGTTACCGAGATAAGCACAAGTATGTTATTGCCAGATCTACTTTCGATCTCGCCTAACTCATTGCGGGAACTATACTCGTATCTATCTTAAGTAACATCTAATACCTAAGTACCTTTCATTTCAGAGTTCCTGCTTAACTAAAGGAAGTATTGATTATTTGACGTGTGCACATAAACCGGACGCATCTAATGCAGTTTCTCTTTAGTCGGTAGCAGGGCTAGCGGTCAGTTACACCGTGCTAAAGATAGAGAAATTAGCTGCGCAGGAGTGCGCGAGTGAATGCACTCGAACGCTGCGCCCGCGCCGTCGCCGCCCCGCCCATACCATATACGAACAGGCGTAAACTGAGAGATCGATTACCACTAATTACTGGCCTCTGTGCGAAAGCCTCCTGAAATATTGCAAGCCGACTGTATCTCAGTCCTACGACACTTAATAAAACAACGTAGCTCTATATACGATATATTAGCACATGACTATATAAAGTCCTGACGAACATATATTGAAGCTCTGGATTTCAGTACACTGCAATTAATATGGATGAGAATTTATCACAGGAGCTGATAATCAAATTATAACTATTACGGCAGTTTCTCGGCCAGGACATGCGCCTGTCTTATAATCTGATTAAAGGAACCTGCAATCTGCATATTCTTAACGAGGAAAAAATGGAAGAGCAAAACATATTTTCTCTCGAACAAGTTTTCCCAGGATTATAATCTTAATGTTTAAGTCTTCAATATAAATACTTAGGAAAAGATTGAAATATCTCTTTGAATCTTGAAAGTAGACAGTCAGTAATCCCTTGCCACGGCCGCCTATCGGGCAGTTTGGATCCAATTACAGTCCGCACGGGATACTAACAATCATAGACTTTCCTTGGGCATTCGTCAAGCGCTGTTTTGAAGCGTGAAAGCGGATTGATCGCTTGATCACACGACACGTGTCGTTTGTGACTTCACGCTTTACGCGATATTCAATTGTAACTTGATCGCTTTCTATCGCACACGACGGTAATGCTTACGCACGGATACATTTGAGAGCCTCACGATACGTGAATCGAGTAATAGGTGTCATATTCAGTATTTTATTATATAGCTAAGTTGATTGTAAACTCTCATCTATATTATAAAAGGCAACTGTTACTGATTGACTGATTCATGAACACACAGCTCAAACCACTAATCGGATTGCACTGAGATTTGTTTTTATGACGTAGGCATACGCTAAGAAAGGATTTTCCCAAGTTCAACCCTAAGGGGATGAAACACAGCACAGGGACGGGGCCCCAACGGGGCCAAACGCCTGCCGGGGTTGCGGGACGTCTTAACAGGATACCGTGGCCCCGGAACGTAAAGGGCAACAGAAGGAACACGGTGGTTTTTAGTCAGTAAAAGTCAGACAGTCCCTTCCGCCCCACCCAGGGCGGAAGGACTCATTTGATGATTTTTACCACCTTTAAAAAAAAAGAGGGATGAAACAGGGTTCCAAAGTTTGTTTACATTTACGCGGACGATGTCGCGAGTAGAAGCTAGGAATACTTTCCAAGATACGGGACGTAAAAACTAGTACCTGTTTATGTAAATCTAAACAATTAATTAAAACATATTCCACGTCCATAATTACATAAATCATATAACAAACTTTCCAAATCACAACGCAAACAAAAGTGTTAACTTGCAAAAGAGTCAATACTAAGACAAGTAGTACATATGACTATCTATTCATCGCTTACTTGCTAATTGCCTGTTAGCATTCCTCTGCTACCAACATGTACGGTTATCACGTTATATACGAGGATATCTGATTAACTCTTATACGACTAACTGATTACACACGCGAACTATGAAGCGGACACTTCCTTTGTTACACCGCGAGACTTGGCTAGAAGCGTCGTAAAAGGCGACAATGCTTCTAAGGTGTGCTTTCTTGCTAATCGTAAAGATCTAAAATACCGAGAAAATTACTTTTTTAAGAAATTTTAATAAAACTTTAAAGCTTCATTGCTTACTTGTTGTACAGTAACAACTGTAAGTGTAACAGAAATCTAACTAAACTTATTTTTAATTCGTAATAGCCTCTCTCATTTTAATATCCACAGATCTCAGGTTGGATGTGTTTTATTTACGTTTGCTGCGTTCAGAAATAGATGAAAAATAAAGTCATAAACGCGACGGCCACAGTATTGAAATAGCCAGGTTATTTAAATCATCCCACCGCCTCCGCGATACTGCACGAGTATAGAGTACGACCGAACTTTTGTTTTTGGTTTCGGTTTCGGCCTAGTATCGGCAAAAAAACGGGTTTCGGCTTGGTTTCGGTTTCGGCCGCCATCCGGCCGAAACTACAGCCGCAACCGTAACTACTTTCGGAAGGTTTCGCGCTGCGTTTGACTATGTTCGCTGCACCGAGCAGCAACCGAAAAAGTGTCATATTGTCGCATCCATGCTCACAGTGGTGTGTCGTCTCATGACGTGCTTTGCTTGTTTTGTTTGCGTTAGTTTGAGACTGATTATTACAATGTTTTATTTAATTTTTCCACGAAAACATTACCTTGTATGGAAGTTTCAGTTTCGGTATCGGCCTCAAAAACTAGTTTCGGTCGTACACTACCTACACCAGTATCATAGGTACACAGATATCATAGATCCAGGGCCAGGCAGAAAAATATATAAAAGTATTTTATGTTGACTGTTATTGCAACTACACCGCAAGCTAACTACGAGAAAACTAATCAATAAGATATGCAGATTTTATGTTATGGCTGCAAGTAAATAAAATTCATGCAAGTGGAAAAAATATTTTATGAAGAGTGAATATTAAATCGCATTTCGACGCGACCGATAGTATCTAGCATAATTAACTATGAATTATACCTAAGTGGAAAAGTAATTTAGGAAAGATAAATTCTGTTGAAGATTTTCGTTCAAAATAACTGTCATTTCTAGTGATACCTAAGTCGTGTGTTGAACTTTCAGTAGCTGCTCCTTGTATACAGACGAGCATTGTTTAGTGTTCATGGTACGTGGACGCGACACTCTGCGCAACAAGTTCACACCATCTTGAGTCACGATAACACGCAACTGAGGAAACCACACATTACCAGATCTTATCCAACCAGTCTCAATGACTAATTATTTGCTTAATGGAATTAATAGCGCGTTTAACTATTAACACTTTTATATAAAAGTTAAATGTCGTACGCTCTAATAGCCTCATTAATCTAATAAAAGAACATGCAAGGTTCTAAGCAGACCCGTGCAGATACGATATTGCCACAATATTGTAAAGTGACAGTAGAAAAAGTAGGCTGCAATAAAATATAACGAGCAATAAAAAATAGCTCGCGCTTATTACATTACTTTATCGTGAGATTTCTATCGCTAAACTAACAATGTCGGTATTTATTTTCAAAAGTGTGTAATAGTAAGAAGTAAAAGTTATTGTGTAATAGTTTACAAAAAAGTCGGTAATAGATAATACAGTTACATGGTTATAGATCATGACGTTCACGAATCGCATCTTGTTGGCGATATCAATTTCATGATCGCACGTGAACGACGAATCGCGCTTGAAAAGTAAAGTCAGACCATCATCTAGCTAACAGCAAAAATGCATTCCGCTGAGAGAAAACGACTCAAATACGACGCAGTCGTGCAAACTGCAAATGAATAGCAGTACCAACTGCAAAAAGCCGTCCTTCTACAGAGGCCCTGAGTATGAAAGTGGAAACATCAATGCGGACGTTATAATTTGCGCGGTGCATTTCCCGTTACTTACGCCGCATTCGGCCGTGACAATTTTCCATGTTGCACCTCGGAGACGGCTCGTAATGACAGAACGGCACTAATGAAACAACAGACAGCCAATAATAAACTTCCTGTGTAATGAGAGACAACGGGCACGAACTACGAACACGGTTACTGAAGCAATTGAGCGGCAGGCTTAAGGCCCAACCACAACGCTGCCTAAGGTACAATAGACCATTATAATATACTTTTTAGCTAGATATTATAAATTATGCTCCATTCAGATAAGTAAGCACAAAGAAGGTATAAATCAAGAGGCGGAATAATTGGAATATATCCTGATATGCATGCATGGTTCCGTGTAAACTATGGTATGTGGCTTTAAAATAATTCAAATTATTGCTGCGGAATGAATGTGACTGTTTACCTGTCTTACGAACAAACGATGACTTCAGATTACAAAATAATTACTTGTATATTCCGTAAGAGGTATATCCATATATCGAAGTGTAATCATTAAATTGCCTCTGAAAGTAGACTAATGACAGTCATTAAAATAATGTACGCGACATTAGAGCGAGCCGCTGCTATGTGTTTCGACTTCGGACATTTTTAATACATATTCTCTCATTCTTTTAATAGTGTGACAGTTTTGACTGTAGTTTTATAGTTCTCATAATTAGTAATAATGAGCCACCTGAGAAACGACCTTTACTGCTGGTTTCATTTCAATAAACTTGTTTGGCAATATCATGAACGAAGGCTTCCGTTCAGCTATTTGTGTGGGCAGAAAACCCCAAGCGAACAAATAAATGTTGTTGCACTAACATGACCGCATAACGGTTGACTGGAGGCGATTGAGTAGATGCACCTGCGCCTCAAGCCTCGAGGATGAGCCTTTCACTGGCGCAAGCGCATATCGAAAGTGCAGCGTTGATGCAACGCGACCTCCGACCTCTGCCGCAATGCTGCCTTTTGTATCTTGATTAGATTGATACTTATGATAATTGTTGTTTCCAATCAAATCTACAGAAGTTTGTGGATATCATGATTGGGTATCACGTTTCTTGTGTGCTTCTTTATGTTTGGATGTTATGTTTGATTGACGGCAGTTCCTTTGTGGTATTTTGTTGAGGCGAAGGTTCTATTATTGATGAAGTTTCTTCGTCAAATATTTTTAGTCTTCTATAACCACATTGAATAATAAACTGAGACTGCTATTTGCTTTTAGTTCAAATTTATTGTATTCTTCTTATACACAACGTTCATTTTCCTGCAGCTCCTGCGCATGAACACTGCCACTAATCTAACCAACCCTTGGCACTAAACACTGATACTGAAAATGCAGTTCATTAATATCATGGCACCAATAAAACACGCCACACTATTATGTTTCAAGGGTTTCTGAAGGAGGAGAGATAACTCAGTGCCCACTGGGCAGGATAAATCGATGATAAAATACGCTCCGTAAGAATTGGCATCAGTATTAATGGTTAACCGGCCTTCTTTGGTTAATGGTGGTCGGTTAACCAGCTGTCATGCGGTTACCATTTTGCAGGACAAATCGCGGCGGCCCACCAGCTGAGAACACTCGTAAACATGTAAATTCATAAGTTGCAGAGATACTTCGTGCATGATAAAGTACGAAGCTCACTGCAACAAAGGTTTCTGGTGGACTCAAAAGGGGATCAAGAGAATTAAACGTACAATAGTCACCTCCTCGTGTTTACTTAAAATCCCAACGTAGACCAATGTAACTTTTTCTAGAAATCAAGTTTGAGATACACAACGTATGGGTGTGTTCTTCACCTATTTGGTAACATCGATGATGTCACACTCTAAATCCATAATTTACTAAAATAGGCATGTAGTAAATATTCGTCTTTAATACTAATAATCCGTTTTTTAAGTGTTAATGTTATAGCCCTAAACTTCGACAATGACAACTCATATATGGTAATATATTCGAGTACTTACTTCAGTGTGTAGTGTAGTGTCGTGTGTTTGTGTTGGGCAACGACGCAGAATATAACATTATGAAACCAATCACGTTCTGATGTTGCTGCAGACGTTATTATAAATGTATATTATATAAATATCAAATAGCCTCGTACACCACACTACTATAACATTTAAAAAACCGTATAGGCTTTAAATGAATAAGAAAATATTCTAAAGTAATTACAGTCGGATGTTATCATAAAATTAATACGTACGTTAATATGCGAACCTCGGTTTACACCGCACATAAGTCGTAAATACTTTACGTTGTAGAATGTTGATTAAAGTGAAGTTAAACTAGTTCCGAATGACACCGCCATCTTCTGTTCGGTACATAAAGATCGAAGATTACAGCCTACTAACTAGAAGTAGAAACGAAAGTAAACAAAATTTAACTAACAAACTAGTTTTAGCATTGCGTGCAACCAACAGATTAAACGGCAATTAAAAACAAACGCAAAAAATGCATTTCTCCAATAACGCAACTTTCGTTTTTAATACAACATGTGTGGATTGGACCCCACCATATGCCAGTATCGATTATAATAGTTAGACATTGATGCTACTTTTCAAAGGGGTCGTTCAGTCAGCGAACTCAGGAATGTGAGTACCGTTTAGTGATGAGCGAAGCCCGCAGCGTTATAATATCTTCCCTATATTTTACAGTCCAATCACTAGGATCGCCTGCGCAGTGATCGGCCGCCCACGATATCGGCTAACTAATTCGAATTAACCCCACGATACTGTTACAATTACGATATACTTAAATGCAATATAAGGAAGCGCCGTTGTATTAATGCTTAATAGCAAATTGAATGAGCAACGATCATCGTTGAGATACAGCAGAATGCCTGTAATCAGTTCGCGTTGCCCTCGAGCTAATAAGCAAGTAATCCTATATCTATCTAACTCTTATAACGTTTTACACGACGTTTACAGTAATACGAGCAATCTGAACATCACAGAGTACCATAAACGGTAATTACATATCAACAGTGACTGTAATGACAAGATCGACGTGAGATAAGAAATTTAAAACACTTTCACTGTGTAATTGCTGTCAGTAAACACCAGTAAGGCGACAAAGTTGTACCGGAGTCCGGAACGTACTTTGGAGGGCTCAGCGACTCAATCATTAGAAAGTAAGACACAGGTTGGAAGAAAAACTCGCACAGTTACAGAAAGTACGGGAAAAGTGTGGCCGATGGGAAGATGCGTTTTTCACAATGGATGCACGTTCATAGGCGTTATTTTAGTTCTTGTCAACACATACAGCCATTGTTTGCGGGATGCCTGGGTATAACAATGTTGTTCAACAATCTTGATTGTTAGTTACTGTCACGTCTAGATAATAGCGCCTGCGAATCACTGTTGCATGGAATTAGATGTTTGTTTACCTTGCTCTGAAATGACTTAAGAATAAATATTGCTGTTGCTAACTAAACTTCTCTCGGGAAATCAATTTCTATAAAGAAAGCGATGAAATAAAAAGAGCATTACAGAAAAGAAAGTAAGCAGTCTTCACAACATTATGTCATATTGACTCCACGTGCTTTTTAGTAGCTACTAGAGTGACGTAAGTAAGGGTGGGACATACGTCCATAATTGGCAAGGTTGGTACCTAGTAGTGGGTGTACCTTCATGTTGATACAGTCTACTTCCGAGCGTGGCGCAACGGCGCAGGCGCACGTGACGCGCCCACGCTCGCAGGGCTGTCACGTGATTCGTTAATGAATAAGCCAACATGGGACGACTGTAGTACATCATTGTTATCGTATATAAAAACTACACAATGGAAAAAATAACGGAGAAATTAACTAAACATTTCAGTTTACTGTTATAAGCTAACTTGTTTTTAATTATGTACAGTTTAGGTAACTATTTCATTTTATAAACAATTCAACATGTGAGAAAACACTCAAATACATTTTTGGCTCTTATATCGGAGGGGCCATTCTAGAATTATAAGGAACGTTCGCATTTTATTATCAATCTCAATGTATCAAAAATGCCTCTATTTTACCCAAATTTTCGACAAGATTTTGACATTGATTGTCACTGAGATGAGATTACATTTCGATTTTAAACGTTTGAAATTACGAGAATTGGCTTTTAGTTCGTTAAAACCCTATAGATATTAAAGTACCTACCCACAATAGAAACAGCAACCATATGTGGCTCCCATTCAACTTGTCAGTAACGATATGCGACGTCATGTGTCGACCACCTTACGTAACAAATGAAAATCGAGGCTTTTCCATAGCCGGCGCAGTTGCGCAACGGAAAAGTTGTGCAAGTACAAAATAAACTTTAAGTTTACACAAGAGGAAAGTTCGACGCGATCGACAGTTCTCGGAAGTGTTGTTTATTAAAACTATGGTCGTTAAAATAAAATATACATATCTACAGGTAGGTAGATATTAAGGGAAAAACAACGCGTCTATGAGTCAGACCTCGAGAGAAACTAAACGACTCATCCCAGTATATACGAAGAAAACGAATTAACATTTGATGGCTCTGCGATTCGAAATAAGCGGGCAATAAACCGCTGAAATTACTCTTCTATTTTAAAAACCGCGCATGTATTAATCAAATGCTAGTTAATCCGCTTTTTTCGAAGCCTTATTCATACATTGGTGGTCTCAACATTATATGAAATGTCATCTGATACAATGTGAAGGCCTATTCAGTAGAATGCAACTAGATTTTGTAATTTTTTAATTAATAAATTTAAAAATTACAAAATCTAGTCGCAATCTCATCTCAGTGTGAAAAAATGTACGTAAATTAGAGGCATTTTTGACAGATTGAGACTAAGACTAGATTGTGATCGTTCCTATAAGTAGGTAGAATGGCCCCTCTGATCTCTGTATCACTTTTTTGCGTACATTAGCAATCATGGACATTACAAGATCAATGATAACTTGTATATGTAACCGTTACTGATACTTGTAACTTGGACATTGAACTGTCCATATAAGTTGCTAGATAACGATGACTATAATTTATGGGATGAGGGGATATCAACACATGGTGTGTTGTGGATCGATGGTGTCTTTGCCCTTACGCAAGGAAGCAGTCCCATATAAAGCTACCATAAGAGTAGCTGACTAAGTTCATTGGACTTTTCTTAGCTATGCAGTAATTTATATTTTCAAATAAACACTAGAGATCCCAATTCCTAGAACAAATTATGGTAAATATAACATAAGATTTGATGAAGCAAGATTACATAATAGTTTACCAAATGATATCAGAATGTCGAAATCTATGTATAAACATTTTTAAAGTGAAGCTAAAATAATTATTTAACGCATCGTTTTTACAAACTTTAAATAAGATTTCAAGATAAAGTAATTAGCGTTAAATTCCTGATGTTGTATTCTTAAGAAAACGTTTGTTTATCTTGTAAGTAAATATTGTAAAATTATTTTAAATAAATAGATTTTTAAAACCGAATTTTAACAAACAAATCCGATTTATCCACTCATCTGGACTCAAAGGTCGTTCAGGACACAACACAAATAGTCTTTTACGACCTTTGACCCATCAGGTATCGTTATGTTGACAGTTGCATAAAGTGAATATATCAATGCTAATATTAAAAAGAGGTAAAGTTTGTGAGTTTGCAGGGGGTAATCTCTGGATCTACTGAACCGATTTTGAAAGTTCTTTAACGAATTGGAAGCTACGTTACCGCTGAGTGCTATAGGCTATATTTTATTATCAAAAAATTAGGGATCCATAAGAAAAATCACGCAAACAAAGTCGCGGGGAGAGTGCTACTGCATTATAATTGTGGATATTGTGATTGAGTCGTTTGCAAAAAAATATACAAAAAAAGCAATTACTAGCGATAGGCAACATATTTGTCCTAAAAAATATACTTCAGTAAATATTTTGTCACGTACTGCAGTTGCAAAAGTAAAATAAAAAGCTTCGTGTACGTGAGCTTGCCCACACCTGTCTGCTACGTCGACGTAAGAATGGGCGTGTCAGTCTGCGGCGTTTCAGAACTGCGCCCGCGCAATGCACCGAGATTGACACTCATTGTTACATCACCCATTCACCAGCTATCTCGATCGTCCATTATTTTAACACCTATCATTATTTAATTACAATCAAGTGGACGATTGGCTCTTTGGTGCAGTAAATTATTACGTAGGAATTATATGAAACAATAGAAAGTTTTGTGATTGGTAGACTGGTGCCATGACAACGCTTTTTGGTTGATTTCAGAATTATTTATTGTTTCTCTGAGAATGAAATATACTCAAATTATATAGTTATGTAACATCAGTGGAATCGAAAGACGGTCACTTTACGTTTACATTATCAATAGCATTTGATTCCATTAAAGTAAGGTTTAAAATTATTTAATTATACATATATTAATTTGGAACACTATTATCGTTACATCATTGTACATTTAAATGCGTAATATTACACTGAATTAACAGAAATTAGAGATATCACATTTCAAAAACACTGGTTGTCCAAATCACTTATGTAATTATGTAATATTACGCTTTATACATGTAAATGTTTTTTCTTCGATTGTTGCAACGTATACAACATCACTTGATGTGTTGAGATGATGTCAAGCACACAATGGAACGTAACGCGGTGTAACGTAAGCAATGTTCAAGTTGCGCAGACGCAAGTTAGAGATAGATAGCCGTGTACTGAGAGTAATAACCTCACGAGTCACAGGCACTATGTGTCGTATCTGTGCAGCAAAATACTCTAGTCAAACTGACAAAAAAAAAGGTAAAAAAAAAATCTAAAGACATTTTTAATAATATTCCATTCAGTACAGTTATAAGTGTCAAGTCAAGAATTGTTGAGTCGAGTTGAATTAGGTTTTTAATTCAACTAGTGAGAAGTACCGGTTACTAAGCACTGCCTGCGACGATTGTTGTGGATAGAATTTTTGCAAGAGACCGTATTATGCTTTTCTTTCTTATATCTTTCGAAGTAGCCTTCTATTCTCTCAATTTTGCTCGTGCACCGTGTGTGGCGAGCTGTTAATAGTCTACCCTAGAGTTCGCTGAAAATAATTAAGATGCGCCAAAGTTGCATAAGATAAAATACATAAATCAAATTTTAATTTGGTAAAGGCCCCATTGGAGTAGCCGTTTAACAATTTCGATATCTAACATTTAAAATTATTGACGTAACTAATGATTTACATAAACATTCGCAAATGATTTATGAACGAACATGTAATATTGAAATTCGTAAAGTTGACAGGTTGATGAGAGTAAGCATTTAAAATTATCATCATAACCTGTCAAAAGATTTTTGATGAGAAACAGTTGCACATCAAAAAAAAAAAAACGGGTTGCACTCCGGGAGTGCCGGCAGAAGTGAAAACTTGATTATTAACGTTTACGTTTACGTTTAACATACACGAACATTCGCGCAAGCGCCCTGCGCTGTCTAAACGAAACAGTAGGCCCAGGCATACATTTTCGCCGCGCCGTAGAGAGGGGATAGCTGTCTACTCTCCATCCGTCTTACGCTTTTTCGATCAGGTCACGTGTCCTGACGCGCACGTGTCCTGACGCGAGTTTAAGATTTTATACCCATTACAGAAAAAGTGCTCAACGCCGCTAAAGAAGTTTTCACTTCAAAAATACTGTTCCATTTGAAATTAGTTTAAAGGGAAAGGAATACCTACATAAAAAATAATACCAGTCTATTATTGTCCCACTGCGGAGCAAAGGCCTCTTCTCATACAGAGAAGGCTCAGGGCGGATTGGAATATCTTCATACAAAAATTAAAATTACAAAGATTCAGCCTATCCCTAGAAACCGTTTCAAAAGGCAACAAATAGGCTGGAATGACACAGTTATTAGCACTACGTAATTTTAGGATGGCTGAAATTTATAGAAGATAAAACGAGGAATAGGTATGTCGTTAAGAAGATGCTAATGTTAGGTACATTAGCATCTTCTTAACGACATACCTATTCCTCGTTTTATCTTCTTGCAGTCCAAGATCCCAAAGTCCCCAGTTTTACGTCTGCTGATGCCTGAAAAAGGGGTCAACCAGTCTTACCTAGGGGTATCGTATTACCCAGTTACTGGGTTGTGGAGGTCAGATAGGCAGTCGCTCCATGTAAAATACTGGTACTCAGCTAAATCCGGTTGGATTGGAAGCTGACCCCAAAATAGTTGGGAAAAGGCTAGGCAGATGATGATGATGCCTGAAAAAGGGGTCCAGCATTGAATCTAGCAAATACACATACCTTCTTAACGACCTATCTATTCCTCTATCATCCTTATTTTTGTGGGGCAGTCCTCATGGATGCCCTCCGTCTAGGTAGAACGGAGGGTTATGCCGGAATCTTACCGACTAAAACCCCACGGTTACTTCTGCAATCATGAGTCAGGAGACCGGTATTCAAATGACGCTATCCATCCTCAAAATTTCAGCCTTGCCATGACGTAGGTCGGGCGACACTGGGATCTCAGTGTAAGTATATAAGACTACCTACTTAAAATGTCAACAACAACTCTAAAAGGAAAAGCAAGCGACCTTTAGCAGTACCCTCTTCCTTCGAACCCCACACGGCTAGACAGATCTGTTATTTGTACGACTTCTTTTTAATTGCATACTTACTCCTTAACTTTTTGCGTATACCGACGCCGCATTTCTGTAGAAAACAGAACAGGTATCGTAATGAACTTTTACTATAGGTATTTTAATTAAAACAAATGATTAAGACTAAAGTTTTCTATGTATGTGTGTTGTATCTAACTACTTATTGAAAGTTTAACGACCTAAATGAATTGAAAGCTAAATAATAAAGCAATACAGCTCCGTTGGTCAATTACAAACATAATTAACAGTAAGTTCTCATAAAACAATAATGATTGGTATTGGCATGCAAAATTTATGTGCACCAACAAAACTCGGTAACCATAAACATGATCCTATAGCGTTTTGGCAAGTGTAATGGCCGCTGTAAATCAACCGTCCACTCTCAAGGCGCTTATCTCTACTCTAAAATTAATATCTTAAGTTTGGCTGTTTCCCAACAACAATGCCAAGAACACGCCATTTACTATTAAAAGGGGAAGTTCAATAACTCAATACTTACTTACCAATAACCAGACATAAACGTAAACCGACAAGAATGTCGTAGATTCCGATTTAATCGTTATAGTTTCTAATAGTTGCACAATTAAATTAACTATACGACTAACATGGATCGTCTAATTTTGGTTAAAGACTCGCATAAAACTGAGCGCCTTAGTAACTCTGATCCGGTTTGCCGGTTTGGCGCTGAGCAACAAAGGTGTGGTGGAAATAAATCTAATCGACAAGATATATCGAAGCCATAATATAATATTGGCGCATAATGTTAAGAAACAAAGCAACGAGCTAACGATGTAACAGATAAAAATAAACAACATGTAAATAAAACAAGACACGTATCGCAGATGAGGCAATTCTTCGAAGGCGATGTTTTGTCCAGGGCCTAACAAATGACGATGCTGTCCGCTCGCTCTAGCAACCACAAAATTATATTTTATTTATACCTGATACCTGATATAGGTACTACTACATACTAATATGCATAAGTAGAGATATTCATTACATTATGTTCGCAAGAAATTCACTCAATCTAAACCATAAAATCAAGTTTATTAAAGTGGAGTTCGATGAAAGTTGCGCTAACAATAATGATGTTGATAGCATTGTGTTTGTAATTCAAGTTCAAAAACAACAAAAATAAAATATGATTCAGTGATCATTTTCCAATGTAAAACTTAACTCAAAAATTTTGAACAAACTACGTTTAATTAAACAAAAAGATGAATCATTCCACCTCACACACAACCGGTGTTTATCAGACACCATATTTGGGATGGAATATGATTGATTTTGGAGGATTCTTTGTTTTTTCAAATACCAAATTACTATGTTAATATCGGACGTTGTTACGACCATAATACGGCAGGTCCATTATACTGTATTGGTTATTTTTATAACGCTATATCTAATCTGTGTACAAATGAGTTATCGTGTTCTAACAATACTACTATGATTGTAAGGAAAAGTAGGACGTCGATACGCGTTAATTATATCTATCAGCAATCCAGCACACGTGCAGATTTGTTTTATGTCAATAGAGCTTGCCGAGCTCAGATTTAAAACAAGTTCTGAATAGGTCATTAGTTACTATAATAATGACAGAAAAAAATGTTGGTTGTATCTTTATGATTAACATGTGTTGCAAAAAAGCATAGTTTTTTTGTAATAAAAATTCTATAATTTTAATTTTTTGATCTGTTTTGTGTTTTAAAGCTTGTATAATTTATTTATCACCTGCCATTTTACTAGTTGGACTACAAAAAGAGAGGTATCACTTTGTGTAAAAAAAAAATGTAAGTATACACTTAGAACTTGGACCCCCTGCGAATAATAAAATGTAAATAATGAAAGAAAATGACCATACTAGCACTATTCTATTACCATTTACGGCGTGCGAGTTGAGTGAATGTCCCTCACTCATGGGTTCGCACAATCGCTAAATCTATCGTTACTATCGCTTAATTGATCTCGCGGCGGTGACGAGTAGTTACTGTTCCGTTACCAATGCTTCAAGAAAATACGAGTAAATAAATACCAATCAGCATCGAGAATCTGGTACATACCTATATATCCTTGTAAAAATCTGACAAGCGTGTCAGGAATTATCGCGAATTTACTCTTATAACAAATGCACAAGGTATATATTTGCATACATAAACAGTTGTGACATAATATATATTACGACTATCATAGCATTGTCTTAGCACAGATAAGATAAGGCAGCAATTATATGTAACCTTAAATAAGTAACGTAAAGAACACTCGAGTTAAAAATTAAATGCTTAAATTGAAGGCTGAAAAAACTACTTAATTAACAATTATAATTAAGTCACTTTAGATTAGTAATTTAATATTTTGCTTCTGTTACAAGTACGTGCTTTAATTAATTTATTCAGTTTCTTATTACCGTTTACACCCAATGGAATAGCGATAAATGAGTAGTGTACCTACCTATCTACTAAAATGAAATAAATTGAATGGTGTACTATTATTTTGCTCTTAATAGCCGTTGTACGAGTCGCGATATACATCGATACGCAAACAAAGCAGTCAAAAGCATCGAGCGTAACTGCGCGTACGCTGTAATTATCACTCGATCCAGATGGGTACATACGAGTAGCTAGGTATATCCATCATTATTTATTAAGAGCTATTTGAACGCATATGTTCCCTATTGAAGGCATCAGACAAAAAGCGTTAACGCAATAGAGATGCCCTCACAAAGAGATGGACGAACAGATGCGCGAGTGGAGTCGTGGCATTTGTCTGTAAATCACACGATCAAACAGCGCGCACACCCCGGCGCAGGCGCGTGTTGACAGCGGCGTAGGTGTGTGAGTGTACCTGCTATCAAGGCTGCGCTCGCGAGCATACCTGCCCCTACCTGCCTATCTCGCATTCTTGTACTATCTGCAAAGTATCGGAAGGTTTGCGCGTGTGTCGTAACGGTGCCCGCGTGCTTGCTGCTCGAACTGAACTTTACACGGCTTGTCCTCGCCACCAAATCATTTTAATCTTTGCCAGTTCCCACCGCTGATTGACAATGCAATTATGAATATGGTAATACTATTTGTCAGACCTTCAGCATTCGACATATTTTGAATATATTAAGTTAAATATTTCGATGGCGGTTAATTCCATATTTATAATTCATCATTCTGTTAACGACTGCGCCCATCTACGATATTATTTTTGTCTGCCAAAGCAAACAAGGAAATAGTAAATCTTATCTCAGCTTATGTGCCTTTAAAGTCAACAGAAGATATTTTAGGAATTATTCATACATTATGAGAATAGCACAGCTCGCTACGACTGCGGCTACGGTAGCAAGTGCTACGCACTTCGAGCTGTGAATGGAATAATTTGAAAAAGGCAACCGTTCATCAACAATTCATCATCTGAACTATAGTGTTAGGAAGGTGTCAAACGTGTCATCTGTTGATTTATAATTTTTTTCTTGCGTCCTCAATTCATTACGTTTGTAGGTCATGGACCAACAACCTCAAAACCTTTATAAGGAAATGCAGATCAGGTTAGCCGAAATTAACATTGCAAAACGAATCCGTTTCTGAATTTGTTTAACAAATAAAATCTATTCACGCTAGTCGCGAGAATCATCAACATAATTATTTAAAACAAGCTGAATTATTGCTGCTGAACGTGTAGATACTTAATTTATTACTTATTATTAAATACGTGAGTACAATAAGCGGCCCAATAAAAACTTGTTATCTTGAGCTAATCTCTAGAGTGGAATCTGAGCGAAGGCTTATTACACTTGAAACCGTGCTCCTTGAATCTCATATTGCATTATGATTCATGTCAGAGATTCAGCGAGTCATGCCGTCAAATGTCGAATCCCTTGTATTGTTTGTATTGTCTTATCCGAGGCGGTGTGATGTCATAGTTCATAGGAACGCCCTCAGCCGTCAGTTTCGCAACCCGATGGATGTTACCATGGACGTGTTTCAGAATTGGGTGCGTCGCACTCAGCGGGCTGCGTCTATTGTGCTATTTACAAAATGGTCAAGACGTAATGGTAGGTGTTATTGGTTGTGCAAGCAGTGCATGAGGTTTGGTGTTGGAGCTGAGGGGGGCAGGAAGGGGGGGGGGGGGTCGTAACAGGTGTACGAGGCCGGCGCACGCGCATGGGAGCGACGCGAAGGTCACCACAACTTGTGGCGTTCTCTAGTGTCGCAAGTTGATTACCGTAACTCCATCATTCTAACGTAAAGTGGTTTTTAAGAAAAAGTTTATAATTGGTGTGCCAATTATAACATTCTATGAATTTGAGGAGTAAATAATAAAACATTAAACTGCTTGCAACAACGGTTTCGTCATAAAATTAGCACCTTTTAGCACTACCTATTAAAACAATAATCTTCAACCTATGTAAATAAATATAAAAGAACTTGAATCAGGTCTTAGGATCAAACACTCACCTCTTTGAGACCATCAAGACGTCCGAGAGACTTGGACTGTCGCAGTGGCAGGAAGGCTTTTAGTGCATCCATGCGCGAGGAGCGCTCCGGCTCCGCATTGACGGTGGCAGTAAGGTCTGCGCACGAGAGGCGCGCCTTCCTGCGCTTGTCCAGCAACTGCTTGGCGGTTCGCGAGCGGCGCTGCACGGGCGCTGCATCTTCCTCCGGCTCGCTGCATACTTCCCGCGCAGCATGCACAGTGTGCCGGCGCCGCGACACCGGCGGCGACGTCAGCCGAGACACCAACGACTCGAACATGACGCCAAATATCACCCACTGTGGTGCTGAGACGACCAGTCACGACCAGCTCTTAAGCCACGTAAACCCATATTGTGCAGCTCGATTTATCCCCAACGATGGAACGCCTACAACGAAACATTACTTCTGTGACGACTGAGCTTCAGCCGCAGCGGGGGCGACTCTCCATGGCCTCTCAAACTACGGGCGCCTAACATGCGACCACAGCAGCACGCGCTCAGGTGTGCGCAATTTGGATCGTTGACCGATCTGCCTCGGTATTGTCACTCGACTGAACGATAGTGACTCTCGAAATAGCTTTGTTTGTGATTCATTCACACAGTGTGCGTACCGTGACGGACGGAAATGGCAAAACGCGTCCACATTTGCATTCAACTATTACCGTCCTAAAGTAAAATGCGTGCATCACAATAATATAATATGTATGTTCATAGTACTACTGATGTGGAAACAATAGGTGTCGAAAGAAGTTCAGCTGAGTGTTTTTATTCACACGTTTATGAATACTTCTATTAAGTTCGTTAACCCAGTTACCGAGTTAATATTGTAATTAAATAAAGCTGAGACTTAATCACACGATGCGGCGTGTTGGAATCACTTGAAAGTGTGCCACTGTCCAAAACATTGTGGTGGCAGGTTGCCATCGACGACGCGTTGAAATAGAAACACAAGGCCAAAACTGAAAGCGAAAATAGAAACAAAACTGAGGAAGACTTCTTTCTTATTTACAAGTTCATTCTTACTACAGTTTTCCGGTCTACTTTTATATAACACCATATAATATATTACAATGATTCGGTAATACTTGTTGAAAAAGAAATTGCAAGTGCACAGTTGTACACATAAGTAACACTTAGCTGAAAATTACTTCTCTAGACTAAACAGTAACATGAAACTATCCAATAGTCACGTTAAAAATGCAATTAGGCATGCTTATTAAACTAAATATTTGAATACAAATAATTTGAAACATCTGTAAGTAATAACGTATTTGCATATTTCTGTAGAATAGACATTCAAAGTGGGTCGCCACCATTGGCAGCTAGCAATAATGAGATTACCAGCGTGACAGTATTCTACGAAGGGCTTAAAATGTTGTGACTTATGAACAGGCAATTGCGAAAACACGCGCGACTTCACTCAGCCAAGTCGTAAACTAAATATTCTTGTATTTTCACTTTTACACCTGTGTCAAGAGACGATTGTTTACTTCTTTTTATGACGATTGTGAATGCGCCGCCTATACAAGGTAACGAAGTAGGCCAGCTGGTATTGTGACCGAAAGCTAAACATGTTCGAATGTTAGGTAAGTTTAAATTCAAGTTCATATACTCATGCGACGGACAGCTATAATGAATGTTTGAATTGTAACTGCTAGAACAAGGTGCTTGGTCTCGCGCTCAAGGGTTTGCTAGCCACAGTTGGTACTCGGTAGCTATCGTTTGTGGAGCATGGCTCAGCTAATAAAACGGTTAGTCCTAAGTCGGCGACGTCGACGCAAACCGGTACGCGGACCGGTCCTGCACACCCACCCTCCCGCGCACATCACCACATCCCCGCGCACTTCTAAAATACACGCATACACGTCACCTTATCAAGAGAGCCACTGCGGCTAAGCTTCTTGTCAATCCGCTCTCCTATTTCACGGGGCATTGGGACTTGGGACCGAGGATACCTCGTATCGAATTCATCTTTGGAAACTAACTCCCCGTAAGCTAGCAATATAATCTGGGAGTCTGGTTAACCGCAGTTTAGATTAAATGTTAGCTCTCAAGACTAACAAACTCAGTGTCATATTCTTGTTTGATGTGGCAAACGAGCTGTCAAAGATGATTGCCAAAAGTGTTGAAGATGATTTGCTATTATGATGCAACCGCCTAAAATAATATATTGGATTTCGTAGCCAAGAAAACCGTGAAGAAATCTAATGTAGCGTGAAAACAATTGGCGAAAGTCTGGCATAAAGACAAGCCAATAGTCGAGCGCAGTGACAAAGGCGTAGATTAGAAAGTGTGTTGTGTTGTGTATCAGAAAGCCCGTGATACCGCGAGCACACGCTCTGATTGGCGCCCTATCTACAAATCTGTCGCGTAGCCGGCGCACGACCATGTTTATACATCCACCCACCTAAATAGTAATCACCTATAGCGGAAATACCTTTTTACCCGATTGCGGCGAAACCCAGCGTAATATTTAATAAACGTTCAATATGTTCAAAACTTAGTTAAAATGCAATAGCATTGAGTTCAGCCCAACCCAGAAAAAATAAAAAAAGACACTGATATCCCGAAAAGGGCCCACATGAATCTGTGCATGATCGATGACGCATTCAGAATAATAAATTCTCATTCCATGGGTTTTTTATTTCTTTGCATCATGTCAAGCCATGTCAGTATTTTGACGGTCGAGGAATGGGCCCGGCCAATTGCCTTATAGGGGTGAGTTCATTGCCCGCCGGCGCGGCGTAATGTTTCAGTGGAGGTTATGTAACTGTGCTCCAATTTCAGGTGTAGGTTGTGGAAATGTTACAAAGTTTAGGGGGTCAGGCGGTGACCTTGAGCCGGAAGTGGGTCGTTCGTGAGATGGGCTATCGGGTGGCAGACGTCACGCTCACTGCTCAGCCCACCTCGCTGCCCGTCTCGCTGACCCGCACGACAGACACCACTATCACTCGGAATCCACATCGGGAAATTACTTTAAGTAAGCACCATGCACACATTATATTGCGTGTGAGAATTTTATAATTTCGAAAACTACTCCAAAACCTGTTGGCACTAATATTTTACAATGAAAAAAATTAAAACCTTTGTCAAAATACGGCTTATTGCTACTAGTTTACATTTTATTTTATTTTTAGCGTGCCACTTAAAAGTAAACGAGTAGCAGCGAAACACGGAGTCGTTTACTCTAATGACGAGACGTGAGTGAAAGCCAAAACCCTCAAGTTTATTTGAGCTTACATTACATTAAAATGATAAAATATTTAAAACAAACATAAATAAATAACCCCACAGGTATATTAACGCCTACATAAGGTGTTCCGTGGAGCGATATTCGGTAATCTCACAGATTTAAGATTATCACATAACCAATTTATTTTATTGTCATCTACACCACGTAAAGTTTGAGCTACCGAAATGAAGTACGCTTTGATTTACTTTATGGTTAAAACATTCCTATATTTGTTCTAAGCATTAGCATTTGTCACAAAGTTGCGTGTGGTTTCATGTTTTTTTAAGGAATATTTATTCTTTGAGGCACTTCAGTTATGTAAACAGTTTGTCTTTTCGTTTACGGAGTGTCAAACAGTGATGGGAGTGTGGTCGAGTTACTTCACCACTGCCTCAAGATGTTATGAAGGGCGCGGGCCCGTTACTTGGTACTCGTACATTAGCCGCAGCGTGACAGAGTTATTTAAATGTATCTAACTGTTGCCTCCGTCGATGGGAGCGCTATAACCCGGTCGCTGGCTCTGATACGCCAATGTCTATACTTAATTTCTTTGCTTTTCTATTGAAGAAAATTATACATGTTCTACACGCAACAGAGTTGCTGCCTTTAGCTGAATTGTTCACACTTCTTGCAGATAAGGCCACGAATACAACAACAGTAACTATGTTATTGGGTAAAAGGTTGCAATCAATCAAGTAATTTGTAAGACCCATTGTGCCATCTTCTATAGGGAACGATTTGTTACTATGTTCATATTTCTCTCCGTGGTAGGGCCTTGAATGGTTCATTTGAATATGTGTGCTACAAGTCTGTGGTTTTCTACGTCTAATTTATCTCCAATTACAAATCAATTACCAGCACTGGTGACCCCAGTTTTAGCCTTATCAAGCACTAGGTCAAGGAATCATTATGCATCAATAGTTAAATTATGCTCTTCGTCGTTAGCTGGCTTGCTTTCTCTAGGTCACTTGTTTACCAAGCATGTCTATTCGTAACGGGAGGACAACATCTTCTGTAGGTCAAACAAACTTTGTTATGTGCTCATTAGATTAGATTGTTAAAGAGAACTCCGTTAAAGGGAAAAGCATTCCATTGAACCAGCACTTTACATAAATCCCTTACGTTAATCTCGGATTTACTTCTCCTTTGTAACTCTTTATGTCCACTTTGTTCTATTGATCCGTTACTAAATGTTATAAAACATATTTTCAACAAATGTATTTCGTATTTATATCCAGACGGCCGTTAATTATCTTGTCTTTCTCCTAAAAATAATAAAATTTTATGTTCCCTTTCGGAGAGCTATAAAAATTCTTTCTGTCCGCTTTTAACTACGTTCTAATGCAGTCCAAGTTTGTCACGAGATGTTAATCCGTTGGAGTCACAAAAACACCATAAACAATGTAGGTACATTTTGACCTTTTTTTCCAAATGTCGATATCTGTACACATACTGACATAAGTACCGCGTATAGTTGTGCCTATTCACACTCGCTGGTTTCCACGTACATGAGTGTAGTTAGTTATGAAACAAGCGTGTGTCGTAAACGATAAAATCAGGCTAACAATATTTATTCTCCGATAAATAGCGAGAGACGCGTGAAATTTGATAATTACTGAGGCCAATTTATATCTTATCTTGCATCATTAACTCCGCCTACTTACGCTCGCATAAGTATAATGCTTAGGTTATTTTTCAAATATAAAAATGGTGCATTTTTCTTAAATTTATTAAGTAAACATTTGTGACCTCCAGAAACAATGTTGGAAGTGAAAGTTTATAAAACATTACAAATACCTATAATTTACCGTAATACTCGTACATCGACATTGGAAACGAAATTGATAAAAACGGCTTTTCTCTGTCACCAAACAAAAACGTGGAATCTTCCTTCTAAAAACGATCGATTACTTCTGAGTGCTCTTCTATAAAAAGTGGCATCAAAAGAGGCGTCAAAACGATGACTTGCCAAGTGAAGCTGTTCGCTCATTACTTACGATTTAAAGCGTGAATTAGACAAAATGAAAATAACGTAATTTTAACAATTGCCTTAACTGGCAACTGTATGTCAGAGCTGTTAACGCCAAGCGACGCGGCGGCTACACGGTTAATGTAATGATGCTACTAATTAATGCCACTGAGTGTTAATCGAAAATTAACGAAGACTATCTTAAGCTTTTCAGTAAATCCATATAAGGCTAATTTGAGTATTAAACTATAATGTAAACTAGAACTTGGTAACGGTTCATGGTCATCTACAAATTCAGAATCATCTAAAGATATAATTATAATTCAACAATAATGCCAAAATTCATAAATTGCGTTTGGCAGCACAGTCAATTAAAATGACCTCTGAGCTAATTAGAGAAATCACTGTGTCAATGACGAACAAGGTACAAAAAGGCTAATCATTTTCAATAACAACGGGCATCACTATGGCAAAAACAACATTGATCTCATTAAATTCAAAAGGAACATTGGATACAAACTGTAGGCTATGCAGTTTCATTATTTAACTTTTGCCCTTCGGTTTGGTTACTTACTGTATTGACAGAAGGATCGGGTAGAGAAAGTTTCGAAACGTCAAACAACTCGCAAATTCATTATGATGTGATTTTAATTGGCTGATTGTATTTAAATGACTGCTTTAATGTATCGTACTTTATTCGTTCGGCCTGTTTAACAGTATGTATCGTTGTATCCATAAGTGATTGGTGTAGCGTGTCTTTGTCAATAAAGCATTTATTACTGAAGTATTAACAACTTCCGTGACGAGGCTTCCTTGACTTGAATCTCAGATGTTATTATTACTCAATAAACACGTGTCGTAAATCTAATAGGCAACAACAACCTTAATCTCATTTTGTATAAGATGCAATTAAATAGAAATCCTATATAATATAATCTGGCAATGGGTAACAACGTTTACGCGTGAGTAAACATGGCTAGTCTCGGTTCTCGAGGCATCTACACACGTGCACTTGTGAAGCCCTACTTCACTAACCCTATTTACTAGACCAGGTACTACGACCTATTTCCATTCATACTGCTTTCGACGTTATCCTTTGGGATTTTTGCGAAGCCTGTAAAGTGCTTTGAAAAAATATAACTGCAGTTCGATAACCATATTGTATACATTTGATAATAAAATGAGTATATTTACTTTGAACAAATCTTGGAATTAAGATTGAAATAATGCAAATTCTAAGTTAGCAGAAATCGAGACACGACACCGCTTACAGATGCAAAATTACGAATATGGAAAGCATAGCAAGAAAATGTGCACGCTACAAATTCTGAATACTTATTACGTATGCGATGATAGAAACACTAAGTACAATATAATGATGACAGTTGTAACGACAAAATTCGAATAGGTAAAGAATTGAAACGGATAGTCATGTGGTGTGGCAATAACGAGGTTATAATCAGAATTTTTCCGGATCCGGCGAATTATTCCGGGAATAGAAAGCATTAGTCGCCAAACAAGCCCTGCAGGCGGTCGCGGATGTTTACGCTAGGGATAGAAATCAGATGCAACAACTGGTTACGAGCAAGAAGTGATTAACACTAACGACGATGCAGATGATGATGTTCATGCGAGTGTCGCACGAGAGGAAGTTCAAATTATAGACAAGCGACGTTTGTAAGTCTTCTATTATTGAAAATTACAATGTAGTGACATTTTCTTAGTTTAGTATCAACATTCAGGTTGATATAATAATCCGGCCTACGTGGTTGAATTGTTTGGGTTTAGACTGTGTGAAGTGACCGTTAGTATGTTATGTAGTTCAGACTGTGCAAAGGCTTATTAGTCTGCTTGTTACATCAACGATTACGATCATTATGAATATTTCAAAGCATTTATATGTATCAAAGCCTTTCAGCAAACCCATAAATGGATTAACTTTTAACTCTTCTAGAGTTAAAAGTTAATCCATTTATGGGTTGGTTATAGTTTGTCTGGAAGCTGGCCAAAAACTAAACCATGTATGGCGTACAAAATTAATTATTCATTCAGATTATACTGGGACCAATACTGGTCCAAATAATTATATAATACCTATATTGTTATACCAATTGAAACCGATGATATCACAACGAGTGACTAGAATATTGCAGCATTAGAAACGGCTACTATTGAATTCAAATCAATAAGATTACAGTTATTTCATGGTTAGGATAAACAAATGAGTTAATATTTAGAAGTTGCGAGATCAGTTGGTAGGATCCTCAGATATACGTTTGTTATTTGCGGTAACTATGAATTCTTATACGGATTAGAATAAATCTTCTAAACAAGGTAAAAATGAATCAGAATAGATTGTGATTTACAAAAAAACCGGACAGGTGTTTCTAGAACGTGTCGCTGTCTAGCAATGAGGAGTATTGGAGATTTATTGTTAATACTAAATAACCTTTTACCTTTATGGTATTACCGGTTTTTAGCATGACTGAGCCTGTGCGGTGTCGAATGTTTCCGTTGGAGAACTTTTTTGCATTCTGATTATTGGCGCGCTAAAACCTGTCTGAATGAGATTACTAAGAAATAATGACGATGACGACTGTTCTAGGAGCTAACTTATCTTATGGTGGTAATCTTAAACATTTAGAGAAAGTCATTTACACTTTTGATGAAAGCAAAGTAAAGGCTTTTAGTAATACGAATTCAAAAAAATTAGAGTAGTTGCATTAAGAACTTATCCATATGATCTAGTTTTTACTATCTAGGATTAGAATAAAAAATACCTAGGTGCCTACCTAACTAAAAGGTATTCCGGGATTCAAAACCGATCGAGTATTAGACACTTGCAAGGGGATGTTTTAAACTAAATATAATAAATATGCTTGTGCTAACAAACTCTGATTTGTTAAGCACATATATCACACATACATATTACTAAATAAATATTGTCGTGCTTATGTACAATTTGTGTTATAATAATTAGATAAGTAAGTGTTGCTTAGTGTTATTTTTTTCTTCAAAGCTATTTCACCACCGAGTCCGGGGCCACTTCCCTGATGCTATTGTGGTCGCATGCTTGGGTTCTGATCAATCTTCCATTTATAACTAAACTTAACAACCGGTTGCAGCATATTTATAAAAACTTAATCACAGAAGATGAATCAAAAAACAATCGTAAGTTAACGGAATACTCCAATGCCGAAGTATTGAGGCCATAGAATCGTCACCCGCTAGATGAAGACAAAATAACACTCTCACATAAGAGATTTATTTACCGTAAATCATAAGACATCACAAAATCCGGTGGATAGGATCGGAGCACTAGCTTCATCAAGGGCTACTTTCCTTGTAGGTAGACGGAACAGTCACTCACACACGTCCGCGGCTTTCAGCTCACGGCGAGCGTTGCACGCGATCCAAAAGAAAAAATAACACGGTTCCTCCACAGAGTCAATGCCGAACTTACAATACGAGGTCTCTGATGAGATCTCACACTACACAATAAACCAGTCAATATTGGAAAGGATCACTCGAAAGTTGAGCTGCCAGCTATTATTTTCGACGGAGAAGTTTGTTGACAGATAGCTTGTGCAGACAGACGAGACGTTCTCGCCGCGCTCGCGCATACTCCGGTGTGAAGTCGGCCGCGGGCAGCAGCACGTTCGGGCTGCTTCGGCCGGCCTCGGCGGCACTCGGCTGGAATGCGCGGCACGCGGGCCCAGAGGCTACGGCTTCGGCTGGTCCGTTGGGATATCTACGCAACGCCCGCTTCGCTTCGCATATACAAAATATAATTAAATTGCAACAGCCGATCGCCATCTCAGCTATAATGTACACTTGCCTAAGATCAGGTTCTGTCCAAAGTCGGCATTAAGTCAACGGGAAAGTACAGTTAGGTGCAGGCGCGGGAATGCGTGAGCGAGGTCACGGAACTAGTTGTAAATGACAAGCCTTCCGACGAGCAATACAAGAATTGCTCGGATTATAACCCAGTTAGTAAAAATTTAATTAGGGCTTCATTCCTCCGAGAGACCGAGACAAGCACCGCCACATCGGTTAATGAACGGCATTCCGAAAGTGTCTTACCAAACAAGGCAAACAGCTAAGTAAGTAGCTAGCAAAAGCTCGGAGTAAGCCTATTGTAACCGATGACTCAAAGCAGTGGCTGTAAATTCGATTGAATTTTGCCAAACAATAAGTAAATCGCTTTTTTGAATCAAAACTAAGCCGTGGTTCTACCTGCTGAATGCGGATTCGCAAGTTTTACGGGTCATTGACGCATCAACCGCCTACGCTACGAGTACTGGTCAAAAAATGGCCTCCAACAAAGTATCACTATAATTATAGTAATTATATTATATTAATTATACATAAATTTGGTTCGTAACGACCGCGACACTACCAAATGAATTCGGTACAAAATTTAAGGGCAGGCCATAGATCAACAAACAACAAAGATCATTAAGACCTCAGTTTTGTACAAACAGAGAAGGAAAATGTTTGCGGACACGTGTGTCGGTCGTCCTTCATTCGGTGTGTATTCAAATTGTTTGATTTACTTTGAAGATTCCGCTGTATGCACAAAAACATGTGGTTGTTTGAAGGCAAGTTTTTTTTTCTACAATATCTTTTTCTCCAACACTTCATAAATCTTGCTCAGTAAGCACGTGTGGCAAGTTCCTTAATTAGTTAGTTTTTGCACAGTTATTGATGAGTTTATCTTTGTTATTTCAGATGCTCGCATTCGAATCAAACGATCCGCATTTAGTTGAGGCTCGCGTGCATTTACCTCGGCAATAGAATTAAATGGGCACAATAGAACGGATGTTGGACATAACACGACCGGAATATGTGAGTTTCCGCTGCGTAGTTTACTTGAATAACGTAATTCGTAGTAGGTAGCTAAACGTCAGCATCCAACGAAAGTTCAACTTTATAACATTTTGCTGTCTTTGTCTTTACGTCATGTTTACTTATTTGTTCGCTAGAATTCAGCTCAATGTGTAACGCAAAAGGACCATTTTATAAGACATGACTCATTGGCGCTCAACCTGTTTTAAGACCTCGAGCTTAGAGAAACATTTATTGATAAACAAGTATTGTTTTTTTGTTCATATTAGGTCTATATGAAGTGAGTTATCATGTTTGTCTAACATGGTAAATTTCGATTCACGTTACACTAAATGTTTTGATTAAACACACCTTTTCCAGCCAACAACGATTTGTAACTTGAGCAGTTCTATTAGGTTCAGTGTGTCTACGATGGATGTTTGTACTAAATGAAACCAGTTTAGATAATATCTTGATTAATATGGAAGCACTTATAAAACAAACAATAAGAAACAATAAATAATGGTTTGCGTTAGTCAGATCATCTGAGCTCTGACTCAGATATGAGTCACGGCGTCTCAAAGAAAGCCTCGGCGAGCTTGATAGTGGAGAGCAAGCGCACGCGCAACAAATGTACGAAGAATCCTATTGTAAGGGCTCAGAATTTATTGCCTTATCTAAGACATTGATACTACTGGGCACAGCCGGGGGAGAATTGAGATAAAATGTGGTTCATTGTTTTGGAATTTCTGCTAAAGAATGTGAGACTGAGGGCTATTTACGATGCGAAGTTGAAGTTTCATACGAGTAAAAGTTTTGCCGTAAGAATTTGCTGTTGCAAAATCCAAAGTCTGTGCCTAATGCTTAATATCATTGAGGTGTGAAAACTGTAAGTATTTGTGAAAAATCGCGTGTTTTAGTACAAAAAGCAACTGGGAGCGTCGGCGGCGGCGCGGGCGCCGTCAGTGAAATCGCGCGTGTAGAAAGCAGAACTGGGAGGGGCGGCTGTCGGTAGTCGCACACGCACCACTGCTAATATACAGCCAATTGATACTTTTATGAATTTCTTACCACCACGGCACAGATGTGACAGAATACAGTTTTTATAATTGCTGTCCATCCCGCATTGCGAACTGTTTCTAGTTTTCCAATTCAATATTTAACAGATCAAAGATCTGATAACATATGCAATTATGCTTAGGTACTCACATTGTTGGTTCATGCAATCTATCAAGATATTTGCATATTGATTTCCATAACACATACTACAGCTGTCTTATCCAGAAATAGAGTGTTTTGTTGAAGATGCTTTTAAGACGTGACATGACATACGATCAGTTGCCACCGAGGCGTAAGGCATCAGTCGTAAATATACCGCGTCACCAACTAAGAGTTCATCAATCAACAAATGTGTTGGTACTCTGGTACCGTTAGACGTTTCGCCATTACCAGGGCCGAGGATAGAGGAACTGGCTCCATTAACGAATTAAGCATTCGTCCGCTGACAACATCAATTATGTAATAAACCATCGGGCTGTGTTTTACGTTAATTATCTTTTTTACCGTTAATGTTTACTTCTCATAAGTACTTTTATATTGTCGATCTCGATGCACATATCGACCGCTTGTGAATTTCATCCTTATGATGAAGACAACGGTATACCGGTAGGTACTCCAGACTTGTTCGTTTGTATTCGAGCAGTCGCCAATCCTTTACCAAAACCTACTGTACAGTCACAACACGTTTTACTACCGTAACCAATTGGCTTGTATCTCGTCCCTAAAAGTATATTTTATGCCTCCTATCTTGTAAAGTTATATGCTGGTTTATCCAAACCAAGATCGTTAGAACCACTCTCCCCTTAAAAGGCGAAGGTTGGTTTATTTTTATGTATTTTCATCGAGCGAACATAATATTGTAATAAATTCAATAAAAATAAGTCGGAAAAATCGTATATACATAATTATGCTTATGAATTTTAATTAAGTAACATCTTTTGACACCTCTTGTAAATGCAAGTTTATGACTCGGAGTATTTTATAAATGAATACTTAGCATTCCATTTTTTAATCTTTATTTATACGATGATTTTATGGCATCAAAACCTTCGCCAAGTACATGGATGATGTAGCAATCGTTTCCAAAGTCAATGAGTCACAAAGTCTCAATGATCTAAACATAACTAATTTAAGTATGTGTGTTTTCTGTCCAAACGAATAATATAAAAAAGTATATTTACTTATGTATATATCATTTGTTATCGCGATTCATCTTATACAGAACCCCTTAGATAAACCATTTATATAGGATGTCCTGCAAGTATTGGCGCCATTGACATAATGAATTTTATTGCCCTAAGATGGGTCCGAGCTTTTTATGAGACCACTCCTGCTGATGAATGCCCAAGATAATAGTAGATAAAAATGACTTTCTGTACAGGAAAGATTCGTCATTCATCGTTAACATCTAAAAGATAGTAAATACGGTGGAAATAGATTGCTTGGGTAATGACAAATATTGGCTTTTACATTCCGCAAAGGAAAATGCTCCCGATGTATTTTGCTACTTCTGCATGAGCGTTTTTTCAAATTAAGATGGATATATAACGGGTGGAAGGAAGATCGTAACGACATTTTTTTACCATAGATTCAGTACATAATTTTTTCCAGCCATAAAATTTTTCGTCGATTTTTTTTAAAGTGAGCTGTTCCGTATATTTTGACCGTGTTGGTCTTGGTGGCTTAAACCAACGAAAGATATTACCGCTGGGGGTCTAGAACTTGTACTGAGTCCATCGTCAAAAATTTCGTAACGATATCCATTCCACCTCGTATTGGTGGCAGTAGAACAAACTTAATGAACAACAACTAATCTCTGCACTTGTAAATGCATTACTCTCATTGTAAGTCATTGCCTAATGAACAAAACAATCAACACAATTTAAATATCAGCAACCCGTTTAACTTTGTATAATCTAGTAGTTATTACATTACGCAACTCATAAGTCACAATGTCCAAGATGAGACTTCAATGTGAACAACTATCGAAGTTACATTTAACATTTAAATATAATCTTCTAGAAGAAACCCGTGTACTCTTTCGAAAAGTATATGTTGAAATAAGTAACGTAAAGTAGTTTACTCGTCTAATTGTGTAATCACTGTCTTTCTGTACGAAGTTTAAAAGATTTGCATGTTTTTAGGCTTGGCACGTCACATCGCAAAAGTGGCCAGAAAAGGCAACGAGTCTTTCCCAAGACACTGGCCGTTGAAACCGATTTGTGGCTACGTAATACCTATTTTAGTATCTTGAATTCTAATATTGTGTTAAACAAGAAGGTTTTTTCTTTGAACAACGATGGTATATGACTAATGAAGTAGAAATGTGGATGTGAACCGATTTCTTGTTGTTATTTATCGGACATCGCTATTAAATCTTCCAACCAGGCGGAACCCATAAAAACCACTAACAGTTAGAGAAAATATTCAGATGAACTTTCTTCGTCGTGGGATAAATTTCACTAGTCTCATTGACTTTTCCCAAAATACACTTATTTGTCTCAAAATCCATTCATTACTGAACATTGCTATTCTCTGCTCATCGTTTTAACTTATTTTCATTAACTTTCCTTTTTTCGATATTGAACTTTGTGTCTTTGTGTTAAGAGTTGAAAGTCTTGCAGTGGAGTTTATTTCGATGCTTCAGTATGTATGGAACGTCCGCTCCGGACATGCGAAAGAATTTCAAAAGCAAATCTCTAGATTCTACATAAGTATTTAACGTCGTAGTTTTCCTTGAGCTTTTAGTGTCCATTAAAATATTTATGTGTTGAATTTCCTATTTATATTGCTGATTGTTATCTAGTATAATAGAATGTGCGTGTGTGCGTGATGTAAAAACTGGAAATCTATAGATATTGCAAACAGGTGCATCTATGTGTACCTACTTATTACCTATTCTAATATTTATCGGATGTAAAAAGACGCTTAACAAAGCCGAAAGTCACAAGCTTTCGTAATCATTGCGATATTTTCAGTTATGGATTTTTCTGGTTGCGAAGATATGGTCAAAGTTCCAACTTTTAGTTACGATTTTTTTTATAAAAACAAGTTTTAAATGTTCTAACTAAACTTTCAACGCCCCCACGACCTCAGTACTGTTATACGCACTCAGAAGCACAATAATTTTTGTGTGTTACATTGCAAGGCAAGGTAAACAGTGATTTTTCACACCAAAAAAAAGACCCTTTCAGACAAGACACTTTCAGAATTTAAAAACATGACAGATTGACCCGTGGTAATATATTATTTGTTATGGAAAACGGGCCAAGTGCGAGTCGGATTCCGTACCACCGTACAATATTTAACACTACATTTTTTTTTTTAAATAGTGATCCTTGTATCGGGCTCTTTTTAGTTTTTGACTTCGTTTTATTTTTATTAAGTATGCGTTATTACAGCGGCCATAGTAATGCACATTTGTAAATTCAACTCTCTACCTATTATTACAGTTCCTGAGATACATTCCGCTGACGGAACGGAATCGGTACGGAATCCTAAAAAACTGACTGCTACCTACCATATATGTGTTTTATTCAAAAAACAAGTAGCTAAGTATTAACATAACCTTGAGACATTTCTACATACGAAATGCAAATGATTGACAAAATTTATTAGACGCAATTCTACATGACTGTACCTATCGTAACATTTATGTCAGAAATAATAATAGTCTATTATGTGCTAAGTATCTATTAGCTGTGTACATTGTTGATAGCAGTAATAATAGAAGATAGCATCTCTAAATAGTAGGCACGGCGTTAAAATGTCATTGACGCGTATTTAAAACCGATGTTGAATCGAGATCGTATCCTAATGTCCTCAATACGACCAGTTTGCAAGTTCTAAGGTAATCAGCGCAATCTTAGATGGTATGCCGATGGTGGAGTGAGGCCTAGGAATGTTAGGCCATGGCCTCGCGATGGCGGCGGGGGCGTGTCGGGAAGTGCTGGAGGCAGTAGCGAACCGATTAGTCTTTTTGACAGTAACGTAATAGATTGATAGCGGAGAATAACATTTTATTTACTGGCAACTTGTTAAGGGCTGTTAGGGATACAGAGACAGATTTTATTACATTCTGCCTCGCGACCTTGTCTGCGAAGACTTTAGAATTAAGTGAATATTTAATTTTAAGTGTGTATTCATCTTCTGCAGGTAGGTACTATTTTGATTTGCGTGATCAAAATAAAACGTCTACTGCTGCCTCGGCCACAGTGGCGCTTGTTGTGTTGAATAATGAAACGTTTTTGATGTTTCCTTCGTTTTTTACGAGATCCGAGATCATTAGGATGTAATAAAAGCCGAGATTAGAACAAAAATATCTGACGCTTGTACCTAATGTTAGTTTTATAGACAACCGCGTCCTTCTGACCGTAGACTATAACAATTCAATTCATGGTACAAAAATACACATTATTCATAAAATTATAATATTTTAAGCAGTTAACAAAACATTATGGAGGTCGAACGGCCATCGAATATCGATATTTTCCCTACAAAAATAAAGCCGATTTTCTCTTGTTATTAGCATAGCTCAGCATAATATAAACAAGTGTTTACAAGAGTCTCATTAATTGTACGAAGACTCTTATTTTATAAATCTACTACCATATCAAATAATGCTACCAGTATGGAAAATGTAGTTTATGAATAGGCATTACGATAGACAATGCAATGTACAATTTAACAATACAAGAATATCTTATGGAAGATGAAGATCCCACACTTCGCTACCGCCGTACAATAAGCCGTGGCCCAGTACCTATCTAATGTCTATCTAGATTACAGTACTCACACGCAGCGTCGCTTAGCATTCCCAGCACGAAGCGCGTCCCGCGTCGCCTCGCGATGTGTTCACACCTTAGATACCAATCCTGTGATTGTAGTGGCCACGGCTGCTATTACACGTACACACGGCTACACATCAAGCTATACAAAACCAGTTTTAGCTGACCTCGCATTGTAAATGCTTTTCGTACAATCAGAAGTCAGCTTATACTGGTTAAGTATAGCTTGATGTGTAGCCGTGTGTACGTTCGTGACTTTAAAATTAGTTGAGACAATTTTTTGTGGAGCGGTTTAATATTTTGCAAGTAATAATCTATTTGTCAAGAAGATTTTGGATACTGCATGTGTATTGCAGCTTGCGTTGTAAGAGATAACTAAAGAATAATATTGAAATTTTTATAGTAGGTTCAATCGTAATAATACCAGCCCATTACCGTCCCAGTGCAGGGCAAACGCCTCACCACGCTTGCTCAACGCAGATTGGCGATCTCAGACTTTTATAAATTATAAATCTAGATTTTCTTACGATGTTTTCCTTCAACGATGTCAGAGATATCCTAGATAAACATAGAAACTACATATGAATTGAAAAAATCACATTAGCACTTGCTTGGTATCGAACCACCTCATGTATGAGAGACAGGCGAAGACGAAGGCAATAATTGTAAGTATAAAATAATAGCTACAAAACTATGTGACATCCAAGATGAAAAGATGATAGATATAAAACATAAAAATTAAACCAAACTCCTGCTTCAAGATTATCGGCAAGCTCCGTTGCTGAAAGATGGATCCTTAGCCTTGGCTTGTAGATGAGGCTACATGAAATCGGAAAGCAAAAACTACATTACTCTTTCCAACGCACTGCAAGACTATGAAATATAAATATGATATTTTAAAGAATATCAATTTTCTTGGTTTTCTATTTTAATTGACTTCTATCTATTTTATACTGAATCCTTTTAAATAAATTCGTGTTATTGCTTATCTAATCTGCGTTTGGAACGAGAAAGGAAGGTGTGTATATTTGCTCATTATCGTAAAACGCACATCTTGCTGCATTCTCAACATCATTGGCACGATATTTATCGTTAGACAATCCTGCCTGAAAATTAACAATCTTTACATAACCTATGACGCGAATAAGGAAACGCACATTATTTTAACAACAACATATTTATGAAGGGAATATTTCTCGCTTCTTCTGCAGCGGGGTATCAAATTCAATGGGATTAAGTTTGTTCCTACGGACGGACGGTCAAGTGCAGTCATTTGTAAATGTGCGCGTGGGCGGGTAAGGTAAGTCTGCATTCATGCTACAATCAATTTTAACGATGAACAACATTTTTTCTGAAATAGTTAACGATATATTGACTGAAACTATCAATAAATATTTTGAGAAAATTATTTAGTTTTATTTTCTGTTTCCACATGTTATATTCGCAATCTTCCAAAGCAGCAGCATTCAGTCGTGCACTCTATTTATACGTCGAGATATTGTGTCTATTTAAATTAGAAAAATCTGGTTCTCCATTAACGCCCTTCGAGTTACCACACCAGTAATTCCAGGCCCATACAAGATCATAGCGTGTACAGAATCCAATAATACCAACAAAAACGACCTATAAGTTAAGCTTAAAGTCAATCTGCGTACGCGCCGCATTTCGAAATAAAACCTTGTTAAACCACTTTTGAGCTCCTACTATTTTAAATCTGCATACAACACCGCGGCGACTGTTATTGGAATTCATGCAGATGAGATGAAATGTTCAATAAATAAGATTTTTCTCAAAATTCCGTCGGTCGGTATACTCTCAGCACGATGCGCGTACGCCATTTATAAACCCTTTACCTTATGCAGCGATATGTCGTTTCTTACTTACATAAAGGCTCTGTTTGCTATTTATTAGACACTTTTAGATTACTATACATAGACACATAGATACATAGATTACTATACATACGCAAGCATATATTATGTATATTTGCTACAGGTACATAAATAACAATT
This sequence comes from Hoplodrina blanda, assembly GCA_949316365.1. Taxonomy (NCBI): domain Eukaryota; kingdom Metazoa; phylum Arthropoda; class Insecta; order Lepidoptera; family Noctuidae; genus Hoplodrina; species Hoplodrina blanda. The sequence continues at coordinate 7,614,378 of OX438563.1, forward strand.
TATCCTTATCTTTGTAACTCTTCTTTGGTACTGTAATCTTTATAACTGTAATTATTTGCATCTTGGGTCAGTACTGATGAATTTTACAATATCCTCAAGTACTTTGATTTGCTGGCTAGCATCCAAATCATTAGTCGCCTGCATTCTAAGGAACACAGTAATTGTCATGTGTCGATTTTCTAATTGCTAATTTGCAGTCGTCACCGATTCACGTAACTAAGTGGGTACTAGTGTGTCTATTCTGTAAAACTATCTTTCGCCAAATGAGAAGTGAGCTCCATGTGAGCTAGGTATCATTCAACCTAATGATAGGGATCTTAAGAAACTGCAAGCTCACTTCAGCTATATTCATAGCGAGAGATAGATCATACCTCTAAAAGAACAGCATTGCTGTAATTCTCCAACAGGCTTGGGTTTATTTAAAGACCCCCCGGTTTCTAAAAGCCTATACAATATAATGCCATATCAAGTGATTTGTAGATTGGTTAATTTCTAAGTCAGTTAACACATGACAACACATTCTTATCAAAATTTTATTGATTAAAACTATACATTAGTTCTCAATGGGGTTAGGTAATACCAACCATCTGCATGTTCACGTGGGTTCAAAATTCCTTGAAACTGTTTTTATAAACACTTACAACAATCAGCCGGTCACTACCCTTATGAAAATTCTGAACCTTACTTTTCATCATTGTACTATGGTAATAGCGCTATGTGAGAGCAAAGGCGATGGGTATTAGTACCGAGTCATATTTCTACAATCGTGGCGAGGGGCAAATCGCAACATCACGATTTATAGGGCTGCTAACAAAAGCACTATCTCCATAAAAAATTGAAATAATCGGTTAAAGATTAGGAATATCATCGGTTCCAATGTTAAAAATAACAAAAAGAAATAAATCATTGCAATAAAAATGTAGACTGCCAACCCTAGGCTAGCGTTTTGTAACTATCATTGAATGTGCGAGTCGCGTCGATAGAATCAGAATCACGAATACATTTTACACGTACGTATGTCTACAAAAGGATAAGCTTAACATCTTACGAAGTATTTCGCTTTCTGTTCTACCTTTTAGAGTTTAAGTATGGGAACATTATAGTTCTGTTTATTTAATCGATGCTTAATTTATCTAGGCTTGTTTTTTCCAGTGAGCAACTTGGTGGTTTGAAACTGAAGCCGGAGCGGCATCGAGTGTTCAGGAGAACAATGTCTGCAATGATCACGAGAGAGAGCTACACGTGCGCGCTCTTCCGCTCCATTAGCATTGAATGGTCGGCGCGTGCGCATGTCACACGGATCGGATCATTGTCGCCCGAATTGAACCTACTCTTGATCTAAATCAATCTACCTCAAGCCTCGCTCTTCGCTGCATTGTTCTCGTTTCCTTCGTCGATTAAATGTAATGACCACATTTGACACGTTCATTACGCTCCTCGCTCCGATATGAACTCTCCATAAGGTCAAGTGCAATGAAGCAACATTATCCTACCAACTTTCGTAACATATGTCACCGTACAATACGTGAGGGCATTAATTCAAATGTGTGTAATGTACCGTTGATAGCTGTATGTACTTACCGGTAATTCGAGGTAGTCGCCAATCGTATACTTGGCAGCGCCTCGTCGGATGTCAGCCAGGGCTGCGAAGTGCTCGTCGCGGCGCACTTTACGACGCAGCAGCGCTCGCGCGTAGGGGTACGCAGCCAGGAACTCTCCGTACGCGTCCATCAGCTCACCCATGAATAACTGCTTCAGGAGGATAGCGCTCTCACCAGAAACTCCATCCGCCGGCGGAGGAGGTAACTCGCGACACTTGAGCGACTCCGGGATACTTTTCGTAGCAAAAGTACTTATTCCGCTAGTTGACTCACACGATGTAAATGCGTCTGTATCGCTCGAACCGCATTTCGAAAACGGAAACGCGGATGAGGCTCCGCTTTTTTCGCTACAAGCGGAACTTTGACGGGTGGTGCTCGTTTTTTCATAGTAGTCCGGATATTGAGGCTCCGACTGGCTCTCGGTCGATGGCGAGGACTCTTCAACAGCAGCACTGCTATATTGGGCGTTCTTTATACAGTCATATAAATCCTCTATTGATTCGTAAGGTGTGATGCTTCCGCACGATTCAGCTTCGACATCATGTTCGTGAAGCCTTTCATAGAGCTCTTCGTTTTTCCTTTGACAGACAGGAGTTATAGCTGATTCAGAACGACTTCTTTTGACACTCGGAATTTGATCGTAGCCAAAATCTGTTGGGTTGAGAAAATCCCACCTAACGTTTGCCCACACGTTCTCGCTAACATCAGCTGATATTCTGTGATCGACGCAACATTGTCCACCGGTTCTGATAGTGACAGTGGTCACATTATCACTAGATTCTATAATAGAACTGTCGGCCACTGATTCATCACATTCTATCGGTATGTCGACGATTACTTTACGAAGACTGACAGAAGAAACGCTAGACCGATTGTCGTCATCAACTTTTCGATTGTCAGCCGTATTTGAGTCGTTAAATTCCGAGTTCGTTATCACTGAAGATGTGTCAACATCATGCTGAGTAATCACGCCTTCCTGAATGAGTTCAGTTAGTATGCTTTTAGGCTCTTCTTCCATTATAGATTTTTCTAACAGGTCAGAATCGTCATCTTCTTGCTTGCATTCATTTTTCAATAAACCAGAATCTATGTATTTTCTCATGCGTTCTGTAAGGGCTTCGCTGGCTTCTGATACAGATTCCAAAAAATAGAATAGAAGATGGTACTCTTCCTTTGTGATGACAGCAGCTCGTAGTAGCGGCTTGCCGTATAACTCCACCGCCGAAAACAGAGTTGAAGCTGTAATAAAAGAGAAAGTACTTGTCATGCAAATTGTATTACGTTTGTGTGCACCAGTTTGATATAATTGACGGTTATTGACCGTGTTACTTTATGAAACATCTGCATAACACGGTATAGACTCGCTACAACAATTTACGTGGGTGTCGGTGAGGTCACGTTGCACATCGGCAAAATGAATCACCTTGCATTTAAAGTTCACCTTTATGACCGAGAACTTTGCATTCCTTGAACCTCATTAAGTATTTAATTATTGTAGGTACCTCTCTTGGGCTGATTTTTTAAATTCAATTTCATCAATTGTAGCTGGCCATTGGAAAAGATATGATCTTTTAAATTATAATTGGGCATGTCACCTCTCTAATCACTTAATACCGACTCCATTCATCTGATAGTGTATGGTAGTCACGGCGGCTGCATACCTAATACATAAAAGCGCCTTCTAGGAAAGATTACCGGACAATAGCATGCGTATGCGTCTTATTGCCAAACCGCTTTCTACTAACATTGCGCCGTCTGCCCGCAGAATACTCAATGAACACAATTCGTTTGCAGCTTATTGATGTACCGAACAGGGAGGTTCCTTGAAGAAAGTTAACGTGCAGCGCATTGTTTCATGGAGTACTTAAGGTTCAAACAGGTTATGAATATAATATATCGCTCACATCCGCTATCCTTGGGTCAGAAAATCATAATAAGCCGACATTTTCATAGATACTAACCATAAATCTTTTCCCAAGCAATAAATGTCTCCAGATCCCTGCCGTCCCACTGCGGCGGTTGATATTCGACGACGAGCACTTCTCCTTCCAACACCGTCGCTGATGCTCTAGGTTCTACTGGAGCCTTGGAGCCTCCGAGGAAGAGCAGTGCAACGGGTGGAGCTGGAGGCGGCGAGTCGGGGAGCGGGACAGATCCGCCAAGAGGCAGGGCTTGTGGAGCGGACAATGGCCCGCTTGGCAGACCAGCTAACACTGCCCTGAGGTCATTCAGCGGCTCACAAACGATTTCTGCTACCGTACTGTTGCCCCACACTGTCACCTGCAAAAACAAATATTACCTTTAGCATCACAACGTATTTCGTGTATGACTGACGAAGTGTATAACGGTTTTTAAACGTTGGGTCAAGGAAATTAAAATTCAACATGAATGTTGAGCTCTCATAAATGGCGGAATTACCGTGATTGAATTTCTTAAAACTCCTGCTCATTTTGTTGTTTTGTGTGTCATTGAATGGCTACCATAACAGTAGAGGAATCTTTTCCCCTTGCGTGTTGTCTAAAAAGTGGGTTAGGTGGGTCTTCCGTGTTGAAGCCAAATCAAATCAAACGGACAATTATCCGTGAAGCGAACTCCTACACTTGGTCAGGAAACATTTGAAAAAAAAAAAGAGTTACGTGGGATTTTCAATCACTGCACCGTTTATCTAACGGCTGATACTTAATAAAAAACGTGCATTATTTATATATTACTATCATATCGATATCTAAATTGACTGATAGTGATCTATATAGGGTCTGTAACTGTCTCAGATCGTGATATAAGGAAATTGATCTCGTGCAGCTAACGGACACGTCGTCAGTACTCGTCAGTCATAATTTTCCTCAGATCATATCGGATTTTTATTAGTGGGCAACCAAGTCATCGGTCTACCTACTTACTACGTTCTAGACTTTATCCAATTCAAAACCTGTCTTTATAATACAATTTACAGTTTAAAATTAAAGTAGCAATGTTATTGTTAAACTTTTTTGCTTTTAAAGTATTCTCGCAGTCCTTTATAAACTTCAAAAATGCAAATGAGTCCCCTAGGCATGCAACTATGCCCTTGTAGCATACCGAAATGTGAGCAAATCGCATTAGTATGTAGGTATAATAACATGTAAATGCTGGAGACTCGGAGGCCTTGACGGGCCGGGTTCATGGCGTTTTTTACCGGGCCCTCGTGTGACGTCACGCTCGAGTTATGCGCACGCGACGAGCTCACCGTACCAGCGTCGTCCCCCTCCCGGCCCGCGCACCCGATACCAAACCTCCAGGATAATGCGTCTGATACATCTTCAACGAGGAAAAAAAATTGAAACAAGATCCAGCGAACAAGGGGCAGTCGATTTTACACGGCCAACGCGTTTTTGGTCTTACAAAACCAGAAAGATGGATGGTTCTTGATTATAATTTATTTCTGAATGTGTCTGTACTTGATGTAGGTAGACAGACAACGCTTCGTCTTAATTGAATTTATTATACTTACTTACAAATTATATTTGTTGGATTATAACAACGATATCGTAAAGATGTTGGAATGTGTTCTTGGGAAGTCGAAAATGGTTAAGAAAAGAAAAAAGGAAGAAAAGGCACTGGTACTAAATGTTTCTATACTTAAAAAACTAAGTAGGTATTTCACGCAGTATAACAATCAACATACACATACTAATAACATAAAATGTTGGTGGGTACCCGGGTACCTGGTTGCTCCAAATTTTAGAATTGTTTTGAGTCACCTAAGAGAGCATAATTATTACGATGGATAAACCCAGTACCCACCTACTTACTTAATAAAAAATCAAATGTTAAATATCAATGTAGGTGACTCAGAAAATAATCAGAATTGTCTTTGTAGAATGTTTTGAGTGACAGGTCCTTCATTATTGTTATGAGAAAAGCGTGTAATATTATATAACTATTCTTCTTGCTAGTCGATATTTAGGCAACATCCTAAATCTGTTTTGAGAATGTTAGCGTGTCTACATGACACATTATCGATCCCCTGGAATAACGATGCTGTTCAGACATAGCAAACAGTGTTTACTAATTTATGCTGTGCCTATTAATAATGAGGAAATCGAACCTACGTGTGCGCTCCTGCATATGAGGTAGACGGATCCTTTGCGTCATTCAAAAAGGTTATTATTGTTTTGCCTCAAAGTATAGTTCCTATTAATAAAAACGGTTCAAAACCATTATACTTACTAAATTAACTGACAAAAAACTGCAAGTGCAGCCGAGAAGAGAAGGCTTAAACTAAGTAGCGCCATCTAGTGGTTTTATTCTACATCATTCACCCGCGGTATTTGTAACGCCATCTTGCGGTATTTATAAATACTGGTATGTGGCCCAAGGCTCACCAAAGTTCGTTGGCTGTAGATAGATGGCGCTGTTATATGATTTAGTTTTTAGGAAAAATAATAATAATTATGTACATAATTTTAAATACCTGTTCTCAGAAAACCAAAGTAGAAATATTACCTGGATTCTCTAAAATAGGGGTTTTAGTTGGTAAGAGTCCGACACACCCCTCCGTCTTCCCCGAGGTGGAGGCAGTCCATGAGGATTTCCCCACGAAAAAAAAAACAAATTAAAAAGGTAGGTACTGGCTGGTACTAGCTTATTTAGTTGTGTTGTGTATCCTTTTAAAAGTAGATGACCTCTAAAAAACTGAACTGTATTCAAGATCTTGAACTTAAGTTTTTCTACGTAGATACTTTTGCATTTTTTACTGCTAGTACCTACATTTAAGCCTTGCATAATTCGGCTATACTTAGCCTATGTACGTACCCTAGCATTTTTACCAACTGTAACCACTACTTTACTGTATTTATACCAACTGTAGCTACCTAGCTAGGTACCTATGATTATTGAGCCTATGGGTTTGTCTGTCACGATCCGATACTCTTCAATGACCACAGTGTATGTTACAAGTACTTATAGGTACCTATCTACCCAGTAGGACAAGGATCATGTGATATTACATCGAATCATTATTTTAAACATGCATGATTATGCGGGTAGTCTGTTGTTTAGATATACTTACTTGTACTTTTTTTTTAACTCTAGTTTTAATTTAGTTCATTCTCCAGTAACTAACACTTTCCTATCATTTTCTAGTAGCCAGCTCAACTAAGAAAATGCGTAAGGAAAAAAAAATTTTGAACTTAAATATCTTGATCATGTTTTATAGGAAAATCAAGACCTGAAAAACAGATTAATTAATCAGCCTATATAACCTATTCATAGAATTGTATACTTAGAGTTATTATTCTAAGATTGTATAATCAAATGTACAATCTTTAATACAGATCTGTTTCTGTTAACTATAGGTACAAAATGTTAGTTAAAAATGCTATCCAAAGATTTTTTAAAGATTTATTTTAAGCTATATTATTCTTAATATCTGATATTCTAGAGACATGGGAACAAATATGTTCTAGCAATAGTACGAAGTTATGCATATCATAACCTTAGAGAAGATACTTATATAAGTTTTGCTAGATCGAAATCTCCATAGATTTCCCTAGTTTGCATTCAAAAAAACATTCTAATAAAAATAATTCTCGTTTAGTGTATCTGCGGTCCATTGTTCGCATAATATGTATTCGCTTTATCCAACAGTGTCTTTATAGCGACCCGCGGCCCCCGCGGGTCACTTTTACTTCCTCCATTCCACGTTGCACTCTACCATTACCTATCCATCTATTATCTGTTGAGTCAATTGAATCTGACTGATTCAATAAAATATTACCTAGGTACTTATGTTTTATATACTAAAGTTTATTACTCATCACGCCAGCACGGCTTTTTTTTTTAGGTGGTAAAAATCATCAAATGACTCCTTCCGCCCTGGGTGGGGCGGGAGGGACTGTCAGACTTTTACTGACTAAAAAACCACCCTGTTCCTTCTGTTGCCCTTTACGTTCCGGGGCCACGGTAACCTGTTAAGACGTCCCGCAACCCCGGCGCGCCAGCACGGCTAAACGAAATTTGGCACAGAGATATAGCCTGGAATAGTACAGAGGCTACTTTTTACCCCGGAAAATTGTACGGTTCCCGTGGCATTATAAGTATATCAACTTTGATGAGGGTGAAGCCGCGGACAGAAGCTAGTCTTATATACTTTTGTATTAGCAACAATAGCATCTATTATAATGACGTTTCCTATAGTAGTTTAATAATACTTTCCTTTCAAACATATTGAAAACATGTATCTAGGATGCATCCTCAATTTTGTAATATAAAGCATTCTCTTTATTGCTGTCCCCCTTTCACCAACAATAAAATAAAATACATAAATGTATAAAACAATAAAATACATAATTGCATAAAACTATAAAATACATAATTCAGTACTATAAATGTGTGTTTACCAAGAATATCTGTCTAGAAAGTGAATAAAACAATATTTAGTAGATATTTTACTTATTAGAAATTCCGGATTTAGTTTGAGGCCAAGTATTGAGTTAATAAATAAATAGGTAAGTACCACTACCTACTTAGGCAGAGGCTCAGTTAATACGTTAAAGTATGACACATCGGGGGGCACGGCAGTGCCCCCGCCAAAGTCGAGCGCGAAGCAAACACTGCCGTACCATCCTTTACTGGAACCATTTCGCCGCATTTTCAGGCCCCTATTTGAGAACCTCTGGATAAGACCAGAACGCAGAAATTTTCGTCATCCAGTAAGCTATAATTATATACTTAAAATCCAAAATTTCAAGTCTATAGGTCATTTAGTTCCGAAGTTAAGCGAAAGCAAAGTCTCGCATTTACGACACTCACTCACTCACTCACTCATGATCATCAAAATAGAACTAGTACTTCCCATAAACTCAGAGAGCTGAAATTTGGTACAGAGTTAGGGTTTAATGGCCACATAAAGGGAAAACTATAAAAACTAGGATAATCGAAGATCTGCAGTACCTGGTGACCCTGATTAGAAAACACAAGAGCCCAACCAAACTATTAGAGATCGACATACCGCCTTTACAAAAAATATTCAACTTGGTGGGCCGCTTCATTTGATGTCAAAAATCGAAGGTCTGAAGTATCTGATGAAGAACCCTCAGCTGGTCTCAGCTGTATTAGATTGGTACATAAAAAATCGACTGTCATTGCAAAAATCTAGCGTAGTGGGACACATCTTCTAATTTAATCTAGCCTATAGCGTCCCACTGCTGGGCGAATGCCTCCCCTTCTGCTTTTAATCCTAACTTCCTAACTAATGATATAATATATAATATTAATATTATAAATGCGAAAGTAAGTTTGTTTGTTTATTTGTTACCATTTTACGCCTAAGGCACTGAACCGATCATCCTGAAATTTTGCATATACGTTGCCAGGTGTACAGGAACGAACAAAGGGTACCTTTAATCCCGGAAAAAAGTACTGTTCCCGAGGGAAATCACAATAACGTCCTAATGACAGTAGAATATGGCGCCACGTGTCTATCGAATCATGATCACAGTAGCGGCCATTAGCTGTGGTGGTTGTGCTACAATCGGACGTCAGTCAATATGGCTAACCGTAACGTTGTCTTATTATTCTGAATAGCCCTCTCAGAAGATGAGAAAAAAGGCTGGAAAAAGAACCGTTTAATTAAACACTTGAAGAGTGAGGTCACACTACACTATCATTAGCATCGCATATTTATTACTCTTACAAATAGAGAAGTGTGGATTAAATTTAAATTATTATTTATATTCAACTATTTCTATTACAATTTCCATATTTGGCGTCATTTTACAAAGCAGTACACGCGGCCTGTTGTTAAAATTTGCAACTGACGCGGCCGCCACAACATTCCGCGTTTGTCTGTGACCCACTTTATATACGTTGTCAGGGATACAGAAAAACTGCGTAAATGACACTGACATCACTGTGTCGTCACTGACACTGACAGGTGTAAACGCATTCATAGAGGATGTATGGAAGAATAAAGGCGAACTTATAACACGTCCCGTCAGTGAATTGTACTCATTGGCCATATTTCATCTAGAATGGCGTCGGGTGTAACAAGTGTGCAGCAGCCTTAAAGTTAATTCACACATATCAGTGAAGTCACAGTTCCGACACCGTCCCGTATCAGTGATACAGTTATGCGGCATGCAGTGACTTAATTCACACATGTCAATGGAATCACAGTTCCGGCAACATGTCCGCTAAGTTTCGCTATGGTACCCATTTATTTAGACGAAGAAGAAGAGCTGCATCTAGGCAAAAAAAAATATTAAAATGGGTGCATGAAGCATGGCCGGGCAAGGCAATTAGGAGAAACTGAAGGACAATGCTTTACAATATACAATTTAATTAAAGATGAAAGTAAATAATTATTTTGAATATTTTAGAATGATTCAAAACCGTTTCAATATTATTCTGCAGAAACTAGAAAGAAGTTTCTACAAAAAGAAGTGAAATCCCACCAAAAACATTCTGTAAAAAACTAGCCAAGTCTCGATGGAGCTGCTTGTTTATCTCTAAAAAGTAATGAAATCTAGACAAAGTCGTGCCAAGTCTAAGGTTCCTTACTGCGATTTCTTTATTATTATAGTTAATGTTGTGTGACTTGGCCGTTGAAGGGTACACAAGGGTACAAAACCAGGTGCTTCATGACACGATTGCACCAATCTGTCATGTCGCCGGAATCGCTACCCATTGACGATGGAAAATTGCCACCTGGAAAACGTTGATTTAATAATTAGTCAATTGTAGGCTTGATAAAGCTGCGTATTTCAATAATACTTATGCGTCCAATTACCAATACCAGTATGGGCTTGACAAACATATATTATTATATAGGTAGTTACAACAGATATAACATTACGTGTCAACAAAATTGACTTGTACTCACTAACTTATAAAGAATGTTCAACGGCCAAGTCACACAACATTAACTATAATAATAAAGAAATCGCAGTAAGGAACCTTAGACTTGGCACGACTTTGTCTAGATTTCATTACTTTTTAGAGATAAACAAGCAGCTCCATCGAGACTTGGCTAGTTTTTTACAGAATGTTTTTTGGTGGGATATTTCTTACATAATGTGTTCGCTATGAGCTGCAAGACATTGAGTCTATTATGCCTTATAATTTATAAATTGCTAGCAATTGCCTGCGACTTCGTTAAGGCCGTACCCCGACCAAAACCTTGTTTTTAGTCGTTTTTCAGAGGCTATCTTCTCATTGATTAAGGGAAATAAACGACATCTAAAAGCACTTTATTAATGTTTGATATCTTATCATCACATTGCAAGATCTATTTTTTTTTAAATGTGTTTTAATACATTTAAAACCTCCTTGCGAAATAATGACTAAAATTATTGATTATTTGCATCTCTTGCTTAATGCAACGTGCTATTAATTTGAGAATTGTACTAATCATTAGATAATTCAAAAATCTAAATAATGCCAGATTTTTTTTTTTAAAAGCTCTCTGTTTTTTTTTTTATATTTCAATAATTCCGAAAAATTGCGTGAAAACGAGAAAGGTGAGAAAGAGATGAGATAAGAAAGTGGCGTGCGGCAAAGAGGGACCGAATGCTCAAGGTCATTTGGTCAGGGAAGCGCCTTAATGTCTATTATCACGGATACAGACAAAGTCGCGGAATAAAACGTAGCCTATGTCCTTTCTTGGCGTTCAAGCTTAGTTTGAGCCAAATTTCTTAAAAATTGGTTCAGTAGTTTATCTTTGAAAGCGTAGCAAGCAAACAAATAAATGAATAAACAAACGCACTATCGCATTTATAGGTGGTATTAGTATGAATAAATTACTTGTATCTTATCTGATGAGTACCTATTACAAGGAATGACTAAGTAAGTAATCAATTATTGAAATATCTGACATACTTAGTTTATGAAAGGAAGTGTCCATATTTGGAGTTTATCGATACTCTGACCTTTGTAGCTTTTGCTTAACTACACGTGCAACCCAAGATAGACGTTATTATATTTGGGTCGAATTTGGTAAAATTTTCAGACATAGCAGTACATGAGTTACTTATATCCTTCTGCTCTTATCCCAATTACTTGGGACCAGCGCAGCATGTCTTCTTCTTCTACGTCTTCCAACGTAGTATTGTGATCACTATGATGTGGTCACGGTACCGGGTAGGTACGTGGAGGCTCAAAACTACACTTAATTGAAACACGCAGACTTTACTCACTCTTTGTATTATATTCAATGGACGTGCTCACTATTAAAACCCAGCACACAAGAGTTCAAAAAAATGAAAACAAAATTCAAACGCATATTTTTCAAATTTTAATTTCTTCTAATTATCGTCTGATCCAAAGAGGATAAAACCTTTAAATCTTTAAGACTTACTTTCGGCCAGGTTGCAGTGACATATGCAACCTTTAGTTACAGTATTTACCGACATCTCTTTTACGCGTCCGTCATCTTTCGTCCATTTATTATAGCAATAGAAAAATAAAGGCCAAACAACAGTAGTTAATGTGTTATATTGTTAAAATGACTGCATTTTGGTGATGTTTTTTTGCATAGTCTACATTGCGTGAAATAACGGAGCTTATTATACGTTAACATAAAAACAACGATAGCGTTGTAACGTTTTTTTCTTATGGTAGGTATATTGAATGCAGTTTAACTTGCAATGTGCGTTCGGTATAAAATTGAGGAGGCCTGCCTCATTGAAGCACTGTCTTTATTGTAGGTTATCATTCTAATTGTGCTAACCTACTACAAATGCGACCTGATTTCAAATCCAATTTAAAAAATCAAATAAACACTAGAACCTACTATAGGTACTTTACATTACATAAATACATTCCCGATGAAATAGAAACAAACGGGTTTCGTGGACAGGTTTCCTGAATTATTAATTTTCATTACAAACTTGAAATGTTGCTGCAAAGAGGTTGAATGTCCGATTTTTATGTCCGTCAAGTTTCCTCGCCTCGTAATTCCGGACTTCGGATGCATGCAACGGTCCTAAATACGGATATTATCAACATTATTTCAGACCGCAATCGCAATTTGCACGCGTTTACGTTGTACAACGGAACATATGTATAGGTATTATGGTAGCCGACCGTTAGCATCAAAGCCGAGATAACCGCGAATTTGGATTCTTTAAACAAACGTAAAGAATTGCAATAATTGTGAGAGAACATACACCAGAAGGCAACTATTTTAAAACATCGGTGATTTATTATATACGAAAATAACTGGGAATAACTATGCACTTACTAATTCGTTATTTAAAATTCTTTCTTAAAATGTACAACGATTATAATATAACCAAGCAGGTAAGTATATATTATTATGTATTGATGTTAGGAAGGAAGTTGTAGCGCATTCTAATTAATTACCATTGCATAACGCTTTTATAGCCGAAACAAAACTTAATGAATGCAGCTATTATTAACACGATGAGAGGCCTCCGTGTATTTTAGGCTGCTACCACTAATTGCTTTACACGTGGGCGCCGTGATACTTTTAGAAAATATATTTCTAAAAACACTCTATTAGAAACAACACTACCGGTTTATATTTACTAGAAGCAATAAGATATTGGATGCATTTCTCTCGAATATCGCGCGGAGTTGGAAACATGTTCGGTCAAACATGTCGTCGGGTCGCGGGCTGACACACTTTTCAGACGGCGATGTTATAATTACGTATTATCAATACTAAAACACACATGGCGACCGCGACACGCTTCAACAGTTTAGAAATTTTCATATTTTATATCTTTTCACTTTTATTCACATTGACATAGATTAGCAGAACTTTCGACGTGCGATACGGATATACAAATAAATTAATTGTAGAGTCTGATCTGTTGACCTCCCATTTTAGCTTCACCGATCAGTATTTATTTTGCTTTTAAAGAACTGATTTCCTCGTTTCTTTAAATAAATTTAATTTTATGGGATTCATGGAATCCTCTAACTAGCATGTTAACTGTATATGATGTACTTACTGCTGGGTGAAGTTGCAAGCTAACTTATACAAAAATACATTCTATACTGCTACCTTTGTACTACTTGCCAGCAAAATATTGGCTTCTACAAAGAATATACATAAGTAGAGCAGGCAAAACGGAGCAAAACAAATGATCCTGAAGAAAAAATGGGACACTTACTTATAATTAGTTTATTTATTTATAAAACAGAAGTTTACAGTGCTTACGACCAAATCATTATGATTTGATTAATTTTGTAAAAGACCATGTTTAACTCATTTTGTCTACAACTGAAAGACGCAAGCAACTATACTTTGTAATTTTCAAATCTGCAAAAGATAAATACCTAGCTAGCTAATGCATTTGAACACCTCGCAACTATTCGAATTTGCACAGCTGGAGTCGACTGTACTATAAACAAAAATGTTTATGAACATATGCAAAGTTCCGAATTCTTACATAACACACTAACAAATGCGACATAAATAAGAGAAACCGCTCAATGTGAATTGTCTCCACCTTCGAGTTTCGGTGGTGGCTCGTCAAGGGTCGTTACTATTGGAAATCACTTCCGACCTTTGTCACGACAGGTCACTTTCTACCGCCGAATGCTCAGTGTTTGGCAACGGTTGTGTTTCGCTCTCTTTACTCGTCTGTCACACCACTGCTCCACTAATATGTATTTCAGTAACGTATTTTGTTCTATTTACCAGACCTAGTTGTACCTATTATGTGTTTTCAACATCTGCTGCAAAACATTCGTCATCGAAGTAAGTAAAATTAACTTGACCTATAATAATGGTGTTTACTGTTGACACGATTTAATAATATTCACGGTTAAGCCCATACATCTGAAGAACTGGCAGAGGAATTTATGAGAGGGATGACTTTGTGTTTTTTATTTTTACTTCTATTTTAAGTTTCGTGTCTTTGATTATTGTTATTGGTAACAACGATAACTAACTAATGCGCACTAAAATAAGTAACGAAAGTTATATTTAAAGTAAAAAACAAACAAATTGGAGAATTGGTCTCTTGACCTACATTGCCTATGTCATCTTTCTTCGAATTAATATTTCATACACTTTCTCAGCTACAAAATCTCCAACAATAATAATCCTGTTATCATAAACAACTGCCTGCACGTCAATTCGCTCCCGTTAGCAACACTGAACACATCCCACTTTCGCCTTCCGATACTATCTATACACCTCATTGTTTTTCATTGACCCGTAGGCGTAAGGGCAACTTGCGATATAGCAATTTAAACGACTGCTTATTCCTGCCAAGAAGGCCTAGAGGCATTGTGCAATCTGTGCACTAATGCGCTCCGCAGACAGGGCAACTTTAGTTCAAAAAACTATCAACTTAATTAAAAAAAATGTTGAAGGTTGCCAGTTGCAGCAATAGTCTCAGTTTCAATTCTAAATTGCCTACGTGGAGGTGTGGAGACCACGTTTAGGCAAACGAAGTGTGAGAGGTCTACGTACAGCAGTAGACAGCTAGGCTGATGTCAGCCTAGCCGGCGCTGCAGAGAATGGGGAGGGTCTGAAATCGCTCGACACGTTGCAATTGATGATTGTGGAAACCTGCTTGACACAACTAGTACAATACAGTTGCTAGTTGCTTCAATTTGAAACTGATTCTGTTATCGAGTGCAGCAACTGAAAACTGTTGTCGATCATCGAAACTCGCAACTTTTATAGAGTTGCTATGTCTGCGCAGTTCATTTCTATTTTGTGTAAACAACTAGTTGCGAGTTGCCTGTTGCCGCATACGAAGATCAAAGTTGCTCTGTCTGCCTATTGCCTAACAATGTATTAATAATGATCAACAGCATTTTTGACTTGAAAATAATATACTGATTTTTGTTGTTTACCTATCTCACAGTTTAAGATGAATTGTTGTGACGGTTGTGACAAATAAAGGACTATTATAAAGGTCAATAGTCGAAGGTATCCACAACAATAGTGACGAATCAGATAAGTGTCCAATACAGCGTATTATGTATTTGTTATACTAGGAAACGGGACCGAGGCTGAGTCATCCATACGGAACCGAGTTAACGCATGATTGCCCCATCGTTATTATTCTAATTAACTTGTAACATTGAGTTGGGTACGGATTGCTTAGGAAATAAGCCTCTCTTATGTATGAGTTTAAGATTACGGATTCATTAACGTTACTCTCACGTGTAATTATCGGATTTTCATGCTTATTAATTGATTTGTAGTAAAAACTTTTGATCTGAACTATCTTATGCCCGCGACTTCGTACATAGATTTCTTATGGATCCCTTTTTTATAATAAAATATAGAACACACAACTCAGGGGTACCTATTGTAGTTTCGTAAATAGCAGATGAGTTTTCATAATCAGACCAGGAGTTCCGGAGATTAGCTTTATTTTATTGGCTCGTATATCGTCAGTGCAAGTTGCCGTAATATGAAAAACATCCAAAATATGATGATAAATAATCATCTCGTTCAATTCCTATCATCTACTAATACTGTTGTATAATTCTCGAATTCTTCCTACTCAACCAACTGCGCTATTAGGTATTTTTGATAACGATGACAATTATTAATATCGCTCAATGAATATCCTTGTTTTTTTCTATGTTGCATGTTGTAATGAGTAGCTACAAATACAGTCGTTGGTTACCAAACAAACTATAAATCTTAATAGAACAATTGAAATATGACATACTATACATAAATCAAACACAATATAATGATTAGGTATAGGTACCAACTGAATACGTTGACGAAATAATTTGAACGTTATCTCCATTGCATAAAAGCTAAAGTTGTATATGATGCTTTTTATTTCATCGAAGTCGTTATTGTTTAAAAACTATCATCATTCAGTATTGGACAACGGAATGTATATTATTATTATGGAAATACAAAAAATGACAGGCGAGGTAACAGTGCAGAATACAATATAACTGCAAAAATAAAGATAAAAACAAACGCTGGTGAAGAGGAAATTAAACTTTTTCATAAAGTTCCGACAGGCATTAAGAAAAATTGTAATAATGGTGAAGCTTAGGAAGAAATTCTAAGAGTTTATATTGTAAAAGATTGTTTAGAGAAAACCATTGTACCACAGTATAAAAATACATTTTATTACCGTGATTGTACAGAGTTCTATTGAAATCGTTATAACGAAGTAATACATATTATCGATTTATAACTATAGGTACAGCTTTTTCCTGCCGTTTCGTTTGCCACATTTTTTGATAATAAAATATTGTGTGTAAAAACTAAAAAGGCACTTAAACGAAGTTGAAAGTTACATTTTCCTTCCCGTAAACGCGATCATTTTTTGTGGTCGGGAACTTGCTGGGTTACGAAAAGTCAAAGTTCTAACTTTTTGGTCAAGTTTTTTACGAAAACTTGTCACTGTTATACTAAACTTTAAATATTTTAACCAAAAGTAAGTACAATGTTTTGCATGCATTTCATTGCACACTACCATTAATAGTGATTTTAACACCAAAAATAAAACACGTTATTCAGTAACAATTTTTGCTCCATATTACTTAAGTGATTTGCCTTTTGACACCCGCTATAGAGATAACGTAGCTTTCTATCCATACTAATATTAAAAATGCGAAAGTAACTGTCTATCTGTCTGTCTGTTACGCTATCACGACTAAACCACTGAACCGATTTTGATTAAATTCGGTACGGGGTAAGTTTGAGCCCCGCAAAAGGACATGGGCTGCTTTTTATTCCACGACTTCGTCTACATCCGTGAAAACCATCATAAACGCGGAAGGAGTCACGGGCAAAAGCAAGTTAAGGAAATAATTTTCAGAATCCGTCTAGTAGTTCCGGAGATTAGCGCATTCAAACATAAAATCAAATAAACTATTCAGCTTTATAATATCAATAGGTATCTACAGATAGTATAGATTGAGTCATGTTTGTTTCGTAAACGAGTGCCCTATGTTGAGTGTGTTCCGTGATCGGTCATCTGGTATTTGGTTACGTATGAAACTTACTAATGTCACATTAGCTATGGTTGTTGATGTTGCCAACAGTTTCGCGGATTATGTGCTGTGTGAATTCTTGTAATCAATGTTTTGGCAGCTTTTTTTCTAAATCCTGTTGTGATTTCGCTTGGCTTATGACGTGTCTTTTTTACGACGAAACAATTTACAAACTTCATTAAGTATGTATTATATTCGAAATATATCTTTATGGTGAAGATGCTAATAGAGTTTATTGCCACATTTAGAGCTCAACAAAGTATTACCTGTAATAGGAAAGTTCAGTGGCAAACCATTTCTTTTAAATTTTGTAATAAATGTACCTACTTATTTCTTGTACACATAACATCACGCCTGATATCCCCGAAGGGTTAAGCAGAGGTCCAACCATTAGTACACCCACATTTCGCCAGTTACGTTCAAGTCCCATGTTATAGGTGGCGAACCTATTGCCAACAACTGGGCAAAAATCCAGAATCCGAAGCTGTTACTTAGAAATTCCTGATTGTAAAGCCAATAACACTTTGCCCGTTCTGGTCATCGAACCCAAGACCAAGAACAACAACAACAGCAACAACAGTAACAAGAATACTTACATTGAAATTTTTCATTTAATTTGTGAGTTATAACGGGTGTAAAAAAATAAACTATTCGTCCCATCATTGAGATTTTTTTTTGATCTGGACCACACCTTTGTTCTGGTTACAGATATTGAAGGTCAAAGTTCCAACGTTTTTTTATACGTTTTTCCAAAAACCAATATTAAGTAAGTAACTTAATTAACTTTTAATACCCCCACGACCTCGCAAATTTTTTATGCACCCGTAAACACAAACAACTTTTCAAGTTTTTCTTCATTCATGTACAATTTTTTGCACCTGCCATGTTATCTCTTCACCACCTTTGGTTGACTGGTAGAGAATGCCTAAGGCATTAAGTCCGCCTTTGTTCTTTTTTGTTGCATAAAGTTTGGAGATCCTAATAAATAAATAAATAAGTTTTGGTAAGTATATGCGTTACACTGCGTGCTACAATAAACAGTGATTTTTCACACCGAAAATAAAACTCGATTCCCAGCAACAATTTTTGCTCAATGTTAACAAGATATTTGATAGGCAGAATGCGTAGTTAACAGCTATGTGATCTGTCTTATTACACCCCTTAAATACCTACGTTACAATAAACAGATGAACCGCCGGTGTTAGAGATAAATAGCGAAATTATGAAATTCCGTAACAAATATTTGGTGTTGAAACAGTTATTGTACCTGCTCTATTTAATTTGTAAACTATAGAATTACTTTACTGCTGTGCTTTCCTTGGCAGTATACAAGCTATCGATAACTTACAAGCTTAAAGCATAGTCCGTTCAAATGATTCTGCACAACACAAGCGTGCGTTTAGGGTTACTTGGCTGTGTACTTGTAGGTAACCTGACTCTTGAGTCCTGACCTGAACCTCTTGTAACATTAACTCTAATAAAAAAAAAAAACTCAGCGCCCCAAACTGATTATTCGTAAACAGAACATCACGCCTGTAATCCCCGAAGGGTTAGGCAGAGGTGTAACCATTAGTACACCCACATTTCGCCATTTATGTTTAAGTCCCAATGTAATGAAGGTCGAGCCTATTGCCATTAACCGGGCACAAATCAGGACTCTAAGGCTGCTACTAAGAAATTCCATAAAGAAAAACCCAATAACACTTTCCCCGAACTGGGAACCTCATGCTTAGAAGACCCCATGCTTAGAAGTCGCGCGAATTATACGAATTATTTGTAAAGAATAAAGAAATATTCGACTCTAATAAATTATTCGTTGGTTGTCGTGCGGGACAATTTAATTCGGTTAGTTCCGCTATGCACTAGTCCCGCTATGCCCGACTCGATAAATACCTACGAAAAGGTGCCGCTATGCACGAAATCAAATTCGTGGGCAGTGATAAAGAAAAGTGTTACTGTAAAATATTTTATTTAACCACTAGACTAGCTTTTGCCTGCGGCTTCGCTGGCGTTAATTTAGAACTTGCCAATCAATTCGAGTTGTACTCTGCTTGTATAGATAATAATGAATGAAATGATTAATGTTTAATGATCCTTGATTTTCTGACACCCTAGTACATTTTTTTTAAAGACAATCCCTGAATTCCAGTCTGAGTAAAACTGTTGGAGATATGCTTTGGATGATATTGTCAGTGTAAGGTGCTAAAAAACTACCCTCTTGATTTTTACAGATCGAAAATATTTTTAATATACGGCACCCTAGTACTTTTTTTCTTGGGTAATCATACATTTGTAACAAGACAAAACCAATTTTAACTTACAGACTCTTACGCTTAAACGAATAGCGCTACACAATTTTCAAAACGTTTCACTTAACACTTTTCTTTCCAACTGTGTCTTCCATTGTTTGCGTAGAATCGAAGAATTTCGTGCATAGCGGCACCTTTCCGTAGGTATTTTTCGAGTCGGGCATAGCGGGACTAGTGCATAGCGGAACTAACCGATTTAATTGATTCGGAAATGCTTGTAGGTTCTTCACCGTCAATTGTTTTTCGTTTATGTTTTAATGCAACCTTGAACTTGCGATGACCTTTGTTTTTTTAAGTCCGATAAGATCTCATTAGATAAATTCTCCACTTTCTCTTTAATCTCGATAGCGCTATTATCAACTTACAGTTTAAGTACGAAATTCTACTGTAAGTATTCGTTTCTACAAACTAATTTTGGTTGCTAAAATAATAATAATAATAATAAGAAGCAGATGGTGTAAATTCTAATGGCGACAGGACATACCAGTTTTTGTACTGTCTTCTTGGCTAGCTGTAAAATGTATAACGTTAGAGTTTAAAATATCGATAAATAATGAATTGATGTGTAAGTTAGCTTGGTAGAAGGAACAGGAAAATATATTCAACCTTAATGCCATTATAGAATTATAATACGTTCTATCTTGATGCTTGCCTGATTATTTGTACTACGTCTACGCCACGTCTTCGCTACAGCTACGCAGGTGCTACGCAAGGTCTACGCTGGACAAACGCCTATTACGATATACTCCCTCTCACTCTCCCATAAAGGGGCATTCAGTTATATAATTCTTTCTTTCTGTCTCGTGTGTCTCAAAAGGAATTGACCTAAAGTTTTATATTTATTATCTGCTATTTATTATAGGAAAATTAGCTAATTTTATGCAAAGTACATCGTAAATATGTTGATCAAACGCGTTTCAAATAAATAAAATATATTTTTGAACAAATAATTACTGCTCTTAAAGAAATGCTGTGTACATATGTGTGTGTGTTTATTGATCTTTTACATATCTCTACTTAGGTAGTATATACCTATTATAATAAAGCTGAAGAGTTTTTTGTTTGTCTGTTTGTTTAAACGCACTAATCTCTGAAACCACCTGTCGAAATGGGAAAAAATCTTTTGTGTAACATTACAGATTCATGAGGAATAGTATAGGCTGTATAACATCACGCTATGGA
This sequence comes from Hoplodrina blanda, assembly GCA_949316365.1. Lineage (NCBI taxonomy): Eukaryota > Metazoa > Arthropoda > Insecta > Lepidoptera > Noctuidae > Hoplodrina > Hoplodrina blanda. The sequence goes on from OX438563.1 coordinate 7,635,409, forward strand.
CCGCGGGAGCTGGGGAGCAGTGATAGAAGACGTTTCTTAACGCGGCTGAAAAATCCCACGCGAACCAAACTAGTATTTAATAAACATTCTAGTAAATATTATAAAATTACCATTTTTAAACATTTTTTACAGTCAATAAACTCTTCAAAATCTTGTAGGTAATTTTATGGTACCTACCCACAAACAATGCATAGTACAAGTAGTTTCCTAACATGTTAATTACATGTGGGCAGAGCCTTCGTCGTGAGTCGCGTCGATGAATAGTTAATCTTGCTCCTTGACGGATAACAAATTGATCCTAGCAGCCTGCTTTCAAGCAAGCCGACCATTTTTCCTTTAATAATTATGGTCATAATATACTTCGAAGATTCTCCCTGAAGTGTTACTATCATACGTGTATTTTGTACATGACACTGACGCAAAATATATAGCACGTATAGCACTCTTGGTGTTGCCCACTGTAAAATATAGGTTTCCAAGAAATAGGAGGGATATTTTGCTTTTATCTGCAATGTGCTAGTCCAGATCTAAATACTAGGTTCTGGGAGTGTAATTAGCACTTGCTTATACCACCATAGAACTAATTACAGTCGGTTTTCAGGTTTGTCGGCCGCAGTTTAAGAATTGCAATAAAACTGTGTTATGACCATAATTGCACGTAGATTTAGGTATGGTTAAAATAAACCTCATGTTGAGTAATTTAAAGCAAATAAGAAATGATGTAATATCCGCTTAGGTTTGTTATTGTCGTTTGCATAAGTGTCCTAGTCGCAAATTGCGCGACCAAAACACTTACAGCGTCAAGTTCAACATGATTTAAAGGTCTCAAGTTATAATGAAAAGTTTTGGTAAGTTATCATATTTACCTGCCTTTATCGTGAAATTTTTTTTTACCAAATTACGGCAAAGCCAGAAGGAGGGTTATGATTTTAGCAGTCTATGTTTGCATGCATGACTACGGCTTTAATAAACAACATTCTTTGTAAAGGCTAATATGTATAATGTTTTGATAGTACCTATATTTAATTTTAATTTTGGGACTTTGGACTTTATAAGACAGTAGAATTGTGTATGGACTTTGTATGATTAGGGCACTAATTTGTTAGGTGAACCATTAAAATTCAATTTAGTTATACGAGTATATCTTGTATAAATGCATCAATATGTAAATCTATAAGATTGCCAATGTTGCCATTGCCAGCCGATGGCGATGCCTCAGTTTAGATAGATGTTGTTACACAGGGCCCACTTCGAAAACCAGTTTACCGGTTTCTGCGAATGTCGTTTCTAGATAATAATAGCTTATAGTGTATCGAACCGGCGAATTCCGGACCTTAACGAATATTTTAGTTATTTTTTTTAGGTATTACTTATATTGACAACTATAGCTTTTACCCGCGACTTTCGCGTGAAGGTCGGTAATAATCACAGAGTTTTCGGTTTTTGCAGAGAACCCAAATTATTTATCTTATCCAGTTAGAGATTAGTCGAAACAAACAAACAACAGTCAGATAAATATTTAAAAATGTGTTTCATATTTATTTTGTAAAAGAGCAGTTATTTTGACAGTACAAACAGACACTTATTTATTTTTATAGATATATGTATAGACAAGACCAGTTTATGATTAAAGGAATTTTATGGTTATTTTCCTTATCTTCTTTCTCAAGCTAAGACATACTGAACGTAGGCATCTCCTGCTTTTTTTCTTTTTATTATTTAGACTGCCTCGTTGGTCTAGTAGTCGCAAAGCCCGACTGCTGACCATGAGGTCTTGGGTTCGATTCCCAGGTCGGGCACTGTCATTGGGATTTTTCATCAATAATTACATACTCAGTAGCCCTCGGAGTCTGAATTTGTGCCAGGTTGAGGCTCGCCCCCTATTACATGGGACTTAAACATAACTTGCGCAATATGGGTGTACTAATGGGTACACCTCTGACTAACCCTTCGGGGATTACAGGCGTGATGTTTATGTTATTTAGAAGACATTCCTGTCATGTTTCTCCCTACAATTTGTGCATGTGGTATGTCATCTTCAAACCATAGCAGCAAGTTATGGGTACTAACATTATCGTGTCAAATATGAGTATATTATCTCGTTAGATGTAATATTAATTGAACAGCCAGTCACTAGACACACTAGACGCCTTTTACTGCAACATAATACCTACACAGGTATCCATTAGAATGCTGAATGAAGGACACAATACCTAGTTCTAGAGTTACATGAACATGTCTACCTACATAAGTATCTAATTGTACTGAACAATACATACGAATGACGTCAGAGGCGAATGCACAGACTGTGCAAGATAAAACCCACATCATAAGTTACCAGATATCATTTAATTATATTTTTAAGGTTCAGTATCTTGTCGGCAAAAACGGAACCATCATAGGATCAGTTCGTTGTCCGTCTGTTTGCCCGTCTGTCAAGAATCTTTTTCCCAGAAACGCGTAGAAGTATCAAGCTGAAATTAATATCAAAACTCAGGTCGGCTACCCTTTGAAGCAGTGAAAAAATCTAAAAATAAGATTGTTTATGGCGCATATTTTGATGCTCGCTAGGGAAATCAAAACCTATACGGGACCTTTCGTTGACCTGGAATCAGGAACTTTGGCAAGAAGCAATGCCATGTAGCTGATGTAGCACAAGTAAAGAAATCAGAAAACCGTAGATTTGTAATAACTTGCTATTATAAACTTATTTTTTGTATATTGTGTTAAATATTGTATGGTGTTACGGAACCGTTCGTGAGCGAGTCCGACTCGCACTTGGCGGGTTTTGTGTTCGTTTGATACACTTCCTGATTGCCAATTCCGACAATAATAAAAAATAAAAGGAAGTGTTCTATACCTGCATTTTATGTCAATCTTCATAAACTGTTTTTAATTCAATTTGAATGTCAGTTAATTCGCACTTTAACGATTCGATTAATTACTTCCCGACAAATGCAGCGATAATAAATGTTTTCAGTAATTTAGCATCAATGTGCTCTAATTTCCTCAGGTTACATAAATAAAACGCGTTTAACGCATTAATCCAAATTCCCACTTATCCTTAAGCCGTCCCTTTCGCTTTTGAGGTTTCTTTGTATCCAAGCGCTACTGAGCCGATTAAGGGAGCTTCATTAACTTGTAATTTATGACGTAATCTGTGTTAGGTGTGTATTTATAGTGGAGCTATATTATTACAGCTAATTATTATACAACACGGAGCAACAATAGCCAATTATCTCATAGAACCGCTCTATAGTGAGCGTGCAAAATGTTATATAGCTATCTAAGACCAGTGGGAAAATCATTCCTTTTCTAGAAACAGTAGCGCACATTCGGAAGCTTAAAACCTGTGTAACTTGTATTTATGCGCGCTGCAAATGTATAATATTATTGTAGCATTTGTACGTGAACATATTATTACGACACGGTCATGTTGTCGTTCTTGAGACTCGTAAACGATTGCGTCGCAGGCGCAGGATGTTAATTTAGAACAAGTATGCAAGTTTCTTGGTATGTTCTAGATAAAATTTATCACTTGCTTTACTTAAAATTCTGCTTAGCTCTTAGTTACACAAGTAAACAGGTTGACTTTATCGGAATGTAGAACTTAATTAGAGGCAGGCATACCCCCGTAAAATTGAAATCAATAACAAATCCAATAACTTACTACTTAATATTGTTTTCATCACAACACAAACGTTCTAAAAGTAATTTATTTTGCTCAATTTAGTCATGCAGAAATCTAAACTTAGCTCACAGTCTATCTTATAGATCTCTAGACACCTAGAATAAAAGGTAGCAAATGGCAATACCGGATCGAGGTCAAATTACGAAATGTTAGATACAAACGGACATACAAATCTTTGTGCATATTGCGATTGATGATATGAAAAAGGAAACCGGCATCCTTGTTGTGGGATATATGGATAAAAGATAAACAAGCGGGGATATCCACTTCAGTAGGCGCATCAAGCGATCAAACATGGATTTATTTATTAAAATGGCACGTCAACAATATAAACACAAACATGTTTAACATGTTTAAATCACAGACACGTAAAACATTTTCTTATTACAGTATCTGTCCCGGAAAATTATAGAAATTATAAAATGCATGAAAAAAAAATTATAAAAAACCTATTATGGATTTCATTTAATGACATCAACTCATTGTTTAAAGGAACTATAGAAAGTCATATCGCATCGCGTCACGTCACAAAGCGTTTCAGGGCAAGGCAGCGCTAATAAAAAATGCAAAGCATAATCTCGCCTTGAGTTCGTCTGAATGGTGAGTTGAGTAACTCGACGCTTGTTAAACAAACCAGTGACAAATGCGACATGAATTCTACAATATTTTCAGTTTTAAATAAGTGTTTTGTTCTTTAAGAATTTATTGGTTTGCCAGGATGTCGTGTAATGTTTATTATTTATGTCAATCAAGTTTTCGATCTGCCATTGTTAAATAATTATGAAATATAAATATTTTCACGCATTATTTTTATTCAAAACAACAAACTTATAAATAATAATAATAGATATTAATGCATGTTCATTATAAAATTAATTCGTTACAAGACGAAAAAGAGTAAGTCTATTTCAAACACTTAATGTCTGAAATATACAAGGAGAATAATGAAATATTAGTGAGATATGAAATACTCTCTCTGCTACGTAATTATGCTTAAGCGAGGAACACGATCACATCAGTTCCCACATTTATTCGTAACGAACAATAGTTTTAATTCAAGCAAATTAGCGAACTTGACAAAAGAGTTCGCTTAGAACTTTTTTCAAGGTAAAAAACTGTAATGAAACGTTCGTAACTATGAATGGATTGTGTTGCCTTCTTACGTAAGCAAAAAGAAAAGTAATATTGCATGCAAAAATGCAACTAGAAAAACACAAACTATTTGAAGCAAGTTTTCCTAGAAAGGCATGGATTTAAACCGAGCCTGATAAATGGCTGTACTTAAGCGCACTGTGCTACAATAAGGCCCTAATTGGGACGAACCTTATACATCTATCATCATCGGGCTCTATAGTAGTTAGAGGTTGCAAAAATTCGATAATTTTAATTTTCGAATATTCGAATATTTTTACAGTGATGTTCGAATATTATTCGAATATTCGAATATTTTTAAAATATAAAAAAAAACACTTAAAAATCAGCCTTTTATTTATTTATAAAAAGAACAATGTCTTAGCAACAATTATAAAATTAAAATTTAAAAAAATAATAATATTGGACACATAAAATTAAAATTGGGAAAATCAAATAAAATTTAAAAAATAAAAAACAACAACAATGTAATAGCGTCAATTAGAAAATTAAAATCAAAACAATAAAATTGGACACATAGAATTAAAATTGGAAAAATCAAATAAAATTTAACAAAGTTTCTGAAAGGCTTGTCATTGAAATTGACAACAACGCGTTCTGTAAGTGAATAAACGTAACAAAATGGCATCAGTCAAGTCAAACCGTCAAGCAGTGTTGCCAACAACAAATTTTAAGTTCTACCAACATAGACTTAGACTAGTAATTTTTTGGTAGTATAGTATTCGAATATTCGAATATGTATTTATTTGCTATTCGAATATAAATTTAGAAAGCGAATTCGAATAATTCGAATATTCGAATATTCGATTGCAACCTCTAATAGTAGTACACAAAGAGATATATCTTACAATGTTGACCACCTCGTAAAGTATTCAAAACGTATGCAATGTAGCGAAACTCAATACATTATTATTATGCGAGCCTCCATCCGATATCAATGCACCTTGTGTTGATATCATTGGCATTCCATTCACGATGCCTGCGTAGGGAGCTTGATGATAATAACATATCAAAATAAACAATGTGAAATTATTATTATTTTACATACGCAAACGCGTTACACATTGACATATTATGAGAAAAGGAGCCCATCCTATTCACACTTGAGTAAGTGCCTAATGGAACTAGTGATAAAAAATTCAACATTAGTTCCATTATTTTAAGATTCTTATAAAATGTAACTAGTGATTAAAAAATCAACAGTAATTCAATCAACTGTTGTGAAAATAGTACAAAATGGTACAGTAAGTGACAACGAACCAGGCAAAGTTTATAAATACGAGAAAAAAAATTGTTATGTATTTATTTGGGATGTCTAACAAAAGATATAATATCACACACAAATCTTGACATATAATACTTATATACTACTTAAAGTAGTCAAGTACCGACACAGAAGATGATGTGCTAAAACGATTTTACTCTCTCTTCACCCTCGGCGTGCTACCGGGACAATCCTAATTAACACACTTTGCCTGAGCTGGGGATCGAAACGGGATTATTCCGATCTGTCACCCCGCTTTGTCCCCTTAAGGGGACAGATCGGAAAAAAAAGTTTGATCTGTCCTCCTGTTAGCAATGAGGGGACAGTTCGAACTATATTCACTCCTTAACGGTTTCATCTGTCCCCCTATCAATGATAGGGGGACAGATAAAACTTTTTATTCCTGTTTGTCCCCCACAGAATTTAAATTAATTCTTAAAAGTAATGTCAAATCAGAAAACTGATTGTAATTGTATCTACTATACGTACTGTGATTTATGGGACTGTGGCTGCTTAATAGAAAAGCAAAAGAAATATTTGTAACTTTTTAAATACAGATGATTATAAACCTAAACCACTAGTCTTTAAAAAGTTTTATCTGTCCCCCTATCAGTGATAGGGGGACAGATGAAACCGTTAAGGAGTGAATAAAGTTCGAACTGTCCCCTCATTGCTAACAGGGGGACAGATCAATTTTTTTTTTTACCTATCTGTCACCCTAAGGGGACAAAGCGGGGTGACAGATCGGAATAATCCTCGAAACGAAGGCAGCCGTGCTTGCGACCACAAAATAAAAACTCCATGCGGAAAAATAATGTGAGGAATAGCGTTTGTTATTTTGCATGCAACCACTAGACCACTAAACGGGGCCACGAAACGCAAAACATAATTGTATTATCAGATTCTTTTTATATTAGAACTTCAGAAATACCGTGAAACCATCCTACCACATGCAACAGTATGTTCGCGTGTTCCAAGCATGTACTATCGACCAAACTTCCGCATGCTCACCTTTAAGGCGATAATCGCATAGCACGGCTCTCGACTCGATCGCCGTATGCATGCGTTTTGACCAATAGGAAGCGAATTTTAGTTGTGTTCGTCGTAATACAATGATGTGTAGAAGTGGACACTCACACTAGTGTGCAGGGGCGCACATTAGTAAGCTGTGTCCCTCGTTTTGTGAAATGTTTTTCAACGGTAACAAATTCTAATTGTCGGTTCGGTTTCAAACTACGATATGGCCCGCGTAAGCTCTTTTATAAATTATTGTTGACAAGAAGTTATTTCGTACTCATAATAATATATTATGTTTGATTTAGAAAATGTGTTATTGGTATTATTATTTAATTAGTATCAACCTTCCACAAAAAATTATAATTATTTCGTACTAAGATAATAATGTAAACAACTACTAGTGACTCGCCCCAGCTTTGCACGGGTGTTACAAATCACTAAAACGTTCGGTTTTTCTCTAATATAACATAAATACCTATACACCTAAATCTCTATGAACTCTGTATAATAGTAGATAAAATCCCACGAAAATGAGTACAACAGTTTTTGAGACGCGGCGCGGCGGGCCGCAGGGGGGCTGTTTTATTTTATTATATGTAAGGATAAGAATTTTATCCGCTTGAACATTCTATTCTTATAGAGCATTTAATACCGGAAAATTGAAAACAAATATTGGCTAATAAAATACACGTTTTTACTTAACTGTTTAGAATTATTTTATTAGCACGCTTTCATTAGTTTCATCTGAAACGAACTCTATTAGAAAATATTGGAAATTCTACCTCCATGGGTAAGAAAGTGTTTTTTTAGTTTTTTTTTAATTATTATTTATTTTAGGTAGGTAGTTATTAAATATTTTCATTTATATGTATAGTAAGAGATTTTTGTTTTAAAGTTAGTCTTAGTGTGATATATGCACTGGTTGCTTGTGGGTTCTTTAATTGGTTGCTTGTGGGATTTGCCTTTTTTTTTTCAGAAAAATAAACAACAACTTTAATTACCTATAATTTATTTTATTTCTATGCATCTTTTCAAGATTGTCCAAGAAAACATAACAGATATATATTGAAAAAATTACATAGAAAGAAAGAAAGAAAAACTGTTTATTTACACGAAAATGACACACATAACATAAGAAAACTTTTATACAAAAGCAAAATAAAAACAAGTTGGTTAAGTCTAAAAAACTAAAAACAAAAAATAAATACAAATAAGAAAATAATATGCGCCACTACCGCGCGAAATAGCATTAATAGCATAGCATTTAACATATTCGTATTTTCAGGTAATCAGCCTAACAGATTGTTCATATTAGGTAATAATAAATAATACAACAATATTACTACCTAATTAATAACATAATAAATATATATTTAAAAAAAATACATATCTTTTATTGCTTATTACACACACGTTATTTTAACACACCACATAATATTATACATTACACTTACTTTATTACATTATTTATCACATTTTAATACTAGTGTCTCGCGCGGTTTCCACGCGTCTTTGGTTATTGCTCCGTGATGAGGCTGATATTTACAACGTGTTCCAGAAATGCGTGGCATATTTAAGGGTAGGTAATCTGCAGTATTTGATAGAGAGCCTAATTCCCATATCAAACTAAACTGAGTTTTGGTGTTTCTTTGCCTCATCTATTATTTCGATATATTTCGTAAAGTTATCGAAAACTTAATATAGTTTATTTTGATATATATGTGTATAGACGTAGTGTCTATGTGTTAATATGTGCAGGCATTTATGGAACACGTTGTTTACAATATTCTTCCTAAATCTGGCTATCATACAAAAATAATTACTGTATAATATATATACACATCAAAAGTGTCTAGGGATCAACATCCCTAACAAATGTTAGGGATGTTGATCCCTAGACACTTTTGATGTGTGTATATATTATAGGTATACAATAACAAACAAATCTTCAGATTTACTATATTATTAGTACACATTTATTAATATTGATTATAGAGGACGACTTTAAAATAACTGGCACAATCATTGGACAAAATAACATAATAATATTTAAGAATTAGAATAATACGAGTAAGGGTCAGTTCACACCGAGACGCGACGCGACGCGACGCTGCGTGCACACTTTAAAGGAGCGACTCAAAATATAACTTTATTTTCTACACGAAAAGATACACATTTCATTGTAAGAATTTAGAATACGTTACACCACGCAGCACTACGTCGCGATGCGTCGCTCTACGCCGCGCTGCGCCGCGCGGCGCCGCGAGACGCATCGCGACGCAGCGGTGAATCGCCGGTACGCGCGCACAAAATGACGTGCAAGAGCGGCGACGACGTTGCGATGCGTCTCGCGGCGGCGAGCGGCGCAGCGCGGCGCAGCGCGAAGTCACTGGCCTCTTCAAGTATCTTCACGTTGCGTCGCGTCGCGTCGCGTCTCGGTGTGAACTGATCAACTGGCCCTTAGAGTGATTGAAATAATATACTAAAATATAGGGTGTAATAAAAACACATCAAAGTGACCGCCTGTGATGGACTCCAGACACTCCAGTACGGCTTTTTTCACATGTCGTGGCTATCATATTGGCCGATTGCCCTTCATTTATAGCCGAGGTGCACGAACGCGCTGAGTTAGATCTTCTTCTTCATATCTACGCACCCAACGGCGCACTGTGGTTCTCTGGAAAAAAAAAACAATAAGCATCAAATTGTCACATTATATAGGAATTGAACAATACATTACTAGCAGTGTGCAAAAGGATTAAGTTAACAACAAATAAACCCTAACTTTTTAAATATCTACTTTAGGTATCAACATTGTTATCTGTATTTTATATGGGTAGTAGACCACAAACAGATATTTAACAATGGCATTGTAGTAAATTCCAATATTGTGTAAAACTCTCCCAAGCAAATTTGTGCATTATTGTTAACGACTTAAGTGCGGTAACCAATTTCAAAATGCAGAGATAACTAAAATGAAAGGCCATTGTTTAGGTGTTGAAAGATTTGTTATCGGGTCATAAAATGTCCAAAACAATGTCTTTGAACGCGCCGATATTAAAAAAATAGAAAGGAAATAACAAACCTCTTTTTAAATTAATATTTTAAATATATAAAAGTAATTTCATACTTTATTTTTTCAAAATTTTAAGTTATGTATTTTATTAATATTTATCGTAAATTAGCGATCTACCTCGACTTCGCACGGTCTTACAAATCTCTGAAATTCTCCGCTTTGCTTTATAATAATTTGCATGCATATAAACCTTCCAAAATAAATTCTCGAAATGAGAGTGAGAACTCATATCAAAATCCGTTGCATTGTTTAGAAAAAAATATCGGAGAATCAGACAGACAGACAGAAACAGCGACTTTGCTTATACTACGAGTATTTAGAGACTCGAGGTAGAGATTTGACATGAAATATGTTTGCAGTCAGCAATCATTGATATTATTTGTGTATTTCTTTTACACAGAAACTCAATAATACACGCTTTCGTTACAATAAAAAATTGTCTAATAACAACAACAAAGATATACGAAATATAAAAACTGCATGGTTGGCGTCGGCTCGCGAAACAATAACTTTTAATTGGATCTGTGAATTACGGTAACAGAAGAAAAAAAATGAGATCTACACTTAATTTATTTCTATTATCTCTCTCTGGATAAAAAAAGTAACTTACTTGTAGATGCAGCGTGACAATGATTTCATTATTTTCTTCTTGATTGAGGTTTCGGGTTTAACCCTGACAAGGTTATAGACAAATCAGCCCACAGGTAGTCACGATACACAGTCCAGGAAACGAGCAAGGGTGAACAATAGTTCCACGATCACAGTCCGGTATACAAAGCAAAGGTCACAGTTGGGCAGGCAATCAGTCCGATAGAAATAAACAGGTCGTAAAATAAAATTGCGATGGGAACAGGAATACAGGAAGCGTGAACAATTAGCGAGACGCAAATTTGCACTGGCTAATGTTTGTTGATATTTTTTGTCGCACGCACTTACTGCACTCACACAAATATGTATTGTCTCTAATTGGGTGGAGCAAGGAAGGGGCGTGGTTTGTCACTATCTGCGCTTCCGCAGGACTATTTTCTTAAGTGAGCATGCTTAAGTTTGGCCGATAGTACCTAGCACGTAAACGAGCAGATAACTTCGACACGTGCTGCCAACATGATTTCCTCGTTGCACAATCACTTTCGGTGTTTAAATGAATTGAACACCATCGATTCCGTGCCGGATATGCTTCGAATCATCGCTTGTGTGGTGGTTATTCGAATTCGCATAAAGTTTTTGGGATGATTGTTGGATGACACGGATTTATGAACGTTTTGCATGGTAACTTTATGAAACCCAGTTGCAGCAGTTTAGATGACTTTAATCGTAAATGAAGTCGGTATCATTCGAGCCAATCTCCTAATAATAAATTAATTACGTCAAACTAATACGATTTGACAAAAGTGTTACATTACTATTCAGGAATACCTGTTACATGTACTAAAAATAAGTTCAAAATAGATTTATAATAAGCGTTAAATATCCAACATCTTAACAGTCATCTCGAAAAATGGGATCGACGTGGCTTGGTTTGTTTTAGCAGATCTAACCCCAATTATTGATAGGTACGTTTTATATTCTACTAGGTAGAAACCAGGTGAGAGTACGTCCATGTTTGGTGACTTTTAATCACAACTACACACATCAAAAAAGTCTAGGGATCAACATCCCTAACATTTGTTAGGGATGTTGATCCCTAGACTTTTTTGATGTGTATATAACTACCGTATACAGCTTACGATATTAAAATGTGACCCACATCATTAGAACTTGTTTTCTTCAAGCATTTCACCTTGAGTTTGGTAATGATTTATTGGATGATTATTTTGGAAACTATTAGCAAACTTGATGCTATCCGGTTGCAATATTGCAACTATTTATTGTATTGCAAAAAAAACTGGCCAAGTGCGAGTCGGAAGAAGCCACACGAAGGGCTCGTACCATTTTTTTTTAAACACGTTTATTGTAATGGGACCCCTTTTAACTTTATTTTATGCTAGCCTTCACTGTCCCACTCTAGGGCAAAGCGGCCATAGTTATAAACATTTTGTGGAAATTTTAAGGGTTTAAATCTACGGTTCAGGAGATACAGCCCTGTGACAGACAAACAAGCAGATAGCGGTGAATATCCGTTTGGCACCCTTAAAAAATTAAATTCCTATTTTAAATATGCAATAAACACTTTCTCAAATTCGTATCACAGAGGTTAATCGCCACTTTACAAGCCACAGTCATCACGTAAGTGTTAAAGTGAGTGCTTGCTATCTTGTTTGACAGAAATACATACATTAGCTCTGTTTAGCACTATTACTACGAATGTCCCGCGGCTTTATTCGCGTGAAATGCAACGATCGGATACCATGGGTCTCAGAAATGGCACGATTGCCTTGCAAATACCCACTTTTATAAACACACAATTTATGTAGGTATGTAAATCCCGTTGTCCTTCGACGTTACATGCTTATTACTTTTATTATTACAAAATATTGAAACCGTTTCATAAAAGTTAATGTGATAGTTATTAATGATATTGATATTATTTTGATGCTCGAGGATAAATTACTAAAGCGCAGATTATAGTCACAGATAATTTCTAGTCGATTAAAAAGTTGAGCAACGTTGCCATACATGCTCATTGACTACAGCATTGATTACAGAACTAGTTATAATTTTTAATCCCCATAAAGGTACGAGCATACTGTGTCGGCAAATTGCCTGTATGTATTTTATATAAATTTTAGAACACTATGGGCGTAGCGGGTCGGATTTTATTGCGTGCGACCCGCCCCGGCCCGGTGCGCTTTGTCAGCAATGTGCTGCAGAATGCACGCGCGCGGTTGTTATTACAATTTCTAATTCTTGAACGTCCGGCAGTGTACTGTACTTTATCCGATAATTCGCGGCCCGTCACTAATGCGCTAAGTACGCATTCGGCACTGCGATGCGGCCCGTCCCGGCCCGTTACGGGCCCATAAAGTATGCGCGCACCTTAAAGAGCACTTTAAGCTTGTGGGTCCAGCTGTCATACAGATATCTATTACATTCATCTTGAGCTGTCCGACCTTCAGCGACTTCAAAATGCTTGACAACGAGTCTTACCTCAGTATACCGGTATGCCTCACTGAATGGGTTACAGAGGTCAAATAGCAGCTGTTTTAGACGAAAGCAATGTTTTTGTGGCACAATACTAAGATAGTTAGTTGTAAGATAGTTGTTTGATTATTAATTGGTACTAGCTTGTGCCGCGACTTCGTCCTCGTGTATATACTCGGGTCCCTAATATTTTGTAAAAACGTGGCTTTTCCATCAGCTAAAGAATTTTCAGAATCAGACCAGTAGTTCCGGACATTAACGCGTTAAAACGAACAAACCAACTTTTAAGCTTTATAATATAAGAGTAATTTTAAATAATCAGATCCCACAAAAAACATTTCATGTAAAATGTTGCCAAGACAACCACATAAGATTTGCCCTCAGATTTCATTGTAGAGCCAAGCTTCTGAATCTACACGGCCTAACTCTACCGACTCTAACTTCACAAATTCTACATATCAGTAAAAGTGTATGGCTTGGCTGTTTCGTTTTTATTGCATAACCTGGTTATTTCGACACATAACATTCACCAAACATAATTCGGATTCACAGAAACTATTAACATTAATCTTTTCCGAAAAACTTTCCAACAGTTCACAAAAAAAACTACTACAAAAAACTTTACTACTGGGAAAACTTTTGTGAAGTTATAAAACACATTAAGACAACAGGTTATTCACAAAGGAAAGTTCCGAAACATTTAATAACATAAATCAGTCGAGACGAGATACATCAATCAGGGATACATTTATAGAGGAGAACGTGCACCGCGGTGACCGTAGCATCGTAAAGACTATTAATACAAAACAAGTGCATGTCAGTAATAAAACAACGGTATCAACATATATACAGTAGGTACCAGTACGTGTGTAGACAAGCAACGCTGATCGGATTCGCGCAATTGATTTGCATTTGTCCGATATAGTATGTGGCCATTGATCTCGCTCGTTGTTACATCAAGCTTACTTTGTTGTTGGTCTTGCATTCAAGGACAATACTGTCCACTCATTCTGTCCATTCAGGGACAGTGGTGTCGATTCTACATGGCACGACCAGATTACAACTTAATTTAGATTATTTCTATCTTTTTCTGTTTAATAAAACAAGAAAGGGACAGACATAAATAAGAGCTGTCAATTTTAGTTGATCTGAAACTTCCGCACATTATTATCGTTGACATGTCAGAAAGTTTTGATTAAAAAACACGGAAAGTTCAAGCCAAAACTAATTTGACATCTCTAACCTAGTTCTAAAATGTCACCGCCCTTTTCTTTCGCTGTATGTTAGTTAGAGATGCTAATTCTCTAATTTTAGTCTAGTTTCTGAACTTGGGAATCGGCATCAGTATTGTCCATGTAAGGGACAATATTGTCCACTCACAATATTTTGTGTAAAAGGAAATATTTTGACAGAGTAATTTTTACGAAACTGAATTTGAGAAACAGTTTCAATGATATCTACTTTTTAAGTACGTAAGTACTTATTTCATATAAGTACACATTAATGAAAAGGCATACTTAAAGTGGTTGGTCTATGTTTGCTTGTCGGTTAGATAAGACTTGTGTATGTACACAGTTTGATAGTCAGACTATTCATAAACTCAACTTTTATTGATATTGAATAAACATTATTGAAGCATCTAACTATACTTTTAAAGAGCTCGCAATAAGTTTACTAAATCTATACTAATATTATAAAGGTAAAGATGGTTTTTTATGATTTCTCTGGAAGTACTGGTCGAATTACAAAAATTCTTTCACTGATAGATACTTTACACTATTGCCGAGTGTCACATGGATTATTTTATAGTGTACTTGGCTTTCACGCGAAGTCGCGGGCAGAAGCTAGTACACTACATCTACACAAACACCTATTTCTCAATGACGTCGAATTTTGTTTCGTTATTGATATCTTTTAAAGCAAACATCTGTTGCTTACAAAATATGGGACACAACAAATAGTGTACATTATCAGTTTGCCAAGATTTCGCAACAATTTAAATGTTATGTATCCTCAACACGTGGAAATGAAAGTTAGTCGCATGCGCATTACTCGTATAGCATAAACAACGTTCCGTTTTTCTATTCTATTTAAATAATTAAAGTGCCCGCATAACTTTATAACGTAACAATTAAGTAATTAAATATGTTTATTTGTTAAATTATAACTAACTGTCAGGTTGGTCTAGTGGTTGCAAAGAGCGACTGCTGAGCATGAAGTCTTGGGTTAAATTCCCAGGTCGGGCAAAGTGTTATTATGTTTTTTTTTCATTAGGATTTTTTCAGTAGCAGCCACGGAGTCTGGATTTGTGCCTGGTTGACGGCAATAGGCTCGTGGGACTTAAAATAAATGGTAATATGTGGGTGTACTAATGGGTACATGTCTGCTTAACCCTTCGGGGATTACAGGCGTGATGTTATGTTATACCTAACTAGCTATACGCCGTGGTTTCACGCGTTAAGGTATTTCTTTGGGTACTGTTCCGCTCTCATGGGTCGTTTCGTAATGATAGGTCTATAGTCTATGGTTCTATAATATAATAGTCTATAATCTTGCTCGATAAACGGGCTATATAACGCAAAAATATTTTTAATACGGTCCAGCTAGTTCCTGAGTTTAGCGCATTCAAACATACAAACAAGCTCTTCTGCTTTATAATATTAGTAAAATTATCTATTTAAACATTATTAGATGATAATAAATGGATATCGTCGCGTCGGTCGTCGTGACTTGTGGTGTAAAGAAAGTCGGTTCCTTGTTTGTCTTCGCTGTTTTAAAACCACAAAATTAAGGCTGTGTTAAGTATTTCTTTTTAACGATATATTCGGTGAAGTTTGTAAGACTTTTTTCAAAGCACTACTTAGCGAGTTCGTACGTGTAGTTTTGTATTTGTATTTTGTATAAATGTAGCCTACTAGTAAGCACTTTCCCCGCCACTTGGTTCGCCTGATTTTTCTTACGGATCCCTATTTTTTTCATAACAAAACATAGCCTATAGCACTCAGTAAAAACATAGCTTCCAATCTGCGAAAGAATTTTCAAAATCAGTTCAGTAGATCTCTGGATTACCCCCTACAATCTTACAAACTTTACCTCTATATAATATTAGTATAAGTAGAAGTATAGTATGTAAATAACATTCAAAATCGGCCCAGTAGTTCCGGAGATTAGCTCGTCCAAACAAAAAACCCTTCAGCGTTTTTTTTAGTAAAGATACAAAGTATGTACTTATTATCAAAGTTTCCGTAAGTATAATAATAACTTGGGTGGAAAATTATTGAATTACTTTCTGCTTCCTCGCCACTTCCTTCCTCTAATTAGTAAAAGTACATTTTCATGACGAGGTCGTCGGTGAAGTGAAGAAGGTACAAGGTACTCGAACTGAAGGCTTTCGTACACTTCATTAAAATAATACATACCCAATTAATTCAGTAACTTAATGAAGATATTACCTGCAACAAAGATTATATCAATTAAACATACAGTAAATGCTAAATTGCTTATAATTAAAATACACTGCTGTAACTAATAACATTATTGCTACTAATAATAACGACAATTACATGTTTAATATGAAACGGAAACGATTAGCAGCTAGTGGGATTCACATATTATTTGTTGTTGCAAAATATTCCGTTTTTTATGTTTATCTAATAATGGAGGATTTCCATTGAAGAATGATAAGCTGAAACCCCCTTGTACCCGTACAGAAATGACATCAAATTGAAATAAATTATCTTAATACCAGCATGTTATATTCCCTTGCAAGGCAAAGGCCTCTTCTCATACAGAGAAGGCACGACTATTGATCACTATAATATGCTTGCTTAAGACGGATTGGCGATTTAAGACTTATGTTGATTATAAGTCTAAGTATCCTCACGATTTTCCTTCACCAATGTCAGCGATGTTCAAGAACTGAGAAAGTACAAATGAATTAGAAAATGTCACATTTGTACTTGACAGTGCCCGATTGAGAACCCACAGCCTGGAGCATGTGACGAGGACACTTTAACCACTAGGACAACACTACATTAAGACTCCTCTTAAGGCTCAATTAATACGCAATCAAAATCAAGCAATAAAACCAATTTCAACATAAAACACTAACTTGGACAATCCAATAGTTTCTTCCCACTTAAATAGAAGATACAAGACTTCTAGATTTTTTTCTTAATCCGTTGCAAATAAGCATCATTATTGTAAAGGACATTACCCACTCCTACACAAAAGTGACAAGTAAAGAAGTTGTTCCACTTTCCGTGTGCTGACTTGCTGCACATAAAAGGCTGAGGACATTTACATTTAGGTGACCAACATGAAAGGCGTGTAGGTGTCAAACAAAATGCGGCTAGCTTTAGAATTTTAAGTAAGTACAGACTTGTATGTGTACCTATTAGACATATATTTATCTCTGTTAGTCACAAAGTAAACCACATTTTTATCGCGTTATTCAAACATTGTTGATAGATTAGTCTGGTTGCTTGAGTTTGCCTAACAATCTTATATGGATATTTCTGGCATACGAAATTGATGGGGTTCTAAAAATGTGATAATATGCAGGTTCAAATATGTATATACAATACAGAAATCGAATTATATGTTTTTAAATAAACATCATAACATCACGCCTGTAATCCCCAAAGGGTAAGGCAGAGGTGTACCCATTAGTACACCCACATTTCGCCAGTTATGTTTAAGTCCCATGTAATAGGGGGCGAGTCTATTGCCATCAACCTGGCACAAATTCAGACTCCGAGGCTGCTACTGAGAAATTCCTGTTGGAAAAACCCAATAACACTTTGCCCGACCTGGGAATCGAACCCAAAACCTCATGCTCAGCAGTCGCGCTTCACGACCCCTATTTTTTTCCAGTAAGTAGGTTCTTTATTTATAAGATATGGTTTTACATATTTTAAAAGTAATTCTATATTTTTTTTAACGGTCTTTATACATGTTGTTCCTAAACTTAATTTCAAAACGTCATTAAGCCTTAAATGTAAATCGGCTATGCTATAAAAGCATATAAGTACCCTCATAAAACGTAATTGTTAAAAGCCAATATCTAAATAGGTATGACCGTATTGCCCACACAAATAAAAACCGGCCAAGTGCGAGTCAAACCCGCACACAAAGAGTTCCAAATCCTTTCTGAAATATTGTATGGTACCTAACTTTTTTTTTCTATTTGTTGTAATAGCGTCCATATTAATAAACATTCGGTTAAAATTCAAATGTTACTGTTTAAAAGATACAGTCGTGTGACAGAAGAACAGACGGACAGAAGAGTCTTAGTTATATAAATAGGGTCCCGTTGGCACCTTTTGAGCGGCTTTGTGTACGGAACTATAAAAATGTTCTACTTTTAATTTTTTTGCCAATTGGCATACAATTGTATGAATATGAAAATAAATATTAAACGGCTGAGATATACGAGAGCTCAGAAAAATAAGAATTCTTAGTTCAACAATGACATCACTGCGCTTTTCTTGTGAACCGTTATAGAATTTAAAACAACATTGCTATCCTTCACAGCTGTTTATAATTGCAACTAAGTAGCTGTATTCAAATATTTAAAATGTATTATAATCTTCTTTATTTATTCTATTAGGTATATTAAAATCGCTAGTGTTGTTAAAATAAATGTTAGCCAGCAAGGGATTTTAATACACCACGAATACTTGTATGGGATGCCTTGATGGGAAATCATTAAATGACTTCTTCCGCTCTGGGTGGCGCGGAAGGGAGTATCAGGGTCCTTAGACAAAGTAACATCGCTTTGTAGCGAAACGATATCTAAATTCGTCATCGTCTCTGACTTGCTGTCACTTGCTTGTCAATCTTGTCATGTCTTGCTTCATGTCCACGTGACTTAACGCGGCTTATGTCAATCCCATACATTTTAGTCTTTTCTAACTTCGTTATCGTTTTGAAATTGTTACTTTGTCTAAGCCCCCAGATTCTTAGTAACTGAAACCCATCCGTGTTCCTCCTAATGCCCTTTGCGTTCCAGGGCCGCGGTAACTCTTTCGAACGCAATCAAGTCCGACTTTTTGCCTTTTGTTGCATAAGTTTTAAATAAATATAGATGTATGTATTCTGCGTAATAAGTAGAAAGAAAGCATTGCGGTGTCACTGTGCCAAGCCTAACCAGCACAGTCATAATTAGTTAATTATATATAACCTCTAGTGAATACTTAATTCGTTACGTACGTAGGTTACATCCTCAATACAGCATTTAATCGTTGAAACCGGTATTGACCTCAATCAGAAATTTAGAGCATGACGAAAATACGCACATCTGATCACTTAATTATACCAGTTATTAAAATAATTTATATTTTAATGCTTTTACCTCTACGCTTAGCGTATGACCGGTAATACGCCTTGCAGGTTTTAGTCGAATATTGTCCGCAATTCGGGGTACAGTTGCTTCATCTTTTGTAAAGCAATTAGTCCGTTACATTTACATTAAAGCACAAGCTTTAAAAGCCACTCATAAACCAATGATAAAGGGTGAAATAACAAACACATTCTTACACGCACTTAAACGCAGCGTCTAAGAAGCGTTTACGTAGCTTCTTGGTCGCTTGTCTAATGTAGGCGTGAAATCTTGTAGACACAGCGTCTACGATGCGCCTAAGCTGCATTTTAGGCTTTTGTTTAGCGTAGGCGTTTAATTCCCGCAGATGCAGCATTGTCACTTCGTAGTTTACGAATGCCTTCACACATACACACAGAGTGTGTAGCGGTGACGTCACACAGACTCCTACCGAGTAGGTACATAATCATCTTCCCAATTCAATGTTTTTAATATAAATGGTGTTTAAATTGAGCATTTATTCAGGTATTTTATAATTTTGTCAAACTAGTTTTATGAAACTACAATATTAAGTATGGTTAGTCATTCGGCGGATCACAAAAAATGCTGCCGGTGACAACCTGACAAATGACAGCGTAATTTGTGCCTTACTGAATTTTAAGTATTCATGATGTCATTACTTTAAATCAGGGGTTCCCAAACTTACTTTGTCTACTGCCCACTTTGAGAACAAATTATTTTCTAGCGCCCCCATTTTTTCACCTACTGAAAACCAACTAGTAGATGAAATTACAAATCGCTCCCCAAGCCTCTACACAACGCCCCGATTTTTTTTCTTGGTCTCTTACCGCCCCCCTTTAGGCCTGCAGCGCCCACAAGGGGGCGTTATCGCCCACTTTTTCCCAAAGTGGCTGTTTTAAATCATGATTTTAAAAGCCAACAAAAGATACTTACCTAGTAACATTATGTAATAAATATTGTATTAGTCATTAAAAAGACACCTAGACAAACAAAGCGGTAGGTTATTTATCAAAATTCAGAATAAATGTGTCATATGCATGACAGGGGTCGTAGCACTTGTTGCAAATAAATAATGTATTTTAACTTCAAGTGCTTACTTATATCACATATTCTCTAGGTCATTGCACTCTCCGTTCTGAAACAATTGAAGCATTTTTTGGGTCTCTCACTACCTTATGAATATTCAAAGTCGAAGTCAAAGCATTATTAGGGTTCCGTACTTCCGTAAACCCTGTTACTAAGCCTCCGCTATCCGTCCGTCTGTTTGTCATCGGGCTGTCTCATGAACCGTAATATTAGCTAGAGTTGAAGTTATTACAAAATGTGATGTTTATTGCCTCAATACCAACAAATAATAAAAATAAATAAAAGTTTAAAAAAATGTTTTTGATTAATCATTGATTGAGATTGTTGTGATTTTTTTTCATCTTATCAATAATTTCTAGAAATCGTATTTATAATTTCTTAACAAAAAATAACTTTAAGTAAAAATAGTTTTAGATTATTCGATCCCAAGTTATCTGAATTACCTAGGTATCCTTTTATTGTAACTAAAATTATTTCAGCTTCTACAATAGGTACATAACGTTGTAATATTGCGAGAAAGAAAGTGTATTAAACAAGTAAATTGTAATTATACCATGTATGTGTTTATTGGCAACAAACGGCCGTGAACCACCAACCGAAATAATTATAACGAAATATCAAGTTATCAACCAGTTTGATTGAGAAAGCCTTAAGTAATGTGATACAGGCCTGTTAAGTAAACATGTTTTACCTACCTAATTAAGTAACAAGTTATTTACAGTTTTTTTCAATTGAAAATATTCGCCACCCTCGTTGGTTTTGTAGCCGCAAAGCGCTACTGCTGATCATGAGGTCTTGGGTTCAATTCCGAGGTCGGGCAGTGTTATTGGGTTTTTCCATAAGGAATTTCTCAGTAGCAGCCTTGGAGTCTGGATTTGTGCTCGGTTGATGGCAATAGGCTCGCCCCCTATTACGTGAGACTTAAACATAGCTGGCGAAATGTGGGTGTTAGTACTATTGAGTACACCTCTGCCTAACCCTTCGGGGATTACAGGCGTGATGTTATGTTATAAGAACATATTCGCGATTAAATATACTATCTCTTATTTATGAATAAAGGATTAAATTACTTCTTTATATTAAAATGGCAGTTTAAGTTTAAATAAGTACAGTTTATTTATACGAGACGAGTTCAATGGCACTTGACAAACAAGTCAATTAATTTTGGCCATAGAAAGCATTAATGATAACAACAAATACTTACTTATATACTTATTTTGCACGAGCAATTCCTTGGAAAGTCGTCCAAGTAATTTGAATTTAATCAACACTACATATTACCGAAGTGGAGTAAGTGAAGATAAAGTAAGTAATTACTTGGAATAACGAGTACTAACTTGAACGGAATAGAATAGTTTGAAGCAACCGGCAACCAGTAACCAACAGTGAATATTATATTATTATATTGTTTTTGTATCGTAAGCACAACTATTGGACACTTTTGATTCTTGTTTCCCAAACATTCCGTCAGTGTTCTGTGACTCAGGTAACTAAAGTGAGCAAGAGCTATACAATTTGTGTAACATAAACACAACAGACTTTTGTTAGACAGCAGAGGTGTACCCATTAATACACCCACATTTCGCCAGTTATGTTTAAGTCCCATGTAATAGAGGGCGATCCTATTGCCATCAACCCAGCACTTTGGACTCCGAGTCTGCTACTAAGAAATTCCTGATAGAAAAACCCAATAACACTTTGCCCGATCTGGGAATCGATCCTAAGACCTTATGCTTAGCAGTCGCACTTTACGACCGCTAGATTAACGTGGCAGTCAATTAGTATAGAAACCTATTATTGATGCTTGTGTGTTCCATTAAATCCTTTTCAGTGTCTAGTTGCTAACCGAATACTTCTGTGATCCGTGTGTGTCAAGTGGAAGCAATAGACAATAACAATGGCTGCTGAAAAATAAAATATTCACTGCTGGTTGCCGGTTGCTTGAGTCAGACACAAGTCACAAAACTGTTTACATTAGCGCAGCGCCTTAAACATCGGCTCGTTTCGTATTACCTCACAAGAGTAAATAAACATAAGACGTACCTTTGAGAGGTCACCGGCACAAAGAACAAAACAATTAACTGTAGTCTGAGTAATATTTTGATACATAATAATATTGGAATTTGCAAATGTCTGCAGTAAGTAGGCCAGCTCCACATAATGCTGGTTATACTTATTTGTATATGATTTTAAGGTCAATAGAGTGTTAATTTTACTAGAATGGAAAAAGGAAATCGCGGTGAAGGTATCAACAAACGTTTATGCAGGGTCAAATTAAAACTGGTGAAACTACAGACGTGATGGGTATAAAAAAAATCTAAAATTAATTTCATGTAAATACTCGTAACTGCATTTCCAGCAGTTGCTGAATCCGTTATCAAATATTGTCACCCACTTATTTGAAACTAGCTTTTGCTCGTGACTTCGTCCGCGGTTATTCGCAGACGCAGATGTGGTCGCGGAATAAAAAGTAACCATGTCCTTAAAAACTTACCCCATACCTTTCATCAAAATCAGTTCAGTGGTTTAGTCATGAAAACGTAACAGACGGACTGACTGACAGACAGACTTACTTTTGCATTTAGATAGGATAATGAGTTTAGACTTTTTAACAGTCATTAGAAATTGAATCCCATCGCAAGTGTGAAGTTTCGTCAGTTAATTCAATATGACGTTGTTTTTAAAGTAGCTGTAAACTGCGCAGCTGTATTAGTCACATAATTCTACAAATACAATGATGACCAATAGGCAAAATATTTAGACCCCGAAAAAAGCACGAATAACAGATGTACTTATTTCCTAGATTTTGTTGAACAGTAGGTAAATGAATCAGTTAATAAAACATCGATTTGAATTCCAAAGATTCAAAGAAAGAAAACATTTTCCTTAAACTCTTCACAAAATCCATAGAAAACATGGTAATTTTGAAATAACTCCGAATTCTCTAGAATATATTAGTACGTATCTAAGTGCTTAACTTTTTTGTCTAGCTCGGTATATTTATTTACATGTTCTGACCATAATACACACCGCCACACAATGGTCGGTGTTATCGTCATCGGTGCAAAATTACGGACACAGCAATTTGAACACAAACTATTATCTTTCATTTTATAGTCGTCGAATGACTGGCCACGACCTTGCCATTAGCACTCTGTTGATGTACCTAAGTACTTATTCTATCGAAAAATATTATTACATATTTATACTGTGTTATTACGGTTAATGTTTGTCCGACGGAAACGAATAGCTTGATTCTTGAAGGTTTTGGAATAGTTTATCACTTGGGAATGGATATTCTTTCCAATTTCAAAACTGTTCAAACAAACAACTTACATTAATTACTTACGCTTAATTTTAAACAACCCCATAGCAAGAAACAAACCTATTCTATTGCTATCGGAAGGGGCTTTATAATACTTAAGACTTAATAAAGAGAGATATTAATTAAGAGTTACAATGTTTAGCTGAGATCATGTTGTGATAATAATTGCACTGTCGAAATAAAATTCTGTAATAATATTTCCAAGTTAATAAATAAATAAGCAGTGTTTAATATAACTCTCCATTCTCTTCAAGACAACAAAAACATATTTCTCCATTCTTACTCCGTGAGATACATTGGGTTCTGTGGGTTTCGCTTTCGTGGACCCTAGTCCTTAAAAAGACTCTCTAATTCAGATAGAAATACCTTAGCCGTGCATTACAATTTCATTAAAAGTTTAATTGAAAATGCTCACATAACTCTTGATAAGAACTAGTTACCAAGTTTAATGAACTGTTTTTTCTGAATATTTTAGAGAATGTAAAATATTCATGTTTAGAAATTCGATAAAGATAGTCTTACCTACTGTAGTAATAATACCCATAATTTTAGAGATGGCGCGAAATTAGACTATAAAAAATTAATAAACTTTGCAATATTTCGCTGACTGAATTTGTATTGAATTGTAGAAATCAAAACAATAATAATATTCATTTTATATCTAGACTAGAAGACTCTCTAAGTTAGGTACGCAAAAAAGAATGATGAAAGATGACGAAATATTATAAATGTTTCCAAGGATGTGGAACTGTAGAAAAAGTAATCATTGGCAATGTGGCATAATATTAAAGAACTCAGTGACTACACTACAGTGAAAACTATAAGTGTTTGTGAGAAAACTAAAAGAAGCATGATTGGTTGTCCACAAGTCAATGACAAATGTAGAGAACATAGAGGCTAGCAGAAAATGATAAAGATCTAGACGTAATACACAGACTGATCGAAGACCTACTGAAGAAAAAGCTAATGTAGAGACTTAATTAACAATACATAACAATTAAGTGATTTTGAATAAGACTTACACTATATAAACAAATACCAATCACGTTACTTGTCGCAATCTCAATTCATCGACAAAAAATGTGTGATTCAGTTTACAATCGTTTCTAAAGCTAGCAAAATTTCACCCTGTACTGCATTTGGCATATTGAATTAGTTCCATACTTCCATTATTGAGAGATCGTGGGTTGTCCCGTTTTGGCAGAACCATGTATGTTATTTTCACTGCATCGATCTACCAGGACGCCCATATAAGCAAGTGTGAACGTACAATATGAACAGAAAACCGTACTAATTAATTCATAATACTAAATAGGCAATCAATCATAAGCCACCTTTAAAAGATGTGAAAGCAATAAACATACAAATACGAAACAAAACAGATTATTACTTTCTAATGCTAGATTTAGATTTAGCTAGGTCAAAATACGGTCAGGATACTTTCGACGTTATTTGACTTGCTCGAATATTCTATATTCGAGAAACTACCGCGAGCTAATACATACTAACAAATATTAAATATGTATAAGTAATTATTAGAATTATCTTATTAGTTATATACTATCGTCTAATGTCCATTACTGAAACAATAATAAAACTTCTTGTTAAAACTTTAGGTAAGTAATACTGCAAGACGTGTGCGATTTTCAATAGATTTTTTGTCAAACTGGTACTTTTGTACACCAAATGAGATTTCGCACAAAGTCTAAACCGTTGAAAAAAACAAGTATGATTATCCATAATTAAGTAGCAGATACACACATATAATTAACTAAACCTGAATGTAATCTCACTCTTTTCACTTTTGCGTTATAACACTTCAAACAAGCAAACAAGCAAAAATACCCATCCAGTAAGTAAACAAACCCGACACCTGACATGATTCTGTAATTTAGCGTAACAGCTAACTAGTAATCGTTTAAGGTGTTAAGAAAATGGAAAGTTCTATTGCAACGCGACGGTCGCAAGTGGCGGCATGGCGGCAGTTGGCACAAGCGGCACCATTGTTCGCATACGAGCGAGCATGTACCTATGAAACTGTGTAAAAACTTAAACAATGACACTATTTGCCAATATATAAGATGACGTTGTGAGAACTAATGACAGAAATGTACTCATAATGTATGCACCGCACATACTTGGATGTGGAAACAACGATATGGAGGAAATTAGAGAAGAAATCACAACATAGTTCACTTTCACAAGTCTTTAATGACGCGAGGAAAATGCATTACTTGAAATCGGTTATAGAATCTAACCGACCTATGAATGTACAAACAATTAAAATATATCACCAATTTCGATTAGCGGAGAAGTGTCGAAAACGCGAGAACTCGCACGTCTATGTGGAAATTCTAATCATGTGTCTCGTTGGTGTTGATTCTGGATTCTGCGGAATATCTTAGGTGTGAACACAGAATGTCAATCCATCACCACTTTCCCTAATAGGTCTAGACCTATATCTCTAGAGGTATATAACCAATCAACTATTATTGTTGATTGGTTATATGTAACCTTATCTATCTGCAATGAAAGTGTAAGTTAATGAGAACGAGTAACAGAAGACTCCTTTGTTGTAATAATTATGTTAATTAGGTTACACACTCAAACAAAACAATGCTTTTAAGAGTGAACATTATGAATGAGATGCACGTTATAGACAGCTCTTCTACAACAAAAAGCAACCAGATGGATAGCAGAGAGCAGAATAAAATTCAGCAAAGACTGAAACGAAATACTCCACATTGCAACAAAATACTTTTGTTGTTCTAGTAATTAACAATTAGCTGTAATGAATTCAATCCTTCATAACAACGAATCAAGCACTAAATGGTTCAATCAGAATGTTTCAAATGTTCTGTAACAATGTCCAATTTAACTAATTGGTCTCGTGTGTATCTAACTAATACTAATTTGTTCTGTGTCAATTGTTTTAAGGCCACAAACATTCACAGCTTTAAATTGAAAGATTTACCTTTATTAGGCAATTGGAGAGAATTCTAGCAAGATCAATTCGATACACATAATTGCAGAAGCGATAGGCGTTACTGAATGACATAAGTAGTGTGTAATAGTTAATGTAACGGTAGATGAAGAAATAGA
This sequence comes from Hoplodrina blanda, assembly GCA_949316365.1. NCBI lineage: Eukaryota > Metazoa > Arthropoda > Insecta > Lepidoptera > Noctuidae > Hoplodrina > Hoplodrina blanda. Next base: position 7,662,546 of record OX438563.1, read on the forward strand.
GACATGACTGATATCGTCGAAGATTACTACCGAAATAAATTATAAGTTAACACTTGTAGACATTACCTAACGTGAACTATCACTTGCTAAATTCATTGTTGGTCAAAATAAAAAGGAAACAGAAGTAGGTGATGTTAAAAAGAGTAACGTACTTAGGTATAGAGGTCATATCGCTGACAAAGATAACTGTATTTTTTAGACGTTTTGTGATCAAACTGCAGCAAGGAGTTATCAGCCGATTTTATACGCGACACAGTCACGAAAATTAGCTCGCATTTTAATATCTGGTTCATCGGTTGGTCCATTTGCTGTAGTACCTACCGATGATTGTTACGCCTTATTATTTGTTTTTTGTTGTATTATAACAGGTCGAATTTTGTAGCTCCCTGCATGGTGCGGTTTCCATGTTTTTTTTTCTGGTTTTTTACAGTGTCTGTCTTAATTTTAGTAATACCGTAGAGCTTATTACTTAATTTCCTAATACTACTATTAAGTAGCTAGGTAGGTAGTATCTCGAACGTATTCACATTTGATAGTGCTCTTTCTATGCAAAATTTTAAACCTTCGCTTTTTTCTATACCCACTCCTTTAAGTCGTTCCTCTTCAACTAAACCAAGTTGTTATCAGAATCCATCGTTCACCTGCGAAGCATTCTTATAACCTGTCTTCGTCTACGGCAACGTCTTAACTTCTAAATTCGAAATTCTGTGAATAGTTTCCGTTGAACAATCGCTAATTAAATATTTGATTGATGGGAACGTTTTTGTTTGAAACATTCAAAAGTTCAACGTGCGAACAGCGGCCGGACATTCATTGCTTTTTGTTACCTGTCATTGTACTTTTTGCTAAGCCTGTGATGGTATACCTGTTATTATTGCTATGTTACGTAGACTTGTAATAATATTGTAATGAGTGAACGTAATAACGAGTTCCTATGTTATACGTCCACTGCTAAAAAATACCTTTTTTTAAAAGTACCTACTACTTAATCTTGTCATAGAGAAATCGCAATTATATTTCTACTAAAACTACCATTATAGCTTCTAGAACAGGCTTACCAAAATTTTAATAGATTTTTTCCTCCACGTCTGCTATATCTTAATAAGTGTTATCTATCATACTAATTACAATACATATCTCTATACGTATAAGTATGTAACCCGTGTTTTATTTGATAAATAAAAAAAATATTGGCTCTATCGGCTGGTTATCTGTTTTATAAGTATTGTATAATAAAAGATTAATTTTGACATTCGCGGTTCGTGAATTTGTCCTTATTTATGCACCCTTCACTTTTGTAATGCACAATTTACTGCAATGAAATGGTCATTGCGATATTTACTAAAACATTCATTGTATCATTAACCTTACCAAACAATACTGAAAATACTTATTTGGGTTAATTAACGATAATAAAAATAAAGCAAGTGGTGGTAGTAGCAATATGACATTTTTAAATCATATGCACTTTTTAAGTTTATCTTGGACGTCACTGACATCGATTAAGCAAAACATCAAGAGGCTAAAGTATAAAGTAAAAAAAAGCGTAAAGTTAAAGCATAAAACATAAAGTTTAAATAAATAAATAAATAATAAATAAACCTGAACGTATAATTTTATTAACAAAAGCTTGAAATCGCCAAGCAGCCTTGAGCAAGCGTGGTGATTAATGCCTTCTCTGTGTGAGAAGAGACCTTTGTCCTGCAGTAGGGCAATAATACGCTGGTGTTGTTATTATTTAATAATGATACTCTCAGTATATCATCAATTTCTTAACATCACTTAATTAATTGCAATAATTTAAATGTACCTATCTACTTATACATTAATTAATAAAACTATTAACTTTAAAGAGGTCATTTACTATCAGAATGGGGGACAGCAATAAATTAGAAAAACAATAAACTTTTATGATGACTGATTGACGACACACAGATGAGTCATTGTTGACTCTGTCTCCATTGATTTATTGAATAAGGATATGACAATACTCATAAGTAAGCTAAATGTTATTCAAGACGTGCGCTTATACTGTTTCTAACTTGAATACGATGACCGATGACAGTATCGATGACGATTACAATCGTTTAGCTTGTAAGCTATGTTATGTAATTAAAGAAGATTCCATTCATGTGTTCGTAATGCGTAGTAGTGTAGTACCCGCATCGAGTGACCACAGATGCCTTGACATAGCAAACATCCGTTGACATTTGAGATGTTTATTGATAAGTTATGTTAAATGTAAGCACTGACGCGACGGTGCCATACGTTGAGGTAATATTACTCCGCAGTAGTTGCAGAATACTATCTGACCAGCAGACCTAAATGTTTTGTGTACTTGCAATATGGAAAAATCGTGTGTAATGCTTATAAAGATTTCGAAAAATATAAAAAGACAGATAACAAACCTGACATAATATTTAGCAAAAGTATAAGTCAAATATTTCCCTCAGATATTTCAGAGAGATAAATCTAATACTTGAGTGTTTTTTTTATTCCCTTGTTGTTATTCCTTCCTACCTTAGCAACTGAATTATCCCACCATTAAGTAATGTTAATCCACATGATTTCAATTTAAATCTGAAGCCAGTTTGCTTTAACCGATTGTCCCATCTATCATTGCCATCTCCACCCACTTCTTAAAACTCAACTTAGATCTACGGATATTTTGTATACGTATGCATATTTTATATTCAAAATGAGCACTTATGTCGTACAGCGTAGGCTTCAGTTGCAATTGCATGGCAATCAACAGATAAAGGTCTATCAATTAAGTATAACGGACTGACCTCGAATTTACGACAACCTCCATCTATCAGACAATACCTAGTAATAGAACAACAGTCGACGATTGTTTTAGAGTTTAACTAATATTATTTACGGACTGTGTCCGTTTAATGCGATTCGTCATAGTTCCGAAAATTTAAACGTAGAAAAATGTTTGCCAACACAGGACATAGTTTTAAAAACAAATATTTTAAACCTTTTCAGACGTGATGCGACCCTAGTACTTAAATATTTCACAACTTCTTTACAGTCGTATATTTTTATGTCTCTTGCACATAACCTTTAATTTGTATCAGTAACTTTTTAAGCAAAACCCACGTAAAGACAAAATACGTGCTTGATAGCTTAGAAAAATGTTATCGCTATCATGAAGTAGGTACTCACTGATATCTCTCTATGTAGAGAGAGGCTAGTCCGCTCAACTTATAATTACAAATAACTACATGTTTTCTAGTAATTAAATATTATATTGCTGCGTCAGTCAGCAAGAGGGAACGTATTACATAATACGTTGCTAGTCACCAAGCCTTTTGTCACGCAATGACTACGGACTTTATACGCTTCTCCAACAAAGGTGCATGTCCAGGCGTGGACTTCACAGTCTAAATATATTAATCTATTCGGCTCGCCCATTTCCGTCGCGTAAAGATAAACACGCGAATTGTATAATATTCTCGTATATCCACATTATTGTTCCGTTCAGGGAATACCGACACAATGGCGGAATGATATAATAAAATGTATTAAATACTTTTTACAGAGTGCCTGTTTTGTTTTTTACACCTAATGTGTTTTCACAGAATTCTATTTTTTCAAAGTATTATGTATATACTACCTACAGGATATAAGGCGAAGTCGCGTGTTATAAACATGATTCATAATGCATGTAGAGAGAGTTATTTCACGCCACACTATGGCTTGTGTTCGCGATTGTTTGTCATCAAGTCATCAACAATTCTAAAACTATGTGCAGGGCCGTCTCTAACCTACTGGAGTTTCTGGGCATCAGGGGGGCCCTGTGTTTATTACGAATTTTGATCGTTGAAAAATTGAGTTTCTTTCAATGTTCAATTGAACCTAACTTAATTATACAGGGTAATTTAAAATATACCCGAAACCTTAAAAGGGGTCATTGTACTCATCATTATGAACAACTTTTACTTCGGGACCAACCCTGAAATCATGAAAAAAAAATCAGCTGTTCCCTACTAAAATGCTATACAACACGATCGTATCATGATTTCAAGTTTGGTCCCATATTAATAAAAGTTGTTCATAATGATGAGTACAATGACCCCTTTTAAGGTTTCCCTGTATAAAATCAATAAAAGAAATATAATACTAATACTAATATGTAATAAGCTTTTACCTAAAAAAATATTATAAATCGCACAGAAAATCAAAGATTTTGTCATTGAATCGGGTCTTAATAATACGTAGCTGTAAAGGCGGACGGCAGCTGTAAAGAATGATTATTTTCAGGGCAAGCAAGGGCCCCCGCGGCGTTCGTGGGGCCCTGGGCACTTGCCTATGGTGCCCAGTGGAAAAGAGGGGCCTGACTATGCGATGTAAATAGTAAGTACCTATATATACACACAGCCAGTTTATAAGTAGATATGTTTTTATAATCATGCATGATATTGTCTGCCTTCTATAGGACAATAGGGCTAGACAATTAAATACCTGCTCATTGATACAGGCACATAATTATAAAAATATGCGGTGATTCTTTGCCTTAAGTAAGTCTACATTCTACAAGATATCGCGTATCGGTATTATTAGCGCAAAGGTAGCGTACCGTTCTCAAGGAAAACAAGTACCTACAAAGAGTACCTACCTATCGAAATCTGAGCCTTCCAAGCAAGTAAAGCAAGATTAAATATTTATTACATAAGTTTTACAGGTTATGAATGACGAGAATGGCAGAGTGAAATTATGAGCTTTTTCTCTGAAACTGAAATTAGGTAATATGAGGTAATTAATTATATTATATTAAATAAATGGGGCCTTTGGTACAGATAACTGGGAGTAAACACGTGATGACAACACGGTTGGCGCAGTGGCTGGGTGGTGGCTGCAAGTTGCGGGTTCTATCCCCGGACGGATTAAATATTTGAATGACCTATAGGTAGTTGTTCCGGGTCTGGTTATTTGTGTATATGTGGTTTGTAAACATAGCCACGATACAAGAAATCCTGCTTCTAATTCCTAGTTGCTTCACTTTTAAAATAAAAATAAAATTGTGGTCTGCACCTACCTACTAACCTAACAAAATTAATGTAATGCCTACCTAATAAATTCTATTTTAGAACATTTAACATCGTTTATGAATAAGATATAGTCCAAACTCCGAATCCATCAAAATTATGATTAATAACACGCTGTGAGTTCATTCATGAAATTGAGGTTGTTCAAACAACAATGAAAACACAGTTGTAGTAAAAGAAACATTGATATTGGTAAGTCATTACTCAGGTTTTTAAATAGATAAGATATTATTTTAACTAACAAGACTAGTTGGTTGAAAATGGTTTAAAAAAATACTGCTCCACACCAGGAATTTCTCTTATATCGTGGGTACGTTTACAAACATATAATAAACTTCAACTGATATTTGTTCAAAAAATGTTTGTTCAGTGCGGGAATCGAACCCTCGACACGCAGGGCACCAGCCAATCGCTCAGCCATAGTGCTAATCTTGTCGTCATTAAAGCCACAGTAGCAGTGTTGTTTTTGAAATAAGCAGTCTAGTTCGCTATCCTTTACCGAATGATAGATTATTGTTAGGAAGTAAACATAAGACTATTTCCCTGAAAAACACCCAGCTTATCGTTTGTGTCTAATTCTACTACAGACACGAGAATTCAGGAGCTGCAAAGGTGGGGCTTAGTAGACAGAGTATTTATTTAATGTACTTAAGTACTTAGAACACTTCGTATCTTATCGAACGGCGTTGTTACGCAACTTGATACGATTTACCGGAACGACAACAGGCGGAATATATTGACTAGGACCTCGATCAAGGTGTTCTGTATCATTCTGGACCTTAAACACTAACAGTCTAATTTTTAGATTTTTAGATTTTAGATCAAGCAGAAACGCACTCTAAGTTTGCAGATTTTAGAGTGCGTTTCTGCTTGATCTAAAATGTCTTAGGGGATACTTAAAAATTAGGGATTGATGGTGAAAACGGGCATCATTATATCAATCTAGGTTAAGGCAGTTTTACGAGTTTATTCTTACCTATCAATGAGTTTACGCCTACGCCTAACTTATTGACTATAAAATTAAATGTAAAGTCAAAGTTCATATAAATTATGACCTTGACAACTAATGACAAGGGTGACCTCTCTCTGTTTGACCTCCTACAAGCAATAATAAATACAGGACGAAAGAAAATAAAAATCCAGGAAGATAGCTCTATCTACCATACCTATGTCTGTTTTAAAATCCAAAATAACCAAAACAGTCGTCTGGTAGAAATGGTACAAAATTCTAACCTCGTGTTTGAATTTACTACTGCTTAGGCCTTGTATGCCAATAGCTACATGAATTTGAAAACTTCCTAACCGACAAACCGTCAAAACAAATAGTGATTTACCGATACAACAACAAATGGAAGCGTGTAGACGCTCGTTACGATTACGAGTGAGCAGCGGTGAGCTATGGGAAACGTTCTCACATTCGCAGCGGCGGCCTCGCATTTCACTTTCTTGCAATTAGGCCGAGCTGCCTAATTACTTCGTCGACGGCTAATGATTACATGTCTCCACTTACTAGTACCCGTGTCAACAGGCGTATTACTTAGTTGAATTATATGATATTGTGTAGTACGAGAATATTTACACTGCGAGTACTTAGGTACCTACTTGAAACCTCCCTGAAAGGTGATGAAAGAATTTGTATCATTTTTCGAATAGAAAGATCTTGACCATTTTGTACAAAAAATCTCAGTTCAAAAGCATAATAAGCAATTTAATTTAAAAATCAAAATTAAACTCCATTTTTTTTTAATTCATAAACACTACATTTACTAACGAGAAAAATGAATACTAACTAATCTTGTAAGTTGCATGTAAGGCTCTAGACAGACGGACTGCATTTCAACTGCAATCCAACTGCAAATTTGCAGTTCGGATGCAGTTTGAATGCAGTTGACACGACTGCAATAGAACTGCAAACCAACCGTGCGGTCCAATTGCAGTCGGCGTGCAGTCGTGTGAACTGCACACCGACTGCAATCGAACTGCATCCGAACTGCACCATACCCACCCGCCCGCACTACTTTAACGCTCCGCCCCCCCGCAGTTCGAACGCCGACCGAACTGAGCGGGGGCGGAGCGTTAAAGTAGTGCGGACGGGTGGGTATGGTGCAGTTCGGATGCAGTTCGATTGCAGTCGGTGTGCAGTTCACACGACTGCACGCCGACTGCAATTGGACCGCACGGTTGGTTTGCAGTTCTATTGCAGTCGTGTCAACTGCATTCAAACTGCATCCGAACTGCAAATTTGCAGTTGGATTGCAGTTGAAATGCAGTCCGTCTGTCTAGAGCCTTAGTAGTATCTCTTTTTTTCTAACACTAAAAAGTGAATTTATTCATACTCTCGTCAGATCAAAGAATCTCCATGAGAAATCAAGAATCGAAGTCAATGTCAGATGTCAGAAGAAGTAGCCAAAACAGTTGCTCATTAAATCTTCGCTTTGTTGGAGGCATATGCAGTAAAATACGATGATTGTACCCCTGGCCGAATTGTACATAGATCAGCCTTGCTATACAACATTCGTAGTTTATGTTAATAGCAGTAAGTAACACAACCCGTTGACCGAGAAGGACATTACTGTGTACGCCGTTCTCTTGGCTAATTGCATAACTGTACCATCCTTACGGTGTGTCGTATTGACGCGAACATCTGTGTGATACTTTACGATGTCATGATGAGAATAATAGAATAGTTTGGTAGACAACGTACATGGTAATGTATTTATCAAATTGACACACTCAATTTAGAATATTAACTAGAGTAGGTCATTTTTTAACTATACACAGGGTTTAACTGACGTGGTTGAAGAGGAAACCCAACTTGAATGGGACTGAGCAGGGCATGTTTGCTGTATGAGCAAACTGTGGGCCCAAGTCCCATAGAGCTGGTGGCCTGAGGCAGTGAGACGGGGTCGCGGCAGGCCACGAAGGAGATGGCGAAACGAACTGGATGGATTCCTCCAAAACTGAACCAAGGAATCTTAAAGATGGAAGGTGTGGAGAGAGGCCTTTGCCCAAGAGCGGGACAGATCAGACTAATAATTTAAAAAAGTAAAAGAAAAGCCACATTCCTTGCAAAATTAAAACACGTGTCACAACTTACATTTTTCAGCAAGAAGAGTTGATTCGTAACAGATTTATGACAACTCCAAGGAAACATTTCGCGTAAATACTTGTGGTGTTGAATCTTTATTTATTGTTTGGTATTCGGGACTATTGCGTGTGTGACCCAAAACTGCCTGTGTGAGTTTTCATCATGTCAAAACGAGTGAAACAGACGCTCGTGTCAACTTTCTCCGCGCGTTCTATTTCAGTCCGGTGGCATCATTTTTTAATCACCCCGTTAACGGGACGCCGACATCTGGGAAAACACCATTGTCTAGATTTTAACGCACGTTATGACGTCACAGTACGTGTTTACATGAATCTAATGTGATTGTCGTTAAACGCGAACATTAATGCACGCAGTTTATTGACTGGAGGTCTGATGAGAGAATAATGTAGGTACGAGAAGCGACTTTCACACAATCGTCGACCATCATTCACTTGGGTGATGGGTGACTATTGGAAAGGATAAACAAACATAATGCACATTGCGCGAAAGTGGGAATTACGTGCGATATTTCGGTTAGTTTTAAAATATCACTCACACAGCGACTTTTTCCAAATACATTTGAATTTTTTTATGAAAATAATAAAGAAACAAGTACACTAAAAAATTCATGGCTCATTACTTTAATTGTACTCACTATAATTCACTATTTTAAATACAGTATCGAACAAGAACACAGATTATTAAGCTGTATACAGTTTCTTCACATACTACCGCAATATAATTATTGCCTTCGCTCTAATAAGTAAAGTCACACGAAAACACATCAAAAACTTTTTAATACCTATAAGATGGAACATCATACAGATGACCATGACAAAATAAATAAAAAAATACTTTTTGATCTTACATTTACTTGAAATATTAAAACCGCCATGCACTAAGATAGGATCTAGTTCAATGTCAAGCAGTCACCTATCACTTCCTATTATTTCAGAATAATATGCTAAGACACAATTTGAAATCGTGTCGCATTTGCCCCTGAAAACTGTTCAGTCGCTAACAACAGATTACACGGTATATTAAACATCAAAGAGTTTCCTCTCGATTAGTTCAGTAATCGATTGTTTACCTATTCTGAACCCTATTTTACTTATAGAGCATTGAGCATTGCATCATATAAAATCATTAGGTAAGCTAACAATGGCCTGAAAAAAATGTATGAAAATAACTCGCAATAGTTTTAAACAAAAAGAGTAATGAGTTTTGGGTTTTTCCGTTCATTTTCAACTAACATTAAAAGGTTACTCTGTACACGTTACTAACACGAAAAACGCAATCAATTCGTGTAGCAACTGATAAAGACAATGCAGAAACGGAAAATATCTTTATACCGAAATGTGCGTAAAAGTTTTCCATGGTATACCGGTAAAAGTTGATATCTAGGATATCATCTTTTACCGGTATACCATACCTACTTATTGCACTTTTTGTACTCAGGGCATTTGTAATCAGGAAAACTGCGCTGAACACGTTATACCAATGTGTTCCAAACTTAAATAAAAAATCCTACAATAAGCTGGTTTTCGTGAAAACGAGATCGCTCTAATCTGCCCCAGACCTCAATAGCGTTAAAACATTTTATATTTCTTAATATAACAACTTCTCTCAATTCTTATTTTATTTGGAACAATAGCTCTAAATGTAAGTAATCCAGTTTCAGTTAGATACTGGCTATTTCGTCAAATAATTAACTTAAACCAAAATGTGCTTAACACCGATTTGCCAATGATTACCAAATAAACTACTTATTTTAATCCATGATTTTTTTAAATGTCAGCGCTAAACAACGTTCATTTAAAACATAAATATTTACTGAAAATTAACCAGTGAAATGAAAATTACCATTTGGTAAACATCACTTGCGAACGTGTGCCGCCAACACGCAGGTAGGTAGGTAGGTACACTAGTTGACAAAGACAGTTTAAACGGTTCAACGGTCACGTGAAGGCCCTCGCTTCAGATGTTAATTAAGGCCACGTTACCACAAAATTGTTCCCTATAAAACAATCACTACATTCAGTTCTTCGTATTTTGTTTGAGCGAAAATAAACTGTGACGTACACACTGCAGATGTAACTGAAACCTATTTAAAAATCGTTTTTTTTTTTGTAATATATTTTGGTCCACATAACACTACAATGTACTCAATATTTTGTGCGGAAAATTCCTAGAAACTATTCAGAATTTCTCTGTAAACAGTCGTCGTCAGTTTTCAGTTCCCTATAAACTTAATTTAACGACATTTTACGCCGATGACGCGATTTGGCGATACTCTGTAATGGTTTATTTGTTCTAACAATCGCTAACGGTGGAAGTGCCAAGTTAACCGCACTTAATAGCCATATGAGAGCGCTCATAATCATGAATATGTTGCCAAAATTTCTAATCTGGCACTCACGTTGCCAAAACTACAATGCCATATGACTTACACATTGTGTTTTGAATGAGTTGATATACTTACATATTGCATTGTACCGTACTGTATTGTAATCTACTTTCTAGTATTTAAGCTACACCTTTAATTATTACTACAAAATAACAATAGCTATACATACTATTCTATCTTTTGTTCTTTTTTCCGCCAAAGTATAATGAAAACATGTTCTTAGTTCATCTTACGACATGTCCTAAGACGTTTGGGCGCAAGCCAAGTAATAATAATAACGAACGATAATATGTTATGTCTGTGAAGCTATGCTCCTACCTTATAGCTTTATTTAGCGACTCTATGAATACTATATTTAGAATAAGATGCACCAACAGCGAAGTTAGTTCGATGTAGTCTTATTTTGGACTCCTTGCGTCCTCAGTCATCTTATCACAATAACAATAAGTTCATTACAATATTTTGTGTAAATATGCAAAGATTAGATATTAAATGAATATTACTTTCATGCATTTTTCATAAATATATTCGCGAGAACTCTTCTGCAAAACTAGTTAACCTAAAACATTAAATTAATTACACGTGAGCAAAAATCCAATCAATCAACTCTACGAAAGTAAATAAAAATAGAAGCAAAAACCAAATTAATAAATCAGCGGAACATCGATGACTTTATAGGTTCACTTTCACACACACGTCCGATGGTGGCATGAAAACCGTAAGTCCACGTCCTTTCACTACATTTGCATAACGAAACTAATGTGGCATTGCATCTAGCACTCGTGACTGGCTTGAGCGATTTTTTATCATTTATTTTTCTTTTTCCAAATGGCATCTCTGAGTCAACCTAGTAGGGTTTGACGCAGATTGTGCACTTCGCAAATTGTGCACTTGACGCAAAATGTGCACTTCGCAAAATGTGCATTTCGCAAAATGTGCACTTCTCAAAATAGCAATTCTCAAAATGAGCACTTCTCAAATTGAGCACTTCTCAAAACGTGCACTCCTCAAAATGAGTGTGAATATTATCACAACGGGTCAAAATAAAAACCGTTTGCTTACTTTATTTTTTTATTATTTTGGACGATTTTTAGCACGATAATAGTAATTTATTTGTAAAAATTAATCACGTTCAGGAAATGTTTCATATTTTTTTAAATTATTATATCATTAATAGGTAATTTATAGTAATTATTTTAATTAATCGTATTGACTTACAAAGAATACAGTTCCCTATAAACAAATATAGCGCAATTTTTTATGGTTTTGTAACTATTTTTTTTATATTCCTACATTTTGTAGGATAGTACCTACTTGCTGGTGGATAATCACTTGTTTACATCTTTGTAAGCTATTTTTGATAATAATATAGAGTAGGAGATTTGTCATGGTTACAATTTCGTAATACGAAATAATAATTACCATTTAGAAAAAAATATTATTATTAATTTAAATTGCCATTTTAGTTTTCTACTTTTTTAGAAAATAGACAATTGAATTGTGTATTATTTATTATTATTAATAAAATATGACTACAGCATATATGAATATAATATGCATTTAATATACTTCCAATTTTTTCTTATTTCCTAGTAAATTGAGTACAAAATTTACTACTTAATATAAAATTGAGTACTTAATTTTTGTTTATAGAATTGTATTCTTTGCAAGCGTGATCTATACTATTAGCTAAAATAATATATCTCATTAATAATTTTATTGTTGAAAAAACAATACAAATAGATGTAGTGCGCATCATGTTAAAATAAATGGCTGGAGTATTTATATTATGAGTATAGCTGACGTGTACTGAAAATACATTATCAAACATTTCCTGAACGTGATTAATTTTTACAAATAAATAACTATTATCGTGCTAAAAATCGTCCAAAATAATAAAAAAATATAGTAAGCAAACGGTTTTTATTTTGACCCGTTGTGATAATATTCACTCATTTTGAGGAGTGCACGTTTTGAGAAGTGCTCAATTTGAGAAGTGCTCATTTTGAGAATTGCTATTTTGAGAAGTGCACATTTTGCGAAATGCACATTTTGCGAAGTGCACATTTTGCGTCAAGTGCACAATTTGCGAAGTGCACAATCTGCGTCAAACCCATCTAAACGACTACACCCTATAAGGCACCCCATGTGGGTTAATCATCTATGATGATAATTATTATTTATTGAAAAATGCAAAACTCGTATTTCAATTATGTTAGTGCTGTTTTGCAGTGTACGTTGATCAATTCACATGCCGCAATTATGTTGATTATTTACCTATTTATTTAAATTATCATAATTTGAATCGTCAATATAGGTAGGTAAAGATCTTTTGAAAGAAATTATATTTGCTAAAAGTCGTTAAAATACATATTTTCAAGTATAATTACGACATATTTATGTATTAAATGAATTTGGAACGTCGCGCGAATTACCTTAAGGCCTTAGTCACTGTAAAAAGTTTGGCATAAAAAAAAATTATAAAGCTAAAAGCAATGGAGCGGAAATATTCTAGCACAGGTTTAAATTTATTTTTAGAATTACTTTATTCATTCTGTAATTGCTGTCAAGAAAGATTTGGATTGGCAAAACATTAAATTGGATACTAACTCTGTAACTTTTGGAGAAATCTGTGAGCATCAAAGATTTATTTTTTATATTTCTGATATACATATATGTATAATAGATTCATATCGCTTTACTCGCTCGCTTTACTAAAGACCTTATATACAGGGTAATTGAAATCATGAAAAAAAAATCCGCTGTTTCATGCATTACGATCGTGGTGTGTAGCATTTTAGTAGGGAACAGCTGATTCTTTTTTCATGATTTCAGGGTTGGTCCCATAATAAAAGTTGTTCATAATGATAAGTACAATGACCCCTTTTAAGGTTTCGGGTATATTTTCAATTACCCTGTATATGAGAGATTTGAATAAGTAAAAGCCTGACAATGCATTATTAGCGTCCAGAAAAGATTACCTACACCAGATACCTTCGAAGATTGCACTGATCGATGTGCGCAAACCTCGTACTGCATAGAGTGCGCATGTCCAGTTGGCATTCGTAGGCCTTCAGACCGGTTCCAACGGCTACTTTAGATACAAAAAGTGATAGTCATCGTAGGTCCGAGACCTTAACTCGATCGGTACTTACAGCTTTCTTCAATAACGTTCATATCTCTTCACTAGAGCAACGTTATATTCAGACCAAATTGTAATTTCATCACTTGTCTATTGAGAGATAAAATAGTACCTAAACTGCAGAGTCGAAGGGTCAATTGTCGTAAGAGGGAAGCCGAAGCAATTGCTTAATAATAATTCTTTGATCGTATATTTTATGGAATACACATGGACACTTCAGATTATGCGATTTTTCAATAGATGTTGCTACGAACATCTGAAGGGAAGCTGGGAGAATCAAGTCGTATAAACTAACTAACGCTAAACATTAAGGAATCAAGTTACGACCACTATAAAACGAATAACGCTTGGGTAACGTTTAGCATTATAAGTAAGCAATTAAGCATAGTTTTGATCATGGATATTAAATATTTTCATAGCCTTATTGAGCCTGCAAACGAACATCAATTCAAAACTATGACTAATGAACATGACCTCAATAGGCATTGCCTGGTTACTACATTATACGGAATTTCACTGAAAGTAAAATTTCAAGTTAACATTTCATAATTAAGAGAACTGTACTGACAGAGCGCTTTAAACTAATCGTAGACTAATTAGTCGTAAAGACTAGTCATATTTAATAAGTACCTAATTAAATGATGATTAAATATAGATAGATAAGGGCACTACTATATCTAGGCTTGTGGGTTAGTCAGTCTCGGTTAGTCTTCCGTCAATTAACTTAATTTCAAAATGATACGTAACTCAATGACTCCTAATGCAAAATAGTTACCATCTGTTATTTGCACGTTATAGAACGTTATTAATTTATAGCATTTTTTTTTATAATTTCACGAAAAACATTATAAAAAGTAAATCTTCTTAAGAAATTATTTCCCAAGGGTACTACTCCGATAATTTGTTTTTATGTTTTTTAATTATTTTATAATAATAATTTAGTTAAAGTAACTTATAAATTCGTGAATGCATTTTACTCAAAATACAGCATTCTGCTAAAAAGATAGTTAAATTTTTTACGTAATAGCGGAAGTTACATGATTTGAAAGAATTTTAAAATCGAATTTAAATAACAAATATTGATATTTCTTGTAGTATTTTATGCTGATTTTATAGCATTTGACTGTCTTTATTCATACGTAACTTGCTTTGTAATGTCTGTAAAATTAAAATATATTATTAGTATAGAAACAATTATATTTACTCAAGTCTGTGTGTCTGTCATGTTTATTAGCTTCTGCCCGCGATTTCGTCTGCGTGGAAGTCAAATATCAGTACTTCCAGAGATTACCTCTTACAAACAAAAGAGCAAAGTCAAAGTCAAAACATTTTTTGATATTAGACCATAACATGCACTTTTGGATGGTCAAAGAGTCAGTCAGTTAGTCAAGAGTCAGAAAGTTGACGCTAATTGCTTGTTCCAAAACATAGATGTTATTCTCGTTGTCTGTTCTTGTGGTTCTTTTCTATGGAGAAGAACGAACTACTATAACAGTATGGGCTAGTTTTTCAATCGTCAGATAACTCTTAATGGAGCCCGGATAAATATGGCGATTTGACAGCTTCTGTAGGTATAGAAAATATATGTCAAACTGTCGTATGTCGTATTTATACTTTGGATAACTGCAGATAACTGACTATTGAAAAAATTTGCCCTTAGTAAACAATAAAACCATCATCTAGTATGTTCCACTACCACTCATTTGTTATCTAACGTCCTCTATAGTTATAAACATTATTCGAATACAATGATGTAGTCTATTTCACAATTGATCAATGAAATGGCTCCAATCCAAGTCCCTAGTACGTTAATTTACAAACATTGTAATGTTGTATCAAAATAGTCTTCATTACATTGAAACTGAAACGTTAATCTTAGAAGTAAACGTAATTAAACATTAATTAAATCAATTTAAATTAACACGCTATTAAGAAATGTAGCTACACACCGCGAATATGTGGTACATACATACTAAAAATATGTGAAATTCCAGTGTCTGTGTGTAAAGTCAAAATAATAACTTTTTACTTAATCCATAAGTAAATGAATATTTACACGGTACTTATACCAAAAAATCATTATTTTTTTTCTGTCGATACGTTTGTTTCAGCTAATCTTCGAAACGGACCGATTTTGACGGGACTTTCACTAGCAGATAACTGATTTTACAAGGAGTAACTAAGATTTTAGATAAAGAATTAAGTAGGTTGCCGCGCAAAAATAATTAAAACCCATGAAATTGTGAGCAAAATCCTATACTTCACTTCAATGCGGACGAAGATACAGCAAGAAGCTAGTAGCGGTTAATATACCTAGTTATTATTCTTCGTTGCGAGTTTGCAAACATTTTCCGCGAGCATTACTTACCGTACCAACACGCAATTCTTAACAAGTAACTATCGTGAATTTCCAGATGATTATCACATCATAACACATGCCATAAACATGAGTGATGATGCTAACACACTTACAGACAGCCAAGTACGAAACAGACAGACTTCAGACAGAGAACTCCACAATTTTGGCACACGCTTCTGAGATTAAGAGAAAGAAACCGGAGCAATGTCAAAACATGAATCTCTATTAAATAACAGTTTTAAAATATAATTTGAAAGTGCTTTACATATTTTAAATCGTGATTCGGATTTAATAGCCGGTATTAATCTTGCCCTCTTTATCGTTATTGATGACTTTTATTTTGTGGGAAAATCCTCATGGACTACCTCAGCCTCGGGAAAGGCGGAGTGGTGTGTCGGACTTCTATCGACTAAATCCCCTAGGTGTTCCTTCTCCTCAGAACATTCTTCCGCACTCCGGCAGGTAATTAAATTAACCCGCCACCAACACAATCGGGTCCCGTCACTCAGTGCGGCCGCACTGTCTCCAGAAAGGCGCGCGGGGAACACATCGCGTCTTACTCTCGGGCCTGTCTCTGATCGGGCGACGGACTTACCCCCAGTACACCGCCCGATCGCTATTAGTACCTAGGTCCAGTCAATTTGTCATAATCACGCTTGTCGGGTATCCATCTTTATTTGCTTCATAATACCACTTGGATCATATCAGTCATTGATTGTTTTGTGCCAAATCGTTTGTCAACAAGTGATTGTTACCCAACCGTCACTGATGACATGGATGCACGTGTTTTCAACGTTATTTCACGTATCACGTCACGAATGTGTGTCCAATTATATAGAGTACAAGATACCCGCATGAAACGCTACTTAATCGTCCACCTACTAACGCATATCGTTGCGACATCACTTTCTCTCGCAATTTGTCATTCTATCTATCATGAGCGTTAGTAGCCGATGTTTGTTTTTTATGGTTCCGTAGGTAAGTAAGTCTTATAATTCACCTGTTTGTCACTAACGACGTAAAAGTAGTAGTGTACGGGTACAGATTAACTTTCTGATGCAGTTATTTTAATTAGAAGTTATTCGAAGCCGGCAAGGCGATTTATCTCTTTAGCGTGCTTGTTTGAAATGGATTCGAAGATATGTGCAGTATTAGTACCGACAAAAATGATACTATGGTAAAGCAATAAATTGAATCTTGACTACTAGACAGTATTCTGGCAAAATCAGGTGTTGATCACGCCAAGTAAGAAAACGGCGAAAAAATTACTGATGGTTGCCAACATGTTTGGAAATAAATTCTCATTGCAATTTTCTAGAACATCACCACAAAAGATCATTATATTTTTTACCAATCAACGCAACACTGCACTCAATACAATAATAGAAATAAATGATGCTGTATCTAAGACATAAGTGCAAAAAGAAACTCCTAATGAATTGAGACCATCTTCATGCATTAACCGTCTGATTCTTGTTTCCGTTACTTGCATTAGTGCCGGTGCAATACGTGGGCGTTCATCCTCATTGCAGCTAAATATTGTCAGACAGACATCATTAGCGTATTAGAGAAACGAATGAATGTTATCTCATTCTGTGTCTTATTAACGACAACTGCATTCCCATACACGATTAATAAGAAAATTATATAATGATAACATCAAGGACATGTTGATGAAATCGGCTCTGTTATGGGATAATTTACATCTTTTCTCTAGAGGTTATCCGATAGATTTTAGTACTAATTCGTTTACATAGCACAGAAAACCCCTCCTATTCCCGTAATCTTCTGTCTCAACGTACCTATTATATCATTAGTCTCAACCTGTCAAAAGCACCTCTATGCTACCTACATTTTTGGCGAGTTTTAAAATTGATTGTCGTAAGCCTTCTGTTTCCTATTACATGAAAATACTAGACCATAGTCACAATATTCTACATAATACAGTCTAGACATGACTACATTAAAATTCCAAAAAGAATTCACAGTAAGACACATTACATAAATTCTTGCTAAATTGTTTACTATTATTATTGCAAAGATCCTAGCTAGCGTTCATTCATACCAATAATGAAGTCATAGATCATTAAGTCGTCTTCAATATCCAGAAGAGATCATCCGTGATTCGGTAGCTCTCTATCAGTCTCGTCGATAAATCTACAGCAATTTACAACCACCATTCAAAGTCCAGTTTTAAAAAGCCTAGTCAGGTACTGTCCGCAATAAAATCAAATAACACGGTTACTTTTATAGTCAAGTCATCTAAATAGACACGAAATAATACAACACAGATTTTTAGTTAATTTTATCTAGAATCTAAAAATCTGAAGTGTTTCACGGCTATTGCCGCCGAATTTTTCAGTTCAATCATTCTTCATCCAATCATCTATACATATAATAAAATCGTATCGAAGTCAAAACTGTACATTTAATATTTTCGAAAAAGAGTAATTGCTATGAGTTCGGGGAGTGATTCTAATGGCGAAAAAATTTTTTTTTGAATTTTTGTCGGTTTGTCTGTATGTTTGTTAGAGCATCACGCGAATACTGCCAGATAGATTCTGTTCAAATTTTGTATGAATATTCCACATTGGCCAAATTAGTCTATAGGCTATAAATTATCACGCTATTTGCTTTGGGGGGTGAGCAATGTTTCATTATGACTATGCAAAACAAACTTTGACGCGGACGAAGTCGCGGGCAGAAGCTAGTGTTGAAAAAAAGCTGATCCTACGTAAAAGTAACATCGGCTTTTTGCGGCCATATTCGTCATTCGTCTCTTACAAATAGGCCAAGTATTAGTATTATTATTTTCTCACTGTCAGGAGCATATACATAAGTAGATCATACATTATTTATTCAACTACTGTCCTCCTGCAATGCTGTGTGACAAATCCGTTACACCGCATTGCTTTAAAAGATTTGGAGAATGACAAGTAGAAACAAAGACTTGTATGTCCTTTAACACTTCATGCTGAACTGCAATTCACTACACCCACTCATCATTCTGATAAATAAACACAATTCCAGCAAGTTTTGTTAAGGGGCTAAGGATCCATAATGTGATAAGGCAGTTAGGTTAAGAATCAAAGACGATGCCTAGAGTTAACTTGTTTACGAGTATTCTAAACCAAAAACAAAAACAGTCGTAATTCAGGATAAAGCTGATTATAGAGAGATGAACGAGGTAAAGAGGTATATCTGATGTAGATATAAGGATTGCGTCCTAGAGATTTTGCTACATAAATGGAATAAGTTTCGCAACAAATATTTATTACGTCAATATTTTCACCATCCTAAAATATATGAATAAAAACAATCATAGGTACGTAAATAACCAACCGCCACGCTCTGTAACGAAACGACAAAAACATGAGAACGACTTTGAAATACCTTTGTGTGAACTAAGTAAGTATTTGGATAATTACGAATTCGCAATAAAACACGTAGTATGAAAATTACGAACGGTAGTTTTCGAATGTTAGCAGTAATTAGCTGTCGAATTAATTAGGGAACCTACCACCGGAACCAATTCTATCCTTCACAGTGTAGGAAGTTCAGAGTAACTTGGTAACGTGGTAACTCTAAAAAAAGTATAATTACTCAGCCATGATCTTTTACCGCGAGAGCTCAGACCACAAACCACTACAATTCTCAGTTACTGAAATAAGCTGTTACACCACTTGCCTCTACTTAGAATCAGGTCAAATCGTAGCAACTGGCGGTATACCATAACCTAGCAATATATGATTACTTGATCATTAAATCTTCCTGCCCAGGTTCCATGTTACTTGAGGTTTACCGGCTCAACACTTTTTCTTGTTGCATTCCGTTACCGTCAAGCTATTACTGAATCTATTTTCTTTCATGATTACTTGACCATACAGAGAAATTATTGTGCGTCAGCAACGGAAAGTCATAGCTCTGAACAAAACATAGGAACTCCATCCGGTAGTTCAACAACCATTCTCTGGCTCAATGACAAAAGCAAACAATGCCTAACGATTTGAACGCGAAGGCAATTGCACCTCATTATTATATCAATGGAGAAATCAGCGTTGTGGGCGACACGAGGCGAGGCAGTGGCGAAACACCAGCGCCGGCAGAACTGGCAGTGACTCAGTAAACAGCACATTCAAATGCATGGCGTTAAACGTGTTCCTTCCAAACACGAAGCCTAAATCGTAAATCTATACCTTCGAGCATTTGTTTTTAAAAATATGGCCATAAAACCCAAGGGAGCAATCAGTAAACATTAAAACTCAAATAGACTTCGACGCGACTACTTACTTGAGAACCCGTTCTGTTCAAAATATAAATATTTGCACATTCTGGAATCTATGGATGCGATCTATTTTTTGTTTCTGCCTCGTTGTACAAATATAATAACTTTAGTGATCATCATTATCATCAAATGCTTCATTCTTATCTAAGACCATTGTATTTTATCAGTTGTGTCCTAATTAATATTCAAAAAGTAGGTAATCAATATTCATACAATTTTCTCAGTAATATCTGAGGTTCAGTAGGCCTGCCCGTATTCGTATACCCGATACCCCGATACACATTCCCACAATATTGTAAAAGTTTATCTGATTGTTGGATTCATAAATATGTATCAATACTTAATACCATTGTCGTTATCAAATAATTATCGCCTACTACGGACGCATGAGTACAATACAACAACATTTTACCTGTTTTTGTGTTTTATCTGGCAATATTATGGAGAGCTCGAATGATCTGTTCTTTTTGTCGCGGTTGCCAGATCTTATGAGTTTCGAGGAAGAGCGTGTGATACTCTGAGCCTTCTCCGGCAGCTTCAGTGCTACTATGGACATGCTGCGTGAGAGGCGCCGGCCCAGCTTGCGCGTGCGCAGCGACATGGACCCGCTCAAGCCGCGCTTTGTGCGCCCCTCGACCGCGGAGCCTGGCGTGGTCTCCTCCACACCACCACCCTCCTCACTAGCACCAGCCATTGCACTTATTCAAAAACAACACTACTCAATACATTAAAATCAACGTCAACATTCACATCTCCAACACAAGCGTGTCACTAAACAATCACAGACACTTGTTGTCAAGTCTTCTGTCACTTAAGTTTCCATCTGCGTCCACTAACACAAAAATCCAGAGTTCTCTTCAGCTTAAGATCCACATCGTGACTGCCCACCGATATCGGAAATCAGCCAACAGTTCCAGTGTAATGCGGATCATATGGTTACGGAGCCGGTTTGGGTACTACCGCTCCAACGAATTTTTCAATTTGGGCCGACGTAAAACGTAATTCGATAATGGTCCGTAGTAAGTGTGAATGGGTTCAATAGTGCAGTTAGAGTGATTGTTACGTTCAAATAGAGCGCGTTATCGGCGAGCGTGTTGCATTGAGTCGAAGTGCGCGGAGACGCGACGTGTGCGCGGGTGTTCGCGGTCGGAGCGACTAAACTAAAGGCGAGCGAGACGAGCGCAGCAGTGCGACTCCGGGCAGGAGACAGGCGCCCCGCCGCCGCCTGACAGCGCCACAACAGCTTCAATCAAATTAGTTTTTGAATTAAGTATTGCATTGTAGCATAAACGCTGACACAAAACAAATGTTCGGCATGGTTCGCATTCATCTGGGGAGCGCTCCCACGACTTGCGACTATGAATCGGGACATTCACCGCAGATTCAGCTTGCAGGCTCAGGCTCACATTTGTTTAACGGGACTTGCTCTCGTTAAAGACATTGCTATTGAACTCTTTTAAAAACTTCTTTGTTATCCGATGCCACGCTTTATTTATAAATGTAAGATAAATATCTAAACTAATGAGTGGTGCCTCATGACTAGCTCGCTCGTTACAGGTCAATAGATCTCAAGGTAATCGTGTTTCTGAATAAGACCCATTGTGGATGCTTGATATCTAAGATGCTATAAGTTATAAGTAAGTTGGAGAGTGAAATATTTTTAGTGTTTTTTTAGTGTTTGTTAAGAAGAAGAAGAAGTGTCTTAATGTCTTTTTCACAACAACCGTCGAGGTTTTTACTAGGTCACCAAACACCACAACATTGGCCATAGAAAATCGAAATTTTAAAGAGTTAAAATATCTCAGTTTGCATAGAATTTACATAAATATTCTACTTATCAGATGTCTCGTCTTCGTAGGTCAAAGTAGTCTATGAAAGTGAAAATGTTATACAGCCTACTTCACCTTCCCAATCCAATGGAAAAAAATAAAGTCCAAAATTAAATAGTCTAGATACGACTTCAGTATTACGAAATCACATCTAGATGTAGCAAAAATAGAACATTTATTAAAAAAAAATTAAAAACGTCAAATTAAACCAGAACCAATCTAGTCGCGAGTCAATGTCAAAATGGAAATTAAATAACAATCAATGCAAATGTAATGTAAAACGATCTTTATTATATTTAAATAACACTAGAACAATCCATATAGAATGCAGTAAGTACTTTTGTAAACTATGTCAATAGGGGTAGACCGGTAGATATACAAATGAATGATCGTAATGGATGATGACGATAAAGCCACCAGAAAGTTGTAAACTACACCATATCAGCATAGTGTAATTACTTAGTTTACTATTTTATGAAGAAAGGTAGTAAATGTAGTGTGGTACGATATTTGCTTATCTATAACTCATAACCACAAGCCTAATAGTATGATAACCACAAAAAAGGGCAGATAGGTATTACAGAATTATTTTATGATTCATCACCTGGACTGTTATTGAAGTGACCAGTTGGCATCACCGCAGAGACATGGCCTTCAACTCATTAGGTACTTGTTTATTGGCATTGTATCGATTGGTTTTACATTGTGACAAAAAGAGCAACAATAAAGACTTCAAAAGGATTAAACTAACCATACGGTACATAAAGTTGTTATGGCCCATTCTCTTGATTTTATGTTTACAGGGAAATTTTCTTGCACTCAAAGATTCTATAAAATCTTCTATACTGAAATAATGAAGCTCAAGAGTTTGTTTGAACACGCTTAACTCCGGAAGTACTAGTCCTATTCTAAATTTTTTCGCTGATTGAAAGTTGCGTTATCCCAAGAGTTAAAGGCTATGTTTTATGACGTTTATACTTACTTGTCTTCCACGGAGACGAAGTCGCGGGTAGAAGCTACCGTTAAACGGGGTTCGTAGGGATGCAGGGGTGAATCGGGACGAAACTCTAAAAGGAATTTTGACGTTGAATTAAAACTGTGTTTCCAAAAGGGACTTGCAATGATTTTGCTGATTATAATTGACGATTTAGTGTCATTGTTGGCAACAAACGATGTGGTTTTAACGTTAAAATCCCTTTTGAAAGTTTCGTCCCGATTCAACCTTGCATACTTATTAACCCCATTTGACTGTACTGGGAGATTAAATTCTGTTGCAGCTACTTAAACTCTTAAACCAATAAATTATTATTTTTCATCGATCTTACACTAAATTATTGAATCATGCTGTGGTTTACTAAAATAATGAAATATAATATTTCAGGAAAAATGAAACAGGAACGAAAAAAAGTTTTGATTGGAAAGCTCGCTATTCGGAATTGTACTCTTCTCACCGCGTGTTCCGGTTAGTACTGCGACAGTTACTCTTTTGAATACACTGATCCTACATTGACAGTAACCATTTCAAACTGTCGTTTAAACACTTTCTATTATTGCAAATAGGTACGCGATTCTGTTACCTATTCACCCACATAATGGCATAGTCATTTGCAATAATAGCCGAAAGTAGACTTGTTTATGGATTTCTAATTCTGTCCTTACTCCTTTTTCTATTTTTCTGGAATTTTTCTTAATTTTCCGTTTGTATTTCACAAGTTTTAATCACGATTGACTACGGTAATGACGAGATCTAAATGTTTTGTTTGCTGTGTAAATGATTTTTTTAATAAATTATTCACTTTTTAAATAGGGTAAATTCTATCAGTGGTTTCACATGTAACATTACTTGGTTTTGTCTATCTACTTATATCTAGTATAGCTTTTGCCCGCGACTTCGTCCGCGCAAATGTCGGTTATCGCGGACGCAGACGAAGTCGAAGTCTAATAAAAAGTAGCCCATGTCTTTCCCCGGGTCTTAAACTATCTCCATGCCAAATTTCATCAAAATCGGTTCAGTGGTTTAGGCGTGAAAGCGAGACAGACAGACAGAGTTACTTTCGCATTTATAATATTAGTAAGGATAGGTACTAATACAATAAAATTGAAGAATATTTATTTGTTTGTTTTAAACGCGAGAAAATCTGGTACTGCCCGACGACTTTTTTTTTGTAAATAATAGTAAGATTTATGAGGAATTAAGACTATCTAACATTACGCTACGACCCACGGGAGCTGAGCAGTAACCAAAGCCGTAACTTAACGCGGAAAAAAACCACACGGACAAAATCGCGGGCAAAAGCTAGTATATTCTGTAAAGATAGGTAAATGGTGCACAGACTTTAAATACAAAGTATGTAGGTGCAACGTAGCTCGTTACATCGACATACCTAAGTCTCAAGGCCTGCTAGGAGTCAAGTTGCATTTATCCAACCGCTACCGGCAAGTCCTGGCTTTCAAACATAACCTTCTTTATACTTATAGCCAGACTGAGTCACAATATGACTCACGTAACCAGTGAAAAAGTCAAGCCAGCCTCCAATTCGTTCATCTCGACTCCTTCTCTCGCGTTTCGCCGTAAACCGCTGGCGAACATTATACAATTTTATTGTTTTCTGTGTTTACTTTTTTCCAATTTAATTGTTTAAACTTTGTGTGTTATTTTTACTTGACTAGTGGTCTACCTATCTTTATAATACCATTTTGAAATAGTTTTTTTCAATAAAACACTTAAGTAGGCTGTAACGATACTTAACGTGATGAAAAGGGATGCAGGGTTGAACTAGGACGAAACGTTAAAAGAGATTTTTAAGTTTAATATAATTTGTCGCCAATAAGGAAACTAAATCGTAAATTATTATTCAAATATTGACAGTAGAGTCCTTTTTAGAAAGAAATCATTATAACTTATTTCAAAGTTGAAATGAGCCTTTTTTTTAATAATTTTGTTCGTAGTACGACGACGACGAGCTATTGCTTGACCAGATTTCGTACACCTGCATCTCTTAATTAATGGCAACAGCCATTAATTACGTGAGGCGATTTTGGCGATTTTTCGACCAACAACGTGAGATTGGGTTAGATTCGACTCGACCAAGCCCTAAACGCCTCACGTAATTAAAGGACGTCCCCTACTCAATTTCTAAACTTAGACAGACGATGAATATCTGACATTTTCATTAAAGAATACGAGAAGAGGAGCCGCGTCGCATTTCGTTCATGAGCGAAGTATCGACACCACGCCACGCCTCGGTGTTAAGTAGGATGCATGCAATTAAACGGGACTCCATGACATCGGGCTGCAATTACAACGATGCCGGAATATCCACCCCAACCGATATGAACACTGTGATGTCACAACAGAGTGATATCTACGACAGCTACGCAAATTCTCAAGGGTTGGTACACCATGGATTTAGGCCCCTTTTCTTCATTGCACTCTGGGCAAGTGCCCAGGGCCCCACGAAAGTCGAGGGCATCGGCCTGCCCTAAAAAAAACATTATTTGGAGTCTGTTCCATTATTAACACTATTAGTACCTAGACCTACCCAATTTAATGGCAAAATATTTAATTTGCAGTGCGTTTTTTCTTTTTCCAAAAGCAAATTCGTAGTTTAGTTAAAAGTATAAATAAACTCTATCACTAGTTATTTTAGCTCTCATTTTGTTTACCAGGTATGACGACGTTGGTCGTAACGATACATTACTTCTAGACATGGTTCGAGCTCGAAGCCGGGAACTTGAAGAAGAAGCTCAAGACAAAACGCTCGATCTGCCAGTGCCGCGAGATGATATTTCCGATGAGTTGGTTTAAACAAACTATACCTTAACTTTTAGGCAATAGAGATCAAGATATGTAAGGAAGCGAAATGGCTTTTCATACTAATACTCCATTTATTTTGCATTAGAAAAATAACGGTTAGTTACTGTGTTTTATTGCTGAAATGACTGCGTTTTGGTAATATTCTTTTTTTTTTTTGTAAATAGCCAATATTATCTAATTTTACCAATACCAATAACGATATCGTTGTAAAGTACTTTTTTTAATGTTATATTGAATAGAATTTAGGTATTATACAAATAAATACTAGTTTCTGTCCGCGACCTCGTCCGCGTCAAAGTTTATATGTTATCCCACGGGAAACATACATTTTTTCGGGATAAAAGTAACCTATATGCTCTAGACTATGATCTCTGTGCCAAATTTCATCCAGAACCGTTCAGCCGTTGAAGCGTGATTGAGTAACAAACATCCATCCATCCAAACTTTCGCATTTGTAATAGTAAAGTAAGATTAATAAATCCAAAAATGTTATATCATATTGTGGTGGCCATTATGCATTTATTTAAAGCGAAGTCTTAATACAATATCTGGCTACCGACAGATAATAACAATTAAGTCATCAACATACTGTGTTATCAATATACCTGACTTACAATAGCGTAACAAACACCAAAGATGGCAAAGAAACATTTGTAAAAAAGTCTTTGGTTTCCCACTAAACTTTCACTCTTGATTCATTTATGTCTATTAACTACAAATTTCTCACAGTTTTCTTTAGCAAATAAGTCACTGTTATGAATGTTTTGTTAATGCGATTACTATTTGCCTCCAGAATTATTTAAATAGACATTAGCTTATTGTTTGTGATATCTATGTATCTATACACTATGTAACAAAAACCTTGTCAGATCAGTGTTGCCGTTGATCAGTTTTTATGTTTTATTTTAATTTAATTACTTCTTCTTTCTTCTTTTTTTTTTTCACTGGGGAAAAATAATAATCTCAAATCCATTAAATGGTTACGTATATGTGTACGCAGTACGATGCCGAATAATACCCTTAAGGATCGGACAGAGTTTTTGTTACATGCTGTATACATAAAAGGAGAACCTGATTGACTGACTTATCAGCGCACAACTCAAAGGACTGGAACAATTAGGAACTTTAAATTTTGTACACTAGTTTTTGTATGACTTTTTGGAAATTCAACCCCTTTCCTCTCAATTCAGATAAGATTTTTCATACAGTCAAACTCCCCCTTCACCCCCGAAGGGGGAGTTCGACTGTATGAAAAATCTTATCTTCTTGGGTGAACTTTGGCATAAGTAAATAACGTAGTTTGGCCTTGGTCTTTTTTTTATTACCTCTAAAAGGTGGCCTAAGGCATGTTGAGTTTGTAGTTGAAGTACGAATTATACACGAGCAAAGTCGCAGGCATTGTGTTAGTAATGCAAACGTATCAATCAACCCCTGAAATCAAAATCAGTAACTGCGGGTAGTTTCAACCAGTAAGTAAAGCTTTCGTTTACTCATTACCAGCCAATCAAGCGAGGCTTGCGTGCATGGCCTGAGCATGCGCATGACGGACCACAGCGTCTCCCGATCACGAGTCTCCCGAGTATCTACTCGCCGTGACATGGACATTCCCTCCATCTTGGCATTCCAAATACCCATTACTCCCCCACCGCCGGTTAGTTTTACATAAAAATACTTTTAATAACAATCTATTCAACTGATTTTAACAAGATCCTGTACCTATTTACATTGGAACTGACATTTATTTACAACCAACCACAGTGGTAGTTTACATTTGCATGTCTAACTTTAAAGTAGATTGCATGGACGACAGCGCTTTAAGGTAAACACTGCGGTATCTTATGCGGTGGTAATAGGAGCGAATTTACAACAAAAAGGCAAAGTATGATGTGCTGGCGACTGTACAAGGGATAAAAATGCTGTGAACATCTACTTTCTAAGCATACAAAGATATTTCATTTTATTCTGTTCTAATCAACCAGTGTTAAATAATATCTTTTTTCTGGCAGGCACCGCTTCAAATACCTGGGCTACAAAAAGTCGCTCCTAAAAATGAAGATATTCCTCTATGGTCAATACGTCGATCAGTTTGTCCTGTTTGCTCCCAAAAGTGGAAAGATAAATCATCTATTAAAAACGTGAAATATTCTGGTTAGTATTTTTTCTTGAATTTTTATATTTTTCTATGGCTGTTATATTAGTACTTATTCAGTTTGAATGAAGAAAATGGGGCTGCATATCAACACTTAGTTTAGGGCCGTAATAACGATACCAATGCCCTATTTCACTAAGACTATACAAGCGTCACCTACATGTTACACCTAAATAAAAGCAATAATGATTAGGCATTCTTTACCAGTCAGCCAAAGGTAGTGAAGAGATAACTCATGGCAGAAGCAAATTGCATTCAACTCTTTCTGTTACTGGTATAAAAATGAATTCTCATAATCATTATCTTTCTTCTCAGGATTAAAAAGGAATTCTTCAGCAGAATTACCATCAGTGATGGCTCCAGCACGATTACGCGCATCAATCACGATGGCTTAGTAAGTAGACTTTGAAAAATGCAGTTGCTTTATGGACTTATTACCTCCTCGACTAAACCAGATCCACCTGGGTCACCCTGGATTCTTGGACCCTCTCCAGCCAGTTTGCAGCTTCTTGTAGTGTAATGACGTTTTTTTTCATAAGTCTCAAGCCAAAATAAACCAGTGAATTTAAAAGTTTAACTAATTCACAGCAACACTTATAAACTCCACTTAATAAAAAAACACTTATTAATTAGTAATGTAATCAAAATCTTTACATTGATAATTCGAGTTTAAAGTTTCGTCGGGCCTATTACTTTTATATCTATGGGTTTTGCGAAGTCGTTCACCAACTTTGAAAGAAGTCAACTTTCTCATCGGTTTTGAAACCCTGGAGAAGAGGTTCTGCTAGAAATTAACAATCATATAAATAAAAAAGGTGTAACAAAAAAAAAATATAATGACATTAAACGCAATTATATGTTTATTGCAGTGCTCCTCGCCCTTTTCTGCCAGTCGTGGATGAAAGTTCAGAGATTGGTAGACCGATGCGAAGCTCAAGCGCAAGCTGGCTGCTTACCCGGGCTCGTCGCTTCCGCATACCAAAACTCCAAATGCCATCTCCAGAAGCTATCGCTCCCCTCAGTTCCACCGCCCCAATGGCTCGGAAAGACCTGGATATTCGCGTTAGCAGATTCCTAAAAGACGAAAAAATTACGAAAGATCTAACAACTCCCATTCCACAAGACGAAAAACTTACGAAAGACCTAACTACTTAAATTTAAATATCATCAAAATTGGGATGAAGATTTTTAAATATTAAAACTGGCTTTTTAATGTCCCACTGCAGGGCAAAAGCCTCTTCTCACGCAGTGAAGGCATGAGCATTAATCACTGCGCTTCCTCAAAGGGGATTGGCGATTTCTTATATTTATCCTAAGTCGCAGGTTTTCTCGCGATGTTTTCCTTCCCCGATGTCAGTTGAAGTCCAAGATAAACTTAGAGAGTAGGTACATTATGAAATAGAAAAAGTTACAGTGATTCTTGCCCATACCCGGTTGTGAGCCCACAACCTCGTGCATGATAGGTCACAGGCATTGTGCTAGTAACCACTGGGCAACGCGATATATCGATTGTTAAAAATTAAGTAATAATATATCATTTTAAAAGATTGTTTTTATACCATTTAATATTACTTTGAATAAATAATTCTTTATAACGTTGTATTTATGGGTGTCTTGTTTTGTTATTTTTGTAGTTTGTGTACAAAGTACTAAACAATCGCTATGATTAAATGACAGATCAAACTCTTTAATCTGAATAGAGATATCCACCGCCCGGGGGATACTGAGGGACTTTGTATAGATCTATACCTATCTACATTTAGTCTATTATCTACCATAGACTATAGATAAACTACCCCAGGGCGGGTGACATCCATGAAGATTTTCCACCCCGAAAAAAAAAGAAAATTGCACCGCGCTGCACCATTTTTATATGAGTCAACAGGTGGCCCGGGTTGCTCTATGGAGTCAACTCTTATTATTTCAATAAATTAAAGTGCTCTATGTGTCAATATTTTATAGACGATAGAGTCACTCACTAATACTTCTGGGACACTTGTACCAACTAATATAAGTACCTGTGATTATAGTTTATAGGGATATCTCGTGGTCTGTGGTTTGGGGCGCCTGTGTTTGGCATGCATAGTGTGTATAATCTATGGGCATGCATTATCTACTAAAGGTCTATCCTGACTTGCTTTTGACAAAAATGGTACGGGATAAAACCCGCATCAAAAAAAAATTCGCTGTTAACAAAACACTTAAAAACACGAAATCTTAGAAAACATCACAAGTTTTACAAAACACGATGACATGCAGGCCACCATATGCTACGCATTATGCAAGCAAACAGCTTTAAACTTGGCAGGGCCGGTGCGACATTTAATGTCTAAAGAACTGGTATTCAACGAATATGGAGATCCTTTAGAAGTCGTAAAGATCAGGGAAAGCGAAGTTCCTCTCCTAGGTGCTCAGGATGTCCTGGTTCGCATGCGAGCTGCGCCGGTAAACCCGTCTGATTTAACCATCATTCAAGGTACGTAGCTCGTGGGAACCTCAAAGAATAGTAGTTTATAAAACTGTCGCATAAGAAGGACTCTTAAATATAAATCTTTTTGCATAAGAAGTTCATGGGTTTTTAAAACACGAGTGGGTTTTCATAAACTGAGCCACAAGCGATGTTTACAATAGTGTGGGATCGGGACGCGAAATAAAATGGAAATAACTGTCCTTTATTTACAATAAAATATATAAAACAACCTCTTACCCTAAACGAAAACACCTTCTCTCTTCCACAGTGGGTAAGAATAAATAATATAAAATACATCGTTCTCTAACGCCGTTACAATTTAAATCGTCGAATAGTCAGCGTCTTACCAATTTATTACTCTTTCAACCAAGTCGCGGATTTAATAAGTAGCCTATATCCTTTCTTAGGTTGAACCCTTAAGAAAAGATATAGGCTACTTATCTACTAATCCCGTACTAAATTTCATCAAAATCGGTTCCGTGGTTTAGTCGTGAAAGCGTAACAGACAAACAGACAGAGCTATTAGGTATTTATAATATTAGTAAGAATAGTCTAAAACATAATTTGTATTTATTTTAAATACTAGGTATACTACTTGTTTTAGGACGATACCCAGTCAACTTGTCGCTGCCATGTGTACCTGGTAATGAAGGCGTGGGAGTTGTTGAAGAGATTGGTTCCTATGTGACGGGTATTCGTCCAGGACATAAAGTTGTATTTAGGACACTAGCTCCAGGTACGTGGAGGGAAATTGCAGTATTCGATCAAGCACAGTTGAAACCTGTCCCAGGCTATATGGGTTTAATAGAAGCTGCAACTCTCACGGTTAATGCATGCACTGCTTATAGAATGCTAAATGACTTCCAACCAGTACGTAAACGTGGCATGGTCGTCATACAGAACGCAGCTAACAGTGCATGTGGACAAAATGTCATACAAATCTGCAAAGCATGGGGCATTCCCAATATCAACGTGGTGCGAGATAGACCAAAAATAAATAAATTAAAGACTCATTTACAATCCTTGGGAGCTACTTATGTCTTAACAGAAGACGAATTAAATTCAACAACTATTTTTCGTGATAAATTAGTTGATCAACCTGCACTGGCCTTGAACTGTGTTGGAGGGAAAAGTTCATACGAAATGTTGAGACACTTGGGACCTTGTGGTTGTATGGTCACCTATGGGGAAGTGTCAGGAGAGCCACTAACAATACCATCTTCAGCATGTATTTTTAAAAATATAACCTTTTTTGGATTTTGGATGGATGCATGGAATGAATTGGCTTGCAAATGTAACAAAGAAGAAATGCTCTCAGAATTAATTTCATTGATAACGGAAGGGAAACTTTTAGCTCCTGCCCACAAGGTGGTGAAATTAGACAATTATAAAGACGCCTTATGCAAAGCTCAAAACTCCAAGGGATATAAATACATTTTAGATTTGGCTTAGTTTCTGTTTAAAATAAAAATAAATGTTCTGTATACTTTTTTTTTATAAATATAATAGTTGCGCATCGTAGGCGTAGGTTACTACCTAGTAGATAGCTAGGTAAAAGTCAAAGATATATTATAAAATCTTTGGTATATATAATATAATATAATATATATAATATAATATAATATATATAAAATAATATAATAATATAATAAAAATAAATGTTCTGTATACTTTTTTTTTATAAATATAATAGTTGCGTAGGCGTAGGTTACTACCTAGTAGATAGCTAGGTAAAAGTCAAAGATATAAAATCTTTGGTAAAAGTCGTGCAGTCGAGGACTTCAAATTATGTGCAGTCTATAGTTATTATTGTGGTCGCTCCGCATAGGTACTAGAAGGATGTTGCGGAATATTTGTATCCGCCTCCGTAAAAGACTTTTAGCATCTATCTCACACAGAGACGGACTGTGAATTTGTGGGGCCCTGGGCTACTAACACTACCTAATTATTCAAACTAATTACCATTTTTTCAAAAAACTGTTTGTTACAATAATGCATTATGATACAAGTGAGTTAAGTTTGTCATTACAGTCGAGATTGAATTGCATCCCGAACCGAAGGCGAGGGAGCGTCATGGAGCGGAGAGTAAAGTGATAAAATACAGTAATAATTTATTTTTAAAATGTTAGTTTTTTCTCCATCGTCCGTGCTGAGGGCCCTTTATATTCACGGGGCCCTGGGCTGCAGCCCAAAATGCCTATTTATAGATCCGCCCCTGAATTCTCACACCACCTAGCAATTACTTATTTTCAAAAATATTCAAAAACTTCGCTACGATTTTAATTAGATGAATAGATTTTCTTAGTTTTCGATGGGTTGTTTGACATTCGAGTATGGTCTTTATTATGCTTCAGAAGTTATTTAACGAATAATAAATCCGCTGTCATATATTTTGATTATGTAGATTAAAATTATCGGGATCAAAATTACCATCAATTATACTGGGCGTTAGTGACAGGTTGGCAAAAACTGAAACAGTAGTTTCAGGCCACGATTTGTGATTGAAAATCGTTGGAATTTTTCTCCGGAAAATTCTCAAAATTAAAAGAAAACCGAACGAAACTTTAAAAACTATTTAAAGTTTCGTTCGGTACAGCTCTAGCAGAAGACATCGCACCGATGCGACGACGCCGGGCGGCGCGTGTTATTTGTGCCTAAACCTACATAGCTTAAATGTAGGTACCTAGAATTATTTTTGTTGTTTTTTGTTGAAAAATTTATGTTTAGAGGCCTGGACTTGGTACTTACATATCAATATATCACGAATCAAGTGAAAAATCGGTCGAAAATTTTGAGAATTTTCCGGAGAAAAATTCCAACGATTTTCAATCACAAATCGTGGTCTGAAACTACAGTTTCAGTTTTTGCCAACCTGTCACTAACGCCCAGTATATCAAGGTTACCATGTAATTAACTATATATAAAAAAGTACTCTGTGCATGTAATGTACTGAATGTACTCAATATTTCCTAGAAAGTATCAAGCGAAGTGACAAGCAAGTCAAATGAAACTTCGTGGTCAGGTCAACCCTCACTACTTCGCTTCTTCGTCTGTCTGTGGCCATAGAGCAACACGGGTAGACGTACCCGTGTTGCTCTATGTCTGTGGCACTTGTATCTTCGGGTACAAACGTCGGTGGACTGGTGGTCTGTGGCTGACCTGCTCTCATAGATAAGATAGACAGGAGATATACTGTAAGACAAGACTATATAATTAATATTGTGTGGAGTCTTTGGACAGGCCTGCTCTTGTCAACTATGGTACGGGAACAAATAAAAATAAAAATTTCTAGTTAATAATTTTAGGATAAGCGAATCTCAAAATCAGTAATGAAATGCAAGCCACAATATGCTACGCTATAAACAAACAATAATCTTGACAGGGTCAGTGCGATATTTAAAAGCAAAAGAACTGGTTTTCTCAAGATTTGGAAATCCTACAAGAGTCGTAAAGATCAGGGAAGTCGAAATTCCTCTTCTAGGCGCCCAGGATGTCTTGGTTCGCATGCAAGCTGCGCCGGTAAACCCATCGGATATAAACATTATACAAGGTACGTAACTTATGGAAAATGAATTTTATAGTTTAAGAAAATGTTTCATGGCGAGGTTATTGAAAAACGAGTAATAAATGAGTGTTTTCATTTTTTAGTTATGTGCCGTTTCATACACTACCTACTTAACTTAATAATTTGTTCAAAATAGTTTTTTGTGTTAAAATGTGTGTCAATGTTGTGTTATTTTGTAATAACGTAAAATATGACAGATGACGCGCAACAGTTGTCCTGTATCTGTGGACTTGCCATATCTATTTGCTTTTTAATTCTGTGTAAAACATATCAATACTTTTAGGTAGTTATAGTTTTGCATATTTTATCTAAAGTTAATGTATTCAGAATGGGTATCGGGTAAGTAATAGGTACAGATCAGTACCGGTAGTCAAGCTTGGGATTATCATTTTATTGACGCCGGATGTACAATAGAATAAACTTATCTATTAAAATAGCAATATTTTGTCAGGGGAAAGTGTTGTAATAAAACTTTTATCTTTAATAGAGTTGCACGTTCACTAAATCTAAACTTTGTGTTAAGAGCATACGTAAAACGTCTACTTCCAGGTAGAAGGGTGAATTTTCAGTGTTGAGGTGAATGACGCCCGATACTTTTACTACTGGTGCAACCATCCATTGACAAAAAACAAAAACATAAATTATTTTAACTACCTTTAAGTTAAATGTAATTAAAATAATTTATGTTTTTGTTTTTTGTCAATGGATGGTTGCACTAGTAGTAAAAGTATCGGGCGTCATTAACCTCAACACTGAAAATTCACCCAGAAAACTAATTGCACTCGGTTTCTAGCGCCTTGTAATCATTTCCTTGGAAATTCAGATTCTTTAGGTCTTTCTTAAATGCATTCATTCATTTCACAACCCAGCTACAAGCTAAACTAGAACTCAGGAGAATAGAAGTCCTAGAATAACTTTAAAAGCAAACATTTATTGTTTAGTAGGAAGGTATTTTATAAATTACTAAAACATAATTAGCATTTCTATCGGAATTAAGACTAGATGTTTGTTTCAGGAAAATACCCAGGCAAATTGTCGCTGCCATGTATACCTGGTAATGAAGGCGTGGGATTTGTTGAAGATATTGGTCCCTATGTGACAGGTATTTGTCCAGGGCATAAAGTTGTAGTTACGACACCAGCTCAAGGAACTTGGAGGGATTTTGCCGTATTTGATCAAGCTGTGTTGAAAGTAGTCCCAGGCCTTATGGGATCAATAGAAGCTGCAACTCTCACCGTTAATCCGTGCACTGCTTTTAGAATGCTCACTGATTTCGTACCAGTACGTAAAACTGGCATGGTTGTCATACAGAACGGAGCTAATAGTTCATGTGGACAATTTGTCATTCAACTCTGCAAAGCATGGAACGTTCCCAATGTCAACATTGTGCGACATAGAAAAAAAATAAAAGCCTTAAAGCGTCATTTACAATCCTTGGGAGCTACTCATGTTTTAACAGAAGAAGAAGTTAAATCAACTAAGATTTTTGAAAATAATTTTATTGAAAATCCGTCACTGGCCCTGAATTGTATTGGAGGTAAAAGTTCATTACAAATGTTAAAACATTTACACCCGTCTGCGTGTGTGGTCACCTATGCAGGAATGTCAAAACAACCAGTAACTATACCAACATCCGCATTTATTTTTAAAAATTTAACTTTTTGCGGATTCTGGATGGCTGCATGGAATAAAACGGCTAGCCAAAGTGAAAAAGATGAAATGCTGTCAGAATTAATTTCATTGATGTCGGAAAAAAAACTTGTAGCTCCCGTACACAAAATGGTAAAATTAAAAAAATTCAAACACGCGTTACGCAGTGCTCAAAATATTAAAGGATTTCAGGGTTGTAAATATATTTTAGATTTCTCTTAGTTTCTCATTAAAATAATAAATTATTCTGTGTATTCTTTTATTTACCTACTGACTAATAAAATTAAAAGTAGTATTTCGTACCTTTAACTGGGTAAAAATAAGAGTAAAAAAAAAAACGGATCAATAGATTTCAAATTGCATTTAACGAGGTCTAGGTCACAGAGTACTTTTATATATACATATAGGTAGTCTAGGTACACGCGCACGCCCTGCGCCCGCCCCGCGCCCGCCTCGCACCAACCCTGCGCTCGCCCTACCCGCGCTCTGCGAAATGCAATTTGAGATCTATTTATGGAAAATAAGACTCAAATTCTTATTTAACAAATTTCAATGCGAGTTGGACGCGGGTGGCGTGCGCTGGGCGTGCGCGTGTCGTGTGAACGCGCCCAGCCGCGCCCTTACTGATGATTGATTGATAATGAGATGATTGTAACTGCGCTGCGTTACCATGGACTTAAGCCGATGCAGTGTTTGATGAAAAATAACTATCTATATAATATATCTAATCTGTGACTCAAATCGCAACCATAATATACTTAAAATATACGTTCTAGAAAAAAGTACTTAAAGTTAGGTAGGTATACAAGTTATTTTGATTGAAAGAATATTGAAAGCGCGCGACATTAGTCTTACGCAGCGTTTCCACCGCGAGCGGAGCGGACCCATTTTTACCTCGCCATACAAAACTGCATTGCTAGACATCCATAAATTCCTATTATTACCATACTTGTAAATAAATAGTAATAGGAAGTACTTAATGATATGCATTACCTACATTTACTTTAAAAAATACTTATAAAACGTTGAAATCAATAAGGTAAAAGGAGTCATTAATGGGCATTTAATGGGTCCGTTCCGCTCGCGGTGGAAACCGGGCTTTAGACATTGACAATTTGTCGGTCGGTGGAACCTAGAACTGTATGGATTTACATGACGGAAATGCAGCACTCTCTCGTTGAAGCAAACGTTTTACGTTTTTCGCGCATTTTTTGTATGGCGCTGTACGGCGCGATTCGCTTTGTATTTTTTTGAACGTCATGTTCGTACTGCATACGTGCATTATACAGACTGTAAAGTGCGACACGTATAATAGCGGTGCGGTAGTCTGTGGTAAGCCATAATAAAATGAAATAAACTATATATTTTTATTACAATCTTCAATCATACAAGTGCTGTGTGAAATTGTCACAAACGTAGTGATACTCTGTGCTGTGCATTGACGTGGCTGACTGGCTGACACTCATGACACTGACAGAGATGTCTAGGGTTGCCAACGTTTTCCACAAGAAAAAAGTATAATACGGTTACAGTCAGAGAAGGAAAACAAACAATTAGAAAAACACAACAGTATTCATTTTTTATATTCAATATACCTCGTACGATTCACGCTTACTTTTTAAACAGGTTTTATATTAGGCTCTGGATACCGTGTGCATGACTGCAGCAAGAAAATGTGTTTTACAAGGAATTGAGTCTTACCAAAAATTAGTGAGTACTAAGCTGTAAATGTGAGCCAAATAAAAAATTAGTGCGTGCTCTCGTTTCAGAAAAAAATCTAAAAAACCTTTCCTGCTGGGGTAACGTTCTTCCAGCAGGAAAATTCTAAACGAATGAACGGAGCGAGAAATAAAGTATATGGGCATGTAGCTTATATTAGTGCATGAATGTGAGCCGAAAATAAAATTTGTGGGCCTTAAGGTTTTAGAGATATTCAATTCCCTGCTGCAGTAACGTTTTGCAGAATCTGGTTTCTCGGAAACCAATGATTGTGGGCCCGTAGAAAAAACGCAAATTAGTAGCTCTTGATGTGTGCTTAATAGTGAATTAATTCAGTTTTATAAAATATCTACCGTTTCCAAGTAATCATACATTTATGAAAAACCGAAAAAAACCCTAGCGCTTAAATGAACAAACGCGTAAACCTACTAAAAACTGTTTTCGGTTCTTCTTGTTGTTCTCAACACCCATAAAAAGTTTAAAGACAAAGTATACACACGTTTTTGGATAATATCACTTCGAAAAAATCTGAAAATGCCATAGATTTGACGCCAAAATGCAAGAAATAGAATAAACCCCAGATGTTTTTTTATAGACGGAAAATTAGAGTGTTTACGTAAGTATTTATCCTGAAAAATTCAGCTTAAAATATGTCGTATTTTATCAGATATAAGCTGAAAACCAAAACTACTGCTACCTTACTGGTTATCCGACCAAATTCGAATGACCACAAAAAAGCGACGGTTTCATACATTCTGATGACCTTCTATAAAGTATAGTATTATCTGAAGCTATTGACCGTACAGTCGCGTTCATAACATTTTCGACAGTAGTATTTTTTAATCGTGTGTTAAAAACTCCGTGCCTCTAAATTTTATCATTACATATTTATTCATTATTACGTAATGCGCTAAAATGTATTCTTAAATATAGATATGGCGTTTAATAATCTTAACCTTATCAAATCTTATTTGTTAGACTTGGAATTAATTAAATAAAATAATAATAATTAATAAATAATTAATTAAAATAACAAGGCAATTAAA
The DNA here is from genome assembly GCA_949316365.1 of Hoplodrina blanda. Classification (NCBI taxonomy): domain Eukaryota; kingdom Metazoa; phylum Arthropoda; class Insecta; order Lepidoptera; family Noctuidae; genus Hoplodrina; species Hoplodrina blanda. The sequence continues at coordinate 7,701,126 of OX438563.1, forward strand.
TTATAGGAATAAAAGGAAATAATTAATAGATATTAATTTTGTTAGGTAAGTAATGTGATACGTAATGAATTGAACTCTTTACACAAAATAATAACTAGATACATATACGTAGGTAATTAGAATCCATTTAAAAAGACAAGTATCAACTCACTTGATTTTATATAAATTTAAAATAATGTTATTTGGATATTTTCCCTAACAATTTTATTCCTCAGTGTACCCAAGCACAACATGTATGTAAGAAAAGTTAAGAAAGTCATCAGAATGTATGAAACCGTCGCTTTTTTGTGGTCATTCGAATTTGGTCGGATAACCAGTAAGGTAGCAGTAGTTTTGGTTTTCAGCTTATATCTGATAAAATACGACATATTTTAAGCTGAAATTTTCAGGATAAATACTTACGTAAACACTCTAATTTTCCGTCTATAAACAAACATCTGGGGTTTATTCTATTTCTTGCATTTTAGCGTCAAACCTATGGCATTTTCAGATTTTTTCGAAGTGATATTATCCAAAAACGTGTGGTATACTTTGTCTTTAAACTTTTTATGGGTGTTGAGAACAACAAGAAGAACCGAAAACAGTTTTTAGTAGGTTTACGCGTTTGTTCATTTAAGCGCTAGGGTTTTTTTCGGTTTTTCATAAATGTATGATTACTTGGAAACGGTAGATATTTTATAAAACTGAATTAATTCACTATTAAGCACACATCAAGAGCTACTAATTTGCGTTTTTTCTACGGGCCCACAATCATTGGTTTCCGAGATACCCAGATTCTGCAAAACGTTACTGCAGCAGGGAATTGAATATCTCTAAAACCATAAGGCCCACAAATTTTATTTTCGGCTCACATTCATGCACTAATATAAGCTACATGCCCATATACTTTATTTCTCGCTCCGTTCATTCGTTTAGAATTTTCCTGCTGGAAGAACGTTACCCCAGCAGGAAAGGTTTTTCGTTTTTTTTCTGAAACGAGAGCACGCACTAATTTTTTATTTGGCTCACATTTACAGCTTAGTACTCACTAATTTTTGGTAAGACTCAATTCCTTGTAAAAGGCATTTTCTTGCTGCAGTCATGCACACCTGGATACCAGTGATGCTGAAAACGGTATACTTTAGTTTAAACTTTGTATACTTTATTTTCGTTCAACTGTTAAAAGTATAATGCAATGAAAAATAGTAGAATTCTGTTTTTAACAATACAGTTGGCAACCCTAGACGTCCGATTGACAGCCTTTGATTACCCAAAAAAATTATCCAGTTTTTCCAACCAAAATAATATAAACTGTAAAACCATTGAAAGATTACACCATGGCCTTTAAAGCTCACCCGAATACTTTATTTGCGACTGCAAAATATTATGTAAACAGCTGTTATAACTTGACTGGGTCGGTGCGACATTTAATGTCGAAACAACTAGTCTACAACGAATTTGGAGATCCTCTAAATGTTGTCAAGATCAGGGAAGTCGAAATTCCATGCCTGGGCACCCAGGATGTTCTGGTTCGCATGCTAGCTGCACCAATAAACCCGGCAGATATAAACACCATTCAAGGTACCTTAATAAACATGAAAAGTTTACACTTAACGAAATAAAAATAATTTTAATGTTTTGATGATTTTATTAAATGAAATCAAGATGCCAGCAGGTATTTTTTTAAATCAATATTTTTCCTACATGACATGTTGTTATGTATGTACATTGTTTAATTTTTTTTAATTTATTGTGCACTTAACTTTTTCTATAAGAGAGGTTAGGTTATCTTCAGGAAAACCAATTCATTGAAAGATATAAAAGTTTATTGGGGTATTTGCACAGGTAACAGTAAAGTACTGAATCTCTCAATACTACATAGTTTTGCATAATACTGTAGGATGACTTGTATATTTTACTTTAATTATTTCATATCTCAGTTATTGTTGCAAAATTATTTGTTGTTTTAGGAAAATACCCAGTCAAAGTGGAGCTACCATGTATACCTGGTAATGAAGGTGTAGGAGTTGTTGAAGAGGTTGGAAAAGAAGTGAATGATATCAGTCCGGGGAATAAAGTTATAGTTACTAAGCCAGTTCAAGGTACTTGGAGGAACATTGCCAAATTTAATAAAACTATGTTGAAAGTTGTACCGGACAATTTGGGATTAGCAGAAGCTGCAACTCTCACTGTTAATCCATGCACTGCTTTTAGAATGCTCACTGATTTCAAACCAGTGCGTAAAAGTGGCATGGTTGTTATACAGAACGGAGCTAACAGTGCATGTGGACAAAATGTCATACAAATCTGCAAAGCATGGGGCATTCCCAATATCAACATAGTGCGAGATAGGCCTGAAATAAATGAATTAAAATGTCACTTAGAATCTTTGGGAGCTACTTATGTTCTAACAGAAGAAGAACTTAGAAAAACTACTATTTTTAAAGAGAAGAAAATTGATAAACCCTCTCTAGCCTTAAACTGTGTTGGAGGGAAAAATTCATTGGAAATGTTGAGACACTTGGGACATTCTGGGTGTATGGTCACCTATGGGGGAATGTCAAGAGAACCAGTTACTATACCAACATCTGCATTTATTTTCAAAAATTTAGCATTTTATGGATTCTGGATGACTGCATGGAATGAAAAAGCCAGTAAATCTGCCAATGAAGAAATGATGTCAGAAGTAATTTCCTTGATGTCTGAAAAGAAACTTCAAGCTCCTTTACACAAGATGGTAAAATTTGACCAATTTAAAGAAGCAATTGGCAATACGCTTACCTCCAAGGGATTTCAAGGATGTAAATATATTTTAGATTTCAGTTAAGTAGGTACCTACTTAACTGAAATTTAAAATATATTTGCATTTACATCTACTTATATTTTATCTCTATGTGATAATTTTATTATGCCATGTTAGATTGTTTGAAGTAATAAATTGTTATAAATAATTGAACTGTTTCATTACCCTGACCAAATAATATTGCTCATTTCATTTTAACAAAACCAATTTTAGTTTAGTGATGAGAATGCTCACTTTTATAATGTTATTTTTTTGTTTTATTTCTAGGAAGGAATATATGCCTGCCTCAATTGCCTTCTGTCCCTGGAGATGAAGGAGTTGGACAAATAGTAGAAATTGGAAAACATGTCTGTAGAGTAAAAGTTGGTGACAAAGTTGTCCTATCTTCCAGACTACTAGGTTCTTGGAGATACTATGCTGTTCTCAATGAAAGGGATGTTCATATTATTGCAAAGAATCTTTCACTTCCCGAAGCCGCCATGCTGACAATAGCCCCCTGTACAGCATACAGAATGCTACATGACTACAGAATAATGAGTCCTGGCGATACAGTAATACAAAATGCTGCCAACAACCCATGTGGCCAATCACTGATACAATTATGTTATGCTAGGGGCATAAACACTTTTAACATTGTTGCCAGTCATTATGGTTATGAAAATGTTAAGGCCTATCTCCGTAGCCTAGGAGCTACTGCTGTGTATACTTTAGAGGAAGCTGAAGAACTAACAGCCTTTGATACATCTTTATCCAGACCTACTCTAGCCTTAAACTGTTTAGGCGGAAGATATGAAGATGTTATGCTTAAATTACTTGAGCGTAATGGAGCCATGGTTTACTATGGGTGCGCATATCAGTTACCAATGGTGAAACAATTTTGTCGCTGTGACGTCGAATTTCACAAATTCCATATCCATGACTGGGAAAGTCGCGCCAGCTGCATAGAAAAAGACAAAATGTACAAAGAAATAATTCAACAAATGATAGTGGGTGATTTCAGAGCGCCTACACATATCCCAATAGAAATGAAAGATTACGTTGTTGCTTTGAGGAATAGTGTGAATAACGAAGCATATTCAACGCATAGTTATATTTTCGATTTCACATTACCGTGCTGTTGACGCGATGTTTTAAGAATTACCTAGCGAATGCATCCAAAAAAATAAAACGAAAGGCACTGTCATATGTCAACAGTCAACTGTCAACTTGTCAAGTGTCATGTCATGTCACTAGGATTTTTGAGTAAACAAAAAGAAGGTACCCTGATACCAATAATAAAACAGAAAATTTGCTACAATTTATTTGTCTCATTAGATTGTACAAAGAAGTTAATTGAAGATGTGAATGTATCGGTTATTTGTCTTTGAAACGTACAGAGGTAAAAATTACTAGTCATTTTGAGTAGGCAGGTAGGTACATAGTCTTATGCATTTTCAAATAAATGAAGACACTGCCTGCCCCGGATTTACGCCTTGTTTTTTTTAGCAATATGGATAAAAATACGTATGAAACATATGAATTTCTACCATCGAATGAAAGTGAGTCAGAACAGGACCAGTTCTTTGTGGTTCAAGATGATGGCACTTTTCTCTGTAAGTTTTCTCAAGATATTAAAATTTGTTGTGAATTCTTTATTCTTCAAAAGTAATTTTCTGATAGACTTACCTACGTATAGTTGTCCACGATCATTAAAGTACCTATTACTCCAACTCTTTGTGAAAGAGACCTTTCCTTCTGGATAGAAGTAGGTAAGCAAAAGCTGGAAAAAGACAAATAATATCCAGCAAACACCTTGAAGAAATTTTCACCAATTGAGCTGTTTAAAAACGACATCACCCTTTTAGATGTTGGCTTCGGTTTCTCAAACATTATAAAAATATGTTTTAAAATTTACCAAAACATTTCAGTAAACAGACAGATCCAGTATGTAGCTCAAGTGCAGGATGTAAAGCAGGTGCTGGAAGATGTTCAGCCATGTACCGTGTATGGAGTCTCTTCACAACCATTCTTTGTTGATATTGACAATTCTTCTGAACTCATTTCTGTGTCAGGTGAGTTTTTTTTTTAATTTGTGATCTCGCATCTTCAGTGAAGACATTCTAAACAATTATTCAGATTGAAATACTTTGGAAAGATGAACCACATAAAGTTGGTTAGACTTAAATTATGATAAAACACATAAAATGAATAATAATAAAGAGATATTTTCATTTATTCTTTTAAATACATTATTAAATTACAAATTAAAATATTTATATAAAAATAAAAACATAAACTGCCAACCAGTAAAAAAAAAAACATAACACCTATGATCCCCAAAAGGTAAGGCAGAGGTGTATTGCACACATTTCACCATTTGTTTTAGGGGGTCAGATATTATGTAGTTAGGCGTCCCCCACATTAGGCGTGCGCGTTCCTCGGGCGAGTGAGCGACGCGAGCGCGCTGCGAAGTGTCGCGTGTTGCCGCTGTGTGACGGGCGCGTTTAACCCCCGTTCAGTCAAGTCTGTCACAATTTGGACAGTGCCGTGTTAGCTCACGTCGCGTTGCTGCTTTGGCGGCGGGGATAGCGGACGAAGGGGTAAGAACGTGCACTCTCCACACACGCCGCAGGGCAGCAAAACGCGACGCTCACGCAGCGCGCTCGCGGCGCGCATGCGGCGCCCGCGCTACTCACACGCCCGAGGAACGCGCACGCCTGATGTGGGGTCAGGTCAGCCTAAAACCTATGGATAAATATTATAATTTCAGATCAATTTATACTTCCTGAAGGAGATAACAGCCTGTACACCAATAGTTACCTCCTGCAACCCAATTCAAACACCACACCAGAACAGGTACCTAAATTAATCTATTTATATAGAAATGAATGGCTGTGAATGTGTTGCTAAGCATAAAAGTCAAAAAAAGACAATAGCTGGATGAATAGCACTATCCCTTTTTCACAATGGAATAGTTAACTTTAACACCTTATAACACATCCTTGCGGTAGAAGTTAACTGACAGTAATCGTCACGTAAGAAAAAAGCGTTATGCCCCCTCCAAGCGACCATTCTTGTCTTTTTCTATTATATATGGGCGTGTGTATGTTTGAACTGAAAAAATAACGTAAGGAACTTTCCTAACGAGGTTTCCCCTACTGCGTAGTGCAGTGTTTAAAATTATTATTGAATGTTGAACTTGTGGTTTTAGATGGAAGAAGATGTTGTTGTCGATCAATATAAACAACCGAACACACAGGATGTAGACATTGATGTAGTGACACACAATAGCAAACAAGGCAGTAATTTTACTGAGGTATTTATATTTACTAGCTTTTACCTGTGACGGAACAAATACCTATTTATATTTTTCGTCCACTTGAAAAATATAAATATTTGTATCGTGCGGAATCAAACCCGCGACACAGCGCTGCAGCCAATCGTTTAGACACTGCGCCAGCCATGCTACCATATTATAGATTACTAGCTGTCCGCCGCGGTTACACCCGCGTCTTTGGTTACTGCTCCGCTCCCGTAGGTCGTAGCGTGATGGTATATAGCCTATAGCCTTCCTCGATAACTAATCTATCTAACACTGAAAGAATTTTTCAAATCGGACCAGTAGTTCCAGAGATTAGCGCGTTCAAACAAACAAACAAACAAACACTGCAGCTTTATAATATTTTATTATTATAGATTATAGATTATAAAGTTACTTGAATTAAATCTTTTCTCTTAGTAACATTTTTATTTATTTTACAGATAACATTAAGTGATGAGCAGTACCAGACATTAGAACAGAAAGGCTGGATATTACTAGAGTCAAATGACAAAATATTTGTACTCAACACTTTAGGACTCCATGACATCACAACTAATGATAGTATGTATTCTAGCAGCTATACAACGCATCGGCATCGCCTCAACTCAAGCCGATAAGAATTACCGATCTTTCTGTAATGGGAAATGGAAATTGGAAATGGAAAAGGGATACAAGAGTCCAAGACAGTTTAGACAGTTCAATTGTTATTTTAGATTTGTCGAGCTTCATTGCATCCGCGCTTTTCTAGTGGTCGCTACTGTTAATTCTGGCTTTTAGGAGTGTATTTGGTATTAGTGTAGCGAGATTGCCCCAATAATATAGTGTGTGGGGATTTCCAGGAAAACTTCAAAATCTTTTATATGGTTTTTATTTAATTTTTAACACCTTAACACGTATTTCTTCTTTACTCTCCGTCGCCATCTTCCTTTTACTCTTCACCTTTCACTCTATTGTTCACTCATCCAATCGTTCGTTCAAAAAAAATATAAAGTAATACAAACTAATCCTACATATATTTCTATGCAACTCCATACTACAACACCAACATACTGGTTCACAGTCTCATGAACCACATCTTATCATTATCTATGTCACGCTGTGTCAGCTTCTCAAACATAAACCTGTTAATGGAGAAAAATATATACTTAAATTGAATTATTTATATAAAAATATAATTATAGCAAAATATATTTTTTTGGTAACATTTTCAATGTATATTTCAGAACTGATACAAAAATATGAGACTGTGAACCAGTATGTTGGTGTTGTAGTATGGAGTTGCATAGAAATATATCGATGGCAGCAAAGTAGAAACGGACATCTACAAAATCGCAACTTTACAGGAGAGCAGATTTAGTTTAAAAGAGTGGTTATTTTGAGAGTTATGGACCGATTAACCTGAAATTTTCTATAATGCTTTAAAATAACCTTCTTTATGAATTGTGTAATAGGTTTTATCGCTTTATCGTTGTTTTACTGAAATAATGTAGATGTCTTTTTTTACTCTGAAAAAACTTTGACGTAGAAGAAGACATCTGCCTGATAACCGTTTATCAGGCAGATGTCTTCTTCTACGTCAAAGTTTTATTACATTGTAAATATTTTAAATGAAATGGGAACTTTTTTATTACAATGTAATAAAACTTTGACGTAGAAGAAGACATCTGCCTGATAAACGGTTATCAGGCAGATGTCTTCTTCTACGTCAAAGTTTTTTCAGAGTAAAAAAAGACATCTACATTATTTCAGTAAAACAACGATAAAGCGATAAAACCTATTACACAATTCATAAAGAAGGTTATTTTAAAGCATTATAGAAAATTTCAGGTTAATCGGTCCATAACTCTCAAAATAACCACTCTTTTAAACTAAATCTGCTCTCCTGTAAAGTTGCGATTTTGTAGATGTCCGTTTCTACTTTGCTGCCATCGATATATTTCTATGCAACTCCATACTACAACACCAACATACTGGTTCACAGTCTCATGAACCACATCTTATCATTATCTATGTCACGCTGTGTCAGCTTCTCAAACATAAACCTGTTAATGGAGAAAAATATATACTTAAATTGAATTATTTATATAAAAATATAATTATAGCAAAATATATTTTTTTGGTAACATTTTCAATGTATATTTCAGAACTGATACAAAAATTGAGAAATGAGATTCAAAATAGTAACAACGTCACAGAAAATGATGGAGGGTACTTATTTTTTGTTTGAAAATATTGCTATGTGTAATTAAGATTGTGATTTACAAAAAATCTCCGTTTCTAACCAACAGAACTCTTAAAATTGAAAGTGGTTCAAGTCAATTCTCGAACGTCTCGGAGCCACTATCCAATCAACAAGAAACTATGGAGTTCGTGATAAATGGACAAAATGACGATATAAAATGTGTGCAATTCATTGTTGATGATAATAAAGGTAATAATTATGTCATTTACTTTTTAATACACTACCTACTAATATTGGCATTTTTTGTGTTAGTTCGTTTTAGCGTGGTCACATATTATCTAAGTTATACGTTAAGATATGGTAATTAAGTTCAAATTGCAATGTACAATTTTCCAAAAACATGCTCCTTTTTATACAAATATTATTATAATTATTTATACTTACAGAAACTGTTCGCAAGGTAGATACGTCAATCACGAGTGAAAGTGAGATAAAACACGAAAAAAATGAAACACCACCTGAGATACATGAACTGGAAACACCGGTACAGTTGAAACAGGAGACTTATTATAATAAAGATACGCGCTCTATTAAAATAAAGACTAAATTCAATTTTAAAGGTAAATAAGCCCTCGATTTTCCCTGGTGCAGCGTCTCAAATCTTATTTTTCTACACTCATAATTATATTCCCTGTAACAGTGGCACTTCACTGAAGCAAAGAGGTAATCTACCAATCACATCACTTGGTGTGATTGGTCGATCCTGCACGCCTCCTCTCCGCTTCGGTGGAGTGTCAGGAAACAGACCAGCAACATGTTCTAAAATAGATTATGAACTAAAACACGTCACAAATAGTGTTGCAATCGCAGGCAAGATATTGGCATTCATTATCTTGCACGCAATTTTGAACTTTATTTATGTACATTTTTGATTCATTGTCAATTAATCAACAAAGCTGTACTTTTTAGTTCAGTATGAAGTTATAAACAAAGCTACCCGAGCATATTGCTGTTCTAATAATAATTATTATATTTCATTCCAGACATTCCTGAAAAAATTATATTAGGAAAATCAGCAAAAGGAAAACGTTTGACAGCTAAAGTAGTAAAAGTGCAATCAAATAAAAACAATGTCGTTAAAAATAAAGTAGCTGAGGATATTGTTTTAAAACAAATTGCTGGAAACGAACATTACAGTAAGTATTTTTTGAGGTGATAATTTATGGCATACTGAGATTCTTAAGTGCGACCGAATTTCGGTCACGGCTGCTAATCTCAATAGAAACTAGCCAAGTACGCATAGTGCATAAGTATGTGCGCAAGCACAGGTAGGTGCACTCTCTCTTCCCTCACTCTCATAGTCCGATGGGACGGTAATCCGACAATACAGGGGAGATCAAGCGAAGAACCAACATAACATCACGCCTATAATCCCCGTAGGGTTAGGCAGAGGTGTACAGTTACCGGCACGTAACTTGGCAAGAGATTTTCGTAGTGGGGGAAGTTCGCGCATATAAAAATGTATGAAATTGTGCGTGCGCAAACTTCCCCCACTACAAAAACTCTTGCCAACTTACGTGCCGGTAACTGTACCCATTAGTACACCCACATTTCGCCAGTTATGTTTAAGTCCCATGTAATAGGGGGCTAACCTATTGCCATCAACCGGGCACAAATCCAAACTCCGAGGTTGCTACTGAGAAATTTCTGATGGAAAAACCCAATAACACTTTGCCCGACCTGGGAATCGAACCCAAGACCTCATGCTCAGCAGTCGCGCTTTGCGACTACTAGACCAACGGGGCAGGTTGCGATTGATATAGATTTAATAAAGGATGGTGCGCCGATCCCAATTTATTATTGACTCATTATCAATAACAACTCGTTTAACCAATGAAATAACACCTTCAACATTTCCTTTTTAAAACGGTTGGATTTAAGTACTCACAAATATAAAATTCCAGATACGACCGGTCTGCACGAAGTAGATTTCGTGAACCTCATACAAGTAACGTTGCGCACCGGAACCAGCTTCAATGAGGAAGACATCGCTTCAGCCGACACGGTCATCTGTCAGCTGCTCAAAGTGCCCAACTTGAAACAATCCTTTGTTGGCCATAACTTGATTGTGACGAAGGTATGTTCATGTATGATGTCAGATAGTGTTTTATTCTTTACAAAACACTTTCTTTCAAATATGCATCTTATGATTTACAAGATAAGTACCATATTTGATTGTCGTGAAACAACTGAAATTAGTACTAGCAATTAATTGTAGAGTCATAATTTTTTATATGATTTTGACAGTATAATGTTTTTATAATACCTGATAGTTTACTTTTATTTTTAACAGGCAACAAACAAAGGCGAATTTGGTACGATTTACAATAGAAGTAAAATTACCCTTATTACCGGCCGGGTGAAGGAGAAAGAGGGTAGTTACGGGTTCGAGCATATACCCGATTTATTACAGACCATTAAATTAAACGCAGGTATTATCCAACTCGAAATTTTACCTTGTATATTAGTCTACAAACAGAATTATTATGGACAAAACTGAATATAATCAAAATATAATCGTAATCTCATCTTGGCGCTAATCAATGTCAATAAAATTTGGTACCTAAATAAGAGGGCATTTTTAACATCACGAGCGCCCACCACTTCCACCTCTCACCAGTATAATAGAATTACCCCCTAATTTAATGACTACGTTTATATAATTACAGAAGAGCAAAACGTTTCACAGAGTGACGAAGTATTCAGCTGTATAGAGGAAAAAGAGGCGAAAGAGAATTTCACAATCTACCACGTCCATATCACAGAAACAAAATGCGTTGATAATGTGGTCCGAGTATCTGTTACATTGAATAAACGCCGTAAGTATGAATGCAACTAAGCCTAATTCTCCCAAAAAGACCCATCCCATAATCTTTTTAAAAAATAATTTATTACGTCAAATTAATTTAATAATGCCAAATATCAATTACTATCTATAATAAATATTAAATATTTTTTTAACTTACAGAACTTCCAGTAAACTTAGTATTTGATCTCAAGAAACGTTATCCCACCACGGTGTTTGGTTGTAGCAGTTGTGCAATGCTGTTCAAATCTGAAGAGGCTTTGAAAGAACACCAAGAGGTAAACACAAATCATAGTTTACTTTATACTTAAAATGTTTCGGTCATAACGGCAGATAACCGATTCAATCAATTATGTATAATATATTTATTTTTTGGCAGTGCACAGAAGTGCATTACCCGAATCTACTTTGTATGTTCCATGGAACAGTCTAATTGGCACTATGAGACTTCTATACAATTTTTTTTATATGGCATCTCGCAGTTCAACTTATGAGGTTGTCGGCTGTTTAACGGCCTCCAGCCAGGGCTTAAAAACTTTATTATTTAATAAAGCATTTTGGTTGGCGCTACAATCTCCAGAACTACCGGTCGGATTGGAAAAAATATGTGTATTATATGATAGCCAGATTCATGAGAAATAATAAAGGCTATATTATTATTTTGATAATATGTATTATAATTATAATAATATTATTTTTTATTTTAGAACAAATGCATGGACACTGACGATAATATGATACAAGAGGAATCATTGGACCAATCAAATAACGATGATGACGTCATCATTATGAAAACTGGCAAGGAAACAACATTTTCTTGCGCACAGTGCCATGTCAGTATTGTACCTATACATTTTTATTTACATAATCTTACTAAAATTACTCGCATAATTTATAACTTTTAATATGTAACTTCCAAGGCGATAGATTGAACGAGTAAGCACGCACTCGTACTTATTGGACCAACGAACTTTTCTACCTATATGTCATCCTGAGCACGCAAACTTATAGAGTGAAACAGACACGAAAAAGCTGTCGAGCTTTATGTTCGCGTACTTGCTCGTACGTCTAATTCCCACTTAGTAAATTCAAAAATAAAAAATAATTTAGCAGTCTATACATATGGGTCTTATTTTCAGGTTAAATTCACGAAACTAAGCAATATACACAGGCACATGAAAACGCACCAAGGTGCAAGGGAAATATTACAAACGAACCGAGTAACAGACCCAGAAACAGAAGCAATAATTAAATCAACAAAAGTCTACAAATGTAAAATGTGTCCTAGTACTTATTTTCATTCTGCTTCCCTTTCGAAACACATAGTTTCCAGGCATATTAAAGTGAAATCGAATAAAAGTGTTGTTTAATAAAATATGTTTTTTATTGTTGCAACAATCAATCACTTAAATATTTCCACAATTAAATATTACGTTTTGATTGAATAGTAAAGCCCCATTTATGAGGAAGAAAAGTTGCACAACATTGTTTCAGAAACATTGTTGCACAACATTGTGGCAGGGAATTTGTTGAATACTATAATGTTTTTTTTTACTCAATTGGTAATGTTTTGAGGCAATCGAGGTATTATTTTACAAAATACACTAACTAACAACAAAAAATAATAAAGTTAAGCAGCACTAGTAATACGGTGGGAAGAGACATTGTAACGAAGATATCCATGGAAATGCTGGTTTCTAGAATGTACTCAGTACATAATTCTAGATTCCAGAAGCCAGCGTTAAACAAAGCTGCTTCGTTCATTTAGATTGTATGGGTATTGCATTTTTGTTCATGGGTTTTAGAATCATGTACAAAATTTTTAGTTTTTGTTTCAATTAATATCCCTTCCACTGGGTAGAGTTGGTATAAAATATAAATAACATCATAGGTTGACAATGAAATATTATTAAAATATATCATCAGAAAAAATAGTATCTAGTTCATCTAATAAATCACTAGCATTATTATCAAGTCCGTTGGTATTATCAAGTCCGTTGGTAATTGTATCATCTGTACCTGAAACAAAAATGATTATTTGAATTCTCTAGTAAGTAAGTAAAACTACACACAATTGTCTTTATAAAAGGCATCACACAAATCCAATGTGAAAGTCACTCTCGGTCTCGGCTGCCTGTCTGCCTGTTACGATTTCACGACTAAACCACTAAACCGATTTTGGTGACATTTTGGTACGGGGTAAGTTTGAATCCCAAGGAAAGACATACTTAAGACTATTTTTTATTCCGTGATTTCGTCTGCGTCCGTGATAACCAACATTTACGCAGACAAAGTCCCGAGCAATGCTAGTTGGGTAATAGTACACAACCCACCGCTAACTATACCTACTCAATTGACATACGTTTTGTAGGAACTGTAATAATTCAATTGAATGACTATTTTTTTTTTATTTCAAAGTAACAATAAATCTAACTTTACAACTAACTTAAAATTGATTTAGTTTTCAGAGCTAAAATAAATTAGGTTTTTTTAGAGAAGTTGTGTCTTGAATTTATAGGTTAATGGTGTGCACTACAAAATTGTTTCATGTTAATTCACAGAAAATAGAAAAAATATTGAACTAATACCAATCATTGAAAATATTATGCACTATTAAACATTCTTGCAATTACTATTTCTAGCAATCTAAAGATCAAACAAAAACATGTTTCTTTAGTCTATAAATCTAATAAGTCAAAAATAAAAATATGCTCACCTATGTTGTTTAAATTTTTTTGTGTTTTTATCACAGTATAATCCTCTTCATAAACTATAGCATATCCATCAGGTAAAGGCTTAGCTTCTGCATCATCAGCCAGCACTGATGAGCTGTACACTGCTAATATGTTACTTAATGTTATATTAAGATAATGCTTCTTGAAGGCACTTCCCGTTGTGAGTATTGTAGGTTTCCACAAAATAAAGGCACAGTATTCAGAGGCTATGTATTTAGAGAATGTAGACCATGCATCTCTATGGAGTGTACCCTTAATGTTACCTGGACAACAAAAATATAAATTAAACGAATTAGTTTCTGCAAAAAATTCCACACAAAAAAGGTATTAAATTGTTGTTGTGAATTACCAGGAGAACCTGGTTATAGAGCTGACCTTCGTGATCAGTTAATGCAAAAGATTGGATGGATGGATGTATACTCAAACAGCCCAGAACAGCTAAGCAGATCTGAATGAAATTGGGATGGAGAAAGATTATAGTCTGGAATAGCAGATATAGGCTACTTTTTATCTTCGAAAAATGTATGAGTTTCTTGGGATAATAATATCAACATGACATGGACAAAGTCGCAGGGGGAAAATAGTTTTACATTACTTACCAGTTGTATCTCTCATAATAATCAAAGGGTCTATAGCAGATCTATCAACTGTCTCAACAAATGCAGTGATTGTGTGGGCTTTTCTTCTCTTCAAGTTTCCAGATATGGCTTGCTGTTTTATTGTTTTTATAGAATCAATATCATGTAAATTCCAACTTTTTAAATCATCTAACAATCTTGCCCACAATGGAGACTCAAACAAGTCTCCTTTTAAACTATTTTGAGTAAAATCAACATCCTGAAAATATGTTTTTATTAAATTAATAATATCTGGACACTACTTAAATAGTCGAATACACAAAACAGAGTTAGCATGTTGACAGTGCATTGGAAGTTAGTACACAAAACAACATATTCATTAGAAACAACATTGAAAATCAGTTTAACAACATAATTTCCTGCAACACATAAACATGTTGCTGGAACAGTGTTGTGTAATTTGTTTCTCAATGAATACATTGCATATAAATAAATATTAAATACATATTATCTATATCACCCTTTTACCTGTGACAGTAATTCTATCTGACAAATAGTGTCATCTTTATTTTCTTCAAAACCTCCAGTGAGTAGACCAGCTGGACCAGGAAACTTTCTTTTACTTTTATGATCAAAATATGAATTAATTATTTTTCTTTTAGTGTGCTTGGGTGATTTAATGCTATTTACATTTTCATTACTGTTGTTTCCAATGCTAATACAGTCATTATTATTCCTCACAAAATTATGACTCTTTGTGGCAATATTCTCATTCAAGTTTATACTTTGCACGCCACTTGTTTGTATTTTTGGAACAAATACATTGTTTAGCAAAGTAAGCTTGTTTGGCACATGTTTTTGTTGATCAACTACATTTTTCTTTTCTATTGTAGTATCTTCCGGAAATTCAAATTGAGACAGCACCTATGTGGTAACATAAACAGATAATTTACATTAGGCCTTCATAGAATGTTTATTTTAGAAGACAAGAACAAACGGCAACCTGTTACCTGGTCAAAGTCGTCCGATTCAAACATATTTGGAAACTAAATAATTGTTGACTCCACTGTCAATATTCAACAATTCAAAAGTATATGAGTAATAAACAATCCATGAGACAAATTAAATTAGCGGTATTATTAATTTGATAATTTACTACTTTACGGTTCGGTGACATTCATGACATTCATCTGCTTAGTTTGCTGCATCTGCTCAAGTCGTAGGTAGTCGTAGCCTCGTAGGCTCAAGTACTCACTGCTGTGATGCTGTCACTGTCATTAGTTAGTGTCATTTTGACTTTTGAGATTACCTCTTTGGATTATTGCCATGTAAAAATATTTTGATTAATGACCCAGCTGGGCCCAACTTTTGTGTTCCAGGGGGCTTACCATCACCTTTTAAGAAAACGTTCAAGGGGCTTACTATCACCTCTATAGCAGGGCAGAAGTTGCCCGGATATTGAACTGCCTCGCTATTTTGTACTATGACATCGTTATAGCAGGCCTGTAACAGGCCTGCTAAGTTAACGTTTACAAAACCGTTCACCTTTTTTTTTCTATAGACTTTCGTACTATGACGTGCTATTTGACAGCAGCAAAATGATAATGGAACGGCTGTAATGTCAAAATTAGCGATTGCTAAAAAGTTACTATGGGACTAGCTTTTTCAACATCGTTTTGTAATCTAAAATGATATTCGTGGCAACATGTTAGGTTTATATATATAATAAGAGTTTTTAAAGTGGATAGTGAGAATTGTAAGCGAATTAAACCAGACTTTTTCATTTTTGTAGCTGTGTAACGAGTACGAAATATGTAAATAATAAAATTGAAGTGTGAAAATCGTATGGAAAAACATACCAACGGCGTTGCATTTGGGAAATAAATAACAATAATGAAGTTAATGACAGGGAATAAGAATCAATTAATATAGGTAAGAAGATATAACTTAAAATCATCAATGGTAACCAAAAGCTATGAAAATACGTAATGTAAGTATAAATAAAAACCTACTCTACAAAATCTACAATACTCAATTAATATTTGTATTTTACAGGCCTATCAAAAGATTTAGTCCCCCGTTTGTGCGAGGGTTTTGAACCTATAATGAAAATAATAAATCCTCCAAAGGCTTAGTGATCTAAGCAGAGACTAAGGTGAGTGTTATCAATTCCTCAGATTTTCTATTGTGGAGCATAACTACACTAGTGTGTTTCTTGTGTATGTTCCTTGCTATTAAACATAATTTGCTGTGTATTAAAGTGACAATGAAAAACATAAGCAAGTAATCTTTTAATCCATTTATTTCAGGAGATTCTCGGTATTGACTCAGAAACACAATAATGACATCAATTTTATTTGGAATGCAGAACCAGTCTCCAGAAGCCTTTTACACTGAGAAGCATAACAAGACCCAAAACATTATTGAGAGGACCATTGATGTACTAAAGGCTCGATTGAGATGTTGATTAGCCCATCAAGTGCTACATTTCCAATCACAAATGTTTTGCAAATGCATGTGTTTCTACACAACATAATGTAACACAGTAAATTTATGAAAATAAAACAATGACCGCATCTAGTTTAAAAAAATGTGTTTAATTTTTACCTGTTTACAAATTAAATTATTATCATTTATCACATGATACTTTCTTATGACTGACTGAAACATATATACATATAAGTAGGAACCCATATTATCCATATTCATTTTCATTTATTGCATACCATTTGTTTATAAAGATGTTACATAATGCTTAAAGCTAAAGTACATCCATATAAATGCAATGAAAGTTTACAAGAACAAAAACTGGTAACAGAGATGACTGCCTGAGGAGCCATAAATTCATATGGTGTACTTTGTTGGTTTCTTATAAGCAGGTATATTTATATAAAAACACATCATGAGTATTATTCTTTATTTTAATTTTCATCCTAAATACATAGGTATGTATAATGATTAATTAGTTAGGCTCTCCACTGGATGGAATTACTAGATACTTATATTGTTTTTCAGTTCAGTAGATTAGGAGATGTCAAGAATACTGGGGCTCCGTTGCATTCCTGTAAAAAGGTTATGTTTCTTGGATTATAGGCATTGCGGTTCTTGTATTTCGATATTTCAATGAATTCCTTTACTATAAATGTACCCAGTTATAAATTGTGTGTATTTTTGTAGGAAGATCACAACAAAATACTTTTTTACAATAATTGTGACTGCGGAAACAAAATTTACCAAAAGCACTCTATACCACAATAAATAAAGTACTTCTTATCGACTTTAATTTCTAGTAGGGCTTTGAACATTATATTTACTTTTGTAAAAGGCTGTGAAAATCATTAAATTAATCAAGTGAAATGTTTGTTTATATTTACGCGCTGACAGTTGATGAACGTAGGTACGTTCTGAATATCACATTGTATCTTTAATTGTTAAAAAGGTTTTTTTAAAGTAAAACTTGTGCTTTTTAGAGCTTTTAGATAATAAATCATGGTAAGTTGTAATACATAATCTTAGTCATAACGTGTACTTATCTAAGAAATTAAAGTTATTATCATTAAAAAAAAACCGGTAATGTGTTAGAAAATTATATCGTAGTTTTTGAACGTTGTTTAGTCACAACACTAAGACTTCATCTTCATCATCAAAGCAGGCAGAGACAAGCATTGCCGTTCAATAATCGTTCACCTTTAATACGGTCATGGTACGATTTTTAGCGATTCCTAAGCAGGCCTGCTTTTGAATGGAAGTTGACTGACAGGCATTTGACCGTTTTCTTAAAAGGTGATGGTAAGCCCCCAAATGCCTGTCAGTCAACTTCCATTCAAAAGCAGGCCTGCTTAGGAATCGCTAAAAATCGTACCATGACCGTATTAAAGGTGAACGATTATTGAACGGCAATGCTTGTCTCTGCCTGCTTTGATGATGAAGTTTAGTCTTAGTGTTGTGAATAAACAACGTTCAAAAACTACGATATAATTCTCTAACACATTACCGGTTTTTTTTTTAATGATCATAACTTGAATTTCTTAGATAAATACACGTTATAACTAAGATTATGTATTACAACTTACCATGATTTATTATCTAAAAGCTCTAAAAGCACAAGTTTCACGTTAAAAAAAACCTTTTTAACTCTTAAAGATACAATGTGATATTCAGAACGTACCTACGTTCATCAACTGTCAGCGCGTAAATATAAACAACATTTCACTTGATTAATAATTTAATGATTTTCACAGCCTTTTACAAAAGTAATATATAATGTTCGAAGCCCTACTAGACATTAAAGTCGATAAGAGTATAGAGTGCTTTTGGTAAATTTTGTTTCAGTCACAATTATTGTAAAAAAGTATTTTGTTGTGTTGTTCCTACAAAAATACACACATGGGTACATTTATAGTAAAGGAATTTATTGAAATATCGAAATACAAGAACCGCAATGCCCATAATCCAAGAAACATAACCTTTTTACAGGAATGCAACGGAGCCCCAGTATTCTTGACATCTCCTAGTCTACTAATCTGAAAAATAATATATCTAGTAATTCCATCCAGTGGAGAGCCTAACTAATTAATCATTATACATACCTATGTATTTAGGATGAAAATTAAAATAAAGAATAATACTCATGATGTGTTTTTATATACATATACCTGCATATTAGAAACCAACAAAGTACACCATATGAATTTATGGCTCCTGCAGGCAATCATCTCTGTTACCAGTTTTTGTTCTTGTAAACTTTCATTGCATTTATATGGATAATATGGGTTCCTACTTATATGTATATATGTTTCAGTCAGTCATAAGAAAGTATCATGTGATAAATGATAATAACTTAATTTGTAAACAGGTAAAAATTAAACACATTTTTTTAAACTAGATGCGGTCATTGTTTTATTTTCATAAATTTACTGTGTTACATTATGTTGTGTAGAAACACATGCATTTGCAAAACATTTGTGATTGGAAATGTAGTACTCGATGGGCTAATTAACATCTCAATCGAGCCTTTAGTACATCAATGGTTCTCTCAATAATGTTTTGGGTCTTGTTATGCTTCTCAGTGTAAAAGGCTTCTGGAGACTGGTTCTGCATTCCAAATAAAATTGATGTCATTATTGTTTTTCTGAGTCAATACCGAGAATCTCCTGAAATAAATGGATTAAAAGATTACTTGCTGATGTTTTTCATTGTCACTTTAATACACAGCAAATTATGTTTAATAGCAAGGAACATACACAAGAAACACACTAGTGTAGTTATGCTCCACAATAGAAAATCTGATGAATTGATAACACTCACCTTAGTCTCTGCTTAGATCACTAAGCCTTTGGAGGATTTATTATTTTCATTATAGGTTCAAAACCCTCGCACAAACGGGGGACTACATCTTTTGATAGGCCTGTAAAATACAAATATTAATTGAGTATTGTAGATTTGTAGAGTAGGTTTTTATTTATACTTACATTACGTATTTTCATAGGTTTTGGTTACCATTGATGATTTTAAGTTATATCTTCTTACCTATATTAATTGATTCTTATTCCCTGTCATTAACTTCATTATTGTTATTTATTTCCCAAATGCAACGCCGTTGGTATGTTTTTCCATACGATTTTCACACTTCAATTTTATTATTTACATATTTTGTACTCGTTACACAGCTACAAAAATGAAAAAGTCTGGTTTAATTCGCTTACAATTCTCACCATCCACTTTAAAAACTCTTATTACATATATAAACCTAACATGTTGCCACGAATATCATTTTAGATTACAAAACGATGTTGAAAAAGCTAGTCCCATAGTAACTTTTTAGCAATCGCTAATTTTGACATTACAGCCGTTCCATTATCATTTTGCTGCTGTCAAATAGCACGTCATAGTACGAAAGTCTATACAAAAAAAAAGGTGAACGGTTTTGTAAACGTTAACTTAGCTGCTGCCCTACCATGAACTCTTATTGCGATCCAAAAAACTGAATTGTTCTTCAAATAAGTCAATATAACGCATCAATTTATGCGTTATATTGACGTATTTGAAGAACAGTTCAGTTTTTGGATCGCGATAAGAGAAAATACGTCAATAAATGACATAAATTGATGCGTTATATTGACTTATTTGAAGAACAATTCAGTTTTTTGGATCGCAATAAGAGTTCATGGTAGGGCAGCAGGCCTGTTACAGGCCTGCTATAACGATGTCATAGTACAAAATAGCGAGGCAGTTCAATATCCGGGCAACTTCTGCCCTGCTATAGAGGTCATAGTAAGGGCCCAGACCCAAAAGCTACTTATTCAGAAAACACTTTTTTTCTCGACTACGTTATATCGTTGTGATTTTAGTACCTTAAGTTGGTACTAAATTTACCTTACCCTATAAACGGAGGTATTTAAAGAATTGTTTACTTTATAGATATAAGTTTTATTTGTTAATATTTGAATGCCAACAGCGAATAGCGCACACGTGCAGTTTGGACCGCGGGAAACAGCACGCGCCGTTCCATCCCTCGCTCCGAACTGTACGTGTAGATGTGCGGGTCTAACATTTCGATAGGTACAGTTCGGAGCGAGGGATGGAACGGCGCGTGCCGTTTCCCGCGGTTCGAACTGTACGTGTGGGGAGCGCTATTGGCTCCGATATTATTACAGAGTTACGGACCGGCCGAAGAGTAAAGTAGACCGGCTCGCCGGCCGCCGGTGGTCCGTGTTGCTCTATGATTTGAATAGATGCGAAAGATTTGACATTTAAATAAGTACTGGCATAAATTCCGGGAAAAAATATAGAAATAATAAAAAAAAACAAAACGCCTATTGTCAGTGTCAATTTCAGCACAGCATTAGGATAGCAATCATTTTTTTTTAGTATTTTTTTTATTTTTGTTGCTTTTTTAAATTATTTATTATTTACGGATTCTATACCGAAATTTTATTAAAATGTCTGTATTCGATTTTTTAAACCCTCTTGCAAACGTAACACCACGATTTACTGAAGAACAGCTAGAGGAAATAATTACCTGGTTTGATGCTAACTCAAAGCCTGTGTTGTTAATAAACGATGATCCTCAACCAGTACATGCAGTAACTATCGACAAATTAAAAAAATTTTTGGCGTTAAAGAAGTATAGTACCTATCTACTATATTACCACTATGGATTTGGATTTCGCGTAACAACTAATAGACACACGTGATGCGTTTGCGCAGTGTACCTACTGCGTGAGATCGTCAAATGGATGTCATGTACGATTCACGCTTGTGCGACAAAACTCTACTGCGACTCACCTTAGTTCAAATGCGCGCTTGTGCGACTGCGACACATTGAAGCTCGACATCCCACTAGTGCGACAAACGATTATGCGACAGTAGTTCGACACTACGGTAGCGCGACAAACAACTGTGCAGTAATAAATAACTCATGATTTAACCAAAAAAATGCATTTGGCTACGGCAGGCAGCGACAGATCTCTGCCTACTCCTGAGATGAACGGCACACTCTGCCAGTGTACGCCGCGGCGTGTCCTCCCCGTAGTCCACATGGTGGTGACACCTGGCGTCCGGCTCCCTATGTATATGCGACAGAGGCACTTCCCGAGTCAGCCATGCCCCATAAGCACCTGTGTCCGAAACGTTAGGGAGCCGTGCCTGGTTCCAAGCCAGTTTGCCAGTACCAGCCGGATCACCTCGATGCTGATGAGGTAATAGAGCGTGAAAGTCTCGCCAATCCACCACCAGGACCGAAGCTGATCGTCAGTCGTGATGGCCCGGTGGCTAAGGCGCTCGCCTCTCATGCATAAGGCTGTGGGTTCGATACCGGGCAAGTACTTACCAATATGCTTTTTGCTCCACTTCTTAACTTATGTCCGTTAAGGTCACCCACTACACTACTATAATACTGTTCCAACTGCACAAAAAATACGATTGAACCAAGTTGAACATCTGCTGTCTTCAGTGTCGCACTCATGTGCATTCGAACTATAGTGAGTCGCAGTACAGGTCTGTCGTACAAGCGCGTGAACCGCAGATCCATTATTCGAACTCACGTACTTAGTACACTCGTTTGCGCAGACTGTCGTGCCACGCCCCGTGGAAGCCTGAAGTTCTGTCGTGGCCATATGTCTAAAAGAGATAGAATTATTATACGTTTTCTACATACCGTAAAGGACGAAAACGAAGCTTAAGAGAAAAGGCCTTTGACTAGCTTATGATATGATGCATGCTGACAGAAGTTTTAGAATAGTAGCCGCCTTAGAACGCTGCAATAAAAGTTATTTATCCCCTCTTGAACCAATTTATTTCAACATTTGGAAACCATATATGAAAAAATGTAAACATTAAAGGCAGTATCGCCTACACGGTTAAACGAGTGAATTGGCTGAATACGTAATATTAACCCTTTAAAAATAGGCACAAAAAAAAATAGACCGTGCAGTCGATTTTTTTTGGTAGACCGTACGTTTAATTAAAAAACCCATGCACCAAAATTATAACTATATTTGACAAAATTAAAATGGGGTGATTGACTTTTATTGCAGGTTTATCTAGCTTCTACTATAGTAAGTTCCTAAAAACTATACACATATTTCCCCTTACAGATACCATAGGAGACATTTCCATTATCCTTCTTATTTCGAAATTATGAATGAAGCGGAAAAATTGATGGCAGGAGTCACTAGATTGTTAACAAAAGATCAACTTATTTACATGTTAAATCTTTGGGTATTAGAGGCAGAAATAAAACATGAATTACAAGTTGCATTTGAAGTACGTATTTACTTATTAATTACCTACATAAATTATTTAAATGGCGCCTGTGCGAATAATCGCTAATAAGCATGAATTTTGTGTATCCTTAATTTCGCAATCATGATGCCGCTAGTCCTGCTCAATTTACGAGCGGGATTAACCACGCAATAGCACGCAGGATCCCGGTATTTCAAGATCTCGGTATTCAAAGATCCCGGTATTTCAAAGATCCGTATCCGGTATTCCACTCCCTAGTGCACACGGTATCTTATATTTGAAATGCTCGCTCTTGGCCACTATCTCACTGGATGTTAAACTTTTTCAAACAGGTTTTTGATACAGAAGACAGGAAATTCTTGCAACTTTCAGAAATCAAAACAATAGTGACAACGTACGGTGATAATACCTTCGATGAATCAGAAACGCGTGAAATTTTGCGTGATGCAAATGTTGCTGGGGATGGACGAGTAGTTTATGCAGATTTCATTGAAAGTTTATTTAGCGTTGCTCCTGAATTATACGAAATTAAGGTAAGTAAGGAATATGGGCTCATAGAAACAGGGAGTGCCTTTTCTAGAAGCAGTAGCCAGATCTCAGACATAGAGACATACAGAAACACACAGACAGATATAAACAGATATCACTATTTCACTGCCTCGTTGGTGTAGTGGTCGCAAAGCGCGACTGCTAAGCATGAGATCTTAGTTTGATTACCAGGTCGGGCAAAGTGTTATTGGATTTTCCCATCAGGAATATGTCAGTAGCAGCCTCGAAATCTGGATTTCTGCCCGGTTGATGGCAATAGGCTCGCCTCTTAATACTTGGGACTTAAACATAACTGGCGAAATGCAGTTGTACTGGGTACACCTTTGCCTAACCCTTCTTCCCTTTCTCCAAAAAGCCTTAGTGAGAACCAGGAACAAGAAAAATGTTGTGGTTTTGAAATCTAGCCTAAATTGCTCTTACAGTCACTCATTGGAAAAATGCCCAGGCTCATCTGTAAGAAATTTTGTCAATGATTATTACAATAATCTATAAATTAAGTCAGACGCATGTCATGTTACCCCCACCCGAACTTTATAATATGAGTTCGAGCTTCTTTATCCTTGTTTCATGTACAGTACCCGGCGATAAATATTGCACATCGACCTTTATCGTATTTCGTATTTTATACAAAGAATAATCAAAAGAAGCAAATCATAATTGTTTTAACAGCTCCTAATAGATACCGGACTGTTTGTATTTCGTGCGACAGAGATAACGCTCTACGAAGCCGAAATTAGCCGATTGTCTCTTTCCAAAGGTCGATGTGCAATATTTATCGCCGGGTACTGTATAGTATTAGGTTTTTACCTAGTACCTCGAACATAAAAGGAAAACTATCACAACTAATCAGGCTTTACAAGTTAACCAGTAATACGGGCAACTACGAATTTTGATGAACATTCTAGGTTCTCTTAGTAAAATTAATGCCGCTGCCAGAAGATCTATGCATATTTAGTCGACCACCATCAGCATGCAAATCAATACCCAGCACTGATTACGGAGACACTCCCAAAAAGATATTATTATTGTTCGTTGTATCAATCTTTAACATTTTATTTTTATTCTTTTTAAATGGTAGGCAGAATTTCTGTATGAAAATCCTGACGAAGATCCGTCGGTACCGCCAGAACCTGTTGAAGAAGAACCACCACCACCGCCGCCACCACCACCACCACCACCAAAAAAGAAAGACAAAGATAAGAAAAAGAAGTGATCCATTTTTCTTTTTTGCGATATTTGTCTTTTACTTCAAACCTACAATAAAGCGACATTATAAAATGGTGGTCGTTTTAATTTGTTTTAACCCAATTGTACCTAACTATAAGTGCGTTTACGCCGTACGGCATTTCATACAAACTTTCAAGTCCTTATTTTTCGAAATCAATGAACCGATTTTTATGTAGGTACTTCCTACGTATAAGCAGGATATGTACAGTCGGTTATAGCTGTTGCAAGCAAAACCGACTGTACATATTATGTAGTTCTAAAAAGTTAACAGAGAACATTTTTGAAATGTCATAATTAAAAAAAGATAAAAATCTATATTTTGATGGAAAACTTAAAATCGGTTTATTCATTTCAAAAAGTAAGGACTTCAAAGTTTGTATGAAATGCCGTACGTACGGCGTAAACGCTCTTAATTGTAATTTAATATGTACCTAAACCTTCATTAGTTACCAATAGCTATATTATGTATTATTTAGTGTTCATTGTTGTATGTTTATCAGAACATCGAGATTTCCAGACAGGCTAAGGATTGTAACAAATAAACTGTCAGTAAATGGGTAACATTGACTAATAGTAGGTACTCACTAAACTCACTAGGGACTAATATAGATACTGGAAAAAAATAATGGGCCCTGAAGGGAAACCACTTTAAATCCAGATAGATTATTTTAAGGAAACATTCCTTTATTTATAAAACAAATCAGTCTGTTTTCGCAGATTTCTCGACAAGCTGACCTAAACCGGGAATCGACCAGCTAAAAATTAAAAAAATGAACTATACAGCTAACATTGTAACAAGCCGGATTTGACAGCTATCAAAATCCTTTGTGTAGTGTTGTCAAAACGTCTTGTCAAAATATAAATCGGCAATTAATTCGTGTTTGTGAGTGTATTTTTTCAAAATTAAGTTAAACTTAATGTTTACAAGTGATACTCGTTGTTATAGTGTATGGGTAACATAGTAATTATTCGGGATTGTGAATTGGATTTTTCAAATTATTACGTAGGAGAAACGTCAAATCCGGCCTCTTAGAACGTTAGCAGTTTAGAGTGTTCATTTTTTTCATTTTAGCGATATAATTATTTTAATGATAAACTTTACTTAATAATTAACTGATAAATTGTTCAAAATGGGACCCCTCGTTACGGAGACACGTGCAATTATAATTACCAATTAAACGATTTTGTTAACAAGTCTTCAACAAGGTACTAAGAGATAAACAAGCAAGTTTGTCCTTCATAGAATGTATATATTGACAAAGTTATAACATGTCTTTTACTTGTTGGAAAATAACAGTTCTAGTCTAGGCAATGGTGACTAAAGCTCTTCTGTACTAAATATTAGACAAGACCTCAAGATACTAATCCCGATCCCGCCTCCGATTTGAAATAATCCTTTTGCGATATAGCGTGTAACATAACGAGGAAGGTTATAGAACATCACGGTGCGACCCACGAGAGGGAAGCAGTAACCAGACGTGTGCAAGTGAAACCGTGGGGTAGGTAAGTATACTTTACAAGTATAAGATGAGTAAGATGACCACGGCAAGGTCGCCGTGCATGTGAAAAGGGGATAAAGGTTTTTTTTTCGACCTTACTAATTTTTCGATTGTTTTTTCTACGTTTGTAACGCAGGTCCAAGCTCTGAGCTAGAGTATCTATGGTTATCATAGACAGAAGAAGGAAGGTTTCTGTCTGACATCCGAAATGTCGTTCTTGTAGGCAATGAGTAGCAATTTGATGCAAAACATTTTAATTTTAACATTTTTTCGTTCAAGTTCGTGTTAATATGTATTAATAAGATTGTATGAGCTTATACACGTGTTAGTTGGCGTGACTGATTTTCTAATTTATAAATAATTAGGTATCAAAACTAGGGCAATGGATCTTGAGGACAATGCTATGGGTCTAACCCACGAACAGACAGATAAAATACTACAATTTCAAGATTTAACCGGGATAGAAGATATGTCAATATGTAGAGACGTTCTACAAAGGCATCAATGGGATTTGGAGGTAATATGTCTTATTTTCTACGGTATCACAGTATATCGACACGGTGAACGGTGTTCCCATGTACTATGCTTACGATAAGCAAAACATGAAGTAGAAAACATTGAAAAAAAATCTTCAATCTTCATATTTCTCGCAATATTTTATAGGTGGCGATCCAGGAACAGTTGAATATAAGAGAGGGTCGGCCATCAGTGTTTGCGACTGAGGCCCGCGCGCCACCCGTGGTACATGATCACATAGCACAACAAGTGTTCACAGATGAGACCCCAGAAGGGCCCGGTGGCATGCGAGGCCTGTTCCACTATGTAGTCAACCTTGTAGTATCTATGTGCTACAGTACAATAACATCTGTATTAAACTTGCTGCTAAGCTTTGTACGTAACGATGACAGAAGATGTAAGTATCGCAGTTTCAGATTTATTAATTAATATCATTTTTTCTATTGGGAAAGCTTACTCTATTGTAGACTTTGTTTCTTTCGCCTCTGACCTAGATTAGAGTCAAGACTTCAAGAGTAAACCCATCTTATATTATAAAAAAAAATATGGTTGAAATATTGTTAAGTTATATTTGTTTGTAACCCCAAATAAATCAGCTTTAGGATAATGATGATGATTTCTTTGTTGTTTTAATACTGATGTGTAAAGAAAGTTGAATAGGTTAAATGTGAAAGTGAACATATATGATTTCACCTATACACATCAAAAGTGTCTAGGGATCAACATCCCTAACAAATGTTAGGGATGTTGATCCCTAGACACTTTTGATGTGTGTAGATAGAATATTTACTAAGTATTTATTTTTATATGTTTCCACTTGTATTTTATCATAATGGTCTTCTACTCCTCAGTAGAAGTAAGGTACGGCTTATCTATACGGAAACCACTTATAGAACCCTCGTTCTATAAGTGGTTTCCGTATAGATAAGCCGTACCTTTGTACTTTGTGTTTCTGTTCTATTTTATTTTTCATTTTGTGTATAAAAAATTAAATGTCTTCATTTCTATGATTGTAATAATATTTTGTATACAATGTTTTTATTCTAGTGGTGACTGACCCGCTCGGGGATGTGATGGGTTTTATCAACAATTATACATCTCGGTTCAATCCTCACCCAGTGTTCTACCAGGGCACCTATGCACAAGCTCTCAATGATGCTAAGAACGAGCTGCGCTTCCTCGTTGTGTACTTACACTCCGAATCAGCTGCAGAGACACAAAACTTTTGCAGGTAATCAGAAAAGTCTCTGAAAGTTGACCTACTTGTAATAATTATTACAAAATCTTAATCTTAAAACTCTGAGTTCTTATAAATTATTATATGTGAATCTTAACTTTCACCGACTCAGAAAGAGTACTGGCATGTACAAAATCATCAAATATAAATAAAAAATAAGTGGGTTTCTTTATAAGTTAGGTTAAAAATTTCTATTATAACTCTGAAAGTAGTTTATTAAAAATATTCTGGCCGAATCTGGTGCATAATTTTTTTACGACAATCATAATTTTCTAACAGAATTTTAAAGTTGAAGATAATAATTACACTCCTAACAATTTGTTATTAGTTGGAGTTCCATCCATGAAACACACAGTAATTTCCACTTGTGGATCAAATTGAGTAAATTGGACGACATTTGATTCATAACTGAATGCTTCCAGGACTACCCTAGCAGATCAAGACGTGATCCAATACATAAACACACACGCCCTATTCTGGGGCTGTTCAGTGGACACAGCAGAAGGATGGCGGGTGGCACAGTCAGTGGGGGGGAGGCGCTACCCACTGCTGTGCGTGGTGTGCGTGCGCGAGCACCGCATGACCGTGGTGGCTAGATCTGAGGGATCATGCACACCACATCAGCTGCTCACACGTTTACGTCGCGTTGTTTCTGACAATGAGCCTCATCTAGCCGCAGCTAGGGCAGACAGGTAAGCTAGCTTTTTGTGCTCTAGTATGTATTAGCAGCATTACATAGGAGTTTGTATATTTCGATAGAAAAAAATTACCATTTCTAGATAAGATTACTCATCATTTACCATTTCATTTTTACTTGAATATTTTCTTTTTTTAGACAGAACTTTCCTTCTTAGTCAGTTTTTAGTTTTGCCTAAATATGTCACAAGTGAACTCACATAGGATTTATTGAGTGTGATAGAAACAGTCATGTTGAAAGTGTTAATTAACCCTCTTGCGGAAAAACATAATTATAATTTGTGGTCACATTTCCCTGAACCCGTTATCCTAGCAACATTATTATCGTAGAGTGGAGCGCGAAGTGACGGCCCGGCTCCGCGCGGCCCAAGACGAGGCGTACGCGGAGTCGCTCGCGGCTGACCAGGAGAAGGAGCGCCGCCGCGCCGCCGACCGCGCCGCGCGCGAGCAGCGCGAACATGAGGACCGCCAGCGGCAGCAGCAGGAAGAGAGGCACAAGATGGATGTAAGTACCACACACATAGCAACAACAAAACTTTCATAATTCGCTTCTGTCCTGGTCCAAACATGAGATGTAACACAAATGTTTATAGCTTATGTAGTACACTTTTTTTTTTACTGGCGCAATATGGGTGATGGGTACACCTCTGCCTAACCCTAAGGGGATTACAGGAGTGATGTTGTGATGTTGTGTGGAGTGGTGTGGTGTGGATGTGTGTGTGAAAATTTATTGTAGTTACTCTGGTTTTGATTGCATAAAAGTTTGATTAATTTTTATTTCATTTTCTATTTTGTTTACTTAATACAAGATAATTGTTATTATTTAAAAAAAAAACAACAATGTTTTGCAAAATTTAAGTAGGCACATACTAGTATACACACAAAAAAATTCTTCACCACAATCTTGAAGCGTTGATGAAGTTAAAAAAATATTTTTGTCGACGTCGGGGGGATAATCCTCTAAACACGATATTTTAAATGTGTGCTTAATAGCTGCAAGTTCAGCTCTCATATTGTACTAAAGTATATCCGTCAGCTGGTCGAGGCCCGCGCGGCGATGGCGGCGCGTCTGCCGCCGGAGCCCGCGGCCGGACAGGGCACTGTGGTGCTGCTCATACGACTGCCGGGCGGGGAGCGACTCACACGTCGGTTCACGCTCTTACTACATACCACCCAGGTTAGTATTATCTATAAATAATAAAAACTATCTTAATGTGTCATTGGTATAATGGCTAGAATATTTTATTATTCTATGAAAAAAAAATCTTTGGCTAAGCTTCCGTACATAGCCGCTCTTTTTATTACATACATTTATGTATTATCCGATTTGCCACAGTCGGGTATAAAGTGAAACAAGTCGTTAAGAACTTGTAACATTTCCCAGGATCTATACGACTTCGTGTTCAGTCACCCGCAGTCTCCCGAAGAGTTCGAAATCACGACCAACTTCCCGAAGCGTGTGCTAGCGCGCGGTGCCAGCAAACTTTTGGATGTCGGTCTCAAGGACCGAGACGTACTCTTTGTCAACGACGTTAATGCATAAAATGCGTTAGTAGTCTTCTTTACATAGTTTTAACATCTAGTTGGGGTTGCCACGGAGTAGTATGCAAATGGAGTGCTTGGTATCTGAATGAAGTATGTTTATAGCTATCAGTTAAGGACCGCCGCATGCTAAGCAATTAATGGCCACATACTTGATTCTCTAATCGCTGCGTTTGAAGTGACCAACAATACGCGTCTAATCACTGTAAGTTAACGATCATTATGGCTCGGTTTACCTTCTTGTGGCTTATTATGCGACGGCTTTTAAATTGCGACTTTGTGCATACGATTATAAACAGTGGTATCGTAATTTGAATGCGTGTGAATACTCCATTTGCTCATTACCCCGTGGTAGTGAACGTTTCAACGTTAATTGTAACTACCGTGTCGAATATCGGCCGGTCAGGAGTGGAACATGTACATAATACACTGAACAAGATACACATAATAAACAGACAACTTCTAAAGTTGTGTCATTCATATAACTTTATGACCAATGTCAGTATCTTATTCAGGTCAACTACACTGCTCACGAATAACATTATATTTGTTACGACACTCCACACTTGTGGTCAGTTTGTACACTTAATTGATAAACCAGATAATACCTGAATTGGCATTAATCAAATTGACAATTCCTGTTTCAATTCCATACAGGCGACCTTCTTTCTGAGCAACTGTATGAAACTGATGGCACTAATTGACATTTGATTACCTTTTTTTTAATATTAATTATAAATTATTAAGGCCCTGTAAATTTACTAAAATGTCAAAAGTCCTCTAGAAGTGATTCATAATTGTGTGCAGTTATTTTTACTGGATAAGTCAAGACGATAATATGGCTCCCGTTCCCACACACTGGCAACATTGCCGTAAAGCAAGGCAATATTGACAGCACACTAAGATCGCACATTGACATCAAATCAAATGTTTGGTCCAATATTTGGGAGTGTGTGGGGCAGGGGTGTTGTTGATCGAGATTAGGACACCCTGCAAAACAGGGTAATACTAATTTTGTACTTAATGGAACAGTGCAATAAAGTCCCTTTTCACTTGTGTTGCGTTATCAGCATTTGTGATCGCTGGACGATTACAAGTTTTTTCCCGCAATGTAGAATTGTAATAATGATCCGTAGTTTGGGTAGATTTAACGAAATAATAATAATAATAACTTTTAGAAGGTCAGGAGATTGGACTTGTGTCAATATTTCATTGAAATTATGCCAATACATGTCAATTGAATGTCTTATATATCCAACCTGGGCAGGAAGGGTCATTATTGAGGACTAGCCTCGTTATATTATTGGCCTTCTTGTTTAGGCTTGCTTCTTTACACTCCAGTTAATGTGACATGCAAAAATTTGTAGTTGATGTTTTTAGACACAATATATGTAATAGCCAGGTATGTGTAATAATGTAATAAATTTTAAGATTCGATTAAGTTGGTCGTATGATAAAATAAATTCTCACTTTGACATCTCTCATAATTAACTGTGATGCTCAAAGAATGTATGTGTATCAGTACAATATCGGGCGATCTCTTGACTTGAAACTTTCGAAGTTAAAATGGTGAATGTCCTCCTCTTGTGATATTCGAGTGTTGTGTGTATTTGCTATAATATTGTGTAGGTATCCTAAACCAAAACTGAAGACATAATATTATTTGGAAGATGCGTGAATTAATTGCATATCACATTTTCATTTTTTACATTTAGTTAAAACTACATTATTATACTCTGAAATATTGCTTTTATAGGTAAGTAAGAACTGTTCTTGCGCTAGTAAAGACAAAGGTTTTGTGTCCAATATGTTACCTACTTAAACACGGCGAAGATTTGTTTGAGTCACAGACAGTACAATACGGCCGACGTATCTTGGCGGCTCTGACGTTGGCCGATTGCTGCGCAGTAAACAATTTCGTTTCTATAAGATCCATTGCGCAGCCAAACAGCTATCTTCAGACCGCCAAGATACGTCGGCCGTACTATACCCACGGTATCATTTTGAAAACGTTTTAGGTTTCGTCAGAGATGTCACCGGTCGTTACTTACCGTGATTGTAAATACCTGTGATAACATTTTGTGGTAATGAAGGACATCAAAATTGCAATCTACTATGACAACAGTCTCCAAGAGGCTACCTACCTAGGTTTGAACAAATTTTCCGTCGTGTAGGCGTAACCATTTAAAATTAGTTTTGTTTCCATATCAAACAGGTTATATTAACTAAGTCTGAAGGAGTGAATGGAAAAATAAGAATCTAACTCTTGCAACAAACGAAAACGACCATTTTTCCATACAAACGTATTCCTCATTTTTCTCCCTGGATTTTAAGCCAAGATCAATAATATTTTACCTCAATATAATAGATTCAGAACAGTCGTGGCTATTACGGACCGTATAGTTTTTTTTATAAACTTTTAACCCCAATAAAAGTCTAAACAAATCTGACGGCATAAAACTAAAAAAAAAACCACACAGCCTGACTCCTTGCCGGCTAGTTAGTACACAGATTATTTAAATCGGTTATTTGGAGAAAAATTAGTAATAAGAAACATCGATTTTGACGATTTTTATTGGCTGAAACAGCCTGATTTGCAGTTGCTCGATACGCGGGGGCTACGCGACAGCAACACATGATGTTCAATACCAATTTTTCAAATCCTTCGTTTCCCCTTAAATATCTGCAAGTTTTATGACAAAGGTTTTAGCCAATGTTATATAATAATAAAATGAATACAAAACTAGTTTTATTTTGGTGAGTCTTTTGTGTATGTAAATCTATTATTATTAGTAAGTTATGATTAATATTTATAAGGTAGCATTAAATAGATCAAGGTACATAATGTTATTATTATTTCTTGCAATTTTGGTTAAATGTCGCTTGCTACTTGTTTCCTTTGTTTTTATTGTATAGGTGTTTATGAAAAGTAAATTTTATTATCCCATTTGAAGCGTTCCATTACTGTAACTTAATTAGATTTTTTGTTAACTATTTAGTACCCAAAAGGTATTTGAAAATGGAACTTTTTCTTATTGTGCAATGATGTGGCGCATTCGGTCAAAGGTTACATGCATTTATTTAAAAAAGAACTGTGTATTATATTGTTTTGTTGTATTATAGTCATGTTTCTTCCTAAATAAATGTTTTTATTTAAATTTTTACTTTTAAACGACTCCCGTATTATTTCCAAAAGTAGGTAAGTACCTATATCAAATGAAACAATTTGTGTTATTTACTTAATTTATTAGAAACCCATAAGTCAACAACACACCAAAAACAAAACACCATAATTATGGAATGTAGGCACTTTTTTAAACATTCACCAAATTCACTTAGGAGTGAAAGCATAATTAAATGAGGAGATACGTAGATTACAAAATGATACAAGTAATAGAATTATTATTTGGTAAATATGTAACACACCTAGGACTATACATAAGTTTTATTTTACACTATAATTTCAATGCAAACTTCAATGGTACCCGTTTAGTAGATAATGAAAATACTATTCTGTTACAAATAAATATAAAATATTGGTGTATCCTTTACAAAATGTAAGTACTTGATATGTTGTAATTATAATATTACCATGATGTCCGAAATATTGTTATGCAGGTACATTATTTGAAAAATAAAATAAAAATCAGCTGAACTACTACGCTTAGGATGGTCAAATAATAATAACATAGACGTTGATAATAAATAGTATAAGTATCTTAGCAATAAATAACAATAGTCAGAAAACAAAAACATTTCCATCTAAAAAGGTCCTGACAATAATTTATTGTTACAAGGATTTTTATTAAATAACTATGTATTTGAATTTACCTTTTCAAGAATTTATTAGATATCTTACACGACACTTTTTGATATAATAAACTGATTTCAAAAGTAGAAAAAAGTTTAGAATAAAAATAGGATGGTAAAAAAATAATAACAATCGAAATAAATTTAATATAAATATAATTTACATTTAATCATGGATGGAATAGGTATATAAATACCACCAGGATTTACTTCATACAATTATGACTATTATTTTTGTCTTTCTGTACATTGAGCTAATCTACTCAATCACAAAATTTAATATTCTAATCACAAATTACTAAAACAATGTTCGACGTACCTAAAAAAGCTAATTTATCACACTTTGGTTTTAAAACTAATACACAATTAATTTGTTCTTGAAAGTTATCGTAAGTGCGAGAATTTGGCCGAAACTTGTTAAACAGTTTCTACAAAGTAGTTTTAATTAGTTTTTACAGCTACAATTTATATTAATAGATTTCTCACTCTTTGACTAAATCTTAATAAAACTCTTACACACTCATTTGTTTACTACATCTGCAGTCCATAAACTTTTTACAATTGCTTTTATTTTGGGCAGTTAAATTCTTACCAAATGAAATATTTAATTTAATATTTCTTTAATATAAAATCTATGTGTCGACATCAATTGTACCTACTTTGTCTAGGTACTATAATACTATATCGTGTTAAATAAAATTCCAATGACGGAATTTCTTATTATAATTGTGAAATAATTTGCCTTTTTTTGTCTAATGTCTTAGATTTGGACTTCGCTGCACGAGCCGGGCTTGCCTAGCTTAGAATCGTAAGTATTATTAATACGGGTCGTAAAAAGATTAACTACGCATTTTGCCCATCAACTTATGGTAACATTGAGCAAAAATTATTGCTGGGAAAAGACTTATTTTTGGTGTGAAAAATCACAATGATGAGAAAAGCTTTTGGCTACGTTTAGTCTTTTTACACCCATTATTGTTTGCTCATTGGTTGCGCTGTCGTGCATGAACCATACAAATATGCGCAGTAACGAACATTTTCGATGAGCGCCCGCGCCGTAACATAGAAGTGCGCGCTAGGAGAATAATGTTCTACAATTCTATAACAATGTATCGTATACTCCATTCCAAAACAATTTGATGAAAATGTAAACAAATAGGTCAGAACATTTACCTGTGGACGGCAAATTGTAGTGCCGTGGATTGGGTCTTTGATAATTTGATTGAAATAGAATTAAATAATCCTAATTCTAATTTTAAATTAGATGTTATTCTTTTAAGAATTTAGCATAATTTCATAACCATAATTTTCGTTGACGATTTTTCAATTACAATTTAATAATTTTAATTAAACGAATTGTTGGAAAAAGTGATGAAATGTAACGTTGAAACCTTCTGAAATATGTACAGATGAATGTGTCACTAATCCGCGATGAGTGATTGCGTAAGAATTAAACGTGAAAATATTTGTTTACACTTTCATCAAAATTTTTAGACAAAGATTAAGATTTATTGGATTATTCCGCGCGAATCCCAATGTGATCGCCATCTCAGGCTCGTTTGAATTTATGTCGTAATCATCAGAATGCTGCAGGTCTCTATCAACCTGCACAGACTCAGTTTTTAACTCACCAAAGACGTTAAGCGCAGTCCTTTACGTTGACCCCTATCCCATAAAAGCGTGAATACATTCGTCTTTGAAGCCATGTTTCTTCAGTAAGTCGAGGCCAGTGTACGTGAACTCCGTAGGGCCACACAGACAGGCGTAGTGCGAGCATTTATCGTCACACTTGATATCTCCCAACGCTTCAGCAAGGATTTCATCTCTGATGCGACCTTTTTGACCCGACCAGGATGAACTGGCGTCCGATAGAACATGTGTGATCTTTAGCCTGAAAAATAAGGTTGAAAATTTTGTTCCCAGAAAATTGTAATATTTGTAAAACGCGGTTAAAAGATAATTTCAGGGTAATACCGGTTATTTCTCTGATGACAAAGTGTGGTAGGTATTTATTTATTTAAGATAATAAACGTTTTGGAATTAGCGAGTTGCTCATAATATAAACGGGAAGGTAAGAAACAAATTAGTTAAGACCATACCTTTCATCATCTTTCGCCATTTCTTCGAAGTTTTTACGAAATAGAATGTCTTCTTCGGTTTTATTGAAGAATAATAAGTGGGTCCATTCACTGAAAAGTAAAAATTCTTAAATTAAATTAGGTATGTACATGTACCTAAACATTGCAAATAAATTCAGAACTATTTACACCCTTAAGTTGCTGACTCATTATCTATAATTGAATTACGACAAGCATGTGGGATCAAAGGAAGTGCTCTTAAAATTCCAAGAATAATGTGACTTCAAGTAGCTTCCACGTTCTCAAGTCAGACTACCTACTTTAGTATCGATTAATGATGACGAAGCAGGGACTATGATTGATGTTGTGGCCTTGCTCGGACTCAACAGCTCGCTTCCGATATGTTTCGTGCTGGAGGTGTTCTCGTCTAAGTGCCTATTTATTAGTTATAATTTAGGTACAGCAGAGTACCTAGGTACCTAATATCCTTAGAATATTAATATCAAAGTTTGCGAAGGTGGTTGTTACATACATAGATACCAGTGATATCACACTGAAGGTAGTAACACAGATTGAACATAATTATTCTGGATTATCTACTAACCGAAAGGTTCCGGCTATATAAAAAAGGGTAAGCAGTTCTCTTCGGATGCGAGCTAAACCGTTAGAGCAACAGATTTGTAGGTAGGCATATTACAAATAAAAAAATTGGACATCTGTATCCGCATCCGAAATAATCAACGCGGATGTTCATGCAGATGCAGATGTTGCAGTCGCGACAAAAAAGAAATTGGGCAGTGACTCTATTTTCACCAATACCATGCAGATTTTTATTGACACCACCAGTAATTTTATCAAATGCTATGCCATGATGTTGGGTTTAAAGTGTTACGATTAATACAAATGTTATATGGAGTCTTACCATCTTGGATTAGTTCTTGATATCATAAACTTTATCAGACCGAGCATAGGCGTGACCCCAGTACCGGCGGCTATCAAAAACAACGTCTTCACCGTCTTCAACTGAAACACAATAGACAATAAATCATACAGTAAGGTCTTTCTCATATGATTTACGAGAGAAATGATGGTCAAAGAAGAACCTGTGTAGTTTAGATCGCCATTTACTTTATTTATGAGTGCTTCGTTCAAAAAGTTCAGGCCAATGATACATAAGGAGTTCGGTTTGAAAGGTTAAGAGGCCGACCTTTACCTTTTCGAACTATTGTGTTGAATCCACTGTCCTTAAAGTGCCTAACGTTTTGTACATAGCAACAACAGCAGGTGGGTTACCTTTGTGCTTAAATATACCTATTACAATAAAAAAAATAGTCAAAGCGCATAACAGCGCTTCTGAAGCTTGTTTTCAATTGAGGCTAATTAACAAAAGTTTTAGTTTTTCCAAACAAACAAGCAATGAGGAAGGAAGCATTGAGAAGTCACGCCTAGTTAAGTACAGATACAACTTTTAAAAAGGAAAATTAAATAACTTCACTAGAAAGTTGAAGAGAACATAATTAAAACTACCTTCTGCAATTGAAAGTTGCCGTAAGGACCGGAGAGAGTGATGAGATCTCCGACTTTAAGTGCTGTGAGATGCGGCGAGAGGGCGCCACTGTCGTAACGCTTCACCGCCAACCGGAGAGCCGAGAAGATGCCAGTGCTGTCTGCAGGGCCCCAGCCTTCGCCCACGGGCGTGTAGGAACGGATGCACTCTGAGCCTAGGTGAAACAAGAATCGAAGTCAAAGCATTCCTATATCAATTAGATCATTTACTTTTGAATTGTAAAGTAGTGGGTCAGTTAGTCAGAAAATTTCTTTTCACTAGTTTTAATTAGGTTTTTACAAAATCTTAATTACAATATTCTTGTTGCTTATACAATACACCGTGACTTTTTAGTCGTCTTACAAAAGTGGTCCACTCAATGTTTCCGACATAAAATACCTCTAGGCGCGATTATTATTTTTTATCATTAATTAAGATAATAGGTAGGTACGAAGAAAAATCAATAATACATTAGAAATGAAACAGCCTGTTAAAAATGTTTACGTATCTAACTGTAGAGTATACCTACCTAGCGCACGAGTCGAGCAGATCATTTTATCTCTATTTTCAACGAGACTCGCTACAGGGTGTTTCTAAAACAACGCCGTGCGTCATAATGATAAATAATATTTTTATTTTTTATTTATTCAAATCTCATAAATACCTATTTTTTTTATTATGAACGTTTACTAGTCATTGGATACATGAACTGGGCTGCCTTTGTAAGACGACTAAAAAGTCACGGTGTATATAATATTTTTTTGTTATTGGTTGGCAATGAGAAATGTATTATGGTGGTAGTGGGTACTTCAGACAAGCTCCTCGATAAAGACCTTTGTTATTTACCGAGTCCTGGGGCAGGATACTACGTACCTAGCTAAGCTATAGGTGTCATAATATATTCAGAAATTCTCTTGAAATCAAATTCTGATTACGTTGTAATACGTTTTTGATTGGGCACAGGGTGTCTTCCTAATTTGTTATTAAAATTTTTGGTTGGAGGGAATGGCCTCTGGCCTTAAAATGACTTAACCATTAATATTTTCACGCTCATTATTTCAAAGTTAGCGTATATAAACTACTTACGTTATTTTATGATAAATACCTATCTACATCAGTAATTAAATGCAGTAATTTAAACTATACATATAAAACAGTAACGACCGTTGTTTTTCTTATGCTTTAACAAACGGATTAATTTTTTTTTAATGTATTTCCCGGGGTTTAACTACAGATAAATTAAAGCAAAAATGAACTTACTATAAAATGATTTAAAATTCATACCTAAGTCCATGGGATAAATTGAATAGCCTTTCAGAAACTTTCCAGGCATACTTTTTAGGTACAATAAGTAGGTCAAGGTAGGTACTTATATCTACCACCGCCTCCCATTAATAAGGTACCGTCGAAGATCGCACTAATGAAGGTCTCTAGCATCTATTTTTTGCCTCATTACGGTTTTAAAAAGGAGTAGTTATGTACCTACTTTTATGTTTTCAAATCTAGGCTTGAAAACATAATCTAAAATTTCTTATTAAGCTTAATTATAAATCCTAATAAATCCATCATGTTTATCATTTGATTAAGTAGGTACCTACCTACGTGTTAAAGGTACTCAATGTAATACAATGTAAAAGAAGAAGTACCTTTCAAATTTTCAATATCCAATTACTTATCCAATAAAAATATATTGATAGGTACATTCAGATAGTACGGAAAGAGGAAAATTGTAGCATACCTAATATAACCTTATTTTCGTTATTAGATCATGTTTCTATTTTACCATCTCAACGTAAATGCTTCTGCTAAAGTAACGTCAAAAACACAAAGTAACTTGATACTTTTTATCGTCTCCCCCTCACTATACATACTCGTTAAAAATATCAAGACGACATGTACTCCCGCTATGCGGCATGAAAGGAAGTTATTCGAATAACATGAATAGTATGAATACATAAAAGATCTTGGCTTGACGTGCGAGACAGGTGTCATGCCCATCATATAAGACACAATAGGGGATATATTTCAATAAGGATATAGGTACGAGTACTTTTAATTTCCTGCGAAATTAAATCATCAACGTAAACCTACTGTTACGGTTCACCTGATGGAATTTCAAATTCTGTAATATTTCGTTCAGTCACGTGCATAATTTCGTGGCCGTAACGATGTGATACGCTCTAGTTATGAGATAAGGCCCTCGACGATATTAAGCATAAGCACGAAAACTCATTTCGTTAATCATCTATCGATCTTAACTCGATATGTTTTCTCCAGAGACCATTTACTTGGGTCCTGGATAAATATTTAACATCAACTTAATTAGCGAGTAAAAGCTTGTACTACTTTGAGAGTTTCTAAGTTTTTATTTTGTAAATAACCCGCAGCTTGTTTTAAATAAATGAGTTTTTATCAAAGACATCCGTTGGGTTAATGGAAAGGCCTTGCACTTTCTTCAAAATTATCGGTAAACATTTGAAACCAAAAATTTTCTTAGATTTCTGGAGAAGACTGATGGTTATAACTAAAATAAGTAGGTACATGATTACTTATAGACAGATTCCGGGAATTTTTCTTTTTAATAAGCTGTTCGATGATGACGTAAAAAGTGGTTGGTCTTACCTTCAACTCTCTTATGCACTCGTACGTGGTATCCTAACGGCACGACCACCGGCCCAGCCCTCGGGCACACGGATAGCAGCGAGGTGTCATGCGACACCCTTCCCACCTCCATAACGCGGCACTCCACAGACCTCGGCGAGGACACGAGGCTCGCGGCCCCCACACTCACGTCCCCACAACCCTTCCAAACACTCGGATCCACTTTGAGTGCGGTGATCTGTAAAAATAGAGACAATTAACCGCACGCCACGTCATGTTATTTTTAGGAGACCGCCTACACGATTGCGGACATTTTATGAAAATAGTTTCCGCAATCGTGTGGGCGTTCTCTTGAAATAGTAAAGAGTATTTCAAGTTAAAAAAAGTTTTATTGGTTCCCAGCTCACCTCTATTTTTCCACTTTCAGCGAAAACACGTAGCTGCAAAGGTTCTTTTAATTTAGCTTCGGGCTTTATTTTGAGCGTCCTCAACCAGCTGTTGGTCGCCACTTCAATCAATAGAAATCCTTCAGTAATCCGTGCACATCCCCCGGGGTTCGCGAGGTGGCCCGTGTACACGGAAATCGTAAGTTTTGTTGAAGTCTGTATCCAGTCGTATCGGAGAGGTAAAGGTGAATCAAGGCTTTTGTCAGTTTTCTTCACAGGACTCGACGCTGCTCTTCGACTTATTGACATAGGTAGATCAGCGGATTGCACTAAACTCTGCATAATCTTGCTAGGTGGACTCCCTTTAGTGTTATCGTCACCTTTAGTGATTTTCTTTCTAACTGGTGTTATGCAATTTGCTAAGTTCTCCATTGACTTTCTAACTAATTCTTGTGCTTTAGACGGTTCTCTGAGACGGTCTGATTTGGGCGACGGGTTCGAGGTGTCGAAGAGTTCCTCTGCGTCGGGGAGCTCGAACCGTAGCGGCCCGACGAGACACTTTGCGAGAAGAGAGTCGTAATTGACCCATGGATGTACTTTGTCGAAGAGTTGTGTAGCGTCCACGCCGGCACCACGCATTAGCTCCTCAGGTCCTGAGATACGAGTAAGACTTTTGTACATGTCTGTAAGACATTAAGGTCGTGTATACAAATGGTATATTCTTACCTCCGGGATGGTAGGGTAGATAATGCGTTATATTGTAGACGCGACCGCGTATCGCCAACCAGGCGTCGTCTGAAACATTCAGTTAAAGTAAAGTGCCTTATGAAACATATTTTACTGTGGCGCTGACTTTTATTTATGTACCTACATTGTATTGTATTCTAAGGATAATCTTTGTTGAAAATGACATGAGAACCCGGCGCTCGCTCCAGTGGGAGTTTGGGATTTCTCTATCCTTTTACGTGCTATTATAATCTTTGAGAATACTTAAACGGTGAATAAATAATACAACCTTTTATCGTATTAACTTTCGTTTTGCGTAAGCGTGAGTGTTTTGTTTTAGTTATGTCTCAAGAGTGCTGTTACCTCTTCTTTCCATTTGAATACAAATTGTATATTGTTTTATATAAGACGAAAGTATCCTAGCCTTTTTTCATTCGTATAATATCTGTCGGGCTTACCCCTAGGCACGCCTATGCCTAGGGTATCGTAGGGTATCTTAATCTGGGGTTCAGTGTCACATAAATGATGTATGTGCCTCTTTGTGAACAACAAACATTAATTATTATGTTTTATAAGTCAAAGCAGAGCGCCAGATTAAAAAGCTAGGTTACGTGAGGTAGTATAGGTTCTGTCGAACAAGCTATTTGGTTTACAGACAACAATAATTATCTTACTGCTGCATTGCCATTTATTGTTACTTAGTGTTCACTTTTGAAGCTTATGGTGTCTAATAATTTTGAAACCTGTTTAGAGTGATATTAAAGAATTGAAAAACTCGAAACATTGTTTAAAAGCTGCCTGTATACCAAATGGCTTGTACGACTGTACTACGGCACATTGATATCAAGAAAGTGACTGTCGCGGTGATATAACTGACAAAGACGACGTCCCACATAACTTTTCTTAGAAGCTCAATGCGATATACGGTATGGAACTCACTTCTAGGCAATAAATGAAACCTCAAGTAATACTAGTCCACAGAAGTATAGCTTAATTAAATTTTAAATCGAAAACCGAAAATTAAAAAAGTAAAATTTTTAAACAAAATAAATATCAAAATAAATTCAGTTAAAGTAAACACTCTGTTGACAGTTCTGTTGGCGCGGCTTTTTGATTCGTTTGAAAATTTGAGATTAAAAAAAATTGATCCAATTCTACAGTGTTTAAATTTGTTCAAAATTAAAACTCTACTTTTTGACCTAATTACTGGACCGATTTCGTTAATTTTTTGTATATCGTCAGAAAAGGCGATAACAAGTATGTCGTATAATTTATTGCATATATGTATGTGATCCCCATACTGTATTTATGGCTCGGTCGGGTAAAATGTCAGACAAGAACTAACTAAGGGTGTTGTGTGTAGACAGCTCAGCGGGAGAGACTGGTCGTATCCTCCCGCCGACTCCTGTTAGATCCTTCCCGGAGTTTCCGAGACGGATCCAGTCCATCAAACTGTGACCCGGCTGCAGAGCGCATTTATTGCGGGGGTTGCCTGCAACAAAAATTTTTTTTTACAATCCATATATAATTAAATGTAAAAAACTTACATGCACAATGCTGACTGCATATTTAATGATAATATTTATTTTAAAAAGTTAAAAGAGCGAGCATTTTATGCTAAAATGAATATCTCCATAATGTTATGTTGGATTTAATATTTCAAAATGTAGCGGATAATTACGTTTCCAGCACTTAACTATTAATATTACTATCGTACTTATAAGAGAGAGATTGAATAATTAATTATAGTAGATTAGGTTCCTTAAAATTAATTCGGATCAAGTTTTACTAAGTATTTTGTACTTGAATTGCGGTCACGATACAGCATAATATGCTTTGTCTTGACAAAGTTAATATTCATGAGTGTAGGTATTTTGTCCAGGGACCATACGAGGAAATGATAGAAAAATAGGCCAAATGCGAGTCGGATTCGCACACGAAGAGTTCCATACCACTGTACAATATTTTATGCTTCATAAAAAACCACGTTCCTTGTATGTGGGTTAATTTTTAATTTTATAAAAATTGTATTATATTTTATTGCTTTACGGCCTTTATATTTTCACACAGCGTGTAAACATTTAAAGTGTTTACTATTACGGTTTAAAAGAGTCAGTCTGC
Source organism: Hoplodrina blanda (assembly GCA_949316365.1). Taxonomy (NCBI): domain Eukaryota; kingdom Metazoa; phylum Arthropoda; class Insecta; order Lepidoptera; family Noctuidae; genus Hoplodrina; species Hoplodrina blanda. Next base: position 7,744,849 of record OX438563.1, read on the forward strand.
GACAGAGGGGCGGACAGACAACAAAGCCTTAGTAATAAAAACACAGAACCCAAAAAATAAAAAATAAAATGGATAGTCAACGTTGAAAAATAATTAAGATTTTCGAACTCTTTATGTGTAGCTACACTTCCAAAGCGAGGTTATTACGAGAGGTTCCAATCCAAAAGTACTCAAAACTCCAGTTCCATTGGTACCAAAAATTCCTAGATAACATTTCCGCCACATTCGTAACACCGCATAAATTCGCTTGCAACAGTGAGATACGTTTCATGGGACTTACAATGGCTTACGTGTCCCACGCAGAAAAATATAAGCCGGAGACATGGCATGAGAGAGTTACACAATACATGTAGAAAGCAGATCTACTACTGTGTATCTTGAAAAATGAACCCTTTTTCAGGGGAATTTGATAGTAAATCCGTAGAACAACGCAGCTTATAACTTATTTATGGGTAAGAGAGATGTTCTGTGTATGTTCCCACCGGTACTTTTACAATAGGTACGGTAGATAGGTAGGTACGTATCTCTCATGTTCACACGAATAATTCATGCACGTCACTGAAAGTTTCAGAATTTTAATATGGATGTTGAAATTGAATACGTTATTAGGAATTCTTATAAAACTCTGAGAAAGTTCAGAGAGTGATTGTCGAAATATGCTCGGCCATTAAAACGCTCATCTCGATAAATGAAGATTCCTTTTTATCCGTTTTCGCCATCTATGACCAAGAGCCCCCCGAGTCGAAACACAGAAAGAAAGAAGACATATAACATAACCGTTAATTATGAATACTTCTCTTCAAACAAAGCTAAACTAAGCAGAAAGGATTACTGGGAAACAACTTTTGGTATGAGAAATTACTGTTTATGGCAGTGCAATGTCACGCAAGCAAAACATTGTGCCGGGTGCATCCAATAGTACAAGGGTCGTAGGAATATTTAGAGTTAGTTAGAACATTTTCGTAAAAAAATGAAAATTCGACTATTAATATCTCCGTTACCAAAAATTTTAAAGGTAAGTTCCAAAACAAAAAAAAAAATGATCACAATAACGGGAAGAACATGTACCTCTTGGCCTTGCTAAGTTTCTTTTTATATCCGTTACTTTGAATTTTATATGGAAAACTACTGCTCTGACCTTCAAGCAAGACCTTATAGAGATCGAGGGACCGAATTTTCCATTTATTATGGTGTTTGTAAACTCGTGTGATTTTCGACAAGAAGCAGGCGTCTTTCATACATTTCTTTGGGCACCATCAAAGGCGACATAATACGTATTCATTCTGACAATATTGTCACCCTGGTCCTTAGCAACCTATGTAGATAACACGATGACCTACCCCTATCATCAACATACACAAACAAGTCTGTTGACAAAAGCTCAGAAGCTTATCCGTCTAACACAAACAGATAGTGGCAACTAACGTTTTAAGGGGAAACAGCGCAAATTCCGAGCGACGGACAGATCAATAAATCAAAGCTTGCTAAAGTTACGATCCCTCGAAGTTGGGAGCTTTCCCTTTTTCTTTACGATGCCAATCAAATAACTTCACTTCGTCTTAAGCTTCTAATTTTCGTTTTCTAATAATGGAAGCTGATGTTATTTTAGGAAACATTTTACTTTAACTTTGGGTACAGGAATGCCGGAATTATGCAGGGAAAATTACATTGAGTATCTAAGCAATTTGTATTCGACACGTGTTGGCATAGTTTAGTTAGGTTAAACAATGCTGCGCGCTTTCAAAACTATGTTAGCAGCGGCAGGCAGACACGTTGTCTACCAATTAAAATTTCAGTTACATTGTTACACCGCCTCTCATATACGAGGTTGTGGATGCGCAACCAGGCACGGGCAAGTACTAACATAACTATTTCTATTTCATGCGTACTTTCTAAGTTGATTTTGTAAGTACCTTATTGACATCGGTAAAGGAATACTTAGTAAAAAAACCTAGATTTATCTAAATATATAAAAGCATAAGGTCCGTCACTCACTCCTCTCGAAATATCGAAAACCGCTTGACATTTAAAGATGAAATTTGGTAGGGAGGTAGTTTATAGTTAGTAGACGTCCGCTGAGATGAAACAGGGGTCCGACATTTACGCGGGCAAAGTCGCGAGCAAAAGCTAGTAACTAATATAAGTTTGAAATTATTAATCCGCCTTGACAAAGAGTGATCAATGGTCGCGCCTTCTCTGTATAAGAAGAGGCTTTTGCCCTATAGTGGGACAATAATAGGCTGGAATTATTGTTACAGTTACCGGCACGTAAGTTGGCAAGAGTTTTTGTAGTGGGGGAAGTTTGCGCACGCACAATTTCATACATTTTTATATGCGCGAACTTCCCCCACTACGAAAATCTCTTGCCAAGTTACGTGCCGGTAGTTGTACCTTGTGTATCGCATAGACTAGATAATATCGTAAAATACATTTACACGACTATTCCAACGGACAATTTCTACCTACATAAAGATATACGTATCAACTGCAATCATCAATTGGTCTGTAATGCGTGGTTGCAGCGCTATTGTCCTCTGTCGTCGTCGATTTTAACGATATGTGAAACCAATTTTCAGTCGTGAACAATAGGCACAGTGAGAAATTATGAAAATGAGTGCTTACTGCTAGTTTTCATATATTCATAAGCGTACACGTAACACGTAACATTAAAAACAAAAGAACGAGCTTTTTAGTTAAAATATGTACGCTATAGAACGGGTAGAAGATTTTTATCATGATTCTTGACAGGGGTAAAAAAAAAATCATCTGGGGGCAGCGTCCGGTGTCTAAAGTCCGTCCAAAATCCGTCCAGTGGTTTAGTCGTAAAATCTTAACAGACAGACAGAAAGAGCTCCTTTCGCATTAACAATATTAGTATCTTAGATTAGATAATCTAAGATTAGTATGGATAACCGACGAAAAATAGTAACTTTGTCACGTACTGATTCCATGGCTAAAGATTTCGTGCCAATGTCTACCACCTCATACAAATAATAAGAACAATTAAGTAATAAAATATTAAATTAAGTACCTATGTAGTTACAATTTCGCAATAAAGTTAGAATTACGACTTAATTTCCTCCGACTAGCTCTAATTCCTTAAGTACCTTTACACTAAGTAGGTCTGCTCGGTAGTTGGTATTTCCAGCAAATGTTACGAACGAAATTAAGTTTAAGACAACAATTATCATCCCTAATTCCGTTTTAGGGTTCACTTATACGTGCTGCGACTACGCGTAGGCCGGGGAAATTACAAGGCTCGAATTATTTTGTACTTCTCTGGCTCAAGTTTGATTTAAATTATAGTCAAATAAAGGAATTGTTGCTAAAATAGTTCCTTTGTTTCAGCAATTTTTTTATTAACTAATTTTATCATTTATAAAATTATAGTTTTTGACCGCGTATCAAATTTTATCAAAATTGGTTCAGTGGTTTAGGTCGTGAAAGCGTAACAGGTAGACAGAGTAAGGTTCGCATTTTTAATATTTAGGGTGTTTGGTGCATCATGTGCCAAATCGAATTGGCCCATCGGAGAGGTCATTTGCTATCTCTTCACGCCTAATGACTCATTCTTTGTCACCAAACACCCTATATACAACCTGAATTTTAATTCGTTGTAAATCTTTCAGGGGGTGAATGTACTCATGAATATGAACAACTTTTACTAAGGGACATAGTACGAAATGTGAAAAAAAACAGCTGATCCATACAATAATGTACTACATTACGATCAAATTGTATGGATCAGCTGTTTTTTTTTTCACGAATTAAAATTCACGGTGTATTAGTATGGATTAGTTTCTGCCAGCGACTTCGTCTGCTTCAGAGTTGATGTACACATTATTCCACGGGAGCCGTACATTTTTCCAGGATAAAGTCTATGCGCTATTCCATACTACAATCTATTTCTATGCCAATTTTCATGTCTGGCGAGATTGAATAACAAACATCCATCCATCCATCCAAACTTTTGCATTTATAATAGTAGTAAGATTCAATTTCAAACGTCTATTTGATACTTTAATAGCGAAAACAAACAAGCTTTCGGTAAATTCAGAAATTACTTTAATTATCCTTTTAAACAACTTATGAGTGGTTTTAAGTTGTACTTAAACGTACGAGTACATATTTCAGGCAAGTACATACAATTCTCGTACGTGCGAGTACATAGGTAGGTAAGTGATGCCGCCAACCTCACTGATTGATGCTAAATACGAGGTCTTTATAAATCTACGTAGATATAGCTCTGTGTAGTATTAGTTGTGGCGAGAAAAGCTTATTAGCTTGTAGTTGACATGGCAATATGTGCACTGCGGTCCATTAACGCTGGAAAGTTCAGTTTGAAACTAAAGTTTGCGTATAAGCTTCGCGGTAACTTTGTTTCCTGTAACTGTCCAGTCAATAATTCCTTAGGTAAAATAATCTACTTTCAATTTGCTTTCCACTCATGTAATGGACTACTCAACATGACCCTGGCAACAAAACAAAATTGGCCCAATGTTGTCATAGCAAAAAAAGAAGGATCGAACAGAATCCACAAATAAAAGTCTCAAGGACTTTAGGTTGAGCCAATTGAGGCTTCAGAGATTTCGTTGTATTGCCATGCCGTCTGAATAAAAAAAAATAAACGTACCAAAATGAATTTTAAATATTGAGATTGATTGGACCGTGTAACTGGCCGGTGAAATGTTGGAGTCGTCGCAGTTAGAAAACTTTCATTTTTGGTTTACTTTTTAGGTTTCGTATTCGAAAGCTGCTAACGGGACTCTATTACTAAGCCTCCGCTGTCCGTCCGCCTGTTAGAGGACTCTATCTCATAAACTGTAATAGCTAGAGTTAAATTTTTTTCAGAATGTGCATTTCTCTTTCCGCTATACCAACAAATAAAAATAAATAAAAGTTACAAATGAAAGGGGTCCCAAACAAGAGAACTGTTTCTTTTAGCGTTTTTGACAAGACTAGCGCCCCGTCCCGGCTTCTCACGGGTGCAATGTAGATATATAAACCTTCGTCTTGAATCACTCTATGTATTAAAAACCGCATCAAAATCCGTTGCGTAGTTTTAAAGATCCAAGCATAGGTACATAGGGACAGACAGCGGGAAGCGACTTTGTTTTATTAAATACTATGAGTGATAGTGATTGAGAAAGTTGAGAAAAATGTTTTATACTTTCTTTACCTATGTAAGTAGGTACCTAGTTATTACACTGCGTAATAACATAACATAAAAATAAAGCTATACTTAAACATAGATAGAATTACACCCATAAAGTTGCAGAACCGAGACGTAATAGTCTTAGAATATTATTTTACGACAGCTATTACAACTAATGGTATCATATTATTAACGTTATTATAAATGAAGGATATTACTAACACTATGAATTTATTGTAACAAACATACTTAAACTCATGCCTTTTTCCTATTGGGGTAGGCAAAAACCACAGAACACCAGCTACGATCCTCACATACCCCTTTTGCCTCGTCCACGTTCACACATCTCGTCATACAAGCACGCCGATTACGAGTACTGCGCACCTGACCTTTCTGAAGAACTTCACCAATAAGGTCAGTGTAAGTCTTCCTAGGGCGTGCCCTCCCTGCCACATAAATACCTTTTGTTAACCGCCTTTTACTCATCCTCTCAAACAATCAAAATTGTAACAAAATCTTAAAAAATATCCATTGCATTCATTCTTTCTCTGCTAATTAATTTATCCGTCAATTCAATTCAGTAGACCGCAGTACAATATAAACAGAGCATACGTCAAAATCATCTTCACATGACTGCCCTATTTAGCACGCAATACCACCGCTTCAGTTAAATCAATATTGACTTAATTAATTCATCACAGTACCAACATGTTTACACAACAACCTTCCACTCAAACCACAGTTTCACGCATAAAGCGCCATCCGCGCTTCACTAAGTTTGTGCTCCTAGTAATGTTATCTACATACTTGTTCTTATCCAATCCTTACTACTTACATACACATACATAAACTCACGCCTTTTTCCTATGGGGGTAGGCAGAAACCACAGGACGCCACCTGCTACGATCCTTTACATACTCCTTTTGCCTCGTTCATTCCTTACTAATTATCTTATAAATGCGAAAGTGTCTGTCTGTCTGTCTGTTATGCTTGCCGATTTTGATTCGTTTGCGTCCGCGATAACTGACAGACGGACGAAGTCGCGAGCAAAAGCTAGTACACACATAAACAGTACGTTTAAATATTCTAACGACACAAGCCCAATTACATAAAATAATTATGTCGTCAGAGAAATTATTTTCACGAACATAAAGCGTAATGTAAAATTAATTTTCGTTTGAAAATTTCATGGAAACATGTTTGTAAACGACATTGATATTAACTCGTTACTATTTGCATTTGTCAACGCTAATTTTGTATTTAATAAGTTTATTAGGTAAGGGAAGCACTTTTTTATAAGACAATCTGCCTAAACTTTTCCCAAACAATTTGGGGTCGGCTTCAGTCTAACTGGATTTATCTGTATACCAGTGTTTAACATGGAGCGACTGCCTATCTGATTTCCACAACCCGGTTTCTAGTTACACGATACCCTTTGGTAAGGCTGGCTGTCAGACTTTCGGTCTACTCATCCACAAATGATAGCCACGACTGAGAAAACTCTGAGAAAATTCAATTTGCCCGCGACCTGGGAATCGAACCCAAGACCCCATGCTTAGCAGTCGTGTTAGCGACCACGAGACCAAAGGCACTCTTTTATAACATTTTCCTTAAACATTTCTGGCGCAAAGTACAGCTCGGGGACCACGGTTGCTCAGCTCATAGCCTCATGAGGATACGTCTCAAAAAATATTTTCTAAAAAGGTTTTCTACCTATTTAATTTATTTATGAGTACCAAAGTTCCTGAGAAGGGAAATCGTGTTTGTTTATAGGTGCTTACTTACAAAAAATATTGGTTTTGTATAAAAGTAGAAGGACGAGTTTGTGAAGAAAAAGAAAAGAAATATTGAAAATATCAAGGCAAGAAGTAATCGGTAAATATTTGGGCAGTAATCCCCGAAGCTGTCATATAAAGTTAGTGGTTGCGTGAGCCACATTGTGATATTCTAGTCAAATATTGGACTGGCGAGTGCCGTTAATGAAATTCCCCAAACGGCCCAACCAGGGCAAGCAATTTGACTGGTAGGTACAGTCGGTGACAGAAGTCAATTACGTCTGCTACGACAGATACGAGGTATCCATTCACATGCAAAGTAGACCCGAAATGTGTTCTCCCTAATAATAACACATATGAGGTAGTAGGTATATCTATACTAGGTAAGGTACCTATGTAGTATACAAGGTGTAATTGGAAATTTGACACCACATTAACCAATAATTCCAAACTTTTCTAAAAAAACACTGTATTTTAATCCTGAAAACCTGATTAATTTTCAATTAACTGTAACATTTGAATTTTAATTGCTTTCAAATTAATAAATAATTAGTCAATTGAGTCGGCACAAAAGTGACGTCACAGCTGTCTTTTGCCATACGAAATCTATGGGAGAATTGGGTTTTGACAGGTCATAAAAAGTACGTCAATTGATTGGTGGTGTCATCTAGACTATTCCAATGCACAACTTCTAAAAAAAGAAAAAATACCACTTTATTTAAGCCCTAAAAACCCGATCAATTTTCAATTTATTGTAAAATTAGATTTTTAGTGACTCAGAAAGTGACATCGCCGTTTACTACAACCATACAAAATCTATAGAGCAATCGCGTTTTGACAGATCAATAAAAAGTAAGTATGTCAATTGATTGCCGGTGTTTTATACCCAATAGAATTAACTAAAATCTCGAAAACAGGTTTCTGTACTTACCATTATGAACAAATTTTATTATGGAACCAACAATGAATATAGAAATCAGCTGATCCATACATTTATGCTCAGGTAGCTCAACAAAATGTATAGATCAGCTGATTTCTCGTTCCATAGTAAAAGTTGTTCATAATATGAGTTCAAATATTCTCTTTCAGGTTTTCGCTTAATTAAATTAATAACACGTTGTATACAGGGGTTTAGTTGTTGATTTTTTAGGCCTCGCAGTAGACGAGACCTGTCTAAGTATGTTTCACTTGAAACTGATGAGTGATGACTGAAATTAAAGATAAACATTTTTTATGCAAACATTATTTCAGGCACCGACATCGGAAAAAAGTGTAAATGAATATTCACTGAATGGAATAAAAGCGTTTCATTACAACTGGCGTCTGTGATATTGTTTTGTATTATTTAATGAATATTTATGCGATTCTATTTTTCATGGAGATTATTATTTATTCATGCAAATTAAATCCTTGAATAGTAACTCTGAGGTATTGTGATAACGGTACCTAAATAAAATAATTCTATAAGTACGCTATTTTATAACCTGGTGGTATAAAATTTTCTTTGATTACTTAATCTTCTGCCGGGCGGCCATGTTAATTTTCCGGCCGACGACAAGACTTCATTTAAATTATTTGCTTAGGTATTTACGTCGACCGCACCACTTATTTTCTTGAAACTCTCGTTTAATAACTGTTCTAAGGTAGATAAGGTATTGAATTACCTACTCGAAACATGAAACAAAATAAACAAAGATGGTGCCTTTCTTATTCATCGACATAAATAACTTTGATTTAGAGCTAGGTACTTCTGTATTTAACGCAACAACCGTAAGGTATCTTTAACGAATTTTAACTATTGTTTTCTCTTTCAATGTTCATCTTAGACATCATTGACACCGGTGGAGAAAAACATCATGAGGTAATATAGATTTATAATGAATGTAAGTCTGCAATTGCCAAGCAAGTGTGATGATCAATGGTTGTGCCTTCTCTCAATGTGAAGAGGTATTTGCCAAGCAGTGGGACAGTTGGTAATAGTAAATGAGCAGCAAGGATCCTGAACCACCAGAAAACGTATAAAGTTAGATAAGTAGGTAATAGTACAAAAATAATTGGCATTGCAGCTTTTTAATTTAGACATATCGCAAATTTTTCTAAAAGTATGTAGATAAAAATAGTAAGCGAAAATATATAGTTAAGGATTTTAAGCGTATCTTTAATTTTCTGATTTATGTACCTTTTTATATGGTTAAAAACACAACGTAAAATGGTTTACCCTTCTGTTTATGACATTTTGTTAACTTTGCGGCTTCGACTGCTAAAAAGGTTCGAAATGAAACTACATCATACTGGTCGGCTCTTTACTGATACCAAGCCACAAGCCACCTTTAAAATCAATTTGTAAGGAAGGGGGGATAGTAGGTATGGTTCTCTAATTCGCATCTATGATTTAACAAGGTAGAATAATGTCAAACACAATAATCTGTTGTAAACAAGGCTATGTCGGTAAATTCAAGCCAACGAGCTGAGATAAGATAAAAGGCGGTAGTAGACTGAACAAAGATTTTCGTTTCTACTTGAAGTGAGATGTTGTGTCTAGAGACTTGCTTACACTAGTGTACCTAATAAAGGAAGTTATACTAGGAACGTGCTTGCTAAGCGCCAGCTGCGCCGCCAGCCGCACCAGCAATAAGTACTTACTGTAAAAATCTCAGGTGTAAACTTGAGGTGGGCTATCAATCCGCGGAATCCTGGGGATTAGCTTACTTTACCTTCACCGAAGGAGATTTTTACAAAATAGCACTGAAGGTAGGACAACAGATTACCCTAAGCTCACTTTACCTAAATTCACCGAGGCAGAATTCGACGAATAGCACTGCAGGTAGGATAGGAGGTAGGATGACAACCGGCATGACTGTATGTGCTCAGTTAAGTCGCGTCAGTTTTAGTCTAAATTCGCCAATCCGTCTTAAGCAAGCGTGTTGTTCAATGCTCGTGCCTTCTCTAAATGAGAATAAGCGTTTGCTCTCAGTAATATGCTGGCATTATTTTTGTTTATTATTATTTTTTAATGATACACTAAGCATCTAAAAACCACATTTGAGTACATTTATCTACCAATGCAAACGGATCTTGATCGTTTCAAGTAACTACAAAGTGAGTTGAGTATCCGCTGCCTCTACGTTATTTACAACGGAACACAAAGCTCTAGGTTACTAGAGCTTTGTGTTCCACCCACGGCAAAGAAAACGCGGTTTTATTTAAAGCTCGAGTTCCATTGCAATTTGAAATAAAGCTAGAGTGGAATGAGGTTGAAGACATAGCGCAATACACTATAAAGTTACACTGAAAATACTGAATTACGTTGCACAGTTTCTGGATAAAACACCGACCGGGTTTTTAACCTATAGCATAAAATGTACTCTCGACTTTTACCTCTCAGTCGCAGGTAACGAACGTCGATTTTCAATTTACTTTTTGTCCAGAAAAACTTAAATGGAAAATCATCTGATGCAGAAGTTGTTCAATTTGTTGGAAAAATGGAAAATAATTATGACAGAATATTGTGCGTAGCTGAGAATGGGTTGAAGTGTAAAATTGTTGTACCACAAATTATAGTTACATAGAGGACATTATTCGGTTAATGACGCCGTTCACACAATGTGTGTGCAAAGCTTAGTTACAGCCTCACAGCGTACATAGAGGTGGTGCGGTTTTCTACTGTTGGTTTAAAACTTGTGAAACAATACATTAAGTAAACTTATAGCGAATTCACAGCAATACTAAGAGAGGTATATAAAATATTCATAATTAAGTCCATTCATAATCCGTTGCTGCTTTTATTACAATATCCAAATCTTTAAAAAAATTGATATTTAAAACGACATCGAAATTTTATTTTAAGTATGCCAACGGGACACAATTACTAAGCCTCAGTTGTCCGCCTGTCTGTCCGTCAGCGGGCTGTATCTCATGAACCGTAATAGGTAAGGAGTTAAAATATTCACATACAGTGTATCACTACTATCGCGTAAAAAATAAAAAATAGCAAGTCCCCATACAAAGCACGTGCTTCTTTTATGTAGTGGTAAAATATAGTAGGGTGGTACGGAACCCCTTATGTTTGAGTACGACACGCACTTAGCCGGGTACTTGTGTATAATAAAATATCAAAATAATTAAACGACAATCTCTGGTTCGCGGAAAGCGAGTTTTCTTTTCAATATAAATTATACTTCTGAAATCAAGTTCAAATAGTACATATTATGGGCGACGAAATCTTCCGTTGTACATTCACGGTGGTAATTATATTTGCGTTTCGGTCCATAAAGCAGTACAGGATGAATGAACGAAGTAGGAAAAGCGCGTAACATGCCTGTTTACAAGGCTAATGTGCCTTACTAATAAAAGGAAAAGCTTTTATCGTGAAAAGAAATGCGCGACCCATATAAAAGGCAAGACATTGGGTAAGTTTCTATTCTACTTACCTATTAAGTACCATGAAATACTTTTTGTGACTAACACCGAACACTAAACTATAAATCTTGGACCTTTCTTACTAACAGAGAATGGGAACGTGAACCAGCAGTAAAAATTTCCCTCGGTGAAGTGTGTTTGAAATGATCCCTATGCGAAGAACGATAGGACTTTGTTTAACTTATTCTAGACTTCCACACTTATTCCAGTTACAGTTACACCTTAAAGAAATGGTCTGAAACTGCCAACATGTGATGCGCGAGCGCACTAACTTGTTCTTTTTCTGAACGTGGACGGGACTCAAATAATTTTATAACAGTTTAATAAAGATTCGTTTTAATAAATTCAAAAGAATATAGTTTATTAAATTTTCATCTACCCATTTGTTTTTATTTTTTGTGGAACGTCGCACGAAATGCAATTAAGGATTTATAAAAAAATCTAGCAGCTTTTACCAGTGATAGATTTGTATACATTTTTACGTTAGCTCTCGGGCGCCAAAAAGAGAGCAAGTGTGAAAAAATATACTAAGGATGTTCGTTACGACATATTCCATTCGTTCACAAACTTCATTACAACTTTGAAACTATAAGTTAACGATCTCGATCAACTTTTGCGCGTTGAAATGAAATATAACTTTGAGGAACGATTTATATCCGTACTCTTTACAGAACTTCTAACTTCAACATTTACTTAGACGTAAGTAAATACATTACTAACGAGATTTTAAAATAATACAGCAAGCTAACGGTTATGTTTGTTTAGGAACTTTTCAAACTACTACAACCCTGTTATGTTAAGTGGTAATCGCGAACAGGTGCAAAAAGCGTTGATAACCGTGTTTCAACCCGGGCCTAGTTATCCTCCTACCACGAAGGTAGTTTTTGTCATCGCAGCTTTGTGTAGCCAAGCAAAAACCATCAGCGCTTTATTGGAGAAGTACCCTTTTGAGCGTCGGGCGGGCCCTAATGAGGATATCGCGACCGACAGCCCGAAAGAAGTGCTTATACCACCGTTTTATTCGTGAGAATCCGCTGAACAAGCAAACGAACAAAGGAGAAAAATAATACTGAGACGGATTTTATTGGTTAATTTAGTTACATTTGAAAATAAAGGTTTTTGGGTTTTCAGAGTGATGTACTTAGAGTAGATTTTTTCAGCAGTTCTGGGGTATACCTTACAAATACGTATATGCAAGCGTAACCATTCGCGAAACTACAGTTAGTTAAAATAAATAAGTCTGAATTCTAATTCAATTTCTAAAGAAAATTATATTTTCTGAGTTATTGAACGGCGGCAAACTTTTGCCGTGATTGAACGAAAACTTTGATCGCAATTCAATTCTAATCAAGTTCAAAATTACGAATTCAGCAAAAAGTAACGTAAAGCAAACTTTTCAATTATACAATTAGGTTCTTTCCATTTATATTGCTAGGCTAGGGTTGAGAAACAAATCAATGTGGCACGGTCCCGCGACTAATAAATTATCCTATTTTTAGTCGGTCAGGCCGATCGACCCCTCTGTCAGTGAATAAAAGATGAGCTTGCAAATGTGGAAGTCTACCCGCACCACTGTTCCAATCTTCTTCTGACTCATAAAGGTGTTACGAAATAACCGCCGTCGCACATTCAGTACTCTTATCTTTTATTTTTTAGCATCATTTAGCTATTTGCGGTCTACAATCAGTCCAACCAGTTGAGGTCAGCCGATTGCGGTGTCCGCTAATAAATTGAAATGGACCACGTCATAGTTCGCTACAGCGGACGATTAGAGGTGGGAGAAGGGGTGGTGGGAATCATCTCCCTCGTAGGTGACCGGGGGGTTTAGTATCTGTATATGGCACATAGTCAAATATATTTTTGGCGAATCACAAAATTCATTCGTAACCGTTGGTCGCCGTTGAAACTGAGCATTGTATTGTATTGTAGGAATATTTAAGGCAATTACACTTGCATATTTTTAAACACATCCAATTGGAATTTCATCGATTTCCGTTCTTGATGGGGCGTGGATTTATTTTTTCCAACTTTACTTACCACGTTTATGACCTGCTACAACCAGGATTAACACACAGAGTAATTTGAAACTAAAAGTTTATTTCAGATACATTATACGTAGCCGCTACCTTTTCTTGAGTTAGAAGTTTCTTATCTAATTTGAGTCGTCAACTTGACGCCATCTGGAGTCTGTTACCTCGCAGATGAGGCTTCACGTAAGAGGTCGAGCTATAATGGACCGTCTGCGTCTGGCAGAAAACTTTATATTGTATTAATGCAATTAAGCTTGCGCAAAAGAACACAAGTATGAGTGGTCCCCAGGTTTATAAAACCATTCCATTTGATTGTACCTACTTCGGTTGCTAAATTAAATCAAATTGAGAGTAAAGAGAACAGGGGGCCAATTCTACTAACTTTTAAGAATAATCAAATTTCAGTTTTAGTCTGCCTCTAATTTTCATTTTTTTTGACAGTTATAACTGAGATGAGATAGCGACTAGATTTGGAACGTTTTTGATTAGTAGAATTGACCTTCAGAGCGGACTTATAAAGACTATTTAATCAGATAGCCAACACATAGTGAAAAGGGAAATATAAACCAATAAATAGTATTGATTGCCTTTTTAAAGCACGTGTCGAACAATACCCAGTGATTGAGTTAAACGTGTACGTATAAAAATATAGACATTGATCACATACTATAGCAAGTCAGCAACATTCATGCGCGGTTGTACTGAATTCAATAGAACAGGCTCTGGGCAGAGTGTTCCCATTTCGACAATGATTGTAGCTTCACTGTTACTATCTATATATTGTGTCAATGCTTTCGTGCTATAAGTATACAGTACTTTAGTTACGTAACGACGCTGTTCAATCCGCTTGGAAAGCTCTTAATTCTATTAGTGAGGACATCCCTGTTTTATGTCGGTAATTGATCGCAGGGGAATAGACAAAGAAACATGACGTTTTTATGTTTATGTGTAGTCATCGATCGGGTGTACTGAGTCGGACCATTGGCCTTTCAGAAGAACAGTGTCCAAGATAAAAATATTTTTTGAAAATCGACACGTAACTTTTAACGAAAGTATAAATATGGCAGTTCGACAGCTTTTGCATAGAAATGTATGTCAAATTGACATATTTATTCTACAGATAAAGGTAAACAAATTTTTGAAAAATCAGTATTAAAGTTTTATATGCGGTTCGACAGAGAGAATGCGTCAAACTGTCAATTCTTTTGTGGACCGCCAAACGGGGTGAGGGATGCAGGGGTAATTCGGCACGAATTTTTCAGTTTGTTAGCAAAAAGGACTCGCAATATTTTTGCTGAACTATAATTTACGACGTAGTGTCATTGTTGGCAACAAACTATTTTGTTTTAACGTTAAAATCCCTTTAAAGGTTACGTTCCGATTAACCCCTGTATCCCTATTAGCCCCGTTTGACTGTAATCTTCAAGTAATAGGTACAGTCAGCAACAAAAGTCGATTAACATTTATATTCTTTAAATCCTAATTATTGAGCACAATAATAAAGGAAATACGAAATTAATATACAATATTAATATAGAATAAACCCTTAGCTATTGCCTGAAACACTGAGAAGTAGTGCATTGTGTTTTAGTGGCTATTTAAAGGATATAAACAAAGTAACATTGTTAATCGACTTTTGTTGTTGACCGTACAGTACAGAAAAAAAAAATCTTAGTTCTATTACATTCAGTATCATTGTTTTATAGAAACACATGAGTAAGTATACCCATAAGAAATAACACTCAGAGCTCCTAATACCACTCATCTTCTGAATATCACAAATGATAATATCTCACTGCTCGCAGCGCCCTAACAAACGACAGCGAGCGCGAAAATATTATTTTATTTTTCTTTTTCCGAGGAGAGTCACCTTTCAACATTTGATGTTTCATCCTAAAATAACAACTTATTTTTTCTTTTTAGTATTTGTCATCGGAAAAACATAAAAGAAAACGGTACAGACCTTTCTTTTTTCTTAAATGTAAAATGGGACATTAAATATGAATGAATTTATATAAAAACAAATTAAACATTAAAAAGAGGTCCCGGACCGCAAAACGAGAAAGTTTGTTGGTCTACTCAAAGATTACACAGAACACAACCCAGAATTGTGTACCCAGGACTCTTATTGACTTAAAAACTAATAAAAAGTTTAGAAGCCAACATATTTATGGAAATATATCTACAGCTTTATACAAACCTAAAAATAACTTTTGTAATAAAGAGTTGCGTTGCGGTATATTTCATTTATAAATCGGTCCATGGCTTATTCTGCAACTTTTCTCTAAAGGAGGATGAAAGTCTTTGAATTACAAACAGACCTCCAAACTAAAAATAAACCTTTCAACCCTTTTCGGTTAAGCACGTTAGGGTTTTGTATAAAAGAAAAAAAAAACATAAGTGGCTTATCTACATCTCGACCAAAAGAAAGGTTCTAGAAAGAAGTACTTGTTGCTTATCTCCGACTTTAACGGAATATCGGCCTCCTGAGACATAGTTATAAATCTTATTTGGAACGTACGTATTTCACTTCTAATGTTATATTCTCGCACTATTTTGCCTTAAAGAAAACTTAGAACTGAGTCTCAAAGGATATATTATGAACCCGTTCTTTGAGAAAATTTACTCCTGTTTAATGAAAAACGATACAGCTACAATATCTGTAGGATACCTACCGATCTACCTAATGTTTGTTTTACAGAAACAAAACGGACTACAGAAAAAAGCAACCCTCGAAGTGAGCATTCAAGAATGTGATGTACCTAACGTAATTTTCTTTTTCCTTTACTTTCCTGAAAGCAGCTAGAAGTAGCCGTGGTCCTTAGGGGTTAAGTTTTATCTCAAAAAAAGCCCTTTAAGTTATGTTGGACTTTTATCATCCGGAGAACTGTGACCACTACTACGTGATCAGGATCATCTTACTGAGGGTTCAATTACTCGATTGAAATACAATTTGCCTACAATTATTCCGAACTAGCTTTTGCATTTATGATATTAATATGGATATTAAGCCTCGTAATATTATATTAATCTTTTACGTTAATTTGTCTGTCAGCGCTGGTGGCAGACTGTCAAGTATTTCTTATACAGAACAGAGTTTATCTCATAGGAATAAAACATTTAAATAAGTTTGGATACGGCTAAACGACGAGTCTCTACAGTACCGAAAGGCTTTTGTTTTACTTAGTTTTTTAAATTACATTATTGTTTTATGGATTTCTAGAAATTCTAGACTCGAGACGACAGAATCGCTAGATCAGCCATAAAGGCAGTAAAGATTCACAACAACGCATGGCCGAACTACCATCGCCGTCAATCGGCGTCGTTCGAGCGATTATCTCCGAAATTGAACATCTCCGATCTTCCTATTAAATTAGGAGTAGGATACTGGCCACTTCACGGTTAACGAGAACAATGCAATTAAGATAAAGAAGATTAAGATTATTAGAGCGCCGGGAAGTGAATTCATAATTTATACATCAAGAATCCGGCGAGTAAAATGAACAACGAATCCTTTTGAACAAGACTTGCTCTAAATAGAATGCCACTGTTTTCAATATTATACTGAAACTTTTAACAACCATTTCTTAATGGTGCAATGCAATGCTTTAAAGTAGTTACTCAAGATCGAAGCACATAAAGCGCTGGCAAAGTTCCCTCGGAGTAACATGTAAAGATTTTATTGAAACATGCTGAGACCAGTGAAGTGGAAACATGAAAAGCGCTGTGCTTCACAACTATGAGAAGCTAGCGCAACGTGATACTTTGCGTTGTATACAAAATTTACATGGACAATATACGTTAGAATTTAACTTCGCTGACTGTACTTATCTTTCGCCAGGAAGTCAGCAAGGCACAATTCCCAGACGTCATAATCCCTGGACATTTTTTGTTTCCTTTTCTTACATTGTTCTAAAAGACGGCAAGATCCATCTTAAAGACTAGACTGACGTAATTTACCTTCATTCCTTCCTTCACTCGTGAGTCTTGAATTTTCGAATCACTGGAGCATGTTCTTTTTCATCGCTACTCTTTCAAATAATCCCAAGCTCTCACATTATCTCGTGCGGAGAGCTCATACGAGAATGATTCAACATTTTACCGAGTGCTGGTATTTGAACCGTATTCATTTTATTTTGATGTTTGTTGTACACTTTCGGATTATTCGTGTCCGCATTACGGTACACTGAAGTTGGATCAGCATCAGTTATGAAGGCTTCCTCGGATAATAATATTCATGGATATGCAAAATCGTATGATACCAATTCACCTTTGAATTTGTATCAAGAAAATAGAAAAGTTTATCTGACGCTAAAGTAGGTATAGTAGGTAGGTATACTCTGCCTACACCGCATCGCTGTTGAATAATTTAGTTTCTAATACAACTTGGTACAACGAAGGATATTATTATTTGATTAGCAAATAAATTATTTAACAGCATTCAACATTATTTTATTCAAATTGAATCTGGCGTGAATCTATTCAGAACATCCGAATTAGTACTATTTTCAAATCGTTTGTGGGACCGTGAATGCTGTCCTTCAGGAATTCTGTGTTCAATAGTTCTATTTTCGTAGAGTACACAAAATAAATTGGTGTTAGCATGGACGCCTACGCAATACCAATAAAATAAACGAAAACCAATTTTGGTTCGCTATTACTTTGAAACAATCAAGCCAATCACAAATCCAATTCGGGATGAATTGTCAAACAATGTAGGTAAATCTTCTTCAAAAAGGCAGTTGGATTAAAGAATTAGCGTAAATAATATACTTTTTTTATCTCGACGGCAAGCCTGAGTTGTAATTAAATACGGGGGATCGTCACGTGACTCTGAAAAGGAGTGATTGATGTTACAAATTGCTTCCATTGTCAGGAGCGAAAAAAAGTGGATTGACGATATCCAATTTATCGGAAAAAAAGAAAAATTGAACACCTAAAAGGTGCAGAGATTGAAAACAAAAATGTTTTAGTGAAACACTGAAATATTTGTGTGAGGTCGAGGCCTTTATTTACCGAGAAAATTAAACATTAACAAGATGGAAAGCCCTCATCTCTATGTAGATTGTGGGTCCGGTCAATTAAGCTGCACTGTGTAACACTGACAAATCACAAATTGACCAATCTACAATAGTTATAGAGAGAATCAGATATCAAGCATAATTATATGTTGGAGATTTAGATGGGAGGAATCATTACCTACAGTAGTTTTAGGTCACGGTATCAAATATAGAAACAGAAATTTGATTACGTAATGAGACGTTTATACAACCATTGATTTATAGGAGTTATGACTCCCAATGATACACAACATTGAATCTCGTGTAGAAATATAGCAAGTTTAAACAACATATACATATAATCTATGCATATAAAATGCTTTGGCCTGAATGACTGACTGACGGATCAACGCGCAGCCCAAAGCGCTGATCGTAGAGATCTGAAACTTGGAGGGTGTTCTTTGCATAACGTAGGCATCTGATAAGAAAGGATTTTCCGAAGTGCTACCCTTTTGTGGGTAAAAAGGGGGGCAAAATTTGAGTAGAGAAACAAGATTAGATCGCCAAAAACTAACATTAACGCAGACGTAGTCGAGGGCAGAAGCTATTAACAACATATAGCAATACATTCATAATACGTAGGTTTTTATGTTTATTGAATTCTGATTCAACGTTCATAAAGCTTTGACAGGCCAACTATAAAATTTAAACTCGTTTAATTCTTTTGCAATGCATCCAACCATTGCACTGGAGTTACGAGGCCATTTATCTCGTTGTGGAGTAACGTATTCAGTGCAGAAGCTGGGATTTTAGGAAATGCCGCAATAAAATCGAGTAACGAAGATATTTTCTAAATATGGATAGATTAAAATACTTTTTTTTTTAATGTGGTAAAAATCATCCAGTGAGTCCTTCCGCCCCGGGTGGGGCGGAAGGGACTGTCAGACCTTTACTGACTAAAAAACCACCCTATTCCTTCTGTTGCCCTTTACGTTCCGGGGCCACGGTATCACGTTTTAAAAGGTCATAAAAAGTATGTTAATTGATTATTGACATACTTTTTATCAGCTGTCAAAATTATTTTCCTCCGATTTCCCGCATACATTTTGTACGGAAATAATGCTGTGATTCGATGTCATTTATTTTCCAAATTAATTGACTAACTATTTATTGATTTCAAAGCAATATAAAATCTATTTTACAGTTCGCTAATTGAAAACTATTCGAGATTAAACTATCAGGGCTAAAAGTAAGTGTATTTTTAGAGAAGCTATGTCTTGGAATTATTGGTTAAAAGTGTCCGATGCACCCGTATTCAGGTAGGTACCGCTTGTATAAATTTCCCTGAATCTTGCTAATTTAATCAGAATAAGTAGCTACCTCATTTGAAAACAAAGAAGCTAATAAGGCAGAAGAAAATACGCATGAAGTCGGAACACCGCGCTACATTCATCGCCCGGCGAAAGCCGCGCCAGAGAAAACTTTTCTTCTTCGACCTTTTTTCACCGTGGAATATCTACAAAACTGGATGGATGAAACTCCCGTCGGCAACTAAGTACTCAAAGCGTATAACTATAAGCCGGATTGGGAAGCGTTACGACTGTCGGAAACACGTTAGTTGCATAATATCGTTGCCGTGCAACTAAGGGCCAAGTTGGTAATGGTATCTCTGAGCTGCGCCCGCGCCATCTCACTAAGATTATACAGCTTCTAAACTATGCAAATGTCTAGTTTTCAGATGTAAATACACAAACAACACTTCGTCTTATATACTGTTCTCTACAAAGTGTCGTTACGTAAATCCGTCTCCAACTTAAACCTATTCCCATTAAGCATAGTTTTCGTAAAGTTTTAACGATAAAACACAATCCAATTAATAGTTGTGCAGTTTGTCGCCATCCATGACTGTCGTACAACATAACATGTAGGTTTATCGAGTTGCCAAGATCCAAGGATATCTTCAGATAGCGATGCCAAAGTTAAATAGTAGATGTGATATATATATTATTTACATAGAATACGTGTGAATGTGGATTATCTTTGAAAGAAAATTTACTGTTGCATGAGTGTTACTGCTCGGAATACCCGACTAGGCAGCTATAAATCTGTAGACGGCTTCAGTCAATTTGGCGTGAATATAGGTGAAATAATCTTCGGATCAGCTAAAACAAATGCTTTACTGTTTTATCTACATTTTCGTAAGTGACTTATGAGTAATCCGGACAAGGAAAGGATTCAACTAAACATTGTGACATGATGCGTAATATAAAGTTCATTTATTAAATCGATAAAGAAGATTTTATAAAATCCGCAACTTCTCTTTTTTATATAAATACTAGCTTCTATCTGCGTCTTCGTCCGCGTCAAAATTAATACCTATTAGGTATACTGTCCCATGGAAACCGTTCATTTTTCGGGAATAAAAAGTAGCATATGTGTTATTCCAGATTATAATATGACAACCTCCTGAAACTTGACGAGGATCCAAACTGCACCTCGTATACTTAATATAAACAAAGATCAAATAAGTGGCGCGTCACGTATACCAACATAGGTAATATGTCAGTGAGCACACTCCATCCAATCAGTTCCACTAGAACCCTTTCAATCTCTTCAGCGTGAGATTGAATCGCTTGAATCGAATTTGGGCTAAGCCTGGGCGGGCGCGAACGCCTCTAGGTACTATATTTGAAATCGTGTTAGCTAAAAAAACCTCTCTAACGCTGTTTTATCTGAAAGACAGGTGTATCTCTGAAGAGACAAATCAACACACACACAGAGAGGTTCTGAAGAATCTTAAAAAATATTAAAATTTTAAAATATCATGCCAGTCGGGGGCGCGGATCATGCGTCATGCTAATACCGGTCTCCCGACTCATGCAGGAGAAACCGTGGATTTTAGTCGGTAAGAGCCATAACCCTCCTGTCTAATCTGTTTACTATTATAAATGTAAAAGTTGTATGGATGTATGTTTGTTACTCAATCACGCGAGAACGGCTAAACGGATCTGGATGGTAAAGAGATAGATTAAAAGTCTGGAATAGCACATAGGCTATTTTTTATACCGGAAAAATGTACAGTAAGCGGTCATAAGCGCAGTAGCATGCTAAGGTTTGAATTGCTGTGAACACGCGGTACAGGCCGCACCTACATCTGTGTGTTAAGTGATTATATATTAACACTACCGATGAACACCTCACAATTCGCACACAGCCTCGAAAGGTCGGATTGCTACTCCACTTATGACCGCTACTGTACAGTTCGAAAATATATCAACTTTGATTCGGACGAAGTCGCTGGCAGAAGCTATTAAATGTAATAATCTATGCTATTATTATAATACTGTTTTTTTTTAAACGCGTAAAGCTAAAGCCTAATTTTTATTATTTAGAAAATAAAAAGATATTGGTAAATGCTAGTTTTTTTTACACAAAGTGTAGATATTGTGAGACGCTGAAGACTTCAAGTGACAAAGGAAAAGTAAAAATTAAATAAACTGTGGTTGTATTACAAAACTTCTAGTTGTGGGTGTTATCGAAATGTCAAATTAACATTTAATTTTGGAACGATTCGGTAACAACCCAGACAGAGACCTTAAGACCATTCCTAAATGGTCAGAATTTAAGCATGCAATTTTGGTATGCTTACTCAATAATATTTGTGAAAAATCGATGTTTGTGTTTTCATTCATTAACTAGCTTGTATTCGCGACTTCGTTTGCATTAATAGCTGTTATTTTGCGCAGCATCCTAATTCTTTTTGTGAAATTAAAGTTACCCCTTATAACATCAGCTGCCTACAAGCGAAAGTCCCATCAAAATTAGTCCAGCCGTTTTGGAGGTTAGCTGGGACAAATAGACAGACGTAGGTACAGATAGAGACAAAAAACTTTTAAAATTAGTTTTTACGTGTTATTTAACCTTCCGTGTAAACAGTTTCATTTTTATTTATTTGTATGTTTTTACCTAAGACTGACAAACAAACAGTTACGTAATTGTAGTTGTGGCAAATAAAAACGTTAATATAGATCTTCGATAGCTTCTATGGCGTCTGTGAGTTGTTTACGTCGTGTTTTCAAGCTATAGGTACGCCGCATTTTAATGGTCTGCAAACATTATTTCCTTCTGAAGTTTTATATGTAACTAGCAGCGCGGTTTCACTCGCGCTATGTCGCGTAGCGTGATGTTATATAGCCTGTACTATCCATACTTATATTATTCTGTCTGTTACGTTTTCACGACTAAACCACTGACCCGATTGTGATGAAATTTGGTACAGGGTAACTATTGAACCCTAACAAAGGACATAGGCTACTTTTTATTTTGACAAAGTCACGAGCAAAAGCTACATACATACATAAACTCACGCCTTTTTCCCATAGGGGTAGGCAGACACAACAGAACGCCACCTGCTACGATCCTTACACACTCCTTTCGCCTCATCTACGTTCATACATCTCGTCATACAAGCACGCCGGTTACGAGTACTCCGCACCTGCGGAAAAAAAGCTAGTTTCTTATAAATATGGCTATTATAATTATACAAAAAAACAAAGTATTCCAATCCGACTGGTAGTTTTAGAGATTAATGCGTTTGCACAAACAAACAAAAAGATCTTTAGCTTTATTATATTAGTGTAATAAAGTATAGATATGGAACAGAATTATAGATGTGGTAGACGTAAAACAAAAATAACTGCGGCGCTGCTCGCGCTCTAACGAGTTTAAAAGGTATAAATTATTTAAATATGCGGGACTACACTTTGGATTCGGGTCTCGTGGCTAAACAATCATGGGTACGAGGATCAGCCCAAAGCCTGGAGTTAGATTAGAAGACTATTTATTTATTTGTCGACACGGTTGGTGCAGTGGATGAGCGATTGGCTGCTGCGCTGCGTGCAGTGGATTCGATTAATGCACGCACAAACAAGCATGCAAACGCTCGGGACAAATACCCTACAGATAGTTGTTCGGAGTCTGGCTGTTTGTGTATGTGAGTTTACATGTTTGTTAACGCACCCACGATATAGAAGAAATTCCTAGTATTTCTAGAAGCAACGTTTAAAAAATTAAAAAAAATATCTATGTCTTCGAAAGTACTTGTTAGTCCTTATGAATCTTGCACACAATTTTCCAAACCGACTGGCAGTTCCAAAGATTAGCGCAAACAAACAAACAAAAAAGCTCTTCAGCTTTACAATTAGTATAAAAAATAAAATAACAAGGTATGTACATGTACAATTGTACAATTTATAAAAAAAAATAGGGAGCTCATAGGGCATCAAAAATCTTGCCCGCGTCGCTGTCAATAGGGCAAGTGTCCAAAAGGCTGGCAGCATTGCCACGTTGTATGGCAATTCAAAATTAAATTAAATTCATTTAAATTTCTTGTTGCTACACCCGTTACAAAAGAACGAGTGACAATCAGCAACAGCGTGCCTTGTCATATTAGAGAGGCAGCGAGGCTACGTAGCGTTATCTATGCAAAACTTCATGATGAAGAATTAAATTATACTAGAGTTGCGCTCGTACGTATGTTAATTTATGAATTTTCGCTCTTGACAACTTTGGAAGTCAAATTTTTGACATTTTACTTGCAACAAAGCTTGCAACCTTTTTACATACTTAAATTTATTTCTAAACTGAATTAGCGACTGGCCAGTTGATGTCAAAACAAATAAGTGAGGCCATTAAAGTTTTATTTTTTACGATTTAATCGTCATGTTTAATGGCTATTTTACTTTTTTTTGGACAAATTGGCCAGTTACATCAATACTGTGTCTTTTAATTTAAACTTTTTACTTGAACCTAATGCTGCAGTATTGCTATTGGAGTCATATATTTTATGCAGACATTTGCAATATCACAAATATACCCTACAATACCGCTTAATACGTAATACATTACTTCCAAAACTTTTCAAACGTGAATCTACTAGTCCATTGTTATTTGCTCCAGTGGTTTTCCTTTGTCTACACTTTACAAGGTACAAAATGTTTTATGTATTCGTCGAGTAATTGAACAAATAAAAAGAAAAATCAAGCGACTGACGACCTATTGCGTGAAATGTCAAATAGCAACTGGATCGATAGGTAGGTATGGGTAGTAGATGATTCATACAGGCGGATAGAAGGCACTATGTTTTATAGCTATAATACATAGCGTCAAGCGACCCGCCTGCGACGGCAGTTTTCACCATAAAAAGCTTCCAGCGTGATTTATATCGAAATATTTATGCTTGAAACTACCTATCCGCATTCTAAGCTTCAATGAAAGTTCCCCTCGTATAATGTCTACTGCTTTGTGGATATATCTTTTTTGAAGCACCAAACTTAGGAAGTACTTAACTAAAAGATATTTCAAAAATGTTGGGATAATATTTTGTACTATCGGTAAAACGGGGTGAATAGAAAGGCAAGGATGGGTCGGGACGAAACTTTAAAAAGGATTTTGATTTAAACTAATATAGTTTGTCGCCAACAAGGACACTAATTTGTAAACTATAATTCAGTAAAAACAGTAGAGTCCTTTTTGCTAACAAACTATATTATTTTAACATTAAAATCTTTCTAAAGTTTAGTCCTTTAATCACGCCGTTTTACGGTACACGATCATATTTTAGGTACCTAAGATCAAAGCAAAAATATTAAAACAATTCTTGTGTATTTGCGTAAGTTTAATTATATTTAACTGCAAGCAAATAGCAAAGAAAACTTATTTTCCAATTTTCACTTAACGTTTTTGAGGTTCAATACACGTGTGTATCAAAGAAATAATTTTGAATTTATATTTTCATACAAAAAATATGAAATTGAGAATAAAATATGCAAGTTAGAAAAATAACTGTAATGTATCAAGTTTTTCTGTTAGGTTATTCAACCTCGATATCCGAAACAGAACGGTTTAGAAATCAAGAAAAAAATATGATATTTATAATTTGGGTGCCACTAAGATTTCAGTAGATGATAATGTATTATTTAAGTAATATGTACAATATTTACAGGTTTAATCATCAGGCAAAACATTATTTTGCCTTTGAACTAAGTTTAAGTAATTTCGGGTGACAATGAGACAGAATATCCCAAAAATATATTAAAATGTCGTCTAGCTCCTAAACCGCAAAAAATCGTAGAACATTCATGGGGTGGTTTAGATAGCCCAAGAAGAGAGGAGTCCAAAATGTTCGCTTAGACGTCCTTATCTGGGTCACCCTGTATATGCTGAACAATGAACTTCAACCTCACAGGAAACAAAATATGGCACTGTCCATCAGGCACCTTTGCTATTTATTTGCCAAAGCGAAAAATATTTCCGCAAAGAGAAAATCTTTTTTCTCTTTTTTGGCTTATTTGCGTAAAAAGAAAATATAATTTCTTTTTGATTATTTTAGCTACGAAATAAAGCAATTTTCTATGTTACGTCCCCACGGCATGTTATTTATGAAAGGTAAATTGTCAAAGTGACGGTGAGTTTTGAAGTAAGCGGCAGCAAGCAAATTACTCTCGACCGCCATCAGCCGGTTATTAATTCATTTTCCTTAGATAAGCGCAGGCCACACCGCCAGCTAGCGGGCGGGCGGGCTAAGCGGGCGAACATCGTTTCACCTCTTTACATACTTCGGTTCACACCGCGAGCTACCGACTAACCTGACGAGCTAAGCTAACGAAATATCCGACGATTCCTAGCTAGCGGGCGGGCGGGCTAAGCGGGCGAACATCGTTTCACCTCTTTACATACTTCGGTTCACACCGCGAGCTACCGACTATTCAACGAGCTAAGCTAACGAAATATCCGTCGCTCGTCTGTCCGTAGTTTTCGGTGTGAACCCCATAGTTTAGCTCGCCAATATTTCGCTTAGTTTGTATAGTTTCCTTCGTTCGCTTCGCCCGCCCGCTTAGCCCGCCCGCCCGCTAGCTGGCGGTGTGGCCTGCGCTTTAGTGTTGACGGAATGTATTTTATAATAACGGAAGAGTTATTTTCTCTTCAATTTTCTGGCAAAAGATTTAGTTTTCTTTTGGTTTTTTGCAATCTGCGTCATTTAAGATTCTAGTGGCTAATATTAACCTAACGATCATATCTTAAACGAAACAGAATATCTTTATTTGCAGAAAATATGTTACATATAAACGGTCTAAAATAAGAATGGCTCCACAAACTTTATTTTCTTACTAGCATCCGCTCGCGACATCGCCCGCGTCAAAATTAATATATTCCTACTAGTTCCCACGGGAACCGTACAATTTTTTAAAAAGTAGTCTATTTAGTGTTTTCACCAAATTTCATCTTCAGCCGTTCTGGCGTGATTGAGTAACAAACATCCATCCAAACTTTCGCATTTATAATAGTAGTAAGGTCACAGCAAGCAACAAAAAATAAACATTTTATCCTACAGCATTAATTATAACAAAATTACGAAAAACAAAAATGTTTCCAGCCAGCAGTGTATTTTAAGAACAGTCACATGTCAGTTAAAATAATTCTATTTTTGAAATTTAACGTAGATCTTTTTGAAGGCCAGCAATTAAGTTACATGACTTTTTAGTCGTAAATCGACTAAAAAAGGTCAAGGATTCCAACGCTAAATGTTGAAATGAAACTAAAAAGTCTGAAAAGATTTCATTGTCTTCAATATGAGCACAATGGCGGAGACCAATTGCACTTTCCATTTGAGTTCCAATCCCGCCTTAATTAAGTGGAAATGTCAACGAAGGTAAGAAGCTGACTAAGTAAGTAACATTGATCGAGGACCGAGGGCGAGGGAGTAATAAGTACTTAGGTGTGTTTTTGTTACACATAGGTAAGTATATCTTATTTGGTAAACAAGAATGGTACAAAAAAATCATGAGTCTTCGCATCAATCTATTTTAATCATTAATGAAACGGTTTAGGTTTTAGTTTAGCATCTTGATCTTTAGAGGAACCAAATACAGAATTACAATATACAGGACAATTGGGTAGTTGACACTATTAATAAATAATTTCAAGACATAACTTCTTTAAATAAAAGCTTTATTTTAGCCCTGAAAACCCGATTAATTTTCAATTTACTGCAAAATTAGATTTTTTGTGGTTTTTAAATCAATAAATAGTTAGACAATTGAGTTGGCGAATAAGTGACGTCAAAGCGTGCTATTACCATACAAAATCTATGAAATAATCGCGTTTTGACAGGTCATAAAAAGTACGTCAACTGATGGTGGTGTCAACTAGCCTATTGTTTTAGTTCAAACATAGAGCTTATTATAATTTAAGTTTGGGTCTATTTTGAAACTACAACGTCTATTTGTACTTTTGCCTTTGGTAGCTTAATACGAGTAAATGGTAATACCCAACAGAAGCCGAATATACCGAAATTAGAGAGCGGCTTATCTTAAAAATTAATTGATGTAATAAAATGAAGCTTGGTTTTATTTGTAAACTTCATCATTTAAATATTTTATCGAACATAATATCATCTCGACCTCATCCCTATTTGAGGTCGATGCAGTAACAGTAAAATATTAATACCAGCTCATTATTTAACTCACTGCACGGCAAAGACTTCTTCTTATACAGAGAAGACACGAGCTTTGATCACCACGCTTTCTCAAAGCGGATAGCCGATTTCAGACTTATATTACCTAAGTTTTTTTTTCACCTGCGTTAAGTCACGTCTTTGATTAAATTACTGCTCCGTTCCCGTAGACCGTACCGAAATAGTATTAGGTAGGTATTAGGTAGGTAATAGGCTATACTATTCCTCATGCATCTGGCTATCATACGCAAACAGATTTTATCCAATCTGACTGGTAGTTCTAGAGATTAGCGCGTTTCAACAAATTAACAAACAAACAAAAAACCTCTTCAGCCTTATTATGAATATTTATTTATTTATTTATTTTGGGAAAGCTTACAGACTATACCAATATAATAACAAAAATATAAAACTAAATTGCTAATTACAAGCCTCCACAGATAAATAAAAAAATATTATTATAAATTCCTCACAGTATAAGGTATTCCTTAATATTGGTTCAATAAGTTTAATCTTGAACATAAAATGGCTGTGCTAAAAGGTTCCGTACTGTGCTCTTATTAGTGCAGAAATTATTAGAATACAGTATAGATATAAGTCCAGGTTCAGTAGCAGTAAGTCGTCTTTTTCTTACATATCTCAATCAACCGTCATCTCACTGTAACTATAAATATCATCTAAATATTATCATATTTATACAAGCTACGATATTTATGTATTTGAAAAAAAGCAAAGAAAACAAACAAAATTTCATGACTAACAAAATAACATTGCGTTTTATCATCAATCACTGAGTTATTTCCACGTGTAGTATCCCGTGGGTGTTCAATATAACCTTCCGTTCTTATACTTTATTATTATACTGTCATATTGTGAAGATTAATATATTATTCATTGGTATACACATAAACTTCATTTTAAAATATTAGAATATACAAATATTGTAAAACGTTAATTTTTAAAGAGTATATGTATGAAGTTTCTTGCCCATTTTTAACCGACTTCAAAAAAAGGAGGAGGTTATCAATTCGTCTGTATTTTTTTTTTTATGTTTGTTAGCTAATAACTTGCGACTGGGTGAACTGATTTCCATGATTCTTTTTTTATTTGAAAGCTGGTGCTTCCCGTGTGGTCCCATTGTCACCATTTCCATATCTGATGATGGGATCTTGTAGAAATCGGAGGAACTCTTCAAAAAATGACAGCAGATTAACCGCGATTGTTGCTATAGCATATCTAAGCTAGACGTGAGGCATAAATATTAGAATAGGTTAGTGGATTAGGTATTTTTCGATCCGAATCCGTACCTAATCAAAAGCGTCGAGGATTAGGTATGGTACAAAATATTCGTATACAGAAGGGATTCCGTTCCTGGACTAGTTACTGTTCTAGTAGCGATGCGTGACGTTACTCGTAACGAATGCACGTCGTAGTTAGGAATCAAATTATTACTATTTGGATTAAAATTGAAAAATACGATATGTTTCACTAAACTAAAATAAAGAAATAGTTTTTAGAAGCTGCAGACTTTTTAGAATCTTCTCATGCCAAAAAAAGTGTTACCGAGCTCTCGTGAGAAATATCTGTGTGACGTATTCTGCCGTTCCCCCTATTTTTTTGTTTTGTTCCTTGGCTGTTGTGTGTCAATATCAAATTACAAGTTGGATTTAATTAAAATAATTATTTAAAAATTAATATTCATTCTTATCTACTTACAACTACTTTTAAATATTAAAAAAAATATATTGGTATGCATCTTTTCCTATAAAAAGATAATAATAATTTAAACATAATTAGGTCGAAGAAAATAACAAAACTTTCATATTAAACTATAGTTAACAGGAACGATCATGCTAAATATTTCATACGTAATCCACATACGATACATAATATTGGTAACAGGCCAGCGGCTATATTGAATAAATATTAGGATTAGGTAAATGGAATAGGTATTTTTTAATATTGGGATTAGGTGGATTAGGTATCATTTTTACCTAATCCAACCCATCTCTAATCTAAGCATTGTTTATGCCATCACACAACATATTATCATGCCTGTACTCACTACAAAGGTTATAAAAACTTTTTCGAAAAAAAATTATGTTTAAGCCCTTACAACGTTTTACAAAAAACGCAATACTGAAACTAAAATAAACTTAATTAGATGTTTGTTCTGATGAGATATTCGGTTATATGAACGAAACTCTTCAAAGGACATCGATGAAAGTCGCTGACGTGTTACCTGGCTGTGATATACGGACTTAGTGACCTGCTCTAACGACACCTGGCATTGATATCGGACTTCGCCACGGACTTTCCATACGAAATGGAGAGTTGAAAATGTATTAATTGTGGCTCTGCTGGTGGTTCCATGGTGTTGGAAGATGACCAGATACTAATTCAGCACCTCTCTTGGTAAGTAGGTATGATAGGTAGGTAGATTTCGGATTTACAGGTCAAGCACACGCTTGAAACTAGATTGGGTCGACATTGCCGGAAACGGCATGATAAGATTTTTATATCCAGTGTTTTTCAGCTTTGTTTTCAATAAAAAAAATAATATGTTGCACAATATATATTTATTATTAAAACAATAATTGTTATGTAATAAAAATCAAATGTCTGACATTTTTTTTAGGTTTCTCATGATCTGTTAGAGCAATAGCGCACTAGCGGCCATGGCCACAGCGGCCAGGCCGCGGCGGCCATCGAGATACATACCTTAGTATGAAATCGCCACAGAGCGCGCGCACCTGGCCGCACGGTTTGGCCACTGGCCGCATGCGGCCAGGTGCGCGCGCTCTGTGGCGATTTCATACTAAGGTATGTATCTCGATGGCCGCCGCGGCCTGGCCGCTGTGGCCATGGCCGCTAGTGCGCTATTGCTCTTAAGCACAACATGTTAGGCCATGATCAAAGAGATGATAAGAATCTCATCTGTGAGATAATGGTAGAAACTGTGCACTCTGCAGTAAGACATTACCACCTCAGCCACGTTTACATCAAGTGATTGCATTGAGAAGTGATACTTAACATTATATCATACAATATCAATATTATGTCCTTTCATGCGTCCTTATTACGTCGACTAATCCTAATTATTATTATTATTACTAATCCTGACGACCGTGCCTACACGTGGCGAATTAACCGTAGATTTTCACGGCGATAAACCGTGTCGTGGACAAGAGGCCTAATTGGTGTAATTGACATAAATGTTTTGACTTTGACATTAAACCAGGGGTCTCAATCTTTTTCTAGCCATGGACACTTTCCGAAAAGGAGTAAAGAGTATTTAGTTTGTACGAGCTTTTATTGTTTACGATTATCTAAACTTTACAGCTTTTATTGTTTGCAGTATAAGCAGCAGCAATCGTCATACTATCACATTATGACGATTGCTGCTGCTTATATTGGATTATGAAATGCAAGACGCATGTCATCTTTCATTTCTAGGCAGGTAAGCTCGTCATGGACCCCCGGCGCTCATTACACGTACCCCATGAGGTCCATGGACCCTGTAATAAACCGAAGCACAGACAACTGTGTCCGAATTTCTGAGAATAGTATCGTACCTACTGTATAAGGTTGGACACACCATGTTTCTATCACGCTATTTAGAACGGTATTCGTGGCGGTATTCAATTTATGTATACACAGTTACACACCGATTACTCCGAGGTTTCTAGTCCGATTAGTGTGATTCTTTTTTTCAGTATACTTGCCATTTGGTCCCATAAATATTTCATCTAATTTGGTTAAGTGCTTTTTATTTTGTGAGCATTTTTCTAAATTAAATATATCGTGTGAGGTATTGTTTGAAAGAGCTTTTATTAAGGATTTCAAACATTAACACACAAGCACTAAAAAGTGAAAAATAAAAAGCTTTTTTACAAAAAAAGACAACCGCCTTCAAAAACGACCAAATAAAAAATAACTTTAGTTTGGAAGTCGGTGGCAATACCTACATAACAAAAAACAAAACCAAAGCCGCCGACTTCCAAACTAAAGTTATTTTTTATTTGGTCGTTTTTGAAGGCGGTTGTCTTTTTTTGTAAAAAAGCTTTTTATCCTCTATACGAAACTACCTTTTGGAAGGGGCTACTAAATTCAATTAAAATTTCAGATTTCTTTTTTTCTTGTATATGACGTTCAAGTGCCTTTTAGTGGCCTTATTGAAATAAAGGATTTAACTTTGACTTTATAAACTTTTGCAAATAAAAAAGAATACTAGCCCGCAAGTAACAGGAACAGGGTCCAAGCTACCGGTGGTTGGGGCTTTAAAGAGAGAAACCCCCTAAGTCCTAACAATGCGGGTCGTGTCTAGATGTACTGCTTTCTGTATCACACTCAGAGTCTCTTAAAGTGTCGTTCGAGGCTCTTGGCTCTGCCAATGGCTGCAACGACTATCGTCACGCTGAATCCACATTACACATGTGAATAACCTCGCGAGCCAAGTTTAAATACTTCAAGTTCAAGTTCAAGTTTTTATTTGCATTCCATATGTGACACTTGGCTGACTTGGGTCAAGCAAATCAAGATTTGCTTATCTTTCTCGGTTTTGACGATTATTATCATTACATTGTACGCACGGCGACATATCAAAGTATACCTATACCTACTGACCTCTCACTGTACGGAGAGCCGAGACAATGTAAGGTAAGCTTTAGCTTAATATGTCGTTGTGTAGGTACTAGGTACCTATAGGTACTGTGAGTAAAATAAAAGTAACTAGGTCCCACCATTTTTTTTTCTCACAAAATTCCCGTGTTGCAGTAAGTATACATAAATTTTGAGATTGCACATTGTACATTGTACACTTTGTACATTGCGGTATACAGAAACATCTATTCTTGGAACAAACAGTACACAAAAATATTTATACTGAGACGGGGAACCTGTTCTTGACCTAGAGCGGACACTCAACTCAATGCACCATAGGTCGTAAAATTAACTATTTAATTCTACATACATAACATCACGCCTATAATTCCCGAAGGGTTAGGCAGACGTGTACCCATTAGTACACCCACATTTAGTTATGTTTAAGTCTAAGTGATTGCAATAGGCTATCAACCGGACACAAATCCAGACTCCGAGGCTGCTACTGAGAAATTAATGGTAAGACCTAATAACACTTTGCCCGACCTAGGAATCGCACCCAAGACCTCATGCTTGCGACCACTAGACCAACGAGTCAGTCAGTAGGTAAGTATTTTGACTGCCTCGTTGGTCTAGTGGTTGTGACCCTGACTGCAAAGCCAGAGGTAGAGGTAGTGTAAATTCCATCATGGTTCACCTATAGACCAAAATAAATACTTAATTTGATAGCAAAATAATGTCCCGACAAGATTGATAATACTCGTATTACACATAAACGTAAACGTTCTGTATAAGTAAAACTCGTACCCATTTTCATCTTTTGCGCGACTTATTACTATGTGGGCGGTCCTCAATAATACGATCTATCATAGAAATGACGATATTATTTTATGAACAAGACTAGCTTCCGTTCGTGACTTTGTCTTAGACTTCAGAATTAAACCAAAGTCCTAAATAATACTATGAGAACACGGGATAAAAATATATTAAGCTAGATAAATATGTGTGCCAGATTTCAGCTAATTCCGTTCAGCCATTTGAAAAGTGTAAAACAGTAACAAACATCTATCCATCCATCCATCCTCACAGACTTTTGCGTTTATAACAGTGGTAAGATGTAGGTAGGTACTAAAAATTTTATATCTGTAGTAACACTTTATTTGTATCGCCCGTATAAGTTTTTATTTGTACCGTTCATCTTCTATAGGTATTATATAAAAGGCAACCGTTACTGACTGGGTGATCTATCAACACACAGCTCAAAACCACTGAACGGATTGCGCTAAAATTTGGCACGCAGATAGTTATTATCAGAAAGGCATGCGCTAAGAAATGATTTTAAAAAATTCTCCCCTTAAGGGGATAAACGGAGGTCCGATATTTACGCGGACGAAGTCGTGGGCAAAACCTAGATTTTGATATAAAATACGTGGTCAATAAGTTCGACAAATACCGTTGACACTCAATCTCATATGACTAATTGCGAAAATCCTAATGGAATTGGAATTTCACGAGATAAGCCTGTATCGATTGACAGATAGACAGATAATATATCGAGGGCTTAATTGTTCTCCGAATCAGTTTTGGCATTGACGATACCTCGTTAAACCGATTAAGTGAAGATTTGCTGGTGGCAACAATGGCAGCTTCTGGCTCTCATAAAGACAAAGGGATATTATGTACCTATGTGAGGGTGTGAGAAGGTGTGTGTGTGTGAGAAGGTGTGTGTGTGAGTGCCTCTGTGCCTGAGATCTTAACAAGTCCGTCAACTCATAATGCAGGCACGCCTGCATAAACTAATACAGCCTTTCTATTAAGCAGCATTCCCTTTAAAGCTCTTTGCAAAAGACTTAAGAGATATAATGAAGCCTTTATGAGGGAGAAGTTCAGTTATTAAATAAGCTTATTGTTTAGAGAGAATATTAGAGATTTTAGGGTCTAATTGTGAAATAGGAGCGTCCTTAGGGAGACTCGACTGACATTTATTAAACAACAAATGTTGAATTCGAGTAGCCTTCTTGCGAAGTAACTACATACGGTCTAGTTAATAATATAACATGGAGGATTTTTTTAGACTGTGTCAACATTTGAAAATCGTTGACTAAAATTTAAAAACCACTAACACACAAAACATAATCAGACCGAATCAACTAGAAAAGAGCTGATAATCATCAAAAGGCTGAATAGATTCTCTTGAATCATAGCGAATAATATACATAATACAGAACACACTCATAAATCAAAATCGGTTCAAATGTTTGGGAGCTAAGTACGATGCCACAGACACGCACAAGTACACAGAAACACATGTTAATCTTATAGCACCTCTCTGTTTCCGTCGGGGGTTAAAAGTAAACTCTGGCGTGATAATGATGATGAATAATTAAAAAAAAACCTAATTGGCAAGACTGTAATTTGAAAATACATGGCATTGTGTGTAAATATGAAGTGGGTGCGTATAAACTGTAGCATCTTATTGCTAGAGTTTCAGCCCCCAGGGGGAGTAACAAACGGAGGTAAACAAGTACATGAGTTATTTACTGTAAATGTAACGACTGATTGTAGACTCCTATCATCATTGTGCTCAAGTAAAATAAAGTTTGTGTATAGAATCAAATAATACATCGTCTTGTCAGAACGTTGTAATATATTATTTGATAAATAAACGTTTCATCATCTATGTAAGTACATAACTGTTATTATTTGTACATCTCGTTACAAAGAAAAAATAAATCCAACAAAGATCTTTCTTGAAAGAGTAACCTAATTTATTCTATTAATATTGAGCAATAACATAAAAAGACATGCTCAAACAGATGATGAAATTTAGAAAAACCTCTCTTTGACAAATGGTTGTATTAAATTTCGGGCAGTGAACACAAGGCATGTAGTAATCCGACTTCCAATTCTAATATCCGTTATACACGGAATCTCTCGCACAACGAGTGCTCTTGTTTGCCAAAAGAAAATTCGTAATAATCGTTCAATCGTTCATGTGGAAATCCGATAACAATTTGGTCGATGACAGCGTGTGTCATCAGCACGTGTAAAGACAAATGTTTTGGACAAATCCTTTGAGAGACAGATGAAAGAATATCGGTAAATGATTTCCGATGAACGTTTAGTTGATGGTTTGATATTGGATTTTATTTGT
This sequence comes from Hoplodrina blanda, assembly GCA_949316365.1. Classification (NCBI taxonomy): domain Eukaryota; kingdom Metazoa; phylum Arthropoda; class Insecta; order Lepidoptera; family Noctuidae; genus Hoplodrina; species Hoplodrina blanda. The sequence goes on from OX438563.1 coordinate 7,780,498, forward strand.
GGATGATCAATAAGAATAATGTCACCAGGGTTTTATAAAAAATCAAAAAAATTGTTCGCTCGTTCTTCAAATTCGAAGTCAAAGCATTTATTTCAATTAGACCATTTACATACACTTTTGAATGTCAAGGAGTAGGTCAGTTAGTCAGAAAGTTGAAGCTAGTTGCTCTGCTGAGCTGCCGTCTCCTTGACAATTCAAAACTGGTTGAATTTAAATAAATGCTTTGACTTTGTATTTGGTGATTTTTATTATTCTGTTATTATATCTAATGATAGAAGTACCATATACCCAGCAATTTTGTTTTTAATGGATCTGTTGTTTTCCTTTATGAGTTCTTCTAAGTATTAAAAATATTTCCGGTACAAACAAGATAGATAATGCTATCTACTGCTATTTAAAGTAAAGATTTTGTAACGTTGGTAAGTAAAGTAAGCCTTTCGCTGAACGCGCAGAAAGCGGAAGTTTTCTAAAAGCAATTTTAAGAAATACCTTTGTTGCAACGTATTACAACGAAAAATGTCTGTAGAATATTTTCCGATATCGTGCCTTTATTTTTATGACTTTCTAGACATGTAATAAGAAGGAGCAGACTCCGCCGAAATAATAGCAGCCTGGGGGAGTAAGATAACTTATAACTTTATTATTAGAAGTTACACCTACCTATCAGGCACGTATTTACCTGTACCAACTTAATGGAAATTCCACATAATACCGGCAAGTGATGGACCGTTACTTTTTACTGCCGTGCCCGTCCCTAAAGTGTTAATAACCAGTACATAAACAGCTTCACTACCTATATAAGTCCGACAGGCTTTGGTACCTAGAGAGGGAGGAGGGTGGGGGCTTGGCAAAGATGAAGCTTGTTTATCTTGGCTCCAGGAAACTTGGCGCCTCCAGCCGTCCATCATAGAAATTTGTTTACGAGATAACATGACCCACTTTTTATACCTGTCATAATAATTCTCATTCGGTTAAGACAACACAATTTGCAAACCAGATAGTATCACTTTCGCCGTTTTGGAGGTCCTTTGTTATTATTTTTGGAACGTGATTTGCATTTCTCTCGTTTGTGTATTTTTGGGCAGATAGAAAATATTTTATTCAGCTTGAGTCTAGGCCGTGTAATCGTGATTAAGTTTTGGCACAATTCCAATATAATCGTCGGCCACAATCTACGGGATATACCGACCCACAAAGATGCAGAATTCTTAAACTTATTGAAGGCTTAAAATAGTTTCTGCAAAATGTATTGTGTCGCCGAAGTGTATTTTGCAATCTTCACATTCTTATATCTATATCTCACTAAATTAATATTATAAAGTTGAAGAGTTTGTTTGTTTCTTTTTTGGTTTGTACGCGCTTATCCTCAGAATTACTGGTCCGATTTCTCAGTCTGGAATTGTGCCTGGTTGATGGCAATAGGTTCGCACTTCGCTTCCTATTACATGGGACTTAAACATAACTGGCGAAATGTGAGTATACTAATGGGTTCACCTCTACCTAACCCTTCGAGGATTACAGGCGAAATATTATGATTCTAAAAATTCTTTCCCTAATAGGAAGTTACGCTATTTCGGGGTGCTATATGCTATGTTGTATTCTCAAAAAAGCTAGTCAAGAATGAAATAAAAAATATTTACTTTGATCTCCCAGTGATCTTGAAATTAAATATGTCGGTACATACGAGCGTACCTATACCTATTGAATGAAGTATCGTGACCCGCATCATTATAGCGAGATCTTTTATACTTGACACGTTCATTTCACTAATTGCTCCGGCTTCACATTTTGTCGTAGCCTTTCATCTTGGGGAGCAACAAATAAATGAAAGCAATAAGAAAACATAAAAAGGCATTAATAGGATCGTATCATACACAACGAAAAGAACATCGTAACGAAGACTTTTACCATGTTCATGAATAAAGAGATTAAATTTTAAATTTAAAAAAAAACAGCCGATCCGTACAAAACCGACATGGTTAAGATACATAGATGAGCTGTTTTTTTTTATTAACCGAAGTTAAATGTGAATTGAATCATTTACTGAATCCATGGCTTTAATACGATGTGCTTTCCAGTGGCTACTGTCTATCTTACTACTTTTGTAAACGCGATAGATGTTTGTTACAATCACGCCAGACCGGCTGACCGGCTCTTAAGTGATAGAGAGGTAGATTATAGCCCGGAATAGCACATATGCTACTTTTTATCTCGGAAAAATGTACGGTTCTCTTGGGAAATCTACGCAGGCAAAGTCGCGGACAGAAGCTAGTTGTGTTCTACGTAAATATACGTTATTTGTAAGAAGCTTTCAACGTCGACAGTATTTGATGTTCGACGTTCAAACAGACGAAACAAAAAAGCAAGCGAGAGGTTGCGAGGGAAAACCCTCAAGTGTAGCCGGAAACGGAACTAACGAGCAATTTAGCCGCTCAAGTTGAACCGCACAACTGTTACAACGTACCTATATGTATAGGTATCTACAATGTATACCTCGTCTGCCTACAAGCTTTAACTAAGTCTAGCCGAATGAAGCTAGGATACCAGTGTTATACATGGAGCGACTGCCTATGTGACCTCCACCATCCAGTAACTTTACCACTTGTTTTTTTTGTGGGGATATCTTCATGGACTCGAAGAAGGCGGAGGGGTGTGTCGGACTCCTAATACCCCACGGTGTTCCTCCAGCTACCTTTGGCCGGGGCACGGGGGTCGCTCAGAGCATTCTTTCGCACCCCAGCAGGAACAAGATAACCCTTGGTAAGACTTTCAGACTTCTGAATTCCTTTAACGGCTTTCAAATATCTACGAATACGAGCCAGTATTAACGGCTTTAGGAGGTATGGGATATCATATCAGCATATCACCAACTTCCAAACACCGGGTTAGTTTTGAGCAATTTCCTGATGGAAAATCTCAATAACGCTTTGCCCGACCTGGAAAAAGAACCCAGGACCTGCCAACCGCGAGACCAGCGGGGCAGTTACGTCGTATATCTATTATTTATGTACATAATATTCTCACTAGGCTAACTCATATAGGTTACAGTTAGTAAGCGTGACCCATATGTTCATAACAAGTTGACATATTTCATTGTTGCAAACGTATTGTAGCTATCCAGCTTGATTCACATGTGCATATCTAACGTCAGAATATGTAGGTAGGTATGCATATTAATATCAGCTTGTTATTTACCATTCGCGACGCAAACAGCAAACTTGTTAATGAGAAGGAACGGGCATTGCACATCATTCAGTTTTATTCATTGATAGCAAGTTTCAGTGGTGACTTAGTTCAACTTCGAAGTTACTCGTATACTAATATTTTTTTGTTATTTTTGGAACCACAGGTCCGCATAAGAAAATTCTTTAGCTAGAAGCAACGATATCCCTAACTGGTAGAGGCGATCAAATAAATTAGGCCTCCGTAATACATTTCACGCGTGGGAAGTAGCGTAAGTAAAAGTTGGTATTAGTATAATAAATGATACTAAAAGCTTTATATTAGGACTTTTTTTTAACTCAAGGTGATGCTTAAAACCTCGCGACCATAAACCTCCAAGCCAGCAAATTCTGCTTCAATTTAATCAGTGATAAGTAACAATAATTCAGATATGGTGTACCAGAAAACTACCGGACAATTCTTACTTAAGTACCTAAGAAGATAAAATCATACCTATAGATCGTCCCGACCCGAGAAAATAAGGCCATTAAAGGTAGGATGTAATTAGTGGAAAAATCCTTAGCCTGTGCTGAAAGGCCAGGCCACATCAGCAGTGCAAACAAAACAAGGTATCTCGACGTGCCTAAGGCCAATCAAGTTGGAGCTGAATATTTCAATAGTCTGCCTCTACAAATAGGCGCAGGCAGCACACCGTTCTATCTCGACGCTGACCTAATTCCTGACTGCTACAAACGACGCGCCAAGATGACCCTATGGCCAGTACCGTACACATAGCCTACGTTCCCGGAAAGGAATGAAAGTGGATTGTTTACATAGTAAACGTGACGTCACTATAGGTGAGATCTTACGCAGAAGAGTTTTTGAATTTGGAATCAATTATTACAATTTTAAACTTTCCGTTATTTTAAATGTGTTTGTATGTTTGTTACTCAATTACGCTTTAACGGCTGAACGGAATTAACAATGGCACACATAATTATAGATATAATTCTAGCTAACATGTAGAAAAAAAAAATCGTATTCGAATTTCGTGGGATAATTTAGGACGACGTCGCAGCTAGAAGCCATTCCATGAATAAGTTATTTTCATACCTACTTATCTAATTTTGATTGCTGGCCTAGGCAATATAGCACATATCTACTTATGTATATCTACGCAATAATTTGCTATCGTGCTATAGGCACGACATCAATAATATAACATTAGCTGGAAATGGTAACGCTACTCAGTCTTAATCTGTATTAAATTGTGATATCGATTTATCAATTAACGTTATATCGATGGCACGTATCAATTCTATTAATCTGCTCATGTTAGACCTTCCAAACATTACAATAATATCGATATACGTTAGAAATATGATGCATACAGCACTGTATTGTATTTTTAGGGATAAGTTAAGTGTTATCCGTGAAAATATACTGCCTGGAAATATAGTAAAGCCTCTCAGGCAGTTATTTAGTTACCTACGTTTATGTACTCAACCTTTTTCACGATACAGGAAAAAAATACTCACACACAATTTTATCCGACAGATAATTTTGAAATCGTAATGTCAGTGATAACTTGTATATTCACAAGTCTGTATATTTTGTTAAATGTAAAAATCGTTAATAACCTAACTAAGTACCAGTGGCAAAGGGTCAATTTTTATGAGATCTCGAAGTCGATAGGTACAATTAGGTTAACTTTTTCAAAAGGCATTGATTAACTTAGTATGGACTAGCGGCGTCATGTTTTTTTTCAGTGGCCACAAATAATTATTATGTTACTTTGTTGTGCTGTGTTAAGTACACATATATATGTTTAATTATTTTTATCCTAAGTTATATCGAAGTTGAAATATTTGCATTTGAAGATTTTTAAAATGTCGTCGATATAAAAACTTCAATTACTGTCCTGCGTACAGAAATCTTAGATATGTTTTTGAAGGTTGTTTTTAGAGATTGACTTTACTGTTTCACGACCATGTGTCAATGTTGCGTTACTTTTGGGTCTTGGGAAATAATAAAGACACATTACCTCGTTGTAGAGCAAGAAGTCATTAAGTGCAAAAAGGTAGGTTAAAGATAATAGTGTTTTAGAGACTTTTTGTTTTTTAATTCGAAAAAAACTACTATAGCATGACGCGCCCCTCCATATTACTATTTCAATGTGTGTAGCCATATCCATGAAAGAGTTTCTATGTAGTTGTAGTATTCATTAGCAGGCCGGCAGATTTGTTGGTCAACTAATCATAACTAGCAAGACCGCACAAGACAACGCACGTGTCATTTTCATAGAGTATGTCAGTGCAGCGCCATACTAATAATAATGAGTAATTAATGACGCCGCTAGTCGAGCAACAAATCGCTGATTTGTTTTTGTTTCGAGAGCCGTCTCAGTACGCACACATCGTGAGTTTGTTTGTACGCACACGTTGATACTTTCACAAATACTTTCAAACGTTTTGAATTTGTGGAGGGGCGCGCCATGTTATAGTAGTTTATCTTTAGGTTGCGGTAAGTAGGTAGTTACTAAAAAAAACCTCAGAACCTTAAAAGGGTTTATAAGAATATATAGGTATAATAGGTAACTTCTTCGTGTTTAATGAGCTATCAAAACCAAATAAGTATCTCCGTTCCGATAAGGTTTAGAGAAATGTGTCCATATTAGCTTTTGATCGCATTATTCTGATCTTTCAAAATATCTAAGTTTCATTAGTGGCCATCCAACTTCAAAATGACGCCACTTTTACGCAAACCCCTTTAACACCATCTATCGCTTAATACTATTTCAATTTGATGGTGTTTTTAAGATATCTGCAGACGATGTAGGTAATTAGCAATAGTAGACGGTAGATACAATACGATAGATTTTTTTCTTTCTTCAATGGTGATAGAGTCTACTCTATCACCATTACCATTATAAAAAATCGTAACTACATCTATGTAGTTACGATTTTTTCGAAGGGGCCTACCTATAGGAATCGAGTCCTGTTGAGTCATTGTCAATGACAACCATATTTAGAAAAAAAAAATTACTTTTATCGCTATTTTTTTTAAGATAAAACACGCTGCACCAATATGAAACACACATGCTGAAACCAATAAAATAAAAAATAAGCCAACTTTAATTTCCTTACATGTAGAAAGAAGGAAGTAATAATATTATAAGACCGTATTGTTAATATTATCTACTGACACAGACTCGACAGCTGCTCCGAGAATAAAGGAAACCGTATCAGATCAGTCGGTTATCGAGCTACATTGTCACCGCAAGGCATTGTCTAACAAATCAACAAACAAACTGAGACTTTTTCTTTGCTGACATATTAAAAAAAAACTCGGAAACTACATTGTAACGAGTATAAAAAGACAATTATTAACGAAGCCTAAACATACATGTTTTTCTCATCATTGTGATTTTTTTTTTGTTTTATTGATATTGAAGGTTAAAGTTTCAACTTTTTGTTTTTTTACGTATTTTTACAAAAACAAGTTTTTTTTTATAATTATACTTTATGTACCCCCACGATACCTGTTCTCTTATGTGCACCCATAAGCATAATTTTTTGCGTACTACCAAAAACATTTTTTTTTTACATTAATAAAAAATCGTTACTTAGTTTGATGGGCAGTAGGTATGCCTGAGTAACGGCTACATGATATCATGTATTTTTTACACCCTGTATATTAGTTCGATAACAAAACGTTGAATATGTTATAACAACGAACTGTTTTCCTTCCTATCAATAGGCATCGATGTGAAATACTTTTCTACTGTTCTCAAATGATTCATCTGTGAAGTGATAGTTAAACATAGTGAAGTGAAGTGAAACATATAACAAGTAAAACATAAAATATAAAGTTTTATTATCACAGATCTATTAGTAAAACAAAGAGTGCCTAAATAAATGTTTACGAAAGATTTAACTGAAATTCGCGATCCATTAATATAACAAACAAAAATCCATCGAGGCTTGTAATTGGGGCAAATGGACAACTCAGTTAATTGTTTAAAACTTGTTATACAAGCATTATTATCAGTCAAAGATTCAAAGATTACTCAGATATTTAGACGCTGTTCCATTGCAACGCACGAGCACGCTACACACGCTGACTTAGCTACGCTATGTATAAAAATGTATATAATAACGTTCACTGCAGCCCACGAATACGCTACGTTGGTTCATTGTTATACGAGTGGCTTATTTGGATATGTCGCCCACGCATCTCAAAGCTGCGCACGCTATACACGCGGCCTACAGTTACTACGTAAGATGTGCACGCAGAGACTACGCACGTCAGCAGCGTGGGTCTATTTATTTAGCTGATGGTCCTTTATTTTCGTTATCGATGATGTCATCAAACCACGCATCTGTACGTAGCGTGCCCATGCGTCACCGTCATTGTACTACACAACCGTGGGTGACAACGAATTTTACATTCAATGCTTCAGTAAAAAATCATAACCCTCCTTTTGGCTTTGCCGTAGTCGGGTAAAAACATAGACATGGTCTCAATCACGGATCTATACAGCTATCGTGGATTATGTGGATATGTACATCGTGCACCGCGTGTACCGCGTTAGAACGCCTTTATTAATTGTTAGGTCAGAACACTACGTTTTCAAGGTTAGTGAAGCATTTAAAAGTTCATCAATATTACTACTGGCTACCAAAACCGTAAAAACAACAAGTTTCTAACAACAACCCGGGTGTGAGCCCAGCAACCCAACGAAATTATTAAGAAAATAAATTAACTTCAGTAGGAAAAGGTACCTAAATCACAATTTGTAAATAAAGGAATGCCCCAAGATGATATTAGAAAACTTTTCCCGAAAGTAAATAAGTAAGGTACTGTACCACAGATGTTGTAGTGTTTCATCTAATTCATTTTTAATTAAAGCCGAGAATTTCTTTAAGCAAATATTTTTACTTGCGCGCACCTGCTACGTGACTTTATTTCATATTTCCACCCAAACAAATACCAAAAAGGTTAACGAGGAAAATAATTTCTTAATGTGTCATCTCGCTGGATATTATTTGCACATTCTGTATTCTATTCCGAGATATTTTCACTTACTGGAATCTCCGTCATCGGAGTTCGTATGTGAGCACTCACTCGCGCGATTTTCGGTAAAAATGCAACAAAACATTTTTATTTGTGAGCGGTGCGAAGTGGCCGCTTGACCGACTGAAGCTGACTGATTTGTAGCTAAATTAACAAACAATCAATAGTTCATTAAAATGTAGAACCCCGTCGGTCTAAAAAGGCTGTGGTATATTATGACGTCACAGATTTGTGACACAATGCAGTTACGCGCTGTTAACTATTGAATGTGTTAGTGTTGAGTGCAGCCAAATTGAGTACTATGAAATTTTATGTGTAATGTTAACAAAGTTATCCAACAAGTACACCGAGTTATTTTATTGACTACACAGGCGTTTTTATTATGTAGTTTTGATACGAGTATTTGTTTTTTAATGGGAGCGTTCTAGTTTTCGCCTTTAGAATTTGTTTTCCAAAGCCGACATTATTAACCCTAGGCTGCGAACGTGATATTATGAAGTTTGAAATAACCCTTCTGTAAGTTTTTCGTGCGAGATTGAATACCGGGAAAATGTCTCATAAGTATATGCGATACGTAGCTTACCTAATGAGGTGTGAAATAATATTCAGAAGGCTAGGGAAACGTGTTAATTACAAGGTATCTTAAGGCAATTATCATTTCAATACATGGTACATATGATAATCAGTTTCATTAAATCACTTAAACATTTATGTCTTTGATAATATTTGAAATCACTAAGTATATCAATGTTCGTTAATCTATAAATACTTATCAATTAGCACGTGTGTAAAAATGATTTGTAAAATGTTACGTATTTTCTGTGTAGAACAGTTCTATAGGGAAGGGATAATATAATATGTTATTCAAACCAAATGCGTACGTGGTATTACCGGTGGGACTCAGTTATAGACCACTTTAATTAATTGAAGTAATCTCTTAGTCTTGCTACCGACCTAGTTTATTTTAGTACGAAAACACACAGGTGCCTACCGGAAATACCACGGATTTATGCAAAGGAACTTTCTAAAGATTGCCATTTTTAAAGAATGTTTGCATTTACTTCAGTGAAGAGAAAAATTAACAAAATATTGCCCATTTATCACGATCGGTAATCGCTACTATGTTTCGTATAATTAAAGCTAAACAAAGAGATTATTTGAAGTGAGTAGTTGCTTACTTGTATTAAAACATTATCTTTAGTAAGGTCAAGAAATCACCTCTAAAAGTTAATCCATCCACCTGGAAAAACCAGGTATTTACTTGGTACAAAACTGTCCAAGTGGATAAACTTAACCTAAAACTTATTTATCCTCCCAATCTACACTAGTATAATAAAGCTGAAATGTTTTTCGGTTTGTTTTGCTAATCTCTGGACCTACTAGTCAGATTGGAAATATTGATTTTTTTTGTATACAGGGTCATTGAAAAAATACCCGTAACCTGAAAAGGGGTCATTGTACTCATCATTATGAACAACTTTTACTATGGGACCAACCTTGAAATCATGAAAAAAAAAACAGCTGTTCCATACATTATGATCGTGTTGTGTAGCATTTTTGTACGGAACAGCTGGTTTTTTTTATGATTTCAGGGTTGGTCCCATAGTAAAAGTTGTTCATAATGATGAGTACAATGACCCCTTTTCAGGTTTCGGGTATTTTTTCAATTACCCTGTATAATACCCAGATTCATGTGGAATAGTATAGGCGATATAACATTACGCTATACGGCCGTAGCGCGACGGAAGGAGAGCAAAAACCTAACAGAACACAGATTAATAAACCCATGGGGACGAAGTCGAGGGCAGAAGCTAGTAATATACATTTAGGCAAAATACTAGTTACAATAGGGTTGTCATCGTACTGAAACGTGACTGCCCGGTACCTACTGGTTGGGATATCGAAAGCCTTAACAGTAGAAAGGAAACATCGTAAGTCTCACCCTCGCAATAAAATTCTCCGCGGATATTGCCGTAGGACAGCGGGCAGTGCCACCTGTCACGTAGCACCGTACCGGCACCATTACGGTAATAAATCGAGCCCCAATCATTTGTCTCAATTATTTCCTACCTTTACTAGTGTCAAATCCAGATGCTATTTTCTTTCTTTTTTTTTAGCTAAGGTTAATTTCCTAGTAAATAAATTATTTTTCCGCTTTGTAATAAGTTTTTTTCGCAATTAATAATATCTTTTATAAATTGTTATAAAAATATGTATTTTTTTAAAGAAAATTGTGTTTTTTTATGTAAAACTTTTTTAAGTAGATTTACATTTTGAGTTTGAGTAGTAAATCGGTCCCCGGAAAATAATGTTTTCATTGCGCCTCAGGCTTACAATGCGCAAAAAATTTAGGATCACATTAGGACCTTTGACCGCGACTTTCTACGGGATTTACACTCTTTGTGCCCGCCAGAGTTTTGTAGATTACAACGATAACTTTTATCTAGTTAAAAAGCTTTTCTGATTACAAAGATAAGAAAAAACATTGTAGAAACACTTTGCTACAGGAAAATCATCAATTATGCCCGAGTGTCGGCAATGTCCATGGGTCTCTGGAAAATGTCCCTTCATTTTATAATCCGTAAATAAATCACTTTTGTTTGTTCAGGACCTCTTTCCGGATATGTTTATATTTTTAAACCGGTTTTCTGAACAATGGCCGTATATTTTCAGTTATCAAAAACACGTCAAAGTTTAGGGTTGAAACGGTTTCATTGTTCACATCCGGAAGTCCCAGTTGTGAAGTCAAAAGTTTACGACAATTACGTAAATGGCACGAGTGTATAAAGTCTTGGAACTCCTTTCTTGTCAAATTGTCCAATAGTAATTCCAAAAGCGTTTCCCGTAGAGGTAGAAAGGGTCCTTGATAACATCGAAGTGCTATTGTGCCCTAGTAGGTACCGTATGGTCATGTTAACTGATTAATTATATATGGTTCAAAGAGACCCTTAGTTTGAAGTTACTCTTTGATGTAGCAAATGGAACAAGGCCTTTAATAATTACATTCAGCCAAATGTAGTTTGTACATTACTTATAGAACAAATAAAGTTCACAAGTTAAAACCATTTCCTAGCAAAATAAAATCTCCTCTAGATAAAATTAATATTTTTATCAATTTCTGGCAAAAGACAGAGTAACCTACTTTGAAGTCGTAAAATAAATAAAGTATAAGAATTGTTAAAAGATCCACATCTTTTCCCGCGGTTACAATTCGCAACTGCACCAAATAAATGGTGGCTCATAGTCGACCACTATTTGTTTGCCAAGTTGAATATAACCGCACGAGTTTCAGCAATTGTAATAAAAGATAATGTGAAAACTCACGTTATAAAGAGAATATTTATTTAATGATATGATTATACAAATAAGATAAAATTATAAGTAGCAACACTCGGCTAATAAGCGATAACGATGAGTTGCTATCTAATTTTTTACAAGTTATGAGAAAATTCCACAATGTTCAACCCGCACAGATCGGAGCAATAATGTTGAGCGGTAAAAGCTCAATGGACAAAGAACCGCTTATCCATCATCCCGCGATTCATTGGTTTTATATCCATTTGGGTTTAAAGCAAGCAATTTTATGAAGAAAATGGGTTGGAAAATAACCTGAAGTGTCGGGGTCGGGGGGTCGATGCCTCTGTCTGCCATTCCACCAGCAGCCACAACAAGGCATCCCGGTGCCTCACACCACCACTTTTGTTTTACTTTGTCTTCGCATTATAATTATAACTCACGAAAGAGTTTATTACCTAAACCCTATTCAAGCATTATTTGTTACAATACTATTCTATTCAATACAACTACAGAAAACGAGTTTCTATTTCTATTTAATCTTGTACAATCATAAATTATCTAAGTATTTATTTTCATACGAGATAAAAGTTTTCCTCCTGAAAGTTTTTTAATTTATCAGCTTATTAGATATAAAGTTTGGGATTTTCCTGCGAGTTATTCCGCGTGCGTGGGACTGCTAATAGTTTATGTACACCACTCTAGTTGACAGGCATACGACATACTAATTGCCACTTCACTTCACGCGGATAAGGAAACTAAAGCGAATTAGTATCGGCATTGTCGAGGAAAGCGGCACGGGACGCGCCCGCCCTCCGCCGCGTTCTGCGCTCAACTGCGGAATATGAATGAAGTCGATGAGGGTTTCTCATTTTCAGCGTCCAGAAAAAATTGCTAAATCCTCATGTTTATTGGGGTCCCGTGAAGGCCAAAAGGTTCAATGAGGGTACTTGTACCCTTCAGGATTGCGTATCAACTCAATTCCCATAACAGACTTTAATATCACGGATTATGGACCATAATGACGAAATAGTGTGCCATAGTGGTCAATTCACACCAGGCTTAATCTCGTCGGACCTTCAACGTTTGTCTTAGTAATGGGGAAATATAGCGGTGTGGCAAGTTTGTTTATTAGGGAACCCTGCAATCGATTGTGCTACTTTCCAAGGGTAATTTAAGCATAAATACTTTAGTAGATAGACGAACGATCTTTTACTTGTAACGTAGCTTTTAATTGCAAAAGTTGTATCTGTTAGACGGCAACAGTCACGAATGCCGTTAACTTTAGACGGTCACAACAATAGGAATGAATCACAAAGTTAGAAACGTTTGCTTATTTCCTTTCGAAGGGGTGGTAACGAAAAACAATAATATTTTATTCCCCGCTGGCAGTTTCACACCTACTCTCTAAATTAAGCTTATTAAAACGTTAAGTAGATGAATTTGTCTGTTTGTTTGTTTGGATTGCCTCGTTGGTCTAGTGGTCTCAAAGCGCCATTGCTGAGCATGAGGTCTTGGGTTCGATTCCCAAGTCAGGCAAAGTGTTATTGGGTTTTCCCATCAGGAATTTCATCAGGAATTTTTGCCCTGGTCGATGGCAATGGGCTCGTTCGCTATTACATGGGACTTAAACATAACTGGCGTGTACTTCCACCTCTGCCTAACCCTTTGGCGATACAGGCGTGATGTTATGAGTATTTGGTAACAGGAAAATATGTTATTTATTCATCTAAAAATAGTCAAATAACGCTTGTTGATTATATAACGTATAGAAACGATACTTTATTTTAAAAAGACGCTGCAATATACTTGCGCTGCAACGATAACATTGTGACCTCGGTAAGATAAAAGAGTTTCTCAAATAGGTTTAAATTCTGGAAACTTTCAAGAAAGTGACGAAGAATGTCAAAGGTCTTTTTTATTGTGCTACCTACGAGCACTCAGTAGAGTTTTCGTTTCTATCAAGGAGACGACTTTGTAAATGGCATACCTAATATATTGTTACAGGCACAGTCAACAAATTAAAGAGATAAGTATGCAGGGTCGTCAGATATAGTTGAAGTTTTCTTAGAAACCAATGAATATGGAATAGATGGACAGAGTTACTTTCGCATTTATAATATTAGTAAGTATGGATAAAATATAAATTAATATGGATACAGTGAGTATTACATTTGGATAGGTACGTTAAACTCTTTTTTAAGCAGCAAAATAATACCTAGGTTCTCAAAATATACTGCAGGACGGACGGTGTGTAAATGATTAATTACGTACCTAGCCGTGTAAAAACTGGTTTTGAACGTAATCAAATATTCGGCCATATTGTATGGACTGCAACGGACGGATTAACTGAATAATGAATAGCCCGACTCATACTGTGTGCTACAAGCTTTCAACATTTATGACGACCATTTAATTACGAAACGGTTTTATAGTTTCGGTAGAGTTGATTAAGACGTTAAGAACCTACAAAGTAGGTACCTACTTCATTGATTTATGGTTCTGAAGTTTTTTGATTAAATCAGAAAGACATAATGGTGTATAAAGTATAAAAACCCGTAAAGTTAACGACCGCAGACCGCAATTTATAAAATATATTTACGTAGACTTAGTAGATTTGATAGATTGCAGAAAGTATCGTGGTAGGTATCACATTTTTAATTTTTAAGGGTTTTGTAATCAAAAGGGTCCCAAATGAGACCCTATTCTATTCTGTCTATCCTGCCATCCTGTACAGGGCCATTCTTCTGAACATTAAGCGGTAGGTAGACACTTGAAATTTTATTACTATGGAGGTTTGTTTTACAACAAATAATAAAAATAAATTAATGTAGTGTTAAATATTGTACGTTGGTACAGAGCTCTTGTAAGCGAGTCCGACTCGTACTTGGCGGATCTTTTTCAGTTTCATATTTGGCAAATATGGAACATCATAGACCCGTTTGGCCAATGCGATTGCATAGCTCATGATCACACATTCCGCATGCTGTCCCAATTGTGCAGGCACCTGCACCCTTGGCAATCTGAATAGCGCCTTTGGGGTCCTACCATCATCTCTTAAAACAATCTTATTTTAATATTACTTTGTAATTTCTGTTGTCCAAATAGTATAAACTATTATAAATGTATTATTGATACAAAAAGAAGAAGTTTCATAACCTTCTGCCTACAGGTAGCCTAATCCGAGGTCGTCAGTTATATCTGAGATAAAGTCATTTACCTATCTAGGTACCTATATTATTCTTCTTAGAGATTATTATTCATTAGACATCGGAGCTTGGCATAATACTTTTCATAAAGTTTGCAAGATTGCTAAGAGTCCATTTTCATAATTTCCACGACATTTATCATCTTGCTTAAATTATCATATTCTTTCGTTGGTAAATTATTTCAGTGAAAACATTCTGTTTATTGTGTAACTAGCACTTTGACCGCGACTTCGTCCGTGTAGATGTCGTATTTCCCCTTCAAACACATTGTATTGGCGACGCACGCTAAATGATGACTTTTGAAAGCAAATTTTTGATTCCTTGAGTGGCATTATTACAATTTTCGAACGGATCTCTAATTTTTTAGAAAATTAAATATAGCCTATTTTACTCGCTGATAATGTAGCTTTCCATAGGTGAAAGAATTTTTAAATTCAGTTATGTTTTTTTTTTTAGTTTTAGTTTTATACCATTACAAATAATAATATAAATCTTATCTCTTCTTAATTAGATTAGATTTTTGAAGTTTCTGTTACAAGATATAATTTATAATAACATTATCAAAATTAAGATTAATATAGGCTAACCCAGGAAGGGTCGGCCTCAGACCAATAATTTTATTGGTCTGCGGGGTCGGTTACGAATTTCCGATGGATTTTTTTAATTATAAGATATGGCGGCAAGGGAAACAATTACTTCGGCCTAATAAAATAATAAATGAACACTGACTGCGATTTTACAGGCTTGCTTTTAATTCACTAGTGATTTTGTGAAGTACTGACTTTCACCCCCACCAACCCACCCCATAATCATGACAACTTTTATTATGGTACCCGTACAACCCTGAAATATGACAAAAAATCAGCTGTTCCATAGTTACTTTTTTGATCTCTTTGACATATTTCAGGTTTGCTCCCATAATGAAAGTTGTAGATTTAATCTAGTCTAGTTACCTACCAGTTAAAATAGGATATGGTGTAATAATTTGCACCTACATAACAAATGTTTTCCTAAAATGGACTGTAGGTAACTGCTAACGTCAGAAAAAAAAGATGTTATTAGTAAAAGTTCGTTTTTATGAGTACTTTCAACCCCCCAAAAATAGCCAGCAAATTAAGTCAGCCTGTATAATACATATTTTTGATACCCTATAGAATCTACTTACACGGGAACCACCTATGTCGGTCTGACGTAATAATGTTAGTAAATATCACCTGAACACCTACATGTAACATTGCGAGAATAGAATACAAAATGTGAGGTTTTATTAAGTTTCGATCGAAAATGTGATTTTGTAAGTTACGTGTGCCTAGAATATTATATTTGTGGGGAAAATTGTTCAGAATTACAGACGTGAAGGTACATTATTTTATATAGGTACACGTGTTTCACAAAATTCTATTCATAAATTGATAATGGAGTACGGTGCCTATCTATATAGCCTTCTTATCTGTATCCGTAAATCATTTCAATGTAAGTATGTATACCTATTTAGAATTTAGGGAATTAATTTGTTACTACTAGCTTTTGCCCGCGACTTCGTCCGCGTAAATGTTGGTTATCGCAGACGCAGATGAAGTAGGTAAATAAAAAGTAGCCTTTGTCCTTTCTTGGGGTTCAAACTTACCCCGTAGGACTTACCAAATTTTATCAAAATCAAAACCGACAATCGTTCATTTTCGATAGAAATAGAAAATCTCTGTTCCAATATACTAACGCAGATGTCCCACAAAAAGTCGGAAACTATTGAAAAAGTTCAATAATCGGTCTTATAAAAAGTTAGTCGTGTACCCCTAAAATGGACACCGATTGTGTGTCGTGTTCGGGCAATCTCAACGTGCTCGCACACTTGAACTAAGTATGTTTTTTTCATATAAGACTATAAGACTGTAAACAGTTAAATAACACAACGATAAAATAATTATTTTAATAACGCCTCATAATCAGTCGTTTTTCTTAATATCCCAAAAAAATAGTATAAAAGTCTTTGACAAGGTCAAGGAAAAAAATATAACCCCTAAAGTAGTGGCAAGGTCACAAGGTGCCTTTCGAAAACCTTATCATTTATATTTCACGTTCACAACCAACGACGAATAGGTATGCATGCCAATTGCTACAGCACTTAGTTATAACACTTACCGGTAGCCGAGCCGCTGTTCAGCACGTTGTTTGTCGCAGCATTTGACGTCACTGGCTTCGGATTCGGGTTCGGTAACGAATTCGCTGACGACGTCGGGGAACTCTTCACGCATGGCGACGTCGGTAATGATTTAGGAGAGGATAATCTTAGTGGTGACGTAGGGGTGCCCAAATTGGACGGAAGTGACATTTTGGAATCCGAAGAAAGGAAAGAATTTACTTTAATATCGGATTTGTCTTCGGAAACCTCGGGAGTACAGAGGACTGTGGGCAACGATATTTTTCTGGTTGATTTCTGCTCCCTTTTTGGAAAGTCCGCCATGTTACTCTGAAATTAAAGAAACGAATAAGTGCTACACGTTTGAGAATCAATACCTAAGTGGTCTTACAGAGAAGTCTGGCGTATCTTTTGTAACTAGAATAGAATTAAATATAACCTGGTCTATTTTTGGTCTGTTCACATCGTGTGATGCGAAAGCATGTGTTATTGTGGTTAATTAATGATATATGAAAGCAGTAAGTGAAATACAGCGTACATACAAACAACAAACGTAAGGTACTTTTCAAAGATTTCTTTGATCTTTTAAAATTTAGGATAAATATATTAAATCTTATGTTTACAACAGTTTACATGCTTTCGAATTTTGTTTACCCCGCTAAGAGAACAAAGTGGTGTAAATGTTTAAAACTTTGAAGTATTTTGTATGGAAATGTTGGCTTATTTTCAAATGCTGTGTAGATAAGATAGGAAAAGTAATGCAAAGTTGATGACAATAATACTGGTTCTAAAGTTAAAAAAAAATTAAAAATAATGATGATAATATAAAGATTTCCTAAACAAATTAATGTCCTAACCTCATAAAAGTTTTGGAGTTCCATAAAAGCCTATAAGGCATATCAATTTATTGTAACCGGTCTTTATATTTAAGGCCAATGATGATGGGCCATCTTTAGGAACTATCCGAGAGCAAAGACCTCACCCCGAATCTTGAGGTCAATGCTTTGCAAAGGTATGTATTTTACATAAATTCTACAAAATAATAAATAGGTACTTTTTGGGAAAAATATTTCGGAATAATTACATTTCTGATTATCAACGTTCTAATTATATTAATACTTTTACTGTTTTCTTTGGCAACATTTTAATTTGTCCACGTTAAAGCCTTTTTAACATAGAGCAACACGGGCCACGGGCTTTTTGACCCATAGAGCAACACGGGTACCTGTTTTGACCTCTTAAATTCTAAGATCGAAGAAATAATAATTAAAATCCAAGTAATAAGTTCTGTTATGATCCTTGATTATAAGTTCTGTTATGATCCTTGATTAAAATTTTGACATTTACAATGTCAACTGTCGGGTCTCTTTGTGTCGGATAACCTAAAAATTACTCGAGCACTGAACCAACAAATTGTGGCGACTCTTCCAGAAAAGCCAATAATCGAGAGTTGAAGTCGTTATTTTTATTTCAGCATTATAAGTATGATGTCTTTAAAAGTGTTATTTTAGCGAAGCTAAGTTAAGAGAACAACAAACAACAAACCATTTGATTTTATGTTCACAGGTCGTAAGTACCTAATGTCTTTGTTCGCCGTTAAATTCATTAACTAAGTATACGTTAACTGAAATCTCTTCTGTGTCTCCCTAACCATATAAGCCCTGTAATTTACATGGAATGTGTCAAGAGCTTTTTGTATATTCCACACGGATAATATTGAACAATTTTGTGTACCTACCTAATTCGTTTAACACAAAATAATCTTTCCGAGTGATGTAAAGCATGAGACTAGCCGGAAAGATTATTTTTTTGACTCACGACCAAAGTTCCGCGCATGCCTTCATTTATCTATATTATTATTTGTAACACAATTTACGTGGTTAAAGAAAACAACGTGCTTCGGGTGGACTGGCCGGCAACTCGGCACGCTATAGTGGCTCCAGTGAGGAGCCGTAGGAGGACGCCCGACGCGAAGCCGCCACTCGCCCCACATCCAATATACTGCGCCAGAGCGAGATAGCAGCTGTACTGACGACACTGACGCGTGACGTAGCTATACAAGCTGATGTGTCCTCGGTTTATATCGCTCATTCATTGAGTTGAACAGTTCGTTGTATATGAGCGACACAGGCGTTGTCGCAGGTTGTTTGCCGTCAAAACTTCTAACATTGTTTTCAAATAAAGTGTGCAAATAGCGGCAAGAGCGATCGTTTCCAAGCGCTAAGTTTTTATATAGCAGTGATTTAAAGTTAACGTGAACATGTGTACCATTGTGAAAGAAAGACCTGTGGGACTAAAATTGAGAGTACTTCATGCAGTGAGAATAATATTTGCGAGTTTTGGGAAGTTCATCTTAAGTTTATATTATGGAGTTGAGGGAGAGAAGATACCACCCATACACGACGACATACTCAAACAGCCAGCTATTGTAGTCGCTAAGAAAATTCGGAATAAAGAGGTAAGTTTGACTTATAATAAAATATTATACGAAGTTGAATAGAGATTAGAGAGTATAGGTATTTGGTTTTACTCCTTACGAAATAACTTTTTATAAAGACGCTAAACTTGAAACTATTCGTAATAGACACGAAATTTTAAAATAACATAGTACAAAACATGAACATGACAACGGTTCGCTAGTAGTAGGAACAAGTTTAATAGCTAATGATGTAATATGTAAAAAGGAAGCACATGATGCAAGTAACCAGTACGTGTATCTACGTAACAAGGAAATTGTGTAAGTACTTACTACAATTTTTCCAGGCGGTTTGAAATCGACAGTGCTACCTATCTATGTTGAGTTTCCTTACCCATTATTTAGTTCAATGCCATGTTTACACAAACTGATAGCAGAAGTAGTCATGTGTGAATCAATTGATACATGCATTTAAAAATACACTTTAGTAACAAAACGTTGGTATCTCAAACTATAAGCACAGTAACAAAGTCCAAACTATGAAAAATTATGACTCATTTATGCACGGTCTTATCTGGTAATAACAAAACGATTAGATTATTAAAAAATATCCTTTGTAATTCCATTGCAATGGCTATGGTAATTAAATCTTGTAATGGACATTTTGCATTTTGCTTGTTAACTTTTTAACAGGGGTTAAATTTCCTGACCTGCTTTCAGATGACTTGAATGATTTGTTTTTCTACAGCTGTATCATATCTATTTAGTTTTATTTTAGTATGGTAGTTGTTATCTATAACTTCATGTCACGTAACTTTTATTTATTTATTGTATCGTACGGCACGTGTACCCGAATTTCAAGTTCAAGTTATAACCTTGGCATTAAAAATGACGCATACATAGTCGGTACCCTTACATAAGTTCAGAATGACATTGGGAATTAATTTTATCTGTTGCCACAGATCATAGGTACCTAAGTTTTATATGAATAATAAGTAATTAAGTACTTAAAGTTTGGTTTAGGAAAATCTGCTTCATTATTTTGTTAGTCCGTATGAGTAAGAGTGTCAATGATATCGATGTTAGACGATAAATAGTGCACCTGCAAAAATTATGAAATAACCTAAAAGTTGATGTGGGATTGACATCATCTTTTTAAATATTTTTTGTCATCTATACCTACGACCTACATACTATTTATTTATTTAATTTTACAGAAGGCTTACAGACTAACAAACCAATGATTTAAAGAGTATGATATTAACAAATGGCTAATTACAAGCCTCCACAAATAGATAAAACATACACACATACATAAAATGAATAGCTATATGTATTGCTAAACCCAAAACTCGAGAACGGCGAATTTGGCTATTATTTTTTAATGTGTTCGTAATATTCCGGACGTATAAAAAATGATCTTTTGGCAAGTCCATAAAAAATGTCGAAAATATGCACCCGCGCAAAGGCTGGAGCGGTTCGCTAGTTTCTTAACAAATGACATAACAAGCTGGATATGACTCAAGTAGGTATAAAGACAGCATTACAAAAGGGTTTTGTTATGTTATAAATAAAATCACTTTGCATTGTCTCCTTTAGAATTCTTTACGATAGTATTCACATCGAAAGTGGTCCTAACGTCTTATGACATCTTGTATTTGTTGAACCGCAGATATTTTATTTTGAGCAGAGGTTGTTGCTGTCCATAATTGGCGCAATTTATAAAAAAACAAATTAGATTTAGCGTTGCCCGGGATGTTGTGCAATTTCTACGTTGAGAGAATATTTAGCAATGAAAACAATGTTGCCTCGTACCTTTCGTTTGAAGGTCAGAAGCTAAGTGTTTAATTAAAGAATCCACTTAACAATGGAATTCCTCATAATCTTTACTTGGCTGCTATTGCCAAGACGGTTGGCATGAAAGTTAAGATACATCAAACACTAAAATGAAACAAAAAGTTAGCTATAAAAAAAGATTAATAGCCTGGTAAACCGTGAATTGTTTCCTGCAGACAATAAACTGTCTAAATAAAAGCTTTAAATGCCTTCGTTAAAAATTAGACTCCTGACATCAAGTTGGTAGAATTATCGAATTAAGTATTCGGTCGCTATTGATCAAGTATACAATTATACACGCGAGGAACCTTCTGAACACATATTTGAGTTAGTTATGGCATAACGAACCTACCCACATCAAAAATTCTCCCATTTTCCAAAGTAATTACATATAATGATTTTGAATAATTAAACGCAGATAAATTTTAAATCTATTTTAAGCCTACGACTGCCTAAGCCTGCGACTTCGTCCGCGTCGAAGTTAATGTATTTATCCTACGGGAACCGTTCGTTTTTCTGGGATAAAAAGTAGAATATGTGGTATTCCAGACTATTATATACCCTCTGTGCTAAGTTTTATCTAGATCCATTTAGACGCTCTTGCTTTATTGAGTAACAAACATCCAACTAAATTTTCGCCTTTAGATTAGGTTAGTTAATAGTGACGTATTATAGTTTACATAATAATTTTAAATGTTGTGAGAGATTGTGGGTTGGGTCGTTTTTGAACTAAACTCATTTGTATTCAGATGTATCGTCCAAATTAGGATAAGGAATCCTTGTTATTTAGATGAAGCAACGGGGGCAATATCTAGGGATGTGGTTGAACAACAACAAACTTCGTTCCTTCTACCATACCTAATATGTACATAGTACGACATAATAGACAGCAGGAAACGTAACACCCGATGTCGATGATTGATCAACGTAACTAGTAATTCTCAGTTTTAATGGACGCACAATGCGGCATAAATTGACTGTAAGCATTACAAATGAAATGAAAACGTGAACTGGTACACTTGGTACTCGCTGCATGTTGTATAAAAGTATGAATAAATATCTTGAAAGTTTCATTGATTTATGCAGTTTTCTGGTGATAGATGAATACCCAATTGGCCACTGAAAATATGAATGAGTTTTAAAGTATTCTGTTTGGAAAGTACGGGACATTCATGCCTTTGTGTACGGATTTTAAGCAAAATATACATACGGGATGTAAAAAGACATCACAATACCCGTTAACTACACATCTGCCTAATGCAGGCCATCCACACTGGACTGGACACATACTGGATGGGAGTGGATTGGCATGATAGTTATAATTGTCATGCCAATCCACTCCCATCCACGGTCCAATCGGCATGATCCAATCGGTAGCGTCCTGCCGATTGGACGATAGATTGGATGGTGGATGGCCGGCATTAGCAACATTGAGCAAAAATATTGCTTGATGGAAAAAAATTTTAGTGAGAGAAATCGCTGTGTATGTTGCCATGCATACAAAAAGTATGAATAAATTCGTTAAAGTTTCTTCGCTTAATGCCAAATTTTCTGGGTAAAGACGAATGGCTTATAAATTGGCCATTGAAGATATGAGTTTTTAAAGTATTCCTGATCGGAAGGTATGGGGAAATGCCGTTGTGTGAGGGTTTCGAGCAAAATTTACATGTTATATCTTCGTGCGGACTACAGGGTGAACACGTACGATAGTTTGTTGATTTAATTATACGAGTATAATATAGCTGGGTACAGAGTTTGATAACTCGAAGTGATTCACTGTGATTCGTATCTATTAGAAATACCAAACTATAAGTACCTACTATTCTGAATCATAACATCTATTGGACTAAGTTCACCTATTGTTTTATTATCTTGTGAATTTTGTTTTGATTCAATTCGAATACACGTAGGTATGTCGGCAAAGTTTTAGTCTTAAAACAAAGCTACGAACGTAAGCTGAAGATGATTGCGGTTAAATTGGTACTTTACATTAAACTTGGTAATTATTTTGTAATAATTGCCAGGCTTCAGATCGAAGTGGCGACAGCCCGTTTTAATTCCTAACTTGATAACGAGAACGACCATTCAAACTTTGCTGATTGTTCATATCAAAGTTGAAATGGGGAAAATGAAGTCTTGATCGATTTATTGGTGTTTAAAATAATTTGTTGGTGGAAAAACATTAGAATAATTTATTGTACGTTGTAGCAATTTGCGGTTGAACAATCGACGAAGACGGTTTTATACAGCAGTTACAGAATTATACTGAGTACAATGTAGGCACGGTAATACTGGTGTTTGCCTTTCCATCGCCAATATTTCAACAACACATAAAAAATCTAGTTCTGCATAAAACTGGTTTTGTAAGATTTTATGATATTTTTAAACTGAGTAAAAAACTTCTTAGGTACCTACTAAATGCAAGGTCATTGTTTAAATTTTATTATCATAAAACACGACGTAAACACGTGTTTAACATAAAACTATTTTTGTAAATTTAATTTGCAGATAACTAGCGTTGAAGTATTAGAAGCGTGCATCAGGCGGATTAAAGATGTCAATTCCGCGCTCAATTGCTTCGTGGAAGATCGATTTGAGGCGGCACTAAAGGAAGCACGAGAGAGCGATGACCTCGTCCGTAGTGGCTCGAAGTCGGCCGCTCAGCTAGAAGAAGAGAAGCCTTTCCTCGGCGTCCCTTTTACGACTAAAGACTGTATAGCAGTTAAAGGTACGATACGTCGTATAATGGTTGTATAAACACATACTGGGCGTTAGTGACAGGTTGGCAAAAACTGAAACTGTAGTTTCAGACCACGATTTGTGATTGAAAATCGTTGGAATTTTTCTCCGGAAAATTCTCAAAATTTTCGACCGATTTTTCACTTGATTCGTGATATATTGATATGTAAGTACCAAGTCCAGGCCTCTAAACATAAATTTAATGAAAAAAGCAATAAAAACTTAACTCGGCAATGTAAACACAACAAAAATAATTCTAGGTACCTACATTTAAGCTATGTAGGTTTAGGCACAAATAACACGCGCCGCCCGGCGTCGCCGCATCAGTGCGATGTCCTCTGCTAGAGCTGTACCGAACGAAACTTTAAATAGTTTTTAAAGTTTCGTTCGGTTTTCTTTTAATTTTGAGAATTTTCCGGAGAAAAATTCCAACGATTTTCAATCACAAATCGTGGTCTGAAACTACAGTTTCAGTTTTTGCCAACCTGTCACTAACGCCCAGTATAGTATAATACAGTAACAAACGCTGCTAACTGAGCTGTGCGACATCATCATAATTTGTTCTATTGCAACTTTCTTTATGATGACTTGAGTAAGTATACTTTTATCTGTACCTGTTCAAAGGATTTCTTAATAGGTTGACTAATTTTAAAGCAAGTAATACCTATATGGCTTGCAAGATACTTGCATACATTTGTGCAAGTTACTAGCATGTATTCTTACTAGTTTAAAAGTACGGATGATATAACAATGTTTTTGGGACAATCTAATCGATTTAAAAAAAACGTCTGTCACCCGTTGATTATTTGAATGTTAATTGTGACAGTTAATTGACAATACATTACTGGGTGCTAATTACTTAGATGTATGTAGTCAGATACCTACTGAATTTTATGGCCTATGATCACATCAAAGATGATTGAAAGGCATGGAAAAGTTTTGGCATAACGAATGTTTTAATTATAATATGTACCTAATGTTTTGTATTCGTTAAAACATTGTGGAATTCATGAATAATACATGAAATAATACATAAAAATATATGCATAATAATGCTTATGTTTTTTTTTACTTTTAACTGAATTATGTCCTTACGGTTGTAAGGAAATAATTATTTACCAATTTAACATTATTTATTAGCCAATCATTATTGACACAGTCGCTTAGCTATACTTTTTCTACAATATTGGCGGCGGAAATGTCAAATATCGGTGTTTGTAAATTACGGCATTTAAAATTTTCACTGTCAATATAGGCACGCACGATCGCTAGTGATGTAATCACTTTTATTCGTCACTGTTAGTTAAAGTATAATGATATGCAAATTGGAATCTAAGGGTTTATTTTATCAATGTTTTTCTATATTCCCGTTACAGGTTTACATCACACAGCCGGAGTGGTTCTTCGAAAGGATATTATTGCTGAAGAAGACAGTGATGCCATCATGTTACTAAAACAAAAGGGCGCCATTATTATTGGACTCACGAATGTACCTGAATTGTGCATGTGGTAAGTGTAAAACAATCTTTGAACAATCTTTAAACCTCTGAACATAAATGAAAAAACAACCAAAGCAACCAGCACACAAGGGTTGTTAATGTTTGTATAAGTACCAAACTTCAAAATCAACCAATCTGTAGTCACGTCTTCAGTCTTTCCTCCCTATTTTGTTTTTTTTAGGATACACCACCATCAAACAATTTCGACTGTCGTAAAATTAATACGACTGTGAAAGTTTCAAATGTCGGGATTTGTCCCTTACGACATTTGAAGGTAAGGTAGCTTTGCCTGTGACTAAAGGATAAATCCCGACATTTCGACCAATCCTAAATTTGAAGCAGTTTCTTGACAACATTTAAGAAGCCTTACGAATAATTAAATGACTTAACATAACTGGCAAAGTATATGTGTATAGCCAGCAACAAAAGTCGATTATCATTTAAATTTTTTTAATCTTAATTATTGAGCACAAAAACAAAGGAAATACGAAATGAATATACAATTAAGATAGAATAAACCCTTAGCTATTGCCTGAATACTGAGAAGTAGTGCATAGTGTTTTATGTGGCTATTAAATGATATACCGTACTATAGGTAAATGTTTGGGGAGTAGCAACGGTATTATGTTGTTTTTATATCCCTATTCCAGGTGGGAAACCCACAACCACATCCACGGAAGGACAAAGAATGCTTACAACACCACAAGAATAGTTGGGGGTTCCTCGGGCGGGGAGGGATGTTGCCAATCAGCTGCGGGCAGCGTGTTTGGTATAGGTAAGTAAGGTTGTAACGATATTTATAATTACTTGAAAAAAATATGTATGTGTCAAGCGAATATAAACTTTAACTTAAGATACTACGGCTTCAGTTAACTTTGATCAAATAGTGAAAGTTAGTTTGCCTATCTTCTGAAGAACTGACGTCTGTTGAATCTGACGAAGCATTGTAGGTACGGTGGAAGACCGCAAAAGCCACGTAGCGTAGTAGTACCGAACCCCGAGTTAGATATGACATCTTGAAAAAATAAGGGCTAAATCTGACTGGGTGCGGAAGGCAGAAAACTGGGTGTTATGGTAGGTACAGCTTTAGAGAGGCCTACGTCCAGCAGTGAACTGAGATCTCACGATTCGCTATATCCACGTCATTCTAGTGGCTGTAATTTTGAGGATAGACAGACAAATACGTCGTTAGGACGGTTTGGACTAGGGTTGCCAACCGTACTATAATATATAGTATTGTACTGTATTTAGGGTCTCCGTACTATATACTGTTGAAGAAATATATAGTACGCGAAAATACTTTATTTCAGTACAATAGCTCAATGTTTAATATTTTGCAAATAAAAAAACTTCCAGCAAAGTACAGTACGGCCGTCGTATCTTGGCGGTTCTGAAGTTAGCTGTTTAGCTGCGCAATGAATCTTTTAGGAATGAAATTGTCTACTGCGCAGCCTGCGGCTAACTTCAGAGCCGCCAAGATACAACGGCCGTATTGTATTGTGCGTGTGCGTGTAACCGAACGCGTCCCTGTCATATTTCGCTCCTAATTGATACGTCAATGTCAAACTTGATCAAACTAATGTTTATTTATTCTAATCTTGCTTGCCTTTTTCGTTTGTTTTGGATTTCGTTAATTTTATTGAGTTAGTGGAGTTAATACGGTTTTAGTAGTTTTAGTCCTGCATTAAATTACGTAATAAAATAATGGAAAGTTGTAGCGATAGCGAAAATGTCCCACCACTTAAAAGAGGAAAATACAAAAAAGGCTCCAAAAATATAAACCTGAGTGGGAAAGAGTGTATGACTGGGTTTCTAAAGATCCCGAAAGCGTTTACAATGTCAAATGTAAAAAAAAATAACTTATGTCTTTTTTTTCTTCACTACGTCTTCCCATACTAAAATACTATATTTTTTTGAAGCGTACTATATTTTTTTGGCTTTTAAAAAAAAATACTATATTTAGGCAAAAAAATGTTGGCAACCCTAGTTTGGACCTTTTTGAGTTATGAGGTTTCGCTTTCCTAATGAAATATTCTTCTATCTATTTTCAATAGCCATGCTAAAATAAAGTAGCTCTACCGATTCTAGGATCTATCTATTAAGTTAATCAATTGATTGAACTGAGAGTTGTCTGGCAGTGGCTACTAGAAGTGGTTGATACATTTTCAGCGGTAAAACGTACTGCTTTATATTCTTTTATTATTTACCTTCCTACCTCTTCTTGAGCAAGTAATTTCGCTAATGTTAAGGCGCGTTTCCATTATGCAAGTGATTTGCATACAAGTTGCAAGTTGCATGCAAATTGTATAGTGGAAACAACAACTTGCAAACAAGTTGCAACTTGTATGCAATTAGATTTAAACTTGTACGCACAATAATCAAGTCGGCACATTTGCACGCAAGTTGCAAGCGCATGCGGTCGTGCATAGAGGATTACTTTGTTTATGACTAGAACTAACTTGTATACCACTAAAATCTTGTATGCAAGCTGCAAGTTGAACAAAATCGTGTTTCCAATTCAAATCACTTGCACACAAGTCTGACGTTATACATGTATGCAAACACTTGCATAATGGAAACGCGCCCTTACCTACTTCAAGTCTTCACTTAGCAACCTTAGAGGTTCCTAAATGTTAGAACGATATATTTCTACGAGAGGGTTTTTTGTTTTTCTTTCCTTAAAATTATAATAGTGATAATTTTGTGATTAAAGGTTCGGACATCGGTGGTTCCATACGTATGCCGGCTTATTTCAACGGAGTATTCGGTCACAAGCCGTCACGTAACATCGTTTCAAACACTGGACAGTACCCCGTGCCAGAGACTGATCTACTTAATTCATTTTTGGGTAAGCAATTATAATTACTATAACATACAATTACCCATTACAATAACAATCCTTGTTTGTAGAATATTATATTACTCATCAACTCAACATCTGCAAAGTATGTGTAAAAGCCTACGAAGGCCCGACTGAGGCCAATTCGACATTTCGCGTTTTTTAAAGGACTGAAAGAGAAATAGTTTCATGATCCACTGCTTTATATGTTTGAGAAATTCGTCTGCCCGAAAACGTAAATAACGCAATGAATTTTGTTAAATTGTAAATTGTAATACTAATTTCGGTACGCAACTTCGTCTGCGTAGACTTCAGAATTAAGCCAAAGACCTAAATTATCCCACGGGTACACAAAAACGGGATAGAAATTATCCTATGCGCATGAAAAAGTAACAAACATCCATCCATCCATCCATCCATCCGCACAAACTTTCGCGTTAACTAACAATAAGAACAGATTATTACTAATATTAAATTATATTTTATAAAAATATTTAAACACAAGTACCTATTTGAATATTTTCCGTACAGGTATAGGTCCAATTACCAGACACGCTGTGGACTTGAAGCCTCTTATGAAAATTTTAGCTGGGCACAACGCCAAGAAACTCAACTTAGATGAACCAGTTGATGTCAAAAAACTCAAGTACTACTATCAATTTAGCACTGATGGGCCGATGGTGGACTCCGTTGATCCAGAAATTATAACAGCAATGAAAATGGTTACAGAATTTTTGAAAAAGCAATATCAAATAGAAGCTCAGGAGAAGAAAATGCCTCTAATGCGTAAGTCTATGGCTATTTGGTTCTCAAACATGAAGGGGGCCAAGAGGTTTGGCCAATTTATAATGGCAAACGATAGTGTGGGAAGCATCATACTAGAAATGGTGAAAAATATGTTTGGGCTCTCTGGCAACACTTTCATTGGTCTGATCACGTCTCTATTTGATTACGGAGGTGTGGAAATTGGCAGTGAAAAATACAAACACTACCTCAAACTACGTGAAGATCTGGAGAGGAGCTTCTCGAACTTGCTCGGGGACGACGGAGTTTTCTTCTTCCCTACACACCCCACAACGGCACCGTATCACAATGAACCACTGCTGCGACCTTTCAATTTCAGTTACACCGGTATTGTCAACTGTTTAGGTTTGCCATCTACGACAGTTCCACTAGGACTAAGTAGTGAAGGTTTACCGATCGGAATCCAAGTGATTGCAAATCACAACCAGGACAGATTATGTTTTGCTGTAGCAGAAGAGTTAAATCAAGCATTTGGAGGATGGGTAGAACCTCAAAAACATTAAATTTTATTATGACAATTTTAAGGGTTAAACTGCACGGTGAAATGCTCGAAGTGTTTAATTTATTTATTGATAATGAACTAAAATGCATAACATATACAATTGAAAATTGTGTGCTTTATAATCTTGTATGCAATCACGCAATTTTCTACTTTATTATGTTTTTAGCTCATTATCAATCAATGAAAACTGCTTGAGTATACTGTTGCTCTATTGTCTGCGGTCTGGTGTGCTGTCCGAATAGTGCATGTGTTGCATAATAATTATGTCACAATATTTTTTATAATTTTAAGCATATTTCTATGTAATGGAAAGTATTTAAATAAAAATATGTGCTTTATGATGCGATAATTTTATAAGTACTTTAATATATTTTTTTTACTTATTGTGTTAGCACATAGTAACTGGGCACAGTTGTTGAATTTCTTCTTACGATGATTAATTTCGCCCTTTTCTATAAAAATGACTATACTTTGAGTCTTAACTTAAGTCATACACGTTTTAAACAGAGGGAGAAAATTGTTTTTATTTTATTTGCGTAAGACTAATCGTTTTCTAATAGATACTGGTAAAAACAGCAATGATAATCCTAAGTTGAAAATGTGATCAAATTATAATTATTTGCCTGTTACTGGAGTGACGTGCGATTGCTTTGCTGATATTCAAATTACAATACGATGTATATACATACCTACTTACTTACTTATACAGGGTGATAGGGACGACGCGTAATCACGTTGTTACCATGGATTTAGTACCTACACAATTCTAGGCCCCCCACCGTAGAATAATAAAATCGAACAACAAAATTAAAAAAAAAAAACGTTTCTTGTATGAATATGATCTCCTATATTTTTTTTACTTTATTTTATTTTTATTATTCGTTGTTATAGCGGCCATAGTAATATACACTCTGTAAAAATGTCTAACTATTAGCCCCTTTTCACATACCGTGACCGTATGCATGTGAAAAGGGGCTTACGGTCCAAAAGATACAGGCTTGTGACAGAGGGACAGACTCACAGCTGCTTCATACAAAAGTGTAATACCTACAAGGGTAAAATTTATGGAACAACCGAATGAAAGAAATAAGCGACGTAAAATTTTATCGCTATGTCTAGAAGCATGTACTGAATCCATAGTAAATGTTTGCGCGGTTATTTTTCTCTTATGGTATATTACATAGCAGCTACCTCGGGTTACTTCTCGATATTTTTCCTCGATAGTCTATGTAGGTACCTACGGGAGAACAAGCTATTTGGTTTACAGACAAAGATAAACATCTTTTTGCTAGATTGCCATTCATTGTTATTTTGTTCACTTTAGCTTGTGGTGTCTAATAATTTTGAAACCTATTTAGATGGATATAACCCGTTGACTGCGGGAAAACACACCCGTTGTGTTTCTACAAAAAAATAACGCACGAGCGCAAGAATTGATACACTCGAAACATTGTTTAAAAGTAGTTGCAAGTTAGCTTATACACCAAATGGCTTGTTCGACTGTACTAAACAAGTTAAATAAAATCTTGTAAAATAGGAATGGAAAAGTCTAATAAACTTTATTTTATTTTATTGCAGTTGTATTATTTTATTACCTATCAAGTACTCAATTTAATAATATGCAGGATCATAAAAGTGTGTTTATGATCCTGTGATCCAGTGATGAAAATGTAAGATGAAGGTGTCTTCATCTTACATTTTCATCACTGAAGTGACAACTAATTTGAGAGTCATACTGCCCTACTTCAGAAATTTTATAATGTGGTAGGTATTTGTTTGAATTATAATGACTCATACCTAGCAGATTTCACTCAGTAGAAGTATAACTGATCCATATTTGAATGCTTTTAAATGAAACAAATTACTTATGTAAATTAAATTTTGAGCAAAACAGTTTAGGTCCTTTTGCAAGTTGATTTGACACTAAATTAATTCAAAAATAACTAGAGGTTTTTATTATATTTTGATTACTATGGTAATGTTTGGAACCTTTGCACTGGCTTTGATAATGTCATTGCCATCTGTCCAAGAGTACAGCCCATAGCAATAGTAATTCTAGTACAGCCACAAACCTTCATTTTGCTATCAATTTTGTTTATAAGCATTCTCTATAAGTAACTGCTGAAAATGCATGATGATCATACCGATAATAAAAAACTGACCCATATTTTGTAGACATTATACCTAGTATTTACAATTTTGAAAGAGCACAAGTGACTCACTAGTCACTGGGCTATTTTTGAACATGAGATGCTCAGTGCGATTATTCAGAGAGTAAAATAAAATTCAATTCAATCTGACCAAACAAGTAAAGCCACAAAAAATTTTGTTAGAAGGAAAACCAATTGATCAATGTAATTGATTAAAATTTTAATATTAATAAATTACTTTAACAAAGCACAACATTAACTATTACAACATTAAAATAACAAATTAATCTGAGCCAGCAAGGCTGTAAATGATTTTTAATATTTCTTTCCTCTTTGCAGAGGGGCTTATCTTTTCATGCATTTCGCAGCTGGCAATCTCTCCTGTCTGATGGGCATGCTCTGCTAGCTTTTCAGCATTACATATGACATGCACCCCACAGTCATAGCCATTGCCTTGTTGTAAACAATCTTTGTTCACATAGTTGATGTTACCTGAAAACATTTCCAAATGTTAACACAATGATCATGTAAATACTTTTTTATTTAGAAATTACAGGATTGTTATGACAATCCTGACCATTTCAATGACGAATTGCACCCCATTTAATAACTTCCCCTTTAGAGCCATGATAACTGAATAAATTCAGAAATAAATTCAATTAAAATTTGGAAAAATGTAGATTTGGATAAAATAATAGATTACTTACCCTTAGATAGGTATGGTATAAGATGGCTTGCAAGCTCCCAAGCAGCTTTATGATTGCTCACATATGAAGAATCCAAATGGTAAAAACAGCTTTCCGGTTTTGAATAAACAAGAAGACTCCAGTGTGAGCCTCCTGCCATGTCAGGTGTATCATTATCATTTAGAGCAAAGAACACAAACTGTCTCTTACTTACACCAAGAGGTTCTAGAAATGTGGCTATTTCATCTTCTTGAACCATCTTTATACATTGAGTCACCTCTGGTGATACAAACAGTAATTCTTTTGCATTCCTGAATACCTTTTTCTCTAAGTATTCGAAATAAAATGATATGATAGTATCATTCAGCCAGTAAGGTCCAGACAAAAGATGAATATCTGACTGATGAATTAATATACTATGGAAGCTTAATATTATTGAAGCTTTGGCCATTTTTAAGTTATTTTAACTTTATGATCTCCAGTAACATTCAAGCCTTTAACATTTAATGCTGATATGATCTGGTAAGCAAGAAAAATTGAACTAAAATAAATTTGCACTTTTTAAATACTAAACAAATTCTAGTGGCCATCAACTTACAAATGCGTTTATAGTTTCATTAAAAATTGGTCTAAAAAATTCATTTAATTTAACATAGAGTTGATATTGGTTGTTCTGTAAAGTAATGTCAACAATAATAATTAACATTACTAATAAATCACTGTTATATAAATTAAATTAAAGTCCGAATTGAGGTTGACGTCCACTAGTATTTTAATGTATTTTTAATATATTTTTGGTCACAAGATATATAAACGAACTCACCATAGGCTGATAAAGTGCGAAAACATTTATTTGAGTCACGTTTCGAATAATTTGGATTATCACTAATATTTTAAACTATTGTATTTCCATGCTGTGTTTTGTTAATTTTAATAACGATAAATTATTACAATCATACGCAATCGTTCATTTCATTGAGAAAATTGGACATGACGTGAGGACATCCGTCAAATAAAAAACGAGAAAATCGAAATGTCACTGTGACAGATGAGTTTAGTTCAGAAGAGCGTGAATTGAACGATTCGTTTTGTTATCAATGTTGCAGTTTTAAAACGAATAAAATGTAAATGATAATAATTAATAATAATATCACCATACCATATCTAATGATAAAAAAAATGTAATTATAGATTTTCAGACAAATACACATATGATTTTGTATTCTTATTTGCAGATGATACTGAGGGATTAGGATTTCAGTTTTTTTTACAAGAGGCGATGTTGGATTCAGGAAGCAATTAAAAAAGTTTGGATTAATAAAATAATCATTTATTACTTTATTCTACGTTATTGGCAAAATAGTGGCAAACGTACGTAAAATAATGGTAACCTACTTGACATAGTGGGTTGTAAAGAAACCGACTCTCAACCTATCTCTGGCCCAGCAGTTGGGTCAGGCTGAAATGGGAATCACAAACTATCCAGACTTATCCAGTTGTCCTAGCGATCATCGTAATCACTTGTTCGGGATAGTGCAGGTTCACCTAACAAAAGATCGCGACGAAAGCTTTCTACTTCTTCTTCTCGTGTCGATTGACGAGAAGAAGAAGCTTTCTACTAGGACAGCGACAGTTAGCAAATATGGCTGTATGCCGATGGTCGCCACTGGCCGAGGTAACGCGAGCCACCGCTGTGTAGCACGCTTAGATTTCGGCTAGCTATCTAAAGTAGGGTAGGTTGTGGCCTTTATCTAAAAAGTATGTATTTAGAACGATTTCTGACAGGGCCACTGAAATATGTGGCCCTCACCTTTTTTTACCGCATGGGACAGGACGTGTTGTTTTCTGCCATCAATCTGTAGTCCTGCTAAAATAAGATAAGACTAGCTCACCTAGAACATATCATTGACCTAGAATATTTAAGATTTAACTATGTACTTACTATTTTAATTACTCGACGTAGGTATTTTTTATAGTAAACGTGTTGAAAGCTAAGTTCTTGCGATACTTTAGTTTATGCCGATAAGCGTTAGCCGCACTTGATGTCGAAAAATAAAAATAAATACAGTCGAAATTTTTTTTGTCAGGTTAGTATTTCCGCTGATGATTTTTATTGTCTGTACCAAGCATTGGTAGGTACACACGGCTACACATCAAGCTATACTTAACCAGTATAAGCTGACTTCTGATTGTACGAAAAGCACATACAATGCGAGGTCAGCTAAAACTGGTTTTGTATAGCTTGATGTGTAGCCGTGTGTACCAGAACCAGATTGACCTCAGCCAAAATACGTTCATAGGCAACAGATTTTCAAAAATACGCAAATTAAAACTGAAAAAAAAATTGGGAATTAGGGCGCCAAAAAATGAAAAGTAATAATTAAAATTATTTATTAAATAATTTCATTAACCACTAATTAATTATTGGTAACAATTTATCCAATAGTCATCATACACTGGATATGGTGATACAGAAGAAAATAAATAGTGATTTGTGTAGAACATTCACAAATGAAAAGCTTTAGGGGGCGTCTAGTTAATAATTTAATAACAGTAAATCCATTCACAACATTATCGAAAAAGTATACCCAGAGTAGTATACTCCACACTGCGTTACTTGTACTCACATAATAGTATTATAACAGCTACAAACATGATTGTGAACTATACTAAGTGTATCACGCAACTCAACATTGCAAAATACGATTGATGATACTGATTGGGCTAAAAAATAAGAAGTATGTTCCACAAATAAAGTGGAAAATGCCTCTTATTTCAAACGTAATTTTTCCTATGTGTGCATAAATCTACTTGGTAGCTTGTTTTAAGTAAGCGATAAGGTCCGCACGTTCATTGGGCTTCTTCAAACCAGCAAACACCATCTTAGTGCCAGGGATGTATTTCTTGGGGTTCTCCAGGTACTCAAAGAGGGTATCCTCACCCCATGAGATACCTATAAAAGAAAATATCACAAATTAATATTGTTATTATATAATTCTTGAAATTGTATAATATTTATATATCCATGTATCACAGGATAGGTGACTGATAAGTGATAGCTAATCATGTTTGGTATTTGTCCATAGTGAAGTCATTGTGATATAGTGATTGAGTGAACAGTGTACATGTGGCATGATGTTCACGCGATTTTAAAAGACAGTAGACACTGACTGACAATGGGACTTTGAACATGACATCATCAATTGTAGTGGTATTAGAAATTAAATAATCAAGTACAATGAGTTTCCTTGAAAGTCACATAAGTACTATTATATGTACTAGACATGTTGAACAAACAATAGAAATATTTAAATCAAACTCAATCAAGGCTCAACATGACTTTCCTTAAGATTTATTGATTTTTATATTATATGATTATGTTTATTCATTTTAAGGTTTACATGTGGAAGCAATTAAATCATATAGTAGGAAAAGTGAAGAATTTATGCTAAGGTTGTTCAAACTAAAAATAAGAAACTAACCTTTGGACTTGTTGGCATCTGAGTATGAGAAGCCCGCTGCCTGACCAGTCTTACGGCCCCAGAAGCCGTGTAGGTTGGGTCCTACTTTGTGTTTGCCACCAGCTTCAACCTGTAACATAGAAAAGCTTATTTATAACCTGCAGGTTACTACTAAATATTAAAAAAATTAAAAAAAAATGGGTTTTAAAATAAAAAGGGGTCACCAGTCTTCTTTATTATAATAATAACAGTAAGTACTATATTCTAATCTATCCACAAGTACCTACATAAATATGTAGGTAATTAAAAATACATGCAATCAACTCCCATGTGACTGTCATGTGCTAGCCAATTGAGTGTTGCATTATAATCTTCCATAATCTTCTATGACACTGACATTAGGTCTAAATTAAAATGACTCATTGTGAAATGCAACCTACAAACAAATGTGGAACATTATTGGGTTTTACTAATTAACAGTTTAACAGGAAAATTGAAAAGATGTTTTTTCCTTTTGGAAAATGAAAAGATGTTTTTTCCTTTTGGAAAATTTATGTATTGGTCATGCCAGAAATAAAGTTTCAATGTCATGAGTGACAACAGACAATGTCATCAGTGCTGACAATGTGATGATGTAGAAGATAATAAGGTTGGTACTTACGGTGTGGCACTGGGCACATCTTTGAACAAAGATCTTCTTGCCATTTTCAGCATTGCCAGCAGGGACTCCCATTTTACTAGAAAGAATAAATTGAAATTTTAACTTTGAGGGAAAAGGTGGAATAAATCAATCACAGTGAGGTTATGTTTTAAGATCATGATCACATCAAGGTCATGATTCTAATGCTTCCTACATTGTGATAACTATTCCATTATACTAATTAAATGATTTTAGCATTTTATACTTAAAACAAAGTAGTTAAAATATGAATTATTATTCAGAAACCGACAGGTGATAAGGAAAAATGTGGATAAAACGTGAAATATCTACCTAACTCTGTCAGCAGAACTTTGCAAATACTCAGTTAAAATTATACTTGAAATAAACATGGATAAAATAACGAGTAAATCATTAAGATAGTGATTTATAAATATCACTCTGGAATTTACATAAGAATTAGGTCAGGATCAATGTCAGCAGGGAGTTCCAAGGCACAAGGTGTCGTAATGTCATGTTACGTAAGTGCATGAAATACTAAATGTGATGCAAACCACAGCATTGTTATGCTTTGTGCTCATTGTTATAATAGCTGACTGTATGACTACCTAATCTTACAGTCAGTAAATCCACATTATAAACTTAAATTCGCGAAACACTTGTTCAAAGTTAAAATTAACTGCAGACTAACTCAATCAATACTTGCATTATATGAGTAACGATGGTATTAAAAAATACATGCAACAATATCAATGCCTGTAATACAATAGGAATCTACTTACGATTAATTTATAATTTAACGCGACGTTCGCTCACCACAATTTAGCCTTTTTCAATGACGAATTTGTCTTGTCGTTCGTAAATTCGTGACAGTACCGTGCGTGTACACTCACACGACAACGAATGAATGAACTGTGTGCGCGCGAATAATGTTGCCAGTTGGCTCACTGGTGGCCCACCCCAAATCGATATCGCAAAAGTAAGTAAATTCCTACGTAATCTGTGACGTTAGTGCCTGGTCCACCATAATAGAAGTCCATTCCATAATTAAATAAAAGCCTGTAATTATTTTACCTTAGGTCGCGGTACCTACGTTTTAGGTGTGGGAAATTGCTAAATGATATAACAGCATGATACGATTTTTTAGTAGGTACCAACCCATAACTTGTCATGGGTAACACCGGCGAGACGTGCACTTGGTTGGCCTGTTTATGTATAGTACCTATAAGATGGTGCAGTTCCCTGCTGCACAGATCGCCACAGTAACTGTACCGCTTATCTACCAGTATTTTTTTAGAGATAGGTACCTAA
Organism: Hoplodrina blanda; assembly: GCA_949316365.1. NCBI lineage: Eukaryota > Metazoa > Arthropoda > Insecta > Lepidoptera > Noctuidae > Hoplodrina > Hoplodrina blanda. The sequence goes on from OX438563.1 coordinate 7,818,277, forward strand.
ATTAGGTACCTTACCTTGTATCTACTGGTTGCTAGGTTTTGTTGAAGACACGGTTTGGATTAGGAATATTTCAATACCTTTATTGCTGTCCATTCGCATCTGTTTTCAATGTAGCACGCAGCCTTGATTGTAACAAGTGTGATACTTGTGGCATGGCTCAGTTTATTCCGTATGCACCGTAGACATTTTTGCGTGACTAATAGGCGTCTCATGTGAAAGACAGTAAAGGAGGTGTTTTGTTTGTCCAGTAAATGGTACAATTCATCCGATTTGAACTGCATTTTCACACATTTTTCATATATATCATTAGGGAAAAGATTTTATTGAGCAACTTTAACATCCTTGATGTAACTTCCTTCAAGGCTTTTGTGGAAGAGACACCACAATTTTGCCAATATGACGTAGGTACTTAGGTACTATGATGTACTATCAAACGCTGGAGATTAACAGAGAATTTCAAGTGATTAGAAGATAAATATAAAATACCAACTATTATCAACTGAAAAAGCCTGACATTAGCTGTCAGCAAAAATCTAGTTTTTTTTTTGCTGAGACGTCTTCCGTCAGTATTTGTTACGGACAAGTTTAGGCGTTTAGGTACTCCGTACCTATTTATGGCAGTTCTGTTAGTTTTTAAACGTACCTACTTAGGTTCTAGATACAATAAGCTTGGCCGCAGACGGGCCACCGACATATTTCCTTTAGTTTTCATATATATATTTAGACACGCCGTGGTTTTAAAAATTACCACTTGACACGATCTCGCTTCGTTCGACTCGGCAATTTTAAAAATTACCACGTGACACGATCACGCTTCGTTCGACTCGGCAATGAAAACAGCAGTGTTTACGAGTAAAATCTAAATTGGTACGACTAAAAATATAGCCACTAACAGGTCACACTAGATATGTTGGTACCTAGGTACTTATCTATAATAACAGCTACTATTTAATTCTGAAACTGTGCCTAGTAGGTACAGTACAGTTTTAGATATAGTAACCTAAAAATATCAAGTCAATATAAAATAGAGATTGATTCTAAACAAAGATATATAGGTATGTTGCTTGCTAAATAGTAGAGGTGCTAGGTAGTAGTAGGCTGAAGTAGTACCTAACTACTTACTTAGTATTTTTATTTACACCAAGTTGCTAAGTGCTTTACTTAACACAGTAAAAATGATTGTTTACTGAATGTGGATAAGTAGGTAACCTGTACAGTACACACAATAGTTACGGTGAAGTGCTTATCTGACAATTATAGTAAGTGTCCGATAGCTTATCCTTTACTATACCTACCTAATAACTTTATCTAAATAGGTAATTACTGATTGAACCTATAATGTAGACAGCACATAAGGGAATAGGTATTTTATGTATATAATCACGAACTAATGCGGCTACTTAATGGGGAATAACCGTTAGTAAAGTTTTACTAAACATAAACCTCGGAAAATTAGTCGATAAAATTAACTCTGGGGTTCTCCTTATTAAAAAAAATCAGAAGCTCCTGATATTAAGCACAAACGTGCTTAATTATATCTGATTCCGTTTTCTTAATTTGTTTACTTACTTATAACAAAATTTGAATGAGTTTATTTAAAAGAGGCTAAGAATTTTCTTTTCAAAAGTCAAAAAAAGAAAGGAAAACCTAACAAAACGCCCGCCCTTTTGCCGCTTCCTATAATTTTATTGGAAAGAACTTTCCAGCAAATAATAACATACCATTTTATACCAATTAGGTAAGTACATATTTGTAATAAAGAAAAATACATAATTGGTACCTACGACTTTAATAACAGTTGACACACCTTTACCTTAAGGTGTGTCAACTACCTGCCTACCTACTATCTAGTCCAGGCCCACATGCGCCAAAAACTAAACTCAGAGTTAGTTGCTAACAGGAGGTTTTCCAAAACGTCATACACAATGGGTCCGTGTTAGCAACGAACGAACGTTAGTTGTTAAGTAGTTAAAAGTTAACCTTGGCTGGCGAATACAGGGCTAATAAAGAAATTAACATTTTCTTTTATTAGGTAGGTAAAAAAAAAACTAGTTATATTTGTAGGTGTACGTACCAATTTACGTGTAAATTTCAGAATGAAATCAACCCTGTGAATCTAAGTACCAAGTCTTACAAGGCAAAAGGCATAGCTAGGACTAGTAGGAAATAAATAAAAAGAAAAAGAGGGAAGGTCGCCTGGAGGGTCGTAACGCTTTTTCCTTATGTGACGATTTTTGCCAGTTAACTCCTGTCTTGTATCTATTTGTTCCACAGAAATAATACTAACATAATATTTCAGCTGCTATTGCCGCAGTGTAGGCGAGCCTTAAGAAATATACCTTCATTCATTATCATTACATTAAGTTGATGGATTTGTGTTTACAGAATTATGATAATACCGAAAGATAACGGAAATAAATTCCATCATTTTGGATAACATTGTGTAGTAAGTAGTACACAAAATTCAAAAGTAAGTAGTTTCGATAGTGTTTCAAATCCATCTCTGCATTACCAGAGGGCCTCGCAAAATGTACCGTCCACATAACATTATGGTCCTTCTTCGCTATTGGACTCATTTCGGTCAATAAGTAGATAATTATTAAACTCAATGAATTTTTTTATATTCCTAGAATCCTAGGAAAAAAGACCTCTCTAGACAATTGGGTTGTCAGTTTGTCAGTATCTCGTCAAATAACTTAATTTCTAAATTACTTATAATGATTATTTTTTGTACTAGGTTTTGAATTACGTAGGTAATGTTTTGAAAAAGTATTTTAACATTCTGCACAGCGCAGCTTGTATTCAATCATTTAAGCCACCATCTTGGGACTTCAATTTGATTCAATCAACGGAACTTCTATTGGTTCAAAGTAAACTGAATAACAGCTTTATATCCGGGCGACTGAGGCGCTCTCTATCGATGTTCTAAATCAACATTTACTTAACTCCGGAACGTTCTAGCCATTTTGCTCTGTAGTGACGGAATTATCCAGTAGATGAGGCTTCGGTTGTTTACCTAACATAACGTGATTATAGCTAGAATGCTTCCAACACTAGTCTATGTAAAACTGGTAATAATACTTACTTATTTTATCTACTCGTCAGAAAAAATGTTATCCGATCTGTAATTTAATAAAGCTGAAAAGTTTTTAAGTTTGTTTAAACGCACTAATCTCTAGAACTACCAGTCGCATCGAAAAAAATATCTTTGTAAACGATAGCCAGATTCATTACAAACAGTATAGGCTTTATAACATCACGCTATGATCCACGGAAGCGGAGCAGTAACCAAATACGTAAGAACACTCGGACGAATTCGCGGCCTTAAGCTAGTTCTCTAATAATTTTTTATAAAGTATCTAATTCTCGTATTATGCTCAGGCATTATTTATTTCATTTGTTTTATTTTATTAACAAATGAATAACGACGTTAAATAATTGATGTCTGCGTCATCTCGTGGAAATGATGTTAACTGCTTCCAAGTATAAGTCAAGGTTCACTATATTTCTCTTTGTAACGACTAGATGGCATCTCTAACATTCACGTATAAGATTTCTAATACAAATATGATAATAGGACCTTTATTTTCTGTGTAGTGTGCTATTTAGTCAGAAATACTAAGAAAAGTGTAAGAAAAAACTTAAATATGGAATAATACTATAAATTATAACAATTTAAATTCCTTACTCAAGCAGCTTGCTTTATTGAAAAGAACTGTATTTTCTTGTTGTAAGTATAATTCTAAAAAGGCATTTGAAAAGTGTATCTAAAGAAGCTACATAAACTGCTACGGAGCTACGCATTTCATAGACCTCGTAGTCCCTCAAATGCATCGCTACGTGACTACGATATCCGTAGCCGCGTAGCAAAACTTTCGTAGCACAAGTATCGAGTAGGATAAAGCGTGTCCCACACTGGCGCGGCCTGCGGTGGCGGCCAACCGCGGGCCGCGGCCCCGCCCCCTGCGACAACACACTGCCGCGGTGGCGGTGGCGGCCTGATGCGTCATTATTAAATTAGTAGGGGAGCCCAAAATGCTAAATGTGGATTTACTCCAGCGTCGTGGGGACCTTTTAGATTGTAAAGATTAGATGCTAAAAAGAAAAAATGGTTAAAGATGGAACCCTTTCACTGGTGGAGTGAAGATGAAGGATGAAATCTCTCTAACAAACATGATAAATTAAATGAAAGGAAAACCAGGAAATCTTAAATTAATTTAACTATTTACAAAAATTTAGATTTCCTGGTTTTCCTCAGAAAGAGATTTCATCCTTATAATTGACCCTAACGATCGATGCAATAAAAGTACAGGGTATAATTTTTTCAGATTTAAGCCGGTTCGATTCCCGGGTGTGGGAGAAGAGAATTTTCGAAAATCTTTGAATGCAGTTTGCTTTCTATTCAAAAATAAGGCGATTATCACACGGCACCGCACGCCGCTCCGGCATGCGGTGGCGGTGAAGCGGATTTTGATGCGGTTTTGGTTTTAGCCAGTTATTTTTTACCGGTTTTGACCAGTTTTCAGGGTGTCCAGGTTGGGGTTTTTTTTTTCCCCCAATTTGGGGAAAAATTTTAGGGAACTTTTGGTGAAATTAAAAGTGCGGGGAAAATTCTGGGAAAAAAATAAAAAAATTCTGCGAATCCACTAGCGCGAATGCAGATAAGCGCGAAGTATATTTTTATAAAGGATAATGGGCAAAATTCTTAAAATAAGGTTCCGTACACATACCCACATCACTTTATCTATACTAATATTATAAAGAGGTAACATTTGTTTGTAAGTTTGTATGTTTGTAAGTTTGTAAGTTTGTATGTAGGGGGTAATCTCCGGATCTACTGAACCGATTTTGAAAATTCTTTCGGAAATTGGAAGCTACGTTATCACTGAGTGCTATAGGCTATATTTTATTTTAGAAAAAATAGGGGTCCGTAAGATATTTGGGTTTTTCGGACCCAAGGTGTAAAAAATCATACAAAAAAGGGTTGGGGTAGGGTACGGTAGGGGTAGGGGTAGGTTAGGGTAGGGGTAGGGGTAGGTTAGGGTAGGGGTAGGGTAGGGTAAGGCAGGGTTAGGGTAGGGGTATTGGTAGTGTAGGATACCACGCGAACGAAGTCGCGGTGGGTCAGCTAGTCTATTAGATAAAATTCATAACGGCTAATTACGCGTCATGGGTGTCGTGTTTATGGTTTTCGAGGGTGCTGATGACGAAAATGAGGTCAAAATGAAAATCCAAGATGGCGGCCGCAAAATTTTACAAAATATGCTTCATGGGTGTCGCGTCCATGGTTTTCGAGGGTGCTGATGACGAAAATGAGGTCAAAATAAAAATCCAAGATGGCGGCTGCAAAATTTTACAAAATATGTTTCATGGGTGTCGTGTCCATGGTTTTCGGGGGTGCTGATGCCGAAAATGAGGTCAAAATAAAAATCCAAGATGGCGGCTGCAAAATTTTACAAAATATGCTTCATGGGTGTCGTGTCCATGGTCGTGGCATATTTTGTAAAATTTGCGGGCGCCATCTTGGATTTTCATTTTGACCTCATTTTCGGCATCAGCACCCCCGAAAACCATGGACACGACACCCATGAAGCATATTTTGTAAAATTTTGCAGCCGCCATCTTGAATTTTCATTTTGACCACATTTTCGTCATCAGCACCCGCGAAAACCATGGACGCGACACCCATGAAGCATATTTTGTAAAATTTTGCGGCCGCCATCTTGGATTTTTATTTTGACCTCATTTTCGGCATCAGCACCCCCGAAAACCATGGACACGACACCCATGAAACATATTTTGTAAAATTTTGCAGCCGCCATCTTGGATTTTTATTTTGACCTCATTTTCGTCATCAGCACCCTCGAAAACCATGGACGCGACACCCATGAAGCATATTTTGTAAAATTTTGCGGCCGCCATCTTGGATTTTTATTTTGACCTCATTTTCGGCATCAGCACCCCCGAAAACCATGGACACGACACCCATGAAACATATTTTGTAAAATTTTGCAGCCGCCATCTTGGATTTTTATTTTTACCTCATTTTCGTCATCAGCACCCTCGAAAACCATGGACGCGACACCCATGACGCGTAATTAGCCGTTATAAATTTTATCTAATGGATAAAGTGATGTGTGTACGGAACCTTATTTCAAGAATTTTGCCCATTATATCCTTTATAAAAATATACTTCGCGCATATCTGCATTCGCGCTAGTGGATTCGCGGAAGTATCTATCGCGCAAGTGTAGGCGCACAAATGTCTATCGTGGAACTGTCATTCGCGCAAGTGACCTATCGCGCAAAGGGAGTCGCGCAAGTGTCCGTGCGCGCAAAGGGTCTCGCGCAAGAGTCTTGCGCGTAAATGTCTTTCGCGCATGTGTCCTGATACCCACTATGCTGCCTAGGTCAACAAATAAAAAAATAGATTTAATAATATAAGAAGCCAAAAGTCCCTAAAAATACACCTAAACATATAACGCCCTTTTAAAAAATTATATTACCCCCTTTTGGGAGAAAACCCCTAAATTGGGAACCCTGCACGATGATCCGCACGGTGATGCGGTTGTGACGAGAACACCGCTCGACCGCGCGGTCGTGCGGTGTTCGTGTGCAAGGTTCAAGCGGATTTCATAGAGGCTAGTGCGACGAGAGAACCGCATCACCGCACGCCGGAGCGGCGTGCGGTGCCGTGTGTTAATCGCCTAAAGGAATGTTTCCTTTGAGTAAAATTTTCTATCTGCAGTGTTAAGAGTACTTTCCCTCCAGGTGGCATTACAAAATTCCACCCTGTATATGGTGGAGGTACTTAACAGGGTGCAAGGTATCCCCCCTTATATTAATCTGCCACGCTCGAGTAAATCCAAAAATCCCTTCCTGGGCTCCCCTACTATATAGTTTGACCGAAACTGCTGTACGGCGCCTTAGGTATGTGCGCGGCGAGACGCGGGGGAGTACCGGCCGCTCCGTGCCGTCAGTCTGCCGCCGACGCTCACGGCGTTAGCTAGCATTTGTTTGTACCGGACCGTCTATGACAGACGCACATGAGATAAATATACAAAGATGGGTCGTGCGTTATCTCGTGATGTCAAGACCGTCATTTTTAAAATGGTCGGATATTTTAAGAAAAGTAGACCAAAAGCTTTGAATAGAATAGTGATGCGAATATTGCCAAAATCGTAGCGGAGGCAATTTTCAATTCAAATGAAAAAAACTTTCTAAAGTTTATCTTGGATGTTACTGACATCGGTGAAGGAAAACATCGTGAAGAAACCTGGAATTCTAATTAATATAAGTCTGGAATCGCATCTGGCTTTACATAAAATATTGTAAACCGATATCGTAAGATCAGTCCGACAATATTGATCTCATGTGAACTCATGGTCTTTTTTCCTGGGACCCCACCTCCCCGCGCTTTCCTAAGGGGCGGTACAACACTTTCGGTCAAACTATAATTAAACATTATTTTGATGTGTGAGATTCCTATATTATCTATTATTGGCATCTCATAATATTACTTTTATGAACAGAAAGTGCGAAATTATTATTTAAATTTACTATTTCTGTTACAATATTCGTATTTGGCGTCATTTTTCAACGTGGTACACGCGGCCTGTTGCAAAAATTTGCAACTGACCGCGTGGTGCCGAGTGACAGAAGCACAGAGTATATTCTACTCATGTGGCAGAAGGGGCGTGGCATGGGTAATGTGACCATACGTCCCGTTTTGAACGGGACTGTCCCTTTATTCGTGACTTCGTCCGGGTGTTCCCGAACGATGCTTTGGGACGCAGAATTTTTTGGTTTTTTTTCAATAAACATAAAAACTACGCATCCTTTAACAGTTCTCTGTAATTTTCCCAAAGATAAAATATTTTTTAAAGTGCATAAAAACATTACAAAACCTCAACGAAATAGCCTTATATTTTTTATCGTTTAGCTAATTATTCAATATCTACTTAATTTTCTTAAAGAAATGATCTCAACAGATTTATTTTATTACTGCGACTTTACTGACGTCGTACTTTTGAAAATGTCCCGTTTTAAGTCAAAATAAAATGGTCACATTAGCATGGGGGCGGGGCTTGCGCCGCGGTCAGCCGCTCGCGGGCCGCGTCTTGGCCGCGCGTGTCTGAAGGCTCACCTACATTTCTAACGAATACAACTGACCGCCACCGCGGCCGCCACCGCAGGCCGCGCCAGTGTGGGACACGCTTAATAGTATTATTTTTCTGTCCAAATAAAATATACGAATACAAGTCCGATAGAAAATAATTAGTATTCACGAATTCAATTTTGTTTACGTTATTTGTGTTTTTTTTTTTTGTACCGTGATGTCCTGGTAATAAAAAATGATAATACATGTTCAATTAATAATTAACTATTTATTTAAATAAATTATTAAAGTATTATTTTCTGCGATAAGTCATTTAACAGCGAACATATTTCGATCAGTTTTGTTACTGACATAGTAGTGGATAAGAGAGAACAATAGAAACCTCATTAACCCATTTAAAGATAATCATTAGATATGCATTGTAGTATTTATTATCTGTGATCCTTCACCGGTAAATTCTAGATGGTTCCCATTTTGACAAGGGTTCGTTTCAGCTGTGGGAAATTGATTTAATGTCGTGGTACCTCAGCAGCCATTGTTAAAATATTCACTTGTAGTTATGAAATAATCGGATTCACCAGATTAAATAGGGTTTTCTGTATTCTAATAGGTACCTATATGAAGTTTTGTAGCTCCCAAGTAAGAATCTTAGGGCGTTACCACACGAGCGATTCTCGAGCGAGTGCGAAGCGAGGCGAGAGCGTAACGTGCTCGCAGCAAATAGCGCCTTCGAAGCCAATTTGTACGACAGTCCGCCCTGTCCCTACTACAGGTGACGAAAACGTTGTGCGCCTGCTGCGTATACGCCGCGTGTTCGCTACTAACCTTGCGGACGACCCGCTGCGCTAATGCTTCGCTTTGAACTCGCACCAAAATCGCCAGTAACCCTTACATATTTCGCATATAAAACAAATTGAATAATATAAACGGCAACACTAGTAACCCGCCTCTGCTGGATATGATTATCAAAATATCGAAAATTCTGTGTTATGGCTAACTTACATAAATTAATTTCAGGAATTCTTTAAATTACATTGGAAGCCGCATCAAGTAGAAGTACTAAGGGAGCATACACACACATAAGGAAAGCGAGTTTGTATTTTACTGTTTAGGAAAATATTTAGGTATGTCTAGATATAATTATGCCGATCTAAATTCTAAAAACAAAAGGCTGAGTCTGAAATGTAAAAGATTTACAGTTCTTTGAAACATTTCACCAAATATACATATTTTTTTCCAATTGTTTCGCGATATTGTCAACAGAATGTGGAGGCAAGCTCAGCAAAGCCGAATCTTCTAAATCGTTATGATTTCCCTAGGGACGTTAACCCCGTTATTTTTATAAAACACAAGTATTTTCGTGTTGTGGACAATTTTATTTGTTTGTAACCACAATATTGTTCTAACACTGTTTTAGGTAGGTACGTTCTCTTTGACGTGATAAACAAGTACCCAGAAACATTATCTACTTAATTCTTGGTCCCATTCACTACATGTTTATTTTTGATGTTTAATTAACAAGTGGCTTACTTAAACAAATTTTAATGTCCACCGCAAATGTTAAATAGTCCCTAGAATAAATCTCTGAAACCTTAACATTCAAATAAAGGGACAGCTTTGTTTGGATTTTCGATTTAAATCGGCTTATAAAAAGTTTTTATTATACTTAAGTAAGGGACAGACTTTGTTTGGATGCGACTGGTTTGTTTTGGGGTTTTTCACGAGGGAAATTGTATAAAAGACTAGCGGGGAAATGCTTGTGGCGTATTTCGCGCTTTGATTTTAGTCGGATTGCGCCTCGCTGGTTCAATTTGGAGGCGCGACGGGAACATTGGCAGTCGCAGACCACAGTAGCCAGTTTCAACGCGAACGAATCCTGTTAAAAGCACCTGAGTTGTGTGTGTGCGGTTTGCGTTCACAAATGTTCATGAAAATTTCGAGGAATTGCGCCGTTGACAAGCTCCCCCGACTTTGATGCACCGCGCGTTGATTCCATTTTGTGTACTTTGAATTTTGTTTCCCGATTTTCTTTTGCGCCTTACTTCGGATTTGTTTTTTTATTGAGTATTGCTCGGGCTGTTGTATTCATTCTATGATTGTATATTTTGTTGGCGGTGCTTTGTAGGCCGGGTATCAAAACGGATAAACTGATATAGGTATATTGGATAAGCTATATACCGAAAAAACTTTCAGGAAATCAAAGCTACACCCAAGTTTGAATTCCTATAGGATTTTCGGTGTGCTCAACAAAAAAGGGTAAAATTTTCCTGACACATCCGTCGGCGTAAACGTGGTGATTTTGCCATTTTTGCCATTAACCGTACATTGTATCAGCCGTTTACGGTCTGTTATCACAGGGCGTTAAGCTTTATAAATTAGGAACAACAATTACAATAACTCTTGATGTTCAGTCACTGGCCATTAAATTAAAAATACATAGCTAAAGCTGGTTTAAGTACAATTTATTGTGGGGCCTCGTAAGCTCTAATAACATAAATGACCATAAACAAGTCTACTTTCAGTGAGATATACAGGGAAATGTTTATTAATTCACATTATGGCTCCACAATGGCGATTCTTTCAGCGATAGAATTATCACGTACTGTGTTTTGGTAGAGTGGTTCGTAATACGCACCGTCATTGAGCATTAGCACTCCTATTGGCGTTGTAAAATAGTTGTTTTAGTCAATATCTTGATGAATGGATACACTTTTGAATAAACTATTTTGGTTTTATTATTCTCCTCATTGTTTCGAAAGAAAAGTATACAAGTAAAACTGCAGTCAAATATTTTTCCACACACCAGCTTCTCAAATGCTGTGTTCGGCAACTGAAATTCTCATATACTTAATAATACCAATCTATTATTGTTATTATAGGCATCTTCTCATATAGAGAAGGTATGAGCATTAATCACCATTGCTTAAGGCGGATTGGCGATATCAAACTTATATCAATTATAAGTCCAGGTTTACTCACGATGTTTTCCTTCACCGATGTTAGTGATGTCCTAGATACACGTAAAAAGTAGGTACTATGAGTTTAAAAAGTCTCATTGGTACCTGCATACTCATACATGAGAGTCGGTTGCCTTAACCATTGGGCCATCGCTTTGGGCTATCATTACGACGATAGGGAAGTAATAAAATTAATTTGTATCGCAACCCGACTGAATACATACATATTATATCCTATTCATTATGGCCCGAGACAAATAACTGTTATAGCTCTTACGTTATTTCGATGTACGCATATGATTAGCTCCGTTATTTTACGATATATACAAAACAATGTTAACTGTTTGTCATTTACATGAAATTATTAAAATGCAATCATTTCAATTATTGTAATCGTTTTCACGACACGGTTCGCGTTGTGGTTGAGAGATTGGCACGTTGCTGCGTGTCGTGAGTTCGACTCTCGCACGGATCAAACATTTCTATAGCTTGTAGGTCCGTACCTACTCAAAATATGTGCCGAGAAGTGGAGTTGCGGGCGTCAGTCTGTTATACAATACAATAGCCTGCAGGGCGTTGTTCCGGTTCTAGTTGTTTGTGTTTATATGTTTTTAAACGCACCAACGATATAGGAGATATTTCTAGTCTGGGTCAACGTTATTTTCCGAGAAATAACAAACGACACTTCAATAATTATCATTTATTGTCTTATTAATTAATTGTGTCCTGTGGTCCCAGTGATTAAGGCGCCCGCCTCTCATGTATGAGGTTGCGGGTTTGAATCCGGACAAGTACTAATATGAGTTTTTTAATTCATATGTACTTTCTAAAGTTTATCTTAGACATCACTGACATCGGTGAAGGAAAAAATCGTGATAATTAATAGAAATCTGGAATTGCCAATCCGCCTTCAGCAGGTGTGGTGATCAATGCTCATGCCTTCTGTGTATGAGAAGATATTTGGCTGATATTTTTTTATTATTTATCATGCAATTAAATGGGGTTATGGATAACCAGTGTTTAAAGTTTATGCGTCTATGATTGAAGTGAAGTGTCTTCAAAAGATTTAATGAATGAAAATGTTAATTACATTGAAGTGCACATCAAATATGTTTCCTTGTAAATAAGTACTATATCAGCAGAGCAGGAATTTGAATAAATTGTTGCCGACGCAGCTATTAAAGAGGTTTTAACTCAGGCTTTACGATCCGGATCGTTTGATAATTGTCCGTAGTAAATTCACTTTCGCTATCTGTTTAATCTAAGGTGTTCCTGCGTTTCTAATTGTTTTTAAATCTTCTTAGTGTTTTATTGAAACACGTTTTGGATTGTGGAGAATGGGTTTTATGTAGGGGTGGACTAACAAACCGCGCTGAATTGTTTTTGTATTTCCTGCCTTGTAGTGTATAATTTTAAGATATTCTTTTCTTTTAACTTTCGCAAAGTTTTCATTTGTTATCTTATTTAGGGGATACATACAGCAGTACTAGCCACCTCTAATCGATTGACATACTTTTCATGAGCTGTCACGTTAGTAGGTCTGTTCTAATCAGTTTAAAGACTTATTTAAAAATTGCATACAAACGTCCTTATTGCCTGCGCAGGTACTTCCTGCCGTAAATTCAGACCTTTCCAAGATCCCACAAGATATTTGTGTTAACTCGGAACATATGTACATTATATTAAAAGTAAAAACTCAACCTGTTGTCAAAGAAACCGATCTGTTTCCCGGGGCACCAAAACATTAGATAATAGCACTAAAAATCGATGACACAATCACACAACACGAGTAGGACGATACTAAGTATTCTATGGAGTGATACTGCCCGTCAACAACGGCTGGGCTACAGAGACGAACTCCAAAAACGGGGTCCTAAAAATCTTTTATGTTACTAGCTTTTGCCCGCGACTTCGTATGTGTAATTTTTTTTTCTAATCTTAAATTTATTTTTTGATAATAAAATATAACTTCTTCCTTTTAGAGATAACGTGGCTTTCTATTTTTGAAAGAATTTTCACAATCGGATTAATAGATCCAAAGATTTGCGCATTTAAATCAAAAAACGAACACTTCACAAACTCTTCAGCTTTTTATTATTAAGTACGATTGTAAAAGTAACTAAAAAATGGAGGTGACTGCAGAGGATTGTAGGTAATTAAGATTTCATTAAGATATGTTCTTAATATTTTCTCTTCCGTGAATGTGATACATGCTTTTGTTTTAGCATTACATGTGACAGGTTTTCAGAAACATGTTTTGAGTACGTCACTGTGGCACCGCCTGGGATTATATTATCACTCCAAAAAGTACCAACGATCCGTCAGTTGAATTTACACACCTTTTCTAATGATGTATCGACGACCCTAGAGATAAGATTTTGCAACCATTCACCGATTGGAGTGCTCGCCAATGTTTTCCGTATCATGAATAAACAATATTTCTCCCTAGGGCTGTCTCGAACGCAACCTCGCTTTGTTTTCGGCACATATTGAATTCTTACATAAACATTTTATAACCTAAACAAATCAGTGAAAATAATCCTTTGTGGTTTCCTGAAAAGGTAAGTACCATTGCGTTGTTGCGTTTTAAAAGGTCAAGCTACGATAGTCATTTGTTTATGTTTATAACCAATACATTTCACCCTCTTTGGTAAAAGGCCTATTTTAAAAGCTGAATTCAGCTCTCCAATGCAAACCTACATTGTAAGATTATGTTAATATTCCATTAAGTCTCCTGCCTATTTAAAAAACAGCCTTTCAATTCGCAACCAACGACCTCTAAATTGAAAATCCTTTTTTGAATTTGCGATCAATCTTAGTTCTGATCAGAAGCCGAACAATTCACTTGTAAGAGCTGACGTGTCGGGATTAGGTACCCTATTCAAAATAGGTAGGTACATACACAAGTAATTTGCAACCTTTTTGAAATTGAGTCGAAATTATCAAGATTTTGAAATTAAGTATAATTGTGTCCTAAGTTGTAAGTTAGCAACAGCAGTAACCAAAAATGTACAATTTTATGGAGGTACAAACCTACCAAGTAATTTATTCAAACAAGTTATAATCTTCTGTAATAATGTACGTACTTTTAACGTGAATTTTACACACACAATGTGGCTGATTTCACGAAAACATTTTAACATGATAATATTTAGGTACCTTGTTAGACTCTGGGACAGTAGCACAGAATTAAAGCAAAAATCAAAACGGAATATTTTAGTAACAGGTCAAGTTTCACAGGAGAGCACAATGCATACTGAATAATTAACTAAACGTCCTCACGGACGATGTTATGATTAACCTGGAGTTAAATGTATAATGTTATTACGAATATTTGAATAACAATGACCGGTATACCATTCTTCCCCACTATTCTCGTTACTTATTTAACATTCCCATGTACAGTGACGGCCACATACGTGCGTAATTCGGGACAAAGGGAACGTGATCTTTTGAAAAGCTTTATGTCCTGACCCCGCACGTATTCACCACTTATAATTCAATGGAAAAAAGAAACCAAAGCTGAACACTGTTTGATCACATATATTTCAATCAAATTCACAAAACAAGCACCTTTCCTAAAAGTTGAGTTCAATGCTTAACAAATGTTTTTATAAAATACCTTTTGTTCCCCAAACAATGTAATTAAGCAAACAAATGTTTGTTTCTATCAGCTTTATTGAATACGAAACGAATCAAACTACAAAGTGAAGGAATGTCTTCGCTTCCGTATCAGAGCCATTGTACCGAGGAAATGAGAACTTGAAATGTGAATAAAGCTGTACCTCCCTTATAGTTTGCATTCAATCCGAGCGAATATACAAATGCAGTTAACAAGCTGTTTTTAAAACTAGAAGATGTAGGACTAAAGCTTTAATTAAAATATTTTAATACAGCTGTTAAGAGTAATGCAAATATTATGCTTTGTCCGTTGATGGAGTAAGCACCGTTACAGAGCTCTGAGTGGCAAATAGAACAAGATTTGTATCTTGGCATTATTCCTCCTGTTTCAGAGTCATCGCAGGTCCTTCCGCAGTCCCGGATAAGTGTAAATGTACCTGTAACATGTGGATAATGTAATTTACGTAAAAAAATAGTTTCCGTATGCATGTATTTACAAAATTCGGAATGTATAGTCGATGGATTGAAAATGTAACACAACATAAACAGCATTGCATTTTAACTGAAGATTGTTTAAATCCATTTTTTATCAGATTGAGCAACAGCGAAGCATTGCCGGGTTTAGCTATAGTAATATACTGATTGTGCTAAAATTTAATTAAAATAATAATATATCTTACTTCCTTTTCCGAATGTTTTTGTCAAGCAAGCGTTGTTTCCTTTACGGCAGTACTTCACTGTAGTCTTTCTGTCCGGAGCCCAGCATGACGGGTTGTTTGCCGTGCTACATGCGTAGCATATTCTTTCACTTTGCATCAACATTAGTGCCGACTGTCCCATTGTAACAACCCCGTCTCCCTTCGTAGGTTCAATCATTTCACGCCTAGCTTCGTTGAACTGTGGCCTACCCACACGAGACACTGGCTTTTCATGAGTTAGCGACTTTGATATTTTATCAAAACGTTTAAGGTTTTGATCTTTGTTAGACTTCAGAGTATTCTTTTCTACATTCAGAACTGATGCCATCGCATTTTCATTATCAATTTGGGATTCCATATACCCATCATCATTGTTTCGAAGGAACTCTTTATCATTGCTCAACATGTCCTTTGCATTGTCGTCATCGTTATAACTGGACATTGATCGCCTTGAGTGTTCTATTACGTTATTAGGTTCTTTGTCATGCGAACATTTATTTAGCAATTCAGTAGCCCCGTTGTGTGCCGAAAGTAGTTTAACTACAAGCTCAGGTGATAGAGTTTGTGGTTCAACCGCGAATTCCGGGGACAACTCACTTTTGTCTGTAGATGGCTGATTGATTTGTGTCGAACGGAGCACATTAGATTCAGAAGCAATGGCATTACTGGGCTCAGATATATAATTATTTTCTGTCTCAGCATCGTATTCAGTGTTTGGACCAAGACGTAATATATTAGAGGGCTCCGGCTGGTCCCTCCTATTAGCCGTTAATTTTATTCCATTAGATGACGAAAGAGAATCACTGGTTGGTGCTAAACGCACTTGATTCGCTGGTTTGGGATTATCTTCCTGTTCATTATTGATAGTTGGTATTATTTCATGGTGATTTTCTTCACTTGAGTCTATGACGGGGTTACTGATTGTTAAAGAATTTCTAGTATTATATAACTTGTTGTCTTTTGTTAGCTGTGAATTTGGAGGGGCAACTTGGTTGTTGGTTATTTGATGGTCGTAGTTTCCGTTTCTTAAAGACTGTGGCTTTAGAGGAGCAACAGCGCTAATTAAAGTCTCAACCTTTGAAGCAAGCGGAGGACTTACTTGTTGATTAATTGGTTCTCTTTCTGAGGGACTTCGCCTCGAGCATGGTTTTGGAAGAACACTTCTTTGAGCTTGGCCATAAAAGTTGCCTTGTACAGCTTGAAATGTTTGTGCTGGCCAATCACTTTTACCGGCTGCATCTGGCGGCATCAAGTTATAATCATCTCTGTCATTATTTATCTCTTGTAGTTGGCCTGAAAATAAATTATTATGAAGGTTATAATAAAAAAACTTATTTATTTTTGTACCTTACCTTAACTTACCTGACGAAAGTAGTTTACAAAGAATAGTTAAAATTAAAAATTTCATGAGTTTGTCTTTGATTTTCTCACGGGGAAAACTTCACTTCTCGAAATTCGGAATTGGACTAAAGTGGTGACACGTAGAAACCGTCCAAATATATTGTATGGCATGGTAAAGATATTTTATCGTTAAAAGCTGTAAACCAATATCAGTCTATTGTGAATACGCGCTCGATGGAAAGATATTCCATGAAAACAATAGACGTTCCGCAAAAACGGTTTCCATTGTTCCAAACTACATACTTGTAGATTTCTTGTTCACTTCGGGCGAGGTATAACACTTCCAATTATTTTTTATAATCATTCCCAAAAACCGTTTGAAAGATCGTGCTCCTTTGAAATCTAGATTTTATTACGACGGGATCATTATTTTTAATTACAAAACAATTCGTAATTCTTCTGTTAGCAAAATAATTACAATTTATTTTTATTTTGAAAGAAAATAAAATGGAGGACAGCAAATGAGATGATAAACATCTTGATATGAAGTGCCAGTCATCAACATAACGCCTCCTAAATGGAAATGAATATTACAGAACACGTAAAAACACTCTTAGTTGTTTTTCACATAAATGTTACCCTTTCAATTTCGGCCACAATCACTGTCAAGAGTGCTTGAGGGTTTGTGACAAAAACATCGTAGAGAGAAGAACTTGGAGCGGTTGTCACCGACAGCCGGCCTGCGGGCTTGTCTCTGCATAAAATATCGAGACCGCTCAATAAAATTCGCAACGCTGTTGGAATACACCGAATATGTTATTGTTTATTTTTCTTGGCTACCGCACTTGGGTTTATAATCTTCTTGTTTCTTCTAGCTCTATTTGTATTCAATTGTTGGTATGTGTCATGTGTGTTCTATGCTCAAAGCTGTTGTTATCAAATATTTGTGTGATCTTTATAACATCACACTAATATAAGAATTTAGTTTTAAGTGAGATCTTATGAAAATGCCTTGATAACTCATTTATAGTCCAGAAAAGATAGTAAGTACATATTAAAAAAATCTCCCGAAAAACCAAAATGCCAATAACGCGACCCAAAACCTGATAATGTTAATGTGCTGTTAACCGTTATTGGGGCACAAAACTTTGAAAGGAACCTAATTCTCGAGGCGGTCCATCTATTCTCGCAAATTGTTCTTGTCCCCTTACTTCGCGTTTATTTGCTCTTTTATTACTATTATTATATCCAGAATAAGTTATTAAGTAGTTGGTAAGACCTACTTAACGTAGTCAAAGTGAGATTTGGTGCAGGTGCGAGGAGACCACTCAATCTAATTGGATGGGTACGGTGTAGACTTGTCGAAAATTGCGAAGTTACATAGTTCTGTGGAGGCTGTCACCTCGTTGTTCAAGAGGTAGCATAACAAAACCCTCGCAATCGTGTAACTTTTAACTACGTGAATTTTTCCGAGGTGTAGCATTCGTGTATTTGTGCCACTTCTTTTTTTTCATTGGAAACCTAAATATATGCCATGTGGTTTTCCGGGAAGTCGCTTTCGATTTGACAAAATTTTATTAATAAATAATTTATATTTTAATGGGCGTGTCTGCTAGTATTGATCTGAACGAGATGGTTTGTACTCAAAAGTATACATGGGAATAGTAATGAATAAAAAAATCGGTAATTTTATCAAAATCTCTTGAGCAGTTCAGTAGTTATGTTAACGGTCTCCACTTGGTCTTCGACACAGTCGGGCGAAAAGAAAGATTTACTTAAATAAAAAATTAATGAAATTAAAATAAGAAAGTTGAGGTTTCTAAACCAGCGCAGCGGTGGTCATCTTCGGTAGCCCTGGTATTCAGCATTATTAACCACAGGCAATTTTGGTGGCACAGATTGGCCTTACCCTTCGGAAGAATGTACATACCTACCTACATTAGCTACTCCTTGTTTGAAGGTCCTCATTAAACGTCAGATTGAAAAAATACGACTTGGTACTTTTTAAAGAATATACTGCTAAATAAAAAGTTGTAGAGGCTTAATGGTCGCTTATAAGAGAAATGTAAGAATAATGAAGTGCTTTTATTGCTGAGATGGCGTAAAACGCCAGTGAGGGTTTGAGGAGGGGGGAGGGGGGGGGGTGAGAAACGACCCTTGACAGTGTGAGTATTTTCAACTAATGAGGACGGTAAACAGTATTAAAACCTTCACGGCTTAACCTACTCGTAATTAAAGATAGGTACTTTGATGTTAATCCTGTATTAAAAATATGTTCAGCATTATACTGAAATAGGCTGAGCCGGTTGATTGGCATTGGTTTCCACTTACCGTCACCGTCAATCAATCAATCTCAATTTTCCTCATGCTAATTTCAATTAATTTTCTACACAATCATGACATAAATTGTATTCGAGAGAGATACGTATTTGGATTGTATTTCTTTTGCTTTTTTTTTTCACCTGCATCGAGTTACGTCTTTGGTTACTGTTCCGCTCCCATGGGTCGTAGCGTGATGTCATATAACGTTTACTATTTATCATAAAATAATCTGGCTATCATGTACAAAAAGATTTTTTCCAACCCGACCATCAGTTTCACAGATAGAGCGTTTAAATAAAAAAACTTTTCAGCTTTATTATATTAGTTTTACATATTTATGTATATATCTAGATATAGTATAGATTACTATATGCTTTCTTTATCATTTGTAAAGGATGAAGATAAAATGTATGTTGGTTACATTCGATTTTTCAACAGATCGACTTTTTACCAGTTGCTACAGACACTGTGTTACCTTAAACCATCTAATTAATGGAAAAACCGATAGCCTTACTCTAGTTAACTGACTTGTGTTAGCTCCAGTATGACCTATTACGAAAGCTAGGAGCTATCGCTTAATTTTTATTTCAGTTCTTGTGTCTAGTTTTGTAAGTCAAATGGTGTGTTGTTTTCGTTCAACATTCGAGTCATCTGCATTGCATTCCGTTGGCTTGTTGCCAAGATCTGCTATTTGTGTTCCTTGATACTTCTACTTACAATTTGCATTGTTCTGTTTTCGGTCCGAATTTCGTTCAATTTAGGTTCAGAAATCTGGGCGCGGAAAGTTTTCAATGGCTGTTTGTCACTGAGGTTTAAAATAAAAAGCCAAGAGCGTCTTCATTTCAGTCTGTGGGGTAGGTATATTACTAGCTTTATGTATTACTGACTAGCTTCAGCCCGCGACTTCGCAGGCGCAGATCCAGCCCTTAAAAAAAAGGTTGGATGTGCGAGTTGGACTCAATAACGTGTATCACATAATCGTATCTAGACTTTAATGAGACACCGATTTTAATAAAACTTTTTCATCTTTTTGCAAATCATTTTTAATTAAAAGCAGGTATAAACACACTGAATAATTTTATTTAGGTGTTTACTTAAAATAATAAATTCAAACTATTTTTTTATTGCGAATTTGGGTTGTGGGCATGCCCACCCTGCCAACAACGGTGGATGCTGCGCTTGCTACTTTTTCCGCGTGAAAGTCAATTATACCATCAGTTATATTATGCGACACTGAGCAGTAAAGTAGCATTATACCAACGAATAAACGTTCACAATCAGACCAGTATTTTCAGAGAAAAAATAAACAAACGAACTTTTCCTCTTAACAATATTTGTGTAGATCTAGACATATGCGGTAGCGTGTCAAGCCAAGGTACCTAAACATACCTAAACAGCCGGTCTATTATTCCGTAACAATTTTCCTCGGTGAATTTTGGTAAAATAAGCGTAAGATGGGTTAATTGTCATTCCACCACTGCTAGGTGTTGACAGCTCACTTCATCTAAATTGACAGAGGGTTATTTCAACACAATAGCACTACAGAAATTGTTAGCAATCCTATATTATTATAAATGCGAAAGCAATTCGGTCTGTTATACTTTTACGACTAAACCACTGAACCGATTTTGATGAAATTAGGCATGGGCTAAGTTTGAACCCCAAGAAAAGACATAAGCTACGGCTTATTCTGCGACTTCGTCTGTGTCCGAGATAATTGACATTTACGCGGACGAAGTCACGGGCGAAAGCTAGGGAATAAGTAAACCTTGGATTTGTATCGATCATCCCACGCATAACGTTTTTTTAAAAAAGCATGAAAGCCCGTGTTACTTAATAAGAAAAATAACAGCGATTCATGCACAAAGACATTCTATACCTCATTTATAACGAGCTACAAAACGAGCTTAACATTTTGACGTCACAAGAGATTTTGTTTTGTGATAAATACAACAAACAAAACAAGTTATTTCTCGACTACGTGCGTCATTACTGTAACCTACATTAATATTTTCCACACAATACAATATTAAGACATACGCCTGATTGATTTTTGCATCCGACCGCTCTCCCAAGATTCGGCAGACCAAGATAAATTGAGGAAGGGATAACCATCAATTAGGCAAGTAGTGTGTACGTCAACCGGCAACCCGTATTTTACGCTACAAGAGGAACTATTTCAAGCAAACGTATTGGGATTACTCGCTTAGGTACGTGTGTTCGCGGCCTCTGGCTTTACTGAGTTATACCCACGTTTACGATACCCAAATGTTGTTAGCTACTACTGTACCATGCTTGTAGCGGTATGTAAATTCATTAGGAAGCTAAATTCAACAATATTCGAACCCTGTTTAAATTTGGAAACAGGGGTCGAATATTGTTTGATATATTTTGAAAAAAATTTAATCAACTAATCGTCTCGAACCTTTTTTTGCAAGATGTCTTTAAGTTCCATCTAATTATAGTTCTAATGAAGAAGGTTAATAATATAAGATAATTTAGAAACAAATCTAAAGTCTTGCTTGTCTTGTAATACCAAAGATAGTGCAAATGTTTACGTAACAAACTAAGTTTTACGTCTTACCCCGATGAACTTGATATTTGATTAAAGCCCTGGCAAAATCAAGAAACCGGCGATCTTGAAACTCAAGATCAAGACGTACATTTAATATTACATTAGAAATCCGAAACTAACGATAACGATCTTAACACAATCTAATTTCACAGTTATATCCAAACAAATTCACACTCGACGAGTCTTGTTATCCCTTACTGAGTTAATATCTATAACTTTGTGGTACTCGGCCGGAATATTACGATGTTAACTTGTTACGGTCGTCGTTTGTTTTCTCACACTCCTGCAAGTTATATTTGTCGTTCTAACTTAACCGGTAATCACATTCAGTTCAGACAAATTAAGCCCCAGAGCGCTTTAATTTTAAGGCTGGAGTGGAGTTCGAGTTAAATAATCCCGCAGGTGTTGAATTGTGTTTGCAGTTATTCCAAACGATGGAAAACTTTATAAAAGAAGAAAGTTCAGAAGTTATGTTGTCGGTTCTTTTTGCTTCTCTCTTGTTGAGCCAATGAACGCCCGTTAGTTGGTGGGGATTATAAAAGTTTTATTGAATGGAAGCATCTAAAATTAATGCATTCTGTTTTATAGGAGGATATTTAAGGAAATACCGAACAAATTTAAGTTGACTGTTTTTCAGAACAAGTAAACATGAATAAACAAATATAGTTATTTTTATGCAGCGCGCACGCTAAACTTTAAACTGACCCGCTTTTTTCACACTCGCGCTTTCTCGTACTCGAGCTAAGGTGGTAAGTTCTCGGCGTGTTTTGGTGATCGGCAGTCAGCGAGGCACTAGGCACGATGCACTGCTTAGCCAAAAGCTTAACTTTAATGAAGTTGGACGAGTGCGGTTATCGAGCGTGCTTCCAGCGCTCATCTAACTCCTGTACTTACCTTTAACTCTTAGTTTAATTGGGATTTGCAAACAGTGTGTTGTTAGGTTTGTTTAATATTTGTATGCTTTTATGTGAAGTGTTTATTTTGGCTGCAATGCATTTCCCTATTGTTAAATGGATATGTATATATTGTTTTAGATGATTAGATCTCACTGTAGTACATTTAATTAAATTACTAATATTTATAGAAAACTAATGAACCACCCCGGTTTTGCATGGGAGGAAAACTTCGACGTTTCGGGTGGATTAAAAAAATGTCTTTATAAAACTCATGTCCGGGAAACTTCGAACACAAAAAAAGAATCAGCCAAATCAGTCGAGCAGTTCTCGAGTTTTGCGCTTAGCAACACATTTAGACGTTTGTTTTTTTGTATGTATGGAAGAAAATATTGTGATATAGTTAGTTTCTTTTCATAGTAAGACACCACTAGAGGAACAGATGCTATCAAATAATATGAAAATCATTCACACACGACAGTTGGTATATAACGTGTGCGCTACACTGCGGTGCAGGGTGCTGCACCCATCCATCACAATTCGGGACGGTGCCATTTTTCTCATGTCACATGTCGGGTCTATACCGCTTGTGTGCATTAGTTACGATGACAAATTGATCCATTTGATTTGAATTCGTCAACCCACATAAAACGTAAAGAAATAAAATTCGTGAATTTTATTGGTTGAATACTTTCTTTGTTTGTGCTTTCACATACCACTGCGGGTATAGCTAAAAATATACTCGAACGAGCTGAACGCAATTTAAATAATTTCAGATGTCATTATTTTTTATTTGTGCTCTTACATACTAGGCCTGCGTATAAAAACCATGCTTTAAAAAATACTTGCACGATCCTGGTCTTAATTTAAATAATTTGACGTCATTATTTTTCATAAAAAATCTCATTAATAGTAGTAGCTACTAAAAATCGTGACCCAATAAATCATCTCAAGTTTCGAATCCCAATTTTATATAGGCAATGATCAGGAAGCGAACAACGACGCTATAACTGAAGCAATATCCCAAAGTTACATATTTATGAAAGAACCCCTCTTTTATAGATCTTGTGGCGGTTACATTTTATGCCTAAGCATACAATAACACGTTTTACATTTTAATGGCTACTGAAAATCGGGGGCCTGAATGTTCATTTTGTTCGTGCAATGGTCAAAAATATTCTACAATAATTTATGTAGCCCCAAATGTAATCTATCAATTCGGGGTTACCCGTGGGGTCACTTATTTTGCACTGAAGGTGAATATTTTTCTTGTACTACGAATATATTTTTAAAAGGTGCGTATAAACTTTATGTTGTAGGATATTGAAAGCGAATGTGATTTAGTAATGTTTGCGGATTAGTGTGGAATTTAGGTAATACTTGTGTGAAAATAATGGGTTATATCTCTACGTATACATAATTATAATAAAATCGTAACGAAGTAATGTATTAAGCATCACGTAAATACTACCTACCTACCCAGGAGTCACCTAGTCAGTTTTCAGGCCCTGTTCTTCCAAATTGCAAGCCGAGTTCTACAATTAGGGACAAAATTATCGAGTGTCCCGAGGTCGAAAATGAATTATTAATAACTGAATCGGGACTCAGTTACCTTAAATGATTAAATGGGACCTTTATTTGTTCTATATTCATGAAAGTACTTTTCAGCCAGTGGTTACGATCATTACAAGTCAATAAAGACTTTCGTACTTTTGTACAACTTGCTTTATTAACAATTTCAGGAGTGAATTTCTGAGTCACGGCCTTTAATTGAGAGTTAACTTTGAATGAATTCTGATAAATATGCTTTATAATAAAGGCTTTTGTGACGTCAGTAAAAGTGTTTTGTTAACAACAGCTCATGATACTGTTATCACAGTTTTATTAAGAACTAGTTTTTTCCCGCGACTTCGTCCGCGTAAAATTGGGTTATCGCAGATGTAGACGTAGTTGCAGAATAAATGGTAGCCTATGTCCTTTCTTGGGGTTTAAACTAACCCCGTAATAAAGGAGGCCGATACGCTTTATCAATTATTATATTGAATTTTCATGGCAAAAACTATTTTTTTATTTTCTCGACTCTGTATTGTGAATTAAGCATTTTTTTTATATTTTAAAATAGAGAAATATAACTGTTTTTCAAACTATACCTCTTCTTATTACAACTCAGGCCCAGACATCCCAGTCTCCTTTCATCAAAATCGGTTCAGTGGTTTGTGAAAACGTAACAGACAGACAGACAGAGTAACTTGCGCATTTATAATATTACAGTATGGACTATATCTCGTCGTGAAGATTTATTACTTACAACACTTACAAGTCATTACGACTTATCGTGTGTTTATCTTAATTATTAGCAACAGCTGATTTCATCTTAGTAAAGTACCTACGATTATGACGTGTACGTTATGATTGTACTGGTTACGTAAACGATAACGTGTGCAATATGATTTCAGCTTTGCACAGGAGATAACTGGCCTTTATCTGCCGTGCAACAGTCATTCACGTGTATGTGTACAGTCGGCATGAAAAGTGGATTAGCACTTCTAAAGTTACAGAAAATACATAACATAACATCACGCCTGTAATCCCCGAAGGGTAAGGCAGAGGTGTACCCATTAGTACACCCACATTTCGCCAGTTACGTTTTTTAAGTCCCATGTAATAGGGGGCGAGCCTATTGCCATCAACCGGGCACAAATCCTGACTCAGAAGCTGCCTGCTACTGAGAAATTCCTAATGGAAAAACAGGCATTAAGTCCGCCTTTGTAAAATATATTTTTATATTTGTGCATAAAGTTTTAAATAAATAAATAAATAAAAACCTAATAACACATTGCCCGACCTGGGAATCAAACCCAAGACCTCATGCTCAGCAGTCGCGAGGCAGTCAGACAGAAAATATGTATGATGCAAAACTGGCTTATGCTTGCAAACTTGGTGATCAATGCTCGTGCCTTCTCTGTATGAGGAAAGGACAAAAAGACAAAATTATTATCATTTTATTATCTCAATTATTTATTGCTTCGAATGATTGTAAACAGTTCAAACTGTATATATGTGTGTAAGAATTAGGTAAGTACTGTGTATCAAAATAACGGAATCATAATTAACTTTTGTCGTTGACCATACAATTTTTATCTACAATCATGCACGTGCACTGATAAGCGCTCAGATTTTTTTAATCCAGATTTGCATTGATATTGAAACCAGTTTTATGTTTGCCTAAAAATACATCAATGGCCCTCAATGCTTGTTCACGTACCTATGCATGTTAATTTTTTGTGGATAAAATCAAAGCTTTTATTTTGATTTTTGATCGTCATTGTGAAACTCGTTGGATTTTCGCTGATGGACGTAATTCACTCCGTGAATACCTCGAGCAAAATAGTGGACTAACGAACCCGGTACATTCACGTATCTGCATATGTCGGAAACGGTTTTTTCAGTTTTCTTTTTGTGGTAACTGAAAACTAAAGTGTAGCAACACACCTGTCAGAAATTCCGCGCGATTAGGTGTCTTTTCTGTAAAAACGACGCGACAAAATTATGGTCGCGTAAATTCGGCATATATACGATACTAGTGACTGCCCTTAAGACTACTTGATGCCCTATAGGTACTGAAGCTGTTATTCGTAGATCTTTGACAGTCGTTACGAGACTACGGGAAGTCAAAAGTCCGACTGTCTTATTACCAGTCTTACCGTAGGGGTATCATGTAACCCAGTAACTGGGTTGTGGATAAAATAGTCAGTCGCTTTATGGAACCCGGCCCAAACATAGTTGGGCAAAGGCTAGGCAGATGGTTCCACCTATCCTATAAACAAATAAACCGGAATAAGCCTTTAAATAATAAACCTTAGAATAAGTAGTAAAGAGATACTTAAGTAGAGCAGCTATTATAAAGCATAACTATACGTGGGGTTAACGACATATCTAAATACTCTCTAGTCAAATTAATTACGCGCGAATTTTCAAACATGTGAGAGAACATTTTTATTCGATGCGATACCCCCGAGACGTGATTCCCCATGCAATTAATTGGTCTATAGTTTAATTCGGAAATGATGAATGCTGGTGGAAATTCCATTATATGCCATAACTTCGTTGAAGTGCCGCTTTGGCACATTAATAGAGTTGTGTGAGGTTTTCCGGCTACCCGCGGATACAATGTTACAGTTTCAATATTTGAAGCTCGTGTGTTTCAAATATTTCCGTTGAAATCAATATTCGATTCTGTACCTATATCGGCCTGCATGTGGCGCAAAACAGCTTCAATAATAGATTGAATCCGAATTGTCAGTAAAAAAAAAAAAAATTAAAATCGGACACTCTGTCTGAATATATTGTGTCCGAGTTGTCAGCAAGCCGGAGTAGCGTACCTGGCGCTTATAATAATTCATGAGACCCGCAGGTGTCGTGACAGTAACAGTTTAAGAAGTTCACAGGATCCCGACAACTTGAGCACCTAACATAACCGTAACTAAAAAGCTTTAGGTTACAAAACTTAACAAGTAAAGTTAAATTGTTAAACGCGCCGACACTGAGCCTTATATATTACTTGCACAAGTACTCTTCTTTTGAAGTTGGTAAAAATTCACTTTGTTTTTATTTTTTCTTTTGCAGGAATATTTGCCTTATTGATTTTGCACATACAGGATTATACATACAGGATTTCATTTCGATAAGGTTCAGTTTTGTTTAATCAGTGCTTAAGCCCGCGATTTCGTCCGTATAAATGTCGGTTTCCTCACTTTCCTCCTAACCGTTACTATTTTTCTAAAGTAAAAGTAGCCTTAGCATCTGCCGTCAAAATAGATCCAGTCGTTTCGGAGATTAATTGGATCACACAGACAGACAAACATTTCAAAACTCGGTATTTTGGTGAAAGTACCCTGTTCATGCGTAAGTATACGTTTATTAATTTTGTCATTACAAACAGACACTTCATTTTTATTTCTTTGTAAAGATAAAAAAGAATAATCAGTAATTTTCACGTTAATTTATATTTTTGTGGGTACAGCTGCAATTACAATACTTATACGTTTTTTTACACATATAAAATAAGAAAATGTTTATTTCGGGTCATCCATGTCTGTTGAAACAAAATATCGTGGAAGCTTTTAGTTATAAATTTTAATAAAAGCAAAAAAAAAGGTTTAACTGGCTGAATAATAATTTGAATATTATAAGGTCACTTCATAAGCTTATAACGAAGCTTAGGTCCTTCAGCAATAATGAATTAAGTGGAGGGTCTTTGACCGTCTCCGCAGAAATTATTCAAACTAATTTCAGTCTTGGACCCCTTTTTGTCTTAGTGAGATTGGTAATTGAGGCGCAGGACCGTCAGAAATCATCTTATAATTACATCATTTTGTAAACGACATATTCAATATTCATATAGCCATTAAAATGAATGATATGTCATACATATATAGTTCCTATATAAGTTATCCGAGTTATTTTGAATATAAATCAATATTGTGTATCAGCCAAACAAAACGAGTTTTAAACGCCACCTGCGAATGTTTTCCATTTAAATGACATAAATGTTACTTTAAAGGACATTAAGCGATATTGAGTGCAACCCTTCGTGGCGTGCCTCGGGCTGCCTCGGGGACACTCGGGTCACGGGAAGTGCGGTTGGACGCCTTTTAATTCCGCACGCACGTGCCATTGCCATGAGGCGCAAAACCTTTGTCAGTCGAGCCAACAATGAAGCCTTTTAGCGTTGATTTATTATGGCCCACTCTACCCCTCACTACGGGGAGAAACAGGTCAGCTAGACCTATAAACAATTACGCTAGATTAACATAATGGGATATTCAGAGATAAGCAACTCGCTCACTTTGTTAATCTTTCGGTCGCTCGGGATTGCGATGGAGCTGCGATACGAAGCTATTTATTTAGCGTAGGCTGTCTTAATCTTAGATAACTTGATAGAACTTAGTTTGGGGCTTTACAAATTAGTTTATATTTATGCTTACTAATTTGTAGTCTTTGAGCTTACTTTGTCCATTAGTGGAGGTTAATGGTAAGAGTTATGGAAGAGGATTTCAGATTTCTATGTGATTCAGAAGTAACATAGATGCATATCGAGTATGCAAAAGGCTGCTTGCTGATCTTGAGACCATCGGCAGACAAGGAAATCTTTAATAGGGTAAATTGCATAGTCAAGGTCGATGTAAGAAAATAGTATTACGTACTGATACTAAGGGCTTCGTGCTTACCAACCCTTATTATGAGTATGTCAATAAAAGATAAATAGTCGGTCAATTCTCATCAAACTTTAGAAATTTTTGGTTTACCTTGTTTTGTTATCAGAGTTACCTTTATGTGAGCATTCATTAGCTAAAGCCCTAACTACAGAAAAGCCTACAGCTTTCTGCTTATACATGGCTAGCTTTTCTTGGCATCAGGCTCAGTCTACCTTGCCTACTAAAGAGAATACTTTAAATAAGAAGCCAGTCCTTGCAAATTGATAACCTAAACATGTTTGAGTAAACCATACCATTCTTACTTGTAAGAATATATGTATTATGTATAAGTTTACGCTTGAAAAACAAATTGTAAGTCTCCGGGACTCCAGTGACCTCTTTCTGTAAGTCTTATCGTCGCCGTAACACAGTTTAGAAAATAGGTGTGTTCCTATTTCCGTAGCGATATCCTCGTAAGCCTTGCGACTTCAATCTTATACATATTTTAATGCAAAAGTTTCTTACGCAACACCCAAAAAAGAAAAGTGGAAATACGATTAGTCTAGAAACTTACTAAATCTAATCTAACTTATAAGGGGAGGTTACATGAAACGATTGCGGGCAAAACTCGACTACTTTGTTACAAAAAAATATATATATCAGCCTATTATTATCCCTTTGCAAAGCCCTCTTCTCATACAGAGAAGGTACGAGCATTGATCACCGCGGTTGCTCAAGGTTTTTAGTTTTACATTAAGAATAAGTCCAGATTTCCTCAAAATGTTTTCCTTAACCGATGACAGTGATGTCCAAGGTAAACTTAGAAAGTAGGTATAAATGAATTGAAAAAGTCACATTAGTTGGTACTTGCCCGATAGGTGGGCGTCTTAACTACTGGGCCATTCCGACACCTATAGGAACACCGATAGAGTGGTCTGTGTTATTGAGAGTACAATTTTCGCTGGGTGTAATTGAAATGGCAACGGTGACCTGGAGTTTTGATAGGTACTCATTACGTGTGACGTCGGTCCCACCATGTTTGCTCTTCGTAGGTCCATAATGCATGGATGTTTAGTGTAACACAAAGGCCACCTCCATTGCACACCTTATCGTGTTTTCCCATCAGACCGACGCGTCGGTACCACGATTTCATGAATGCTTATTCGCTTTAATTTCGTTCCACATTTGCATTTTGATCGTAATCTTGTTTTAATGCATTTTTATATGTATCCCTTTTGGGTGTTTCTCGACCTTTTATGTCTTGTCGCAAGGTATAAATTTTGTAAACAATCTCTGGAAAAGATCCTTTTTTAATGTCTATTTTTCGGAGTAAATTATCTGATGGATAGAATATACTTGTTACTAAGAAGAACAGCCATAATAATAAGGTTTTGTCGTAACGAAGTATGGTTTCCTTACGTTAGTATTATTCACAGAATTTATGTTCATTACTGTGATAACTTTAGCGTCAAATCATATACCTATAGTCGTAAAAGCTTATCAACTCAGCCGAGAAATCAATTGCGTAACTATAGTGATTCACTTTGATATCCCTATTATAATTTACGATACAATCCGTTATTAATAATACAAGTAGCAACAGTTACGTAGATATAGTCAACTTTACATTAGCGTGACGTTTATTCGAATATATAGCTACTTTATATCTAGCCTAACAGTTATTTCTTGGAAAAAATATAACGAAAGCGACAAAAAAATATTAAAGCTCTCTGGAAGACAAGATTGGCAATTTGTATAGTACGTTGTATATTATAGCTATCTATTATTGGATTGGATAAGCAATATAATAAAACGTCTATATTGTTATACTAAACGCCATATCCAGTTCAGCAGATGTTTAAGGATATCATTACATCTGTTTAACCTTCGAAATGTTTCCATTGTGTTCATCTTAAGAGGGGAAATGGTGGCAATGATGGCTTTCCCCTATTTAATGGTCTCCGAAATGAGCCCTCGCCAGGATATATCGCGGCAGACAATCGAGAGGAACATACACAATTGTAACAAACAAACGAACGATTACATTTTTTCGTATTCAGCTTGTTTGGCTCTTCTGAGAATGCTTCCTACAATATAAAACTGAATAAAATTAATTCCTGAGTTCGTTCTGTTTAATACAAGCTCTACCCGCGACTTCGTCTACGTGGTTTTTTCACCCGCCTTAAGTTACGCCGTAAGTTACTGTATCGCTTTCGTGGGTCGTAGCATGAACCATCATGCTACGACCCACGAAAGCGATACAGTAACTTACGGCGATTATGAATAATAATATAGGTTATAAATATACCAATATTTATAACCTATATTATTATTCATAAATCTGGCTATCATATTATAGTTTAGAAAATAGTAAAAGATTTTTTTCAAATCTGACTGGTAGTTCTAGGGTATAGCGTTTTAATAAACAAACGAATAAATGAACTTTTCACTTAATTATAAATTACGAATTATCTGCAACATTTTGTTAGGATATCACAGAGAGAATGTCGCAATGTTATTATTATAATGTAGAACAATAATATTATCTGATCCAATACGTCATATCCATAATGAAAAGCGATAAACGAGTTTTCCAATCCTGTACAATTATACATGGTCAATATCTATGTAAAATAATACTTAAGTATTACAATCATTATAAGTTTCCTAAAAAAAAATACTACAATGGCTGACTAAGTATTTCTTACAAGCGAGGCAATGTTTGTTTGTTTAAAACACAATCCGTCGTGTACTACCTCGTTGATCTAGTGGTGGCAAAGCGCGACTGCTCAGCATGAGGTTTTGGGTTCGATTCTCAAGTCGGGCAAAGTGTTATTGGGTTTTTCCATCAGGAATTTCTCAGTAGCAGCCTCGGAGTCTGGATTTGTGCCCGGTTAATGGCAATATTCTCGCCCCCTATTACATGGAACTTAGACATAAAGAACTGGTAAAATGTGGGTGTACTAATGTGTACACCTCTACCTTACCCTTCGGGGATTACAGGCATGATGTTATGTAATATATCCGTCAAATCTTAAAACATTATTATTTAAATTCTTTCACCACAAAACACACGTAATATAAAAATAATCTTAACCAAATAGCACCAGGAAAACCTACACGTATTTCATTTCTCTGAAATGAGAAACATTACTTCGTAAAAAATCGGAAACGCCCGAAGTAGTTCATTATCTTTAGAGGAAGGAAGATGGACGAGTGCCTATCATCTGTTACTGTACAAGATTCCTAATCTCTGTTATTTTACTACGGATCTAGAGCAAACTTAATCGCATAATCAGCTTAAATGCGAAACAAGGAACACGCCCGCCGCTTAGTTTTCTTTGTAAATTAAGATTAAGATTGTTTAAACATAAAAATCCTTTTTTTAAGTTATGTTTGTGGTAAAAAAATTAGCTGTATTTCTTCCCAGTATCTTTATCAGCACAAGTTACACAAATAAACCGGGCAATACGAGTCAGACTTGCACATGAAGAGTTCCGTACCACCACATAATATCAAGCTCAGGCAAAAAACGCTGAAAAAAAATGTTTCCCTTAATGTACTTCCCTTTCATTTTTTATTGTTTTATTTTGATTATTTGTTGTTATAGCGGCCCCAAACAAAAGGAACAACCCTGTGACACAGAGACAGACATAAGGATGGATGGAAGAGCGAGAGCGGAAGGGAAACCTAAAAATCCAGTAAGTAATTGTATCAAAACTCGAGACTGACATGCAAAGTACACTGAACGCATAGTACGTAGGTACGTATATTCCTGTGGGCTCTCTCAATGCACCCCGCCCCGCTGTAAGCTCGCGTTGACAGCCAGCATCCGTAATTGTCATCCCCAAGATATTAGGTACATGATAAGAAAGATTAGTAGCGTCTTGTGAGCAGTTCTCTAAATGGACGTATCTTAACGTTGATCCAAGAACATTCCCATCAACAATTGTTGGGTTTAGTTCAACGAGAATTAACTGCAGTACCTAAATGTATGACCCTTGTGTGTGTTATTATTTAGATCAGGGGTTTTCAAAGTTGGAAGCGCTCCACCCAAGGGGGGCGCAGAGACCAGCAAAGGGGGGCGTGGACCGGGCACCGTCATATAAACTTAGGTTTAAAAGGTAGACATTTAAATATTTTCACAAAAAAATTTTTTTTTCTATCTGTAAAATCTTTGAAATTATATTGTCTGGTCAGGGAAGCGCGGATATTTTTAATGTGTAGAAAGGGGGCGCATCATATATAAGTTAGAGAACCCCTGGTTTAGATTCAGTGACCAACTCCAATTATGTATCTACCTACTACCTATGTGCTCCCACTAATTGAACGTTCCTAAACAATTGTAATTATAGCTATTGTGATTAATAGACTTTTGTGTAAATTAATCCCATAAAAAAAAACCCATTATCTAAAGTGGTATTTGAAATCATTTGCAATGCGGTATTTATTTGGATTTGAACCTTTGTCCTAAAATAATTAAGTTTGAGGGAAATTATTGTGTTGTATACAATCAATACCCTGGGTTACCTAACCATTCTTAAAAAGAAGAGGGGTAAAAAGACACATCGCTGTAAAACTTTGAGCAATTTTTCGCTCGGAATCGACTTTTATTTTTAAAGTGAAAAATCACTTTTTACGGTACCGTACAATGTAAAGCACTCAAAATATTTTCAATTTCAGGCGCATGTACAAAGGTCATTATAAAATTGAAAACTGGTTTTCGTAAAAAGTTGGAACTTTGACCTTCAATACTTCCATAACGGTTCCCGGTATGGTCTGGAACAAAAAATGATCGCAATGATAGGAAAAGCATGTAACTTTCGGCTACGTTAAGCGTCTTTTTACACTCATTATTATTTTGCGCAGGATTATCCTAGCATATTAGAGCCACCTGACACCTGCGACTTCGCTCGTGTAAATGTCGGTTATCGCGGACGTAGACGAAGTCGCTTAATAAAAAGTAGCCTATGTCCTTTCTTGAAGCTCAAACTTCCCCGTACCAATTTTCATCAAAATCGGTTCAGTGGTTTAGTCATGAAAGCATAACAGACAGACAGGCAGTTACTTTGCATTTATAATATAACTATGAATATTGCGACAAAAGTGTGCAGAAAAAAAAGGTTTTAAAACTATGCCCCGTGTAGTTGGATGATTAATACATTTGGTATGAGCGGCACATCAATGCAATACAAATATTGACATTTAGCATCGCTCTCTTGTTTATTATGCAACGAGGCTGAATATTCAATATGAATGATGATTTTATTTACGTTTTAAATGATTACGAACACCGTAATCACTGAAGTTGCATTTATTTAGGCATGATTAAAATATGTTAACAAAAATAATTGCTTTATTCAGAAGGCAGTACTTCTTCACAAGTCCTACTTTACAAGCTAACATATTTTATACCTACAGTAACTGTAACATTTTATTAGTAAGTTTTCTTAGGCCAAAAAACACAATATATGTATAAGTACTTCGTGAAAAATATATACACGGCGCAGTCATCTTACTTATTGTAAATGTGAAAGTTTGGATAGATGGATGTTTGTAAGGCTTCGTTCACACGGCATTGTCGTAGTCGTAGTCGTCAGTATACGTCTTAACGTATAAATAGTGACCATACAATGTACATAGATCCATTCACACGTCGATTGTACTGCACAAAAACGTGTACCGCTTATACGTTTAAACGCATACTCAACGGACTTGTCAAGCAAATCGAATGAACTTTGACGTATTCGTTTTTACACGAATGAAAATTTACCATATGAACATCCGGTTGACTATACGATAAAAAAACGATTACAAAAAAACGTGCAGGACAATGCCGTGTGAACGAAGCCTTACTCAATCACGCCGCCGGAACGGTTGAACGGATCTGGACCTTTGGCACAGAATTAGATTACAGCCTGCAATAGCACATAGGCTAACTTTATCCCGGAAAAGTGTACGGTTTCCATGGGGTAATATATTAACTTTGACGCGGATGAGGTCACGGGCGGAAGTTAGTGTTTTATAAGGGTTTTTTTTTTTTATTTGTGACAAGCCCGCCACACTGTTCCCACCCACTGCAACTCCTGAAAGCCAGAATCAACAGTGGAGGCCACCAGAAAAGCGCCGAGGCAATGAAGCTCGACGAGTCTTAGAGAAACAATTAACTGTCTTGGATCCCGCAACGAAATTAATCAGAAAAGAATAGCGGAGGAGTAAGAAAAAATATAATTTCCATTTCCACACAAAAAAGTTTTATAAGGTTTATAATACAGGACAACATTAATTGCCCCAAAAGATAGGGTTTAAGATGATCATTACATTTCTTGTATGTGACGTAGGTACTTAGGTGCGACCCGAGACAATACAAATATGGTTCCCCACACACACGTTACGAGCCACTTTAGCCATACCTACATTATGTATGTATACGATTCACGACCGTATATAAAAGTTGGGTAACGTTATCTTTAAATAAATAACGAATTACGCCCTTTTTCCTATAACGGGGTAAACAGAGGTGTCCTTTTGTTAACCCGTATTTTGTTTGTGATGGTTTTAGTAATGGGAGCACAACGTCAACTGTCGAATGCCAAAGATACATGTTTTTCCCATCGTTGCGATATTTTTTTTTTGTTCTTTGGACCACGCCTGGGAGCCGTCTCGTTAAGGAGAAGAAGGTTGAAGGTCAAAGTTCCAACTTTCTTTTAACGTAACACGTAAGCATAACGTTTTGTGTGTTATATTACGCGCTACCATAAATATTGATGTTTCGTACCAAAAATAAAAGTTGTTTCGAAGCAATGATTTTTATTTATGAAAGAACCTACATCTTATAAGCAGAAAAATTCAACAAACTTTATAACAAGCGCGCTTGGCCCTTCTAGAACATTGATTGAATCTACCTCCATAAAAAATAGCCCGAGTCAAGGTATCGAGGCTAACCTTCATTTAAAAAATGGCCTATTTTTGCCTCATAATCTTTATACCGAAGTGTTTACCTTTTATATCGGTTATCTTGTCAAAGATTGTTATTCAGGGAGATGAATGAGGTTGAACGACACAAAAATCTCTTTTTTGTTCATATTATATTATAAATTGTTTGCGAACAGTTCCCAACAAAGTTGGAATCTCGCTGAGCAGACGATATTAAGTTGTTAAGTCCTCAAAAACTTTGTAACTCCTTCAATATCTTCGAGATATGAATCTATGTTTTATGTTATCGTAAATTGTTTTAGATTTACTTCGTTTGTTGGGTATAATCATAATGAGAGGATTTACGACTTTGATGAATTAACATTATTTTTATTAGATCACTTTTTTCCGTCTGTCACAACGGCATTATTATGATCTATGTTTCAGATCGACAATTGATGAACGAGCTTATAAGAGTAGTTCTTGTTGCAGCCTTTGGTTTACCTTTTTTATTATCTAAGAATAGAAACGGTGATGGAACCGTTTGGGAAAAGATCATAATTTGTTCAGTTTTCAAACTGAGACAAACCATTGCAGATTGGCGACAGGAATAATATCTATAAACTTTCCCTCTGGGGCTCTTAATTACACAATATAATAATTACATAACACTTTTAGGCAATATACATAACACTTTTAAAGTGCAAAATATTTTAGGTTCTTTACATAAAAATAAACAACTGAGTAGGTACATGATGCAGTCGTAACGAATGTTTAATTTTTCATCACAGTCATTAAAAATACAAACATCAACTTCTAAAACTAGCACAGAAGTTTCATCTAAATGCAAAACAAATATCCTCAGAACGACATCTTAAATTTTAATTTAATCTAGTAGAAGCGAACGGTTAAGAAATTAATTCAATAGAGAGTTTGGCCGGTTCGGCTGCATTGCTGTCGTTAATGCAGATCAAGATTGGAAACGCTACAATAACGCTACGGCAACGCTACGACAACGCTACGACAGCGCTACGATAACGCTACGATAACGCTACAGTTACTCTGCGTCTACGCCACTACGCTTTCAACTACGCTCCATGTGTAGGCACTACATGCACTCTCTTTAGATTACAGTTAGCAATCGACTGATGTATGCTTTTCATCTCGCTGGCAACCGATGCTAAATAATTTTAGAGGTTCGTTGTGTCTCCCTAGTACTGGATTTCAGGTATGATGTGATATGGCCTAGGTCGTGTATAGTAGGTATATAGTGAAAGTCAAGTATAGTACACAACATCAATAGCCATGCATCAGTCGAAAGAATTTGTGAATTCGAACCAGTGCTTTCAGAGATTACCTCATAAACAAATATAAAAAAACCTAAGTAACCTCTTTAAAGTATTAGTATATTTAACCACTATGGAATAGCGTATATAATATGAGAAGCACTTTCAAAGCATTCTATTCTGTTCTTCCATTTATTTTTCCTTTTATAAACATTGCTTATTTAATTTAAATGATTGCAAAAACGCGACCGCTTTCTCATAAACCGTCTTCAATAATGTCATATAATAAAACACTCACAATTCTAATTAATTATCTCTTTATTGTTCCGTGATGTGAAGTGAAAACTAAGAGCTTATTGAAATAGCTTTTATTTTTTCTACCTTTTATGCTTTTTCCCGATTGCAAAGAAGGGTTATGATTTTACCTTTTCCTTTAAATCCTAACTCAAAGGGAAATTTGCGCTTTTAATAATCTATTCACAGAGACTGCGGTAATTTCAGTTGCATGTGCTTGGGCGCTTGCATTAATTAGATGGCTGTGTTATCTTAGTATAAGAGCGTGCATTAGTGTTATTATGGGAGATAATATTAATCGCATGTAAGAGTACCTATCATAATATAAAACGTAATTTTATACTGGACTGTTTAATACTTGGTAAAACGTTTAGTAACCACAACGTGTTTTAGAGTGGTTGTTAATGTTCATTCTGAACACTTTGTGGTTCATGTGACATAGAAAGGGTTAGTGGGAATAGTTTTAAAATAATCTATACTAATATAATATAAAGCTGAAGGCTTTTATGGTTGTTTGAACGCACTATCACTAAAACTTCCAGTTGGATAGGAACAACATGTTTGTATAATGACAGATTTAGAGGAATACTATCCTTACTAATCCATACTAATTATTATTAGCAGACTTGAGTATTTGATATTAATTTCAGCTTTATATTTCCACGCGTTCCTGAGAGACGGACAACAAAGTCATCCTATAAGTTTTCCTTTTTGACGACTGAGGTACGGTATCCCAAAAATACCTTTACCCAGGTGTACTGTATAAAGGGACCTAGAGACATACATATATCTACAGCTATCGACAGTCTAATCCGAAGATGATACGTCGCCGCGACAAAGTACATCATTTGAGGACGGACCTGCCAAGTGAATAGCTCTCTAAAGATGGCGCTCATCCCATACCGGGGAAAGTTTTTATTAAAAACCTTCAACTTTATTCGCTGTCTCGCTCAGTTTTTATGTTGTGAATATTATGCATGTGTATTTTGTAATTATCATAATATTTTGTGTAGTCACTTTTAACTTATTTTGAAGCACTAAATTATTTTGGATAGTAACCCTAATAAAATGTGCCCAAATGCAGCTAGATTTCTTGCTAATATTGTTTTATATTAAAAACTAGCGACCCGCCCCGGCTTCGCACGGGTGCATGTATTATACGTATAAACCTTCCTCTTGAATCATTCTATCTATTAAAAAAAACCGCATCTAAATCCATTGCGCAGTTTTAAAGATCTAAGCATACTTATATAGGGACAGACAGACAGAAAAAGCGACTTTGTTTTATACTATGTAGTGATAACACTAAACTTATAAGGTACGTACCTACACGATGGAGTTGAAAAATACATAAAACTGTGACTGGTTTTTTTTAAGGATGGGAAATCTTCAAATGATTGCTACCGCTCTGAGCTGAGCGAAAGGGAGAGTCAGACTCTTACCAGTACAGTTGACTAAAACTCCGTGTTCCTCCTAATGCCCTTTGCGTTCCAGGGCCGCAGTGACTCTTTCGAAAAAATCCGTAACCATGTGACTGGTTACATCTTGAAATTTTGCATATACATACGTTGTCGTAATTTTAAATGGCGCCACGTGTCATTCGAAAAATGCTTGGAATTTTCTTAAAAAAAATTAAAATCCAAAATTAACGCGAGCGAAGCCACGCGCAGAATCTAGTTGGAAAAACGACGAGTGCCGGCATGAACTCAATGTTAGCAAAAGCTTATATATTTAGTAATAAAATAGCCCTTAGAGATAGAAAATTCTTATTTTATTAACACTTGTAGTGAGTAGTACTCACTTGTTTATTTGTTTGTTTGTTCAGCTTTCATGTCTCAGCGGCTCTGCCGACTGTCGTTCTCGGCTGGCTGATAGTTTATGATATAAAAACGTACACACATGGCTACTTTGTCACATTCAGACCCAACAAGAATATACCCAAATACTCGCGAAGACGCGAGATAAAGCTAGCCAATCATGTCAAAACGGATTACCATACTGTTACTTGAGAAACACAAGAATTCAGACAATTCTCAGAAGTATCGTCGTTTTGCACCGAATGCACTTAATTATGACTTTAAAGTTTTCCAGTTATTCTCGCAAAGTAGGCGGGACGACGAAACGCAAACCGTGGCTTTCAAGTTTGAATGTATGTACATACGTAAGAACCGAACTTTGTTCATTGAAAACTTGACTTAGGCGTGCAAATGAGTTTGATTACAATTCGGTGTTATATACATTTATTAAGAGAAAAACATTGTTTTTCAACCACTGTTCAATCGCTCATTATCACAATACGATATAACGAATAATTTGCCATTGTAGCTTTAAATCGTGTCCTCAAAATATTTTTTATAGTGACAAGATAAAAAGGTGACAGATCGCGGGCGGCGTGCAGACTAGCGGTTGGATTCGACGATTCCAGCCGGGCCGTTACTGTGCTGGAGCTGTGTTGACATATTGAGCGATGACCATTAGGCTAGCCGCTACGTTAGCTGATTCCATTGTACAATGCGCTGAAACATCGCCTTTGCCTTTGCCTATGGATAGGTATCTGCAATACATGGCATGGCATGCCATATTACATACTAGTTAATATAGTAAATCAAATTAAGCTGATAAAGAAACTGGAAACATATGTGAAACTTTGACAATTTAAAGATGATTCTCATGTGAATGTAGTTATCTTTATTGTATCATCATCCTATGATTTGTCCTATGCTTGTTTTATCTACAATCTCCTTCACAAGGGACAAATTACAATAAAATTAATTATATTTTTATGTATAAAACATAAAACAGCTTCAAGATAGTAAAAAAATATATTAAATCAAATTTAAACTTCCGATTCTCATTTACATATTTTCCATCAAAAGATAGGAGTGTAGTTTAGTTTAGTCGATCGAATCGAATTGAGCCATTTCAAAGCGCACATCAATTTATTCACAATATTGTACAAGCTGTATTTCTAAAGTGCAGCTAGAGTATCTTCGATAAGAGTCTCGTGTATGTGTCCTTTTCCATTTCAAATTGAAAAGTTTTCAGGCTAAAGGATGCTAAAAGGAACTTGATCCTATTTGTGACGATAAGGTGCTACAATTTTCACAGTATCTACCCCTCAGTGGCAAAGCGTAAATTGTCGTAAGAGCCGAAGCAAAAATAGCTTAATTCCTTATGTAGGTCATTAAAATTATAGGCGTTTTAGTTGATGGTGTATTTAACTTACCTGCAGAGTGACGACTATGTATTTTTTGGAAATATTAGAGACGCTGTTGATTGTGACATTTTTCAATGGCAGTAGAGTAGTTATTGTTCCGAAATTTTGAAGGGAAACCAGTAGGAATCGAGTTGTATGTAGTTCTCGGCACTGCTACGCATTAAAAATCTGACCTCTCTTACCCTTTTAAATTACAAAAAGAGGTAAAAATAATGTGAACTTTAAATTAATTAATTATTGACAGCATTATCTGACATTATTTATTGCCTTATTAAAAACCGATGGCTTATAAACATCTATCTTTACGCGCCAACAGTGGGATGATTTCAAAAATTCACCAAAGGCGGTTTTGGGCACGTTCATGTAAATGATGTATGGAAGGATTTCCGGCAGTCCGGCCTCGGGTGCTTATCTTGGAGATAATCCATGATATTGCCGATCTCAGGTGTTTTGTGGATACAGTGTAGTGATGAATTAACCATATCGGCAGCTTACCTACGTACTTGTACATAAGCCGGTTATAATTTACCATTTGCCTTTAGGTTCTATGATTCTTTTCATGTTCGTCCGATCACAAATGAGTCCAGTTGACCTAAATCTTATTGATTTCATTAGTAGACAAAGGCCAAAGGCGGTTCTTTATTAATTTTAAAGTACTCTGAAAAGGAAGCTTAATTAATCCTTTTGTCTATTTTTTTAGCTTTGTGTTGAATTACATACATTACGGATAATACATAGATAATTATGTAATACTAGCTTTTGCCCGCGACTACGTCCGCGTGGAACTTGTTTATATCGTACTTGCAAACAAACTTCCACCCCCTTTTCACCGCCTTAGGGGGTGATTTCCGTGACAAAAACTATTCTATGTCCTTCCCCGGGTCTTAAACTATCTCCATGCCAAATTTCATCAAAATAGATTCAGCGGTTTAAACGTGAAGAAGTAACAGACAGAAAGACAGATAGACACACTTTCGCATTTATAATATTAGTATGGATTAAAATATTATAGACTTTATTATAAGTAAGCTATTACTAATAATAAAAGAACATTTATGTGATTAAATCTTAACTATGATGGACTTACTTTGTATTTCATGTTTCATTTCACTTAATTTACTTTGAACAGCTGCCGGAGAAAATAAGCGGATGATGCATCATAGTAATATATATTTTCCTTTCATTCCGAGATACCGAAGATTGCATAGAAAATATTAACGTTGAAATTTTCTCCTTTGGCAGTCTTAATAATATCAGAGTTTGAAGCTTGGTAATATCTTTGACGTTATTTATCTTCAATCTTGGTGCACTGTAAAGAAGATTTTTGCTACTGCTTTTTATTTAATGAAAATGAAATACGGAAATGTTGCATATTGCATGAGATCTTTCAAAATTATTTGATTGGAGCCATAAATGAAACATGCAGAACATACTCAGAAGGTATTAGTAATTTAGGACGATCTTGCTTAAGAAACATTTCTTAATTTAAGATTGTATAATTTATTAACAGTTGCCTGGTACTATGATGTTGAGATAAATAAAGAATGATTGATGACCTAAATACAGAACCAGATGAAACTATCTAGGAGTCTATTTAAAAACAGCAAAAACAATAAATCTAATATAGTTGTCAGGAAATAAATTGATAGTGAAAGGTCTAAAGTTTATTCCAATAGTAGCCTCCCGTCGGTGCGGTGCGAGGCGACCCAGCGAACGTCGCGCGTAAAATAATAAATCGATGGGTTCTTGTTACTTATCCACATTAAAATCTTTCTGCTTTGTCAAGCAACTTCGCCTGAATTCCCCATTATAGGGCCATCCCTTTTTGCTTCGATACTTTGGTCTTTGATGCACAGACGGAATGGTTGAATGGTTGCC
Source organism: Hoplodrina blanda (assembly GCA_949316365.1). Classification (NCBI taxonomy): domain Eukaryota; kingdom Metazoa; phylum Arthropoda; class Insecta; order Lepidoptera; family Noctuidae; genus Hoplodrina; species Hoplodrina blanda. The sequence continues at coordinate 7,860,589 of OX438563.1, forward strand.
TACACTCCGTATAATTAATACATGGATATTTATCAAAACCCATTCACTTGATCAGTCATGTGGGGATCTCTTTGTCTGTGATGATAGACATATTATAATATACCTTATATATTTTCTTATAGAGCTGGAAAGATATTCAAGTTAGTGTTATTGAGCCCTGTGTCTTGTGTCTGATGTATAGCTTATTTTTACTACATAAGATTACAGTGTTTAACCTGTTGATGTAATTTGGTTAATGTTATCTTATCGCGACGTTATAGCGGTAATGGGAAAAAGATGTTTGCCATTAATATGATCGAGTTTGGAGATTAAAATCATTCTATTTTTACAGTGAGCGGGTACTCATAATTGAATGCCCTGAAAGCTAATGAGTTTTTGAATGATAAATTTAATTTAATATCTAGTGAAATCAATGATTTTATCTCATTATGCGTCACTTGGATAAATATTGTAATTTCAAATCAATTACAAATGAAGCCATAAACGTTTGTCGGTTCAATTAATATGTGACCATTAGTTTACCTATATAAATTGTAATGGCACAGAGCCACAGTGCGTGCGATTTGGTTTGATTAAATTAACATATTAAATCGTTTAACATATTCGAAGCCAACGCAGTTGCAGCCACATACCCTGATGTGCTTGTTTCAATTTAGAATATTATTGGTTTTAGGTATAATTTTATGATAGCTCTACATTATATCAACAGGGAAGGTTAATATTTCTATGAAAAATTGATGAGTGCTCAGTCAAATCATTAATATCAATTAGACCATTCAAAGGCACTTTTGTTCGTCTTATACACATCATATAGTTGCCTTTTCCTAAAGGTAGTTTCGTATCGAGAAGAATGGGCAAGAATCTCACTAGTACGCTAAGTGCTAATTGCTTTTTTTTTTTCATTTCACAGATTTCTTAGCTTTAATTTCAGCAAGTAGTACCTACCATCTCCGATCGCACTCCGCTCAAGATAATGGTCACGAGCGAGTCTAACGTACCTATCTAACATCAAAAGTCCGTAATCGTGATTTCGAAAATATTATTATCGATGTAACGTTGCATGGTACAGGAGTCGTGGGGATATTTAAAGTTTAGTTGTAACATTTAAAATAAATTGGTTGTGGGACAAAATATTGGAACTATGACCTTTAATATTTACTATAACATAATATCACGCCTGTAACTAGTCAGGTTAGGCAGAAGTGTACCTATTACCATTTAGCCAGTTATGTTTATGTAAGTCCCATGTAATAGGAGGCTAACCTATTGCTATCAACCGGGCACAAATCTAGACTCTGAGGCTTCTACTGAGAAATTCCTGATGGAAAAACCCAGTAACACTTTGCCCGACCTGAGAATCGAACCCAAGACCTCATGCTTAGGACCGACGAGGTAGTCCGAAATATTTACTATAGTAAGTAGGTATGTACTATACCTACACTTGATTTTCTTTAACATTAGGTACTTAAATGTCCCTTGTCAAACCATAAATCAGATTGTCCACCGCTGACCGTCCGTTAAATCTGCGGGTAACCACAACCGATACCTGCATACCTATATTTTTCTTCTCGCCATTCGAAATTGGAGCTGGATAAACGGGAATAGGCTGACTCGCACTAATACCGGTACTCGGCCCGGATGACAGATTAAATACCGGTTTCTATAGACTGACTGAACTGCTAATACTATCTGTACCTGGAAGCTAATCCTACGGGGATTGCCTTCGGATATTACGGGTAAACCTATATTCATATTTAAACTCGGGCTTGGTAAAGAGCTAGTTCTAAAGTTTCTAGTACCTACCTACCTAGCTTGGTAGATAATTTTCCATTTTACTACTTACCTACCTACTGCTACGCTACCTACGCTTTGCATTATTAATATTTAAATACTAGTTTTTGCCCACGACTACGTCCGTGTGAATAGCGGATATGGTAGATTATTACGATGATGGTGGTTGGTTATGGTAAAGAATGGTTAAGGTATTAAGTCCGCCTTTGTACTTTTTTGTTGCATATAGTTTGAATAAATAAAAAGTAGCCTATGTCCTTTCTTGAAGTTAAAGCTTAGTCTGTACCAAATTTCATCAATATCGGTTCAGTAGTTTAGCCGTGAAAGTGTAACAAACAAACTTACTTTCGCATTTATAATATTACTAACTCTTGCTCGTGACTTCGTCCGCGTAAATGTCAGTTATCGCGGACACAAAAAGTTGGCTATCCTTTCTTGGAGTTCATGCTTAGTCTGTACAAAATTTCCTCAAACAAACTCACATTCGCATGTTTAATATTAATATGGATTCTTGTGAACTAAACCTGAGGTAATATTTGTGTCAGAGGCGGTTTCTTTTGCCGTATAAATGAGATTCTTCCTCGTATATCTTTTTATGTTTATTATCGTCGAGCACAGAACGTGAAACACAGGTGAATGTATTAGATTATTGGAAGATATCTATCGTAGTAAACATAAACATAATAGTAGTGTGAGTATACCTATCTACTACTCGGTATTGTTCTGCTCGAATGATGCTCGATTGACGCAGTAGCTGACTAATTGGCTTCACCACTACGGTTGGCTTGTCAATTTCCAATGATAAAAGAAAGAAATAGAATAGAATAGATTTCCACGTTGAACATAATAATGTAAGTCAAACATTGGTCAATCTTATACCAACATGAAAGTTTATTTATAATGAGACTAGCTTTTGTCCGTGAATCCGTAAATCGCGAAGGAAGACGAAGCTTACTTATGTCCGTTCTTGGGGTTCTAGCTTAGTTTGTACTAAACATCCAAATCCGTTTATTAGTTTGTCTGTAAAAACGTAACAACAAACATAATTTAAAGTAAATAATAATTATATTTTCAGTTTCCTCTATAAAAACATAGCAACACACAAATATTTACACTATCGCACTCTTTTATTTCGTAAGGTAGTCTGATAGATAGCTGTGCTCCCCAAACAATGTCATTCGTTCAAACACAGAATTATACACTAACCCTCTCATATCTTCAAGAAACAGTTAAAACCGTTTCAAAGCCATCACAATCTGGAATGACTCATCCATTATAAGTAAAAGGTAATAAATCATAATTAGTCAGCGTGGGAGTCGTATCCCGAAACTTGAGGACATAAATTAACCCTCCACCCATTACGTACTTAAATATTAAAATGGCTAAGGATTAAGCAACGTTGTATTCATAATTCTAGCTTAGAGAATACTTAATGATTCCTTAGAATATGAAATAATTTGCAACATTTAGTTTTGTCCTCGTAAATTTTACCTTTGTCGGTACAAAATACTCTACTAGTTGACCCGCTTTGGCTTGGGTCACCGAACGTACTAGAACAGCCTAACCGAAGGAATAAACATGAGAGTATTAATTTTTTTTTAACAAAACTCGTATAACTTTCAGTAATTTTCGAGATTACCATTTCCAAAAAGATGGATTTCTAGAGGAGAGAAAGACGATATCGTCAGTATATTCGCCTGTTTATGAGTACTGTTCAATGTGGGGTTTTATAACCCCTATTCAAAAACAGTCATGAGGAAATGTTTCCTCAATCATAACGCTTGACCGGATCGAGTTGAAGTCGCGCTACAGAGGGACACCGTTGTCCACCCTGTTGACACACCCGTACTCGCATTTTACAAATATCAAATCCAAATCAGTGTCAGCCATTTCCAAATAACTGAATAGAATCTACGACTACAAAGAGACGCATCCATATAAAAATATTTAGCTTACAAAAATGTAGGTGAACAGATTGCCGATCGGCAAATCCCAAGGAAACCTTTCAATTTACCCTTTGAGGAAAATTCGCTTTGGAAATGATCAACTTTCATACGAAGTTACCTTTGTTAAATATAAGGGATTGAATACCCTTAGCTCGTGTAACGTTAGCCGCAAATATGTGAGTAAGCAAATAATTACTGGTCCACTGGCCTCAGAATGTGGCCACATGTGGGAACCTAAATGTGGTTTAGGCGCAGTATCCAAACGTATGAATTCCGAGTAATTTACTCGCACGCAATATGTACATACTCGTATATTACTTATAACTAAGTACACTTTCTTTGTTCTTGTTTATTATGTTTAATGTGTTGTTATAACCACTGAAGTGCTAAGCATTTCTTAGAATATTATTAGGTGTTTTATTATTAGGGTATGTTCCCTATTTATTGTCAAACATTGTATACACCACAACACTGAATAATAAAAGTGATGAAGCGTTTAATAAATCCCACAACTTCAGCCGGTGCTGTTTAAAAATATTTCTTGATTATTGGAAAATTAAATGAAAAATAGTCCATTAATTTAGCTTTATAATTAAATTGCTGCAGCCCTCGTGGTTGCGGTTACCTGAACAAAAATGTTTTAACCATTACTACGAACTGCCACTAGTGCTGCATTTGGTTTTAAATTTTATTTATTGACTAACTTTTGCTCGTCATTTTGTCTGCGTGGAAATCAAAGACTCCTAAATTCATCCCTGTCGCAAAATTCTTAGCTGACATCTTCTACCTGTAAACAACTACCTGCCAAATTTCAGCGGTCAGATTTCATAGGTCAAGTAGTTTTAGAGATTTCGTGTTTAGTCAGTAGGACGAGTTTTACGAGTGACCTTTCGCTTTTATATATAGACTTGGCATTTTAAGATTAAATTATAACAGGAATTTGTAAACAAGGGCAGAAACTTAAACTGTACAACTGGAAATTGGAATAAAATGAAGTCTTAGAACTTTACCGAAACTTAGACACCAGTTTAGTTTTGTATATTGTTGTAGGTATCCTTGAAATGGTAGTTTATCTTGGGCATTACTAATATCGGTGAAGGAAAACATCGTGAAGAAACCTGGACTTACTAGTATAATTAATATTAGTCTAAAATCGTCAATCAGCCTTGAGCAAGCGTGGTGATCAATGCTCGTGCCTTCTCTGTATGAGAAGAGGCCTTTGCCCTGCAGTGGGACTATAATAGACTAGTATTATTATTTTATACATAATAATATATCGGCTGGAAAGGACATCGTCACGATTTACCATTGATTCAGCAATACACGATATAATCAAAAGTGCGGCACCTTTACGATCAATATGAATAGAACAGCTGATTTTGTTTTAATAACTGACAAAAAGTTTCATTGTTAGGGGGTCTATCCCTCCCCGTATAGCTACGTGTTTCGCGAACGTATTCAGAATTGTCATTAAGTATGTGAAGTGACACAGTTAAAAAGGACATCGTCACGATGTACCATGGATTAAGCACATGATACATAGATACCAAAGTGCAACACCTTTACGATCAATATGAATAGAACAGTTGATTTTGTTTTAATAACTGACAAAAAGTTTCGTTGTTAGGGGGTCTCTCCCACCCCGTTTATCTAAGTGTTTCGCGAACGTATTCAGAATTGTCATTAAGTATGTGAAGTGACACAGTTAAAGTTATACCATTGACACGATTAAACACAAACGAATCTCGGCACAGCCCATTAGGCAGCAAGATGTATCTTTTGTCATGATTTATGATCTATCTTAATACGTATGAAGTTAATGTAATGTTCATGTCAGGGACTCTAGACTTTATAATAAAGGATGTGATTTATATTCTCTTTTTATTTACTCATTATGTTAAATTCACAAAGAGTAGAATAAGGAGGTACGTAGAAAACAGATAAAACGCTTCCATTTAAAAGGGCCACCCAATGGGTGCCAAACGGAACCTTAATATGAAACTCTACTGTCTGTCCGTGTGTCAGTTCCTTAATCTGTCACAAGGCTGTATCTTTTAAACCATTAATAGGCAGACACTCGGTATTGAACAGAGTGTGTATTACTTTGGCAAATATAACAATAAATAATTTTAAAAACTAACGTTTTCTGTTTGTATTGTTTAATATCGTACAGGGTATGGAAGACTACGTGTTCGACTGTGGCTTGCACTTGTCTTATTTTTAAACCAAATCTTGTAAATCACGCCATCTTCGCCTGGATCTTCCACGGCGTTGCTTTTTGTCTGTAGGCAATCATTCACACATTTAGGACAACAACAGCAAAAATAAACCATGAGCATTACATTACATGTTAGGAAATGTGGAGGGACGCCTTTGCCTAGCACTGGCACAATATGAGTTAGTATAATAATAATAATTAAAAAAATACCAACTTCCATTCCAAGTATTTTTCTCCTAGGTATTAATTACCGACTAGTTTTAATGAGTAGGTATTCTAAACCTATAATTACAATTCCTTTTTTCTTTTTCGTGTGGGAAAATGATTACGTACATGATATTAATACTGTTTAATAAATAACATGGCATGGTATGATATTACGAGTATGAAGCTTGTCGTAATAACGCCTGCGAGAAAAACAATTGCAATATACCGCTAATAGTAAATAATTGCTTCGTTATCGTTGGCAACACTCTGGAACATTTTTAATTTATGTTTTATAAAACACCTATATTTTTTTTAATAATAATTAGTAATAGAACTGAGACTGGCTAGAAATTTTAAGGTAAGGAAATATGATAATTTAAATTTATATAAAAGCGAAAGGTTACTGACTCACTCACTGACTCACTCACTCACTCAATTCATCACGAAATATCGAAAATTGACATAAACATGTTTGTCAGGGAGGTAGTTAGTTTATAGTTAGTAGACATCTGCTAAGAAAGGCTCATAAGGTATAGTAACAACAAACAGAATATAGGTAGGTATATTGCAGGAACCTAAAATATTTTTTGTTAGTAATATAGTATTATATTATCTGTGGTAATATGGTAATCTTTAAGTAAAATAAGAATAAACAATAAAAATGTTCTTTTAGCTTACAATATCTGTATTGCTAATTTGAAATTCAAAGCAGGAAAGACTTGAAAAATATTTAAGTAGATAATCTAGATCCCTTACTCCTCCATACATGTAAATTCACTCTACCTCGGAATAAATTATTTAAATGTACAAGAAATTGTCGACTTATTTGAGTTTGACATTAAGATTAAGTGAAAAACCGATTCGTAGTAGAGCTTTTTTTGTAGAAGCACGTCCGGGGTATAGCAGTAGTATTGCACGGACAGCAGTTACAGGTGCTACCGTCAAGCAGCGCTGCTGTGCTTCCAGTTTAAAAGGGGACATTCGAAATTCAAATTTTATTACTTTTTTTGCTACAGTTCAGCATCGTATGGTATAGTAATAAAAGCAATAGGCGCGACAGTAACAAATATGTTTTTACAAAATTATAACCATTACACTCACTGCCTCGTTAGCCTAGTAGTCGTAAAGCGCGACTACTGAGCATGAGGTCTTGTGTTTGATTCCCAGGTCGGAAAAAGTATTAATGGGATTTTTCATCAGGAATTTCTTAATAACAGCCTAGATTCGGAGTCTAAATTTGTGCCCGGTTGATGGCAATAGGCTCGTCTCTTATTACATGGAACTTAAACATAATGGGGGTGTACTAATGGATACACTTCTGCCTTATCCTTCGGGAATAACATGCGTGATGTTTTATGTAACCATTACAATACTTAGTCAACATAAGACTCCAAATATTAGAGTAGGTACCTAGCTAACCCGTAAATGTACCCATTTCATTAAAACACGACGTTTGTGGCCAATTAAAACTTAGACAGTTATATTGACGATTATAATCATAATCCTGGAAACACATATTCGTTACTGTCGCGTCTAACATTTTTATTATACAACAATCTAATACTTAACTGTAAATTGTAAAACACGTAAAAAAAAATTGAATTTCGCTAGCATCCTTAACGTACCTATCCCTTTTTAAGGGTCTGGTCATACCGTTGTTATTACTGGCACAAAGAAATTTTAGCCTTGTTTCTGGGATGGCAACGCATCTAGGGTATACAATATTTCCTGTATTGCAAATGGTGACCACTTACGCAAACTTCTCTGTCAGCCAGTAACAAAAAATTGCTTCTAGAACAGACATAAAAAGCTGTAAAAAGACGCTGAAAGTTACAACTATGTATGTTTTTTCCATCATTGCGATTTCTTTTGTTTTTGATAGTACCTGGGAACCGTCTAGTTACAGAGATATTGAAAGCTTTTGAGGCTTTTTACGAAAACCAGTTCGAAATGTTATAGGTAACTAAGCTTTAAATTCTGCCACGTTACGACTCCTGTACAATGCATGCAACCGAAAGTACAAGTATAAAAAAAAATTGCTTAGTTTCATAGACAGGATGCGTAGTTAACGGCCATATGATACCCCGCATAACTAGGAATGCCAAAACTAGTATCGTAAAAATGATTTATAAAAAACTATAACAGTGCTACTATATTCCAGCGATAATATATAAACAGGTGCCGATGTCCCTATTTTTCACATAAAACAAATGATTGTCCTACGAGGGACTTAGATACATCGTTTGTCTTCCAAGTGCTTCATTCGGGATTCGAATACCCGATATGTATATTTATTGACGCTTTTTTGTGCGCGCGTTCAGTTTTGGGGTATATTGAATCCCCATTCAGGAAAACTATTGCGGACAGCTGGATCAACTATCAATAAAAATAAATTGATGAAAAATGTAGATCAATGGTCATGTCTATGTTGAATAGGTATAACAGGCGAAGGGGTATGGTACTGAAAACTATACCATGGATTCGGTTTTTTTTTAATACGACGATAAATGTTAACGCTTGGAGATCTAGAATTATGTATTAAATTCATGGCAAAAGTTATCGTTACAATGTACTTTCCACCCCATATGTTGATAGGTACATACTTATAATTTGTAATGTAGGAAACTACATACGTATGTAAACTTTAAACGGAGTAATAGTGAAAAGTAGTAAATACGTAGATTCGACTGTAGAACTCGTTAGATTACACTTTACTATCTACAGTGCACTATCACTGCTCTAGCAGTGGTTCTCAAAGTGGTCCAGGTGGACCCCCAGGGGTCTACGAAAGACTCGATGAAGGCTAAGTTGGCGTAAAAAAAATGAGGGTTGTCTTGGGGTCCACAAAAAATCTGGTGTCGATAGTAAAAAATAAAAACGTTGTTTTTGGCTTTATCTATCAATGTAGGCAGATAATAAACTAATGGAAAAAATTAAGGAAGCAAAAAAAAAAACATAGGCTTTAACAGGCTGTATTTCGGTGTATTGAAGCTTTAAGATTTGAATTTTCAGACTTTTGGGATAATTAGAGAATATGGGAGAAATGTAGCAGGTGGGGGTCTACCGAAACCAGTAACATTTTGAAAGTAGTCTACCAGAAAAAAATATTTGGGAACCTCTGCTCACACACCAAATTAGCGAGTCCCGAGCTATACAACACTGATTGATTACATTGCAATTGTGCACGTCTGTATATTGGAAGAGTAGGGATGAAACGTATGTGACTAAAAGAGTCATAAATATTAATGTGAATACATGAAGAGGGAGAGAAAAGATGGATGGATTGCGTGAAGAATGAAATGAAAGAAAAGGGAACTCTCCCTTTGAGGAAAATCGCTTTGGAAAGCGATAGCATAGAATGGAAGAAGAAAACGTGTTACGCCGACCCCAAGTAACATGGAACAAGGGCAGGAAAATGATGATGGGCACGTCTATACAGAAACTAAGGTCATGCAATTATTACATAAATATTAATTCGTAGACTTGCAAACGTCGTGCATGACAGGTTCGAAACCGGGCAAATAGCAATGTGACTTTTTCAATTCATATACACTTTCTAATGTTATCTTGGACATCATTGGCAGCAGTGAAGGAAAATATCCTTACAAAACTAGATTTTAATTATTAATACAGCCTGTAACAAAAACCCTGTCCGATCCTTAAGGGTATTATTCGGCATCGTACTGCGTACACATATACGTAATCATTTAATGGATGTGAGATTATTATTTTTCCCCAGTGGTAAAAAAAAAGAAGAAAGAAGAAGTAATTAAATGAAAATAAAACATAAAAACTGATCAACGGCAACACTGATCTGACAGGGTTTTTGTTACATAGTGTACACCCTAAGTCTGAAACTACAAATCCATATGAGAAAAAGGCTTTTGTCCTGCAGTGGGATAATTATTCAGGTGGACTTTCCATTAGCATAATAATATGTTGATATTTAGTAGGTAGGTACGCGGATATAAACAATAACGGCTTCCAAAATTGCTTTTAATAAATCTATTCAAATTAAGACAGTCTTAAGTTACTCGGAGGTAAAGTATACAACGGCCGAATGGTTCAATTACGTAATATTAATTATAGACATTATTCACGTATTCAGTTTGTTGGTAACATCGGCCACTCTAATTGATGAAGTTCCATTTCAGTGCTATTTATTTAATGCGATCTGCATCAGCGATGCTTTCAGGCACCGAAACTTGAGTGAAAGGGAAGCGGGAAATACGGAGATACGGCCAATCAAAACGAAGTTTGTTTCGCCAATGATACTTGATTAACGATATTTAGGAATTCTGGCAAAGTGAGCTTGGGAATGAAAGGAGGATCCGAAAGACTGGATTGTCTTTACTGATACGTATTTTTACTTCTTTTTAACACGATTCCTTTAAGAAGATAACGAACTTAGGCCTCTTACAATCAATGCGTTTGGTGCCGGACTGCTGCAGCACAGAAGCAGTGCGAGTGTCGGACTGTACAATTTTTTTTTCGAAATGGCATCACTCATTTCAACCTTTGAGGCTGTCGGCTGCTTAATCGGACTTTCCTGTGGTGCCTTAAAATTAAGGCCTCCAGCCAGGGCTTAAAAACTTAAAAACTAAGCCTGTAGACGAACCTCGGCTTAGGGCGCCTCGCTGGTGGAGGGCAGCAAAGGGACAGGCTGGATCGGATTTCGACTGCGTACAGACGGTTTCCTTTTTTAAACAGTTAAGACTTCGACAGCGTTGTGCGACACCTGTACTGCATACGTACGACAGCAGGACGACAATTATCAAGTATCATCTGTATAAAAAAAGACAATCGTCCGTATACAGTCCGACATCCGGACTGCTCCAGCGCCGCAGCAATAAGGCACCAAACGCATAAATTGTAAGAGGAAAATGTGACAAGAGCGTCGATAATTTAACGTAAAATATTCATTTTATATTGTCTCTTTGTCTTCGTTTGAATTATTTATAAAGCTAGCCTGTTAGTAAAGATTTCTTAGTAACCAGTGGTGCCTTTGTATTTTTATTTCAGGGTTACTTTACTTCCGTAATCTATGTTTTACCTATTGAAGGTCTGTTCTTAGACACTTGTCCATTTTATATATTTTCATTTTCATTTTATATACGAAGTCCGGATATTAGGAAATAGGTATCGGATGTAATGTCGATCCGTCCATCATGTTCGTGAACGGGCAAGTAAGTTGGGACCACAGCTATTTCTTGGTCGTTTTTCTGCATAGAAACCTACTGTTTGAAACAAGCAGCTAGCTTTAACTTTCTGACTGACTAAGTTCCCGATAATTTGCTGCTTTATTTGAAGCTAGCTTTTTCAATAGCTACGTAAATGTCGGTTATGACGGACGCAGGCGAAGTCGTGGAATTAAAATTAGCCTATGTCTTTTCTTAGAGTACCTACCCCGTACCTAACATCAAAATCGGTTCAGCGGTTTAGTCGTGAAAGTGTAACAGAGAGACAGAGTAACTTTCGCATTTATAGTATGGATAAAGTATAGAAGTATGGATACTTATAGATAAATGAACTGAGTTTAAGTTTGAGTTCGGTACTAAAGAATTATAACAATTCAAGCTATTGACGCTCAGTTTAATTCACAATTCGCGCCTGCTTCTGCACCGAATTCACTACTTTGTGTAATTTATGACACCGAGTGCCATCTGCCGCTGTCGATTCCCAATAGATACTTATTTATACGGCGAGGTTGCCATCTTCGACACATTTACGGCACTTTTATTTGACTATAATATTGTTATTATACGATATAACGTTTGTAAATGTATTAGGGTTTAGTTTTTTGAGCGAAAATGCAGATGGCATTGTAACTTGTAGAGTCCATAGTGTCTTTTATTTTAAATACTTTTATAATTTTATTAACGATCATAGGGATTTCTCAGACCTTAGTTCTACATATAATATACCTACTAGCGCTGTCCCCGCGACTTCGCTCGCGTGATTTTTCTTACGGATCCCTAATTTTTTGATAATAAAATATAGCCTCAGCATTCAGTGATAACGTAGCTTCGAATTTGTAAAACAATTTTCAAAATCGGTTCATTACTTCCGGAGATTACCCCTTACATACAAACTTACAAACAAATGTTACCTCTTTATAATATTAGTATAGATAGATACATATACTATTGTTATTTACAGCCACAAATATTAAAGTAAAGCATAAAATTTAAAAAATATTAAACCTATGTTCATGTTCAGCGCTTCCCATAAAAACTACTAAGTATTATCTAAAAAGGCTGTTGTGTAAGCCGGCAAACTTTTTCACGATGAAAATTCTTTGCGTGTTTAAGTACATGTAAATATTCCTTTGAAATCCTTTGTCAAGATTTTTAGTTCTAAGAAAAGCTTAAGGCTTTAGGGTATCTTAAACAATACTATATTTGATAGAATGGAGAATTTTATAAACTCGTAGCGTGCTTTGTTGTTTCGTAATCCTACGTTTAATCCTTTGGTATCTTGTAAAACTCTGCTGTATAGTTTGATTTAAAAACATGGGCAGAATAATAAAAAAGGTTTTTTTTAATGAATTGGTATGTCTACAGTTTTGAAATAAACATGCAATGAAATGCTGTTCAACTATTTAAATACCGAATGTAGTATTTGCAGGAATATCGGCTTTGACCAAATATAATAAAGAAATGATTGAACGAAAATCCATATTTACTTTTATTAATTGGTTATCTAGTTCTTGGCAGTATTTTGTCGAGCTTCATTATCGCCTATTCAGTTCGTACAAGGCTACAAGTAATTAATGTCTCTATAGAAATGGAAGATCTATCCTAAACTTTTCTGTGCAATTATCTTTAGACTAAAATGAGAGTTCGTGGAAATCAGGACGCAGACTTCCCAATACTTTCGAATGAACGCTATTATGGTTCACGGAGCTAATTCCATAATAATAACACACCCACATCCCGTGTACGAGTAGGCGTACTATAACTAAATCGCTTAATTGAGACCGCGCTTGCGGAAAATCGAAATGTATGAAAGCGAAAGGTCACTTCAAGGTCACTCACTCACTCACTCATCACAAAATATCGAAAACCACTTGACGTATAGAGATGTTTGGTAGGGTGGTAGTTACAGTTAATAAACGTCCGCTAAGAAATAATTTTTCAAAACTCACCCCCTAGGTGATGAAACGGGGGTCCAAAATTTGTATGGAGAAATCAACTTTGACTCGGACGAAGGCGCGGGCAGAAGCTAGTAAATAATATGTATATACCACGTAGATGTCAATATCTTAAGAACAGTCTGCACATTTCGCCTCTTGTGTATCACGCTACGAGCGTCCGCCGCCCGCACCTCTCCCGGTCCCCGTTCTCATCCTACCGCTGCGCCCTTGTACTCCACAGGCGAGGACTCAATTAAGCGGTTTAGCTATAATTGGGTAGGTACTATTAATGTTCTTATCTAACACCATGATAGAGCTTTGTAACATACATAGGTACCTAGGTAGGTACTTTAACCACTACGCCGGTAATTACAGTACCGGGGGTGTTCAATCTAGTTGATTGAAACACAATACTTCTTATTACTTGATATGTAGAACTAATTATAATTTTAAGCTTACGTGACGGATTAACAAGTCTTTTTATTATTATTACAAGCTTTTATTTAGCTTGCACTGTTCGTATGTAAGTAAGTTGTCCTTTCATTTGCAAACCATTTTTCAACCATTTGTTGATATTCGATTGAGCTGAAATTTTACATACCTACACCTTTAGTTCTGATGACAATACAAAATAATTTTAAATTAAAGCTTGTTTTTAAAAATATTTTTTAAATTAGTTTATTTTTAATTTAGAACAGAGTTTAACTTATAAAAATATCAACTAATTATGTAAGATTATTAATACCAGCCTATTATTACCTCACTACAGGGAAAAGGCTTCTTCTCATATTGAGAAGACAGGAGCATTGATCACCCTTGCGCAAGACGGATTGGCGATTCCAGTATTATATTAATTGTAAGTCCAGGTTTTCTCACGATGTTTTCCTTCAAAGATATCAATGATGTCCAAGATAAACTTAGAAAGTACATGCATATGAATTAAAAAAGTGACATTGGTAATTGCCCGGATTTGTATAAGAAGCGCCTATAGCGCCGATAGCCTAAGGCTATCACGATATTGCATAAAGTCAAAATCAAATCGTTTATTTCAATTAGGCTATTAAAAGGCACTTTTAAAAGTCATATACAAGAAAAATAAAGAATTAAAAGGTAGTATTGTATGGAGAAGGTTGGCATAAATAAGGTTGGATGATCTGGTTAAAGCACAGCCAGAGTCCCTACGGCTCTGAACATTATTGTTCACAAACGGTAAAGTTCTACATAGGTAAAAGAAAACGTAAATGCCACGACAAACTTCAAAAACAGAAACTTAATTTTCTCCGCCATTTCTTAATTTCAATAGAAACAACTGTAAACTTTAAGACCACAACATGTACCTATAAACGTTTCGTCCACGTTAACAGCCGACCGTAAACTAAATGCAACACGAAGGAAACTCTAAAAGTGTGTAGTTTTATTGGAGAAAGAAGATACAGAAGGAAAGATTGGTTGGTACTCTTCGCCTGCAACAGGATAGGAAAAAAAAACCAATTGCCATTAGACGTGATCGGGCGCGGACATTTGGATTAATGGATTGTAGGGTAGACAGATAAAACGCTGTTCAATCGCTCCTGTATAAAAAAATACAAGTAGGTAGGTACCTAAGTGTCATTCGCGTTCTATCTTTGAACTTCGTCTTTTCTTCGTTTTTAGGATTCCATGAAGAAGGATTGCACGAAGGGTGTCATCGGGACCCCTTTACTAAGCCACCGCTAGCAGTCCGTCTGTCGGTCAGCGCGCTGTATCTCATAAACCATAATAGGTAGTCAGTTTATTGTAATTTTTTGCAGATTGTGTATCTACAACGTGTGCGTGTATGTGTGTTGTGTTTCTGGCGTTGTGTTGTACAACGCCAGAAACGTGTTTTTTATGTTCTACGGTGGTACCTACTGAAAACCCTTGGCCGGCTTTTCTAGTTCAGGGCACTTCAGGGGATAGACTCGTAGCTTTTTGGCTCTTACTATAGCCACCGCATGTCATGTACATTGTTTAATATTGTATAATAATAATATAGCTCCCACCATAAAAGTACGTATACTAGACTGGTGAGAATAAATACTTTTTTATTTTTTATTTCGTTCCACAGTCTATAATAGTACAGTACGTATATTTCACAGTTTAATTTCGTGTATGTACTAAGCTAAGACTTCGTCGGGTGCTGCAACTGCTGCAGCTTAACAAACTTAAATTATTATAGTAAGCAACTCGGAGTTCCACAACCTGTGAAATGACCAAGCAATTTTCTGTAACAAGAAGATGCAATTTTGTTTTTAATCTTCTCAAACAATTCTCAAAGAATAAAAAAAAGGATTGATTTGCAAAAAGCTTATCTTTTTCCATTTTTGGCACGGAACCCAAGCCGCAATAACTTGAGGTAGGATCTATTTCCGATTCATGATCGTTGGGTTTTTCTTCCTTAGTTTTTCATTTTAAAACATAGGTCATAATCTTACATCTAAAAAGTTCTTTAAGTATTCATAAAAGCTTGGCACGGCAAAGTTTGCTTGGAAGGAAAAATATCATTCATAGTACTGCCATAAAGTCATAAAATAAACTCCACTTAAAAACTGTAAACTGCACATAAACGATGTGTAATAAGGCCTGAATAAGGTGCGGTACATAATAGTAGCATGAAAGTGGCTGAGTTTGCCAAGCGCCTTAATATACGAAAGATCCCGCTCGTATGAACACCGCTTTTAACACATAATAGGGATTTAATACCGGAACGTAACCGCAACATTAATACCACTTCAATTAAATCTTGTGCAGACGACAATATCGTTTACTTCGAGGACGCCGAACAAGGGAACTGAGGAAAATTGAGCGAAGCAAGAATCTACCCGTCGACGGTAGAAGTCAACTTCGATATCGGTACGCAAGAAACGGTATTGAAAGAAACTAGTACCTACTTGTATGTAGGTACTGTTTTTCACAATAAGAATAGTTTTGCTAGTAACGAACTTGCTTAAAATGTATTCTATCTTACTACTATTTAAACGCGCAGATTTGTTAGGATGGATGGATGTTTGTGACTCTTTCACGCTTAAATAGCTAAACAAAATTAGCTGAAAAGTACACATAAAGATATTGAGATGATTCTCATCCCGCTTTTGTGTTGCCGTGGGATATTTAGGACTGTAGCTTAATTCTGAAGTCTACGCAGACGAAGTCACGGCCTAAAGCTTGGTGTATACTAACCTCATCTTCTTCTCCTTAGCGTGTCAATGGCGGTCCAAATTGGGTCGGACCCAGAACTTAGCCACGAGTTTGGCGACATCAATAGCGTTCATCAATTTCTGAAGGAAGCGTGTAGGCTTTTGGGCATACAGGATACGATAACAGGTGTGTTCTTGTTTGAGTAACAGCACTATATTTGCACTCCAGACTTAAATCGTCTATAACTGAATAGAGTTTTCTAGATTCGACCAACATTTGCCCGTTTATAGACTTCGAAGTTAGCCACGGCAACTCATGACCTCGGGATTCGCAGAAGGCGCGTACGCTCCCGGAGTTTGTTTCCCCAGAGACTTTTTTTAAGTCCCCCCCCCCCCACACAAAAGAAAGAGCCCACATTCATGAGAATATTCACAACAAAAGAAAAAGGCATATGACCAGGTAGGAGATTTTCAGCAAGTGAAACGAATATACATTTAACAAAAGGTATACAAAGACGCTTTCCACATACCTACTATACATGCTGTAG
Organism: Hoplodrina blanda; assembly: GCA_949316365.1. NCBI lineage: Eukaryota > Metazoa > Arthropoda > Insecta > Lepidoptera > Noctuidae > Hoplodrina > Hoplodrina blanda. The sequence continues at coordinate 7,877,589 of OX438563.1, forward strand.
AAACCTAATCATTACGTAGTCATAGATCTATTTCGAATGATTGGACAGGATTAGATTTGTTTATTTTCAATATAAATAAACATTTATTCAACCAATCACTTATTTGATGTCAGCTTTCAATGTAAAAGTGATAATAATATTTAAAAACTTTGTCAAAGTTCATATCCTGAAAAGCGATAAACTTTTATGGCATTTCAAAGTAAAAACTTATTTGTGACTTCGACTTTATCTACCAAGTTTTATGATACGTCTCTAAAAGGGAAAACATATTGTGCTGCTTCTCTTGGTATGAGCCATATGAGAATAACTCGTGTCGTGGAGAAAATATAGCCAGTCAGCTAGGTGGTAGTGGGGCTGACTACTAAGGGCACGCCAGGCTATTTAAATGTAAGTAACCCCACCATAATAATAATTATTCTTGCAATCGAGTTTCGGTTACAGTACGGTATCTTAATGGAGACTTGTCTTAATGAACAGTAGGTCAACTAACTTACTTTCCGCGACACTGGATTGTCTCACCACGAAGTTCGAAAATCCGGGATGTTAGACATTACAAAAAATTGAAAATCCTAAAAACATTTTGTACCTGGGAATTCAATCTTGAGCACGCGGCTAACGGGATAAATCCAAGATATTGTTATCGTCCTTTATAGTTTTTTGATCAGTTTCTATGGTGAATAGCTTCTATACTTATACATATATGTATTTGCTGTGTAAAGGAGCTCGAGATCGACCGAGGAAGGACCATTGGTATTTCAGTTGCAAACAGCGCTGCTATTTTTCAGTTTAAGGGTCGTCAGCCTGCGGGTATAAAAATCTTAAGATATTTCAGCTTTGTCTCCAGATAGGAAAGTGCCATAGAATCGGTGATGCCTCCGACATTTCTAACCAGAAATCTGCTTGTTTGTCACCCAATAGCTTGGAAACATCTAGATAAATACTTACGATGTCATTAAGCTAAAGACTTTTGCAAATTATGCAGATTCTAAACTAATTGTAAATGGACAAAGGTTCCGTACAAAAGGTCCTCGTAAATTATTAACCTGTATGTTAGGGATCACTAGTACTATTAGCCGTTTAATTCAATTTCCATATTTATGTAGAGACATGACCCTTTGTTGTTCTGTTTTGCACAGATTATTGTTACCCAATAGACACAATACAATAGAAACTAATTGGAGTCAGTATTTCAAACGTTTTTACTAAAATAGAATATTTTATTTTGTGTTTTTCTCTAATTTGTATATGACAAAATCAAAAAACAAACACAAATTGCGAATGTAATTAATATATTTATTGCGTTATACAAATCCAGAACATAAATCCAAATATTGTTGTTAGTCCTTTGTTCATGTATTTCATAAATACTTATTACGTTTTGAACAATGAGCCGCACACAAAATGTTTGGCGGCGCTCTGCGACTCGAATCCGAATGTCGCGCAGCAATATGATTGGCAATTTACATTTTATTATCTTTTCACGCAAACCGTAATTGGCTTTTTGCCCTTTTACCGTAATTAAACCTATATGAACGCCAAACGGTGTTTGCATTCTAACAAACAGCACATTAAATAACGAATAAGAATACTGTTTATTATTATAAGGCATGTTAATAACTTAATTTCCAGTTATGTGCCCTTTTATTACGCAACTTCGGTTGCATACAAATTCTTCGTTCGATCCGCTACCTACAGGGTCGAGTTTCCCTTCTTAGTACATCTTTAAATCTTCAATTGACTAATACGTCTTCCTCATACGATGTTTAGACAATGCGTTGCTTGTCAATCAGTCAAACTAAGCAGATAAACAAGAATAAATAAATAAAACGTCCTCAAAAATACGCTTTATTTTTGTATTTTCTGGTGTCATGATTATATTGTGAAATGAATTCGGTGGCAGGCGTCGAATCAAGATGTTTGAATGACACTTGAATGTTCTTGCTTATGTTGGAAGGTATTCAAAGCTTGAGGTGTTTTCTTTTAATTACTTGCAATGACGTAGCGTTTCTAATTACTACGTCGACCTGTTTTTATAATTGTTCAACATAATTAATGTGATTACTGAAATAAAGTGTTGGGTTCTTCTTGTTGGGTTTAATTGGATGTTAAAGCACGGATTTCTCAGTAAAAAAGCTATTTTGGATTGATAAGCCAACTTTTAATGTGTCTATTCGATTGCATTGTTACACAAGCACAGTTTGGTTTTGTCTTTTCTATCGTAACCATTTGTGGAAACGTTCCAAATTAAAGTAAGTGTAATTTGAAGAAAAGATAAGCTTCTGTTTGAAAGAATTTCTTTAGCTTCCAGACTCGCTGAATCGGCTCGAACGGCGAACTGATATTGGATCAAGGCAACATAATTAAAAAAGTTTGACTCAGCGTAAAAGTTTTCACTCCCAAGTTATCATTTGTGGTATACATACCAACTTGAAATTGCATTCTTGGCTACTTCTAAACGCATGAAAACAGCCGTATTCTAATTTCTACTTAAGATGTATGAGAGGCGAAGCGTATTGAAAAATTCAAACTTAACTTTCTAACGTCGGTCGGGAGGAATTTTAATAAAATATCTCAACTTTACTCCAACTTTACGTAGAGCGGAGCAAATAGCAGGCTTTATTTATGTTGGTGCTAACTTTGATGGGCCTAATTAAATAAAATATTTAAATAGCTATAAAACGGAAGTATCTTTCACTTCTTTGAATTAATTCTGTTTAATTGAGTGATATTCATGTGCAGTATGCCAACACACTTTTATGGAAAGAATAATATTTTAAAATTTTGATTAAAACTTTTTGGCGAATGCTGCATTTTTCGCATTCGAATTTCAATTTATCTGATGTTTTATTATTTTCTGTATGTACCTATCTACTATGTTAACGTTATCCTCAATAATTATATCCAATCTCTGCCAGGGTCGCGGATTTTGTTCCAAAGATTTACCGCGGCCCTGGAACACTCATGGGTTTTAGTCAGTAAGAGTTTGACTATCCTTTTCAAGACGATGATTCCCATCCTTAAAAAGAACCCTCAATATGTATCTGTATTTGGGTGTCATATACAGAGACGTGGACCATGACATATGTTCACAACGTTGACGTGGGGACAAACTACAAAAGTATACTAATCTTCAATGGTAGTTCTGATTCTTGTTTCGTAGACAAAACTTTGATTCCCAAGAGGCTACAGTTCCATTTAAACAAGGCATCCAATTGGCACAAAGTTGGTACAACAAACGCATTGAATTTAAACACGGCAATATTTTATTGAATACACCAGCTTGTTAGCACGGCGCTGTATATCCGACACATTTCCTGGAAAAAGGCTTTTGTTTAGTTCTCGCTTTTAGTTAGAGTAAAATAAAATACCTACATGGAAAAAAGCGTTCGAGGGATTTTACATGAAACATCGTTCGTTCCATGAATTTTACAGATTTTATTTAACAAACATTTTAAATCGAGTTATCAACTGATTACAATAGAATTTTATTTTAGCAGAACAACGTTTTAGCTCTCTTTTGGCCTGACCTGGCACGATATTTGATTTAAAACAAACGATATGCCGTTTTCTGTTGTCATGCAAAGTCGGTCACTGTGTAGAACCTATTTCCTGAATTAAGTCCACTGGCCATTTGCATGTAACTTGATTTCGTTATAAATTGAATTCCTCCATTCTTGAAATCTCTTAATACCTATTCGGAAAGAATTTGAATAACGAAATACAATTTACTTTCTGACTTTAAATGGACTTTTATTCTAACATTTTATTTTAATGAATTATACTGAACCGGATGTTAAAATTCGAAAAACATTTAAAACACTAAAATAATTTATATAAGAACATACTTACGCAATTATTAATTTTGCTGGTTTAGAAATTAATAAGCCATTTCGTTATTAATTCTATCAAAATATTTTAAAAGTCAAATTAATCCTTAATGTAGGATTTCCTAAAGTAACATAGTACAAAGTTTACCAATCTAATTTGTAAGTTAGTGAGTTGTTGAAGAACATTATACCTACTTAATATATCAACTCTTTTAGGATATAAATTCGTGTTCAATTTGGGCATGTGTGAGTTTCACCAGGGAGATAACACGTGTAGTTCTATGGGAACTCCGCCACGGTATTGGCTTAAGCTCATTGGCAGGGGAAACCCAATTCGAGATAGCAAAAGGGTATAAAAGTTATAAAGGCTTATATACGTAGATCGTACTTATGATACTATGAAATTAAATGCTCTTGGAAATCGTATTACGTTGTAATATTCGTGTTAACCCGTTTATATTATCAAGCGAGAAACATTTGGGATTTTGATTTGATTATGAGTATATGTTGTTACAAAGTTTTTAAACATTATGTCAGATAGTCAGATAGGCAATTCTGTTCTTATATGGATCTTATTTAGTTGTTAGGTTTTCGATAAAATAATCAGGATTTTTATTGAAATAAGTGGTTGTAACACAAGCTTCAATTTGACGATGCAAACTACTAATCGACATCGCGTTTAATCTGCACACATTGCAGCATTTGGTTAAACCGGACGATTCGACAAGCAATCATCTACAAAAATTGCAAGGACCCAAAATAAATTTTGAGTCAAATATCCAACTCTGCCAGCAAAGTTTCCAACGCCCAAGTCTGTTGTGAAACACAACATTATAAATTCGTGTTTAAAATTCAACTGCACTTAAATATGTTTACAAATATTATAAAACAAAGTCACTTTTCGTGTTTGTCTGTTTGGGCACTTAGTTCTTCAAAATCATTATAGATTTTTAAGCGATTTCAACGACTTTTACAGAATTTATTCCAGCACGAATATACTCGTATATTATACTATGTACTACCATGTGTTTGTTTGTTTTCTTGTTTGTAACAGGTAACCTCTGAAAGGTCCGCTACTGGTCCGATTAGAAAAACTCTTTCACTGAAAGAAAGTTACGCTATTGCCGAGTGCCATAGGCCTATGTTTAATGGTATACTTAATTTCCACGCGAACTAAGTTGTGGGCAAAAGTTAGTTAAAAATACATGAATATTTAAACTTGGAAAACATAATTAAAAATCTTGATATTTTAACGTTTGGCCACATCAGTACATCGCAGCAAGCACGAGCGAGTCGTTAGTAAGAAATAAAATAGTAAAAATGTTATTTCAGCGTCTGTATTTGGTTTTAATTTTCCTAATGCACAGCGAAAATACGAAAATTGTAAAATTATTATCACTTGAGAATTCTTTTAAATAAATAGTTTGTTACTGCGTCTTTGCATATAGAGTGGTTAATTCATTTGCCTGTTACCAAGATTGTTTGCATCTCCTCTTCCTTGCCTAGATCGTTGACCTACAAACCTGGCCGATTTTACTTATATTGTTAAATCAAAAGCCACAATTTGCTGTTGATTACAAGGCATTTTCTCTTTGACTTGGCATTAATAAGTCCATAAAATATGTCCGTAAACACCTGTCTGAAGTTTATAATATCCATCTGAATGAATTTGAATAAATTACGTAAAATTGATGTTGTAAATAAAACGGAAGGTTCGGTGATTTTTTTTTTTGTTATTTTTAGCACTACATTCCAGGGCCTGTAAATTAGACCGCTATGCCGAGGCTGTACGGGTCGTAGTGCGCGTAGGCGGCCGGGCGATCCCGCGCTCCGGGGGCGGGAGCGACCCGGGCTGACTAGTCCCGCGCCGGCCGCCGCTGCGAACGCCGCCTCTAGTCTTCGTACGCCGCGGAACACAACTTTCCCGTACTTTTCCACGCACGCTGGTAATGTGAACGTATTCGCGATCCGCGTAATGCACGTATTGTTTGTGACACCGCCGTGTTGTGAATGAGTGACAACCTTTATGTGCCACCTTTATTACTGTTCGTGAATTTTATTGGCGAATAAATACGTTTAGTGAGTAATAAATTACTTTTTAACGTTGTTTTGTTTTTGAATATTGGAATTGGGATTGCTTTTTTTTTGTTTTGTTATTTAGCATGTTTGACGTGACGATAAAGGGTTTTTTGTTGAAAGATGAATGGAAGTCTAGATTTATGAACATACATATGGATTTTATATTATTATTCGCAAAAGTATCGTTATTTCTTTATCTATTATAATTTACCTTTCAAACAATTTTAATTTTCTATGTTGGTATCTACATCACCTACGCTTTAAAATAAGCCGTCGTTAATCGTAATTAAATTAATAAAAAAACTGTAAAGAATCTAATTAACCAGCCCAAAAGATTAACCAAGGAACGTATAACACAAAAGGGTTTTAAAATCAACATTTGCCATCTTATTTCTTTACACTTCTCTGTTCATAAGTGTACAGAGCGTCACCCTTGAAAGGACTCATAAGAGGAGAAAAGGAGTGATAATAATTTAACAAAAGATAATGAACCACTCTGTCAACACTCAGCGAACGTCTCGTACACACTCACGCAGGCATTACTTAGAAGCTGAATGAAATTGAAGACACCTCATTGCCACTACTCTTTGCTATTACTTTTACCAACACCCTTTAAAACATCCCACATTACCGTCGCCTCGGTTAACGGAGCCGTGTCGAGATCCCGTGGTACCGCGAACGTAGTGCGAACGCCGTCACTCTCCGTAAGCGGCAATATCTCGCCCTCGCGCTGAAATTTTCAACATGTTTTCACATAAATTTTTATCACGTAACTCGGCTAATATTAACGCACAATTAGGAGAAAATGTTTAATTCACTCGTGCTTAAAAGGTGTCTCTTCGTATATTAAGAAAAGTGGGTGCTTTACATACATACTTTTTAAGGTAACATTTATTATTTAAGACGCGAGATGTAAAAGGGTTGAAAAGCCCGTTTTTAGTGTGCTAGAGAGACTTGCCTGGAATATACACAATGGCCCCGATTCCCTGGTTCACAAACTGAACCAAAATTAGACTATTTCTATCTTTTTCTGTCCAATAAAACAAGAAAGGGGCGGAAATAAATTAGACCTGTCAATTTTAGTTAATCTGATGCAATTTTAGTTGACATGTCAGAACGCATTGATTAAAAACACAGAAAAATTCAAGGCAAAATTAATATGACATCTCTAACTTAGTTCTAAAATGACACTGTCCTTTTCTTTCACTATATGTTAGTAAGTGTTGCCAGTTCTCTAGTTTTAGTGTAGTTTGTGAACAAGGGAATCAGCACGAATGTCGGTTTTCTTCATAAATAAAATAAACAATTACACCAAAATCTTCTCAATGTTACTAGCTGTCCAATATATTGCCTTGTGGACCTGGCAACCTTGGATAAAAGTACCTACCTAGTTACCTAAATGTACCTATACGAATGTATATGTATACGGCACGTAGGCAACATACATAATCACTCGTTCAACTACAAAAGTAGGTAAGTAAACAAATTCAATGTGTAAAACTAAATCTGTCTGCGATAAATATTTAAACAAATTGATTGTCCAGATTTCTGGATGCTCTCAATTAGAAGGTCGTACCTACATATGTGGTGTGTCCGTGTATTTATATTTAGTCGTCGTTTTATTAATAAATGACATTTTATTTTGATAACCTACGCAAGCATAGACTTTAATGTTGTTATTTATTGGAAGCACTTATCCGTAAAAACTAAAAATGATATCAATGTCCATTTTAAACTACTTTATATTTTTTAAAATATAAAAATCACGTGTTTATGGTAGTAGGTACTACTCCGAAACGGCTCGACCGATTTTTAAGATTTTTTGTATGAATACATATTTGGTAGATATAAGAATAGGTCGTAAGATATATTTCATCCGGGGTTGCGGGACGTCTTAACAGGATACCGTGGCCCAGAAACGCAAAGGGCAACAGAAGGAACAGGGTGGTTTTTTAGTCAGTAAAAGTCTGACAGTCCCTTCCGCCCCACTCAGGGCAGAAGGACTCATTTGATGATTTTTGCACCACAAAAAAAAAGAATGTTTCATAACGCTAGGTGATAGGGATCAACTGTGACGCTGTCGACGTCGCAATCAGAAGCTAGTTTTTAATAAAAATCATCTTGAAAACAAAATTGTTACTAACATTTCTGTCTGACCGAATAAAAAAATAATAAAATTCAACTGCGGTGAATTTAGAGTTTCACTAACGCAATAATACGTAGCTCTATAAACGTCAGAAATTTTATAATTAAATTATTTGCACAATTGAATAAACTTTTCTAATTTCTTTGAATTGTGAAATCTTACAAAGGCATATCGTAATACTATTACTCTTGGTCTCAGAGGAGGTCTCAGTTTATTCGGTTATTTTATTAGGCCAGTATTAATAATATTATAATATCTCTTATTATGCGCATCCTTAATGTTAATATGTTATGTAACTCAGTTACCTAAGCTTTCTCGCATACAGTATACATATGCAGGTATATAGACTTTGCAGGATAACACGAATTGAATAAATAAATAATTTAGTTTTCTTGGTTCATCTAAATGAACAGCGACTTATACTAAAAACAAAAAGATGAACGCATTGCTATTGTCGGACCAAAAACGCAATTAGAAACTACAAATCCATATCTAAACTTTAATTCAAAATGAAAGTAAGTTGTGGCTTGCAATAACCGTTTGTTTTAATTGTAGCCAATAAATTCGGATAAATGTATACTATACATATAATATAACGGGCATCTCTAGCCAACAACAAGCAGACCGCGATAACCCCATCGCTGCTGCCGTAATTACTTCTCAACTTATTTACAAGTTATCTGTAGGCCGTACTATGAATTGTTCAAGTTCATTTATTAAAACCGCGAGAGCCCAATATTGTAAAGCTTTTGAACAAAATTTTGCTATGAATCATTCCATTAAATGCGACGGTGAAAAGCCAACGTTCGTTACAACGGAAGGTTCTTGTGTACAATATGACAGTTTTTGGCGGGTAATAAATTGGCACGAGTAATTATTCTGTTTTTTTTTTCTGTCCGGTATAATTTTTAAAGCGAAGATATTGTCGCTGATTGTCTGAGCTTGCATTTTTATCTTTTGTTTCAAATTGTTGTTTTTTTTTTGATGTAGAAAAAAAATGACAAGCACTTTTCATATTCGATTGTATTACATTGTAAATACCAAACTAAATGTTAGAGGCATTGGGCCCGCTGCGACAGGCAGGGTTATCTTTTAACATCAATTTTGTTACCTACATGGTATTAAGTTGAGGTCATTATTTTTGACATTGTTTTTTTTTAAATTAAGCCTTGTTACCTCAAAGTTAAATAAAAGGGAAATCATTTCATAGCTTCTTATTCATTGTAAACTATGTAAATAATATATAAAACCATACCTTTATTTCCCAAAGGATTCAACAGGAAAGGGCAATTGCCAATGACTGACCATTTTTTCCATTTCCGAATCCCATGTAAGGATAGCGACCCATTGCCATTTACCGGGCACAATTTCAAAAGTCCGGGCTGCAGCTGAAAATGTCCCAAAAAAACCAATAACACTTTTGCTTGACCCATAACCAAACCCTTGGGACCTCTTCGGCACTACAGCCGCGATTTTCACCACAATACCAACGAAATCTACATCATACTGATATTTCTACAATAAGAATGAGTTTCTTTCTGTCTCATATCTTGCAGTTTTCTCGCTCCATTAACCGAGCATTACGGTAAAGCTCCGCGCTCATTAGGGAGATGACTACGGTTTCTTCATTTTGCGGGGGGTCATCTAACCTCTCCGGCCTTGAGGATCATGGAGGTAAAGGGTTTGTAAGTATGTTTCCAGTCACAAGCATCCACCTTAAATAATCCCTTAATCGCTTATTACGACTCCCAAGGGAAGAGATAGGGCCACAAGTTCGAAACCAGAAGCTGTTGGTAATCAAATTAATTACACTATATACCTATTTTAAAACGTAATTGGGGATAATAACTACGGTATCCTATTAACCAGTAACTGGGTTATGAAGGTCAGATAGGCAGTCGCTTCATGTGAAATACTGGTATTCCGTTGCATCCGGTTAGACTGGAATCCGACCCCGACAAAGTTAGAAAAAGGATCATGTAGAATTTTTTTTTTATTATTCTTATGTAGACCATTATACGAAAACTATTATAAACGCACGAAAAGTTTCCGTGCCTAAAGGATAAATAATTAGTTCAATTCAGGGAGAAAGTCCCAGGCACGTGCGAATCCTATTACAGGGTGACCAGCTCCTGATTTAAATATACTATTAAAGTTATTTACTGCCCGCATTTAGAAAGCAGCCTCTGCCCTCTCGGAATTTTGGCAACAGATGGAGAGACTAGGAATTTGTAATACCTTCATAAATTCAAGCGTCAATAGCTTAGGAGTTGAGTGACGTTCGAAAGGTCGTAAGTTCAAACTTTGCCATATTAATCAATCGTGTTGAAGACGTTGAGGTGTGAAAGGAATATCCATCACACTTACCTGAATATTTTTCTATAACTAGGAAAAAAGAATCCAGTACTACTTTCATGCTTGTTCAGTGAAACTGTTCCATTGGTCACGTAGATGGAAGTATGACTGCTGACCATGAGGTCTTGGGTTGGTTACATATTAAAAAATCAAAACATTCTCCAGCAAATTTCAAAAGAACAATAAACGAAATACCAAAGTTTAAAATAAAAATGGTCATTTGATCAAAAGTTCAGCTGACCAAAGTCTGGAATATCAATGTATATATTATTTATTACACTATTGACCAAATCGTTTAATGGTCAAATGGATTACTGGATAAATTATTAATTATCAAATGGATTAACTGAAAAAGATAAAAATAATATTAATATATTAGCGAATAGCGCCTGTCTGATACAGATAGCCTTTGCAACAACATGATTTGCTAATTCAAAATATCGAAAATCGTCACGTTTTGTAAGCGAGCGAAGCGAGCTCGGGACTTAGGGCACTCCGACATGGACAGGTTAGGTTCGAAGGGGATGGCGGGGTCTGAAAGACCCCGCCATCCCCTTCGTGTTAGGTTACTTTAAACCTTGAATGCAGAAGTAGGAGCCCCGCGCAGCGGGGCTCCGTCGACCGGGTATTGTCTACCTGCCCGCACGTCATCTCTTCTGCTTGCGTCTTTTACACACATTACGGGCTGTAGTCGACGGAACCCCGGTCAACGGAGCCCCGCTGCGCGGGGCTCCTACTTCTGCATTCAAGGTTTAAAGTAACCTAACACGAAGGGGATGGCGGGGTCTTTCAGACCCCGCCATCCCCTTCGAACCTAACCTGTCCATGTCGGGGTGGCCTAAGTCCCGAGCTCGCTTCGCTCGCTTACAAAACGTGACGATTTTCGATATTTTGTATTAGCAAACCGATCATGTTGTGCAAAGGCTTTCTGTATCAGACAGGCGCTATTCGCCAATATTAATATTATTTTTACCTTTTTCAAATTACTTCATGTTTGTATGTATACTATTTTGAGGCACTGTTATTTTAATCATAATTTTTGAACAAATTAATGTGTTAAAATTAATGATGTACTTCAAATATAAGTATAGGTACCTACATTTAAATCATTTGTGATTATAAAATTTGATTAGTTATGATTTGATATTTTAAAATTATATCTAGCAACTTTTGATCAGTCGTTCATTTGATGTCACATACATTGGGATTTTAAAATTTTTCTAAATAAATCATTTGGTCATTTAAATTTTGGTATTTCGTTTATTGTTCTTTTGAAATTTGCTCGAGAATATTTTGATTTTTTGATATGTAACCCTTGGGTTCGATTCCCAGGTCGGGCAAAGTGTTATTGGGTTTTTCGATCAAGAATTTCTCAGTAGCAGCCTTGGAGTCTGGAGTTGTACCCGGTTGACGCTAATAGGCTCGCCCCCTATTACATGGTACTTAAACATAACTGGTGAAATGTGGGTGTGCTATTGGGTGCACCCCTGCCTAACCCTTCGAAGATTACAGGCGTGATGTTATGTATTAAAAGAAACTTAGAAATGACGTAGGTAAGTACCTTCTACCAAATCATGTATTGTTTAGAAGAAAACAATTGTTAGTATTGCCAATTCCGCATCAAACAGTTTGAAGTTTCAATCCCGGCTAAAGAGAATGTTGTAACAAAGAATTCCGATTAAACTTTTCTGTGACCCAAAGAACTGAACACTCAAAAGGGTTGAAGTAGTTTCAACCGGTATACCGAAGTCCGATAGAATCAATCGATTTTAAACACACGACTAAAGTTATTTACCTCTTACACAATAGCCACTTGGTTTCCGAACTCATTCCAAATTCCGATACATAAATCTAATATTGAAATAAGCTGATTGGGAAACTGCAGTTCGCAAACAAAGTACCACTGCACAGTTCCAAGTTTAATGTGACTATGAACTAGTGAGGTCTGATATGAACTTACAATGTATGGAATATATTACTGGTGTTTGATAGTAACTTTTGCCTTGCACCATTTGTTTTAAATTATCTTTCAATGGAAACAAAATGATCCGATGGGGGTCGATCTTTATAAAATGTATTCAGAAGATGTGCACTATGATTCTTTCTTTAGGCTTCAGGTTAAAAAATATCTGTCAGTCAGTCACGACTAACCTTAAAAGGTACAGTCAATAAAAGAGATAGGTATGCAGGGTCGTCAGATACAGTTGTTTTCTTCTAAACCGATGGATGCTTTCAAATGTAATTTAATTTTAAAAGTTGATAATAAACTGTCTATTAATTAAGTTAATTTTCAATCGAAGAGTCGGTTTCTAAGAAAACTTCAACTATATGACGACCCTGGATACCTATCTCTTTTGTTGACTGTACATACTGTAGGTAATCAACAAGAAATAGCGGATGTAATTTGTCGCCGACGTCTGAGAAATGCATTGTAATTATTAACACTGACATGATTAGTCACGTTCGTCGGTTTTTCTTTTGCTTTATTTACTTACAATACAACACAGGTTTTAAACTATTTAAATAAGACCTCGAATCCGAGAATTTATAATGTAGATTGTAGGTAGGTATATAGGTACCATCGAGCGAACACGTTCGTTGAGCCTTTGTCAAAAGTGACACAGGTAAAAAATTACATTCTTTTGAATTTGCCTAATTGGCTTGAATTAAATTCTGTCTAATTTAAACCCTTTGTCAAGTTTATACCAACGTTCCGTAATCTGATTCATTTCGTGCATTTGTCGAGCTTTACAGGCTATGTTTTTGTTCGTAATGAGACTGGATGTAATCCACAGCTATCCTTGAGCTGTGCAATTAAAAACACCATTATAGACGTTGACACAAACCAATATAGGTACGTTATGATCAGACGAAACGATTATATCGAAAAGCAGAAATGTTGATTTAAATCCGAAATTAATTATTCATAGAATTTCATCTAGCTTTAATTACTACACGAGGTATTTTCCTGTATACTATTCAGTAGCAGGGAATACTTATAATTGAAATAGTTTCCAGCAAGCTCCAATTCTGAAAACTGCCGTCACACGCTGGCACAATATTTTCATGACACAATATTTACGATTTCCTTATTTCAACTTTCTTTCTTAACAAAATATGTCCCGAAGGACAAGAAGATGATTTATTCTGTGGAACATCTCGTCTATATTTCATGGCTAAATCATTGTAAGAACAAATAATCCTACAAAAATCTCAGGTGACGCGGGACTGGGGTTGGTTTATAACGACAAAATGGCGGTAATAAATATCTGTTATTGCTGCGTCACCGACACGCACAAAGATCGGGAAAGTGTGAATGATATAATGTAGTTGCTATAATAACGGTGTGGTTTTGTACTTATTTTACTAGGCTCCGGGCCAAGTTATTGACAATAGAAGTTCCCGTCTTCGCGTACTTAACAATGTTTATTTATTTGATGGTATAGGAAAACTATATCTACCTATTTCTGTTACTTATTTATTTATGTTTTTGTTTTAAATGCATAACTAAGTATCATATTTGAATGCGGAAGCACGAGCTCTCACAGTAGTGTCTGAATACTTATTTTAACAACTAACGAGGAATAGCTATTGGCTGTACTTTTAAATGCGAATACAGGAACTTAAGTCTCAAATACTCCAACTTACAGTACATTCTCGGCAGTCCCTTATTCACAGAAATCTTGATTTATTACATCGGATTTTGTACAACTTCTTTTGATTTCTATATAAAAATTGCGAGTATATATTTTTGTTTTCCTTATTATAATCTTAAAATAACATGGTAGGCCAACTTGAAAGCAAATTGATTTTATTAATAGCAGAGCCTAAAGGCAAAATGTCCGCCCACGTTACCCGGGGGAAAGTAGATACCTACGTGTGACAATCTGAATTCGCAAATAAGTGATTAAATTCCTTCCGCTTTCCGACACGGTATGTCGTAATACTCGTATAATGGAATAACAAGAGACAAATTGCTCCTGTGAAGGTAAACAAAAGGGTTGAGGTATACCTACGAAGAATTTATGCAATTTTTGTCTTTTAATGTTAGGGACTGTGAAAACACCGCGCCTGTTTTCCTCGTTGTGGATTTAGACCTTTGACGCGGCAACAGTATTTTTGAGGAGAAAGATTTAACTTTGCTTGTTTGTTGTTAGAGATAAACGTACACTTTATATACAGCTTAGAAACTACGCACTTGACAGTTGTCTATTCTTATCTTTAGGAAAAAGGTTTGGGTTGCTCTGTACCTACAAATAAAATCGAACACTTAAATATGCAACAAAAAAGTCTGCGCTGTTGTTTGATTGTATACTGTTATTGGCAAACATATATTGATGGTGGCCGATACAAAAAAATACAAAAATAAGGATGATGCTTCTTTTTGTGCGAAATTTTTGGCGCTTAAAAATGCTTAATAAAGAAATTGTGTAAGCTGCGGATAGCACACGCCCATGGGTCCGCAGGCAATGCGGTAGAAAGGCCAGCATGTAAATACCTTACTTATTAAATTTACAGCGAGAAGAAATAGCTAGAAATCTTCCATAGTGATGCGCTATTCAGATTTCCCCCGGGTTCTGTAATCCTCTTACCCGGTTTCAATTTAAAATTTATTCTCATTCCAACACGTTTCGAATCATGGATATCATGACACGGGCACGTTTGAACTTAACATTTTTCTGCTCGGAAATGAAATATAGTATTAGCATAAGCGCTCATCTTGTGGAGATTTACTTTATTCCAACGTTTGCTATACGAGAGTGGACCCTCTGGGAAATGTATTTGAAAACTCTTGGTTAAAGGTACATTAAGTTACCAGTTCTTTTATTTTATGATCCCATAGGATTCTTATCGCTTATTTTTAGCACCTATAAACCCGTTTCTTTGGGTAGAATTTTACAACTTTCGCTCTAACTGAACCAGGAAAATCTGTATTGATATGTTGTCGATTTCTACAAATTGTATACCTACTTATTACTACTGATTAGTGTTGCCCAACAAGACCAAGACCGCAAGACCAAGACCGATTTTGGGCAACACTACTACTGATATCAAAAGGCCAATAATACTAATTAAAACGTATAAAATGTAGTCACAATCTCGTCTTAGCGACACGAGCATACACTTGTCAAGAATCAATTGAGAGAAGATGAAGACAAGTTTTACAATTATTTTAGAATGCAGAAAACTACATTCGACAACTTGCTCCAAAAATTATCCCATATTACAAGCCTTTCTTGAATCAATGTAATTAATAATTCTTGATTTATGCTCATTTTATAAAAAAAAATCTGGAATCAGCGTATGTAAACCGTCACGAAACCGTGCTTACGTCCGGCGCCGTCGACACACCCCGATAGACTGCCATACAACACTGGTGAAAATCACGCCGTGCGTAGACGCGGCGCGCCGAGGGGGACGCACGGTGCATACGGCGGCGTAACCGTGCCGTGGCGCCACCGTGCACGTCTACAAGCTTTCATAGTGATCCATACAACACTGACGACCGTGCCTACACGCGGCGAATTACCCGTAGATTTTCACGGCGAGAAACCGTTCGTGGACAAGAGGCCTTAGACTGAGATTAGATTGCGATCGTTCCTAAAAGTTAGTACAATTACTCTCCTGATCCATCAGACCAGAAGTTAACCTGAATAAATTTACCTGAAACGTTTTTATTGCGATCGGAACTGTAAACAATTTACAAGAGAGATGCGCTTCAAAAATTTCATGAATTTCATTATTAACTTGAGTTAAACGCTTGGAGAGCAATAAAACGGACGCAATAAATAAAAATTGTTGCTCTAATTTATATTATCTACCCATCTTTAGCGGTTATTATGAAATATTACTTTCTTGTCAAAATGTGTTATTTAATAGCAAAAAATAAAAGTTGTAAGACTTTTCCCTTTTAGGCATTCGTCGTACACTGATACATACCTACAACATAGGCTCATAAAACTTTATAATAAACTAGCGACCTGCTCCGGCTTCGCACGGGTGCAATCGTCGATGAAAGCTCCCAGCGGCTTGACTTTTTCCGACACTTCCAACAATTATCGTTATATTTTAACCAATTTACAGAAAACCTTGATAAATTATATACTTCAACCTTCCTCATGAATCACTCTATCTATTGGTTAAAATCGTATGAAAATCTGTTAAGTCGTTTTTGAGTTTATCTTGAACAAACAGAAGCGGCGGAGGACTTTGTTTTATAATATACACATCAAAAGTGTCTAGGGATCAATAATATATAGGGAATAATAATATATTGATCCCTAGACACTTTTGATGTGTGTATGTAGTGATAATGATTCACTAAATGACCGAAGTTTAAACACGGAAATGTCGTAGTTCACATGAAAAACGATTTATTTACGTACGATACCAACTATACACATCAAAAAAGTCTAGGGATCAACATCCCTAACAAATGTTAGGGATGTTGATCCCTAGACTTTTTTGATGTGTGTAGTTAGTAACGTTGAAAGACAAAGTGATTATTAGTAGCAGAGCAACATTCATGTTTCTATTTATTTTTATAGCGTACAATTTTCATCTGTAAGCACATAGGCAATTTCCTGAACTGCCTAAGCCGAAGCAAAAGATACATAGTAAATAGAGAATGACACGTTAGTTCCCAAAAAAAGGGCAAAAATATTCAATGAAAGTGGAAATAAAGGAAAGGGCACAGTCATACGTATATTAGTAAAGGTTTCGGCGTATGCCGTGGGGCTGAGATAACGCCGGCGCCCTTAAGAGCCTATAAAAATGCTAATGGGATGAAGGTGATGTGTTTGTAAAGAAAAGGAACATTGGAATTGTACGCACATCTTTGATTCGTTACTCATACATTTGGACGTCGTTTTAGACATCTTGATTGAAAAAGGGTCTGCACTAGAACTGATGAGGGAAATGGAAAGCTTTATCAAGATTTTAAAAAGTAAAAAAAGAAATAAGTAATACCAGTCTATTCATGTCCCACGACTGCCTCGTTGGTCTAGTGGTCGCAAAGCGCGACTGCTGAGCATGAGGTCTTGGGTTCGATTCCCGGGTTGGGCAAAGTGTTATTGGGTTTTTCCATCAGGAATTTCTCAGTAGCAGCCTCGTAGTCTGGTTTTGTGCCCGGTTGGTGGCAATAGGCTCGCCCCCTATTACATGGGACTTAAACATAACTGGCGAAATGTGGGTGTACTAATGGGTACACCTCTGCCTAACCCTTCGGGGATAACAGGCGTGATGTTATGTTATTCATGTCCCATTGCAAGGCAAAGGCCTCTTCTCATACATAGAAGGCACCACGCTTGCTCAAGGCGGACTGGCAATTTTAGACTTATATTAACCTTTGTCCAGATTTCCTAACGATGTTTTCCTTTACCGATGTTAGTGAAGTCGAAGAGAAACTTAGAAAGTACACATTGGTACTTGCCCAGAGTTAAACCCACAACCTCATGTATGAGAGGCGGGTGTCTTAACCACTGGGCCATCACGGCAGTACTTAAAAAAATAATCTGTTAATTATAGCATGTCTTTGCCCTAACTTTGGCACTTTTTATGCTATTTGGTAAGAATTGAGGCCATCGAAACTCCCTTACATTATACGTATATACATTGACCGAGGTCGTCTCGTAGAGATCGCTTTTAACGATAAAACTGTCATTTGTACAAATTTATTTGTTTTTAATGGCTATAATAAAGCACTTTGTAATCATTTATTTCAAATAAGTACATCATCATTGTGTTCTATTCTATACTTTTGAATTATCAGGGAGTCAATCAGTCAGAAAGTTGAAACTAGTTATGTGGGGTTTACACGGGTGACTAAAGCCGCACAATTTCTGCCGCGCGGCGAAAATCGATTGTCTAAATGGCAATTCGGCTAGATCGCAAGTGACTAAAGCTGCAAGCCCCAAAGTAGGGTAGTATCCGACTTTGGCCGCGCGGCGACCGGCCGCATGCGGCTGGTGACTAAAATCGACCGTGTAATCGATCAGTTGCAGGCGATCAAACAATAGGTTCCTAGACAATTCAACAATTTCATGTACATTCTACACTTCAGAATACGACAAGGCATTTTCGAGGTGGTTTGGAAGTAGATACAGATAGAATCATCATTAGCCTTTTTCCACAAGGAACCTTAATAAGTTATCTATTTACGGAACATTATATTCAACAAAAACTTAATTACGTATAACGTAAAATCACGCCTCTAATCCCCGAAGGGTTAGGCAGAGGTGTACCCATTATAGTACATTCACAATTCACCAGTCATGTGTCATATTTTTCGTCAGTCAAAAACTTATATTATTTAGTTAAAAAAAGTAAGTATAAAGAGACCTAATAAATCTATTTTTGAAATTGCCTTTAGTTTTGCCAGAAAAAAACTAACTGACGCCAGTATTTTTACTATTTTTAGAAGTAATTGTATTGAATTTGGGTATTTAACGGTGATTAGCAGATTTTAAAATAATCAGAATAAGTTTTGCTTACGTTGAACTGTTATGCTTGGATAATTATGTTACACATTTGGCACATTTTATAGTATTTAAACGTAATTAATTAAATCATCGAGAGTTTGTGGGCAATGTGTGTTGATTCATTTTGCCGGAACTCAACTCAATTAATTAATTAATATTGTGTAATTAAATCGTCATTTAAACAGAAATCCTTTGTTCTTGTACAAAAAGTAAATAATACAAACCTAATTAGCGATATTTGTTAAAAAAAGAATTAAATATGTTAACGAACAAACAGACCATATTAGATGTTTTTGGAGATTAATTTTCTTATTATTTTTTAATTAACGAAATAACTTTTTGGATGCTAAGAACAAATTAATTTTCTTTTTTTTAAGGAAATTATGCCTTTGTTTAATGACTTGAAACTTTTTTTGGTAGGAGGTATGGTTTTGGGGGGGGGGGGGGGGGAAACTTGGTAATTAATAAACGTGATTTTTACTCTACCCTCTAGGAAGTCCGTTCTAACCGTGGTACAATGCGGTCCTTTTCACACATTCCACACATTGATTCCCCCATAGATTTTGTGTGGCAATAGTAAATTGTGATATTTTTTAATTGATTGATTTTTTTTAATTGACTAAGTCAATTTAGTTGGCATTGAGTTTAGGTATTGATTTCAAGCAACAAAAAATCTTTATTTACAGTTAATTGAAGTTGTATAGTTGTTTTGTATAATTTTGACACGGTCAAAAATATATAGAAGTAGCAATAAGATTAATTGCATTATTGTATGTAACAGCAGATTTTGTTTAAACTGCTTGAAATTGACGTCTCGAGGAGGAGGGCGGGGTCAAATTATGAACTGAACTTATGATAAAAGTCTTGTTTACGATGTCCCCTTCCACCGTGTATAACTTGCGACCCCTGACTTTGATGGATAAGAACTCTAGGGATTGGTCCCCTACGCGCCCAAGTTTACTTCGGCGATAATTTTAGTGAAGGCACGTAATTGGAAAGTAGTTCGTGTGCGTGACTATATGGACTTGTTGTATTAACTTATCTGTAAAATGTCTTTTCTGGGTCGAGTTTGCGTAAAATAATTATTTGTTCTTTGTTTTTTTTAAGTAGACGATAAAGTAACGAAAGGTTTTAACAGGATACCGTGGCCCCGGGCCCGGAACGTAATGGGCAACAGAAGGAACAGGGTGGTTTTTTAGTCATTAAAAGTCTGACAGTCCCTTCCGCCCCACCTAGGGCAGAAGGACTCATTTGATGATTTTTACCACCTAAAAAAAAAGTGTCATCAAAGACTAAATTGGTACCTACACATCGCTGTGACTTACAGACAACCTACATTCTGAATAGGGTTAAACATTGCAATTTATTAGAACAATTACATATGAGTCACATGACGGGCCCTCGTGAATAGTAGCATACCTAAAGATTCACTGTGAAATAGGGCCTGCATGCCCTCAGACTAGATTAGTCCTTAGCCCGAATAGAGACAGTCACGAGAGTCAGGCGTGCGCGGTGTTCCCCACGCCCTTTATGGAGTCAGTGGCCGGTAGGTGACGGAATACCTGCTGGGGTGCGGAAGAAAGTCAGAGCAACCCCTGCGCCCCGACCAAACGAAGTTGGAGGGACAGTCATGTTTTAGTCAGTAGGAATCCGACACAACCCTCCGCCTTTCCCAAGGCTGAGGCAATCCATTAGGAATTTCCCACGAAAAAAAAACTACCAAAAAGATTGTTGAGAGACATTAAGAAAATATTTTCTAAAAATCAAAGCATAAATAACGAGCCTCGACGAGAAATTAGTAGGTAATTTTATAGAAATTTAGAAGGGCTAAATATAGACATAAAATAATTCCACATGAATTGATATTGTTGCCCACACAATTTAAATTATCTTATCGCTGTTATGTAGCCTAATGTCAGCTGAAGCCCACGTGTTTCTAGAATAATGTCATCTATTATTATATAAAGTCTGTGAAGGTTACTAGGTGCTTATAAACGACACTAAACAAAATGTAATATTAAAATAAGTAAGAGAAACCTTAATGTCGTGATGGCCCAGTCTATTTTATATGTAGGTACTTTCTAAGTTCATCTTGGGTATCACTGATATCAAAAACATCGTGAGGAAACTTGGAATTATCTTATGTTGTTATAAATGCAAAAGTTCGGTTGGATGGCTGTTTGTTGCTTAATCACGATAGAACGGCTGAACGGATCTGGATAAAAGGCACAGATATACACACATCAAAAGTGTCTAGGGATCAACATCCCTAACATTTGTTAGGGATGTTGATCCCTAGACACTTTTGATGTGTATATATGTATAATATAGTCTGGAATAGCACATAGGTTACTCCCTTTGTCCCGAAAATATGTACGATTCCCGAAGCTATTTTGGTGGATATTTTGTCTTTAAACTTTGACGCAGGCACAAACAAGTAATTAATAGAAGTCTGAAATCGCCAATCTGCCTTGAGCAGGCGTGGTGTTCAATGCTCGAGCCTTTTCAGTATGAGAAGAGGCCTTCGCCCTGTAGTGGGACAATAATAGGCTGGTATTATTAAGACAACATTACTAAAGTAATTTTGTAGTAAACATCCACTGTCTAAACGAACTTTTTACTTGATTAAAAACATCCAAACAGCTCAATAAAATAAATGGGGAACGTCGTTTAACAAATTCATTTCGTGAGTAAATTCAGCTAGGTAGTCAACCGGAAATGTGAGATAAGGTAATACTTACACACATTTGTCAAATAGATATGTGTGTGGTGTTTTCTTTTTGTTTGTTACGTTAACATATCGAGAGAGATACGACGATAGTAAATTGGTGTCACAGTTGGGTAGTTTTGTTCAAATCAGATCGAATCATTAATTATTTGCGAGGTGGTAGGTACAAAATAATATACAGTTCTCAAGTTTAACGAACAGGACTCCATGTAATGCTAGAAGGCGTACAAATATTCCACGTGGGCAAGGACTACTGACTAGGAAAAACACACTGTTTCTAAAATAAATCTATTTTTCTAACTAGCTAGTACTTAGTAACAAAATTAAATCATTTTAGTAGCCAGGCGACCTCCCAATTTATAACAAATCACAAAATCAAGTTTGCGTAAGTCGGTAAATCAACGAAACCGC
The DNA here is from genome assembly GCA_949316365.1 of Hoplodrina blanda. Lineage (NCBI taxonomy): Eukaryota > Metazoa > Arthropoda > Insecta > Lepidoptera > Noctuidae > Hoplodrina > Hoplodrina blanda. The sequence continues at coordinate 7,899,615 of OX438563.1, forward strand.
AGTTTTTTAAACGAAAAAGCCCACGTATTTTAATTTGAATATTTATGAGAATACAAAACTTTTATCAAACCTCTTCCGATATTGAGCATCGTGGACACCTGTTGAACTAAACTTTAGGAATCTAATTGATAACAATACTGAACAAGCGAGGCCTTCGTCCCTTATCATCTTATATTTAAAAAAAAAACTTTTATCAGGAATCCATTCAGTAGCCGTGACAACAACTTCTTTATTTAAAAGTTTATTTCATTTTCTCTCATCAAAATAACTGTCAAGCAGAAACTGGCCATAAGATAAAATGTTTAAATGTTTTTTATGAGAAATGAAAAAAAAAGAGGAATGATAAAATAATCTTTGAAGGCACGTATCCATTCAAATGACAGAACAGCTCCGAGACTGACACGTTAAAGTAAATCTGCCGTAAGTGTTCACTCTCACGTCCTTAGTTTATTATCCTTCCTTTTATTTTCACTCCTGAACTAACGAATGGAATGTCTATGACGAGTGTCTATGACACTCTTTGTCTCAGCAGTCAAATACTAACGGACGACTGGAGACAATGACTTCACTTCAAGGTTAGGCCGGCACATCAATCGAACGAAAGCCAGCATTCGATACTTTGAATTCAAATAAATGGACCTCAATCTTTTATTTGGAGCAATAAACTTTTTACTGGCCCAAAAGTCGCTGATATGATCCTTATGATCATATACAGGGTGTGTGGTAGAAGGACGAAACATTTTTTTAAAGATTAGGGAGGTCATTGGGTGATCCAGTCGGGGGCGCGGATCATGCGTAATGCGAATACCGGGCTCCCGACTTATGCTAGCAGGAGGAACCGTGGGGTTTTAGTCGGTAAGAGTCCGACATACCCCTCCGTTATCCCCAAACGGAGGGCATCCCCACGAAAAAACAAAAAGGTCATTGGGTTTTTTAACCCATGCTGCGTTTCCCCCCCCCCCTGCTTTCTTTTTAAAATTATTAAATTTCGCATTTATACCAAAATAATTTAATTCTGTTTGTCATTTTATGTTGATTATAGAAGCGCAAAAGTCGCATCAAAGAAACATTTAATTAGTTGAAACATACGTTCCAGGATATAAAAAAAAAAAATATTTCGTACTATTACAACCATAAACAAAAAGTCAGGACGACTTAAAAGTGGGTTTTGGATAAATATCAAAAACACAAAAAAAACATATCTCCATTACCGTTTACTTTGAGAAGGGGCCAATAAGGCCAATAACTAACCAATGACCCCCTAACCCCTAAATTAAAGAATGTCCCTCCTGATAAACACCCTGTATACGCAAGGATTTTATTTTTACACATAAATTGTAACTGTAACTCAATGTGAATAATAAAATATGAGTGCCTCGAAAGTAATGTCTCGATTGGAACATGAAGCACCTTCGAATCGTGAACAAATAATAAATTGATGCGAAATACTCGTATTCAGAATCGCACGCTCACGCCATCGCCAGCCAGCGCCATATACACACTTAGCACGTATCTCTAAGCAATTACTTTCTTTTTTATTCCCATTGTCGAGGCGTTTAACACAAATGATGTTCACAACACGGATTGTGTTTTAAGCCCACAACTAAGTTTGCGACTGTAGCACAATTTCCTCCAAGAAGAGTTTGGAACAAAGATGGAAAGGAAACGAAATTCTGTACAAACACAATAAAGACCTTTCACGAACTTTCACTTGCAAGCCGAAGTAACTTCGGCTAAGTTTCTTATCTATATGCATAGTAATATGCGATACAAACCTAATCAAGTTGCATTAAGACCACAAAATTAATAGAGTAAAGTATAGGATGGATCTAAAACTTTGTTAGATTACTTCCTCGTTGGTGTAGCGGACGCAAAGCGTGACTGCTGAGCATGAGGTTTTGGGTTCGATTCCCAGGTCGGGCAAAGTTTTATTGGGTTTTTCCATCAGAAATTTCTCAGTAGCATCATCGGAGTTTGGATTTATGCCCGTTTGATGGCAATAGTTGTACACCTAATGGGTACACCTTTGCCCAACCCTTCAAAGATTACCGGTGTGATGTTAAGTTATGTTTGTAAGATCGCAGCTCTCAAGAGAGAAAAGAACCTCCTTCTTAATGACACAAATATAACAGACTATTACAAAAATAATAAAAATAATAACAAGCAAAACAAGCTTACGACATCAAAGAGAAACAGAAAGGGAATTTTCCATTCACAACTCAATGTATTGACATGAACGTGCACAAAGTAACTTGTTACATTATGTCCTATTCACAGACAGTATAGAAGCCATTTAGAGCACAATGTTCTCAGTGGATGCGGAAATCCACTCACGATATGACTGCCGCCCGGTAAAACGAAATGTAGGCAACAACTAGGCATCTATTGTGACTCGTGCGGACCACCGCCACTGCTAGAAAACGATGTAGTGCCGCGCTACGGGGCTACGGAGCTACGGGAAGCTTTTATTATGTAGCGCACTGTCCCATTTCAACATCGTTAGCATAATTATCACTTGCTACGTCGTAGGTAACTTTCTGACTACGGCGTAGCATTAGGTATATGGGGTATTTTTTTTTTCATTTGAATAAAAATTGTATGATAGGTAATATTTATACGGGTTCATCGATATTACTGTTCTACTACTATACCTATACAAACGCGAAAGTTTTTGTAGATAAATGTATAGATGGATATTAGTTATTCCTTCACGCTCTAACGGCAGAACAGAATTAGCTAAAGTCTGGCACAGATAAACATTGATCTAGCTTAATACATAATAATTTAATATTGATACATTTATGAAACATGTTGGTTCGTTCCAATACGATTCTATGTTAAGTTTATGAAGAACTAGCTTTTGTTCGCGACGAAGTCGAAGTCGCCTATGTCCTTTGTTGGGGTTCAAATTTACCCTGTACCAAATTTCATCAAAATTGGTTCAGTAGTTTAGTCGTGAAAGCGTAAAAGACAGGCAGACAAACAGACAGAGTTACTTTCACATTTATAATATTAGCATTAATTAAGTACTGGCTACATCGCACAGTCTAGTCAGTAAGCAGTAGATCCTGGGTCTAATCATGTTGGCCATCCCTGCTATATATTATAAAACTTCAGTCATAACCATTTATATACCGTTTACGTCCGTGTTTATTGTTACACCGTAATTAATAGTCGGGAAGCCAATAGAAATTCTAGAACGCGCGTGTAAATTATGAGTGGGATTAATAATAACATATCGCGGTCCCATTCCCTGAGTGCTGGCTGACGATCGATATGATTACCATTGTTTTACGAGCTAATAGTTATTAAAGGGTTTATTGGTCGTAATGTGTGTGTCATGGCTTTAATCCTTTCAATGAAATGGTTACTAAGTGACTTCTTTCTAAGATTATTTTTCACGTCACGTAGGTAAAGGAAAATTTCGTCAGAAACACAGGGAGACATTCACCTGACTTAGGATCGATCACAATCTAATCTCAGTCTGTCAAAAATGTCTCCTAAATCATTTTTTTGACATTGATTAAGCTGAGATGAGATGGTGACTAGATTTTGAACGTTGTTACAAACAAAGAAACAAACAAACAAGCTTTTCAGATTTCTTATATTTATAGTACCTATAGATATTTATTTCTGAGTAGTTTCTATGCTCGATTTAGCGTAACATAATACATCTTTCGTTACTGCTCCGCCCCTGTGGATCGTAGCGTACTATACTATTCCTCGTGAATCTAGCTATGTATAGGTAAAAAATAGATATATGTAGATTACTATTTCTGAATATAGTTTCTGAATTATTCTTGACTCAGCATTACATAAAGCAAATTAAACTTTCATCGTAAGTATTAATCAGTAGAAGCAGGTTACAGAACGCTTTGTAGTGTTAATTTATGCATTGACACAGAACCCGAGTTACATAGCCTTCTTAATAATTCCGAGCCTAAATCGAATCGAGAATCGATACCCATAGTTTCACACCCAAAACTTCACGACACGAAAACTGTTTAGACCTGTACCTTCATAAGCTATTTATTTCCATCTGCCGACAACCCTATCGTAACTACCTCAAGGGACTTGTGTCACAATGATCAATCATACCCGAAGGCCTCCACGCATTGTGCTCTCGTGCCAACCCTCATGAATAATCAGTAGTTAGTCTCTTTATGACAATATTAGGGCGACACTTTAGCCACGTCATTATCGTTGTATTAAGTATAATGCTCGTGTGAGAACCGACCAACCAAATAATGTTTTCACTAAGCCTGGTTTTTGTTGTCAAATATTAGTATAACAAAATAATATTAAAACTGTTGTAGATATTATTTTAGTCCTTTTTTTTCCAGTTTTATTGGATGGAAAGTAATGAGTGTGGTCTGTTTCTTACAAGGGTAGCTTATTATGGCAATCAAGTTAATAAGATATTTGTTATTTTCTTGCTTTTACGATAAATTGATATGAGATGTTGTATTCGAAAGTTCGATCTACATTAGCTATGTTAGTACTAGCTGTTCCCAGCGACATCCAACGAGTGGTTTTTTTTCACCCGTGTTAAGTAATACATCTTTGATTACTGCTACGCTCTCGTGGGTCTTAGCGTGATATTATAGCCTATAATATTCCTCATTAACTGGGCTAACATACACAAAAGATTTTTTTTCAATATGACCGGGAGTTCCAGTGATAGCGCGTTTTAACAAACAAACAAAAAGCTCTTCAGCTTCGATATATTAATATAGATAGTATAGATTAATATGTCTGTAGGTATATCAATCATCATAATACACGAATACACCTGTCTAGACACGAGATGGAATGACTGCAATAGATATTAATCTTGTGTCTGCACATCTGCTCCACTTCAATATGAGGTGTGTCACAAATAGATGGCTGTTCTAAGAAGCATCGACATGTGTTTTGTTTTGTTGTTTTGGGAAACAATTTGCATAAATTCTAACATATATACCTGTTTCTGTAATTTTTGTATGTTTATATTTTCTTATAAATATTTGTTTATAAGTAGGTATTTAATGAAGCATGGAAGACTTGCAGCTTAAAAACTAAGTAAAAAAGGAGACCATAGCTGACAGGAAGCCAATTACAAGTCTTCTGGTACAGAAAATATAATGATAAATAAAAATATAGGTTGTAGGACTTTAAGTAGGTACCATAAATAAATGTCAAAAGAAATACACAGTCACAGTGCTCTAATGACTGACATATTAAAATTAAAATCGACTTTAATGTCTAATACATTTTAATTAAAATCGTAAAATTTTAATGTCTGTCACATTTTTCGATTTGCTAAAGTAACCAAGATATTTTATCAGAAAGCCAATGACGTGTCGACTAAGTACCACTTTGACGACCTTCTTCCTAAGAATAAGCACTTAAATGGATGCCTAAAGAAGGCTTTGTGTGATGAGGCCTTGAAACTGTTCCGGCTATGAGAACTTGGCACCAAACTGCACTCCCAAACTGATACCGTGCACTTTTAGGGGCTAACCTAATTTCCTTCATGAAAAATATTTAGCGAATATAGTTTTATTCTTCGACTGCAAGTTTTTATGAAATTCTGGAAAAGAATAGACAAATGATCTCATCACAACGTCAATCGGTAAAAAAAAAAGATAAATTAGAGACATTTTTGATAGATTTATACTGAGAAAATGTGATTGTTCCTAAAAGTTCGTGGAATTACCCCAGAGCAAAAATTTACCTTCATTTTTTTTTGTTTTTTCCGAGTCCAGACGTTTCAAATAACGTCTATAGCTATCAAACAAATAAGCTCAGAAGGAAATAACATTGAAGAGGAGGGGAACGCAGGAAACAAACCGTGTAACCAAGAATTAAATCTGATAAGTTGTCGAGTATAAATCTCCTGAGCGCGCACGATGCAAAACTGTAGAGGAGATCTTCCTTACTGGTTCTATAATAAATCTCTTTGATAATGCATCAAAGACCGACAAAAAAGAAACAAGGCGATACAAGAGATAGTAATGGCCCCCCGAACAGGGGTCGACGTTGGGAAAAAGTCTGCATTTCACCCGACGAACGGAAAATGTTGCATTACCTGTTCTCTGCGGACAAAATGTATGGAACGAGTGAATACGTCGTCGTTCATAAATAAATAATTTCACACCCATGCATTCGTGCAGTTTTATAGACTATGTACGAATACCACTGAGCGGGAACGCCGCAACGTGCTAGCATTTGTGGAATTTAACTGCACTAGTGAGGACAAGTATTTTGGTGCCTCATGTTTTTAAACATAACATCACAAACATTACTGTCATATTGTTATCTATGTACATATTGTTATCTATCCTTTACTATGATTTTAAAAAAATGTTAAGTAAAATAATTGAATATCTCGTATCATTCATCCTTATGTTTTTTGGTTTTTCATGGTGTACCTACAAATGCATACATAATCTCAATTATATACATGAAAATGCTCGTAGATAACAAATCAATACATTTGTAGTTAGTAATGACAACTTACCTACATTATGGGAGAGAAAACAAAACCTAAATTGAATTACAAATATCAGTCGTGCCATTAACACATTCTGCCAGTTTACTCGGTAGTCGAGGTAATCCCTAATGTGTGCTGAAACATAAACAAGTCATTTCGTTTTCCGATATAGATTTTCGTACTGCAGAGAACTTAACTTACTCGTAGATATAATGTACATTTCGTACGGTTCATTTGTGCTTTATTAAGTGGAAACGCAGTTCGATGGTGCGGCATTGAGCATCAGAATCAGTGATTCTATCTCGCCATTTATGTGGCGAAAGATTAAGCCGAACGCTGCGAGGCGTCGACACCGCCAAATGTCCGCTGATATTGGTCGGCTATTTCACTCCTCACCTGCTACGCCGAAATCAACCGTCTGTCAAATCATGTCTGTTGCCTGGCTACGCTTCGGTAACCTCTTTGGGGAAACCGAAGGTTTTGTCTTTGCAATTATGGATGAAGTTATCAAGACGAAGAACTACCAGAGACATATTATAAAAGATGGTACCGTGGACATATGTCGTGCTTGTCACCTTCCCGGTGAGTCAATAAGACATATTGTCTCTGGATGTTCTCGTCTTGCTAACGGCGAGTATTTGCATAGGCATAACCTAGTAGCCAGGATCATCCATCAGCAACTTGCCCTTAAATATGCCCTTGTGGAAATCGAGGTACCGTATTATCAATACCATCCCGAACCAGTTCTCGATAATGGTCAGATCACGCTCTACTGGGACAGATCAATTATCACTGATAGATTTATTACTGCTAATAAGCCTGATATAGTGATAATTGATCGGTCGGTGCGTCGTGCAATACTTGTTGATGTCACTATTCCCCATGATGAGAACCTTGTGAAAGCTGAAAAAGAAAAGATCAACCCGGGGTGCGCATGGTGAAAAAGTGTTACACCGAGTGTAGGGTTGGGTCGAGATGACCCGATTGAAAATATGAATGTTTTTTCAATATACGAGATATTTTATAAAACTGTTACTGTAATTTCATTATGTCACTAACACTGAAAAGGTTTCAGATAAAAATAAACGAATTCATCATGAAATACGTGTTTAATGTAAATTCAAATAAAGTAGTACGAAAAATCAACAAAAATGACATCTTCTGTCTTATAGCAATCAAAAGTTAACAAAACATAAATCTTCTAAATTGTAATATGGCTAAAATCCGCTGTCGCTCGAGTTCTTCCCGGTTCATTTTGAAAATAAACCTAAAAATAAAATGATAAACAATAAAAAAAGCTGAATAATTGGCGCAAAATAACGACATCGAGTGTATGGTTGGGTCATATTTACCTTTTTAGTCGTTTGGCCTCGTGTATCTCCCGGTGTAGTTGCGACCCGACTGAATAGCGGTAACAAACGAATAGGGGAGAATGTTCGCTCCAGCTACTGAGAAGTACGGCGACATCGCACTAAAATTCTAAAAATAACACACGATTCAAAATGGCGTGGGTCAATTTGACCCAACAATGCGCTCCCCGGGTTAAATATCTCGATCTAGCTCACGAGGTTACCAGCATGTGGAGTATGGACTCGACAATTATTGTTCCGATTGTCGTGTCAGTGAACGGTTTAATAGCGAAAAGTTTCGACCAACACCTTGAGAAACTTTCGCTCAACAGCTGGGTCAAGAGTCAGATGCAGAAGGCGGTTGTCTTGGACACGGCACGCATAGTGAGGAGGTTCCTCTCTCTGGATCCCTAACCGCCTGTAGCTTGGGTTTTACCACCTCGTTGCGGGCGGAGCACTATTTTTATACATATTTTTGTTTTATAAACTATATTATTTGTAATTTATATAAGGAAAATATGTAGAAAAATATGTTAAAATAAAGAATGTGGAGAATTCTAGCATGCAGCGACATATTAGTCTCACTGTAGGGCAAAGGCCTCTTCTCATACAGAGAAGGCACGAGCGTTGATGGTCCACACTTGCTCAAGGCAGTTTGGTAATTTAAGTGTAAGTCCCGGTTTTCCCACAACGCCTTTTCTTCACGGATGTCAGTGATGTCCTTGGAAAGTATATAATCAAATTGAAAAACATTTTACTTTTACTACCCAGTATTATAGCCAATAAAGAACACTTTAAGGCAAGAAAAAAACAAAATTTTTAAAAAGTCAGAATTTTCGCAAAATTCTAATTTCCTTATGCCCCCAATGCTATAAAAGTCTATCCCACGGAAAATAGGATCGCCAGCCAAAGACTGGGGCGTTCCAAGATGGAGACGAAACGCGACGAAATGAGATGTATTGCGAACGGAATAAATAGTAAATACTCTTCGGACAGACTACTTTGTAGTCACGCAGTTGGGGCGATAAAATTGTGATTATGTAGTCCAAGAGATTGGAACAGTGCCCAGGTACAAAATAACTGTTCGTACCATTGTGTGCGACCTCAAGCGATTTGTGAAACTCACACAATACGCACTTGTCACTGTCAATACGTGAGTTTGGAAGTAATTAGTCAGTCAATACCCCATGACCATAAATTTTGGGGCGCCATTAATTATATCGGGTACAATCGCACCGTAAAATTGATGTCGGTGACATAACGCTGTGTTGATTGAGTTTACACGCTTAGAATGGTATGTAGATGGTTTGTTATGTTCCACGGTCTAGGTGGGTAAATATCGTGCTATTCTAGGTATGTAAATGTCATATAAATTTACGACAATTTCTTATACTCTACGTAAGTATGATGTATACGTAGGTAGGTATTATGTATTGTGAATTTCCACTACCTACATTGTGTCTAACACAACAGAAGATGGCTGACTTTAGCTTCCTTCCTTAAAATATTAAACCACAATTGCTTTCGTAGCCGGAAAATTGTCCTGATGAAACCTGTTTTAAAATTTAAATTAAAAAAATATGTTTAAAAAATTTTAGCACAACAACAGATTATGTCTATACCATAGATAAAATAATCTCTGTACCTACATAATAACATAAAACAGTTTTTCAGCGATCCGAATAATATTTACAGTTCCGAAATACAGAACAGTTTTCAACATTATTTTGCTGTGACTGGTATATGCCCAGCGTATATCTATAGACATAAAGTTACCTTTATGTTATGATTTACCAATTTGTAGAGAAGTATATACCTACTTATTACTTACATACTGCTTTAGTAAACATGCTGGAAAGTTTTGTGTTTGTAACTGTCGTTGATTACAATCGTTCCCTCAGGAAATTCAACCTCGAACCAGTTGCTTGATTAGACATTGCACAAGCAAAACAACTAAAAACTTTCCCAAACTCTTATTTACATCGGAACTTGTATCAAATATCGTTGGTTTCACGTACTTTAAGTTTCAAACTTCCAAAGCCCGTTTTTTCACAAAGTTTGGTACATTTTTTATGATATGTTTTGGTAATTTTCTGGATGGTCGGCTGGCGCCGATTTCCCCTTGTTGCTATCAAAAAGGATGTTCGCAAACAGCATTGTAAGGAGAAAAATGTTTTGGAAATTTAGGGCTGTTTGTTGCAGATACTTCTATACAAAAAAGGGATTATCCCGAATTTGTCGGTGTTCCCGAGGAATAATTTCAGACATTATGCGCAAATTAATTTACTCTTAAATTAATTTTGCCCCAGAAATGTAAGCGAATATCTTTTTTATTGACATAAATATTAATAAACTTATTAAGCATACTTAGTTGTCTAACACGGACTTTTCGACATGATCACCTAAATCCATAAAATATGATATTAAAAACATTTCACGAATAAAAAAATCATATATCATTTGAATATTAAACGATATCAAAATATCAAAAGGATGTGTTCTGAATGGGATCACGGACACGCACATACATACCTACATATTCTAGTAGATACATATATGTGTGTTCCGCGTCCATGACACATACATCCGTACGTCCGACCCCAGCATCCGCTGTTGATACAGATTGTGGGCTATATCTGACGTCACGTTACATATCGAACGGCAAACAAGGATTTGTAAGACTTTGCCTGTGCCTACAAGATGTAACATTTAAGATAAATATGAGATATTCATGTAAAGGATGTCGAAAGAGTACATAATATAAAATATTCATACACACAATCACACAAGATATAATGAAGTGTCTCAACATGGTCTACTTCATTAATTATAAGAGAATGAACAAATTGCTTCTAAGACTTTTATTCAATTCTGTATTTTTTGAAGACCAGTTTCCTTTCAACGTCTTTTTTAAATTGAAAGCTAAATTTTCGACATGATTTTCCTATAAGGAAAAGCTTACTTACCTTTGAAAAAACAATCGCTTTTTAAGTCTTTGCCTCGGAAAAGACGAAATTTCAACTGAATTAAGAAACTACACACATCAAAAGTGTCTAGGGATCAACATCCCTAATCAATGTTAGGGATGTTGATCCCTAGACACTTTTGATGTGTATAGTAACAATGTTGTGTGAAGAAAAACTACACATTAAACTTTTACCTGCACTTTCTGAACCTTTATTTGGAAGTAGGAAGTTACTACTAACAATATTGGCCTTACAAAGTTTGTTTGAACTGACTACCTATGTATGTTATGTACACAAAGTAATATATTTTTATCTAATGTTCTTTTTGTCTGGAAACTATTGTTTGGAAACGCGGCACAACTTTTTACAGAGTAACATTTCGTTCCGCGGATTAGTATTCCACGACCGATGAAACTCGATCCTAAAATGTGCCTCAAAAATAAAGCTCGATAACAGTGTTTTATTTTTGAAAACAAAATTTTCTGGCTGAATCGTTGGGCTGTAATTTGGCTTGTTACGAAAAACATGGATTACGGGTTCGTGATCTGAATCATTAATTTAACATTTAGATTTAGAGTACACTGTTACGCTTTAATTAAAAAAAGGAAAAACCGGACATTGGATTCTGACCTTTTCACTTTTTTATGCGTATGTTATAATTAGTACTGTATTCGAAATATGTAACAAACCGCAACTCGGGCAAGGGGAAAATAGCAGAAAAAAATAACTGAATTCATGTGATCAACAAACTATTACTACAATTTAATGGGGCAATGGGATCGTCACCCATCACGTTGAGAGTAAAACGATGCGACGGGGATATATCGGGTGCGACCCATTCTCCACAGTGACTGTCGACTGACACACGATTTAGCAACTCACCTGACCCCGGTTAAATTGTATTATTTAAAACTATGGAGGATTTTTTAAAGCAATATTCATTTTACATGAAATCGTTCCAAAATAATTCCATTAAAATTGACAACGCTGAAATAGCTCTATCTATCGAGTCCCGCTAAGAACTTAAAATAGAAAAAGCAAAAAATATGAAATAGATACAGGTAGATATTTATTTATCCAGTCTTTGAACCCCATATACTTAATTCAGATCTATTTCTATGACCTAAAAAAGAAGATTGTTTAGTGATCACATATTTATCTAGGCACCGCCCGGGATATATTATTTATCAGTAAACACTCAGGGCTGTTTCAATTGATGCAACTTATGGTGGAAACGAATGGTTGCTTTTCTTCATACAGTTGGCACGTGTCGTTTGTCGTCTTGCCGGCACGAAACGCCTAAATTGAAAGAATACAATACACGTGTATCTTGATGAATTACGCATCTTAAATAAATACAAATGAAAAGGTAATATTTGGATTCTATAGAAATCGAAAACGTCTGCTATCCTAAACCGGAATACGAGCATAAAGATAAGTAAGCGCCATCTTTCTTAACTGTCTCCAAGAACCCGATGTATTGAGCATTGTAAAGGGGTTTTATTTTGAAGCATCAGTGAATCTGTACGATACTAAACGAGCAAAGAAAAGAGCTGGATTTGCTCCAACAGTACCCGAAACGAACGAATAATATATTAGGTAGTATTGGAGAATTGTGTAAAAAGGAGATAGCGCTGTTGTTTGTGGTACCGCTAAACCTTTTACAATGAACACAACAAGTGTGCGAAGAAACAAACTTAACACGCTTGCTCGGACGTTTCTTAAAAACTTCCAGTTATTTTTTACTTTTATGAGTTGTTCCCTAGACGATAACCGAGGAAAATAGTTTTAAATAAGCTTTGTCTAAAAGTACTTACTCCATTTAAAACTTAGTGTTGGATTATTACTCCAAGAATTTGCTCTTTAGTTACCGCCTCTCTCGGGATTATAAGAATAGACAGTTCTACGTATAAAATAACAAAGTCGCTAATCCCCTGCGGTACGTATGGCATTCGCCGCGCAGACCGCATTTGGTTCAATTGCGCTGTTTCCCCGATCCGTCACGCTGACACCTCGGCGTCACGTCGGAACACCACATCCATCCCGGAACGTGTTCCAATCAGACTAACACAGCTGACAACATTATATTTGTTCTTCAGCTCATAGCGGCTCATATGCATCCGCATGCTTCGTAAACATACACTAACGCAATTTGTTGAGTGAAATACGCGAAGCTATCGCCAAAGTTTGCTCTTGACAAACAAACGTTTGGATACAAATGAACTGAATGTGATTGTTACAGTGGATTCACAAATTCCGCTTTTCCATTTCATTTTCAAGATTCTTTTGCATTACTAAATTCACAGAATTATCTCATAAAAATATGAGCTTTGTTATTTATTTCCTAATTAAGTGAATCCAAATATAACGAACCCAGTTTTGTTATACTTACAAACTCTCAAGGGATAGCTAGTTAAAATATTTCATATCAAATATGAATTCGGTAGTCAACACAACTGCTACTAATTAAAGTGCAGTGAGACAGGCTTAAATTTAATAAACATTCTGTGTACACGGTGACGAAGCGAGAATTTGGGCAGGAAAGGAACTCGCATTCAGAATTAACTAAGCACTTTACGTGTGTGTTGTGGCCCGAATTAGCAGGTGTGTCAACAGGGATAAACTATATCAAGTAGGTATATGTATAGAATGGAATATTAGGGGAATTGTGTACCTAAATGAAAATGACGTAGGATATGAAGGTATATGTCTACGCGCGTGACAATGTCGCGTCGTAGTCGTTACGTGGCCTGCGCGCGTGACTCTCTTGTTTATGTTAGTGCACTCAAATATGCGGTCGACTCATTTCGCCGATGTGCGCAAAATTATTTAAATTTTCATATTTATGGATTCATTTTCAGTTTTTAGTGCTCAGTTTGACATTTTTGATTTCATGGCTTCTTTTTGGTCTGAATTCTTGTGGGTTTATCTCTGAAAAATGTGTGTTGTTTTTAATTTTGAAACACACATAAACATAACATCACGCCTGTAATCCTCGAAGGGTTAGGCAGAGGTGTACCTATTAGTACACCCACATATCACCAGTTATGTTTAAGTCTTATGTAATAGGGGGCGAGCCTATTACCACAAATCCAGACTCCGAGGCTACTGACAAATTCCTGATGGAAAAACCTAATAACGCTCTGCCCGACTTGGAAATTGAACCCAAGACCTCATCCTTATATTTGACAAAGTTACGAAGTTATCCTTCGAGATGAAAACAATTATAAACAGATGACAGACTGAAGTCACCCGCCGGATTAATTCATTATAATAAATAATACGATTATAATTATGATCAATATTCAAAGCGTGGCAAACCAATCAATGATTCCCAGAGCCCTCATTCAGAATGTAGATTGTGTGTTGGAATCCCTTTAATCTGCCCGACCCAGTGCCGTTAGTTATGGTCCTTATCCGTGCTAATGTACATAATTAATTGCATGATGATGTAATCATGTTGACATGTCCTTTGACATACCTCTCCATATCAGGATCAATATTTAGGTAGGTATAAACATGTTAAGACAATTTCACCGAATTTGTTTTTTTACACATAATTATATACATTTTTACAGCTAACTATGTCTTTGACATTAAAGTGTTAATCGCCGTTCTCTGTAAGGCAACAGCTGATAATTATCAGTTCCAATCATTCCAAATGTCAGCCAAAAAACAGGGTCTTCGATACAATACGTATAATTCCCATCGCGTCTTTCTTCACGTCTTCGTAATTATCTCATGTCATCGCGATAATTATAGGCAATCTCGCAGATAAGCAATCACGTAATATTAAGGAAAAAAGCAAACGCTATTATAATTAATCTCTTCGCTAACACCCGTTTAACTTAATTAAATGAAAAGTTAAGCAACAAAAACAGTTACTACCTAGATAGTAACACCAGGGAGCTTTTTGTTAATTAACAGGGTCAAGGAACTCTGCTAAGTCAGATGATACTTAACTGCAATTAGGGTTACCTGCTCGATTTGAGTTTACGTTCAGGGTTGCTACGATACTCATTTCAATGGAGTATTGTAATTTTCACAAGTCCATTAGCAGCAGACCTTAACTTTCGGTGGACGTTAAGAGTTTCTTACAAAATTAATGGCTCGCGGTTAACAAATACCGTTTAGCTTTTAAATAGCTGCTTTATTCTTAACTGTGGTTAAGAACCATTAAAATATTTTACTTTAAATTATTTCTGAGAACCGTAAACTTAGTGAGAATGTGACTTTTAAATATTTTTGGTAGAGTATAACTTTTCCATTTAAATGTCAAATTAAAAAAAGTAAAGTACAACTCTGTGGCATCCCTATTGTCACAAAAGGACATAATTCTGAAAGGTCATAATTTACCGGAGTCTTTAATGAAGCCTGCAAAAATAATGAGTTAGTGAAGTTTCAGTGCATTAGCGACCAAGTTTAATAACAAGAACACCTAGCATCACCTCGTGCCGTCACCGCAAACCTTCCCGCTTTGCAGAATTTAAACTTTAGATTATCAATTTAACCTCGGAACTGTTTTCATTTAAATCATTACAAAGTTAAATAAGCATTTTATTTATAGATGAATGTAGGTAATTGGTTTCTAAGACTTTCGATTGATTTTCGGAGTTCCTTTTGAAGTAAATTGTGATAATTGAAGCGAATTCATTCTCTTTTCATGAGTCTTTGGAGTGAAGCAGAACTTTGTTTTATCGCTGTGGAGTTTCACGTTCTTGGTATGTGTCGTTTGCTAACCTATGATTAATTAAGGTAAGATAAACAGTTGGCCATTTGAACTATTGGTTACTATGCAAATTATTGCTAATATATTATATACCTATATATTTGCAAATTATCGCTATTGATAAATCTGCCTAGCCTTTTTCCGACTAAGTTGAACCGGATGTAGCACCGGATTCATACTGGGATTCATCCCAGTATTTTGCATGTAGTGCCTTTTTGTCCTCCACAACCCAGTAACTGGGTTATACGAAACCTAGTTGACAGACTTCCAGGCTTCTGACAACCTGTAACGACTGTCAAAGTTCCACGTATGACAGCCGGGACCAACGTCTTAACGTGCTTTCCGAAGCCCAGAATGCTATCTATCATTGAAATCTAAAATAAACTTTAGAAAGTACATATTAATTGAAAAGTTAAATTGGTCCTTCCCGGATTTAAACCCACAACCAATTACCGCAATTGATAACTTTTAATATAAAGTCCACAGCCGTGTTTCACGTTATCACGCATTTACAAACACCATTATGATCATGAGGATTAAGGTACCTACCTACTCAATTAAGTAGATGGTAAACAAACACAATAATAATTAAGTACCCGCCTATTACCTATATTTTCCCAAACATGTCAACGAAAATGAAACATTAGGTACTGTAAAAAAGATACGTAGACTAAACATACTCGAAAATAATACGGTTTTATTATATTTTCTCTACTTGTGAAGGGAGAAAATAAAAAATATAAACGACTACCTTCGTAGGTTTAACCTCACAAGGAGTCGGGTGTTATATAGACAGAAAAATACGAGTCCGTTATTATTTGGCGTTGTCGTATGATGTGATGTAATCTCGGGATTTCGCACTCCTTCATGACACCTTAAAGCCTTCACTTAGTTTACTGTTAGTTATCACCACTGATTATCACTATCAGTAGGTCCTTCTCAAAGCAGAATAAACACTGAATCCATATACAAACTCCTTTCGTTTTTATAGCTGCTGGCTTGGTATCTTGTATCTTTACTTTTTATTTTTATTCGAATTTGAAATTGGAACCCCAAGTTAGTTTTGAGACAATCAAATTAAAACTTTCTTTGTGAAACTGAAAGTGGCAATCAGTTGAGTAAGTTTTACATTCCAGTCTGTAAGTAATTGAAACCACTAAGTAACGTTTTAAAATTGTGGCTACTGTAATTAAAATGAACTTTACGGAATGGTATTTGCGTAACAATTCAAATATAAAATCGTTTCTTGTTCTAAATCGGACAATCAAAAATAGATATAAAAACCTTTGTCTCGGCAATGTAAATAGGAAACTTAAAGGTTAAATGATTGGATTCTTGGTAGACATACATAGATGCGTAGGAGTCACTGGCGAGACAGCGTCTTCCGGAGGCGTGGTTAGACCCGCCCGTCATTCAAATAACACCCATTGTACACTTTTATAGGAGCAATCTTCGACTTGTTATTTTAAGAGCTTCCTACGTATGTCACTGTATAAAATACATTGCTGAACAGAATAAGAGGAACACAAAATGGGTGGAACACAAAATGTTATTTTCCATTTACTTTCACTCGAATACAAGTTGTTATTATTAAAAAAAAATATTTTAATCTAAATCTAACACGTAGGTACATCTGGTTTTTCATCATAAGTTCAGATTTATGGTAAGAAAATTATTTGTTAATAAATTATTTGTAGTAGTTGATTTTGGAAGTACATTTCTAAATCAACTCGTATTAAAAGGGAAAAAATGGTCATCCTACTTACGCTATCTTTAAGAATTTTCCACTTAATTTTATTATATCACAATTTTACAACATTATATCTCTGTTTCGTAGGAAACTACATCTTATATTTTGTGGCACAAATTTTGTCCATGTTTAAATACCATAAAATACATTAAAAACTAGTGCTATAATATTAAACTAGCGTAAAATCCGGTACCATAATGCTGAGCGTAAATTATAGCGGACAACTTAACCAAACAGTCTGTGAACGCCATATGGCATAATAAATTCGCATATTTATATTTAAAATGTAATTGTAGATCAACTGAACATGTAAATTACTAGATATTTCGGAAGCGGCATCGTAATTTGCGTTGGACTGGGCTTAAGATAAAGTTCAAGCCATAAAGAACATACGGCGCAATTTGCTTTCGTATCACATAGCATGTGCATTTGCGTAACCGCTACATGCTTTGCAGTATTTTTAACACATTCACTACCGGGCCAAAAACATTGTTCAAACCTTCACTTGCGTCAGGCATTTGTGCCTATCGTGGAAGGCGCATGGTACGTTCCCGTACCGGGGGCGTAAGTATAGGAAAGGAATACTAGGGTGGTTTCTACTCAGTAAGCATCTGACAGACTTATCCGTTCTTCCTAAAGCGGCGGCTATGCATGAGGATTTTCCTCATCGGAACTAAAAAACGGCATATTTGCCTAACGTGGCAGCTAACCGGTTATACTAAAATCGAGGTAAAAAAAAAACATGATCTAAAATTAAGATAGCAAAACAATAGCAACTCACACACCGCATGCGGGCACCGCACCTCAACAGCTCCACGCGTTCAAAATAATTCCAAAGCATAAACATTCAACGGAAATGTCTCGTAACATGAAATAGTTCATATTCTTAGAAGAGGGTTAAATGGTTCAATAAACTATAGAATATATTAGCAACTAATTCTGAACAGAGAATATTACTCGAAAGTGCACGTTTATACTGCAAAGGGCTTAAACCGTGAGTAATATAAGAGACATGGTTTTAACCAGAAGTGTACTAGTAAA
Source organism: Hoplodrina blanda (assembly GCA_949316365.1). Lineage (NCBI taxonomy): Eukaryota > Metazoa > Arthropoda > Insecta > Lepidoptera > Noctuidae > Hoplodrina > Hoplodrina blanda. Next base: position 7,917,925 of record OX438563.1, read on the forward strand.
CTTGGGTTTTAACTATTGTACCAACAAACTTTAGCTAGCGTGAGTGCTCATAATTGTGTTTAGTAAGTTCGTGGAAACTCTTAAACTTTAAACTGTTTCGGACAGTTTCAGATATCGTGTGTGCCTGAAGTTGATACTACAATAGGTGCTTGGGTCTTATGACTGCCCCGTTAATCTCTTGGTGTCGGATTACCGTCCCATTGGAGTATGAGAGTGAGGGAAGAGTAGCTGTGTTTGCGCATACACTAATTACTTACCTCTCTTTCGTCTTTAATTATAGGTCATTTGACTTTTATGGTAGCTATATAATAATATGTTACCTTTGTTTTCTTTACCGTCTACAGATTATCAATTAAAGATAATTGGTTTACCTATAAATGGTCTAACAGAACCTCATTGACGTATTCAGCAGTATTGTTAACAGAAAGATACTCGCTTATTGCTATTTATTAAGATATAAAAGAAACTACCAAACTTTACTACAGCAAAAACCCATTTGGGAATACTATTCTACATATTTTGTTTTTGTCTACCTCGCTAAAACAAAGTCGTAAACTCACAATCAAAAGAGTATAAAGTCACATAAAATTCAGGGATACTCAGTATTATTGAAGTGAATAACTTACGGAGTTGCGACAATTGTAGTACGTTCTTGCTGTGTGTGTAACATAAACGGTTGATAGTGTGACATATAAACCGGTTTATGACCTTAATTCCGTTTTTAGCTGTTGTTGACAGTGCGTAATTTAGGGAAATAGGGTTATTTTGGGTCATGAAGATGTTGATGATTATATGATGATGGTTTAATTATGAATTACTTAATGTTACTTTAACTGTCATCTTTACCAATTTACCTTTACCTCTCTATCATCATCATCGCTAGCTTGTTCAATTCACTGTATTTTTCTTTTACTCTACACTTTTCTGTTTTGTGTCAATTTCTGATCAAAAACATGTTTAAAGATGATATGGTTTTATATACTCACTAGCTTTTGCCCGCGACTTCGTCCGCGTAAATGTCGGACCCCCGTTCATCCCCTTAGAGGGTAAATTTTAAAAAATCCTTTCTTAGCGGATGCCTACGTCATAATATCTACCTACCTGCATGCCAAATTTCAGCCCGATCCGTCCAGTGGTTTGGGCTGTGCGTATATTTAGATATTATTATAATTTACACTCTTACATTTGAGATACAATAACGTTGTTTTTAGGTTTAGTTATTTTTCGCAATAGATCTCTTTTTGTAAAGAAAGCATCTTGTCGTATGTTTTCATAAAATGTTATTCTAACAAGATTAGGGTAATATGAGGTACCTATACCTAAAATATTGTATGTTAATTACAAACATACCCAAAGATAATGACTCTATTGATCACAATAAAACTCCACCGTACAGAATTTAATCAGCATTGTCGACTGTGTAGAAGCCACATCGTTTCCCGACTTAACCTCAAAACCATGGATTGTAGTGTCCACTCAATTTCAGTCTAACAATGTGGACCAATTCAGAGGCACTTTGAATACCAATAGAATATAAATGCTAAACTAACCTAAATAATAGTCAGGTGGAAACGCCTGTTTTCCTAATGAGGGCTGATTCATATGAAACAATAATAATAACAGCCTGTTATTGGTCCACTGCAGTGCAAAGACCTCTTCTCTTGTAGAAAAAACATGAGCAATGATTTAACGCTTGTTCAAGGCGGATTAGTGATTACAGAGTTTTGTTGTTTTTCTTTACAGTGTCATGTTAAAGATAAACTTGGAAAGTACACGACTGGTTCATAATATTCATAATATATTTTCTGGCTAATAACGCGATTGAAGACTTTGTAAAAATATCAAGATATCAAGTTGTCCTGACTGCATGCAAATACATTGTTCAGATAGGGGCGGTGACTGATGTGATACTAGTAGAAGTGCAGTCATTATCAACTACAAGTCTTCATTAATGGCTTGTGTGGAAGATACACTACAACACTGAAGATTATTCATTAGACAATAAAAAAATACCTATAAAAAAGTGTTCCAAATTTCTACGCAAGCGCAGTCAAGATACAAAAACTGCTTAGAGTTCTTGCTCGCCAATTCAAGAAAAAAACAAAAGCATGACGACTTCTTAATTTGAACGTTGATACTACCCAAGACGGGCTACACACAGCGGCTTTTTGGAAGCTCCCTCAATGATCCGCACTGAGCCAACCCTTTATCGCCAGAATAAAATTCTTACATACACTTACATACGAAATAAAAACCTAACCCTCTTTTGGCTCCATCGTAATCCAACAACAAAGATAAACGGGGCATAAATGACGTCATAATGCCTGCCGCGTTATGCAAATGTTTTGGATTACATTGTCATTTTCCTCGAGATGGCTTTCTGGTAGGAAAGTGCAATTTAACTTATACGTAGAAGTAAAGTGTTATTAAAAGTTGATGAGGAACAAACGTTGATTAATATAAACGTAAATAAGACGTACTTTTCATTAAAATAAGTTGAGCACTGTAAAGTTACTTAGTCATGTAGAACGCTTTTAAGAAGTTTCGAGTGCGATTTCAACAACACTTGTCTACCGTCTACTATTATGCTTTGGCCTTTTCTCAAGTGGAATAATGGGATCGGCTAAATACTTGGAGTAAGTATCTAAGAAAGTATGATGTGGGCAGAGGACTGGCCTTTTCTTTCGCTAAAGAAAGTGGAAATTCTGCCAGCCTTTAGGAATTTGTCCCATTGACCGCTATGTAGACAAGTTTTTAGAAGCTCTATGAGCTCCACCCTCCCACCCAGCCCGTTCTTATAAATAGTACATTATAATAATAATAATATTATTTATTGTTATTACCCTAACCACCGATAGCTTGAACTCTGTTCCAGATGAGCTACTATACGGTGAGCTACTATTTTTTTATATTTTTAAATGTTTTTATTTAAATATTTCAAAATGTAATTTAGTTTGTAAGTTCTGAATTAATAAATTAAATATTATTTATTCTTATTTTTAATTATAATTGTATTTAATTCTGGTAAGTATGTATATTGCCAAACTTAATGCAACAATATCTATGTATAATACTTATTAATTTATGAAGGCAGTTATAAAGTTATCGGTCAGTAATTCGACACTAAACTGACTATCCCTATCGCTTACTGCGTCTGTTGGCTTTAATAATCATAAATCCCGGTCATAACGCGCATTATTAGATATCTTAGCGCTTTCATACGCTCATTACGGGGTTGCGCAAACGCACTTACGCACCACGGAACGTTATTACTGAGCTTTATCTGTTTTATTTTATGTCAGGAAACGGATTTAATTATGTTACATTTTGACATAATTCCTAAGTCTGCACTACTAAAGTTATTCATAGAAGTTCCTTGAAATGATATAAATTTCAGGATGTTACAAATTACCCGGGTTAAATTAGGATTTTTTGATAAAAATAAAACCGCATTTTAAAGCTCATCAATCAGACTTTATTTTATAAAAACTATAATAGTGGAACAATAAAAATAACTGTACGATAAATTGCCGCAGTCGAAATTTATGTGGGTTATTCACACTCGATCAAAATTTTAGTTACAAAAACAAAAACATAGAGAAAAAAGACATGATTAAGGTGAGGGCATCGAACTTTGATTATGATTTGTGAAATTGAAAGAATATTGGTTAGCAAAAACAGAGTATTTTAGAAAAATTGGATAACTCGTTCATCCGTGAACTGAGCGATCGCACTAACGTAGTTTTCCAATACAAACAACTCTTTGTTAGTCTAACAGGGTAAAAATGAAAACATTACAGCACCAACATGTAATAAGTTTGTTAAGAACTCGCTAACCCAATGTACCCCGCGTCTCTAACTTTTTATTTACGAAACTCTTTTCATGGTGCAGAAAAACTTTCCACAAGACGAGCGTCCGGGGGAAAATCGTCGCGCAAAAAGTGTCCACGTACAACGACGAAAGTGTCCCAGTCTTGTCATAAAAAAAGCAATACTTCATCAAGGCGGCCGACAACTGGAATACCTCTTGTTCTTGTTAATCGGTGGTCCCATTAGGAACGTCTTACTTGTGGACGGAATGGCGTCTACAAATCATAGAAACTATTAAGGTTAACGAGGCAAGCATTTGAATGAAGCATGGTGGCTAATTATTAAAGAGGGCTACGGAAAAAGCTAAGCATACATTGGCATGCGTGACGTCACCACGGCGCCGTCCTCGTCCCCGACGTGAATAATGGCTTCAATAAATTAACCTTGCGTCCAGATGTCTTGGAACGACCTGCAGGCTACATATTAATAGTTACAACATTGTATAAGATGTATATCCAACAATATCATAAGTGATTAATAAATCTTTAAGCTTTGTATTTTAAATTTATCAATTCATTATGATAGTCATTAGATAAGCGTGATGGCCCAGTGGTTAAGACGCGTTTCTCATGTGTGAGGTTCCGGATTCGGTACCGAACAAGTACCAATGTTACTTTTTTAATTCAAATGTAGGTAGGTAGGTACTTTCTAAGTTTATCTTGGACATCACTGACATCAGTAAATATAAATATCTTGAGGAAACCTGGACGTATAATAAATATAAGTCTGAATTCGCCAATCCGCCTTGAGTAAGCGTGGTGATGAGTGCTTGTGCCTTCTCTGTTTAAGAAGAGGCTTTTTCTCTATAATGGTTCAATTATATAATAGGCTGGAATATAATAAAATAGCTTATTAATTATTATTAAAACATTATGAAAATCAAAATATCACAGTGAGTCATTTACAGCACCTATTATAAAATATTTTCAGGAACTTGCTCTGCTCTTGTCGTGTTTAATTACTGAACAATGTCTCGCTCATAAATGTCCGACATTATTACTTAAAATATTTGAACAGTGAATTAACTTGTTATGTACCGCTAAACAACAAGAAAATGCAAACGATATTGATAATTATTCCTTTTAGAACAAACTGCACAGCTGTGGAATATTTAAATAAGCTCATAAAGAATGCTTCCGTGCAATAAGTATTCATAGAACACGGTACGAATGAAATTGCTTTTACATTAGTGCTTATGCAGAGCATCTGTTGCATGTAAAGGTTGTTACTTAGTTATTTTCTATACCTAAACCGATTGATTGAGTGCTCGCCTGCTGACATTGTTCACCGTTAACCACTGTTACGTCACATATCTTAAGAACTGTCCAGTGCACATTTCGCCACTTGTGTATCACGCTACGAGCGCCCGCCGCCCACCCCTCTCTCGGTCCCCGTTCTGGTACTACCTCTGCGCCCCTGTACCTCGCAGGTGAGGACTCTATTAAGCGGTCTAGCTATAGTTTTGAACCCATTTCTTGTTTCTCACAACATCTTCATATACTTAAATCCTTTTGTATGCACTCGTGAGCTTCAATTTCTCTGACATCTGGTTGCAGTTATTTATTTTCTTATTTAAATGTTGTTTGTCTTTGATATAGAATAGATAGGACTATCAATGCTATTCTTATGGATTTGAAAGTCAATATTCCATTTATAGCATAATAAAAATAACGGGTAAATAACGGTAGTTGTTGTGTTATATTGTTAAAATGGAAGCATTTTGGTGTTTTTTTTTGTAAATTAGTTATTATATTATAAGACGTTATAAGGCTTAAACATCAGCTATATACCAGTAAAAGTCACGGCAAAATCAGTCCAGTGTTCGTGCAAGTAGGTACCGAGTATGACACTGCAATTTTATTTATTTGTATAGATGGAGTACAGGAAATTGCAAAAACAGGATTAATGGAACAAATGTTACGTTAAGGATCGTAGTCAAAAATAAAAATACCAGTATCGAAAATGGTCCTAATAATAGGTACTCCTCATACAAATCAGAAATCTGAGCATACAGTTTGCATACATTTGATGAGCTATTGGGCAAGGCAGGACGGTTGCAGCCGACGAAAATGTATTCATGAATCGGCCCGCAGAGTTTAGCATTGCGAAGCGCTGCGGCCCGCACAAATGATGTGTACTCGCCTTAAAAATACTTTCTCATACCGACGGCGGCGGCTGGGAAGTGTGCAATATTGAAATTCCCATTGCATTACGCTCATAGTTTGTGCAATATTAATGGAACCTTTTATACACGGGGAAAGGGAAGAGGTTCACCATGGTTTCATTACATGATTGTAGCCTTCATAAAGTTAATAATTTTGTTTGTAAAAAAAAAATTCTCGTTCATACATATTGACCGTGTAGGTTACCGTCGGCACATTTCAACGTCTCCTACATTTGTAGGAGTGTTGAATTTTGAATCGAATCCATGGTAAAACTTTACAAACGCATCGTTCCACCGTGTATTTACTATACTCGAATAAACTACATACGTATGGAGAATAAGGAACCTACTTACCTAATTTTAATTTAAAACTGTGCTTTGTATGTATAATGTTCAATAACTGTTTGTAAATAAATTAACTTAAGGTTAATTGAATCAACAAAAAAATGGTCAGTAAAAATACGTTTAAAAGGATATTACTAATGTGTTTCTACAGCTATGTAGCAGTTGATTACATGCCAATTTCCGTGTCGCTAACTCAACTAGTGGTACTCGTTGCGGTTACGATCACACTCAATCGCCTCGCGTCCCGCGGCACATTGAATGCAAATTATATTACAACCAACAACCGGAGCCTACTCCGCCCCGGCACGTACAACCACCATACATTACATTCAAATTTTATACGCACACGTGATAAAATAAACGCCTTTTCTAATACTATATGTAATATACTCATAGATCGCAACATTCGTAACTCAAAACGAAATCTCCGATTCCGCGGCAAAGCAACTGTGAATAACTCATATGTTAAAGAACATTTTGTATAATAAAACACCCCGTTTTCTGCTTCATAAAGTGTTAGACGGCAAACAGGTTCTCCTTACGTTTTTCATTTTAATCTAAAAGGCAAAACCCACTGACTCATTCATCACGGTATCTCACGAGCCGTGTGGAATTTTGCACAGGAGGCGCTCTCTTTTGGGACGCAAGGGATAAAATGGGATTTCACAAAATTCAACAGCGATCAAAGATCCTGAGGAAATGCTATGTTAAAGGCCGAGGCTATTTTGAACCCATTTATATTTATCTTTCTAACCAAATGCACAATTCCCGCATATCTCTAAAAAGAATAAAGCATTATCAATATTATTATATTTCAAGTTTGAAACAACAAAACAAAGCTTATGTAATACAGTATAATAATCTAATTGCTTTCCTTTCTTTTACAGATATGTCGGAAGCAGCCATGTCATCCGATAATCATCTCTGAACAAAACCACAGAGGATGCCGAAAAGCGAGCGGACGCTTTAAAATGTGTGTGTGAATGTGTTTGTTAAAGAGACATTTAAGATTTAACAATAAAATCGTAAAAAAGTATGCCAAAAACAAAAACTTGTAGTGTGGGACGGAAGAGTGTACAGTGAACGTTGTATTGCGTGGTGTAGGCAGAGCATGCAACAGTCAAGTGCTTGAATAAAGCGGGTGTAAGAGGATGCGGAGGCGTGGCGCGTGACGCGCGGGCAGCTAGCGGCACCGCGGCGGATGCGGCGAGCCAGCGTGTACAGCGTGAGCGAGGGCCTGGAGCGGTGCGCCTGTGTTAGGTACGCACGACACCTTTTAACATTAACCACTATATGTCCCCAACAACATTCACACAAACATCAATCCCGTGTGAGAGGGTTACTTGCGGTTGCAATTTGGCAAAATTCTGTGTATGAGTGTTCGGGGTGGTTTTGTGTAGATTTGCTATCGCATGCAGCCTAGTCCTGCTTGCATTAGCATATCCGCATTGCACTAAGACCAGCGTTAGCAATAAGGATAACATCAATGGGTTTACAAGTTTAATTCTGTGTTCAGTGAATAAGGCTATTATTCGGCCGTTAGTCAGTTATTGGGTCTGTTTCGACAGGTCAGACAGACTAGTCCACAATTATTGTAGTACGTCACTTACGTCACTTACGTCAACCGATACTTACCTTTCACGTTGATCAAATAAAAATATATAAAAAATACTAACAATATTCTTGTGCGTTATATTTTTACAAGTTTGGATAAAGGGTAGTGAAAAACCTACAAACATCTCTGTTTATATTCTCAGCTGTGCCATCTTTTATGAATATGAACTCAAAAAGTTAATAAGATAGAAAACAAACAGAGGATTGCCAAGAACAAGATTTAGACACTGAGATTGTGATTCTAGGTCAACCAATCTATAACTCCATTCCCTTTATGGAAGCCAAAATGCTGATTGATTTCATAAAAAAATATACCTACCTTTTCACTTACTGACGTTGTCACAATACACGAATAATTTCGGCAAGCATCAGACAACAATTCCACATTTGCATCGGAAGCGAGCGGTATTTATTTTAATGTACGTTTCGTAATATACCGCGGCATACACATTCAAACACATTACAATTAAATGCAGTGCCATTAAATGCTTTTCATTGTAAGATAAAGAATTGAATCGTTTTATCGTACCAACCCATCAGGTCACATCGTTGAAAGTTCAATGAACTTTCAGTAAAGGCGCGTTTACGCTCATCATCGCCATCAACCTAGCACTCTTTCATCTCGATTCTCGGAAATTCTCATCCAGTTACTACCGGCCACCCTGAGCAGTTCATCGTTCCACCTAGCCTGAGGGCATCCTACCTTAATTTACCAAATTTATTTATTTAAAACTTTATGCAACAAAAAAGTACAAAGGCGTACTTAATGCCTTAGGCCTTCTTACCAGTCAATCAAAAGTAAGGAAGGGAAAACATGACAGGTACAAATTAACAACAAAAATAGAGATTAAAAAATAAACTCAAAACAATTACGCAAAGAAATTGTAATGTAAATGTACAAAAAAAAACTACTTACTTTGTAACTTCACTATCTATAATACCTACATACATATTAAATACATATCTTATAAAAAAAATAGAAAGACTCTTATTAGTTCTGAAAAAGAAATCCACAAGTTTCGCTTGAATGCAAACCGAATGATGTCTGTTCGATTCGCGGTCTCCACTCACACACACTCACACACAACACAACTACTCTCTGCCGGATCACCTCATGTCGAATACGATCTCTTAGAGAGACTCTAAGCATAGCCCTTTCCATAGCTCGAGCAACCTTATCCAACAAGAGGTGAGCGTTTACATTCGGTCGAGTAAATATATAGTCTAGTATAGATATCGACTTCTGTACTGAAGATGTATAGGCTTAATAATTTACAACGTTGCTGTTAGTAGTCTATATGCGTGAAAGCTGGGCTAACCTATGTCCATTATCCCAGAATTATTGAGATAGTAACTCTCCCAGTGTAATCACGTCCTAAAGGTGCTTTAGTTTTGTGGCTAGTCTTTATTAAGCCATACAGCGCCACGTATAAGGTCTTATCTCGTTTGCTTCATTGGAAAGTTGCAAGCTGTTATCCGTATCTTAATTGTCAGGTTATCCGGGATTCCTGGCGAACACTCTAATTATCCGGTACGGACGTGTTTAAAAATTATTTAACGTTTAATCTCACTTCAGTTGTTCATTAAAATAAGAGCACGTTTTATCGATAGCGTCTCTGAATGTTGAACTGGCACTTAAACGGTTTTTGAAAACGGTCGACTAGAATGTTTTTATCTATAAATATTTAGATATGTGTAGATCGTTTGTTTTTCATTAGGACCTCAGTTTCATCAGGTCAGGAAAAGTGTTGGGTTTTCCCTTCATGAACTTTTTAGTAGTAGGCCGGAACCTAGATTCGTGGCTAATTATTGGTAATAGCCTCGTCGAGAGCCTTAAATATAAATAAAGAAACGTGGACACACCTTTTTTACTACTAGCTTATGTCCGCGATTTCGTATATCATATTTTTTTTTTGCGCGGGTCTTTGTTTCTATAATAAAAGTAATTAAAATAAGTTACTCCTAACAACATCAGTTGCCAGTGAAAGTCTCGTCAAAATTGGCCAAAACAGACAGAAGGACAACATTAAAAATTGTTTTGTGGTATAACCGTAAAATTTAAAATATGCATTTAGTAAAAAGCTGTTATTCTGACATTACAAGCCGGCACTACTTATAACAAAAACCCTAAAAACATTTAATCTTAATATTTAATTTTATATTTTTATTTAATGATCTAATGCAATGTATAATACATAATACATACAAATACATTATATACTTAAAATAATAATAATATATAATCATTTGTATCAATATGTAAAGTTTAACTATATGATACACAAGTCAGCATTTATTGTTACAGAAATCCATCCTTCATCTGGGATAGCAAAGATACATATTATATTCTTGCGTGTCACTATTGTAATCTCTTACCCTTATCACATGCATAATACCTAGCAACTGTTGTTACGAGGAAAACGAAAGGATCTCCTAGCTAGATTATCGCTTATCCTCTGTTTTTAGTATCCCTTATCATTCTCAAAGCGTCGACTATTGAATTTGCTGTACAAAATTGGTTTAACATCAACGTACTTACATTTCCTTTGACTGGGATCCTGAGCTTCACAATGTTAGCACATAGGAAAGATCGATCCTCAAATGTCACAAAAGCTACAATTTCGAAAAGCTTAACACTAAGTCAAAGTTCAATGATGTTTATGAATAGGTACAATGATAACGAAACTAAAATCTTTTAAAATCTTGTCTCAATCTCATCTCATGTCAGCGACAATCAATGTCAAACGGTAACGAAAATTTTTGGTATATTTGACAGGTTGAGACTAAGATTAGAATGTTCCTAAAAGTTACTAGAATTGCCCTCCTTCTCCTTTGGAATATACAGTTTTTTTTCAGTACTTGGCCACAGTAGTTGTCCTCGTTTATAGCGACATCAGTCGCGTTTTTACACGACTGCCCAAAAAAAAGAAGTGTTATGTGTTCAGGGTTAATGGGTATGTATGTATGTATGTAGGTATGTATGTGAGTTTCTTTATTCCACCATAACTTTTAAACGCCTGAACCGATTTAGATGTATGGGGTATCGTTAATCCTTGCATTGTTCCGAGTAACATAGGCTAGTAAAAAATAAAAAGAAACCAGTGTGGTCACTTTAAAACGTAAATTAATACCAGCCTCAATTTATTTTTTAATGGATCTGGTCGTGTCTATGTTTATCGTCTAGAATTCAGCAAGTAGATTTAAAAAATATATAACACTGTAAATAAAAAACGTCGTAAAAAAAAACTGACGTGTAAACAAAGTACAAATATGTGCTATTTTGGCAGTCGTGTTTTTAATTAATTTTTTTAATGTCCTCTAAAGTGTAGCTGTAGGAACACCTTGGGTACTGCATCAAGTGGGCCATAGTACGGTCAGGGGCACCGCACTGGGAGTCGTCGGAATCTATAAACCCCCATTTGCCCGAAAATAAACAATAAACTATTCTTACTGACAGTCCAGAATTGAATTTAGCCGTGTCTCATTCCTTTCGAGGCATTACTGCCAGTTTTTTTTTTTATTTCTATGAGTAATTTTACTGTAGACTGAAAATATTGTAATGTATAAATTCGACGTGTGACGTTTTCTGCGGTCGGTCGCCCTGGCAGGATGTGAGGAAAATTCAGAAGTTTCCCCGGTTCCCCGTACGTGCGTGGCAAACTTTATACTTTGTATACAAGTAGGTATAAAAACGGAATCCGTCTGTGACCTCTTATTTTTCTAACCTCTATATTACGAGTACATCGATATTTTACTTCTTCTTATTGAACGATGGTAAAAGTACTTTTTTAATATAATTTAGACATACCATCAAGTGGGGTCATGGTCTAGTCAACCTAGCCTTTTCCCAACTATGTTGGGGTCAGTTTCCAGTCTAACTGGATGTAGCTAAATACCAGTATTTTACGTGGAGCATCTGCCTATCTGACTTCCACAACACAGTTACTAGGCAACACGACACCACTTAGTCAGACTGGTTATAAGACTTATGGACTTCTGCGTACCCGAAAGGGCTGTCAAACATCTACGAATGACAGCCGGGACTAAAGGTTTTACGTGCTTAACGAGGCACGGAGGTGTCACAGCACCAACTGCCAAACTCCGAGCTGCCACTAAGAAATTCCAAATGGGAAATCCAATAACACTTTACCCGACCTCCAAATCGCACTCCATGCTCAGCAGTCGCGTGTGTAACCACGATACCAACATGGCAGTCCAAATATGTCCAATGAGTTCCTAAATAAACCAAAAATAATATTATTCCAAAGGGGTTTGCGTAAAAGTGGCGTCATTTTGAAGTTGGATGGCCACTAATGAAACTTAGATATTTTGAAAGATCAGAATAATGCGATCAAAAACTAATATGGACACATTTCTCTAAACCTTATCGGAACGGAGATATTTGGTTTTGATAGCTCATTAAACACGAAGAAGTTATTATACCTATATATTCTTATAAACCCTTTTAAGGTTCTGAGGTTTTTTTAGTAACTATTTACTTACCGCAACCTAAAGATCTAAAGAACTATAACATGGCGCGCCCCTCCACAAATTCAAAACGTTTGTTGTGAAAGTATCAACGTGTGCATACAAACAAACTCACAATGTGTGCGTACTGAGACGGCTCTCGAAACAAAAACAAATCAGCGATTTGTTGCTCGACTAGCGGCGTCATTAATTACTCATTATTATTAGAATGGCGCTGCACTGACATACTCTATGAAAATGACACGTGCGTTGTCTTGTGCGGTCTTGCTAGTTATGATTAGTTGACCAACAAATCTGCCGGCCTGCTAATGAATACTACAACTACATAGAAACTCTTTCATATGGATATGGCTACACACATTGAAATAGTAATATGGAGGGGCGCGTCATGCAATAGTAGTTTTTTTTGTAACTATAAGTGTTAATGTGTTATTTCGAATTAAAAAACAAAAAGTCTCTAAAACACTATTATCTGGAAACTACCTTTTTGCACTTAATGACTTTTTGCTCTACAACGAGGTAATGCGTCTTTATTATTTCCCAAGACCCAAAAGTAACGTAACATTGACACATGGTCATGAAACAGTAAAGTCAATCTCTAAAAACAACTTTCAAAAACATATCTAAGATTTCTGTACGCACGACAGTAATTGAAGTTTTTATATTGACGACATTTTTAAAATCTTCAAATGCAAATATCTTAACTTCGATATAACTTAGGATAAAAATAATTGAACATATATTATGTGTACTTAACAACACAACAAAGTAACATGATAATTATTTGTGGCCACTGAAAAAAAACATGACGCCGCTATTCCATACTAAGTTAATCAATGCCTTTTAAACCATTTCAGACGAATCTTTTAAGTGAATTAGCAGTCAAACGTAAATAAGCAAAACTTGTGACCAACTTTTTCAATTTACAATTTCGACTTATTGTTGTTTCAACATTGATTAAAGATTATAACGTTATTATAAAGATTACAAAGGTAATTTAATGTAAATTGCGAATTCAAATTAATTTCATTAACATTCTGAGCATGGCGCCCAACGAGCTAAATTAAAGCCAGAAAACAGAGTTTCCTGCTTCGTTTCGATGAGATTTTCGTATATTAGCTTGCTTGTATTTTGTTTTGTTGTAGTTTTCGCCCGTGAATTTTCATAAGAATCCCTATTCTTTAGAAAAAAAACAAATTCAGAGATAACGTACGTTTCGAGGAGTTTTAAATTTCAATTTTTATTTTTATACATTTTCAGAATCGTACCAGTAGTTTCGGAGATTACCGCATTCAAACAAAAAAAATACATACAGTCCATATAGCTTTATAAATAATTGTATAGATTTTGATCTATTATATTCATAAATCAACGCTTACTAACGATGCAGCGATCATTAAAATAACGAAGTGTCACTCTTCAAACTGTTGTTTGGTCAAGTACGTTTTCGATTGAATTTATTATTTTGTCAGTATGATGTAAGGTAGTCCAATGTTGTCCAACGGCTTCCCATTAAGTAAATGAAGAGCACTCTATTTTAATAGTAATAAGTGCTTTAATCGCCTTTATAATTTGGTACTTGACACCGCCAATCAATAGACATACTTTTTATAAGCTGTCAAAACGCGATTCCCCCATAGATTTGTATAGCAAATGTAAATTATGACGTCCCATTTTTGCCAACTCACTTGATTAAGTATTTATTGATTTCAAATCAAAATAAGTCTAATTTTACTGTTGATTGAAAATTAATCGGATTTTCGGGGATAAAATATAATGTTTATTTATCTTTATTATCTTGTATGTCGTATTCACGGAGGAGAGAAAAATAGGTCACACTTCAAAGCACAATGCTGATATTAAAATAATGTTAGGAATAGTTATCTAGGTCGGTGTGATGGATCACGACCTAACCTTTTTCTTTTAGACCTTCGTTTGTCTATTTTATGAGTATGAGTTAACCTACGAGCATCCACTCAAAAGCTCTAAAGCCTTTTGCACACGTCTACCACAAACTGTGGTTATAGAACAGCTTAGCTCAGACAGTGTTGCGTTTCACTGCGGTTACAGATTAGTGTACTTGCCTACGCTTTGTCGTACTACTTACATGATTCTGTACAGGCATGTACGAAAACTAAGCCTTAAATCGTCATTAGCCAGTGTGGTGCATAGCTGCAGTCGGATTATGTTTATCCGTAGACCATGTATTCAGGCATTTTTTGTATGTTTGTAGTTATGTAATTTTGACTTCATGACACAATCGCAAGTTTTTCTAGTACACATACATATACCTACTTGCAAAGCATGTTTAAAACATATGTTTTTGTTATATCCTTAGGTAGCGCGGGCGCGGGTGCGGGTGCGGGTGCGGGTGCGGGTACCATGGCCGGCTGATGGAGCCGGGCTGGTGGTCGCCCTCGCCGTCGGCCTCGCCGCCGCCGCCGCCCCGCGCCCCGCCGCCGCGCTGCCGTTGCCGACAACCCTTTTCTACTAGCTACAACTGCTTGCCGCACTATGGTATGTATTCTATGTTACTAACCTATCAAATTAGAGCTTACTATAGTCGTGGTGGCATCCGCTAATATTTCAGGCAAATACGGCACTAAAACACACGCGGGACCAAGATGGTGAGCAGGAGGCAAGACCACATTCAACCCTGGTGTGTAATTATTGAATTATGTTGAATAATGTCCGCAATCAGGCCCTCTAAAATACGAGGTAGGAAGGTATGAACCCATCGTCAACACGTTGACAGGAAGCGTAAATTTCCCATCACTACCTAAGTATCTTGGGACCAAGAGGTATCTTGAGTCATCACGGGCAAATTAAATTAACCTCTGAACTTCTAAAGAAGCAATATTGTCCAATTTCCCGTGCCTTATTCCACCCCATTAAATACCTGTATGTACAAGAACATGTATTAAACTTTCTGGCGTAGAAACGTCTTTTTCGTACCTAATTCTTTCGCGCAAATAAATCGTGGATCTCTTTGTAAAGATTCACAATCCCCGCGGTCTAAGCCCGGCAAGGGAAAACACATGGTGACGGCAACACGTTGAAAAAACTCTGCTCGAATTTATTTCCCGACAACAACGGTCAACACAATTTTATTCTAACGAATGTATGGTTTTTCCACCGGATGCGAAGCACTTAGTCGCTCGGCTGCTTCCATGCGATCCTCACATTTATAAGAGATCCTTTTCAAGTTGTTTTGTCTCCCAAAAAGATTTATGTTGAATAAAAATATAGCTGAATCGACACAGTAAAACTGACGTAATATTTACAGTACTCTTTTTCACGTACGTTTGACGTATAATCAGTTTTAGCGATTCGGAGCACACAATCTAATTCCTTTGGGTAACGATAATTGAATAACTTTTGTCCGCCAATCATTGAAGCTCTATCTTTTGTGAGATTCTGAGCTAACTCAAAAGGAAATAAAACAAAAGAACAATTTGTAGATGTTGTCAGTTTACGATAGAATGCTTCTTTTATCGTTTTTTTTTTCACTTACTTTTTTAAGATCTGAAGAACAGTACCTTTTCTGTTAAGGGGGTGTCAAATGGCTTGTTCTGAGCCGTAAAATAAGTATAAAAGACTTTGTAGAACAATATCAGTATTATCGAATTTCGCTTTTATGTTCAATATTATATTAACAATTGGTTACACTCGCCTTTACTAACCTCCGGCAATTTGTATCGAGTTCACGTAAACTGAAATTGTTAAGAGGTATAAACGCCAAATAAAAAAAATACGGAAATGCCTGCCAAATAGTGTTCTGCAGTTTTATTCCTCTTTTATGAGAAGGTTTCTTTGTTAATAAAAGTACGGAAATAAAGTTATGAACTCTTTGTTTTTTCCTTAATAAACAAGTAAGTACAAATGCCTAAATATGCTCATAATATTATAAATTACCAAATAACAAAAGCATATTGCTGTACCCCTAAAGTACGACATCCTGAATAACACCAGGGAAGCAATTCTACTAACTTTTAGGAACGTTTGCGCTCTGATCTCAGTCTATTAAAAATACCTCTATTTACCTACATTTTTTACATTGATGGTCGCTGAGATTATATTGCGACTAGATTTTAACCGTTTTTAATTAGTAGAATAGGGCTTTTGCTCAAAATACTATACACTTTTTGAAAAATCAGTACTTACCATTTTCATTATTTATAAGCATTTTTTAAATAATGTATTGTACTTAGATGGATGGCCAGACGGGGAGGAAGAATCATCGGGCGGTGCGTTGCGTGAGCGCGAGCTGCGTTCCCTGCACCGCACCGTGCCCGCACTGCGTCGCCGAGAGCTCGACACCCGCGCCATCAAGCACCACTTCTACCCCGAGGGAGGATGGGGGTAAGCATTCACAACATCATCATACAACCTAACACAAGCGCGTAGTTAAACGCAATGTAAATTCGATCGATGTTTTAATCGCGTAAACCCATTTCATACAAATAATATTTATTTAATTAAAGGCAAATACCTACCAATAATATCATTGGGTAAAACTTATTGTGCGTTTAGTAAACAAGTATACTAAAATGCTATTGGATAGTCGTATTTCTAATTGGACGAGAATCGAATACTTTTTACGTTAGTACGCTCGTGCTAGACCAACAGCTGTTCACTTAGAAAGTGTTATGATCAAGTCAATTACCTGAGAGGTAGGTAATACAGCAGGGTGAATATCTCCCATAAATGAGAAAAGGTAAATGTGTATTCATTACCCGGTAAGCGGTTTATTAGCTGCATATAAACTGAAACAGCTAAAAGTTAGCGTTGATAATGCTCTCGAGCACTCTCCATTGGCTAGGGAAAAGCATAGTTAGGTTAGGGTAAAGTTGGACTGTTCAGCTTGTGTAACTTCATTAACTTCAGTTTTGAGTAACTCCGCACCCAACAGGATGGAATATCCGTTCCAGTATAAAGCATCGAATCACACGTAAACGTTTAAATGATACAAGTTGTAGGTATCTAAGGTGGAACCTTTGATATCAATCGATGGGAAAACAATTTATTTACCGTGGATATTTTCGAGCGTGCAACAGTAGTACAAAAAAATTGAGCTTTCACCTGTAAAAACTTGTACTATCTAAACTGCTCGGCGAAGAATACGGTACAGAACGAAAGTCGAAAGCTCTAAAATTCTACGACTGGCGGTAACCATGTTCATCAAACAAACTTTTGAAATATCAAGAATAAGTGCCTACCTACTGTTTTATTACTTTTTTCAGCTCTCCTATAAAGTGCTTCGATCAATATTTCTTGTCACATTCGAAGCGAGATAAATTGTGAAGTCAGATGAGTAACTGAATAAGAAAAAAACGGAAATAATCGAGATTCAAGATTATTAATTTTGACGTTCGTTTATATTTCGGATACGGGCGTTACATACACATAAAAGAGGAAATATTTACTACGGTTCTTCTTTAGGGTTCTCAATATTTTGGCACTGATGTAATGGCTATATTCGCAGAAACATTGAGGTGATAGGGGTGGGTGTTCATAAGTTATTATACTTATTATTAGCTGACAAAACCAGCAGGCAAACATAGTATACATCCCATTGTAAATACCTAGTATTCATGACTTTGTTACTTTAGAACATCATTAATACCTGGTCAAAATTGAAGCTTTTATAATTATCTAGAACATAAACCTACCTCACCGTTCGGATATGTAGCAATAAGATATCCAGAGCTTAGATTAAGCTAAATCCGTCGGGATTACGCAAGCACAGCCAATATCACACATTAATTACGGATTCTGAACTGTTTGTGTGTATTGTATTTGTAACTATTTCCTAACATAATACAGTACATAGACATACTCTTTTTGATGAATTATGAAATTGTTGAATGAATTATTCATGTAATCTAATCATTCTTACTCATATATCTTGCTATTGTTTTACCTCATCCCTCTAAGAACGCCGGATCTTATTCTCATACAAAACGTATTACATAAAGGATTCGATGTATCACTAGATACGACACGACACGTCATAAGCCGTCTTCGGTCGCAGATAAATGTTCCGACAAGCTATGTAGCACAATGAACACGAATCTCGAATTTCCCCCGAGTTCGTGACGAGACACAAGATGAAGACATATAATATCATCATCAGTCGTGAAGCAACTTTATTCCGACTACAAGATAAATTCGATGCGAACACGAGGTACAGTCACGAGGGAATTCAAGAATCTGATACGGACATAATGCGACGGTCTCGTCCGACGATAAACGAATTTATGTTTCGGATATTGACAGTGTGCCGCGGCTGTTAATGTGCAGGTTCTGGCGATGACAGTACCGCTCATCCTCATACATATGTTAATAAAATTTTGAAATTGGCTTTTAAAAATATGTTTTTCACAATTATTCCGAACAGATGATATACTGAAATTGGAAAACCGATTCGTTATTATAATTGCCTGTAATCCATGCTGCCATCTGTTACTTAATTATTTTCTTTATTCGTAAATGGTTATGAATAACAATTCCAACTTTTTACTTCGTTTACAGTAGCTTTTGACAAATTTTCACAGGACGATGCTTCCAGGGAATCCAAAAGCGCAACAACAAAAATATTCTCCGTACGAGGAAATTGAATGCGGAAATTTTTGAACGAACGCTATCTACATTGAAAAATCTTTTTGCCCCATCTTTACATCTGGTTGTAAATGAATTGCTTTTTGAAATTATCTCACATTGAATGAAACAGGGATGTCATAAAATTATGTTTGAGGTATTAACTAAGAAATATGTCCATGATTTGTGAGCGTTGTGTTTATGTCCTTTCATTATAAATACCTACGCGTAGCATATAAGGTGGACCACTTACTGAGTCCCCAGAGTGTCCCACCTTTGAGGTAGCAACGAGTTTATTAATAATTCACACTACTAATTGCTGTAATAGAGGTAAGCCTTAAAATACGGATTACTGCGTAAACTTCCGCCGACTTACTGGAGCTTCGCCGCGAGAGTTATACTGCGGCGAAATAATTGTACCGATTTAATTACGTCGCGGGCCTCGCACGCGTCTCGCCGTGGATCTGTGATACGCGCTAGAATTAAGACGTGATTTACATGCACGACAGAACAATCTGGTTACATCAGCCCTGTGTTAGGTGTGAGTTGGGATTCATAATTTAATATAGAAAATTGACCGTCGTCTAAGGCACTGGTCCCGCTGCTTACGAGCTGTCGACTACTTTCCCGTTTAAGAAACGTACAAAAAGATGTAGATCCCTTGTCAATAAAAGAGATGCATTTATTATTAGTTGAGCACATTGGTCTCATGCCATGCAAAACTCCACTAGTAGGAAAGTTGCCTAAGTTTGAGATTGTTTGCAGATGGATCGTGTGCGGGGCCGCATTCCTTGCCCATCTCCTGTCCACTGGGCTGCAGCTAGCCTATGGAGCGCTTCACGTGTATGCCTTGAAACACCTCGGACCCTCTGCTGATCATGCTGGTAAGCTTTGAAGATTAAGTGCGCTCAATCCATTCATCTAAACATTTCAGCTTATCTAATCTAATATAGACATCACTCTACTTTTCCATCGCCTGAACAAAGTTTCTGTTATTCACGTTGTTATTGTCTATTCGCTGGCGTCCTATAAAAATTCAATCGTGCGTAAAATAAGGAGAATTTTTGCTTGCATTAGGATTGTATATTATTATAGATATGATAAATAAATAAAGTAAGGACGGAGAAACGACAATAGCTCTTATAATATATATGTCATAACTAAATGTAAGATTGAGGAAGAAAATAATTTTGAATGCGTAGCCGAGGCCGACGAGGGACTGAGAGTAGAAAAGTAATCTATCAACGGCAACCCTCCGGATATAATACTTAAATAAACAGACAACGACGAAAAAATATTTACGACGCAAAATGAAAGCGTAACAGTGTTACAACCAAAATAAACGAGTTCACCTTCACAACTTTTAATTACTATCATTTTGTAAACTTCCAATTTAATAAAGAGGCTCATCTGCTCACTTGTTACAACTTTGTTAGGCCTGTTGGCATTTATTACGTTTTTCATGACGTCTGCATTAGTGTATTCAGCCCTAATTTGCCTGAACAAAGCCAAGAGATTGTGTTTTGACAACTACAATTTAATATTGGTTATTAAGTAAATGAACTTTCCGAGTCACCGGTATTTGTGGACCTGGTTGATTTATTAAATTAATTTTCCAAGATTCACGACTGGGGTTGAATATTAAGAGGTAGAAGTAATTTCGGTTATGAGCGCGGTCTTTGTTGTCAGTTGGTGGGGGTGGAGCGGGGGGGCATAACTCCGTCAGGTTCGCCATTTGCCGCTTTCATATTGGAATTTTGCGACGTTAACGAGTTGAGGTAGACGGTGCACGACAAGACGATATCGAATACTGCACTTACCAATATCGTTATTACCAAATATGATTAAAGCCCTCGAGCCGCATGATCCCAATAAAATTACAAACGATAATTAACTTTAATTCAGTCTTACGGTGACAATAATTAAAATGCAATAAAGTCCAAAATCAAGCCAATTAATTATAACCCTTAAGCTGTGAGATAAAATCGACACAATTTTATTATCCCTTATATCCTAAAGGCTAATTTAATTATGTCGGCTTTAACTTCGTCCGACGATTTCTTCGTACACTCTGAAGGGGACGATAATTCGTACCTACGACAAAATTATAAAAGAGTGTGCCCACTACACCGTACCAAACCATGACCGTGCCATGAATATATCAGGCGCGGAAAGAAACATGACACCAACTAGGTTTGCCAACCGTCCCGTGAGGGCAGGGACGTCCCCTTTTCTAGAGCGTTAGAGGATGCATCCCACGAAAGGCGTGTGCGTGTGTACCTGCGGGCCTTGTATGCCAAAATAAAATATTCAATAAAATCATTAAAAATAAAAATTTGTAAGTGTATTTTTCGGCTCGCGAAAATAATTTCAAAATGTATTTGAAAGCTGGGTCCCGTCTTTTTTTGCCACGTCCCGTATCTTGATTGCCAAAGTCCCGGTAAATTCATACATTAAGGTTGGCAAGCCTAATAATTACAACCGACAATTGCTGACGCTCCATGCATGGCACGCGATGGTGTTGGTCGGTGACGGAACGGTCTAGTGGGCGTTGTCTTTCAATACAAAAAATGTTTTTTTGCCAGACACGTTTCTGGCACAGTCATACGGTGTAGTGAACAGACTTCTTAACGGACGACAATTCAGTGTGGGCCAATTGTGTTAAGTGAAATCTTGGAACGATGGGAAGATGTCGGTATTTCCCAAATTACTACTCTTACATACCACTAATGTGTTATACGTCCCTCGCACTGTCTTAACCGGACCAATTAAGGGTAAAATAAGAATATATGTGTAAGTCCGTTCGTGTCGAACATGATATTGTGTGGAAAACAATGGTACTATTGTTTGTTATCGTGATTGGTATCGGATAACATAACTATTGACATGTATGATATCTAATGAAGTAATGATTTCGTAATAGTGATCGATATGTCATCATCTTCCTGCCCTTGTCCCATGTTACTTGGGGTCGGCGCAACACGTTTTCTTCTTCCATTCTGTCCTGTCAGCCGTTATGCTATCACTGACTCCCTTTTCATTCATATCATTCTTCACACAATCTATCCATCTTTTCTTTGGCCTTCCTCTTCCTCTCCATCCATCGACATTCATATTAGTAAATCTCTTGGTCACATGCGTTTCATTCCTCCTCTAATATACTCATTTCTGACCTTATCCATTCTGGTCACTCAATCTATATTATACAATCTTTTTCCATCCGTCTTCTTCGCGGCCCAACATGCACTTAATGTATTGTAATAGCGTGTTATGTGATATTTAAAATTTCAATTGTCCTTAGCTTATCCACCTATAGGTAGGACCACCTATAGGTCCACCTGACGACCACTCGCTTCACCTATATTCACCCAAGGAATTTTTTACAGAATCGACCGGTCGGTCTGTTTGTCCGTCATCAAACTACTAAGTAGATACCTGTACATAGTCGGCCTTGAATTACATTTCCTTTGTTTCCTCCTATCAACAATAATCTAAATGTGTTTTTGTTGACATGATACTCAAAGGTAAAGAGTTTTCGTGACACTGGGAGGGTTTTATCGCTCAGATTTTATTGTACGTCCGTCTGTGTCGGGACGGTCATGTCCCTAAGGAGGATCACAGAATGTAGAACAATTCCACTCAAATAAAATAAACCAAAAGGGAAAAATATTTATTTAAAAGGCACCATTACTCGTCTTGGTCAAATATTCCAAAGATGAATGGTAATGCAAAAGTAGAGAAAATGATTTTCATAACAAATTAAGTAATTTCACATAGAGTTTCTTTTACATAAAACAGATATAACACAACATGGTAGCTGGCTATGCTACATAATTGAAATTCAAACACAGTAGGTATCCAATTACCAAAAATTCAGCCTAAAACGTGCGTTTTCAATTTCGCATAAAAAATGTCGATACAATTTGTTCCGATTAGTTACTGTTCTCTCATGGGAACATCCGGACGATCCACTGCGTCGTTAATTTCTCCTGTTGAAACGTGATTTGACACCTTGTTTGATGAAATTGATCAAACCGTTTTTGAGTTAGCACTGAGTGTTCAAAGTCTAACGCTTTGCCAAATTACAGTGATCAAACTTCTACAATCAACACTCTGTGTGTGTGTGTTTCTCTATTAATATCAAGCAAAATTCGACATAAAATACATGAGATTAATCTATTCCTGTAAGTTGTCTAATCCCTCACAAAGCAAGCAAACCCACAAAACTTTAATCCTACGAATTTGAATTGAAACGTGGGTCCGCCATCAACGAGAGCGGAAAGCTCGCTAAACTACGAAAAGGTCAACAGGAGACGAGTCAAATAAAACACGCCACATCGGACAGTGTACACGTTGGTTTTAAATATGAAAAAAATGATACGTCAGTTTTTATTGCACACTGTGTCTCCATAAAATACACACGATTTAAAAGTGGCAGTTTAATTTCGGTGCATGTTTAAAATACTAAAGGAAAAGTGACGCTCACCTCTCATTGTATGCTGACACAATGTGGTACATTATTTGGAAAAGTCATGTTATTAAACAGGACAGACCCCGCTTTGTGGCCTTGTGGCACTCCTTGGACTGCAAAGGCTCTTATTGTATTGTATTTTATTTAAAAAGCGTTGTCCGACTCTGGGAAGGTAGTTGACATCATAAACCAATAACTCCAAGACCTAACTTCTCTAAAGAAACATTTTATTTTAGCCCTGAAAACCCGATAAATTTTCAATTAACTGTAAAATTTAATTTTTAATTGCTTTCAAATTAATAAATAGTTAGTCAATTGAGTCGGCACAAAACTCATAGTTGTGTTTTATCATACAAAATCTATGGGATAATCGCGTTTTGACAGATCATAAAAATTATGTCGATTGATTGGTGGTGGCATCTACTCTATTTCTCCATCTCGCCTCGTATATCTATTAATTACTTACATCATAATGTCCCTCAGTGTGGGCTGGCGCGATATGTGTGGGAGTATCACGCGCTGCAGGTGCCTTTGCAGCGGGACGCAGAAGATCTCCGCGTTTGGTGGCACTCCTCGGTGGACTGCTTCTGCCTCTGGCTTGCCTCTTCACTTCATTCGCCACGCAGCTTCATCAGACACTGCTTAGCTACGGTAAGTACCTACGGTGACAATAAAGGACTTGTTTATTATTATTAAGCATGATTTATTTTCACAGTTTCTGAGAAAATAACGAATGGCTTTGTTTATCAATAGTTGGCATTACTTTTGGGTTTATTAACAAGTAACTATGTATTTGAGAAACACTGAACATGATATTAGGTGCTTCTAAAAGCTGTTTTTGACGTTGAAATGGGATCCACGGTAAACTTTCGAGTATACAAAGTTACGAGAGCGTTACATAAACCGATAACATTCGGTAACCCATAAATGAAAAACACTTCGTGTGGAAACTTTTCGTGTTAAATTCAGTTGCAGTAAATTCCTTTCGAAATCTTTGTAAAACAAAGGTGTAAAGTTAAACTCTGTCTAAAGCGCGTGTTCAGTTCAATAAGTTATCCTCTCCACACAGTGCGGGTTCCCGGGATATTGAATCAAGCTCGCTTGTTAGTTTTGCTTACTATTCGAGGATGCTTGCTAAGCGTGATATCGTAACCGCTTCCCAGCGAGGGTTAAATATATTTTTACCCAAATCATCGTTTTATTTGCAAAGGCGAGACAAAAACAATTTAAGTATTGATTTTTCTTACATTTTCTCTCTGTATTGTGTGTTATAGTTTACTGAAAACTCCAAAGGCTCTATTAGTTTTCATAAAAAACATTGTGAATGTCTGACGGTATCTTGAAGTAAGAAGTAGACCGACTTGCTTATTACGGCTGTTACCGGTTGTAACAACGTCAGTCTACGCAATGAAGGAAAAAGTGCACAATCATTTTTAATAAAAAAGGAATGAATAAAATTCTCGTTATAGGTACATATTTTGCTGCTTTGTGCTATCGGGTGTTTGATTCTGTGATCAAAGAATAAGGAAATTCTCAGTAACAGTTCAAAGGTTGGAATTGTGCCATATATATTGAATAAGACCCAATACCGTCATTGTAATTGCAACAGACATTACTGCTGAATAAGTCTATTCGAAAAACACAGTAATGTGAATATATGTCCGTTTTAAGTAAATGTATGCCGGCGATGTATGTACTCGAGTAAAACAAAATTGAGACAACCCAATTTTTAAATATTTTTTTTATATATTCTTGAATACCATTTTAAATGACAAATAGCTCCATAATGTCGAAATACAATCTTCTATTCTTCTTTTTCGTCCTAAAGAGGTTGCATGCTGGCGTGAACATTATCATGGTAAAATTTTGTAACACTCATCAATTTCCACAACTAACATTATATTTTAACTCTGGTATCTCCAACTCAGGCGTGGTGTTGGGAGTGGGATGTGGGTTCGTCCGTGAGTCTGCTGGCTTGGTGCTGGGTGCCTACTTCAGGAGACGGAGACAGTTCGTCGAGCTGGTGGCCCACGCTGGGGGCGGCGTGGGCATCGCACTTTTCAGCGTCGCCTATAAGGAAGCCGTGGGGTATGGCATTTAAAATATAATGAGCTATCAACAGGTTTATGCATAAAAAAATCAAGTATAATATTATCTATTTGTATTTTGCATTTTTGACGAGTAATAAACATATTACGTGAAATATTTTAGTGTTAAAATTTGGTACCTAACGGACATTACATTCCACCAAAAGCTAAAAGAAATATATTCATTAAAAGTTGACTATTTTTAACAGGAAACTAGGTTGGCGATTGGGCTTACAGGCAGTGACTGGTGTGCTCGTCCTAGCTTTCTTCCTAAGTGCCGTATATCGTAGTGCATCCCTATATCACCCCCAACGACGCGCCATCCTCCATCTCAAAAACCAACGACGAAAGGTAAGGCCGGTAAGACTGAAACTTTTTCAATTATTCACCGATTTAAATCTCCGACAAATAATTTTCCCTCAATTTGTATCCAACGGAAACTGACACTAATTTATGTAAGAAACATTTCATTAAGATTTAGATCCTTTTCTCAACTTTGTTTCAACATTTCACTTAAATTAATATTTGCCAATTTGAAGATGTTAAGACCAAGTTAAATTGATTGATTACTATAATTAAACGAACTCGTTTATTTTAGGTAAAAGAAAAGAAAGGCCTAAAGAGAGGAGGACCAATCTTCGATTTAAGCCCTCTCCAATCCCGACCGGCGAAAGTTTTGTTGCTGGCCGCCGGATTAGCTGCTTTTGGACTTTACACTCCCGTCTTTTTTTTGGTAAGTCTAATTGGTAAAGTTTGGTAAATCAAAAAGTTATCCTGATTAATATTAATATTTATTTCTTAATAGGCTTTGCAAGGTTTTCAAGAAGGCTTAGAAGAGAGTGCTCTAGTGTTGTTACAAACGTTCCTGGGATTCGCCGCGGTGCTCGGTTGTGCCGGCTTTGGGCTCGTGCTGGTGCGACCGTCAGCGCAGTGCCTCGTCTCCAAGCAATATCTTTGTCAAACGGCTATGGTGGGAATAGGTACACAATTATTACAAATACTTTACGTCCATTCCCTTAAAGATATTATTACATTAAAAAAAAAATTTCAATTGTATTATTAAAAGGCCCTTTTTAACGTAATTTCGTACAGAGAAGAATGAGCAAGAACATCTATACTTATACTTACTCTTATAAAGTAAATATTTTACAATATTTTTCATTTCAAAAGTATTAAGGAAAAATGTTTGCAGGTATTTCAATGCTAGCTCTAAGCAGCGTGGAAGGCTATCACGGGTACGTGCTGTTTGCTTGGATGTACGGACTTTGTTTAGGAGGATTTTTATATTCTATAAAGATGCTCACAATGGAACGTGTTCGAGGCCGACATTTTACAAGAGTTTGGGGTAAGAATATATAATGCACTATACCCTCTTTATAGGTTACACTTTAGATAAAGATAGATAAGTAAGTGATTTTTATTTAAACAGGATTTGTGCAAGGTGCTGAAGCTATCCCAGTCATGGTGGGTGTGCCTGTGACAGGGTACATCAATCAACAAGTGCCGAGAGCAGGCTTCTACTTCTCGTCGGCGGCTACGCTGGCGGGTGCTATGTTGTTGTTCTTCGTTGGGTTTTCTAAGCGGGAGCCGGAGCCGCCACCACCGGCGCCTGCTCCTACTCTGGTGGAAGCGTGTCCGTGCGTGACGCCCCCGCCGCGCTGTGAGCCTGCGTGGTGCGCTTGCAGCGCCGGTGGGGCAACGGCCTACTGCGGTTGGCCCGGTCCTACTTACGGCACGCGCCTGCCGAAGTCGTTATCATACGCGGCGCCGCTCGACCGCGCGTGTTGCACTGCCGCGCACTGCCCCGACTGCTACAGGCGCGCGCCGCCGCTGCGTCCGTCGCGCTCCGTGCCCGAGGGGCTGGCGACACGCGGCGCCTCGTGGACGCGCGGTGGCTCGTGCCGGCCCGCCTGCCGTCGCCGCGAGCATCACCTCATTGAACAGATCACCACGTCCGTATGATAAAATTGCATCCGACGCGATTCTCGCGATTCTTGTGATGAAAAACTCGCGTACATTTTGTTTAATTAGTGACTATGAAGGAATTGTGTAAATAATTGTTTCCGTAGAAAAATATGTATCTACTAATTGAAGTGAAAGTTGAAGTGATAGATGAGAAAGCAATAAACTGAAATAACATTTGATCCTTCAATTGCCGAAACAAACCAGTGAACTGAATGTTTTTCTTTGTCTTTTTATTCATATCGCGTACAATAAAAACATTGTTATTTTTTACAAAACGGTATAATAGCCGCATAGCTGTGCCCAACGTTGGGTCGTAACCATGTTTGCTTGTTAACCAACAATCCACATACCTTTAACAATAAGCTGAAGAGTAGAATGTTAACTGTAAAATAAAATAGCTAATTTTTCCTACTTCTTAAAGTACTCGTGGGACCTTTGTCGTAGTTAAATATTCATATTTTATAATGTAGAGCCATCACTTTTAAATCATAAATTCTTCAATCTTTGTGTCATATTTACCTATCTTATCTGAAACTATAATTATAAAATAATGAATTTGTCTTTGCGTTTTTCTCAATAAATAATGGAAATGAATACAAAAATAATATTATACTGTGAAGAGTGATAAAACATGTATTTGTATGAATCAATAGTCCGTTTGATAAAAACAAAGTCAATTTTAGCGATCATATTATAACTGTTTTAAATAAGAGAATGAGTTAGATAGTTTTGTTCTATGATTGTTACGACTATTGTTTAGAGTTAATAATTATATTTTGTCGTTACGAGATTTGTTGTTTTTGTACCAAAGCGTGAGTACAGTTTTGGTGATAAATAAAAAATTAAGAGTTTAGCATACCTACTGTTTGTTTTTATTACGTACTACGTACTCGTGTTCACGGTTCTCTACAATTTTATTTAGTTGAAACAGGAAAGTCAAAAGGTACCTGTGTTTCAAATATTTACTTATTTGCCTACAAAAAAGTTATATTGAACTCAAAAATGAAATTCAACCGCTCCAGGGAAAACGCACAGACAACATTGAGGTTGCCTTTTCACAGCGTTTTATTAAATAAAATGGTCTGTTTCATTCCTAAGGGAAAAAGCTTACGTAATTGAGGGATAACGATTACAGAATTATATTGGAATTGAAACTGATTTCTAACTGCTTATAACTGAAACGAGACAAAACATTGATATGGAGTTACACAACTCAATATCAATGTGAACTGCACTTGATACGATTATCTGCATTGCACATTTCAATTGCACAGCCAGTTTATGCCCACACAAGCGCTTCTTGGACCGAAGCTCTTGATTGAAGACGTTGACGGCAGCCATACGAAAATGGCTGACAGCGATTTATCTATATGTTTCCATAAAAATTTCCCCACACATTTCGGTTTATTTTGTGTATGTGTGAAAACATTTAAAATTTAGTAAGTACTCTTAAGTCCCGGTCACACCGGAGTGGCCAACTTGCGGGCACGGTCGCGGTCACCGACGCGGTCAGATACAACAGTAGTAGGTACTTCGGACAACGACTGCCCGCGTTAGTGTGGACCCATCTAAACAAATACTACTGCTGTATCTGAACGCGACCGCCACCGCGAATTGTTCGCTGGTATGATAGGGGTTTTATAGCGGTCATGTCCCGTAATCCATACCTACCTACCCATGCTTGCCAAAACTCCAACTCGCGATACTTTGTTTAAGGACTTAGTGACTTTTTGAACCTCTCGCCCAGTTTAGACAACACCATTAAAGTAATCCCGTTTTAATCCCCTCAATTTCACTTCGAATCAAGATGGAAGCCGAAAATGAGTTCCCAATTTCATTCAGTAATTCAACTGAATTTTCAAATAACGACGCCGTATCGTAATCTCATTCCATGCATCATAGAGG
Source organism: Hoplodrina blanda (assembly GCA_949316365.1). Taxonomy (NCBI): domain Eukaryota; kingdom Metazoa; phylum Arthropoda; class Insecta; order Lepidoptera; family Noctuidae; genus Hoplodrina; species Hoplodrina blanda. Next base: position 7,947,434 of record OX438563.1, read on the forward strand.
AGTGACTTTATGTGCGGACGGCCACGGCCACAGCTGCAGAAATAAATGGGTTTACCATTTATGTAGGACCATGTTTGACATTTCCAATTTCAAATGCACTTTGTACATAGGTGCATGTTAACATTTTGTTATTCTTTATTTGTTTATTTAAACTTTACGCAACAAAAAAGTACAAAGGCTTAACGCCTTAGGCATTCTCTACTAGTCAACAAAAGGTGGTGAAGAGATAACATGGCAGCTGAAAATTATTGTGCTAGCGTAAAACATCAAAATTAGAGATTTAAAAGAAAAACTCAAAACAATTAGGTACATAAATCAATTTAAATGTACACAAGTACAAAACAATTTAAATTCTACAAGCTTAAAGTAAGTCTTTAAATCAATCGATCAATCTTTTCTTCCAATACATCTAAAGAATTAAAGGTCTTTGAAAGTTTCAGCTGCAATTTTTCTTCCAAGTTAACGACGAATGGAGTAAATGTTTTAAACAATGGACTCGGCTTAAAATATAGCTCACGTTTTCCTTGACTTTTACGATATTGTGTGTATTGTCGGGTGAATCACGTTTCGTGGGTGAACAAAGGATTCACACTAGTCACGGTGACATAAATACTTGTGAAAATAAAACCAAAACCATAAAGTGTTACAATAGGGTCTAAACTCGTAGAACCCTTTTGAATTCAATTGAGATATTTGACTCGATTACTGGAAATTATGTTAAAATATGTACATACGGTAGGTTTCACTGTCACTTGCAAATGAAAATAATTTTATTTCTTTTACATATCAATTTATTATTTAATTTCAATGCGTCAAAATAAACATGATTAAAATAAGATATCATTTGAAATGTGTACTGCCCCACAATTTAAGCCCCACACACACTACGCACTCAAAGGCACACGATATATTCCGTAATTATCTCGCTAATCCTACTACGATTATAAACGAGAACATTTTGTAAGGATGGATGGATGGATAGATTTGCTACTCTTTCACGCTTAAACGGTAGAACGGAATTAGCTGAAGTTAGCTTAACAAAATCGAAAGCTTATCACTGACATTGATGAAAGAAAACATCGTAAGGAAAACTGTACTTATAATAAGTAATAAAGTCTGAAATCGCTAATCCGTCTTGAGCAAGCGTAGTGATCAATGCTCATGCCTTCTCTGTATGAGAAGATCCCTTTGCCCTGCAGTAGGACGATTACAGGCTGGTATTATTATTATATTCCTTTTGGATTTGGCCAAAGTTGCTTAATTCTCAAGTCTGCACCGACAAAATCGTGGCTTTCTTTTTAAGTTAGCTTACCCTACTTTTTAATCACGCAAACCAACAAAATCAATCAATATCTTCTATCTAAACACAAATAAAGCCAGCAACAGATAATCCTGCCAGGTGATCTGATGGCGGCTTTTGAATAATTTGATTCAGTATTCACGGAACGCCCCGTCCGTCACAGGAGCGCTCATAATTAAGACGAACAACGGACAGCGCCGCGTGCGTCGAATATATTTGTACAGGATTATGGTAATAGAACGGACGGGAGTTTTCTTTTGCCTATGTATGGGCTATGTGTTTCAGCTGGAGAGTTAATAAACAACAGTAACACCTGTATATGTATTCGTTTTATTGTATATTGTATCTGTATACAGAAGTAGTATCTCACATACCTACGTGATGATTGTGATGTGATTACGATACCGGGAGGTTCAATCTACTTGATTGAAACACTATTTTCCTTTCTGTTTCGTATATTGGTTTAGTAGTTATATTTTAAGCTTAGCCGTCTTGACACGATGGATCAAGGACTATCAAGTCTGTGGGATTTTAATTTTTTAGTTTCCTAATTCTTTTTCCAAAATAAAGCCTAAGTTACTTCTTATAACATCAGCTATCTGACAGTGATGTCTTGTCAAAATCGGGCTAGTAGGTTTGAAGATTAGCCAGAACAAACATAGGGACAGATAAAAAACATTGCCATTGATATAAGTGCCATTGCGTTTGCCACATTCATATGCGTTTGGCAAAAAGCTGTTATTTTGACAAAACAAACAAACACTTCCATTTTATTTCTTTGTATAGATTAAAATAAGGTTAGATATGGCTAAACCAGCCAGTCTCCATAGTACCGACTTAGGGCGAGCGCGCACTACGATAAAAAATCGTTGCGAAAAAATATCGCAAATCTGTGAACCACAGAAATACACTACAATCCGCGCATTGCGAAAATAAATTTTTCATAGATTTTATTTCGCATTAAAAAAATCGCATCTTATTACTATTATCTATCAAAGGACTCCCTAACTGAATGTCTACAGCAAAGGAGAATCACTTCCTGTCGCGCTCAGAATTGCTTCCTGTCTTCATTATTGCTACAGAAGTACATGTATAGTCGAATTATTACTCCTATGACGACCTTTATCATTCTTATATTGATTTCTGAAGGACAACCCTATGTGAAAAAAAGGAAAGAACTAGAAATAAAGCTGTTGTTGCCCTTTCCGGAAGCTGTGAAAATCACTAGGGGAGGATCGTTAGAGCATGACCGACAGTTTGTGAACGGACGCGTATTGGGGATTACTGGAACCGTTTCATTAGTGAGAACTATCTATACAGTGCTTTTGTCATTTTGATAAACACACCCGTAACTTGGAGTTGTTTGTATCGGGATAAATAAGCGAGATAACGAAACAACCCACAATTGGGAAATTGAAAAAAAAAAAGTTTTTTTATGTATTTAAAAACTTTATCATTTATGATATTGATATTCAATGCAAAAAACTTAAAAAAATGTTTTTTCAATTAATTATAAACAATTAAAAATTGTTAAAATTTCAAAAAATATCACGTGACTAAAAACACTCTAGGTACATAATGTTTAGTTACTTCATCGGGCATTATTATTATTTTGACGTCACAGGCGCTCGTGTTTATTCGGGTGTTTTCGGTACTCGATTCAAAAGTAAATTTTTATTTAGAAATAACTTTTGAACTATTGCGAAAATAAAAAAAATAAAAATAGTTTTGTTATAAAACTTATATATGATCTTTCCATTTATCACAAAAAAAATTGTTCCAAAACCCAATTGTGTAGTTGACACCATTAACCAATAATTTCAAAACAATTTCCTAAAAAAAACCACTTTATTTAACCCCTAAAAACTCGTTATTTTTCAATAAACAGTAAAACTACATTTTCAAGCAATTGAGTTGGCAAATAACTCACGTCACAGTTTACTATTGCCATATACTAAATCTAGATCTATGGAGCTCATAACAAGATAATATCTCAATTAAGATTTTCTGTTACTTTGAAATCAATAAATAGTTATTTAATTGAGTTGGTAATAATGTTACAATGCAAAACAATCTGTAATGAAAATTGACCTTCGCTGCCACTCAAATACATTTGCATTGCTAACGAAATAAGAAAGGAAAGTCACAAGGATATTGTAAAAAAATCGTATAAAAATAAAATTTCCCTTCATAATACAAAAAAAGCTTATTGTCGTACAAGTGGAAGTTAATTTTCTGCTCTTTTATCTCTGAGTGATTAAATTTTTTAAACATACTAATAGGATTTTGTTCGTTAAGTAGGTACCTACAAACCGACTTATTTACGTTTGGGTTATACCTCGATGTTTCTTTACTAGATTTTTTCCTTTTAAATTCGGAAGAGTAATGAGACGAGAAGCTATTCAAATGAAGTAAGATATATTTAAGGAATTAGGGCGACTCAGTGAATACGTAGATCCTTCTTCGTCGGCGTGGCACGGTGCTTAGCGGAGAATTGCCGGGAATGGTACCTTTTATTCAATTTTTATGATACAGTAGTTTACGGCTTAGCTTGTAAATAGCACAATATATTTTGTTTTATTTAACTTGAGTTGTATTGTATAAAAAGGTATTTTTATTGGCGGTAGGTAGGTACTGTAACCAATGGGACGGTGGTCACGGTTCCAGGGATGTCTGGATCACTGCCCCAGTTCTTACTGGAATAACCCACCTGCTCCATAAATCGGGTAGTAGGTAATTCGGAACCCAAAAATTATAGACCGATCACTTGTCTGCAGATGGTCTATAAAGTTTTACATCCATTTTGAGAGCTAAAATTAATAAACACATTGAAGAGAGTTCTATCATGTCTGCCTTTTAAAATGGATGTAGGTACGGGTCCCGTTGTACTAAAGAGCTACTCCTCGATATGGCCATTAACCAGCAGGTTACTTGCATCTTACTTACACTTGTACAAAGATAATATGGGAGAAAAGATGTTAAGATATTGTCACGCTACGCCACCACAAGTCTTCCTAACGAAATTTCATAATCACTGACAAAATGAAGAAACAGTCAGCCATCTTAAAACCGGTGAACGTGATTAAATTATGAGAGTTCTCCTTGTGTCTACTTGAAACCTCTCAACATTGTGCTTTAGGGCGTTAACCTAAGCTTCAAAATTAATTGAAACAGAATCTCAATGATGTGACAAAACTCAAAAAAAAACTTTACTGTCATTATGTAAAGTCAAACAAATGATTCTATCAAAATATAAAGCAATGAAATGAATCCCTTTCAAAATCCTTCGGATTGTGATTGTGTATTACGTAATTGGGATGGCGAATTTCTTTAGGGACGTAGGCACGACCTAATTGGATACCTACTTCCTGCGGCCTTATCAGATCTATACAGGAGAAGGTACAGATTATTATTCAAAAGACTCAGAGACCTGTAAACGTTTTAATTAGTTACTTACATCTTCTCTGCCAACGGGAACACATGAGTTATGGTTTTATTCATATCACTAGCTTAATTTTGCCCGCGACCTCGTCCGCGTTAGGGCGCTTTCAATTTATGCGTTTCGTGTCGGACCGCTGCGGTGCCGAAACGGTGCGTTAGACGTACGACGCACGGACGATCCTCTTTTTTCATACAAAACGCACGGTGCGGCAGCAGTGCGGCCGCCGGTACCGCGAACGCTCGACAACCGGATATATTAACGTCCGTTGCCGCACCGTGCGTTTTGTATGAAAAAAGAGGATCGTCCGTGCGCCGCCGCCGTACGTCTAACGCACCGCTTCGGCACCGCAGCGGTCCGACACGAAACGCATGAATTGAAAGCGCCCTTAATGTCGGTTATCGCGGACGCAGAGGAAATCGCTAACAGACAGACAGGCAGAGTTACTTTCGCATTTATAATACTATTTGTATATTAGTATGGATTCATTCAGTGACTTTAAAAAGACACTTACTGAATCCGACTTTTACGATTTTCTTTTATTCTGATAATAAAATTGATTGGAGTTATCATCCCTGAGAACCTTCTAGTTATGGAGATATTGGAGGTCAAACTTCCAACTTGTATACTTTTATTCTTAATTTATAATTAAACTTTAAATAATGTTAACGAGTAATTGCTTTTAATTTTGGAAGATTGCATTTCATAATAGTATCCTTTCACGATAAGGCTTCCACAGTGAACCAATCCATGTGGGTACATATTTGACATTTCGATTTATATAATTACTCTGAAACCACATTTGGCGAACAGTAAACACGGGACCGCAGCCCGCTATTTATATAGCATTCATAAGTGGATTGTCGAGCAGTCATAAATTAACAGTCAATAGCACAAAATGCATATTTTATGACCAACATAATTTAGTTGGGTTGTAATTAAAACGGTTTTCAATTACGCCGCAAGTGAAATACAGTTGTTTCGTAGTTATAGGACACATAATGTATACACACGTACAGTCAAGGACAAAAATATTGAACCCACCCCTTCAGCAAAGTCTGTAACTATAGGTAAGGCATGATGGAGTTGGCGTATCCATTGGGATAAAAGCCCTATTTAAATCAATAAAGGTTATATATTAAGGGGGGGGTATTTGTTAAGGGTATATGTGTGACCTAAACAGTGCCCAAGAGGTTTCTTTTTATACCTACCTACTTTTGAGAACACTTTTACATTTGAAACGATACTCTACGATAAACTCGCTTTTGAATTTTACTAAGTGTGTAAATATTTTTGCTCTTGACTGTACAATGTTGTCATGTCGGAGTTTGTTTGTCGACAGCTGACAATCATGAGCTCGACGACACACGATGTCACGACACTCGAAACATTGTTTTTCTTAATTATATATGTATGTGGGTAGGTGTACTGTATATAAATATAGGTATATTGAATCCAACACAGACATTTGTTTTTAGAATTTGTACATATGCGTCTTTATATTATCATCTACTAGCTGTGCCCGCAGCCTTTGCTTACACGGCCCTAAGTGTAACCTAAGGAAATAGTAATAGGAATTAAGAAATACAAAATCAAAGCAAAAAGAAAAGAGTTGAGAATCTAGGACAAATCGTCAGACAGAGCTGAATGTGTTGATTCCCTAGCCACGAAAATACCTGAATAAAAATATGTCACATATAAAAATATTGATCATGCTTAACACATAGGATAATTTTCATCGCGTGTCGTGGTCCCGTGGGATTTAGGACTTTGCTTTATTCTCATAAAGAGACGGGGAAGCACATAGGGTATTAAAAAACTTACCTGCATCACTGTCAATGGGACAAGTGCCCAAAAACCTGGCAGAATCGCCACGTTGTACGGCAGTGCTGATTCATTGGCCCAAAAAGCCTAAAAATATTAAAAGAATAACGAATAAAAGATATCTGCTACACAAAATAGAGAGTCAGACTGAAAAACAACAAAATGGAGCTCAATTCAATAACCCTATAATTAAATGCACATAATTACAACAAACCTAACATTTTTTAAGCCAAAATAAATAAAGCCATAAGTTACTGATTTATTACCGAACAATTTTTCCAAATGAAATCATTCGTAAAGATAAATAGCGTTCACAGTATATTTTCTTTTATCCCCACGATGAGAAACATTAATATAGAATTGTATATTTTACTATACTGATTTAATTCCGCCATGAACGTAGGCGCACACATTAATAGAATCAGATAAGACGGCCCATAATATCAGATGATCGTATAATTAGCAGATAATAATATCATCTTAATGCTGTCCGTATCTGCTAATATTAACACCTAAGTCCTAAGAATCTCTCGGGGTGTTGTTTCTTTTGTAACATTAACTAGACTTTCTAATATAACACTAAAGAATTCATTTGGCTTGAGGCCAAATTGTCACTACCTAGATTACCTATGGAGATAGGCACTAATGGATAAGTAGTAGGTATTATTGGTAGCTTATTACATATTTAATCTACTAATTAAAGAAAACATTAAATATACATTTTAAAAAATATGCTTTACTCATCTACAAATTCTAGGGATATCAATTAACTACAAGCTCTGGCGCCACGTCGTATCCCATAAGTCTAGGATGTTAGAAAAATCATTAAGTGCCATTTAAAATCTGCGAGCGAAGTTCCCCGCTAGGAATTCAGATATATATTTACTTATTGGTATACCATTTGTAAGAAAATCACGTAGTACTTATGTACGTAGACACACCATAAAGGCCAACACCGCATGATCAGATTGCTCACGCGCGCAGAAAAATCGTTCTGAACATTCACAGTTCAGTTAGCACCGATTAGGCTACGATAATAATATACGCGCCTAAGAATAGTCAACACAATGACGTCATAACTACCCAAATAGATGCGAATAATTTAGAGAATACCGTCTAGACATTAATGGCCCTGGAATTGGATTAAACGAGTATAATTTGATAACAGAAGTACCTACATTTAGCGACACTACGTAATTCATGACATCTGCCACAAACACGAACTAAATACTGAATAATAAATAGAACAGAAGAGACTCAGGAAATATCAACGATCAAGTTAATGGATGTACCGATTTAAGCCGAGTTTTATCGTTCCGAACAAAGTTTGAGTGCCGATTAAGAGAGAATGGCTCGAGCGAGTTTAAACAAAGTTAAACGCTAGTTTATGACCATTTACCCACTGAAACTAAGTATTCCTTTGGACTTTATTGCATTACCAGTTCATAAAAATGAGAATGCAAAACAATTTTTTGAAAAAGCTAATTACATCAAACAACGTTTCACTTTAAAAAACCTCGAGTCAGATGAAAAAGAAATCGAGGAAAAAACTGATCAAGAGCTCCGCTCAAATAGAAAAAGATTTCCACTTTTAAAAGTGACAAAACCAAATCCCCATCTTTGTTTTTGTTACGTACTTTTTTAAGACCTCCTCGTCAAAACAGACTTGTGTATATATGTGTGTAGGACTTAAAAGATATCTAAGTAGGTACTCGATCAAAATATCTATCACGGGGGTTTGGTTTCCGCACTTAACCTCGATGTTGTGTGAGCCATGGTGGCCGTCATTCTACTCAATCATATAAATAGCAGAGGAAAAAAAAGGTAACAAACACACGCTGACAGCGAACAAGTGTATACAGTATCTCAGCGTGAATCACTTCTAGTGGCGACTTTCCTGTTGGTCTTGTTCCGGCGGACGCGCGGACGGATGCGTAAGGTCGTAAACTCGGACCTTTGTCAACTGATATCGCCTCAAATGTTTTACTACCCTCCTGCTTGCATTAGCGTTAAATTTATGATAAGCGCCCTCGTAACGTACAGTCATCAATAGTCTACGACTCAATCATAAAACTGCACCGTTCACTTCAAGAAAATGAATAAAACGATTTCTTCTATCAGCATCAGCACCATTTCAATTTATGTGAATGTGTACGTAATGTTCATCGCGTAAAAGTTTATTATGCTCTCTATATAACAGCTCCCTTGAATTCACAAGAAAATGTAATTATTTGGTCGTTTGTTCCGGACATTAGGAAGCTACTTATCTTATCGTCGGACGATGGTCTTGACCTAGCGGCCTTTATAACTTTTCTTTTTCTTATTTCTCAAGTTGTACTCAGATACAAACCTCGAAGGGCTTACCCACTTCAACTAAGAACTACGACCACATCTCGAGAGGAATACTTCCAATTTATTTCATATCATTCACGTTACGAATCATATTCACTTGCATAAACTCATAAATTCTTCATAAGTTATCAACTGGTGTTATTACATAATTCTACTGATATTACTCCACTCGGGATAAAGCAAATCATTTATACAAATATTAATATTTATGTTGACGTATCGGGGCATCGAGATTGGCTCAATAATATAAACGATTCTGAACATCAAAGAGCAGATAGGTGTTAGGGGAGGAAAAATAAAATAGATCGATGTATGAACGAGTCCAACGGGCCAGGTGAACGAGCTTTAATCCCACGGCGCCGCTCTAATCGAGGCCTTTCAGTATAACTTACTCTTATATAGGCTATACAAACACTGGTATCTATTCGATAAAAATAAATGTTATTGACTTGTTCCGTACGATTCTCTAACTTGTTAAAGCATAAACTGTATTGGGGATAGACACAGCTGTTGATGTTCGAATAAGATAAAATAATATGTATAAGGTGCATTGGGGTAATTACGACAACCGGGTAAATTCCGATTTTATTAATTTGCACCATTTACGTACCACATCTTATTTTGACAATGTTTTAAAGATGAAACACGTATCGATTTATTAGCAATGCACGGCAATGTTTAAATCTGTGGCAGCGTTTGATTGAAATTAATAGAAATCGTAATTTACCCGGTTGTCGTAATTACCCCAATGCACTATATTTATTTTATATTATTATTTGTAATGCATGCAAACTCTTCGAGAATACCACGCTTCGAGAATACCATCTTTTAAAACCATTATTAAGTTCCAGCTATCATCATGCAAATATTCGTAACACACATAATAACACACACATAATATAACGTACTATGTAATAGTATGAAGTCTGTTCAATCTCCTTAATTAACGTCTACCGTCTTTTGTTCTAGTAATGAGCAAAGAACTAAGTAAAATACGAAAAACTGGGGAGACTGGCTGGCTTTAAAAAAATAAAGAACGTAAACCACCTTGATAGTAAGTACTGTGGTTGGAAACTCAATTTAAACGTGGCTTTAAGACTTGGAAAAGTCAACATTGATGCAGTTACTTGAAATATTAATCGTAAAAAAACGATGTCTTCCGTGTAACTGAACATTTTTGCTTCTATAATTCTAATAACAGCGCCGGTTTCATTTAATTTATTGTGAAGGAAAAGCGGTTTCTAAAATCCATATTCATGAGCCATAATTTAAGCATGTGCCAGTGACTCTAAAATCATTTCACACTTCGCAACGCTCGTGTTAAAATTCATTAGTTCCTTAACTCAAACTATTATTATAATCTGTTTCTCAATTATGTTATGGTGCGCCAGAATTATGTAGTGAGATGATAGACACACAATGAATATTTATGTAAATCAATCTTCCCGGAAGCACAAGATAATTACAAGCGCGCTAAACATTGTGTTCAATTACGTGTGTTGAACAGTTGTGCCCAACATACCAAGTAGGCATATAATATTCGTGGAGGGGTATCGATTCCCGACCGTGATTGGCCGAGCTATAAAAACGGCAATTTCTTAGGTTATTTCGTTTTATGCGACCGTGCCCCGTTTACTTGTCTTATCTCAAACTGAATTTTTATTTTGTGAATTTATTACTCTTCTTGCATTCAATTCCATTTATAGAAAATTCTGGCATGCATTTTTTTTTAAGATTTTTGAATATCCCATAACTAAACAAGTATGTGTTTCTGAAAACGTATAAACTCGTCAATGAAAAAAAATATTCGGGGCACGTATCTGTCGAGTCTGTATAACTTGGGCTTCGGATCGGATATGACAGGGATAAGCCAATTGTCGGCGCATCTCGGCTAAATTGACAGCTCCACCGGATAGACCCATATTTTGCGGACTTTATTCAACTAATTACACTTAGGCCTACCCCTATATTACCCACATAGTATCCTACTTCAACGAACTAATGAAACAGACCCTACGCTAGAAGTTAGACGAAATATTACGGTTCCTATATACCTAATCTCTATTCGCAAAATGTTTGCTTTGGTACCAGAAAACTACGTGCACGAATGTCGGTTAAATATTTGAAAAATCTTGGATTTGCTAGTCACTGCACCCACTTCAGGTAAAATATTTTATATTTGTACGTACTTTAGACTACGAACTTCAATCTTTACTTTTCAATTTTTACATTTTCCGTCGTATATAATCCCAAAGATTGACGAAATGGCACGCCCGGACCTAGTAGCAGGCTGCATCAAAGATTTACATTTGTAGGTGAATACATTTGAGAAATGGAGGTTTCCAAGTTGGGAGTGCTTCAAAACTCGTTTCATATAAATCGTTCACCAAACTCGGTATATTTACGAGTGATATTGGATTTTTACAGCATGACCCTAATAACGGCGTGGAGTGATTCTCAAAGCTGTATGAATAGTGAAGAAAAGTTTACGAACGACAAGCAATTTCCTAACCTGACGATGGTGACTCGAAATTTAAATTACATTCTTTTGAAGGCAACGCAATAAATGAGAACAGCAGAACATTCGAGTGCTTTTAATAATCGTTGGTGGAGTGTTCGTCGCATCCGATTTCGCATTTCCATTTTGTTTTCAGTAACGCGTGTAATGGAAAGAATGACTAGCTAGACATAATAAGGGCGTTTCTATAGAAAAAAATGTGTCTTTCTCTCCGTTATTTTTCTTTAAAATGTCTTTCTTTTTGTGTCTTTAAAGGCAACATCAAGAAACATGGTGCTTTGTGTTTGGATGAATGTTGATATAACTGAAAATGTCTGCTATTCTGAGTCATTTACCACAAACTGAATAATGTTGAAGTACAAATACGTTCAATTGATATTAAAATTACATTCAGCTCACACTACGAACAAGTTCTAGCTGCATCCACGTTTCATACTTTTCTTTGCGTCGCATTCTTATTCCGCAGACGTCAGAACATACCGCCAGCATTTTAATGAGATGCTATTTGAAAAGTTTGCGAAACTAAAAGCGTCCTTCCTCAGAATTAATTTAACCGACTTCGATATCAATTCAGAAAAAATCTTCATTAGAAGGTGGCCAGCGTGCAGAACAGAAAATTATGCATTTGAAACAAAACACGTATTCTTATTGGTATCCTTGTTCTACGTACGTGATGTGAATGTATAAAACTAAGCAAACAAAGGACAAACCTGTGTTTCGAGACTTTACGTGATGGTATTCTCTAATATTTGGTTTCAGAGCTAACCAATCGGAACCTAAACAGTAATTTGGTACAGCTGTAGCGGGTTCTGCATCAAACAATATTAACAACGGTACAGACGAACACAGAGCCACGTACGAACCTAATATCTACAACTTAATGATACGTTTCAAGTAAAGTAGCATTCAACGTCAGGGCTGTCCAAATCAGTGCAAGAAATACGAAAAGTGTTATACTAATTAAATGGACAGATTACATACCTGTGGCACTTTATCGGTTTACTAACTGTAATGTTATAATTAGGTTGGTATGACAAGCCCCTGCAGGCCACACATTGGGCATCCCTGCCCCGATAATTAGTAACCATACGAGTAACATAACGCTTCTTCGCATACATGATAGTTATCTCCTTGTTACACTGACAACAGTAATTTTCCTTATGATAAACTGGATATCCTACGATTAATCCTACTTCTAAGAGTTCTTCTTCTTCTTAGACATGTAAAAATGGATACGATCACAATACGAGTATTCTTTTATTTTATACTTAATGTCTAGTCTGTTTTATAATAAATTGTCGTAATTGGCCAGTAGCTAAGGCGCCCGGCTGTCATGCATGAGGTTTGGTTCGACACTGGGATATGATATTTTCAATTCATATGTACGTTCTTAGTATATCTTGGACATCATTGACACCGGTGAAGGAAAACATCGCGAGAAAACCTGGATTTATATTTAATATGAAATCACCGATCCACCTGTAACGTGCCTTCTCTGTATAGCTTTGTCCTCACCAGATCGCTTTCACGTTCGCCTTTCAATCTTTCATCTAGCATCAAGCGCATGCAATATTGATTGCTGCAACTTATCGTCTGTTTTGAACTAGTTTTAGCGAATGCATTATTGCATCCGCTTTTGGGCTTCGTGCATGCGTCAGACGAAAAGGCAAGATGAACGTGAAAGCGCACTGGTGTGGACATAGCTTATGAGAAGAGGCGTTTGACCTGCAGTAGGACAGTATTATAGAGGGCTGATATTATTATTATTGTTGTTGGTTTGTACTGTTAATATAATTAAAAAATAACATCAAATATACTTTCTGTATTATCGCTCAACATTTCATAATAAAGACCTTGGACGAAAATATCAATACGACGTGGCAGGAGGCATAAAGGCTTGGCATGTATTGATTAATCTTCGTATTCCTAATAATTATTCTAATCCGCACTCTAAATATAGTCTCGATCTTAATTTGCGTTTTCATTTTTAAACCCAATCCCAAACATTCGCCTGCGCCGATATTTTTTCCAATTACGTAAAGTGAAAAACTAAATTCGTAAAGATTGACATTGGACCAGTCCTCAGCGTTCCTTTTAAGATAATTTGTATGATTTCTTTTCACTTCGGCCTTCGGGCGCAAGTCGCTTAACGATTAGGTACGTATATGTTATAGGTAGGTAGATTCGTTGAAAACGGAAAGCTTTTTAGGGTGACATGACTGACATGGAATCATTTGTTATGTGATGCAACGAAGTATTACATTTTTTATGTAGATGACGGAGTGACACACATTTTATTCTGGAAATGGTATGGTATTTTAATAAATGCACGCATGATTTTTTATTCCGGAACACATTTTCATTCAATTGAAGCCTTCAATTTACACGTTTTCATTTATGTTTCGCGAATGGATTTGAAATTGGTTGTACTTGTAAGTCTATATTATGGATATCGATTATGTAGATGGAGAACGGTGTCGTTAAGAGATTACATGTGAGAGGAGTGGAGTGTAGTCAGCGCGCGGTTTCTGCTGACGCGGCTCGTCCACTGCGACCCGGCGACATTGTCAAGTAGCACTAGCCCTAGGGCTGCTATGCATGCCATTCGAAACCTAAAATAAAAAGTTAATTTAAAATTCTAAATGAAGAAGGTGGGTATGTAAAATGCAATTTGGGACGTCATTTATAAGAAAAAAAAAAGTTTACCTAGTTGCCTATTCCAAAAAGAGAGTTTAGTATGGAGAAGAATGGGCAAGAAATACATACAAAATCTTTAAAATAAATGTTTTACAATAATTTGTACAGGTACATTAATTTAAAAATTAAACGAATGTGAAGACGTATATCCTTACAAATATCGTAAATGCAAAAGTAACTCTGTCTGACTGTCTGTTACGCTTTCACGACTAAACAACTGAACTGATTTTGATGAAATTTGGTACGAGGTAAGTTTGAACCCCAAGAAAGGACCTTTTTTTACTGAGTCCGCGATAACCGACATTTTTGCAGGAAAAATCACGGGCAAAAGCAAGTAGATATATAAATAAATAATGAATTTGATATTGGCTGTTTTGATCGGACAATTATTAAGTAGAATTAGATTAAGAATTTACATTTCAAAATGAATACATTGCTAGTTTCAAAGCCGGCCAGAACTTTCAAATAGGTTATCGTACCCAAAATAAATTGCTCCCATTTACATTTCATGAACATTATTTTGGGGCGAAAAGCTTTTTTATGAAACACACTGATGTTCCGTTGCACGGCTAACGTAACATGCCGTGCGACCATGTTATCTGATACCTCTCGCAAATAACGCAGCAGTTTTTATGAAAATAATCTGCCTGACATGATAAATATTTCATATTTCGTACAAAATAAACACAATAATATATATATCGATACCTTTGGGTAGAAATGTCGTATAAACCATTTTGGCCAAATTGAGTTATATATACCATTTTTCTCAGAATTTTTTTCTCTATCGATCTGTATATACAAAATGCAGAAATTCGCACAAAAATGGTTAATACGACCAAGAAATTTTCGGTCATAGCCTCTTAAAAAAGGAAAATTTTCGATGTAAAAGCCGAATGTTTTTTTTTTTGTAGTTTTGTTAGGATGTATAGACCATAATTTATATTAACTCAGGGCGTAAAAATGGTCGTTAATTGTAAATGGTTTATACGCCCTAACGTATTAAATGCATTAGGTACCTAAACATACTTAGTTTAAATGGTTTAGGCGCAGAATACCCAATTCTCGAACTGACAACAGAGTCGCAAAAGGACTAGTTCTCTAAATGGCGAATTCTCAAAAAGCCTAATTCTCAGAATGGCCAATTCTCAAAACGCCTAATTCTCTGAATGGCCGATTCTCTAAATGGCTAATTATCAAAATGGCACATTTTCTACTGTTGGGAGTATTCTATTCTATACCTGTACAGTGCAAGCACGGACAAATTTAATATCACTATGTCAGCACTTTACTTGCCGCGCGTGGCCTATAATTTAGTACACAAATATCACTCAAATCGCGTGCACTCATTATCATTCAATCAATAAAGTTTATTACTACGTATTCTTGCGTATAACTTAAACTATCATCATTAAAAGGTGTAAGACCCTACAATACCTATTACATGTATTTGTTTAATCAGTGAGTTGAAATTGTAAGATTTTATAATGCATTAGAATAGAATTACTATCTAATAGTGTCGGTGTAGACAAAACCAAGCCAATTTTAAGTAATTCTAATGAAACATTCAGTTGAAACGTTCAGTTGTTGTCCAGCCATCCTGGCTGGACAACAACTGAACGTTTTTATTTGAAAATAAATTAGAACACTACAACATTAAATTGGTGGCGCTACTGGACACATTTTGTTATACATCCTCATTCTAACATCTATTATCTACTTAAAATTGGCTTGATTTTGTCTACACCGACACTATTAGATAGTAATTATATTCTAATGCATTATATACTCTTACAATTTCAATTCACTGATTAAACAAATACATGTATTATACTAAGAAATCTTTTATTTATAAGAATACTCCCAACTGTAGAAAATGTGCCATTTTGATAATAAGCCATTTAGAGAATTAGGCGTTTCGAGAATTGGCCATTCTGAGAATTAGGCTTTTTGAGAATTCGCCATTTTGAGAAGTAGTCCTTTTGCGACTCTGTTGTCATTTTGAGAATTTGGCATTCTGCGCCTAAACCAAGGTAGACAGATACCGGCGCATTTGTTTACTTGGATGCGAGTTGGCGCACTGAGCGTTTCGTCACAAGTTTTATTGTTATTACAACAAATGAATAATAAGTAGTGACTAAATAATTCTGTAAAATGGAGGGAGACACTAAAAAGGAATTAGTCAGAATTCAATTGATCTATGATTATAAATGGGTTTTAATACAAAAAAAAACTACATTATGGGTTTTTACGACAGTAAATCTGCCGCGCTAATTAGAAACGCAGTAAGGAAGGTTTTTGGGAAAATTGAGTTACTTATAGATTCGGAATCCTCGTAATGAGCTCTATATGGTGATATAATCCTTATTTTGATAGCTGTTCGGGAAGTAGTATTTTTAATAAGCTAAAACGCAGTATGTTTCTTGCTGAGAACTAGATTACTAAGCACAACTGCAGTAAGACACATTGCTGCTCTTTGCCTTACAGTATTTGTTTGAACTTATTTTTTTTTACTAGTAAGAAACGCAGTAAGAAACACTTGCTGCTGTTATGGTTTGTAAATTATGTTTAATGAATAATTTAAGGATACTACTTATAAATGCAGCTAATACTTATAAACTTATAGATTTCATTATTTCAGTGTAGTGTAATTAGTGATATCTCAACATAATGTGCCATAATACTTGGCTGTGATTATAATAATTTTCAACCGACTTTAAAAAGGAGGAGGTTTTCAATTATTCAGCAGTATGTTTTTTCTTTTTGTGTGTATGTTACGCGATTGCTCCGCCAATTATGAATCGATTTGGATGATTCTTTTTTCGTTTGAAAGAATATACTTTCGAATTGGTCCCACATAAATATTGTCATGATCTGATGATGAACTTCGGAGATATGAAACGGAACTACTTATAGGATCACAGCAGAATTACAGTAATAACAAGTAAAATTGCTTTGTTTATATGTGTAGTCGTCTGACTGAAGGACGAGGGGGAGGGGGTACGTCAACCCTCCTACCACTTTCCAAAATTAAATATATCGTGTAAGGTATTGTTTCAAAGGGCTTTTTGTAAAGATTTCGAACACAAGCACTAAAAAGTAAAAAACAAAAAGCATTTTTACAAAAAAAAAGACAACTGCCTTCAAAAACCACAAAATAAAAAATAACTTTAGTATTGGAAGTCGGTGGCAATACCTACATAACAACAAACAAAACCAAAGCCGCCGACTTCCAAAACTATAGTTATTTTTTATTTGGTAGTTTTTGAAGGCGGTTGTCTTTTTTTGTAAAAAAGCTTTTTATTTTTAAGTTTTATTTGGTTCTCTTATAAAAATACATTTAAATAGTTTATTATTTATCTCTTCTTGATATTTAATAGGTATAACTTAGTTATTGTGGTTTTTTACGTGTGTACACTAATTTCAAAGCTACTAGTCACTCTTTAACTGCGGTTATAGTTTGTAATCAGGCTAAGCATAACTATATGAAAATATTTTATTACTAATAATAAATGCAGTAATTGTCTGTGATTAAGATAATTTGAATATTATGTTTTATTTACTAATTAAAATAACGTAATTCATTAAATATACGTTATTTTGTTTGATTAAGAAGTGGTTAAGATGAATATAACCAAGTAATTCACATTTAAATACTATTTTTAACAGCTATAAATCACTATTGCACTGCGTTTATAGTTTGTAGTCGGAGTAATTATAATTATTAAATAAAATAAAATAAACGCAGTAAACTGCGTTTGCTAGTAGAAAGCGCAGTAACTCCAAACTTACTGCTGTTACAGCTTGTAGTACTGAAGTTAGTTTAGAAGACCCTGCTAAGCATAAATAGTTTTTTTTGTTTTAAATTAGTTGTATTAAACATATAGAGAATTGTGTTAGTTCATAAGAAACAGGGCATATTCAGCTATACATGTAAATCAAAACATATTTGCAAAACTTCAAAATTATATCTAAAACAACAAAATAAAAGTAAATTTTTTTAGGCGCCATTTTCTCGAAACTACGAATAACCTCCTTACTGCATTTCTAATTAGCGCGGCAGAAATGTGACCATAAGCTTACCAAAAATGGATATACGACCTATACAGTTTTTTAAAGTACATTTTCATGGGGTGTATTAACCACGAATTGATTTTTTCTTAGACGTAAATCCAAGCTAACTTTAAAACTAAAGATGATAGATAGGTTTTGATGATTTAACCTTTTTCATTTGCAAATTGTAAGAAACTTCTCATAGATCATTTTTTTATAACTTCAAAAAAAAAAAAGTTATGAATTTTTATGTAAAAAAAAAATAGTTTTTCTGCTCTCCTGAAAAGTCGGGTTTTGGTCTTTACGACATTTCTACCCAAAGGTATCGATATAGTTTTAGTAGGTATACTTATCAACATAAACATAAAATCACGCCTGTTATTTCCGAAGGGTTAGGCAGAGGTGTACTCATAGTTTATCCACATTTCGCCATTTATGTTTAAGTCCCATGTAATACCCCGGCGAGCCTATTGACATCAACCGGGCACAAATCCAGATACTGAGGCTGCTACTAGAAATTCCTGATGGGAAAACCCAAATAACACGTTTACCCGACCTGGAAAACGAACCCAAGACCTCATGCTCAGCAATCGCGCTTTGCGACCACTATACCAACGAGGCAGACAATGCTTATATTCTATTCTAAAAATAATAAGGATCTGTAAGAAAATACTCGCGTACGAGGTCGCACGCTAAAGCTGGTAACTGCAAATTTGGCAAACCCGTATCAAAATCTCCACCGCAAAATCTCGACAGGCGCAATGGTAATCGTGGTATATGTATACAGGGTAAAAAGGGCATTGACACGCAACGTATTACCATAGATTTAGTATAATATGATGATTCTAGAATCCCCTCGGAGTTGAAATATTACGCCGCTTATTAAAAAAAAATGCATTTCGATGTCTCTTCCAGCTTGCAAAATACTGAGATCATAAAGAAATTATTTTGAGAAAAGCATCCGCCACGCTCTTTAACACATTTCCCTGACATCATCCCTCATTCGCTTTGACAAAAATGGACAAATGGAGACAAATTACCAATTTAAATTTAAAACATGGGCATATTGAGACAATCCCCATTTTTTATTATGTTTTTGACAACCTTAACCAACTCTCCATTAGCTCTCCACTACTCATTGAGTGTTACGTAGGTATATTAAAATATCCAGTATGAATATGCCGGGCGAATGTTAGGGCTGTCCGTACCTATGTCAGCATACATAATATATTTAATTACTTACTGTGACGAAGGTAGTATGTAAGTGGCAGTTAGTAAACAATTTAGACATTTATATTACAAATTAATTGGTTAATGTTTGATAAGATTATAAAGTCTATGCCTAAAGTTAATCTTCGTCTATTTGTGCGTAATTTTTTTCTCATTTATTATACCAACAAGCGATCCACCCTTGCTTCACACGGGTGCAATGTGGATACTTAAACCTTCCTCTTGAATCACTCTATCTATTGATGAAAACCCTTAGCTCAAAAGATCTAAGCGTACAGATACCGGGAAGCAACTTTGTTTTATACTAAGTATATACAGACTTAATTTTTTATATGAGAAAAGACCTTTGGCCTGCAGTAGAACATTAATCGGCTAGTATTCCAATTTTGGAAGTGAGAATATTCATTAGTAATATTTACTTAGATAAATATACAAGTTATGTTGTTACACATAATTTACTTTGTGAACAATTACTTAACTATCTTAGAGAACATTATTTAGTTTAACCTAATAGATATCACGACTTTAATTGTTAATGTATTTAAGTATGAACCTACACTGTAATGAACGACTAACGACACCTCATGGTGTAACTAGATGTACTGTTTTTTCTACTCTAAAGATTTGATAAAGGCTTTTTATCCACATGAATACGCCAACCCCATTGTACCATATAACTACTATGATATTAATAAATTAATAAGTACCTACTTATTTTAGTGATTATTTGATTAAGCTTCGGCACAAAATCGTTTTGCAACATTCGATTTAGGATTCACTAGAACACTCTGAATAAGCCCAACATCTAAAACAACACAACAAGTAGCTACTTAAGTTGTTTGTGTAATTCATTAGACTGATTCAGTATCTACGTACTTAATTCCACGACTTTTTAAATGGAGTCTAATATTAGGTATACATACCTACAATCACTAAGGTACGCTTAACTTTCTGTAAGGTAAAGAAGTCCTCCGTTTGCAAACGCTTGAGGCGTATAAACATTGTAAAAGAGAACTTCTCTTAACTTGTTAGCGCCTACTAACCTATTTCTCTTACTTAGCTACTCGCCTTAATAACAGACGCGGGAAAATAAATGAAAGACACACTTTACCTTCTTCATATTTCAAAGAAGCATGGAAATTGTCCCACTGTGAAAGATATTAGAATATTTTTCACATTTATCTGCACGTGAAATTATGCGAACATTCACGTTGAAGCTGAACAAATTAGTTTACTTCTTGTTTAAGTGTGTTGCGGCATGAATATGTCACTCCACCACCCTTAATACACTGGTTAACCCGAACCTGAGGGTGTGTACCTAATTCAACTTTGTTAACCTTCGTAATATATTCGTCTTCACCCATCCGGTGGTATGTGTAGGCCCTAACGACTCCTCTAATAAGGCAAATAAATCTGTCACGCAGCGGAAGAGAAGCCAGCAGCAGTAAATATTTCTCCCAAAGATCAATGTAACGTCGCAATCTTTCATCAGAAACAGACACTGATTAAATTATGCTAGGTATTCAAAACAGCGGTAATGTGGCGGGAAAACACCTTGTCAGTGTCAAAAGCGAATTTAATTAAGCTTTTATTAAAAATAATTGGTATTGAATATAGAGAGAAGGAACAAAGCGGATTCCTTTATAAGATTTGAGTGGGTGTTGTTCGTTAGCGTCACATTCCCATGCGGCGGACACTTGTTCACGCCTCTCGGCGGCCGGTCCTGAATTTATTCGCTTTGATCTCTCCTTCATATTGTTTTAAATTGCTGAACGAATCGTGGTTTTTATATAAAATTTATTTTCATTCTATAGGTACTGTTACTTTCCATATTATTCTATTCATTCTACGGCTGGAATGTTCGGAACAAAAAACATATTTTGAATATGGCTTTCATAGATTCAATATTGGGGCAACATGATTCAAAACAGATGATGCGATATGATTCCACACAGAGTAGCGTATTTATTATTCAAAGATTGAAATGTTATGAAACAAATGGTAGGTGATCTAACAACAAAGCAAAGCAAACTACATGCTAAATTAAAAAAGAAATTACGTAAAGGGGAAAACTTAAACCCTAATTAAATAAATTACTGGAAATTCTCTAGAAGCCCATCTGTAGTATCTAATATCTACAAACTAGTTACCTACACTTCAACTTACGCGATAATTATCGCTACAATCGCAGAGGAACACAACATAATACCAAAATTCCATAATACGCACTGCACATTATTCGCTCCGCCTAATGAGAACCTAAAGCACGGCACACACGTACATACGACTTAACTTACTCAACATCATACGGTATCTTAATTAAGTGTTCGCTATCAAATAATCCCTAGTGTGCACTGTATACGTTACGCAAATGCAGCATTTATACGAGTCTATAACTATAGCTGCTATAGGTAGGTTGTCAGGTATATGCACCTTGTGTAACCTCAGTGTGTGAGCAATGAGACATGCTTCAGAGAAACTGTGTTTGACTAAATACACTGTTAAAGATAAAACAAGCTGTTTGATACCGAGATTTTGTTCGGATTTCAACTTCAGTAACGTTCAAAAATGCATGATGAGGACAGGAATGCTAGAGTGAATAGAGACAAAGGATCCAATGGGACGATTTTGTGTTGATGAAATGTGATTTATTGTAGGAAACAAGGATTCAGATTATTTACGGTAGGTACTCAATTAAGACACAGACTACAGATGAAGTGCGGTCATATTAAGAGGTTACTTTAACCGCGTTTTTTGTCAAATGTTTATTTCAATTAAGCCATTTAAAGGCACTTTTGAACGTCATATACAAAAAAAAAAGAATTGAATCTATCCTACCAAAAGAAAATTTGAATTTGAAAGGGAAATGGGAATTTTAATCGATAAATTTAAAGAAAATGTGTTTTGAAAACAACAGAGTTCAAAATTAACACATTTTTTCCGTTGCTACATACCTAGATTTGGCTAAAAACATGCATGAAATAAACCTATTTGGATTATTTGAGCCTTGTAAATGTCTTAAAATTAACAATTTCTATTTTGACTACCCCTTTAAACTACCCTTTCAAATGTTTGACTCGATTAACCCCAGCATCTCTATTCATCCCGTTTTACCTGGTACCTGAATCCTTATTTCCATTCCTTAATTCTTTAACCAATTTCCAGTGACACGGGTCGTAACGCACGTTTTATATAAAATCAATTACAGTAGGAAGCTTTCCACCGCTTCCGTTATGGGTTTGATTAATGAACTTTTTATAGCAACGGCCTGGCTTGTCGCCAAATCTATATTGACATTAACGATTTCAAAGGACCAATAAGCCTTTACATAACGTAGTAAAATTTTGTATAGTTACGATTATGCCATGTTTTATGTGACCATACAGGCATGAAATATCACCGACACGTTATTAGGTAAGCTGTTTACAAAATAAACCATTTATAAAATTATATATAAAATATTAATAGTACGTAACTTATAAACAAATTAATGGGTATGGTACCTCCAATTTCCGGGCACAGATATAGCTAATTACCAATTTTAATAAAGCTTACTTGACAGAGTTTGTACACGATTTTAAACGAAATCTACTAATATTATAGACCGCAATTAGTTCCTGGATTTTTAGTAAACGTGTTACACAAAATAGGGTAGGTAAAACATTTAAATAGTTAGTTGTTTACTTAGTCGAAAGTATATATTTTTTTTAATATTTTTAGCCTGTTCGAATTACTAGCAATGTTACTACCTATACTAATAATATAAAACTAAAGAGATTCTTTGTTTAGAACGTGCTAATAATCTCCGGAACTGCTAGATCGATTCTGAAAACTCTTTCACTAATGGGAAGCTACATTATTAATGAGTGCTAGGTTATTATGAAAAAGAAACTAGGGATCCGTAAGAAAATTCACGCAGACAAAGTCGTAGTCGTAGAAAAAGCTTGTTTCAATATAAATAAAATTTGATCTTGACATTATACGGCCTCAAAACGTGCTTATTTGAACATAGGTACAAGTTACTCTGGCACTAAGGTTTTACAACAGTAATTATGTATATCGCATAAACGTAAACCTTTCCTGAAAAGGCCGTTGTGGTACCAATAAGCCTGATCCCAAAAGCGCTGTCAGTAATTACAACTAGCCGTCGAGGGCAACAACATACATTGATAGTTTGTCAGAAACACTCCTGATAAGACAAATTACACACACATATCATAACATTACACACACATATCATAAACATTACACCTGGAATCCCTGAAGGGTTAGGCAGAGGTGTAGGTACCCATAAGTACACCCACATTTCCCCAGTTATGTTTAAGTCCCATGTGAAAGGGGGTGAGCCTATTGCCATCAACCGGGCACAAATCCAGGCTCTGAGGCTGCTACTGAGAAATTCGTGATGAAAAAATCTAATAACACTCTGCCCGACCTGGGAATTGAACCCAAGACCTCATGCTCAGCAGTCGCGCTTTGCGACCACTAGACCAACGAGGCAGTCAAGATAAATTATCATTAGGAAACTTGGCATTAAGTACGTACACGACCTAGGCATTACTTGTATCAAAAATCATTTACAATAAACTAGCTGCCACCCCGGATTTCCCTCGCATCCCAGCGAAACGAGTTCGTGTCCTTGCATAAAAGTAAGTATCCTATGTGTTAATCCAGGATATGGTCTATCTACGTGCTCGTTCATTGAGAAACAAACACTTAAACTAAACAAACTCACACATAATTTTATATATTTACTTTATGTACAACTCGGCACAATCCGTCCGGAGTCCCGGAACTTTGAATGGCGTACAAGGAGTCTAAGCCAACTCACAGAGACCCTTTAGACAGTAGCTTAAGATGAAATGAAACACCAACCGACAATTATCCCTGTAGGCACTATGCAAGTGCATCCAAGGATAACCCCCGGCTGGTGCAGGACTACTGCAGGATATGGAAACAAAGAATGGGACTGTGGGTTAAGGTGGCTTAAATGGACTTGTTACCTGGTACTATGAAAGGACTATGACCCCTGCCTGGTCAATGCTTGTATGACACGGGTAAAATGGCAGGGGGTGACTTGCACACTCAATAAATATCATTAGGAAAATATCTGAGAGAATTGGTTTAAGTTGTAGGAACAAAAAATCGGATTAATCTGGCAATAAAAGAAACGCTCAAACTACGTTTTGACTGCAAACAAACAAAAGGGATTTCCTTCACGAAGAGCAACTGAATCACATCTGTTATGCAACATCGTAAAGTTAATGAGATTGATCGAACGTATACGAATCCTATAATGTCGTTTATGGCATATGTAGGAATGTTTTCATCGCAATTATGTACCTATAAGATGGGAAAAAATATAGATCAGTGAATGACAAACAAATGTAGCATTTAAACCAATGTGTAAATGTAGATGAGGTAATTATAGCGACTGTAATTATTACATTCAACTATTCGTATAAATGTTATGTTGTAACATTTCTTCGAAATATAAATGTTATGACAAAACGTGTTTTACAGTGACATTCGTATTTAATAATTAAAAACGTTTAAAATCTAGTCGCAATCTCATCACAGCGATAATTAATCGAAGCCAAAAATATAGGTAGATTAGAGGCATTTTTGGCAGATTGAGACTGCGATTAGATTCAGATAGTTCCGAAAAGTTGAAAAAGAATTAGCCTCCTGATCAAAACTAATACAAAATAATATATAGAAGCCAAATTGAAACGAAACGTAGGTACCTAATAAGCTCTCTGCACGAAATCTCGTTCCTTGCACGAAATCTTAGCCGAAAAAGAAAAGAAACAATTCCAGTGTTCCAGATTCCAAGAGTTTTAATTAGCAATGAAAAAATCTCTGGTAGGCACGCCTAGCAAACAAAACTAAGCTTTACTTTACTTTCACTTCCCTTCTGATGCCAAGATAATGTAACGAATTAGTATTCGGAAGACGTGCGGCCAAGTAAAGGGAAGTTATCAATACCCTTCTTTAAGTTCTCCGTCCAGGCTATCGATGATCCCCAACTCTCCCCGTGGGAGACACAAACATAGACATTTGTATACTTACGCGGCGCTTACCTACTCAAAGGGCAAAGGAACTGTCAAAGGTCGCTTATAACTTTGTATGTTTAGGCCTAATTAAATGTAACGTATGCAAAACTCCTGCGACATTATCATTGTCACGCAGCGCGGCGGCGAACCATAAAACATGTAAGTTGACGACTATGTGACGAGCCTCAGATGCGGGCTCGCTGAAAGCCTAACCAAATTAAACAGATTACTCCCCGGAGGTTTCCCGCGACGCGTCTCTTAAATACCGCGTTATTTAAATTAAAATAGGTATATTATGAAGTCAATTTTGGCGGAATTCAAAACGACCTTCCGACGTTACCGCGCGATTCTTCAACGTTACTCATTTAAAGAAGGATGGCGAGAGCGGACCCAAAATTAATGGAGCACTGTGCAAGGTCTAATTTATATCAATTATAATATCAAGTTAATAAGTGTTGTACAAAAAAAATTCTAAGTTTTTACAAATCGGGAATCAAAAGTTATCAATTATCCCTATTTAATAAAAAATAATCATCGTGCAGTTTCTAAACGAAACTTATAGTTACATTCCTTTCTAGGCTAATGATTAGATAAAAAGTAGTTCGTTTTCGCTTGGTGATTTTCCTTCTTTTATACTTATACATCTTGTTAAAAAGTTGTTAAATATTCTGAAAACCCATAACGATGAAACATACGAACCATGTAAATAGACCGTAAAAAAAATTAGACTCATTATTTTGATACATCATACGTAATGGATTACATGAAACGGAGAAACGGAACGTCAGTATCAAATTGACACTGACGGCATTTTTGTTGACATTTTTGTTTTCAACTAGAGTTGCCCAACTGTCGATAGTTTCTCTATCGATAGATGACCTCGAAAACTAGTAACAATGCTAAACCACTGACCGATATCACAAATTAACTAATTGTACTATTGATTGGAATCGAGATTATCGATAGGATCGATACTATTACATGATAATACTATCAATAGTATATCGATTTTTTAAAGTAATACTATCGATACTAATGATAGTTTGTAAAACTATCAATAGTATTACAACATCGATAGTTTTTTCGATAGCTCACACTATCGATACCATCAATACTATCGACAGTATTGTTCCTAAACATATGCTGGACTTCGATAGTATCGATATTATCGGAACTAATACTTTCGATACTATTTTTGTATATCATTATAAAAATACGTAAACTGTATCATACTATCTATAGATAATATGGATACTATCGATAGGCTATCGATAGTTTAGCGATAGTCGACTATCGATAGGCAACACTATTTTCAACGGTTAGCGTTGTAAAAAACAAATAATATATCGGCGATTTTGTAAATTCTTGACGACTTGGCTTTATCTTTGGACTGATTATGCTGTATACCAACCTAAATTACGGCATTTACTACTGGATGACGATTTGCAAGTGATTTGGACTTTGTCAAACTGTTCAAATGCGGTGCATTATTGTAAATTACACAGAAGACATCGCTTGTCCGAAAAAGTCATCAAATTGTTAAAAGAGTTCAGAGATGGGTGTACCCGCGCGATGTGAGTATATATGTGAACTAATTTGTTGAATTTCTGAACAAGAAACTCTACAACAACTAACAACTCGACCATTGTAATGTCTGTGCTGCATGTGGCAATCTATTTTGAGAATAAGTAGTTGAAAATCAGTTTCTTCGTCCTGACATGACTGAAATGGTAATCCGTATAGAAAACGTTACAATAATATCTGAATAGATAAGACCCCGTGTTTAATGTCGAGCATAAATACTTTTTACATTAATATGTAAAAAGTATTTATGCTTGAAAAAAAGAAACCTAAAAAGAAAGTAAAGTGTAATGTCATACCGTAACCATGGAAACTCTATATAACAAAGATGTCAAATTAAGATTAATTATTTTATAACAGCAATAAAAATGGTTTAAGTTTTATCAAGCAGTATTTTTAACTATTTTTATTGACCAAAAGATATGGTCAAACACCCCGACAGGTTGGTTATGAAATTAATAAATATTCTTTTTATCCATATTATTATTTTTACATTGTATTTGTATTTTGTCAACTTTTTACTTCTTTATTGTTTCAGTTAATCTTTAACAATAAAATATGTGTGCCATGCTATTTGCAGGCAGAGTGGTGGACAGTTCTCACAGAAACTCTGCTCTTGTTGTTGTTATCGCCATTGGACATAAATGTGGATTCTTGCTCACATGGTATGAGCATTTTGTGGTACTTGGATTATCCCAGACACCAAAGCTATGTCGCTGCACCAGCTAGCTTCTTAGATAATCTTTTGATTAGGTAAAAAGATTATTTATTATAAAATACTATCTAGGAACGCAAAACAAGATTAAAGGAAGATACAATGTTTGTATGTCTTAAATATTTTACAAGTACATAATTACAAAATAAACAAAAGTTTTTAAATAAATAAATGTTGTTTTATTCAACAATACTCTGGTAAATGTAGATAAAAGTACATCAACTGTGCTTTTAAAGAATATTCCAGGAGATATAAAGCTGCCTCCTTATCCTGTGATATTACGCAAAAATATTAATTACTGGTGAATCTGGCTAAACGGGTATATGACTGATAATTAGCATCGGAATAAAAATAAATAATAATAATATAGTACTTATGTAAAATAAATAAATAATAATTGCGAGTCTTAGATTATTTTAGGTTATAATCTTCCACCTTTCATATTTTTTTTCTCCCAACTTTTTCAAACTACTTTCCATTTGATTTTTGGTTAGCCTTAAGTCGTTCTTTAACTGCAAATCAGTTTCAATATTACACACTACTTCTATCACTGGGTCCTAAATTACGTGTACTCTCGCCATTCTCCTTTATGCATAGCTATAAAGTCTCAACCACGGAGTGATTAGGTGTACAAAGTGAAATAAGTTAAATAAGTTAAATAATAATATTTACCTACTCAGTCTCTGCTAATATTGTTCCAGCGCTTTCGGCACTAAAAACTAATTTCATTGTAGAATTTGGGATAAAGTTGTTTAGTATTCCTCTAAATTAGTCCAATTTAGTGAAACTGCACTTCGTAATTTCGAACGTGCTATACATATGTAATAAAGTTTGCTAAATAATTGGTTTAGTTTACTATTTCTGATCCCTTTGGTCTGCGATTATAACTTCATCTGTATACAAAATTGGTCCATTAACTAAGATAACTCCAAAGAAGTTCTGGTAGTTCTTTGTCAACAGTTTTACCCAGATTTAATTTAGCTCAGTCAATCTTTACCTTTGTGAACGAGCTTTTATCCCGAGCGGCGCTCTTTTGCTCGAAGAATTAGCATAAATTCGTAATTAAAATTTTCATAATTATCAACTTGTCCAAGTTCCGTCTGCTCAAGGTTCATCTCAGTGGCGGTCATTATTCAACGCATTATTCCTTAGATTGAAAAATAATGAAACAGATAATGACTTGCCTCGAAAATTATTCACCGTTCTCAATAGTATCTAGTACTTATATATAAAATGATCGCAAAAATAACTAACATAGACAAATCTGGTAGTTAATAATAATTTACACTGACCCAGATTGTTGACGTTCTTGCTCTGGAAGACAATTTAATCGCCATGAAAAATTGCTTTGACGTATAATAAACTACTTAACATGGAGAAAATATTTAACATCTCCAACCGTTAAAACCTGGGCGGAGCACCACACGAGCTAAATGTAACAACAATTAAACACAGTAGAATGAAGCTAAAATTTTTAAGGGTCGGTCTGACCGTGTAGTAATGAAGTTGTTGGACGCACAATCAACCCAGTGCGGTAGGTCCGCCAACTTTACCGACCCACAAAGTCCCCTAAACAATTACACGGCAAGATATCGCTTTGATCTCGTAAACTAAATTATTTACTTTCTGATTGACGACCTTTTGTTCGGAAAATTCAAAAGAGGACAGTCCCGCTAGTTCAAATTAGATTTAACGGAATTTGGCTTTGCTTTCATTTACCCAGAAGTACCGACAGTGGCCTATTAGTTTTGTTCGTTTCTATGATATTGCTCGTTAACTGAAATTTAAAGTTTGTTGGGATACTTAAGAGATTATCCCCCTGTTTCTCGAACGACAAATCAATGTGACAAATTACCAAAAGCGCGTAAACTGTCGTAATTGTTTGACTGAATAATCCACAACCAATCACAGTAGATAACACGCGCTTGATGATACGTCACATTATTTCATGTTTTTTTTTTATTCGAAACCAAGGGTATTTTATTGGCCATTTTCACACTATTAAAAGAGCATAGTTTCCAAGTGATACCGACAGGACGTCGGTCATTAGCACAGGTCAAAGCCGCAAGGAGAAACATGCTGCAATTAAAACCTCCATGTTGGCAATTTGCAGGCAACTACATTTGAAAAAAGAACGCAAAATTCTACCGTACAAGTTTCAATGCTAAACAGTCGGTGGTAGATTTTTTTCTTTTTTTGCTATTCAGCCGAACAAAAGTTAGTCCCGGCTGGATTAAGAAATCTTTAGAAATATTAAAGAAAGTTTGGCAACTTGGTATCTGTGCAAATATAAAATGGAGTTATCTACATAATTTTATTTCAAAAGTGTGTCATATTGTAATAAAGTAATTGAAATAAATAAATAAATAAAATAAATAAATAAATATCTTGGGACAACTCACACACGGCCATCTGATCCCAAGCTAAGCAGAGCTTGTGTTATGGTAACCAGACAACTGATATACATACTTATATATTTATAAATACATACATATTATAGATAAATTACACCCAGACACAGAACCAACAATTATGCTCATCACACAAAGTTTGTCCTGCGTGGGAATCGAACCCACTACCTCCGGCTTTGCAGTCAGGGTCACTAACCACTAGACCAACGAGGCCAAAGTAAGCTTATAATAATAAATTAGTCAAATGATTACGAAAGTTATTGTCAATAAAAATTGAGCAATCGTATAAACCTGAAGCAATCATGTTGACTATGTGAGGTTGATGATCAATGCTTACTCATGTATGGTTGACAAAACAATTTTACTGATGCTCAATGCTTACTCAGATATGGCTCCGCCACTAGTTATGACCGCGGACTAGGCTACAAATCAACACATCTGGCGTGTTCCTAGCCCAGACTACAAAATAACAAATGAGTCACATGCATACATAGATGCAAATAAAATATTACACTGGTCGCAAATAAATATGAATGCTTTTGCCTTTTTTTTTTTAGGTGGTAAAAATCATCAAATGACTCAGACTTTTACTGACTAAAAAACCACCCTGTTCCTTCTGTTGCCCTTTACGTTCCGGGGCCACGGTATCCTGTTAAGACGTCCCGCAACCCCGGCAGGCGTTTGGCCCCTATTGGGGCCCCGTCCCTGTGCTGACAGCGCTTTGAGGCGCGCGCGAACAGAACGCGCCGTCGACCCGGGCATGGTCCTTGATCGGACGGCGAGTTACCCATTACTCGCCGTCCGCAAGCCCGCACCTACGGTGGCCGGATGTCGTCTCTCGACGTCCGACGCCCTGGACGTCTCCCGCGGCGGCTGGGGCGTGAGGTGGAGGATGTTCTCTCCCTCACGCGGCCCGCCTCCTGTGAATGCTTTTGCCTGCGATTTCGTCCGCATAAATGTCAGTTATCGCGTACGCAGACGAAAAGTTGCGGAATAATAATAAGTAGCCTATGTCCTGTGATAATCGAGATTTACGTAAACGAAGTCGCGGACATAAACTAGTTTAGTATAAAATGAAAAACATGTCCATATTAAACAAACACGTAAAAACACTTCAAATAAAAAGGCTTTCAAAATTCCTGTCAAAACTACTTTTGGGACTTACGCTGTTCAAAGTATTCTTAAAAAGTGAAAGGACCTAATCCCTATAGAATCGGAATGGACTCAGCAAATAAATTTCCCAGTTAAATGCAATCGATTCTATGTCATGAAATATGGCCCGTTTATTTCAATAATGGTGTCAGGGTGGATTGAAACTGGCGTCCTTCGGTTAGGTTAGCTTCGAGTTTGAGATTAATATGACTGTAACTCGGTAAGTGAACTTGCAGTGCTATTCTGTAGAAAACATCGATGAATTCAGGAGAAGTGAGCTTGAAGTAAGCTGCCCTAGTATCAGTAAGATAAACTCACGTCAAATTCACTTTACCTATATTCACGAAAAGGAGATTTTTACAGAATAGGTAGACCGACTGGTAAATGTGTATTAAATTATTATTTTTAGAAGTTATAAATGATGTTTGTGTGACACCCCTTTTTATAATAATTCTAGCCTAGAGGCTTTTGACTATTTTTATAGTCACACCGCAACACAATAACGTCTTCTCATACCACACTTGCAAGGCGGACTGGTGATAGACTTCTATCAATTACAAGTCCAGGTTATCTCACGAGGTTTTCCTTTACCGAAATCAGTGATTTCCAAGATAAACTTACAAAGTACATATGAAAGAAGAAAGTGTCTATTATTAAAACAACTGTTTATTCAGGTGAACGTGACGCATATATATATATATACATAAGAATTGTTGTTTGAAATATAAAAAATCACATTGGTGCATGCCCGTGCCCGGTTGGGATCCTACAGCCTCGTACAGCTTCCTTGAAAGGCGCGTTAACCACAGGGCCATCACAACAGATTTACTTACTCTAATGTTAAACGTTTTTTATTTTCCAACGTAGCACTAAAAAATCCAGTTAAAGCTTTGCCAATTGCACGATCATCCTTCTATCGATTACAGCCGCTTCCTCTCTTGCCAGCTCTTATTATATTATCAATTCAGGTGGTGCCATACCATTTATTTCTGTGAGAGCCCGATCGTCTCCAAATTGTAGCTATTAACTAAATTAGCAATTTAGCTTCAAGGTCTAATTGATTACACTGAAAAATATCGTTATATACGTGTCTATTGGAAAACTCTCTCGTCTAGGTACCTACGGCTGCGATAATTATTTCATGGAGGAAATTTATCTTCCGCAGGTGTTGCTCCGTAAATTATTTTTCGTAGGCTATTAGGTTTTAGTATATTACACGCAGTCTTGTTATTAGGGTTACGTGTTACCTTAACATACCTCCTAAAATAGTTTATGTGCAATTTATGGAGGTCCAATGGATTTTATTTTGTTCCCACCATTATTTTAACGGTATGCGAAACAAACAACCGAGATAAAATTTAAAAATAAAAGGTAAAACCTTTTTCACGCTGAAATTGAGAATTAAGTGCGATACTAAATCAAAAGCGCCCCGAACAGCTGAATGCTGGATCCGTAGAGATAAAAAATATATAAATTACGCATCTAGTACGTGATAAGGTTCACAGTGAGTACATTCCAAGATTTACTGTCTGTTCGCAAAGATAATAGAGGGAAACGAAGCTTGAGAATGGCATTACCTCGTTGAGCTCGTAAAATGTGCGAATCTGCCAGACTAGGATCTCAGGTCGCGCGCATTTGGACTTGCCGAGTAATACAGCCGGATCGTAAAGCTACGCACTTACCGCTTACTCCTGGCTCCCTTAAAACTCCTTAAAGTTAAGGTCATTACGCACGTTTTTCGATTTCATCGTTGGCCTTGATTAAGTACGCGTTATAGCATATCTGAGAGCCTACCACGAGCGCTCGGCGTAAACGAATAATATTCGATCTAATTGAAAATAGCGATCTTGCCCATAATATTTATTTATTTTGATGGCTTTATTCATATAAATGACACTAATAATTGTGATTGTAGTATAAAATTAAAACGCTAAAGCATGGTCGTATTTCCAATTCGAAAATCAACTTAAAACGAATACTTTTACGTCAGCCTGCTCGTGCTAGGCCTACGGTAAATATTGTCTTCTTCGGATATACCGTCATGTTATTTTACACAGTAACAAAGATCCTTCAGAAAATATTGTGCAATAAATGTCAAGGCTTCAATAACATAATCAGTATTGATATTCATTTTATTGAAAGAGTTTTTAATTTTAATAAATATTAACCAAACGAAACGATTCATTTATATCTTCTTCCCACAACAAAATAAATACCAAACCGATCGAACCACAACTTATAATTGAATAAATTTTTCTTCAATTAATTTTATCAGAACACAACGGAAATACGGAAACTGTCGGCATCAATTAAATTCAATTAGCATTCCGTTAAAACTACGTTGTCATGCAATAAGTAAATTAGTGAAATCAGTTGTTCACCAATATACAAATGGTTAATTAATGAAGGTAGGACAAAGTGGTCGACACAAACCAGAGCGGAGGCAGCTGGGAACTCAACCGGATACAATTTAATGAATACAATCATTATTTTCAGAATTGACAGTAAACAAAGAACAATAGGTACAAGGAAATTACTGAGATGTATTCTGACAAATTTTATTAAGTAGTTACGGGATACGGAACCTTTGTCGACACGACACAAAAGAACTTTGCGTAGATTTTACTTTATGACAGTATCGTATTTCATGATGATGCCCTTGATCTTTATTGAAATAAAATGTGCTCCAGTTTCGTGATTGGCCTTTGTCTGCTCCATTATTTTGTGAGTCAACTTTAAAGACTATCTTATGACTAGGTATCGGATTTTCGGGTGTATGTTTATCTTAAGTTCATTTTTCCCTATGAAAGTATCGATACGACTTAAAGAAATAATTAATTATGAAAAAAAATCCCGGGATTCCGTGATCGCATAATAAATTAAATGCATCCATACTAATATTATAAATTCGAAAACAACTCTGAAACCGACTTTGATGAAATTAGTTATGGGGTAAGTTTGAACCCCAAGACAGGACATAGGTTACTTTTTATTCCGCGACCTCTTCTGCGACCGCTATAACCGACATTTACGAAGTATTGCGGACGAAGTCGCGGGCAAAAGCTAGTAATTAATAATGATAGTTAAATAAACAAATCAATTTGTATTACTTGTAATAAATTTATTTTATTCGTCGTCAAGATTATAGATAATCTCAAAATAGACTAGAGTCTCTTTCGAGTTAGTCCCGAAATAGATGTAATTTTCTCGATACTTAAGAGCATTCTAAAATAGTCAGTTTGTACACTTATTCGGTCACTTCACGATAATCTCGTAATTGCGAGATTTTTCGATACAGAAGTCCATTCCATCCTAAGCCAAATGCTGCAGTTTATGTAAATGCATCTGATTATACGATCAATGTTTATAATCTTATTCTATATCATTTTGTTTCTCATTTATTTCTAAACCAAGAGAGACAGTGCCGTCAGCATTGTCTTAAACTATTGCAATGCTGACCATTACCATAGAACGTGGCAATGCTTCCAGCTTTTACGGTACTGGTTCCATTGACAACGACATGGACTAGTTTTTTGATGACTTATGAGCTATCCTCCTCCTCCTTCCTCTCCCTTTTTTGTATAATTATATTTTGTATAATTAATATTATCAATAAGATTCTTTAAAAAAAAAAACGTTTCCCCACACTAAGAACATCTCCTGCATCGTGGATGCGTTTACAAACATATGAACTCACATACAGCCAGGCTCGGGACAACTATCTGTAGGCCATAGAAATATTTTTTCCGCGTGGGAATCGAATCCGCGACACGCAGAGCAGCCAATCGCTTAGCCACTACGCGAACCGTGCTCTCGAGATTTTCATCGACATTCAAAAACCTATATGTATAGAGAAACTAAGATTTGTCAAATCAAGTACTCTCTTGATGATCTTACTATAGTTTCTCCCCGATGTACTCATTACACGGTTGTTAACACGTCACCCTCCCTATAATTAACAGTTAATACGTTGTTCATTTGCCACATGAGATGTAAAATTACCGCTGAAATTCAGCTAATAGAGCCTTTATACGCAACACTTCCCGTCGTCGTGTGATTCTGAACTCCCTTTGTCAATAAGGAGAAACATGGAAGATATGTACTTACAACCACAATAAACGACAATAGGGTTACGTTGTGTCAAAGTAATAACCTATATACATGAAACAAAGATGGGTTATATACACTTGGTATTTACAACTCAAGAACAGCTGAATCGATTTTAATGATCTAATGATTTGTTGGATTCGTCTCATCCGAGAAAAGCAAAATAAATTT
Organism: Hoplodrina blanda; assembly: GCA_949316365.1. Lineage (NCBI taxonomy): Eukaryota > Metazoa > Arthropoda > Insecta > Lepidoptera > Noctuidae > Hoplodrina > Hoplodrina blanda. The sequence continues at coordinate 7,983,040 of OX438563.1, forward strand.
TAAAACATGCAAAAGAAAAACAAAATAAATGGATTCTGAAGCGCTATGAAGTTCACCAGGGCAGGTAGTTACGTAATACGAGGTGGAAATGATATGTTGAAACAAACTTTTATCATGGATACAGTACATGTTTTTCTTGGTATGTAATTATTTCATTGAATGTTTACTAAATTAAAGAAAAATACCATGTACCTATCAGTGTGTGGGTCTCACTTCGTTTGTAGGGAAATAACAGATCGATAATGGTTTCCTGACGGAGTTTAACCGCAAACGTTTTTTTTTTACTTTAAACCTAGCGTCATCTTCACGCTGTTATTAAAAGACAGTGAAAACCTAACCCTCTGATAATAACAGGTGCTAGGTAGTTATGATTACTCAATAAGTCACGAAGAGTCATTGACCGCGACAGTCCAACTTTCCCGGCTTGAGCAACTTCTCTCAACTATAACGACAGGAAAGTCTCCAGTGCACACAAGTAATAACTCTCATAAATGACAGTCGACTCTGATTGCAAAAGGTATCCTCTAATGCACAGTGGAGCTACGTCGAAGTCTCGAAGTCAAAATCAAATCATTTATGTCAATTGGAGTATCAAAAGCTACTGTTGAACATTACATACTTGTATAAGAAAAAATAACTGAATCTAGTTTCCCTTCCAAGAGGTTGGTATGGAGAAGAATGGGCAAGAAACTCCATACTTATACACGTCCGTTACTCTTTTAAAATAAATGTTTTACAATATGTATTTGTATACAGGATCATGCAGGATAAATTATGTTCAAAGACACACAGTATTCACGTGTTTACAAATATTGGACTCAACAAACAATTAAATAGTGTGTGAGTCAGCGCGATCATAGTACTCACAACAAACTCAACTGAACCTTTTCTTAAATCTATCTATCTAGAGTATGTGTTGTATGAATTTTCTTTCTCATTCTTTTCCATACAAAAGTACCATATGGAATAGGCAAGTAGATTCAATATTAATATAGGTATTTGTTCTTTCTTATAAATTGCGTTCAAAGGTGCCTTTCAATGGTCTTATTGAAATGACTTTGACTCTATGGATTACTTCATCAAATACATAATTAACAACCTGCCTCTTACGCAATTTCCTATGTTATGAATAGGAGAGATAGGAGCCAGACACACTGTGATTACATCGACAATGACGGCTGGCTGCACAATGCACCGTGTGGGTACGCACCAACTGCTATGTAGGATGTACGTAATTGAATGTCGTATACAGCTTGCCGAATCGAGCTTATCTGTATTTGAAGCAAAATTGTATTTTGCTCGTGCTCCTCGAGGATCTCTCTCATTTGGATTTATTTTTATGCATCATGCATACCTGTTATTTATTTTCGTCAAAGCAAACCTTTTATTTAAGTTTTCAAAATGGTTTTTTTATTGCATGATTAAAATTGTAACTTAATGAAGTATTTAAATAGATATATATTTAAAATAAGGAGCCAAAGAGAGGCAAACCGGTCCCTATATACTCTGCCGTCTGACTGTCCGCCCGTCTGTCACAGGGCTAAACGCAGATCTTTTGAATTATAATATGTATACGAGTATTACAATGGCTGCTATAACAATGAATACCTAATAAAAATTATATAAATACACAAATTAAAGAGCGTTCCTCCAAGAAACGTGTTTTCTCTCTCGCACCTTGCCGGTAATTCTTTTTAATAAGTTCTATAAATCATTCTGCTAGACAAGTAACTCCATTTCAGATATTTATTTAATTCGATTAATTGGTTTTTGGCTACTAAAACCTATTTAGTACTTTAGCTTATCCGGTGACGCGTGTCATATCAACATGACGTCGACTTAGCTGGGTCGCTACACGCTGCATCGTGTCTGAGTGTACGCGCCAACTGGTTAGGTAATTGAATGTTGTATGGGTACCTACAGCTGAAACTGATGCGTCGAGCAAGCATTCAGCTTCTGCTTCACCTAGTTTTGATAAAAATGACAGTTGTCAAAACTAAGTGAAACGTCAGTTTCACTTAGTTTTGAATTTTTCTACAATTTTTTGTGACTTATTGAGGTTATATACAGAGAGATCTGATATCCTTACGAATACTTAAAATGGAACAAAATAATACTAATAATACCACCCTATCACTGGTCCCACTGCACTAAGATAAACATGGAAAGTACATATAAATTAAAAATGTTATATTGGTACCTACTAGTCCTTAACCCCTGGGCCATCACTTTTTAGTTATAATTAGTTTTAACTATAATACATACATACATACACTTACGCCTTTTTCCCATTGGGGTAGGCAGAAATCACAGAACGCCACCTGTTATGATCCTTACATACTCCTTTCGCCCCGTCCACGTTCATACATCTCGTCAGTATCAAACAATATATTGATTTGCCATTCAATCGTATATACGAGTAATTGAACACAAACAAATTAGAGTTGAACCTCTAATTAATATTCAAATAACCGCACCACCCGCACGGGTATTATAACGGAAATATTATCTAAACTACGCAGTTCCGTGGAGTCCATACATGCTCTATTTATGTCAGTTTTTATTCCGATACAGATTTATGGACCATATCCGACATGCGGTAGACACTCACGGCTTTTGAACGTAGTTGACGGGTTATATGCAAAAATACTGTATTTTCTCTCTCGCATACTTCTACGCCGTAGCGCCTACGCCGTAGTATTCTACGCGGCTACAACCGCTAAGAAGTGGCACGTGCCTACTTTATCAATATAGCTTTTGATGTTTTATTTTTAGAGTGCGTAAAAATATGGAGAGAGAAAAGCTTTTGAACTGAGCATAAAAACTATCACTTACCGCCGCCGTGTCGTGATAGCCCAGTCGTTGTTGCCCACTTATGCATGAGGTTGGGGTTTCGATATCCAACAATTACTTATTTGACTTTTTCAATTGATATGTGGGTACTTTCTAAATTTATGTTGAACATCACTGCACTGACATTGGTGTAGGTAAAACATCGTGAGGAAACCTGGACTTATAATTAATAAAGTCTGTAATCGCCAATCCGCATTGAGCAAGCTTAGTGATCTAGACTCGTTCCTTCTCTGTATGAAAAGAGGCCTTTGCTCTGCAGTGAGTAATAATAGGCTATAATAGGCGATAATAGGCTGGTAATATAATATAAAAACCATGTTCCGTGCAACAGGTGAAGAAATAAACAAAAAATTACCAGTCGACTTAGCTAAATGAAATACGAAGAAACTAATTTGCTTTAAGCTCATTTTGTTATTTTTTCGTAACCTGCGCATCGGTCACCGAGTGACACGATCCGTCTTCGTTAGGTGCGGCCTCGTCCATTCTTTCCGTGAACAGCCGACATTGTTCAAGGAAAATTGTTTGTATAGCTTTACACCTGCACGGAATATATGAAAGATTGTATAAATGGCTGACTATAATATTGAGATGACGAAACCTTAGTGGGATCCTCATCAGTAAGTCGATTTCATCACTTTAAATCTTAATATTAGCAATAACAGCTGTAAATGCCTTGAATCTAAGTGTCATAGTATAGCTTTTGTGAAGAATTCCGGTTTGAAGGGTACGGGTGCCGGTATAATTATTTAAACATATTTTTAACGATTTGATCTACTAAAATTTTACGAGAATGCAAAACTGCCCCATTTTTAATGGAAATATCGGTAATTTACTATTTACCGCTGATACTGCGATCATCACCGAATCCACTTAACGTTTCACACAACCATTAACGTCAATTAATTTGAAGGACGGTAGGTAATGTAACCTTTTCATAGTAATTATAACTGGATAGCTCATCTCTTCCGTACAATATGCCCACAATTTTGTATCATAAATCAAAGTTAATTCATTAGGAGCAGGACCTCACAAATATCCTAAGCATGCCATTGTGACCCCGGACGTCAGTTGTAAGGATTTATGACAAAACTTTATATGTATACTTTACCGTATAATATCTACATAGTACTGTATTGTATAATCAATTAGTAGTCACAGACACAACCGTCCGCCGCCGTCCCAGCAATTTCTCGGAAGGATGTCTAAAATCTCGACGGTTTATAATTGGATCAAGCATAATTGACACTAGTCCGGAGCTCGCACCCTCGCCCACAAAATTTCATGTGCCAGCCTCAAAATCTGCATTTAATTCCCAAACTGGCACATGGGAATAATTAATTTAATATTATGAACAACATTTCCATTAAAAACGTGCCCAACACAGAACGGGTACATCTACAAAAACTTCGACATCATGTACATATACATACATCTACGTGAGTTGAAAACGTATAATTATTGAGTTATGTTTGTTCCCGAGCTTGAAAAAATGAAACGGTAAATAATTTCCGTTGGTTTTATTTACTGCTTCCCGTATGGTGATTTTTCAATAAACTGATAACTTTTATTTAAAAAATACATTTAAGAGATATGTATTTTCTTCACAAAAGCTGTGTTAAGACTTATCTGAAGATTGTCGGAATAAAGGTTTGGTTCCTTTTTTGTTTTAGGATTCGGTACCCTAAAATTTGGTCTGGAGTGTTTTATTTTGTTTACAGGCAAATTGTGTGGTCATATAAATACTTACTGGCAACATATTAGTGCATATTTATAGTTTGAAAAGCCAGAAGATAATCAAACAACTTATTAAAAATATCTTTAAAAAATATAAATCCTCTTCCAGTTACTCGGAAGCAAAAAAAAAACCAGTACTTCATCGATTCTCTTTAGCCAGCAAATTGAAAGAGTGAAGTGAAGGAAATAAGTTTTCTGTACTAACAAGCTTTGCACCGGTACCTTGTTACATTGCGATGTTAGTCGGATCCAAGTTGTATCCAATCTGTTGAGGAAAACCCGAAAAGATACAATAAAACAGGTTTCACAAACAATAATAGGAAATTAAGTGGGTGAGAGTTTCTTTCTCGTCTCGGCACGTGTTAGATAAAAAAAACCGACCAAGAGTGTGTCGGATGTCGGCGTGATAAAACTGTGTACCCATACCAAATTACAGCTTTCTAAGGCCGTAAGCACACGGCGAATGCTACATGTCTCTGATACAGACAGACAGATGCACGGACATGACAAAATTCCTTGTTGACTACGAAACCCTAAAATGCTGAAGATGCGAAAACGTTTATAACTTTTAGATAGCAAAATGTTTAGTGACTAATTCTATAAAATGTAAACTTAGTATTTTTATTCTACGAGCAAGTGTGGAAGCGTGAAGAAATACATCGCATGCCAGACAATGGTCGCAGCCACTCTCCAAATTGTGTAGCAATAAATTTCTTTGCGGAATGCTCCTCATCCGTCATTGTAAAAAACGAAAAAAAGAGAAATTGTTGAAATGTTTTCTTCAGAACATAAAAGACTAACCTTAACGTTCTTCCCGATAACAATAGATACCTCTTACCTCTGTAGAAAATATTCTTTATCACTAAACCTGGGCAAAAAATACCTAAGTCGCTGCCGCAGACAGTTTTTAGTGGAAATTAAATTCGTAGCTTTATATCATAACTTTACTTGCGATATTTTATTTTTACGTATACCTACAGTAGATTCAAGTACACATTGCTGAGCGTGGTGTCTTGGGTTCAATTCCCAGATCGAGTAAAATGTTATTGGGTTATTTTCCATTAAGAATTTCTCAGTAGCAGCCCGGAGTTTGGAAGTTGGTGGTATGACACCCCTTGTCTCCAAAAGCACGTAAAACCGTCAGTCCTAGCTGTCATTCGTATCTTTGAAATTCGTTACAGAAGCCTGAAAGTCTGACAACCAGTTTTAACCATTGGTATCGACTCGTGTTACCCAGTAGCTGGGTTGTAAAGGTCGCCCGTCGCTCTACGTGTAAAATACTGGTATTTGGCTGCATCCGGTTAGACTGGAAGCCCCAACATACTTGGGAATAGGCTAAGCAGACGAGTAGGCACTAGTACACAAATCGCACTGCATTCGCATCGAACCATACTTAGTGCGTAGAACCACTACAACATCTTGTCCGCAAACATGATAGAAAAACGTACTTAGTCAATTAATGTGAATATTTGTTTTACAAGAAGTTATACCGATGTCGGTAACCACTGTATCTCACACAATGGATACCTACGTCGTTCATCGTATGACACGACAGCAGAACAAGTAGGTAGGAACCCTTCTTTACATATTTTCAACAAAGGTTACGTAAAGGGCAAGGTTTTTATATTCTTTAATATGATATGTTTTATTTCGACCTAGTAACAAGTATTGAACTAGGCAGAATGTAGTTGATATTTACTAAATCTATATAAATAGAAATAGATGTTTATTTGTATGTTTATCTTCAATGCTTTCCTAAACCATTAATAGGGTTGTAATGAAACTTTTGTGGGTTGTTCTGCGTAAGCATGAGAAGAATTCTGGTTACCGATTACTGGTTACTAATTACCCAAAAAAAAAAAACACCAGGACAGAACTCACGAGCAGTAGCAAGTATTTAAATGAAGCTGTCAACAGACGTTTAAATTATTTCTTTTATATTAATAGAAATCATTTCTATCGTAGAGTTTATTCCGAAATTAATGAACGAACTTCAAACTTTTAAAACGATTGTTGTCGCTGTCCGCCATTACTAAATAATAAAAGAAGACTCGTAAAGTAAGATTTATCGGCAATTTAATTTTAAACAATCGTACCTACTTGTTTTTCCTTTGAGGCGTTTTGTTGATTTCTTTGTGAGAAACTATAATTAGAAATAGGAAAAAAAAAAACAAAAAAAACGACACAATGATTTTAAATACACATGTTTTATTTAATACCAAAGTAAAGTGCTGTTTTTACACAATAACTTAACGTGTGCTTTAAATAAAATCACATGTAACTAAAGTAACAGAAATGGGCAATGTGTATTTGACGCTTTAAAAAACCAGTTACAATAAGTTTCAAGTTAACAATAATAAAACAACACACCAAATAAATATTAAAGATAAATATGAAACCACTATTCAACTCCAAACAACATATTTACATGAGTTGATTTAAATCCAAAGCCACAGAAGCGGTTTTCCGCTTTACTTCACTTGGAAAACGTGCTTGCATGAAACTTGCATGAAAAACATATCACTTGTGATAAAAAAATTGCCACCATTGCTGTATAGATTATAGCAAGATAGAATATATATATTATTGTAATGTTTATGGATTAATAACTTTCTGAAATTGCAGCAATATAATGAGGTAGGTGACGAGGAGCCCGACGAATTTGAAAGGTAGCGAAATGTCGATGTCCAACATGCGCAAGAGTGAGAATGAGAGATCCTTTGTCTCTGTCCACGCCAGTAGTGCACGCGCCATGCCGCGACTTGCCTTATCTGAGAAAGTATCACCGTCATTAGTTGAATGCTATTTGTAGAGCCTTTTTTCAACTACACACATCAAAAGTGTCTAGGGATCAACATCCCTAATCAATGTTAGGGATGTTGATAACTAGACACTTTTGATGTGTATATATTAAGTTTAGCTTGTAGACTAACACTAATGCCTAGAATGTACACAATATGGTTGAACAAGACGATCAGTTCAGTGTTTAAAATGTTCAAAATACTACTTATATTTTGAACACGGATCGTCACTGATCGTCTTGTCTTCTAATATGGTAAATTATTCACCATTTCGAGATTGCCGACACATAAATTAGATTGAGAGTACCTATATCTTGAACTATTTAAGCACGGCTTCAGTTGTCATTTGCATGCAAGTTGTTAATTACAAAATGACGATAATGAGAAAACAGTATTCTATTGTTTCGAATTGACACAAACTAAACGATTTTAGTTCATACTGTGATAAAATAACAAATCTAAAAATACGTTCGTAAGGGAAATTTTTAAACACTAACTAGTAAGTACTTAAGTAAACATACCCAGTTGATTCTCATAAAGCCTTGAAGCAAGCAGCTCCCTAAGCCTTCGGACTTCGTTGTGAACTTGATCTCCCAGCATGCAGGGTGAAAACAGCGGCAACATGATGCCTGCCAGTAGCCCCACGTACGTGACCATGAAAGATAACGGTACCTGAAAGAAAAAAATTTAGTAGGAAGAGAAGAATCGACGGTCTCATTCGTTGAATCTGTCTTGTGATCGCAAGACTTAAGAGTGACAGGCGATTCTCGCCTACGAAGCTCGCGTAGCCTTTCATGCATGTCATGCCCAATAGACTGTATAAAGACGATAATGCTTACGTTTATTGCTCACACATACTACAGTTTTTGATAACCCTAAACAGTATGTACTTATAAAACTTTTGACTGAACTTACATCTGAATTGATAATAGTCAAAGACACTCTGTAGCAGCAAGATAAAATGTTAAGGAACGCCGACACGATAGTGACCAGCAACTGGAAATAAAATCACATGTTACAGTTTAAGCATTAATTCTATGACATTTTTTTCTCAACTAAATATATTTTCCTTACCTGCCATTTAACCGATTCAATTAAATAGTTGTACGCTTTGATCATGTTGTGGTACAGATTCATCACCTTTTCCATTTTATAAAGAGTCTTGTTGCTGTCAGCTTTCGAGTATCCAAACTGTTCTATATTCAAGTTTTTCGATATTTTACTGTTTGACAGCGACAGCTCCATGTAGTAGTTTATTAAACGCAGCCGCGGTAACAGAAGACTGAGCAGATGGCCACAGAAATTCACTTCCAGAATATGAATGATCGGGAAAGGCATAATTCCTAAATACAGGTTCTCCAGGGTAACAAAGATATAGGGCAGTGCAAACACAACCACGATATATAATATCATTACAATTGTTATCATCAAGTTCCTTATCGATGCTTTTCCAGTCCTTGGTCTGCAGCCTACTTCCTTATCAAACACATTTAATTCGTTGTAATAACGCTGCATCCTCTTGATTGACACTACATTGAATATCATAAAGAAGATGCACTGGAAATAGAATATGTAAACAATGATACTCAAGAGCTCTTTATCACTGAGCTCCATTAGGACGGAACCGTAGGTTGACGCCAGGAAGAGGGAGTATATGGCCGACAATACTATGAAACCAACGTGAACATCCCCGAGGAGTGGAAGTCTAATAATACCAAAAGCCAGTTGACTGATAATGAAGATCTTTGATATAGGATCGATGTAGGGCTTGTCATTGCCGCTAATGTAAGTATTCACGAGAACTGATGGAGGCGTCATGTCGACAACTATACGCGTCTACAAATGGGCTTTTAGCACCTCACGACAACTCTTTTCAAAACATAGCGGTGACAAGTAATACCTAATCTAATTCAAATGACAATATTATCTTTAGTTCATATCAGACGGAATATACCATTAAATTAATTAGAATGTCTGTCACCCTACAATTGACACACGAAGGCATAATAAATGAATATGCATTATGGAATATTAGGAAAATACTACCATTCTGCCTAAAAATGACTAAAATAAACAAACGACAACAACCGCGATGCGTGTAGTATAATATCGAATTGTTTAGTTTTTGATACTTATTTGAGTATACTCTGTAAATATAAAACGTTGCAAACATAACATTGGTATTACGCTACTTGTGACCCAATTTCATAGGTATGCGGAATGATACTTTATCTGTTTTCTCTTCCCTTTGCAGATATACAAGTACAGTTTGAGACACTACTTGATACTTATACTGAAATAACAGCCCGTTTACTATTTACACCATTTAGAGCCGATTTTTCAATAGATTTTTTTTATTAGATATTTTTTATCAATAAAATAAATATGGCGGTTTGACATATTTTCTATAGAAAAGCTGTCATACTATCATACCTCGGATTAAAGTTATCTGACGATTTAATCTGACTTTAATTTAATTTTACATTTATCTGACTTTAAATTGTTTTTATGAAATATCACACAGTATCACGCCGGTATTGAAGGGCACGTCCTATATTATAATTGTAGCCGAGGAATGTATAATTGGGATCCTACATTATTTGCTGGCTTCTCTGCTCTCTATTTAAAGACTTGAATATTTTCCTTAGGAATTGCCTTGACTGATAGAAAAAGTGAAGACCTTTGCCTAGCATTGGGACAGTACCTATGTAAGGGCTAACTATAATCATAAATGCGAAAGTTTCGTGAGGATAGATGAATGAATGAACGTTTGTTACTCTTAAACGCTTAAACGGCTGAACGGAAATAGCTGCATTATGGCACTCATATAGATTATGTCTCATTTTTGTTTTCCCGTGGAAAAACTTAGGACTTTAACTTAATTCAGAAGTTTACCCAGATTTGATAGAAGCTGGTAATATAGAAAAAATAGTTATTTCTAAGGCGTCCTGTAGGTAAACTACTTTATGAAAACTACTTATTTAAGAGAACAACATTTATTTAAAAAGAATGAAGTTCAGAAAAAGTTAATCATAATATTATATCAATTGCAATGCACCAAAACACAATACTTTAACAATTAGGAAAGTAATTAATTACTCATGGTTATTATACAATATGACCCTAAAAGGTGACCGGGAGAGATTAGATGCGGAAGAGGGAATATTCGGGAATTGTAATGCAGTTCGGAAAGGCCCATGTCAAGTAATTGACTGCATCTAAGCTGGATTGATTGTTAATACAATGCCAGAAGTAGGCGATCTTGCTCTACGATTCCACAGAAACATCAAATAACTTTTAACCTTAGGTTTACGTTAATATTTTCACTTCACTCGAAAACGTGCAATGTTTGCATTAAGTAAGTACTGTAAAACCACATCACTGTTACTGTTCGCTTTTGACTCCAAAGACACGCTGTGTTTCATGTTACAGATTAAGGGTTAATAACTTTCTGGAACTGCAGCAATATGATGAGATAGGTGACAAGTAGACCGACGAACTTGAACGGCAGCGAGATGTCGATGTCTAACATGCGTAGGAGTGAGAATGAGAGGTCCCTTGTCTCAGTCCACGCCAGCAGCGCACGCGCCATACCGCGACTCGATTTATCTGGGGAGTTACCTTCGGCATTAATCAACATGAACAGCTGTTGACACACCGACCGCCTTTTTCTAGTATTTTTTTAACAAAAATGTAACCGATGTAGCTGAAGTCTGCATACCAATGTATGCAACACATAGCGACTGCCATCAAATCTGTCTTCTACTCAAAACTTATACCGACATTGTGAAAGATTACAGGGGCAATTATAGTCACTTTTAGGAACGTTTACATTCTGATCTCAATCTAATTTGTGTCCATTTTTGATAAGATTTTGACATTGATTGTCGCTGAGATGAGTTTGCGACTAGATTTGGAACGTTTTTAATTACGAAAGTTGGCCTTTAGGTCTCAGTCTCACAAGCTTCCCATACCCATAATGTAGGTCCAATTTTTCCACGATCTCTCGTCGTTTCCCGTTTCAGTGTGTTACGAATTTACCTAACATAGACTGCCTAGTTAGATTGTTTTGTGTGGCTGTGCTGTAAGTTCCTCATAAAAGGTCTATGAGTAATTGGACTATAGGTATGTTTAGAAGTTTTGCGAAAATAGCAATCTCTCCGTGTACGGAATACCAACTCTAAGTTTTAGATGAATCTATTCCAGTGAGTAGTCAAAGAGACTGCGACTAACTAACACTAGTAAGTTAACTCGGTAATAATAAGTTTGAGTTCAGTTCAATCCACAAGAGAACATACGTGTGAGAAGCAACTAATTGCACTGGGACTCCGCGTGTAATTATGAGATATGCAGGTGGCGGAGAATAATATAATCACGGAAACTGGGTTTTACATAGTGCCCCTTACTCTACTTACAATTTTCTCAAACGTAATTTACTTTATTAAGTTACGAAGAAAAAAATCACCGTAAAGCTCTCAGTTACGACGAGAAAGGTATAATGGACAAAGAAATAGACTTATATTAAATAAAAAATAGTTCGGAAGGGTTTGGAAGCAAAGCGTTTTAGAGTTATGTACTAAAGCGAACATACCCAGTTGATTCTCATAAAGTCTTGAAGCAAGCAGCTCCCTGAGCCTTCGGACTTCGTTGTGAACTTGATCTCCCAGCATGCAGGGTGAGAACAGCGGCAACATAATGCCTGCCAGTAGCCCCACGTACGTGACCATGAAAGATAATGGCGCCTGAAAGAAAAATCGTTCATAGAGTAACGAAGAATCAGAGTTTAAGAGAGTAAGTAGTTTTTAGTAACCTTGCTTTGTAAACATGACGACAAGAACAAACAAAAAGACACGTAAATTATTTATAACGCAATTAAATTTAAAAATAAATTATTTGTACCGCCCCAATGTGGAACCTTGGAACCTGTGTGGAAGAGTGACGTCACAATTGTTTAACTTACATCTTCCTTGATAATAGTCAAAGACACTCTGTAGCAGCAAGATAAAATGTTAAGGAACGCCGAGACGATAGTGACCAGCAACTGGAAATAAAATCATATGTTACAGATTAAGCATTAATTCTATGACATTTTTTCTTTAACGAAATATATTTCCCTTACCTGCCATTTAACCGATTCAATTAAATAATTGTACGCTTTGATCATGTTGTGGTACAGATTCATAACCTTTTCCATTTTACAAAGAGTCTTGTTACTGTCAGCTTTCGAGTATCCAAACTGTTCTATATTTAAGTTCTTCGATATTTTACTGTTTGACAGCGACAGCTCCATGTAGTAGTTTATTAAACGCAGCCGCGGTAACAGAAGACTGAGCAGATGGCCACAGAAATGCACTTCCAGTATGTGAATGATCGGGAAAGGAACCATCCCCAAAGACAGGTTCTCCAGGGTTACTAAGATATAGGGCATCGCAAACAGAATTACAATGTATAATATCATAACAATTGTAAACATCAAGTTTCTTATCGACGCTTTTCCGATCCTTGGTCTGCAGCCAACTTCCTTATCAAACACATTCAACTCGTTAAAGTAACGCTGCATTCTTCTGATTGACACTACATTGAATGTCATAAAGAAAAAGCACTGGAAATAGAATATGCAAATGACGATGTTCAAGGGATATTCATCTATGTTATCATACACAACGTATCCATAGGAACATGCCAGTAGAAGCGAGTATACAGCTGATAATATTAGGAAACCAAAGTGCACGTCCCCGAGGAGTGGAACACGAATTGTACCAAAAGACAACTGACTTAAAATGAAGATTTTTGATATAGGATCGATGTAGGGTTTATCATTGCCGCTAAGATAAGTGTTCACGAGAACTGACGGAGGCGTCATGTCGACCACTAGACGTGTCTACAAATGAGCCTTAAGCACCTCACGACAACACTCTACAAGATATAGCGGTGACAAGTAATAATGTAATTCAAATGACAATATTATCTGTACCTTATATCGGACGGAATACCATTAAATTAACTAGATTAGATAGGTATATGTTGTTCCAGACTACTTGACAGACACCGTAATAATAGATATTTATTATAATAAAATGTTTATGTATAACCTCTAAAAATGTATTATTTATTAACCTTTAGCCCTTAAAAAAGTTTAAAAATATATTGGCGAACAACAGCGAGCTGCAAATCCACTCTTGATTTATTTAGCCTTTGACATTTCTGCAGTAGGTTTGTAAATTATGAAAAAGCAGTTAAATTTTTTCGACACTCTCGCTCGTAAAGTGGTTTTTATTGCACCGCATCTAGGTTCATAATGCAGCTTATTAAACGTAAATACTTTTTTCTTTACATTACTGAGTTAGTCAACTGGGAACATTATTCCGGGAATGAACATTTTAGCTTCAACTTCAAGAGCCAATATGTTTTATCTTTTTTCGGTTGTTTCATTATCTCCCCATTTTTAATTCTCTTAAATTCTGAACTGAAAAGAATCGTTTCCGTCAAATAGTGTAAATAAAAAATAAGTTAAAAATAACTAAAACCCGACTACGACAAAGTCGCGCACTGAAAAGTATAAAACAAGAACAATATTCATTTGACCGATATTTTCGAATTTTTTAAGTAATAGCCGTGGTCGTATCCCACCTGCGGTTGTTTCACACAATCTTTATTGAATAGGTCAAAATCATAACCCTCCTTTTGGCTTTGCCGTAGTCGGGTAAAAATTATTTCGTAAGCTTGCCTAACGAGCTTATTTTTGCTATTTTGCGCATTTTTCATTCAGATGCGTCTTACATTTTTCTAAAAATATGACAAAAATACGAGCTTTATTTCTTAACTTACAAAATGTATTACCTTAATCTCATCTTTCTGTGTTGCTATTTATTTCCCAGTCGAATTATTTGTCACAGTTGTATCTCATAATGTTCACTCACTTTACAAATGTGATTATACTCTTCCTCTTGCGTCAGAAAATATGATGTTGTGTCCTTAGCGCTCTCATATTAATTAGGAATAAAAAGAGTGTCCTCCACCACCCAGCTCTTTGTTCCCCACTTCAAATTAACTACAAAAAAGTTATAAAAGCCTTTGTTTGTCCATGGGGCGAATCCGCCGGTTGTCACCGTAAACTTATTATGTCGCTTTCTACAATAATGGAAGGGAAAATTGTTTATCTACTCAAAATAAGTACCCTTTTGATTCACTGATGAGATAAAGTAACATTTTTATTACAAAAACACAATTTTCTGCTTTCTTTTTTTTACTCCTGTGACTGTTTTTGGCATCATACTGGGCGTTAGTGACAGGTTGGCAAAAACTGAAACTGTAGTTTCAGACCACGATTTGTGATTGAAAATCGTTGGAATTTTTCTCCGGAAAATTCTCAAAATTTTCGACCGATTTTTCACTTGATTCGTGATATATTGATATGTAAGTACCAAGTCCAGGCCTCTAAATATAAATTTAATGAAAAAAAACAATGAAAACTTAACTCGGCAAACACAACAAAAATAATTCTAGGTACCTACATTTAAGATAAGTAGGTTTAGGCACAAATAACACGCGCCGCCCGGCGTCGCCGCATCGGTGCGATGTCCTCTGCTAGAGCTGTACCGAACGAAACTTTAAATAGTTTTTAAAGTTTCGTTCGGTTCTTTTAATTTTGAGAATTTTCCGGAGAAAAATTCCAACGATTTTCAATCACAAACCGTGGTCTGAAACTACACTTTCAGTTTTTGCCAACCTGTCACTAACGCCCAGTATACATTTATTAGACTTTATTGTTTTTAGTTTACTTAATATTCACACTAAACGTGCAATACCTACTACCTACCTATCTAAGCAAATAAGTTTATCCATTATGAAAATAATTTTCAAATCAATCAAGCCATTTCGTACATCCAATAAGTAACAGTTTAGTAGCATAGATAGATCTTACTTTCAAACAAATCTGTTTGTATCGAAGTTATAGTGTACAGAGCGAACAAAGCATAGTTTTAAATTAAATATGAGTGAAGCGACCAGCCCTACGAGAGCACTCCACGGCTGAATACATACAGATGAGCTCCATTTATAAGCTTTACATGCAAATCTAAAACTATGCGATCGAATATAGATGCAGAGAGAGAAAGGTCAGGACAGTGCTATTGTACACCCAACCAAACGTCCGGGATAGCAATTTAACATTGATATCGCCTTTATATCGTAGTAATAAGGACGCTTTTCTTTACCTACTCAAGTGTTTATCACCAATGTGTGGTCGGTACAATGCGGGTCTAGACTGTGCTAGCGGGTTTTCGATATAATTTGCGGTTACGAGCGAGCTAACGTTGCGTTTTTATAATTATCATGTCTTAATAGACCACTTAGTTAGGTACTTATTTTTACTAAAACAATTCGGTAATTATCTAAGAAAATGCACAGCTATTGAATTTGCAACCATTTCATACCGAAATAGAAAAAATGCACTAAGAAAACATTTTTGAAATGAAGCAAGTGAAACCGCGGATTCTAGTTTGTATAGAAATGTCGTATTTGATAGTTTATAGTCTCCTCCTCAGATTCATATGTACCAGTAAACACCACTGTTATTTACCAATAAATAATTCATTTTTATTATTTACCTCTGTGTTTACCAACTCGAATTTTCAACGTTACCTTATATTTACATAAATCTAAAACAGACGCCGAGAATAATATTGTGAATCATGTGAATTGAGAGACGTGGATATAAACATACAATATGTATGAGTGTGCCACACAACAGACGAGGAAATACATTGCAATGATTTTGAATACTGACGACACATCACAGATAGCAAAAACGAAAACATATCTAAACTATTCGGATTACAAACATCGGATTCCTATCATATCATATAAGCTGATCAATATTAGGTATATACATTTTAATCAAATAAAGAACTATCGAATATTCTATTTTTGTAGTATATAAATAGAAAAATAACTGCCTGACATATCAAGGGCGAGGACCCATGCGTGCTACTAAACTAGAATAAGACTATACAATTATTGTATAAGAAAAAGAAAGTTCTTAAAATTACACAAATGTAAAGAAAATAAGTACAAAGCGCTTCACCAACTTTCTGTCTTATTTAATATCAACATTAAAAGCTAGTTTTCTACTAACTCACTCAGAAACACAAGTAGGTAAGTACCAACACAATGTTCAGACAAAACAACAATCAAATCTACATCGAAAACCGATTATTAGAAACCCAATCACAACCGGGAAGAGATAGCAGAGCGATATAGTAACGAAATCAAGCGAAATATGATGATATACGATACAACTAAATGCGGTAACAAATAGGCGTTTCCCTATCGTCGTGCCGGCTAATACGGGAAACAAGGGCTTCTGTCCGCAGCGCCAATCAATCATACGACGCCACGCAACACCCTCATAGATGGATTCTGAGCATTCTATAGATTTTATTGCGTAGGTATACAATCAATAATATTGAAATATCGAAGACTGTCTCTCAATGTCTCAATGTTGTGGACAAAATTTCTTGAATAGATCTTGCAGCTTAGGTATTTCATATTTCACCTGCATAAAGTCAAGTTTATATTTCTTGTTGCACTTGATTTTCTCAATTAATTACACTGTTCTAGTATACACGATTTAAGATCTCGATCTTTATCTTGCTTTTGCTTACAACATCGTCCGTGTCAATTTTCTTACACATCCCTTTTTTCTTCAATAAAATATAGTCTTTAGCACTCAGGGTTAACGTAATTCAGATTAGAGAAAGAATTTTTAGAATCGGACCAGTACTTCCGGAGATTGCCACGTTCAAACAAACCAACTCTTCAACTTTATAAAATCAGGATAGATGCAGTACACCGCACAAAGCATTTTAGAAAAAAAGGACTGGCATTACTTAAACGTTATGCGAAACCAAAAAAAAAGTTCGAAAAAGCTAAGTAGGTATGTAATATATTTTAAAAATGCTGGTTCAAAAGAAAAATTAAATAAAATACTGTTTTGTGCCAGCTCGCTTCCTAAGAGTGATAACTGTTGGCCATTTCCCCTCTTTTTGCGCCCCTTTTAGTAACCTGTGCACAGCAGTGAACTAAGATAGTGAATAATTAAGTCGAAGGTATTATTTAAACATATTTAATATTTTAGTTTAATTCAGAAAACAGGTAGCGATGTGATACTGGGGAGCTTGTTCCGAGACTTATTTGTTCAGCACCAACTTATATATACCTAATGGTAGGCTTTTTCAGGAATGTATTTTTAATTTATTTTTTATGTCTGTAACTCGCTGAGTTACATAAACTGTGTTTTTTCTAAGTTCTGATTGTCTATTTTGCTACCAGAGGCTATCTAGACTAAAATATTTTTTCGCACAAAGATATAAAAAATACGAAGAATTTAGTACCGCCGTACAACATTTAACACTCACTATACATACAAAAAACTCGTTTCTTTTACTACCCCCTTTAATTTTTAGTTTCATTTTTGGGGTTCCGTACCTCAGTCGGCAAAAACGGAAGCCTTATAAGATCAGTTTGTTGTCTGTCTTTCAAGACCCTTTTTCTCTGAAACACATGGAAGTATCAAACTGTAATTAGTGTCTTAATATTACTGTTTTAAAAATACAGCCGTGTGAGTCTTAGTAATATAGTTCCGTTTGGCACCCTTTGAGTAGGTACTTACGGTATCCTAAAGAACGTAACCACCGAAATGTATATTTTAAACGTGAACAAACACGGGGCTCGCAGCTAGTACACAATACGTATCCGATCTGTAGGTACATAATCACTTTATCGACGCTGGCTCCGTGATTGATGCACATTTAGAACGGATTTCCGGTTAGATATCGGAAATATATAAAACATTTCGGTTTGGTTGATACTGAATCATGAATCGGGGATTCAGAGGGAAATAGATACGGATTTAATTACTTGGTTATTGTGACAAATGGCTGCGTTACGTTTTGTTTTGATTCAAAATGAGATAACAATTATGAAAACAAACTAGGCCGTTCTACCAAAAATTCCTATTATGTACGCAGTCGAGGGAGCTTTAGATGGTATCCGACAGTTTTATACCCAATACCTAAGTAAACCGACATATAAAAACCCCCAGCAATATAACAAACGCGCATTCCACGTTGAAACGTTTACCACAGAAGAATACGCCACTGTACTTATTTCATTGTACCCTTTGTGTTGGGATTTGTTGGTATGAAAAGAAGTCAGTTAAAATTCTTATTCAAAAACTCCATTGTACTTACTAAAATTCACCTAAATGCGTCCTTGACTTATAAACACTTGGAATTCAGGTGTACAGAAAGCGGCGCCGTTAAAATTTATCTTTAATAAAAATCGAAGTCCAATTATGTGGGTATTATAAAACCGTGTTCATACTGACGACGACCCAGCGCTGAGCCAAGGAAATTGGAACGGCAAATAAATATCAGAAAGTGTGGAAATTGGAAACCGTAACAATTTTTTTTATGTTGTCACCCTCCGATACCAAACATAACATGGCGGTCGTACAAAATAAATATGTTTTCGCAAACAGAGAATGGCGACATGCGATACCATACGTCTTTAAATCAACAACACTTTTGACTTTCACTTATGGCGCTTCTGAAGTTCCTAAACGGGCCATATTTTCCTGGCAATATGTGGCTGTAAATGTTGCTGCAACACTCGACAGTATTTCCAGTCTGGCGCGATCACTCCGGTAAATATTTCAGGAACACTTTGTATATGGTCACTCCACGCGCCATATTTTTCAGCGAAGCTACACATACATACAGCTACATATTGCCGAAATACTTGACAATATTTTCAATGTGTCCTGACCACTCCGGTAACTATTGCTGCAGCACTTTTTACATGGTCACTCTACGCGCCATATTTTTTGGCGATCCTACACCGGTCATATTTTCCACGTAATGTGGGGCTGCAATATATTACCAGGAATGTTTTCAGAGGACTTTTCCGACATTGCGCTCCATACAAACGTTGTATGGTTATATTTTGGTCAATATAAATATAATTTATCTCGATGTGAAAATGTAAAAATAAAAAGGCACTAATATCTAGGTTCTTGGTTAATCAGTTTCCAGTCAAAAACTTAGTTTCGTAATGATAATTTTAAACCCTTTGAGTGAAAAGGCACTTTTGAACGTCATTTACAAAAAGGAAAAAAAATATAATATTGAATCTAGTCACCTGATATAGTAGCAGTATAGAAAAAACTCCCCTTAAGAATAATAAGAATTGACGGGTGACACTAAAAAATGTTGCAGCAACATATTGCAGTAAACGTATTGCCCGTTTAGGTGGTATGGTAAGGAAAAGGAGATCATCCATTATCAGGAAGTACCTACTCAGTCAGATGTTTCCTCTTTCCGAATCTACTTTCAAACAGTTTGTATCGAAACAAACCAGTTCTTAAACTTTAAAGAGAATTCCAATGTTTCGTTACTTTTAAGCTGCGTCATGATGTTTGACTAGGATCCTCGAGTCGCGTTTGATCTACGTCTTAGAATACATTGGAACTATTAAAGATATGGCCCACGGAATCTCTCTGTGGTATCTGCCTACGCCCATCAGAAAGAGGCGTGAGTTTATGTACATAATATGTTATCTTCATTAACTGAAATTACAAACACGCGGTTTAAAGCTAAGGTACTGCCACTTAAATATACAAGGCATTGGTCTTATTGCATTTTTAAGTGGCAATAACCAAGAATAAAAGCTTAGGAAACTCCAGGCAAGCGTGACTTACGTAAAAATATAAGATTAGTATTAAGCTTGCTATCTTGACTGAAAGACATGAATATTCAATCAAAGTACCAACATAAAATCTTCTTAATAAAGTATTTTTATAATAATATTCATGTTAATAGCAAACTTTTCACTCGGTGTCTTAAGACGACTAAAAAGATTTGGTTTATTTCAGTAGGTACTAGCTTTAGCCTTCGACTTTGCTTGCGTGAATTTTCTACTATACTTATATCTTGGATACTTAACACTTTTAATAATACATTTACATTTATATAAGTACATTATTAGAGTAATTTCACGTTGGTTATTAAAAAAAATTGCCCTCACATACAAAAGTGAAACACCTACACGGAATCCGTTTTAAAAGTTTTCATTACAATGTCCCTTCCTTCCACCCCGTAGAACCTATTTACACACAGACATACCGTAGCTTCCTATAAGCGAAAGAGATTTTTCTAGTGATTAGTGCATTCAACGAACAAACAAATAAACCCTGCAGCTCTATAATATCAGTATGGCAGACTTTTCAAAACAGATTTTTCAATCGTCAGATATTTTTTTTTGCGTGGTATAATTATAACAGTTTGACAGCTTTTCTATAGAAGATATTTCAAACCGCCATATTTATTCTTCTGATAAAAGTTACGATTGAAAACTTAGCCTAAGACAAAAGAAAACACGAAGATGATGATGACTTGTAATAAAAAAAAAACAAACAACCAAAGTTTAGAATTTAATATCGATTCCTAAAACAAGACAATTCAACAATTTCCACGTAAACAGTCAATTCGCCGCAAAAGGCAAGTTCCATCCGACAGCCATGTATTATGCATACCATATGCACAAGTATGTAAAGTACATAAGTACCAACGCAAGTAAACATTTCTTTCGTTGTGTTGCCCCAGAAATGCGATCTGTTTGCCAAAGAACGTGACAGTGGAGCGATGAACGAATGCCGCTGGCGAAACCTCGTGAAAAGATTTTTCCTAAACTTCGTATTCACAAGTAATACATTACAGAAACGTTTAGCGAGATAAAGTAACCGTTGTTATTTATTTTTGTAAACTTAAATTAAATACAGGACAGTTTCTTAGAACGTTGACAAATATATTTTTCTAAAACAAACTACACAGGAAATTGCATATTTCTGAAATAAATGTGTTCTAGTTACAACAAAGCATAGAAACATTTTAAGCTGGATGTAGACAACATGAACAATTTTGTTCACTTGTTTTTCCCGAAGGGTTAGGTAGAAATATGTATTCACACTAGCTTCCGTCTGCGACTTCGTCCGCGTCAAAGTTAATATATTATTCCTCAGGTACCGTATATTTTTCTGGGATAATAATTCAATTATTCAAGACTATAATCTATCTCTGTGCCAAACTTTATTCAGATCCATTCAGCCGTTCTGACGTGATTGAATAACGAACACACATCCATCCAAACGTTCGCATTTATAATAGTAGTAAAGATTTCGCCAGTAAGAATACAAAATGTATTAAATAAAAACATATTCTATGTATGTGCATAGAAATAACTAAACAATGATTTATTTAGGTTTAATCAAAATAAGAACTCCAATATATATGATGTAGCGATAGATAGCGTAGCAGCTGCTACGGCGTAGCATTAAGACGAATCTGCCCATCAATATTTATTAAACAGACACCCTGTTTAAGTCTCAAAAGTCGTATTGCAATAAATCGAGACGAATAACTGAAAAACTTAAAGTCAACTTCGATGCAGAGATAAGATCTTCTATCTTGCTCCGTTTAAGTGCTTTCGATAGACCATTAATCTTCTAAGGCTTGTTGTACACGCGCCGTAAATAATAATGCAGCGTCCCAAATTCATGGCGGACAATACCTAAGTGTCGTTGCTCAAGTTTGATTAATGAACACTCAATAACCCACACAAAGAGCTCTTCGAGAATAATATACACAAAACCCAATATTATCGCAGACTTTTTGGAGAATATTTTATAATGACGGAGAAAAGTGCTGTCGAGAGTCTTTTACGATAATCGGTGGGCCATTCATACGAGTGAAATAGCAGGTAATTGAAAATCGGATACAATGTGAGAAATGAAAATACTGGCAACATTCATTAGGTAAGCACCCACGGGTGCGCACTCGCTGTGGTAAAGTCAAGTGCCTTATTTGGACGGACCGCAGTACAAATGAATACAGACCTATTTATTTTTCCACAATACGTTCTTCATACATGATTAACTGAAAAGCCTACACAATACCATACCTACATGTGTACCTACATACGTTGCCAACAGTCGTTTTCCAATTCATATAGCGATCGATGTGTTACCTTGACATTTGACGAGACGGCAATACATTATTAAAATTTAGGTTACCTGTTACATAGAAAACGGATGAACGTCAATACTGCTCTAACTATATGGTTAGGATGCACTAAATCCCGGATTTGAATCAAAACACAACTACACGGGCCATTGTCTTACAAAGATTCAAGGCTGAAGCCAAAGCTATGTCAGTGTACGAAGCGTGTAGGCATATATGTATATAGTTAATATCCTCAACAATTGCGCCTGTCAGGTGAAGGCCCGGCCGCCTCTCGGGCTCTCGGCCACCGTGGACCGGAACCGACGACGACTTGAAACGGCGGCTCTTTGGCCAGTTTCAAGATTTAACTGCAGACCTTCCTTAATTAAGTGACCTTTTAATGCGTGTGGGCAAATTGAGGGTTTAAACCCACTCGGAAAATCCGTATTAACCTTTATAAGTACCGCGGTACGCAGATATATAGAGCTGAAAAATGTAGGTCAGCTTCCTAACTTGTTCGTCCTTACCCAAGGGGATGGCAGCAATATGTACTGTTAGTGTTACGAATCGACTTCGTAGATACCCTACTACTAAAGAAACATCCACAATGTTGACGGTAGATAGAAATTGTAATTTAATTATTGTGCTTTCTCTTGTAAACGTTATTAAAACGTTCCTCTGTTGCCTTAATTAAAACAAAACTTTGTCAGTAGTAAAACAACGGGGATGTTACGTTATTTAAATTTTTACGGCACCGCTATAAAAAGAAGAATGCTAATTTGAGTGTTCTCCACTCGCACTTAGCGCAGCTCAAAAAAATACTACATTTTAGCTAATTTCGTACGTAGGTACCTACTCAGCATAATGACTCTCTACCACACACAAAGTTATTCTTTAGGAAATTCATAAAACATTCAAACATTTTTCATAGGCAAACTTTTACTGGCAGTTGTTACGGAATTCTATTTCACACCTATTCCCTGTCTTACTTCCGACATCTTTCTTCTTTGTAATATGATAAGAAAAAAGAGTTGGAAAACTTGGGCAGAAACTTTGTAACGTAACAGAAAACCATTTTAATTTTTATTAAAATAAGTATTCGTTGCAAATTGAAAATTTCGCCGCGACTCGTCGCACCTCGCGGTGGCCGGCGGCGGGGAGGTAGCGGGGCAGGGGGGCGAGGCAAGGGGGCTGCAGTCGACCGCCACTGAAACGCGACACTTTTCTTTTCCATTCTCATCTCAAACGAGCGCCGTCCACGAGACACTTCTTCATATTTTCAAAGCCCCCGCAGATAACTTTGAATTACGACACTTTGTTGTTGTTTGACGGCCCTACATAAATGTACACAACAACTTCAATTCTAAAACTCTCAATTCAATTGTCCCTTCCTGCTGTTGCTTCACGAAATGTAAGTAATTCACACTCC